>CAMTZC010000022.1:15092500-16362500 GCA_947086505.1 Morpho deidamia
CACTGATATTATCTGCACGACATATAGCTTGCAACGATATATATAATAATAAGTATGAATCGCGAAAGTTTAAAATTTACCACGATACAATCATATTGACACTAATACAATAATATACCTATACTTATAGATATCTATACCACTACAGGCTGAAAAGCAGTAAGACTGTGGAATGCTCATGCTCCTTCATTAACCGTATTTAAGGTTGGTGTGAAGAATTTTTATTTATAAGGCGTTCTCACTGGCATTGTTAACTTTTATTTATTTTACTTTTTTTTTCTTTCTTTTTTTTTCTCTATTTATTTGTTATCTGCATGTATTTGATAACCCGTGGTTATTTCCAAAACAACCTCTCTTTAAAAAATCTCCCAATTGAACAGCCGGAAGTCCAAAACAGGCTACTAGCCAAAGGTATTGGGCGAGACGTCTTCTCTCTCGCCAGCTTAGATAGATTAGGTCAGAATACTCTCATGTCTCTTTTCAAAAATTCCCGCCTTAGATAATTATATCGTTTTCTCGTAGGGTAGCTAATGATCGTCTTTATAGATGAAATTAATTGACAATTTTTTTCTCTCTGGTACCATTGATTTTCGCGATTTCATTTCGTGGTACAATGTTGCCAACATTAAACTATGCAAGCATTGGCTATCAATTGTTCTAAGTTATGGATTGGTGTCAACACTGTTCACGCTGAAATGCTTATCGCTCGCTTGGTAGCCTTGTTCAATGTTTAACTGCCCTTATAAACTTCTTTAACTACCGACATCGTATAACTTACGGTGTTTCTGTCGATGTTTATATAGGATTGGTTTCGCCCTGTGAATTTACTCGCAGTGCAAATGTTTTGTAAATAGTGATCTGGTTATCTATAGGTGTATTTGAAAATCGATTGTGATACTTTTTTATTCTTTCTTGAAAAAAAGGTTTTTCTGGAATAATCTCTTACAAATATCTAACCTACTACATTCATTGATGGTTATTTTAGTTTAAATAGTATTAGCCTAAAATCGTTTTTTTTGTCCGTTGTATTCAGATTTCCCGATAATAAAAGTTGCCTATATGTTATTCCGAATTAACACGTACGTCGAACAAACTTTGGACTTTTTATAATGTTAAGAGTAAGATATTAACTATAGATACCTTATTCCGTGATGGCTATAGAATGTGCTTAATTTCAACAAGTCAAGTTGAAAAAGCCTTTAAAGCGCAATTATCAATTATATATATAAGTTTGACAGAAAAACTTATTGGTGCCTGACCGGGGTTTGAACCCTCGTGATTCCTCGCAAGAGTGGCACGGTCTTACCGCTAGGCTATCAAAGCTTCTTATAGCTCTCTGTTGTAGTCTCATACTTTAGTACTCTGCTTGTAGTTTCATACTATTTGAAGATGACTTGCTTTGATACAATTGTACCAAAACAAATTAGGGATATCTATGATCTTCTCACAAATGCCATAAGGTCGTCCGTTCGTATTAGAAAGCTATAACAGATGTACTATCAGTAACACAATGTGCCCATTAGGAGTTGCGGCGCTATATAGACGGGCGTCGAACCCGTGACCCTCGTCTCTGACGCTTCCGGTGACGGTTACGCCTTTTTGTACTTATGATTCGTTTCATAACACAAATGTTCTGAATATATTTTTCATAACTAATTTTGGAGCTTTGCAATATATTCTCATATTTTTTTGGTATTTAGAATTTGAAATATTTTTAAATCTATACTAATAAATTATAAATGTGAATTTCTGTCTTAGTGTCTGTTACATTTTCACGACCAATCCGCTGGACCAATAATGATGAAGTTTGGTATAAAAAACATATAAAACATTTATCCCGTTTTCCTTTCAGTGAGCAAACACATGTTACATTATTTAGGGCGCTTTAACGCTTAAGTTGGCGCGACCGAATATGATATTGCTAGTCGTCAGTAAAAGGAAAAGAAATTAATTTCACAATTCTTTTTTAAATACGTTTCATTAAAGTGAAATTATAAGCCAAATGGAGCCCGCTTCAGTTCCATCCAATCCGCTGAATTGTTTTCCAATATACTGTATGAGATTTGTTATTAAATCTACCAACGAAACATAATGGCCTTAACTCCTAAACACAAAGAGAGTTGAGTCACAATGCGTTATGTTTTCACTCTGGTTAAAGACACAAATGACCAGAGTTCCGGTTCAAACGCGGCCGACCGTGCCATGAATGGCGTCGCTGAATGACTGAAATAAGTACACTTGATTACTAAAGTTCGGATTTCGAATGACCTAACGATATATATTTTCTTTGCAACCAAGTATAACACAAAGGTTAAAAGTTTTTTTGTTACATGGAAAGTGATATTTCTTTACATATATTTCAATATAGTGATATTTCTTTACATATAAAAAAAGTAAAGTAGCGGCCTGTTACAATCCCACTGCGGGGAATAGGCCTCCTGTCTCCGTTTCTGGAGAGAAGGGTTGGAGGTAAGACCTACCACGCTGCTCCAATGCGGATTGGTAGGTTACACATATCTCCAGAATTCTCTAGAGATATGCAGGTTTCCTCACGATGTTTTCCTTCACCGAAAAGCGTGTGATAAATTGCAATTATCAATTAGACACATGAGTTTTAATAGAAAAACTCATTGGTGCCTGCCCTGGTTTGAACTCGTGTTCCCCTCGAAAGAGGCACGGTCTCACCGCTGGGCTATCACAGTTACACACATACACTACACACAGTATAATTAATTAATATAATTCAATTCAATTGTGTGTAGAAAGCTTTATACTATTTATGTACTCGTAACTGTCAATATCCAAGGCACAGGTTTTTTCACCTTAGCGTGGATTAATAATAATTAAATATATATTTATAAGCTGTGATAGCCTAGTGGTGAGACGTGCAACTCTCTAGAGACGACATAGGTCCAAACCCCGGGCAGCCCAGGAAGTTTCTCTATTAAATTCTTATGTGTCTAATTGATAATTGCAATTTATCACACGCTTTTCGGTGAAGGAAAAACATCGTGAGGAAACCTGCATATCTCTAGAGAATTCTAGGGATATGTGTAACCTACCAACCCGCATTGGAGCAGCATTATAAGTCTTAGCTCCAATCCTTCTCTCCAAAAACGGAAAGAGGAGGCCTTAGCCCAGCTGTAGGCATAGTAATAGGCCGTTACTTTACTTTTTACTTTTATATATTTCTTCCTCTATTATGTATTTAGTATAGTCTTGTTTGTTTTTTTTTAACTTTTTCGCAAAGTTCTTAAGAAGGGAGTAAAAATTTCTTATTCGCGTATGAATTAAATATTTGGTTAGCAGGGTAATTGTTAAAAGGTAGAGTGTTACAAGCTAACGGGCTGAATAACGTGCAAGAATATTGCTTCATCACTATGACCCGTGACTCAATTATTAAGTGGACACAAGCGAAAAGTTGATTTATCATTCAATAGAAGCATGTTGGTCATACTTCTAATATGAACTTGTACTTGAAATAGGTATTCCGGGTATTAATTTTAGATCTGTTTTATCAAACGCGACTGTCTATATTTAGATAGGTTAGATAGGTTGATTAATATTGATGAAATTTTAATCAATCTTTTTCAAAAATTTTACGCCGTGTGTTATCCGGCAGAATAGAATAGACAGGGTAGTCTATTCCTTTCTTACCAAGGTGTCGTAAGAGGCGACTAATGTATGTGCCGTGTGGTATCCGGCTGCATAGAATAGACCACACCTCCTTTCTTACCGAGGTGTCGTAAAAGGCGACTAAGATAAGTATAATATTCGTTATACCTCCGACTAAAATTTATCGGAGCCGGAATCGGAGTCGGAGGTGTGAATTCAATGGGAGGTTCCAAACTTTCGGAACCGAAGTCGGAGCTCCGTAACATCCCTAATAGTAATAACAATAATATAATATAATAAATGCAAAATTTGTTACGCTTTCACAGCTTATTCTTTAGAACTATATTGAAAATGGAATTTAAAGATTCCATTACAAGCATGCGAACGACTGAGCTTATACAAGATGTACAATTTGATAAATTTAAGAACAATGATAATTGCAGTCATTTAGCATTCGCTAATAGCGCTCGTAAGTCCTAATACGTCTGGAATAACGAGAATTGGAATCACATCGGCTACATTTATGGAATAGATCGCAGTGTTTACGGCGACGTGACTGATTAAGACATGTTTCCGTCTATTACGTTACGTCTATCAGAATACTAATTTATAGAAATAGGTAGGCGTTTCTCTAGGAATGCCATCGTACAAAAATTACGAATTATTTTGCTTTAGTTTAGAAAATCTACGTAATGCTTTGCAGGAATTATACCTTGGTAAATAAAGGTTGCATTGTGCCATATTTTATAAATATTGGTCTGGTATATTAGCCATGAAAATAATGGACAGAGATTTTCGCATTTATTATATTAGTTTGGATGTATAAAATTACCCTTCAGAGTTTGAATTCTAAGCCCATGATGGTTTAACAGTTTGATTGACAATCAATCATCCCATTATGGATACCCAATCGGAATCGCCGGCAAGCGTTGTTTTCGCCTCGACGAAATGAAATTCCTCGAAATTGAATAAATTACACAAGAAGTAAATTTAAAATTATTTATTTATTACCATACTAGCTGGCCGGCTAGGCGTGGCTGTGGTTCAGCTTGGTTTCGAATTCGCCTAAAAACAGAACTCAACAAAAGTAATAATAAAATTATTTTGCTATAATCCGCGATACAGTAAATAGAAAATATATATAGTGCCAAATGTATAGTGGACTATCCGTTTTTTTTCATAGCCGTTACATGCAGGATTCGTAAAAACACATGCACAAACCTCCACCACTGCCACCACAATACACAAGCACTACACACGTTCACTATTACAAACTCAACGATCGTTTCGCCCCGCAAGCGAAGCATCAGCAGTAGATAGACTCCACGACAAAATCGCACAGTTGAAAAAATGCTCCGATCGTCACCAATTTTTACAGGATCACCCGTTGGGTCTAAAAATTTCATTTAAATCAGTTCAGCCGTTTCAGAGTCTATAAAGGACATACAGACAAACTTCATTTTTGTATATTAGAAGATTTAAAACTTATATTTAGATATAGGAAAATACGTAGAATAAATGATAATGCCGGGACCTCGTAACGGTCTTGAGGTAAGCCGCCGTTCAATCTACACGGTCTTACGAACGCTATTCACGGGATGGCTTTTAGGATTATTGAAAACGGTTCACGGTATTTGTATTATTTATTCATATTACTAAGAAATTTATTCAGGAGGAAAACTGAGGAGAATAACATAACGAGATTATGCGTTTTACATATATTTCTTAAAACAAACATGTTTTGTTCGAATGACATAATTTATTTAGTTAATGTTTAAAGTAATAATAAAATTATTTTGCTATAATCCGATAAAGTAAACAACGCTGTGTGGTATCCGGCAGAATAGAATAGACCACCCTCCTTCCTCACCGAGGTGTCGTAAGAGGCGACTAAGGTATGTGCCGTGTGGTATCCGGCTGCATAGAATAGACCACCCTCGGTTCTTACCGAGGTGTCGTAAAAGGCGACTAAGGTAAGTTGACGTCAGGCAGGCGGCCGGTCGTAAAATACGTAGCCAAATCATGTGACAAAATGTTTGTAACATGTTGTGCCAACCCCACTTAGACTGGGATAAGGGCAGGAGAATGATGATGAATGAATGAAAAGTAAACAATCGAAAAAACTATCAAAAGCACGATGCTTTGCGTTTTGTCGTGTAGTCCATCTCCTGATGATGCTTCGGTTGCGGGGCGAAACGATTGTTGAGTTTGTGATAGTGAACGTCTGTAGTGCTTGTGTATTGTGGTGGCGGTAGTTTGTGCATGTATTTTTACGAATTCTGCATGTATACATTTAGTATTAAATATGTTTTCTATTTACTTTATCGCGGATTATAGTAAAATAATTTTATTATTGTTTTTGTATTATGAATCTCCGCAAAGTAACGCCTAATGAATGTAAAGGATGCCTTGATAGCCCAGCGGTGAGACTGCTACTCTTACGAGGGGATCACGAGTTCAAACCCGGGCAGGCACCAATGAGTTTTTCTATTAAAACTCATGTGTCTAATTGATAATTGCAATTTATCACACGCTTTTCGGTAAAGAAAAACATCGTGAGGAAACCTGCATATCTCTAGAGAATTCTGGAGATATGTGTAACCTACCAATCCGTATCGGAGCTGCGTGGTAGGTCTTAGCTCCAACCCTTCTCTCCAGAAACGGAGAAAGGAGGCTTATTCCCAGCAGTGGGATTGTAACAGGCCGCTACTTTACTTTTTTTTACGCCTAATTCAATAAATTATTTGAGTTAAGGTCATTAGGTTCATCTCGCAATAACAATAGTCCCGTACATATGTCAATATTACTGAAGTTGTGAGATTACATAGCTTTTGTGTTCATTTTAAATGTAATACACTAGATGGTTTAGTGACACTAACAACACAACACAATCGCAGGGACTTCGAATGGATCACAACGATTCATTGCAGATGTCAAAATTAGTAGAGTTATAAGACATATAGTCTTTGTCTCCTTTTTAAATCGATTACACTACACTATCAAAATAGTACACTATAAGTACACTTAACTATCACTACACTAATACTACTATTTTCGTTGTTTACGTGACGATTAAAGCGATCACAGGCTACACACATACAATACTATCATGGCACTACACTATCACTATAGTACACTAAACTATACTACACTATTGCTACTATTTTAAATTGCTTACTTGACTATAAAATCGTTAACCGTCATCCTCCTGCCCTTATCCCACTCTAAGTGGGGTCGGCACAGTATGTTAGAAACATTCTGTCACATGATCTGGCTACGTATTTTACGACCGGCCGCCTTCCTGAAGTCAACTTACCTTAGTCGTGTTTTACGACCTATCGGTAAGAAAAAGGGTAGTCTATTCTACTCAGCCGGATACCACACGGCGGGTCGACTTACCTTAGTCGCCTTTTACGATACCTCGGTAAGAAATGAGGGTGATCTATTCTTTTCAGCCGGATACCAGACGGCAGTCGACGATTAAATCGCTCACAGGCTACACAAATAAAATACCACACTATCACCACAGTACACACTATAACTACACTATCATTACACTACACTACACTATCACCGCACTATTCCTATTATTTTGATTGTTTACTTGATAATTTTATCGCTCACAGGCTACACAAATACAAATAGTGATAAAAAAGTGAGAACGCGTCATCGCGTGAGACAAATTCATTGCACGAACGCGCGCCCAGCTTTTGTATGGCTTTGGTTTAAATTCCGCTGTTGGATTTTAAACCGTAATACTTAAGAATAAGGTAGATATTTCGTCACTAAGATACGAATTCGTGCTCGCATCAATTACACTGCAAGCGGAGCTGTTAAGATATAATATGTATAGTGGAATTGTTTGTTTCTTTATATAATCTTAATTGCCCATCACTACTTACCAGTTAGTGCGGCTTCAATTTATATTACGCGTTAGATATTTGTTATCGTTTAGTTTATAACTCCCTTTGTGTTTCATTAAAATTGACTTGAAAGCTCAGTTACAGCAATATATCGAACTATGGCTGGAGTATAATATTTTTTAAAGATTTTATTTTAAAATAAATATAAATATTAATGGAACACTTAGACACAATGTCGTCCGTCCCCAAAGTAAGTAACTTAATACTCGTGTTATGGGTGATGGACTGGTTAATATACTACATAAATAATTTTAAATACATACTTAAATACGAAGAACCAACTAATTGTTTATATAAAATGTTTATACTGGTCCAGTCCAGATGACAATGCATGTTAATAATAAGGATGACTAGATACTCCTGCCGGCAGTGGCTCTAGACGAGGGAGCTCCTAAACCAGTGGCGTAGCTTTGGGCCCGGGGCCAATTGTCACCTGGTGCCCCCCCTCCTTCTAAAGAGTCTAAATAATTTTAGATTTCAGAACGCAATGACTTTAATATATAAATTTAAATTGGTTCAAAATGATATTAACTAAAAAAAATAATAACACCGTCCGTTGTTTCTTCATCGAGCTCTACAGATAAGAAATATATAAATGCGAAAGTCTGTCTGTCTGTTATGATTTAACGGCGAATCCTCTGAACCAATATCGATGAAATTTGGCAAAATTTATCTTTATACACCGGGGTATAATATGGGCTATAGAAATCCTGTAAATTCAATAGGAATAGGATGACTTTAAAAAACGCCATCGTTCTATCTAAGTTTTCCCCAACCGATGAAAGTTTTCTTTATTCACGATGTGTCAAGGTAAAGTCAAATCTGTATTTAAAGAAGTAGTTTTTATGTCACGTTGTTTGGCTTACATCAGAAGAGGTATCTTCAGAAAGTTTTAATATATTTTGATTTCTGTTTACTGAATAAATTTATCTGAGTTATTACAAGGTATAATTAATCTAAGTAAAATGCGTTATTTACTAAAATTAATTTACTTACTAAAAAAATTAAGTACTAAAAAATTAACTACCAATTTAATAAATTCAAAATTCTATATGTCTATTAAGCTTTCACGACAAATCCGCTGGACCAATTTTGATGAAATTTATCACAATTAAATCTAATACAAAGGGGTAATGTACATGATAAAAAAAGATATCAACTATATTATAAAATATTTCAATTCTTTTTCTAGGATATCGTGTTACAAGATAGACAATTAAACAATTCTCAGGGCCTGAAATTACGTAGAATTTATCGCAGGCGATAAGGACCGCCTTATGCTTGTACTATTAAATTGCATTCTTATCTGTTTGTCACAAATGTACTATACAAGTACTCTTTGACTACATATTCTCGGTATTTTATATAACACAAAACTAATGTACACGTCGCTGCGTAATCAAATCAAAAATTAATTTTTATATATTTTGGAATAATATACCGTTATAAATAATATATATATATGGAATAATATAATTTTTCAAGCTATATCTCTACCTATTTATAATTGGGCCCTAAAGTCCCCGTTTCCTTTCAATACATATAGGTTATCGTTGTTGGTACAATATTTGGTTTATACGTATACTCGAGCTGTTTTAGCCCAGCGGTGAGACCGTGCGACTCTTTCGAGGGGAACACGAGTTCAAACCCAGACAGGCACCAATGAGGTTTTCTATTAAAACTCATGTGTCTAATTGGTAATTACAATTTATCACAGGCTTTTCGGTGAAGGAAAACATCGTGAGGAAACCTGCATATCTCTAGAGAATTCTGGAGATATGTGTAACCTACCAATCCGCGCAATTGTATCGCGGATTATAGCAAAATAATTTTATTATTACTTTTGTACCAATCCGCATTGGAGCAGCGTGGTAGGTCTTAGCTCTAACCCTTGTCTCCAGAAACGGAGAGAGGAGGCCTAATCCCAGCAGTGGGATTGTAACAGGCCGCTACTTTACTTTACTTACGTATACTCGATATGTAAGAACATTCTCAACAACATCATCATCATCCTCCTGCCCTTATCCCACTCAGGGGTCGGCACAACACGTTACAAACATGCTCTCACATGATTTGACCTTGTCTTTTACGACCGGCCACCTGTCTGACGTTAACTTACCTCAGTCGTATTTTACGACTCCTCGGTGAGAAAAAGGGTGGTACCTATTCTACTCAACCCGATACCACACGGCGGGTCAACTTACTTTTGTCGCTTTTTACGACACCTCGGTAAGAAATGAGGCTGGTCTATTCTACTCAACCGGATACCACACGGCGGGTCAACTTACCTTAGTCGCTTTTTACGACACCTCGGTAAGAAATGAGGGTGGTCTATTCTACTCAACCGGATACCACACGGTGGGTCAACTTACTTTAGTCGCCATTTACGACACCTCGGTAAGAAATGAGGGTGGTCTATCCTACTTAGCTGGATACCACACAACACAACATACATTAAACATTCTCAACAGACGAACAAAATTATTTACTCCCTTATCAATGGAACATAATAATCCCTTCATTGAAAGTTGCATGCGAGACCGATCCAACTATCATTGCAGCAAGAAGTTAAGGTCGGAGGTGTTGAGTCAAGACGCTAAGGTCAAATGTTGAATTGAAACCCACGATGCCACCCGCGGCGTTGAGATATGTTGCAATACCGTAAAACGGAACTTAGTATGTGTGACTAGCCCGTTATCGCAGGTGGTTGGGACTCTGCCTTCGGCTCCGCGAATCGCGGGTTCGATTTCCGCCGAGGGCCAACACGCTCTAAAAACAATTTGTTTGTTCTTCGAGCCGTGTCTATTTGTATATAAGTGTGTATTTAAAATTATATATGTAGTATATTCACCAGTTGTCCGTCACCCATAACACAAGTATTAAGTTACTTACTTTGGGGATGGACGACCGTGTGTGTAAGTGTCCCATATATTTATTATATATTATTATTAATTTTTTAATTAATTACTTTGACAAAAAACCGTGACCGTGTGGTATCCGGCAGAATAGAATAGACCACCCTCCTTCTTACCGAGGTGTCGTAAGAGGCGACTAAGGTAAGCGCCGTGTGGTATCCGACTGCATAGAATAGACCACCCTCATTTCTTACCGAGGTGTCGTAAAAGGCGACTAAGGTAAGTTGACGTCAGGCAGGCGACCGGTCGTAAAATACGTAGACCAAATCATGTGACAACATGTTTGTAACATGTTGTTCTGACCACACTTACAGTGGGATAAGGGCAGGAGAATGATGATTTGACAAACGACCGTGAGTGTAATTGTCCCATATACGATATTTAAAAAAAACAATAAAGTACATAGCTGAGGGTATTTTAAAATTTGCATCAACGCGCAACTTCTGTCAGAATAATTATATCATTACTTTAGCGATTGCTTAAATTGTGCGAATTATCAGATTAACGTAGCATTACGATTTTGTCGTGAAGCCTATCCTCCTGATGATGGTTTGGTTACGGGATAAACGTTCGTAGAAATTGTCGTAGTGAGTGTGTATAGTGCTGGTGGCGGGGTTTTGTGATACGCATGCATGTATAAGGTATGTAAACGTTGCCTTCTTCTTACATTTAGCATTACATAGATACTATTAACAAACGCGGATTATAGCAAAATAATTTTATCATAACTTCTTAACGTGGCCTGCAATAACTGTTAAAAGGAAGCGTCAAACGACATATATCACAAGGTTCATTAGTATCGTATTACGCGAGTCGTGTGTCGCCGCGGGTGGCGGTCGCGAGTCCCACTCTTTGCTAAGTACGTGTTTATAAGTGACGTGATATAGCCGTGCTAACTCTTAGATTTACGGCGTATTTACAGTAATATATGTATCAAAATAGGAAATAGTCGAGTGACATTTGTATAGTTGTTTACTAACGGATATTGGGTTCTTTTCAGAGTATACCGGAAATGGGGTTGTGAAGTGATCAATACCATGAATGTATAACTGGATTAATGTCCATTTCCCTTGGTTATTACACTGCGCGTAAAGAATGGCACAATTATGCTAACTCTTTTTTTTTATTAGTCATTGTCTTTATAAGGATTTATTATAAAAATAATTCAAATTAAAGCTCCATTCCTTTGCCAGATATACTGATCAGGCATAAAGGATGCATTTTGGAACTAGCCTTCATTTAACATTCTGGAATTCGAGCTCTTAACTTTTTTTCTTTCTAAATATATATTGGTATACTTAATTTAATATATATTTTTAGCATCCTTTGTATATAATAAGATAAACAAACATTTGAACATCTATACATTAATCAAACGTGCAGCCTAAGCTAAAATTTATAATTTTGGTTAGAGCAAATGAACGAATGAATGATTTTTTGTTGTAATATCATATTTTTCTTTTTACTAGTAATTTAATTATTTTTGACCGTGAGTCTGGCATATGCAAAACAGTTTCATACTATCGCAATGCCATCCTCGAAAAATGATGCTTATTTAATCTTAAAATGTAATAAACACACACACACACACATATATATATATATAATAATAATAATAATAAATATATGGGACATTTACACACACGGTCGTCCGTCCCCAAAGTAACTTAATACTTGTGTTATGGGTGACGGACAACTACATATATAAGTTTAAATACATACTTAAATAGATATAAACACCCAGGCTCGAAGAACCAACAATTTGTTTATAGAATACGTTGGGCCCTCGGCGGTAATCGAACCCGCGACCCGCGCAGCTGAAGGCAGGGTCACTACCCACAGCGCCAACGGGCCAGTCATAAGTATTACTTTGTGAAGGTTATAGACCTAACCAAAGCGAAAGTTGTGATTATCTCTAATTGTTTAGTGGGTTTCATCAAATCAAATAATCTTAATGCAAATAAGCTCTGTCAAGCACTTTTGAATCGTCAATTTGAATGATTAATAAAGCTACAACTGGTTCGGAATGTTACTCTTACCGAAAAGAACCAGCAAGAAACTCATTGGAAATTAAAAAGTCGATTTTCGTCTATAATCTACATATCTATCTAATTTATAGAATTAGGCGTTACTTTGAGAAGATCCATTATACAAAAGTAATAATAAAATTATTTTGCTATAATCCGCGATACAGTAAATAGAAAATATATATAGTGCTAAATGTATAGTGGACTATCCGTTTTTTCATACCCGTTACATGCAGGATTCGTAAAAACACATACACAAACCTCCACCACTGCCACCACAATACACAAGCACTACACACGTTCACTATCACAAACTCAACAATCGTTTCGCCCCGCAACCGAAACATCATCAGGAGATAGAGTCCTGGAGTCTATCTCCTGATGATGCTTCGGTTTAGCAGCAAAATAATTTTATTATTACTTTTACATATCTATCTCTCTTAGATCCTATTAAGTATCGATACGCCGAGAACACAGCTCAATAATCGTTTCACAAATCGTCAATAATAAAATGTTTATAGCAGTATCTTCATCAAGTAGAATTTAACGATAATCTAATTAAATAATCGAACGTTGATCCTTTCAACGTTTATTGAACTTATTACCCGTATAGTCTTTACTAACCCTCTTAATGCTTGCTCTATCTAAATTGCATGACGTAGAGTTAGTAAAACCAATCAAGCGATTAACACACCCGTTGTCCGTAACTATATAGTGAGATTAATATAACTGTACTGACAGAAAAATAAATGAGTATTTAAATTTGAATTTCTGGTTTAATATTTCTTGAAAAATGAGAGAAATTACCATACAAATATAAATAGGATAGCCTAGGATAATCATAATATTAAAAAGGATGTCTGTGACGCTTTCGCGATCTAACAGCTGGACCAATAGGAGTTTAGTATCATTAGAGCTTACTTACCGAGCTGCCGTATAGGATTAAAAAAATCCTGTTTTTCCTTCAGGAACAGGAAGAAACACATATTGCATTAATAAGTGCACTTTAAGCTTAAATCGGCATGAACGATGTCGAACGATATTTTAGTTTTAGTTTGAGTTTTGTATTTTTCTTTTACCTTTCTCTAGACTTTTAAGTTTAAATTAGTATGTATTTTGATTATCCTTTTCATTTGTAACACTGTATATGGGGCATGGTGTGTTCTCCTATAATTGGGGGTACTCTTAGCTCACGTGTCAAATAATATTATTACTTTATTTTGTGTACCTCTGTTGGAGTCCCTAAATAAATAAACAGCGTTCCGTCATTAAAACGTAACAGACAGACATACTTTCGCATTTATTATATTAGTCATCATTCTCCTGCCCTTATCCCACTGTAAGTGGGGTCGGCACAACACGTATTTAACATGTTGAAATATGATTTGGCTAGGAATTTTACGACCGGCCGCCTGCCTGACGTCAGCTTACCTTAGTCGCCTTTTACGACACCTCGGTAAGAAATGAAGGTTGTCTATTCTACTCAGCCGGATACCACGGCGGGCATTTATTATATTAGTATCTAAGCTTTTCTTACCAAGATGTTGTAAAAGTCGACTAAGGAAAGTTGACCCGCCGTGTGATATCCGGTTAAGTAGAATAGACCACCCTCTTTCTTACCGCGGTGTCGTAAAGTACTATTAAGGTAAGTTGACATCAGGCAGGCGGCCGGTCGTGAAATACGCAGCTGAATCCTGTGTTAACATGTTGTGCCGACCTCATTGAGTGAGATAAGGGCTGGAGGATGATGTTGATGATTATGATGTAAGCTTTTTGGTACATCCAACTAAAATAATCTAAATATATCCAAGCTATTATGTTATTTTATGCTAGTTATAATTCCTTCTTAAGTTATTTATTATCTCGTACGTACGTTAATTCTAAAAATATCGACTATTTTTAACATTTCCGCCCTTCGGCCGGAACGCTTGACTTCGTCGAAGGCCACGGTCTATATTCGGTCGAGTATCGCTCGTAGGGATGAATCACGCCGGTGATAGTGACGCGTCTTTATTTATCGATAATATTACTCATCCTATATATTTAAGGATAATCTGAAATAAAAACAAATCTGTATATATAAAAAGAAGTCGGGTTTGTTACAACACTTATAACTCGAGATCTGCTGGACCAATTTTCATGGTTTTTGATTCGTTGGATTTGTCTGCGCCCCGGATACATCTTAAAAACATTGAAAAATCGCGGATACATAATAATGAAAATAAATAAATGTTCATTCGTTTGGTACCTGTCAATCATTTGTTGTCCATTCTGTCAATTGTCAAATACTGTAAGTAATGATTGACATTTATGCATGCGTTCGAAAATGTATTTTGTGTAAAGTTATTAAAAAGGGTAAATAAACTAATGTCTAAAGTAATAATAAAATTATTTTGCTATAATCCGCGATACAGTAAATAGAAAATATATATAGTGTTAAATGTATAGTGGACTATCCGTATTTTCATACCCGATACGAGCAGGATTCGTAAAAACACATGCACAAACCTCCACCACTTCCACCACAATACACAAGCACTACACACGTTCACTATCACAAACTCAACAATCGTTTCGCCCCGCAACCGAAGCATCATCAGGAGATAGACTCCACGACAAAATCGCAAAGCGAAGCAATATCCAGACAAGCATTGTTATATAGTACTTGGTTCATCCCCACCCTTTATTTACCTCTGAACACGTGCAACAAGCTTGAACTAGACACATTCATCTGCTCGTTAATGAGAGTGCCATTGTTGTGCTTAATGATTTCTAATTATTCCAAAATATTTACACCCGTATTCATAAACATTACTATGAGAACGCACAGTGCTCAGGGACGCATAAGGTCATTCAAACCAATTCATAGACATTACTTGAGTGAAATGTTCTACTATGCGTTTGTCAAAATCGACGCACAGCTAAAATAGATAAGGAGCTACTTTAGCGAACGCATAGTGTCCGCGCCGCTTTGGTTAAAGACAAAATTATTTATTAGTTATCTATTTATTATATTTTATTCTTATAATCATTTAACTTTGTCTAGTAAATAATATAAGTAAAACTATACAACAAAATTATCATACATAATAAATTAAAGAAAAATAGTTCTACCTCTTAGGAGTTGCAGTGCTTGCATTTAAATCCAAAGGTGAAGTCATTATACTAAACTGTATTTTATTTACACAGCACAATACACAAAATATCATAAAAAAATTATTAACACGATCAACTGCAAATTACGGGAATACCAAAATAAAGTTATGTTTGTTTGTTAATAACATTGTCATTTTTCAAAAACTAGACTGAACTACGCCACATCAAATGGACCAATCAGAGCGCGCAGTTGGACGCATAGCGTTCTTTTAGTTGAGTGTGGCCTAAGTATTGTTTATGAAATGGAAGGCTTGACACGAAGAACGCACAGTGAACACAGTGAACAGTATGCTTCTTGAATACAGGTGTAACCCGTATTCAAGAAGCATACTCAGCTAAGTAAGCACAAATTACTATGCGAAGGAGGCTAGTTCACTGTGCGTTCCTCGTGTCAAGCCTTCCATTTCATAAACAATACTTAGGCCACACTCAACTAAAAGAACGCTATGCGTCCAACTGCGCGCTCTGATTGGTCCATTTGATGTGGCGTAGTTCAGTCTAGTTTGACAAATGTCAATGTTAGTAACAATTTGTTGTGTTGTTAATAACAAACAAACATAACCTTATTTTGGTATTCCCGTAATTTGCAGTTGATCGTGTTAATAATTTTTTTATGATATTTTGTGTATTGTGCGGTGTAAATAAAATATTGTTTAGTATAATGACTTCGCCTTTGTATTTAAATGCAAGCACTGCAACTCCTAAGAGGTACTACTATTTTTCTTTAATTTATTATGTATGATAATTTTGTTGTATAGTTTTACTTATATTATTCACTAGACAAAGTTAAATGATTATAAGAATAAAATATAATAAATAGATAACTAATAAATAATTTTGCCTTTAACCAAAGCGGCGCGGACACTATGCGTTCGCTAAAGTAGCTCCTTATCTATTTTAGCTGTGCGTCGATTTTGACAAACGCATAGTAGAACATTTCACTCAAGTAATGTCTATGAATTGGTTTGAATGACCCTATGCGTCCCTGAGCACTGTGCATTCTCATAGTAATGTTTATGAATACGGGTGTAAAACAACGCTATGCGCTATTAACAATTTGTTGTGTTGTTCATAACAAACAAACATAACCTTACTTTGATATTCCCGTAATTTGCAGTTGATCGTGTTAATAATTTTTTTATGATATTTTGTGTATTGTGCGGTGTAAATAAAATATAGTTTAGTATAATGACTTCGCCTTTGTATTTAAATGCAAGCACTGCAACTCCTAAGAGGTAGAACTATTTTTTCTTTAATTTATTATGTATGATAATTTTGTTGTATAGTTTTACTTATATTATTTACTAGACAAAGTTAAATGATTATAAGAATAAAATATAATAAATAGATAACTAATAAATAATTTTGCCTTTAACCAAAGCGGCGTGAACACTATGCGTTCGCTAAAGTAGCTCCTTATCTATTTTAGCTGTGCGTCGATTTTGACAAACGCATAGTAGAACATTTCACTCAAGTAATGTCTATGAATTGGTTTGAATGACCCTATGCGTCCCTGAGCACTGTGCGTTCTCATAGTAATGTTTATGAATACGGGTGTTAGTTTCAAGCTTTTTTCACAGATGTGCAGGATTTCGAAACAATGGTCATTAGGAACTTTATGACCGCTTTCTAATAAATGTTTACTAACTATGTCTAACTTATTTCACTTTAATAATTACTTTATCCCAATGGTTGCCTAGAAATCGCTAGTTGGCCATAAGATCGCCTATATATCACTTAAATTATATTGTTGTTTTCTTTACATTGTATGTTGTAAATTCTATGTGAAAAAATATACTTACCAGTGATTTTTTTTACTGCGATTGTTTCAAGTGCGCTCTTTAGATTATCTGGCGTGTGTTGTTCTTCTTCTTCTTGTTGCGGGCTATTTTCCGCACTTAGTCACTGTAAGGCGACCATTGTGCGTGAGTGTAAAGGGGCTGGTTATTCCAACCAGCCAAGCTCCTTCCAGAAGCTGAGAACCCTGCCAGGATTCCTCAAAGCTTCTTGTAACGTCCCCGGCGAACCAAGGATGTTAGCCCGATGCTTGACCACCTCCGTGCAATACAACATGACGTGAGATGGCGTTTCTGGTTCCCTCATGTATCCTCTGCATATTTGGCTATCAGTCACACCTATAATATATAGATGTTTATTGAGCAGACAGTGTCAGGTAATGATACCCATCATTCTTCGCAAGTTGGGTCTATTTAAGCGAAGGAGACTATTGGTCAACCGAGGATTTATGGAAGGCATGGCTTCCATGGATTGCCTACAGTCAGTCTGGTTTGCCCCAAAATGTATTATGATTTTCCATAGTAATTTTCCTAAGCCAAGATGTTATTTGGCTGAAAGGAAGTGGTATGATCGGTTCAGGTCGTGTGTTGTTATCTATGCGACTCTTCTTGGAAATTAAATGCATTTCGATTTTCTAAAGACCGACGAAGTATTGCTCCTGATATTAAAAAATGTTTGGATTTTTTTTATGAAGGCCAGAGTTTTATTTATTTCTCCAATCTTTTTGAAGAATCTTTAAAATTTAAGTCTTTAAAGCAATCAAGAGCCTTGGTCATCTGTACTAAGTGTTTGAAATAACGACTAGAAGATTTTGCAACCCGTTCATCGCAATTTCAGCTTTGCAACCCAATTATTTACGATTGTGATTCAATTCATAAACATCTAAATATAATATTTAAAACAATAAAACTTACTATTTTATTTTTAACATGTCTTTTTAAAAAGTCTTACGTGATTTTAGCTATCACAAATTATATTCCGTGAGTTTGCTCACTGCCAATAGCCGTGAGATATTATGTATAGCAATTTTCAATAACAATCATGTTTAACTTTTAACCGTCGATAATGTGAAAGTAAATGCGATCGTGACAGTGTCGTATCATGCATCCGGTTTCCGGTTTCACCATCAGTCATTCCGAGTAATTTATTTATAACGAGATGTCATCTTGGAGTTTACGTTGTCTTATTATTTTACGGTAAAGCATGTTCGTTGTATTCTGAGCTTATTACACTATAGTTAGAGGTTTCGCCTAACCGCCATTAAAGTCGCATCCATGGCAATAGTCAAGTCTCATTTCTTTAGTTTTGTATAGTGGCATCACTGTGATCACGTGATCGATACCAGGGCGGGTGCTTGATTTTGGAGCGAGAATTGTTTATAAAAGGTGGAGTTCGCCACATTGAAGTCATTCAAAATCGATTCATGCGTACAGCCACTGGCTGTCCGTGGTTCGTGCGCAACGTGAATCTCCATAGAGATCTCGATCTTCCCACGATAGCCGATCTTCTCAAACGATTCTCGAAGACTTACTTCGAGAAAGCGTCCACACACCCGAACCCCCTTATAGTGGCCGCGTCCAACTATAAAGTGTTTAACTTTCCCAACCGTTTTCACAGGCGCCCTAAGAGCGTCCTTAACGACCCTGACGATGCTATTACAGCATCAAACAAGATCTACACACAACATTCACACAAACAGCGTCTTCGCCGGCGAAGACGAGGTCCCCGCTTGCTTGTGTCAAGCGGCCGCAGCCCTCTGCCGCGGCCGCCGTGATGCAGACTTCTTCAAAGTCAATGTGTTAGATACAGTCCTCCAAAACGCGCCGCTTTAAGCTGAGGTTCGGTCTCGCAGGAGACACCCTTAAGGCGACGCTCCCAATAAGTTACGAGTGCCTAAAAACACTCGCTTCTTATCAATTTTACCCGGCGAAGCTTCTGCGCTCGCCCATCCCACCGGTGACGCTGTAAAAGCCATTAGGGCTAACAGCATTAGACACATTCGAAAAAACATGGAAGTCAGTCTTGTTGTAATACTCGACTCGTATGGTTATCAGCTTACGCTTACGCGGCTAGACCGTTCATCCCTTGGAATCTTGCTGTAAAGCTTGGCTTGTACGGTTATTAAACGCTCCCGCGTTTGGATCGTGTTTCATCTTGTCTTGGTTGGTCTCAACCAGCATGTTCATGCGTTGGTACTACGCAACTAGTATCATTACTGTGTTGTTTTAATATTGCTTAGGTAGTTCCGCGTCTACCTAAAGGTGATAATTTCTAACTCTATAGTAAAAGCCTTCAGTTAGAAAGAGTTAGAGAGAACCATGCATAAGAGAGGTTTATTAGTGTGAATGATCCGATTTTCCTGTTTACATTTTTTATATCTGAAGCTAAAGGACGTTGCTGTTTAAACACAATTAAATTAAACGCCCACACCATCATTACTAATACAATGAGCATTAGTGTTTTTTTATTCATATACCTAAATCAGATGTAACAGGAGGCATCCGCAAAAAAAAGACCGCAAATATGCGGGTGGGCCGTAACTGATTCGCACAACATGATACTTTAAAAATGTTGATAAATTAAATACATTTAAACAGAAATACTATAGAGATATTATACATGTCTGTGAGCACAAGTGTCTATC
Organism: Morpho deidamia; assembly: GCA_947086505.1. NCBI lineage: Eukaryota > Metazoa > Arthropoda > Insecta > Lepidoptera > Nymphalidae > Morpho > Morpho deidamia. The sequence continues at coordinate 15,112,578 of CAMTZC010000022.1, forward strand.
AAAACAATAAGAGGGGGAACATGAGAGATCCATAGTTATCTTAGTCTAATCACACATAGAAAAGAGAGACAGATAGGTATCCTCATTTGCTTTACGTTTTTGTTTAGTCTGTCAATGCCGTGTGGTATCCGACTGAATAGATAGACCACCCTCATTTCTTACCGAGGTGTCGTAATAGGAGACTAAGGTAAGATGACCCGCCGTGTGATATCCGGCTGAGTAGAATAGACCACCCACATTTTTTACCGAGGTGTCGTATAATACGACTAAGATAAGTGGGCGTCAGGTCGGCGGCTGGTCGAAAAATACGTAGCCAAATCATGTGATATGTTTATAACATGTTGTGTCGACCCCACTTAGAGTAATTTTCATTCCATTTTGGATAATCGGATTAGTTTTGCACAACATTGTTCATTATGAATCATAAAAACAACTCACTTGTTGTGTGTAAGCGATTAAACTGTGGATATATTAGTCTGCCATAAATAATGATTCATAACTGCTAGAATAAAACAATGTTACATATTTAAAATAAAATAGATAATTGTCAAATAAAATACAGCATTCCATTAAAAAAAATAATTGTACCATTTTTGCACCACAGTCTATTGTTGTTAGGTTTACGTTGTCTGTGGAATTGGTAGTTTGATATAATATACATTAATTTGTTTTCAAATTTGAAACCGAAATACAAAGTTACATTTTCAATTGGATTTGGATTGATTAAATTGGAAGTTTTTTGCATAACACATTCTAATAAGCCTTCATGGAGTAAAGTCGCGAGAATTGTTTACGTTATGTAACTGTGGATCTCTTCTAATTTATGTTATATAAATGGAAACAATGGCATTGAATACATCATTAGAATGCAAATCGCGCTTGTTTCCTTGTTTTTGCCTCTGATTCATCCACAATGACTATCATTGGATCGCAATGTTGCCTGACTGCTCGCTGACCTTCGATTATTAATGTAAAAAAATTAAAAACTCGATTTATGTCCGACATAAACTGGTTTGTGTTTTTGCTCCTTTGAATTGGATCAACTATGGCAAACAAAATGTGACCTATATTATACATGCGTTTTTAACTCCTTCGGGTTTTTGGCCAACGGTGAGAAACATTTGTTTCTGTATATTTTTGGCAATATAATTTTTGTGCATAAAATATACAGAACTATAAAAAAATTGGCGATGAATGTAATATACAAAGTAGGAACCGACATAAGCTGGCGGTTTCTGCTTTACCCTTCCCGATTGTATGCCGTTTTTGGGTTTACGTATAACATTCCACAATCAATTTTAGCTTTCACGTTATAGCAGTTTGTTAAGTCTTTTATTAAAGCAAGACAAAAGCAAACCAAAAGCCTTCTTCTTCCTTCAAAAGCCTCTTTTTAATAGTGTTTATAAACTGTTGTAATGGAAAAGCTAAAATTGATTGCGGAATTTTATTATAGAATCTTATACCCTAACCCACAAACGATTTACGTAAAGTTATGTATATGTAGACTCATACTCATGTGTTTATTGATTTTTTAAAATCTAGATTGCTCTGTAACTACTCTCTAACTAAGCTGTGATAGCCTAGCGGTGAGACCGTGCGACTCTTTCGAGTGAAACACGAGTTCAAACCCGGGCAGGCACCTATGAGTTTTTCTATTAAAACTCATGTGTCTAATTGGTAATTGCAATTTGTCAGTGAAGGAAAACATCGTGAGGAAACCTGCATATCTCTAGAGAATTCTGGAGATGTGTGTAACCTACTAATCCAGATTGGAGCAACGTGGTAGGTATTAGCTCCAACCCTTCTCTCCAGAAACGGAGAGAGGAGGCCTATTCCCAGCAATGGGATTATAACAGGTACTTTACTAAATTGCTCTGTACGGTTTATTCTCTTGTATGAATCCCTGATAAATATTACACACAGAACTGCAACCACCATCAAATCTGATACGCCTCGGTGCGTGCAATACGCTTAAATAGTCGTCCAAAATTTATTTTCTTCACGTATTAACGTTTAGATACGCTACTGTCTCAAGAGTATAACGGATATCTTTGGAGTCAACGAAGTGCAGTTACATGTTTTATTAGCTACCCGTTTTATGGTGCCATTAGCGATAAATACTAATATTGGAACGCGTGGGATTAACTTTGCTATAAATAACCTCGATGACTTCATCTATACTCTGTTTGGTTACCTGGAGTAGAAAGTAGCGGCTATTTACTATACCAATACTTCACCATCAGCCCTCCACTACGCGTCGCCCTAATCCGAGGACCGGCCTCAAAGGGGCACCCTTAGAAAGACGTTCCTTGACGCCAGTAGAGCTTCTGCGCTCTTCTTTCCGCATTTCGCAACCTAGGCTATGCTTCTGCGCTCGTTCCGCCCGGTGACATAAAGTAGACTGACACCCGTATTCAAGAAGCATACTAAGCTAAGTAAGTACAAATTACTATGCAAAGGAGGCTAGTTCACTGTGCGTTCCTCGTGTCAAGCCTTCCATTTCATAAACAATACTTAGGCCACACTCAACTAAAAGAACGCTATGCGTCCAATTTCGCGCTCTGATTGGTCCATTTGATGTGGCGTAGTTCAGTCTAGTTTTTGAAAAATGTCAATGTTATTAACAAACAAACAACTTTATTTTGGTATTCCCGTAATTTGCAGTTTATCGTGTTAATAATTTTTTTATGATATTTTGTGTATTTTGCGGTGTAAATAAAATATAGTTTAGTATAATGACTTCGCCTTTGGATTTAAATGCAAGCACTGCAACTCCTAAGAAGTAGAACTATTTTTCTTTAATTTATGTATGATAATTTTATGGTATAGTTTTACCTATATTATTTATTAGACAAAGTTAAATGATTAAAAGAATAAAAAATAATAAATAGATAACTAATAAATATTTTTGTCTTTAACCAAAGCGGCGCGAACACTATGCGTTCGCTAAAGTAGCTCCTTATCTATTTTAGCTATGCGTCGATTTTGACAAACGCATAGTAGAACATTTCACTCAAGTAATGTCTCAGTGTCTGAAGACCAGGGTCTTCGAACAGTGCGTGTTGCTAGTGATGACCTACGGATCTGAAACGTGGTCGCTCACTATGGGCCTTATAAGAAAGCTTGGAGTCGCTCAGCGGGCGATGGAGCGAGCTATGCTCGGAGTGTCTCTATGAGATCAAATCACGAATGAGGAGATCCGTAGAAGAACTAAAGTCACCGACATAGCCCAGCGTGTCGCGAAGCTGAAGTGGCGCTGGGCGGGGCACATAGTGCGGAGAACCGATGGGCGCTGGGGTCTTAAGGTGCTGGAATGGCTACCCCGCACCGGAAAGCGCAGCGTCGGTAGACCCCCTACGAGGTGGACAGACGACCTCAAAAAGGTCGCAGGAAGCCACTGGATCCAGGCAGCGCAACATCGTGTGGTGTGGCGATCCCATGAAGAGGCCTATGTCCAGCAGTGGACGTCCATCGGCTGAAGAAGAAGAAGAATGTCTATGACTTGGTTTGAATGACCCCATGCGTCCCTGAGCACTGTGCGTTCTCATAGTAATGTTTATGAATACGGGTGATAGATAGGTATTTCGAAGGTGTGGACCGTCGATTTGTTTGGCTAGTCGTTTAACCGTACTACAGCACTTTTAAAATATTTACCCACTACAGTTGCCACTTCGTTGTATTTGCTTAGAACCGTGTTTGACCATCTCCGTTCAAATATTTGTCAATCATTTCCTCACATACAATCGTGTCATTGAGAACTAATTTACATAAAAAAAAAACAAAGCAGAGGTACTCAATCCACTGGCTTTAAAGTTATTCGTACGTAAATTCAATGCCTTTCCTGATTATTAGCATTCATAATTTTAATAAATCGCGATGTATATATTTGATCTGGCTGAGTAGAACAGAGCATCCTCATTTTACCGAGGTGTCGTAAAAGGCGACTAAAGTAAGTTGACCCGCCGTGTGGTATCCGGCTGACTAAAATAGACCACAAGCAACATAACAGAACTAACTACTTTGCTATAATCCGCACGGGTTAAGCGAATGCATGCAAAGCCAATGTGTATGAAGCAAGCAAAATCTACGCACCTTATACATGCAGGACAAGCCACCACATGCACCCCAAGGCGCAATTCACCAGCAACAACGCACACAAAAGCAGCACACACACCCACCAACACAATCCCGACGATCGTTTCGCCCCGAAACCGAAGCATCACCAGGAGGATAGGCTAGAGGTAAAATCGTAAAAATAGACCACCCTCATTCCTTACCGAAGTGTCGTATAAGGCGAGGTTAGTTGACGTCAGGCAGGCGGCCGATCGTAAAATAAATCATTAAACAACATGTTTAAACATGTTGTGCTTGTGTTGTGTAAGTGGGATAAGGGCATGAGAATGATGGCGATGTATATCTTCTAATATATAGAAATGAATATTTGTCTCTATGTCCTTTATAGACTTCGTATATTTTATCAAAATCGTACCAGCCGTTCAGCTGGTATGATTTTAGTAAATTTTCAGACACTCTTTAGAATGACCCAAAGGATGTCCTGTAAAGTTTGGTGGTGATCAGAGCATTTTTTTTTAAACTGATGAGTTCTGTTTCGACGGGAATTCGAAACCAGACTAACCTACAGCAACAGGTGACTGGATAGCTAGGTGTAAGTAATTAAAACGAAAACCTACCTAAGCTTTATGTCGGTTTAATGGTTTGTTGATTTTGGTATATGATTCAACGAGTTAACTTGAACATTAAAATACCCTCAATTTGTGTTGTTTTCCTTTCCCGAAGGAGAAACGGGGTTTTTTTGTATCCTAATGCTAGCTCGGTATATAAATAAGCTCAAGGATTAGTAATGAAAGTGTAACAAATTTTCATATTGGTGATATAAGTAATGTGTTCTTTCCTTCCAAAGGAAAAGTCTGCTGTAGCGGACTTTTTTTATTTTTGTAGATATACAATTCTTTTCTACATCACTTTAGTGTATCTCTGTTGGTTAACGCGGCGCACACGACTAAAGCTCCCAACAGGCGAATTTTTTTTAATTTATATAAAACCATTTCCATCCATTCTCCTGCCCTTCTCCCACTCTAAGTGGGTTCGGCACAACATGTTACAAACATGTTGTCACATGATTTGGCTACGTATTTTACGACCGGCCGCCTGTTTGACGTCAACTTACCTTAGTCGTCTTTTACGACATCTCGGTAAGAAATGAGGGTGGTCTATTCTATGCAGCCGGATACCACACGGCTGATACCTTAGTCGCCTCTTACGACACCTCGGTAAGAAAGGAGGGTGGTCTATTCTATGCAGCCGGATACCACACGGCAGATATCTTAGTCGCCTAATACGACACCTCGGTAAGAAAGGAGGGTGGTCTACTCTATTCTGCCGGATACCACACGGCGTACCATTTATATAAAACCGTGTAAAACCGTAAAATACTATTAGCCTAAATATTCCGGAAAAATTGCACTACCTTTTCAGTAAAAATCGTACAAGAATCTGTTTTGTAGTTTTTGAGAATATCGAGCACATAAATATATACAGACTAATGATGTAAGATCACATCACATAGAGAGCTTTTGGGGACTTTATTTTATATGAGTATAGATAGATTATTATTGGTTAATGTTAAATGAACTTTCTATTTGTGTAATATGCAAAGAGGCGAGGGAACAATGTGAAATGTCTAATACAACTTTGTAAACGACACTTTGACCTCCAACTTTCAACGAGGACCTAGACACCTTTCAGGTCATCTTGATGGTTTACAGTTTACACGACATGTTTTATACCTTATAGTTGCAATTGCTAATACATATGTAAGATTATAAGACGGATAGATCAGTCTTTATTCAGTTTATTTTGCTATTGATTTCAAGTCGCGTGGGCAACTTTCTGCAGGCCTACCATGCACTCCTATTGCGACTCAATTTACAACTGTAACAGACACTAAAAATGTTGGAATAGGAAATAGTCAAATGACAGTCTGTGTTGTTGTTAATACCGGATACGGGGTTCTTGAGTGATCGATAGCGAGGGTAGGGACTTTTCAGGTGATTGGGGATTGCCTTTAATAGTGAAACTTGACGTAATTAGAGAGATTCTGTTGAGATTCCTTCGCGAGTCTGTCGAATGTGGTCGTTAACGTGATTTCTAGTTAAAGTGTATTTTGAGTCGATTAGTGAAGTCAAGCTGAAAGTGAATAGTGAATTAATACCAGTTTAATAGTCAGAAAGTGAAGATGTTACGATCCAAGACGTTCTGGGCTCGTTTCACAACGTTAACTAAATGATTTTGCTTTTTCATACAATGACGTCTTAAAGACGAACACTTTAAGTCGTAGCCGAATGAGCGTTCGGAATGCTGCGTCCTTAAAACTTATCCTTTTCAAACATTACGACCCCAATGCAATCAACACTTCATGGTACGAAAATAAAGCGGTTCGGTTTAGGTTAGTTCATGGTAGGCCTACAGGAAGTTAGGCGAAATCCGAAATCAGTATCAGCGGATGAGGGTAAGACATATGGTTGGAGAGTTGCGTGATTGAATCGGAAATGTGTTCATATATGTGTTCTAAGAACCAAAGGGGAAAATATTTGAAGAGCGAGTTCAAAAGACTCTCGTTTGCTATATTTGCATCAGTTTAATACTAGGTTCTAGACGCTTACAAATTAAAGAAGTTGCTATTGCGTCTTAATATTAATATTTTCTTCTGGACTTCTAAGTCTAAATAAAAATTATACATTTAACGGTTTTTTAGGAAATAGTCTGTATTATCGTTTCTAAAATTATGAGTACTAGCTAGATTTATTGTAAACGCAGTAATCCATCCTCAATAGGAACAAAAACTGAATATAGTAGGCGTTGAATGGGCGATCGGATCCAATATTTACGTTAATCATGCAGAGGTCGTTCACCCACGTGTTATTTATTACACGTACACATGTTGCGTATAAAAACTGCGGAAGGAAAAAATCCTCTCAAAAACATCTACGTACAGATACTATAAAGCCGTGATAACCTCTATTGGGGAGACAGGACCCTTGTAAATGGTGTACATGTTAAAACTCTGACAAGTCATCATTCCCCTCTAAGTGGGGTCGGCACAACATGTTAACATGTAATCACATGATTTGGCTACGTATTTTACGACCGGCCGCCTGCCTGACGTCAACTTACCTTAGTCGTACTTTACGACCCCTCGGTAAGAAAGAGGGTGATCTATTCTACTCTACCGGATACCACACGGTGGGTCAACTTACCCTAGTCGCCTTTTACGACACCTCGGTAAGGAATGAGGGTGATCTATTCTACTCAGCCGGATACCACGCAAGTGTGATGTCTTTAAAAAACTATTAGATAGCTTAAAATAAATTGAAAAGCTTTAAAACATTGAATAAGTTTATAAACAACAATTAAATGACTTTATAGAGAACAATTAAATAACTTTAAAAAGGAATTGCATAGCTTTTGCATGGAAAAATTCTAAATAATTGATTGGCTTAATTATTCCAGTATGTACAGGTGTATAAGGTTTAGAAAAATTACATTTAAAAATTAAATATACTAATATAATGACGCAATTAATAAACTTCGAGATTTCGTGATTATAAGCCTAATACATGCGTTAATTTTATCTAGAAACTAATCTCAAACTATTTGCTCCGTTGCATTGACACGATGGCAATAATTTGTAATGACAAAGATCGCTCGATCTCATTAGGCTATCGGATGCGAAATCGTTGCCATTGAGATGTACAGGTTCTATTTCAACCGCGCACCGCTTAGGGCTGTCACTGCATACTTATTAAGGGTTTTTTAATTTAGGGGTTCTTTAATTAGGGATTGAAAAAATGTTGACTTTCTTGTTATACGACACAGTAAAATATCAGTTACCATTCTAATTGAATATATACTAAAAGATTTTGAGGTACGTTTCACTCGCCAAAGTGTTTTCATGAAAAGGATCATGCATTTCAAATTTTTCATAAACAAGTTTATTAGTGATGAACAAAGGAATCATGTAAATAATTTGAAATACAAGGGAAATAAATATGTGAAGAAATCAAACCTAATAAGTTATTTTTTTTTTCGAACTGACTGTATGCTGTTAGCCCTAATGGCTTTTACAGCGTCACCGGGCGGGACGGGCGAGCGCAAAAGCATCGCCGAAGTTGCGAAATGCAGGGAGTAGAGCGCAGAAGCTCTACTTAAGTCGGGGAACGTCGTCCTAAGGGTGCCTCCTGTGAGGCCGGACCACGGCTTAGGGCGACGCGTAATGGAGGGTTGATGGTATGACTTAGATTAGTCATTGCGGCGTCGGAAGTGTGGCGAGAAGCCACGACCGACCGACGTCAGAAAACTGGGACCTCGTCTTCGCCGGCGAAGACGCTGTGTGAGTGTATTACGTGTTTCTGTGTTGGCGATCGTTATTTGATCGTCGGGGTCATACAGGACGCTTTTTGGACGCCTGTATTTTCGATGGTCGGACCTAACTGGGATGTAGGTAGAAGCAACTGAAATCAGGGGGTTCGGGTGTACCTCAGATTTCTCGAAGTAAGATTTCGAAAAACGTTTAAAGAGGTGAGTAATGGTAGGGAGAGCGAGGTCTCTATGGAGGTCAACGTTCCGCATGAACCACGGACAACCAGTGGCTGTCCGCATAAATCGGTTCTGTAGTCTTTGGAGCCTGAGCAATCTCTAATAAGTTAAAAATAATACTATACTTACCGATGAAGAACCAGTTTTCCAAAATCCGCGACGTTTGTCACCTTTAGAAATGATTTATAGAAGCAGGCGTTACTTTGCGGAATTCCATATTACAAGCAATATAACAGAACTAACTACTTTGCTATAATCCGCACGGGTACCCGGGTATACCCGTGCGGATTATAGCAAAGTAGTTAGTTCTGTTATATTACCTTTAGAAATAATAAATATAAATAAATAATAAATATATGGGACACTTACACACACGGTCGTTCGTCCCCAAAGTAAGTAACTTAATACTTGTGTTATGGTTGACGGACATCTGGTAGATATACTACATATATAATTTTAAATACAAACTTAAATACAAATACACCCAGGCTCGAAGAACCAATAAATTGTTTTAAAACCCGCGGCCCGCGGAGCTGAAGGCACTACGCACTACGCCAATGGACCAGTCAAAATAGATGCTGTGAATATACAAACTAAAGAATGGATAGACAAAGGAATTATTAAATCAAAATTATATAGAAAAGTAAACGGTTTCTTAAATAACAACTTTTCTTTAAAAGTTAAATAAAAAAGGTTATTAATTAATTATTGATAACCCTATCACGATGGGTACCGGAATCGCTGAACTTGTTCAATCTCGCTATTTATTAACGCTCATTGCATTATAAAGACAAATATAGTGTTTTACGTATTAGTTGCATTATCTTTTATATACAAATTTATTCACTGTTTATTTAATTTTATTGGCTACCAAATAAAGATTACGAAATGTCCACTTACTCGTAAAATAACAGTTTGTGGCGTGTTAAGATAGATAATATCTAATCACACTTTTAATTACAAGTTTTCATTGACTAAAACTGACATTATAATAATAAATATTAATTTATTGTATCTGTTATGTTACAGGAATAGTGAAATATTTGTGATGCTCTTTTGTTTTATACGGATAATTAAGGTTTGTTAAGTTAAGTAGTTTTATGTACAAAGCTATACGAATTCAGAGTTCCGTTCTGAACGTGGATTCAATACAACTGTTAGATGTTCTGGTGTCAAAGTCCGTGGATTTGTTACTGTTGTATTTTCTTGTTATGAGTGATCTATCACTTCGATGATTGTGATTAATATTTTCCATACCATCAATCATTCAAATTCTAGACGGTTTTTTTTAAATGGATATCAGTATTCCGTACTAATTTCCGTTTATAAAGTATTTTTGTGCGATAATTTACCACAATTTTTATACTAGACTTTACCTGCAACTTCGTTCGCGTAGACTATATATAGTCTTGGAATAAACAGTAGGTTCGGTCATTCTCCAACCCTAAAATCATCAGCATTATAAAAATCAGATCGATCCAGGAAGACTAAGAGAAATTTATTGTTTTCAAGAGGTGTATATTTTAAATACTTTAGTAACTACACTATAATTACAATAGTAAGTAGCCCGAACATGATATAAATATTAAAAATAGCTCAGCTAAAAAATATCCAGTAGACAGGAACAAAAAAAGTATAAAAACTTTCTTAAAATAACTCTTTCGACATAAGAATTACGTGAATTAAAAAACTTTGATAGTTTGATAATAGATGGCGTTTTTAAATGTCAGCCTATGGGCTATAGAAATCCCGATAATTCTGTTGAATTATCGGGATTTCTATAGTCCATATGTTACCCCGGTGTATAAGGAATTATTGTGCTAATTGTTTGGTTTAGCGGATAAACCGTGAAAATGTTACAGACAGATAGAAAGACTTGAGGCATTTATAATATTAGTAAGGACTCTTGTATACAAAAATTTTTCGACAAAAATACAGAAATAATCTGCTGCCGTTATTCGCCTGCATCCACGTCTCTAGAAGTAGTTCAATGCCGGGTCATGTCTGTTTATCTATGCCACAAATACGGTTTTGTAATCGTTTGTATCGCCAAACGTCCACTAATAGGCATAAATCTATTTTATTTTACTTTTAAACATACTATGTGACAATATTGACGATCGCTAAAAAAAAATGGCTAGACTGAAATTTTTTTTGTTACTTATTAGTTTACCAACAGCTTTAACACTACCTTTTTCAAATACGTACCCTATTGTAATATAACACTAAGTCTAAATGTAAAACTAATTGAAGGCAAACATCAAATGCAAATATAAGTTAAAACTAGTAATAACTGAAATAATACAATACTATTGAAACTGAATTTAAGTAACTAATAAACTTACAATTGACTGAAGTAACAATTTAGCATAAAAATAAGCTAGGTAAGATTATTGTGGATTTTTGTATAAAACGATTGATTGGAAACATTAAATATCGGGGGGATTAATTTGATTATAATTTTTAGTTATTTTGGCGATTGGTGAGTTAGCGCGCAAATGGGATAATATAGAAGGTTATTTAATGGTGTTTCTGCGTACAGCGTTTGTAGTCATCATTTAAAGTATTCGAGAGGTTCAGAGCAGTTAACTTTATTATTAACTAGCGGCCCGCCCCTGCTTCGCACGGGTATAAAATATATAAGTATAGGCTGTCACTCAGTGAAAAAAATGATTAAAATAGATCCAGTAGTTTTGATTTATTCGTTACTGCCCGCGGCCCGCACGCGTTAAATTTGGAGTAAAACAATTCCCCTTACCCTATACCATGAAGATTTCCTGCTATCTTTGGAATATCTTAATTCATATAATACATTTTACCTAGTTCCTTTTACATTTTTCTCTATGTATTTTATTTCTACAATTAATCCAAGCGCTGCTAAATTATAAGTGCTATAGGGCGAAGTGCGGCCTCCGATGCGCTATTTATAGGCACGCGCCGCATATTAAATCTGTAATATCTTCGAAAATATTCATTTAAATAACATGCTGTAAACGGCCATATTGATCTATATTAAGTCAACAATGTATTTAAGGTACTTAATTGGATAAGGATTGATGCTGTATTGCTTAAAATTGCTTCGAAAAGAGGGCGTTATTTTTCGTAAAAAGTAAATGACAAAAAAATGCTACTGTGGGTTATCCATAAGAGATAGACATATACCCTCGCGGAGTTTTCTGTAGACCTTTTTAAGGTGTACAAATTTTTAATACATTATTTTGATAAATCTTGTAGTGGTCGTCAGCCTGCGTTTGCAATGTAAGCGGAAAAAAATGTAATTATTTACGACATCACGTTAGAAACCTCAAAAATTACAGTATTTCTCTACTCCATATTGACTGTTATTGTACATATAAACCTTCCTCTTGAATCACTCTATCTATTAAAAAAAACCGCATCAAAATCTGTTGCGTAGTTTTAAAGATTGAAGCATACATAGGGAAATAGGGACATAGGGACAGACACAGAAAGCGACTTTGTTTTATACTATGTAGTGATTATGCCTCATTTAACTTTATTAATAATAATGCAATTATGCCTGGATGGTAAGCGATGATAGAGTTTAAGGTGGGATGTGCCTAGAAGATGCCATTTACCCTTGCTTTGGAAATACCCATATTACAGAAATTAGGAAAGACAGTGAGAATTCCACGCTGTGTAATAGAAATAGAGGAGTGAAGCGTACATACAGCGTACTTATTGATAAATGTATTTTGTAGTGTTGTTAGTTCGAAGTATCGATTGTTCTATCTAGTACATAATAAATATCGATTCAAAGAAATAATAAAAGCCTATTTGAATAATGCATACGTTGGATTCGAAAACATATTATTATCGATAGTCCCTACCCATTAGTGGGGTACCGTTACCCGTTGGCCCGCGTTCATCTCAGACTTAGGGCTGCCAATTATTTTTAAAAATAAATAAAGTATATTTATTTTTAAGAAGAATTCTATGTAAGTATGTGAGTAAAGTTAACCACATTTAGTTTATACTACACACGTATAGTAAAGTTTTACATACATATTTTTTTAGAGTTACTCACACAGTTTACAGTCTTATTAAAAATCTTTATACGATTTACCACAATTATAATTAAATGAAGTCTTATTGCGATTCTGTTATTTTGTACATAAACGTTATGTGGTACCCTTTATTTTTGGTCAGCAGTGAAAAGTACATATATTGTATTGAAAAACAGTGCAGTTGGCAACCCTGCTCGGACTGGTTCGCCGCTGTTTATCTCCGCGTTGTACTCACTACAGATAGTGTTTACGCTGCCTTATCTTAATTTATTCATTGCTTGCTTTTTTCTAAACATGTTTTGCATACGCAATTGTAGCCTATTTGCGGAATAATTTGTTTTTTTTAACATTTTCATATAACGATTTTAATTTTATGAGGAGTGAAATTGACCAGCCTTCAAAAAAGCAATATGTTTTCCTATCTATCACACATATAGAGATATATATGACTAGTCATGTTAGGCAACGATGGTATCATCCATGCTATATAAATGCAAAAGTCTGTCTGTCTGTTACGGCTGATCCGAAGGATGAGGTTTATAAGTAACATATAAGGATAGAAATTAAGATTTTCTAACTTCGGGAACATGCAACAACGCAGTCATAATCGGGGGTATCTTAATTTTAAGTTAATGCTAACAAAATCGCAAAAACAGCTTTTTTTTAAATAATATATATTAAACTAGCAGACCGGCAAACGTATTCCATATGAATTATTTCTAGGGAATTTCTAGTGTAGTGTAAAAATATAAAAAAATCGACCAAATAATAATAACTAGATGTTAGGGATGTACAATCCTTATAACTTAAGGGTATGAAAAATAAATAGTAACCCATTCACAGACCTACTGAATATTCATATAAAATTTGATAAAAATCGGTCAAGCCGTTTCAGAAGAAATTGGTAACACGGTGGTGGTGACACGAGAATTTTGTATTAAGTAATAAGATTAAAACGTTAAATTCTATTAATTCTTTTCGCTGATTCATAAACAAACATGTTACATTATTTTTTTAAATTCTTATGTAGTTGTATTAATTACTCATTACATTAATCTTTTTCTTAAAAAAATATTGTTATCACTCATAAATATAAATACCATCGAATAATCTTGTTGTTTGAAATTTTTATGTCAAGCGAAAACCATAATAATGGAAAAAAATATCGACAAATCAGATACGACCCTCGGCCTCACAGAGTCACACTCAGGCACAGCTTAGCCAGGGTATCTTGTCTTAGCAAATAAAAGAAATATAACACTTGACTCATTGTTTCAGGCTTCAATGGACCTACCACCAGATAAGGCGAAGCTGCTCCGTAACTACGACCTGGAGAAGAAATGGGAGATCATCTGTGACCAGGACATGGTGCAAGCGAAGGATTCCCCAGCACACTACCTCAACAAACTGCGCACATACCTCGATCCAAAAGCGTCTAGAAGTCATAGGGTAAGTATTTTTTAGGTGAAATTAATATAATTTAATAGCATATATTTGTATAATTAAAATATTAAATGCACACATCTACACTATATACACACTATAAATCACTATTCATAGTAACTTCCATAGTACACCGTCTTACAAGACCCGTTAAAGTACTACTACCATATGTGTGCATAAACTTGGACATGTCCCAGTTGGCTCAATGGCAGCGGTTGCTTTGACTAATTCTTGAACTTGGTATATGAATGTTATCGACATTGTTATAAATGTACGATTTGTAAATACTAGGCGATTAGTCACAAATCTTTGAATTGATTTGGTCAATTAAGTTTTGCCTATTATTAGATTGAGTTGGAATGACGTGTGATGCTCTCTGGCCTGATGCTCTTTTAACGCTGACACGGCTCCTTAAGAAACCTTCCTTATGAAAATTTATATTCAGATTTTGATAATGTTTATAATATGCACAAAAGATCATCCTGTGATTTTTTTAATTTCCTACGTCCATTTTTTAAATAAAAGTGCTCTTGACGATAAAAAGTTTAGACAATTCTAGAAAGTTAAATGTAAAAAAGGTTTTTAAAGATAGTTTAGAAGGTTAATTCTTTAAGTAAAATAAAATTCTATCTTATTTAGATTCATTTAGATTGTTTTGTATAACAACTTGACAGTTAAGTTCTTCTTTGGTTAATGGCACTTTTACTACTTTTGATGTTAGCAGTAATTCCGCCAATGTCAGCGTAGTGGAAAAAACAACATGAATGAGTTAAAATATTTTTTGATAGCAACTTTTTGACGAGATCGTTCGGTGAGATTGGTTAACTTTCGTGACAAACACAAATATATGATGATAGTTAAGATGTTACTTTAAATTTTAAAGTTGCTTAGAAACGTCAGTGTTAATAATATTGTATAAAATATAAAAAAATTACATATACGAACCATACGGTTTCTAATGCCGTGCCGTATCCGGCTGAGTAGAATAGACCACCATCATTTCTTACCGAGCTGTCGTAAAAGGTAACTAAAGTAAGTTGACACGCCGTGTGGTGTCGGGTTGAGTAGAATAGACCACCCTCTTTCTTACCGCGGGGTCTTAAAATATGACTAACGTCTTAATTAAAGTTGACGTCAGGCAGACGGCCGGTCGTAAAATACGTAGCCAAATTATAAGACAACTTATTTATAACGTGTTGTGCCGACTACACTTAGAGTGGGATAATAAGTATGTTGACGATGATGATGACACCATACGGTTCAATCGACGCTTATGGAAGCAAATCTTAATTTTGTCCTCGAATTGTCCGTATTGGAAAGTATTCAGGGTGATCCTAGGTTTTGAAACAATACGCAATCCATCAACCGCTCTGTCGCCGGCGTGCAATTCTACGGGACAGTAACTAATAGCATAACCGCAGTCAGTAATCCTGTGCGAATTGCTCGCTCCTTTGTTTCGGTAAACAATCTCTTTGCCAGTTCGTTACCTTTGTATTCTATTGACCAATATACCGACACCCTAATGAATACTAATCGTTAAATCCAAGCGTACTACTATCCCAGTTAGATCTGACCACCGAAAATATAGGCGTCCAAAAAGCGTCCTATATGACCCTGACGATCAAATAACGATCGCAAACACAATAACACGTAATACACACACACAGCGTCTTCGCCGGCGAAGACGAAGTCTCAGTTTTCTGACGTCGGTCGGTCGTGGCTTCTCCCGACCCTTCCGACGTCGACATTTCACGACGCGTCACCCTAAGCCGTGGTCCGGCCTCACAGGAGGCACCCTTAGGACGACGTTCCCCGACGCTAGTAGAGTAGCTTCTACGCTCTACTCTCATTATTTATAAAAAAAACTGTACAAAGATCAACTTATCCTTTTGACAGAGATCTCCTCCAGCTAACCTACGAAGTGAGACAATTTAAAGTAAAGCAGTTTTGGCTACGTAGATATCAAAACTGTTTTAATTTTTGTTCTGTTTTTTTTAACTATGAATAAAAACAAATTTGTTTTTATCTATAGTACAGCTACCATTTCAATTGTAACAAACTAGATGTACCCTCGGCAACTTAAGCATTAAAATACACTCAATATGTATGTATGTAATTTTTTTTATGTGGGCCGGCATTCTAGATGTTCTAGGCGTGAATATGTTATAAACTTATAACATATTCACGCAATATCGCTTGCGAGTTAGCAGTGAAAGCGTCACAGATAGACAGATAGACTTGCACTTTCAATATTAATCTAAAAGAAGTATTAATATTCTTTTCTGAAAATCTTTGCTTCTAACCAGTGTCCGCTTGCTACATCTCACGCAATCAATTTTATCGACTGGCAGTTTCTCCGAAACCCCTAGAGATGAGCCTATGATGAATGATGAATTGGTTGAGTGTAAAGCCTGTATTTTTGTTTGAATGGAAACAATGCGCATGACGTAACTCTGTTCCCACAGAGCATCTTCATAACATCGATTACACTTGTCTGTGACTCATCACGGAGATATTTAACCACCGGCGACATTCAAGAATATTTAATATTAAAACCTTAACAGCCTTGAACCCATAATGTAGACACAAACACTTGTAGACCCTTGTAAAGTGTATAATAAAATCACTCTTCTGTCTTTATCCCAATCGCATTGGAGTAGGACAATATGTTTTTCTCTTCCATTCTTTTGTCATTCGTGGCCTCTAGCGCTACTCCTTTTATATGCATGTCATACTACACAATCTAACCATCTCTTTCTAGGCCTCCCTCTAGTCACATATCCATCCACATTCTTATTTAACACTCGTTTGGTCTCATGATTTTCATCCCTCTTCATTATATATCCATACCGTCTTAATCTTGCACTTTTCGTCTTTTCTATAATGGGTGCAACCTTCAAACTTCCTCTTATATACTCACTAGCTGACACGTTAAACGTTGTTTTGCCATATAAATTATTTCTACGAATTTTTTTAGTGTATAGTTATCTAAGTAGCTGTAGCAACAACGGCTTCGCCCGCGTGGAATTCACTGATTTACGAAACCTCCCGAATTTTTGAAATATTGAACATAAAAGTAGTTATTGTGAGTTGACCGTAAGAGATAGAGACATGCTATCGCGGACTTTTTTTTCGTATTTTTATCGATCTCCAATTCTCTACTACATCATTTTAGCGTATCTCTGCTGGTTTACGCAGTGTACGCGATTAAAGATCCCAAAAAGCAAGTTTTTTAACAACTGGGCGATCTCTTCAACACTATTTCATAATATCGATATAATAAATAATAATAATAATAATTTAATTTTAAGAAAATCGATTACATACAGACAGACAGCTTTTTGGTAGTTTGTTTTATAAGGAGTATAAATTATTTAAAAAAAATCGGTTAATCGGTTTCGGAGGAGTGTGGTAAATAGTTTTGTGACACAATAATTTTGTATATAAAATTAATAATAGTATTTAATATATAACAAATAAATTTTATATATATAAAAAAGTGACTCGTCCCATTTGGGATATGCTAAAATAATTAACATCAGCTGAAGCCAAACTTACTGTAGACTGACGCAATAACAGTCTGCTGCAAACTCGATTGTAATATAATCATAAAACTGCGATCACTTCCTACGCTCGTGATGCAAAAGCAGGTGCACGGGACGGGTAATTTGCCTCTCCTACTAAAGTTGCTCAAGAAAACACCAACATGTTTTTTTATTTTTGTTATGTGACTTGATGATAGTCTATACTATTATTATAAATTTGCGTGTATGTGTACTGATTTCAAAAATTCTTTCACCATTGAAAAGCTGCTTCTTTACTGAGCAACATAGAGTATATAACATTTTCCAAAAAAAATAGAGACCCCTAATAAATTAGTAATAAGGTGTGAAAAATTTAGCCATAAAAATCTATAATCGCGTGCACTGCTGAAACTAATGATTATAGAACATCAATACAATTCTACATTATTATAAAACGTCTCAATATCTACAAAAAAGTCCGCTGTACCATATGTCTAACGATTATAACTTTGACAATATAAATACTTTTCTACATAGTAAAAGTTGATAAAAGTGGCGACAAAAATCAAACCATAATATTTCAATTTCCGTATTAATCCTTTTCCCATTAAATTATATTTTATTAAAAACTGTTTCACTACATGTAAAATACTTCTTAATTAAATCATTCATTATTAAAATCGGACATTCCAATCAAAAGATATAACGAATTTAAAAATGTCAATATAAAGAAAATAATGCCATAACAATTGTAGCGTATTGTATTCATGTACCTATGAATACATTCCGTTAAAAATTTCCTTTGCCTTAACTATTGATAAGTCTCAGGACCAAACTTTTAATTTACAAAAATAAGTCTATAGTCTGAATTAGAAAACTTTTCATTATCACGAGATCGGTATGTACGCGGGTGTAACAGCGGGGCATTGCTAGTATAGTATAAAATGGAAGCGCGCTAACCCAGAAGATATAAACTCCTTTACGGGAACTCTTATTCCTTTAGCGGTACAACTTAGCTTATAGGTCTAGCCATGGTCGAAAAGGCCTCTTATCACGCCGGAAAAAATGCATCAATTTACAATTTTAATCAATTTAGAATTACAAATTACGATCCCTGGAAATTCAATAATAAGGCGGCACATTTACCAGTGTAGAGATCTTTCATTCTAAAAGTGCACGCCCCTCCACCAAATTACATTATTTTAATGTGTGAGAGAAAATATTGACTGTACTATATATTATATATATTATATGTGTTTATATGTGTGCGCGCAGCAATTTCAAAGTTGATTCGACTCATACGCGCACTTAAAGGTCAACTAATTGCTCGACTGGTATAAGTCAAGCATTTATATGGCGGAGAATGCACGCTTTCTATGAGACAACACGTCTATTCTATCACGCGTTCCTATCATTTGTGCACTGGTTGACCAACCAATCCGGTTACACGGATTACGAGTAACGTTTGCATAATAATAAAATTATATTCATATTTATAATCAAATTTATGTTGAAAATTCTTTAGAATAAAAAGTAAGTTTTTAACGATTCCCTGGAGTAGCAGTGAGCGCTGTGGATTGTAAACGGGAAGTTCCGCATACGAATCCTAGAAAAAACATATTAGTATATTTCTAAAATTTATCCCCCGTCTTGACTAAATAGATACTTCCGACGTACCCTTCTAACAAAGACGTACCACCAAGCGGTTTATCATTCAGGTACGATGTCGTGTAAAAACCCTGAATGGTCACACGTTTAATCTCCAAACCCTTTCATGAAACTTAAACTACATCGGCAACCATTAGGTGCATTCGCAGTCAAGAGCTAGCTTGCCAACTTAATTTAATAAATATATTCATTATGCAACTATTAGAATGATAAATAAAACGTAATGAACAGAAGTCTGTTCATTTATTTTATTAGTAAAAAAAGAAAAAAATTAAACCACAATAAATATTAACTATTTTAACGCTGATTTATAGAAGCAGGCGTTACTTTGCGGAATTCCATATTACAAGCAATATAACAGAACTAACTACTATGCTATAATCCGCAAGGGTTAAGCGAATGCATGCAAAGTCAATGTGTATGAAGCAGGCAAAATCTACGCACCTTATACATGCAGGACAAGCCACCGTTGCCACCGTTGCCGACAAACCACCGGTACATATGTAGGTCAGACTGGCCGAAGTTTTGCGGTTCGATTCCGGGAACATATGGCTGCGTTTAGGAATAATAAACCACAAAATTCTAATTTTGCAAAACATTTGCTGGAAAGCGGTCATAAAGTACCTAATGACCATTCATTTCATATTCTTCACACTTGTGATAAGGGACTCCGACTCAATACGTTAGAGCAACTTGAGATAATAAAAAATAACAATGGCCACTTAATTAACGAGCAAGTAAATGTATCTAATTCCGGTTTGCTACATGTGTTCGGAGGGGAGGGTATTGATGGGAGTTGAACTATTTAAGACTGCTTGTATGGGTAGCGCGGCGCATTACGATTTTTGTCGTGGAGCCTATCCTCCTGATGATGCTTCGGTTTCGGGGCGAAACGATCGTCGAGATTGTGGTGGTGGGTGTGTGTGCTGCTTTTGTGTGCGTTGTTGCTGGTGGATGCGCCTTGGGGGTGCATGTGGTGGCTTGTCCTGCATGTATAAGGTACGTAGATTTTGCCTGCTTCATACACATTGGCTTTGCATGCATTCGCTTAACAGCAAATTAGTTATAGATTATAGCAAATTAGTTAGTTCTGTTATATTGCTTGTAACATTGGAGGGGCGTGCACTTTTAGAATGAAAGATCTCTACGTCCTTTTTTTTCTAATAATTATATTGACGTTATGTAGTCAAAAAATATGGGTGTAGATTATTAAGTTCGGCAGGCTAACTGGTGATAGCAGTGGCAAAACTATCTCATTATCTTCTCTATGTATGTAATAATTTTTTCGGCAGGTACAAATAATTTTAAAATCCTTGGTTGCTCTTGATTCTCCATTGAGTAACGTTACTGACTCACCTGCCGTCCGCTTCATGGTTTAGCACCAAAGAAACAAACCTAGGACGATGTTTTCTGATGCTAATAGAGCTTCCGTACTCTCCACATTTCGCGTCCTTGGAAATGCGCCTATGCCTCTCACACACTTCCCTCTCGGTGACGTCATAAAAAATATCAAGCCTAGCATCACATTGTCAGTTCACATAAAAAGTATGACAGTCTATGAAGACCCGCATGATTTGATTCTATAACCTTTAGAGCGTGGGATAGTCTTGAAAAATGCGCGAACGTGTCGCAAACTCTTATGCAAGTTTCGTCGAATGTCAATTTTTGCGAGTAATATATTAATCTTCTTGCATAATTGGTATAATTGCATCAAATATTGTGTGAAGACCTTTTACCAACCAGTGGTTAATTAAATTATTACGTAGCAGTGGAGAAAAACAAATGAAATTAATGTTTATATTTTTTTACTCCGCGATTAAAGAAAATCTATGTAATGCTAAAAGTAGAGTGCACAACACGTGTTCATTATTTATGTATGCAGGATTTAAAGTAGAGATCATAGAATTCGCAAGGCTTTGCGTTTTAGCGCGGAGTCTCCTGATAGTGCTTTGCTTACGGGATGAAACTATTGTTGAGATTGTAGTTGTTAATAGGTGGAGTGCTTGTAGTGTAGTGCGGTTGTAGCGGGCTGTTACAGTAAATTCAAATTCAAATTCAAAATATTCTTTATTCAAGTAAACATGTAAACAAGTGCTTTTGAATCGTCAACTTTACTGCTGTTTCGGAAAGCTGTTCCTACCGAGAAGAACCAGCAAGAAACTCGACAGTTGCTCTTTTTAAAATATAAATCTTAAAACTAGTTACATTTAGTTATTACTGTCTTATACAGGGTAGAAGTGCACCTATATCCACACATCCTTATCATCTAAGTAATCTTCAACAGTATAATAGGCTTTCTGTATCAGCCTGTTTTTAAAAATGTTTTTAAACTGCTGTAATCGCATGGCCAAAATTGATTTCGGAATTTTATTATAGAATCTTATACCCAAACCCACAAACGATTTACGTACTTTTGCTAGGCGCAAAGCAGGAGTCGCAAGCTTATGTCAGTTCCTACTTTGTCTATTATATACATCACATAGTACATATAGTAAGTACATGCCTTTGTCGAATTCTGCATGCTTAAGGTATGAACACGAGCTGCGAACTCTACTTAGCATAGCATTAAATATTTTCTCTCTATCGTAGATTATAGCAAAATAATATAATCATTACTTTTGTATGGACCTCCGAAAAGTAAAGCCTAATTCTAAGATAAAGCGATTTAAATTAGGTACTTAATCTGTTTAAAACTGCGCAGTTCGCAAATCGTGGTGGGCGTCACTTGCGAGAGCGTGCCAATGGAATTCATGCCTGTATAAGGGCACGGACCTAGCGGCTCGTTATCCAACTAATGTACCAACAAAACTGTTCGCAGTGAATATGGCAGAATCGTGATCGTCGCCAAATTTAATAGAATTGCTCCGATGTGCTCTTTAGATTGTTCTCATGGCCCAAACAGCGATTTGGACGGAGATTTATTTGCACGACTTGACTTGTATATTGTGGGGACTATTAATTAAATTGGACTGTTGAAATATTAAATTTACTGTTATAGAAATAAAATTTTGCTATTTTATGTTTAAATTTATTCATAGGTTAACCAGTTGTGATTATGGTACATGATGAATGCTACAATTTGAAATAACTCATACTTTTTAGAAATAGATTGCCTCAAGAAATTGCCACGCGTCATAATCCTGTGCGTTTGGATTTAGTAACCTTTCTGCGGGTCTCTGTACACGTGTTGCTGTGTAAGGCGACAGTCAGTCTACTGAAGAATCTTAAATCCCCAAAATATAGTCGTCGTTCATATTCCCCTCCCTTCGCCACTTGATTTATTGCTCGCTTAATTTAGTTTTTCTATGGATCACAACATCTCTGAGCACTTTTTTCAGGTAACACGAAGTTCGAAGACTTTGATCTTCAAGAGTCAATAGTTAAATTTGAAGTTGAGAAATTATTAATCGATTCAGTCTTGTTATAACGATGATATATTTTGCAGAAAAGAAAAATGGTCGGGGACTCCACATCGACACAAGTTCTCAGGGATTTGGAAATATCCCTACGGACAAATCACATAGAGTAAGTACTTCTTCTTATTTTAACAATTCGACCTGATGTTTAATTATTTTCTTTGTTGCGGCTGCATTAATGTTATGGGGCTCTGTGACCGACAAGGAGAATCTTAAACATAGAATCAGTATACCTTTCCTTACCTTATTACCATGTTGCATTACCGATACATTTTCGTTTGGGTCAATTTAATCAAATACCCTCATTTATGCATTATGTAGGTATTTATTCCTGTTCTACAATTCTTATGCCTATGTTATATTCTTATATTTATATTATATTATATTCTTATGCCCCCCCCCCTATGATTATAGGGGGGGGGCATAAGAATTTTATATATTTAGTTTATATATTTATTATATATTTAGTATATTTAATTAAGTGTATTAACATACATAATATTCTTATGTTTCAAATTCAATACATAATTTTCTTTATTATTATTCGCTCCTTCGCTTTTTTGGCTAGACTCGTGTCCATTTTCGAATTGAACCCCCTACATCCCTCTTACAGTCAAATTTTCCCCAAAAATTCTTGATCGTACGATTCTCTAAGTTTTATACAACACCAAATTGAACAGCAGGTTTGACAATTATTGACAATAAAAATGTAAAAACAGGATATCGCACATAGGCGAGGCTCGTACACTCGAAAGTTTTAAAAATCATCTTAAAATCTTTATCATTAACGAGCAGATAAATGTTTCTAGTTTAAGCTTGTTGCACGTGTTCAGAGGTAAAATAAAGAGTGGGGATGAACCAAGTACTATATAACAATGCTTGTATGGATAATGCTTCGCTTTGCGATTTTGTCGTGGAGTCTATCTCCTGATGATGCTTCGGCTGCGGGGCGAAACGATTGTTGAGTTTGTGATAGTGAACGTGTGTAGTGCTTGTGTATTGTGGTGGCAGTGGTGGTGGTTTGTGCATGTGTTTTTACGAATCCTGCACGTATCGGGTATGAAAATACGGATAGTCCACTATACATTTAACACTATATATATTTTCTCTTTCGAGAGGAGAGCCACTAGACACAGGATCCAGGCGGCGCAAGATCGTGTGGTGTGGTGATCCCATGAAGAGGCCTATGTGCAGCAGTGGACGTCCATCGGTTGAAGAAGAAGAAGAAGATATTTTCTATTTACTGTATCGCGGATTAAAGCAGCGAATTAATTTTATTATTACTTTTGTATTATGGATCTCCGCAAAGTAACGCCTAATTCTATAAATTATTTAAAATCTTTGCTCCTTGTCACTAGATGGGTGAGGGAGTTCCTGAACGAGCAGAACCAGGGGCTCGACGTGTTGATCGACTACCTGAGCTTCAGGCTGAGTATGATGAGGCACGAGCAGAGAATCGCGCTCGCCCGGAGTCACTCCACCGACGCTATCAATCAGGGTGAGTTTTCTTTACAAATAAATCAGGCCTAGTATTATTTCTACATCTAATCATCTTGAAGTGTTATACGTGTTGGAATCCTTAAAATCAGCAGCATTGTGTTGAAATCCCTTTTTTCCAAACCAAAAATGATTTTTTTAAAAAACCCAAATTTATTTTTTTCTGCAGCAAAAAATTGTCTCAATTTATTTAGAGTTATATGTTATCCAAAAATAATTCTGAACTTCTGTTCAGTTTCTGTGTTAGGTTTCTTGGTAAAAGAGAGACATTTCAAACCAGCTGTAGGTTAAACAAACTTATCGATTCTTGAATATTTTCAGGTGCGAATCAGTTATAATTATTAATCTTATTGATCCTTAATAAAAAGGTTATTTTAATTTTCAGTTTAATTCCTATTAAAAAAGTTTGTATCTAAATGTGAGTCAATAATTTTTGTGTACTGCTTTTATAATTAATGTATAGAAACCGGATATACTCATGTTTTATTCTATCGGTTGAGCCCAATTAGTTTTAAGCCCATATGGAGCTTATGCAGCGGAAACTGAAACTAGTCGGGTTCACCCAATAGAATAAGACGTGAGTAAAGCTGTTTTCTGAAATGTGTGCGGAAGAGGACCTTATGAGAGATTTTACGTTAAAATTATGATTAAGCTTTGATTTTGCCACTTGTAATGGCATTTTGGCTTCCCCAGATTCAGGAGAAGCGAAATTGCTTTACAATTTGGTTAAAGTAGGCATAAGTCGTAGAAATTAAGTTTAGTTTGTAGTTACTATGGGGGTGGCGTTGTCCGTTTTGATAAAACCCTCTAAAATAAAGATTAAAAAAGCCAGTTCCTAAAAATTGACTATGAACAACACTCACAATAGTCTTAATTTAAAAATATATTGCCTATTGCCTTTATCAGCGAACACAACCACGTCAGACTGCAGTGGGCCTACGGAGATCAGTGGCTCACTCGGCGCAACTTGGCGACGGCGGGCGCGGTCTGCTGATTCGGACGGCGAAACTATCGGCAGTCCGGCCGCCGTGAGGAGGCGGACGAGGCACGCGGCCAGACTGAACATGGGCGCGTCCACTGACGACATACACGTATGCATCATGTGCATGCGCGCCATCATGAACAACAAGGTAATGACGCCACTACTAACTAATATTACTACAACCAACTTGCTTTTAACTCACAACTTACTAATCCCTGTTTTCTAACGTTTTTACGTGGCTCACACACACAACTCAAAGCTGTGGTGACTAATACAACCGCAGACAGAGCTAATTGGCGGCAGCGTTAGGATAACGTTTTCTGATGCTTGTAAAACTTTAGTCTTCATTGTTAATGCTTGTATTAATTGGTTCTGTTTTCGCTCCCTTCGCCAAGCAACGCGTAAATAACGACATGTTATTAGCATATCATCGATTTGAATAAAAATAAAATATACGCAGCAAGAGTTTAATAAAAAAAAAATCTTTGTCAAAATATGTATTTCATTCCGAAAAAGCCGTGACCTAACGATTGCATCGTGCTCAATGCCATGAGTTGGTACCAGTTGTCACTGTTGGTAGGTAAAATTTTTCATAAAAGTCAGATTGTTCATGCTCCAAAGACTCCTATATCGCTATATTATAACTTTAAGTGCTATTTAAAGGCTTACTTCATAAAAGCCAAGATGACCTCGAACCGGTTTGGCTTATGATTATTGTATTTTTTTTTATTTGCAGTATGGTTTCAACATGGTGATCCAGCACAGGGAGGCTATAAACAGTATAGCTTTGTCCCTAGTCCACCATTCCCTCCGAACGAAAGCTCTGGTCTTGGAATTACTAGCGGCCATATGTTTAGTGAAGGGCGGCCACCAGATCATCCTGTCGGCGTTCGACAACTTCAAAGAGGTGGTGGGGGAGCCGAGGAGGTTCCACACTCTCATGGAGTACTTCATGAACTACGACACCTTCCATATCGAGTTTATGGTGAGTAAAATAGTGTTGGATTAGGGAGCGGAGGTTTTTAGTCGGTACTAGTCCGATATACCGACGACCTATAATGTACGGTTTTCTTGACGAATTATCTGATAGTGTAAGTAGGTTATGTTTTTAAATTCATATTTATTTGGTTTTGATTTATTGATAAAAATATGAGAATGCTATGGACATGTGATGACGGGGGGGGGGGGCTGGTTAAAACGAGTGTTAAATATATGTTTGGATGGATATAGTCGTATGACTAAAAGGAGGCCGAAAAAGAGATGGATGGATTGTGTGAAGTATGACAAACATATAAAAGGAGTAACGCCAGAGTTGACGAATGATAGGAGAGATCGTCATCGTCCTCCTGCCCTTATCCCACTCTAAGTGGGGTCGGCACAACATGTTACAAACATGTTGTCACATGATGTCAACTTACCTTTTACGACACCTCGGTAAGAAATGAGGGTAGTCTATTCTACACAGCCGGATACCACACGGCATGACGAATGATAGGAGAGAATGGAAAAGAAAAACATGTGTCGAGCACATTTTGTCGGCACATGGTGGGGATAAGGGCAGGAGAATGATTGAACAATAAAGTTAAAAAAGTATTTTGTTGTTAACAAGTTCATTTGAACGGTACTTTTTAAACTTTCGCGATTCATACTCAGTAATATAAAAATACGAGTCACATCGCCATAAAATCGACTTCTCGCTAAAGCCCTGTTGTACCAAAAGGACAACTTGGGCGACTTCTTCTGGTCTTGTATCCATATTGACGGTGAATTGATAATCGTATCTTGCGGATATGTGTTCAGGTTAACTTCCGATAAGCGACTGATAAGGGTTCGTTGCTTAGGGTGGTTTATATAGGGGGTTGCATAGCGCAACTCGTTAGTACTTCAAGGAGCAAATTTTACACACGTTCAAACCACGATATTTTTAAAAGTAGTGATTGGATTAAAATGATAAATGTGTTAATTTAAAGTTAAAAAAATGGGCTTTAATAAAATAATACATCTAATATAATTTTTTAAATTTTAAAACAAAAAACACGCTTTTGTCTATTTTTTATGGGTGAGTCGATTCGGCTGCTCGCGAGTGTATTTTAAATCTATAGTGCTCATTCGTAATTATTCTGAAAAGCAAGGTTCGAAAACCACTAAATATACGAATTTAAACTTCTTTCAATATTTATTTCAAATTGTTGTAATGACATAGCTAAAACTGTTCTCGGAATTTTATTATAGACACTTTTCTGCAAGTAGTTTTTTGCAACATGTAGTGTATTTTTTTTGTAAGTTTAGATTTAAATTACGTAACTTCATTTGATGTTTTTAAGGTTTACACGATAGAACAGTCTGAATAAACTATTTTGATTTCATTTTATATCTTTGTATTATGTTAATTTTTTGTTAATAATTCTTTTTCTCCTCTCCTAAGGTTGGCGGCGTATACTTATGTTATTATCGCGTTGTAAAATGTTTATTGAGCAGCTAGAAATCTTACTAATTAAGTTCAAATTAAAAAAATCTATGAATTCGCATTAGAAAGTCGTACAATGTATTCATATTTTAATCATTGCGTAGAATGGTTAAATTCGTACACGTGTTGACGAAATCTAAGTACCATAATATATGTGCGAAAATTATATTTTTTGGTCATAATGACGTTACTTTGTGAGCGCGTTGGTAATAAGGTTAAAGTCGAAATCCTACTCAAATAGGTTTAAATAAAAAAAACAATGTTTAAGTGACTATTTTTAAATTTAAACTATCGTGAGTAGTATTCATAGTCAATATATAGATACCGGCTATACTCACGTCTAATTTTATCGGATTAGCCCGACTAGTTTCGAACACAGGTTCGACGGGGCACTTATTCATGAGCTCTTTACAGTTTAAGTGACTATATTTATAATATATAACGCTTTTTACAATGAAGCAAAATATAGTAGCAGTAGTAACTTTAAGAGGCCGGTCAAAAAGAAAGCATCTTCTTTTTATTGGATCTACGTATTATGTATATTGATTTCAATTACCTATGTCACAGATGTGCATTAGTAAGTATATATATTGGTACATATAGGGGTTCTCGGATTTGGATGAAAATACCTGGTGACTCGTTAAAAATGCTTTATTCAGCTTTTCACAAAAAAAATAGTACTCACAGTATATATACAGTCCGTAGTCCAATAACAAAGCCGAAATCAGTATTATTTCACTTTTATTTTCACTTCTTAATTCGCTCTTGATCGCTATTCGCAAACTGAATGTCGAGGCGTACGATATCTGATTATATATCGAACGAACTGATGTTCGCGAACGTTCACGAGTCCTTGGGGAGATCGTAAACAAATCTTTCGTAAACAACCTGAATGTTCCAGAGAATTAGCATAAGCGAATTTAAACCCTATGATTATTGAGTTTACGAACTCTTTTTGCGCGTTCCTAAACTGTCCGCGTCCAATTTGAGCTTCATGACATATGCATTACGAACTCTTTTCGCATGTTCGTAACAATATTAAGATTTACATGGAACGTAAGATGTATGATTAAATTAACACGGAATTGATATGAGTGTGTGAGCGAGACAGAATGACAGGAAGAATGAGAGACCGATGAACGAACGTCATAGAACTGATGGGAGAGTGTGAATTGAAAATAAAAGTATTATTTAAAGTTACCACTTTAACGTGACTTTCAGTAGTCCTAACATATACCATATAAAATAATGTATTTGATCGTTCCCAGGTGGCCTGTATGCAATTCGTTAATATAATAGTTCACTCTGTAGAAGACATGAACTTCAGAGTTCACCTGCAGTACGAGTTCACAGCGCTCAAACTGGACGATTACCTTGAAAGGTTGAGATTGTGCGAAAGCGAAGATTTGCAGGTACTGTTATTAATGGAAAGCGTTATATATAATTATCCTTATTTATACATATACTATTGATTTTTATATTAGTTTAATTTACATTTTGAACATAAAAGTAGTTAATGTGGGTTATGCCGTGTGGTATCCGGCTGAGTAGAACAGACCAACCTCATATCTTACCGAGTTGTCGTATAAAGCGACTTAGGTAAGTTGACCCGCGGTGTGGTATCCGATTGAACAGAATAGATCATCCTCTTTCTTACCGTGGGGTCGTTTGTTCAGGTCTTTACTTTCACTTTACGTTTGCTTGTTTATTCGCTTCTGATCGCTTTTCACAAACTGAATGTCGAGACGCACGATACTGCTGCTTATATATCGAACGAGCCGATTTCGAGAACTTTCGTAAGACCTTGAAAAGATCGTAAACATGTTTACCGATACACATGTTTTGATACACGTTGAATGTTCCAGAGAATTAGCGTTAAGCGAATTTGAACTCTATGACACATAGTTTGCATGTTTGTAAACTGCCCCGTTCAATTTGAACTTTATGACATATGCATTACGAACTCTTTTCGCATGTTCGTAACAATATATAGATGTATACTTTATGTACAGGTCCAAATCTCTGCTTACCTCGACAACGTGTTCGATGTAGCGGCGTTGATGGAGGACAGCGAGACCAAAACAGCAGCGCTGGAGAAGGTCAACGAGCTGGAGGACGAATTAGGCCACGTATGTGATCTTATTCTTCTTATGTGGCACTATTTATACCACCTAGTACTTTCGTACAGAATTAAAAACTCTTTAAAGGATTGCAAGCACTTTATTATAGCGACGATCTTCAATTGACCTTTTGTTCCCAATGATATAGGGTTATTTATTTATTTTAAGTTAACGCCTGCACTTCTATAATTGCAATCGCGCAGTTATTTTTGTTTGTGTGGCGAGAGCGTACAGACGTATACATGTTCAGATCTTAAATTCGACTCGAAATCTGTGTAGTCCAATCCAATCTACGAAAAATCTCTAATATGAAACGTCAATAAAAGGAAGTCTGTGAAAACGAGTAATACGCGTGTTCGTTTTTCTTAACAGAAACTTTAATTATATAGCTTACTCATGTAATAAAGGTGCTAGGTAGAAAGAAGTGGTCCTTCGAGCCGGATCTAGGTCTTAAAAGATTTTAGTTTTTTGTGCAAATTCGTAACTCTAATATGAGTGTCACTACCCACACTTATTATGAAAAGTTAATACTTAAAGGTGTAATCTACAAATTTCGATATAGAAATGACACCTATATAATAAAAATCTACTTTTTATAGGCCAACGAACGTCTGACGGCGTTGGAGCGGGAAGCAATAGCGAAGCAAGCGACCCTAGAAGCGGAATTGGCACAAATCCGGCACGAGCGGGACCAACTCGCGGAGGCCAGACGACAAGTTGTCGAAGAGGTAAATACATAACCAAATCAAATCACAACGTGACAATGACGAAATATAATTAGTGTTCCGCACAAACGTGCGGGCGGATGAAACAACCTCCGAGACCTGGGCCCGTCGTCTCGGCGTCTCAACCTACCTTATGCGGCCGTCAGCTGTATGCGGTCCGGCCTCATGAATCACTGCGTGTATATGTGTACGTGTGTGTGTGTGCGCTTGTATGTACTTGGCCGATTCCCGAACCCGTTGGCTCGCCTCAGCAGTCTTCCACGGACACGTACTGTCTATTTTTCCCGGAATATACACTTCACCAACGCGGTTAAATAACACAAATAACACGCGGTGTGCACACAACCTTCGTAAGGTCACACGTTATTGAATCGTCCCATACCGGGGAACATTAACCCGAACGCGCACTAAAACCGCGGACGGTCGCGTCTTCTCAAAACGCTTCACTGATTGAACGCGTCACTAAATCTAAAAACCACACCCAAAACGCATAATTACGCGTGTGCGTTATACAATAAGGTCGTATACAGGCACGCGCCGCCTGTGCTTATCGTAATCCAAAACGTTACTAACTGGCGGACGTGACCGGCGGCGAACGAATTCCCAAAGGTCGTTGATCCGGCCGGTCGCGCGGCATCGCGCGTCAATTTATACAAAACAATTAGTTTTGATAATTAAATTTTGAAAAAAAAGCAATCGGCGAGATTCTTGCTGGCTCTCCTCGGTAGATGAAATTTTTGGTACCACCGGCTGAGTAGAATATACCACCCTCATTTCTTGTGGTGTCGTAATAGGCGACTAAGATAAGTCGACCCACCGTGTGGTATCCGACTGAGTAGAATATACCACCTTCTTTCTTACGGAGGTGACGTAAAATACGATTAAGGTAAGTAAAGTAAAGTAAAGTAAAGTAAGACAGGCGGCCGGTCGTAAAATACATATCCGAATCATGTGATAACATGTTGTGCCGACCCCACTTAGAGTGGAATAAGGGCAGGAGGATGATGATGAGCAGCAGAGTGGACAATTCAAAAACACTTGTTTACCTGTAAGCACAGATTGCATGTATAGAAAGTTGTGGAATAGGCTTTGAACAATACACTCAATAACATATATAGTTATATGTTTGCTTTCATTTTACTGGCTTGTTCGCGCAGTGGGTAGTGACCCTGCATTCAGCTCTGCGGGTCACGGGTTCGATTCCTGCCGAGGGCCAACATTCTCTATAAGCAATTTGTTGGTTCTACAAGCCTGGGTGTATATTTATATTTAATTATGTATTTAAAAGAGCTGTGATAGCCCAGCGGTGAGACCGTGCGACTCTTTCGAGGGGAACACGAGTTTAAACCCGGGCAGGCACCAATGAGTTTCTATTAAAACTTGTGTCTAATTGATAATTGCAATTTATCACACGCTTTTCGGTGTAGGAAAACATCGTG
Source organism: Morpho deidamia (assembly GCA_947086505.1). Lineage (NCBI taxonomy): Eukaryota > Metazoa > Arthropoda > Insecta > Lepidoptera > Nymphalidae > Morpho > Morpho deidamia. The sequence goes on from CAMTZC010000022.1 coordinate 15,144,500, forward strand.
AGGAAACCTGCATATATCTAGAGAATTCTGGAGATATGTGTAACCTACCAATCCGCATTGGAGAAGCGTGGTAGGTCTCAGCTCCAATCCTTCTCTCCAAAAACGGAGAGAGGAGGCCTTAGCCCAGCCGTGGGCATAGTAATAGGCTGCTACTTTACTTTACTTTTTTTTACAAGTTGCACGTGTCTAAAGTTGTGCAATAGGCTTTGAACAATATACTCAACAACATATATACTCATATGTTTGCCTTTCAGGTATCAACCCTCAGGCGGGCGCAGCAGGACTCCAGGAACCGTCAGTCGATGCTGGAGTCCAAAGTGCAAGAGCTGGAGTCGCTCACAAAATCGTTACCGCGAGGTGCTTCCAGTGAGTGGTTATGCTTCTGTATTATTTTATCTATTTCCCTCATTTGATACAACCAAGTTTAGATATCTACGAAAGTAATTCAATTTTCTTGAACTTGATTATAATCTATAGGATTTATGAAGAAAAATTAAAATTGAAAATCAAACTGTGTAATATAACGTAACACGGTTTACGCATATATTTTCTTCACTGAAATAACAGATGGCGCCACTAGTATTTTACTCCGCACTATAATGGTGCTTTTGTGGTTGTATAAGAAGTCCACTTGCCAAATATTCAAAAGTAATAATAAAATTATTTTGCTATAATCCGCGATACAGTAAATAGAAAATATATATAGTGTTTAATGTATAGTGGACTATCAGTATTTTCATACCCGATACGTGCAGGATTCGTAAAAACACATGCACAAACCTCCACCACTTCCACCACAATACACAAGCACTACACAGGTTCACTATCACAAACTCAACAATCGTTTCGCCCCGCAACCGAAGCATCATCAGGAGATAGACTCCACGACAAAATCGCAAAGCTGCGATTTTGCGATTTACTTTTGTATTTACTTTTGTATTATGGATCTCCGCAAAGTAACGCCTAATTCTATAAATTATTGCCAAATATTCATTGTATTCAAGTCCGATACAGTCCTCCACAGCGCGTCGCTTTAAGCCGAGGTCCGGCCTCACAGGAGGCACCTTTAAGGCGACGCTCCCAGGATGCTGCGTGCCTCGTTGAGACTTATTATCCCAGCTTTTACCCCGGCGATGCTTCCACGCTCGCTGTAAAAGTAATTAAAGTTAACAGCATTAGTTAATGTTCGAAAAAATGTGCATTGATATACATCGTCCATCATTTACACCACCATGTACTGATACACCACCTATACAATTATATTTTTACTTATATGCAAGACGACAATATCCGCCGTGTGGTATCCGGCTGATTAGAATAGACCGCCCTCATTTTCTTACCGAGGTGTCGTAAAAGGCGACTAAGGTAAGTCGACCCGCCGTGTGGTATCCGGCTGAGTAGAATAGACCACCCTCTTTCTTACCGAGGGGTCGTAAAAGGCGACTAAGGTAAGTTAACCCACCGTGTGGTATCCGGTTTAGTAAAATAGACCACCCTCTTTCTTACCGATGGGTCGTAAAATACGACTAAGGTAAGTTGACGTCAGGCAGGCGGCCGGTTGTAAAATACGTAGCCAAATCATGTGACAACATGTTTTTTTAACATGTTGCGCCTACCCCACTTAGAGTGGGATAAGGGCAGGAGGATGATGATGCAAGACGACGATATATTTCCAGTGGGTGCTATATCTACACACGCGTTATGCAACGGACACGTCTCCCCACCCACCGGCACGCTGACTAACGGGGACGTCCACTCGCACACTCTCCCCAATCCGCAAACCTCTCCACCTCCAGCTGCGGTTTTACCACCCCCTCCGCCGCCCGCACCCTTACCCCCACCACCTCCACCGCCCCCATTGCTAGCACCCCCTCCGCCAGCCCCCCCTGCCCCTCCCGCACCCGGATTAATGTTACCCCCTCAACATACGGACGCCATGACGATAAAGAGGAAGGTCGACACCAAGTATAAGCTGCCTACGCTCAACTGGATCGCGCTCAAGCCCAACCAAGTAAGCTGATGAGATATAGTATTTGAGCGCGTTTACTACATCTGTCGCTATTTTTATTGTGTATCGTTAAAATTTTAAATTGATATGACCTCTATAATGCTAATAAAATTCAATCATCTGTTAAACAAGCAATCTCCTATGTATGAACTTTATCCAATGTGACGTTGGCAAAGTAATCTGTACCGAGTTGGCACGCCAAATTTTTAAACAAAGAAGATATGTGTAACAATTTGTAATCCATTTTACACCAACACACAAGTATTCAGGTTGTATTAAAGTTTACTAATAGTGCCAATATGGTCCTTCGAACCGGATTATACTTACGTTTATTCGCGTGAAAAATAAAGTGGTATCGCGTCGGTGACTCAAATTATCTAAGTTTAACTTTAAATTTGGTCACTGTGAGTTATTAGTAAATAAGGACTTCATTCAACTCAGTATCATATTACCAGACTTTGAAATATCTGTTTAAATGGATCAATACTGAGTCCACATATAAAGCCTACATTTCTTCGTGTAGACAATAGCAGTAGCGGTATTATATATAAGGATCACATTTGTTTATATTAATATATTACTTTTTTATTGGATATCCATAATTTTATATCATATCATGATCAGTAGGTGATTGGTGATCCTGTTCATGTTCAGGTATAAGTAATAAAGTGTGTAATTACATACTTATTTATTTATTTATAATAGAATTAACAACAGGTTACATCGATTAGGATGTAGACCAGAGTGCGGTAAAGGTAATCAAACCTTGCGCTGTGGTTGGGTCTATATAGCATAGCCTACATACAACCTGTACATAGCATATATAAATTAAGTTAAATTAATACAAAACATACACACACACACACACATATGTCATTAGCAATGACAACACTCGGCACCGATTTTCAGCCGCGGCCTAGGTGACATCACGGACAATAAAGCAGACAACGCATACAACAAAAATTAAAAATAATAAGATAATAACACAAATTATAAAGAAACACACACACAAAGTATTAAAAACAGTGAAAAAGGATAACAATAATATAAAGAAATTAAGACATTTGGCTGACTTTTGGAAAGAATTAAAGTAAACTAAAATATAAAGCGTGTAGAAAAGCGTACTCTATTCTTTATCGCTGTATCCCAAAAGGTGCGCGGTACGATATTCAACGAGCTAGACGAAGAACGGCCTCGAAGGCGCATCAACTTCGCCGAGTTCGAGGAGAAGTTCCGCATCGGCGGCGCCGGTGGGGGCGTGGCGCACGTGCCTGACGACACTCTGGCCTCCTTCCCCAGCAAACGGTTCCGGCGACCCGACACTGTGTCGTTGCTGGAACACGCGCGGCTGCGGAACATCGGTGAGACATATCATTTGTATGTAATACAGTTTTAGACCGTACTCAATTGGCCTAAAAAGTTATAACTGCATCTGGTACTTTTTCTTTTCTGTATTTAATTTAAGGACTTTTATACTGTATACATATTCAAATTCAAATTCAAATTCAAAATATTCTTTATTCAAATAAACTTGTAAACAAGTGCTTTTGAATCGTCGACTCTATTGCTGGTTCGGAAAGCCGTCCTACCGAGAAGAGCCAGCAAGAAACTCGGTGGAGCTCTTTTAAAAAAGAACATTCTTAATACTAATTACATTTTGTCATAGCTATCCTGCACAAGGTCAAAGAGCAGCTATATCCACGCATTCTTATCATCAATGTAAGCCTCCACGGTATAATAGGCTTTCTGTATCAGCCTCTTTTTAACAGTATTTTTAAATTGCTGTAATGGCAAAGTTAAAATTGATTGTGGAATTTTGTTATAGAATCTTATACCCAAACCCACAAACGACTTACGTACTCTTACAAGGCGCAAAGCAGGAGCCGCAAGCTTATGTCAGTTCCTACTTTGTCTATTATATACATCGCCAATCTTTTTATAATTATGTATATTTTTATGCACAAAAATCAAATTGCTAAAAATATAATTATTCATAAATATTGTATGAAAGTACCATTTTGGCAAATACCACAGTAACCTAACAATTTAAATTAACAAGTCAAATAAAAAATAATAAAAATAATTAATCAAATGAGATTTATGAGTTTGCATAGAAATATACTTTCTCTTGATGTAGGACGGAAAAGTGTCCCAATAAACATACCTTTATCAAGTCTATTCAAACTCATAAGTCTCATAAAACACAACCTGCCTGTCTGGAATCTAACACATTCCGTTAAAAGATGGTGCACATCCTCAATGATTCCACATACATCACAATTAGGCGTATTATTTATTTTCATTAAATATTTAAATTTATTTAACGGCATGTGTCCAGGTCTAAGTAAGTGAGCAGTAATAATAATATTTCTAGAAATATTACCCCTTGAAAACCATGGAATATGAGGAGGCTCACACTGTATCGGTTTGTACCAAATACCTTTCTCTAATTATACTTTATTAAAATATAATTTCTCATTAATATCTCATATAAAAAGACCACATTATTTCAACATACAATCTCCACCTCTTAAATATTAGTTTGGGTAGTGCTCAGACGATTATTTACTAACCAATAGTAGCGGTAATAAAATAGATTACAATGCGAAAGGTTAGGTTTTTTCTCGCGAAAAACTGACCTTACAGCCCTACATCTCTTGTCTCTAGGCTCTATGGTATATAACATGATTTCAATTATACAGTTTAAAAATAGAAACAATGGAAAAGATTATGTTAACATAAATAAGATTTCACCAGGTCTATTTTAACGCATCTAAAATCTCAAATACAAATTCTTACAGCAATCTCAAGAAGAAAACTCGACACTCCAGTAGAAAAAGTGATAGCAGCCATCAATACATTGGACCTAAAACAATTGCCATTAGAAAGTGTGGAAATTCTCCAAAGAATGGTCCCTACTGAGGCGGAACAAAAGGCGTACAAGGAATACGTCGCTGAGAAAAAGAACATCAACCAACTGACCGAAGAAGACAAATTCCTCATGCAATTGGCCAAAGTGGAGCGGATATCGGCAAAGTTATCCATCATGAGTTACATGGGCAACTTCTTTGATAACATACACCTGATAACGCCTCAAATTCACGCGATAATATCCGGGTCATCGTCAGTCAAATCATCGCATAAGTTGAGGAATGTTCTGGAAATTATATTGGCTTTTGGGAACTATTTGAACAGTAGTAAAAGGGGGCCCGCGTACGGGTTCAAATTGCAGTCTCTGGACACGTTGATGGATACGAAGTCAACTGACAAACGGGTGTCGTTACTGCATTATATAGTCGCTACGATCCGGCAGAACTTTCCCGAATTACTTAACTTCGATACAGAGTTAATGTACATCGACAAAGCTGCACAAGGTATGAATTTAATAACTCTTTAGGAATAATTTAAATTATGGTGGAACTGCACAAGATAAGATATTATTTTTCGGTAAAAAGAACTGTTTGTTTATCTATAAGTCTTCTGTAATTATTTTCATAGTTTATATTGCGTAGTTTATTATGGTAGTTAACCGCAATATAAATTTTTATCTACTCTGATACTATAATACAAAGATTATAAAACTGAAAACCAAATTCTTATGACAAACATTACGTACAGAACAAAAATAAAAAATTAAAAAGTTTCATTACGATACAGGTCTTGTATCATAATGTAACTTTTTAATCATAACGATACACCTATACAACTTCCAGCTGGACCAAGGAGGTTGAACCTCTACCTTAAAAAAAAAGGTTTCAATGAATGGGTCCGCGGCGACGCAACACGCATGCGCAATCGATGTTTGCGCCTTGGCGCCAATATATGACATTTAAAAAATCTTTTCAATATTTAAACGAAGTTTAGTTTTGTTTGTAAAAAAATAAGTTTTTGTGTAAAAACATGTCGGGGATAGTGGTGATTGTACACCACCAGATATTCTGAAAGCTGCCTTAAACATGACCGTGAACCTGTTGCCGACGAAATCTAGGTGCAACTATATTAAATGTTACCACGAGTTCACTGAATGGAAACGTACGTTTTACGTATTATAGTATGAGAGTAGATAAAGTAGTGTATGATACTGTACATAACTTGGTCTTATAACACTCGTGTGACACTATAAAAAAACTCGCCTGCGGCTCGTTTTTTTAAACCACACTAGTGTTATAAGAACCCTTATTATGCAACAGTATCATAAACTACTATAATTGAGGTACAGTTGTATTAGGTTACGATTTAATAATAACTGCAGAGTAAAGAATCTATATCTCACAAATTAAAAAAATGGAACCTGAATGATTGACATGAGGACATTGAAACCTACTTTGATATTCATACTATTACTACTTGTTAGCATAAAAATTATTAGATTTCGAATAATGATTGCGCATCGGATGCTACTCTGCCGAAATATCGAACCTAATACAAAGATTGATTTTATCGAGATTAAACTCACGTGTTTAGATCGTGTTACAATCAACGCACGCACACGCATCCTCAGACACTCCCATATATCTAATTATAAAACGTTTCTCAAGTGAAATCTGCTGCAATACCTGCTCTTTGCTGATGAAGCAAATGTGTTAATGCGATAACGTATAGTACCCGGCATTAAAAAATGCACATCGATGTTTACAACGAAACAGCCGGCCAGTTCGGTTTCGTAGAGCGCTGTCACTGTCACACACGGGTCCGTCAATCTGTTCGACAGAGACAATGCTCTATGAAGCAGAATATAGCCGATTTCTCTCTCTAAGCCTCGATGTGCATTATTTATTGCCAGTACTATAAGTATTGAGAGCTGTGATAGCCCAGCGGCGAGACCGTGCGACTCTTTCGAGGGGAACACGAGTTCAAACCCGGGCAGACGCCAATGAGTTTTTCTATTAAAACTCAAGTGTCTAATTGATAATTGCAATTTATCACACGCTTTTCGGTGAAGGAAAACATCGCGAGGAAACCTGCATATCTCTAGAGAATTCTGGAGATATGTGTAACCTACCAATCCGCATTGGAGCAGCGTGGTAGGTCTTAGCTCCAACCCTTCTCTCCAGAAACGGAGAGAGGAGGCCTATTCCCAGCAATGGGATTGTAACAGGCCGCTACTATACTACTATACTATAAGTATTTGAAGGAGATATTTGAAACACGTTGTCACACTATTGAATTTATTTTTAATAGTAGTAGTAGTAGGTAGTCAATAATAAAACAAGTAAATTTGTTATCTATTAATAATGAAGTGGTAATATTATATATTAGACATGTATATATTAATCTATTTATTTATATTTATTGTGTATCGGTGTATTTATTATATATATTTATTTTATATGTATTTATATTCATAGCTATTATTCCTTTTCTTGTTGATGCGCCTATGTCATGTTATGTTACAATTTCTTCTTTCTTCAAAGGTTGTCTGGTAGAGATTGCTTTTAGCAATAAGACCGCCTTTGGACGCTGTATGTTTCTGTACTTAAATTTCTTTCTTTATGTCATTTGTGTAATGTAATGTGTGTGCAATAAAGAATTTCTATCTATCTATCTATCTAAATGTATCGTGTTCTGTGTGTCTGTGTCAGTGTCCCTGGAGAACGTGGTGGCGGACGTGTGCGAGCTGGAGCGCGGCATGGAGGCGGCGCGGCGCGAGGCAGAGGCGCGCGGCGCCGCGCACGTGCTGCGGGACTTCGTGGGCAACGCGGTGGACAAGCTGCGCAGGCTGCGCGCCGAGACCAAGCACGCGCAGGTATTGCAACAACCATTAATGCGGTATACGGATGTTCCGCACAAACGTGCGGACGGATGAAACAACCTCCGGGACCTGGGCCCGTCGTCTCGGCGTCTCAACCTACCTTATGCGGCCGTCAGCTGTATGCGGTCCGGCCTCATGAATCACTGCGTGTATATGTGTACGTGTGTGTGTGTGCTTGTATGTACTTGGCCGATTCCGGAAACCGTTGGCTCGCCTCTGCAATCTTTCACGGACACGTAATGTCTGTTTCTCCCGGAGTATACACTTCACTATATCGGTTAAATAACACCCGGTGGGCACACAACCTTCGTAAGGTCACACGTTATTGAATCGTCCCTATATCGGGGAATAGTAACCCAACGCGCACTAAAACCGCGGACGGTCGCGTCTTCTCAAACGCTTCACTGGTTAAACGCGTCACTAAATACTTATATCAGTCTCAAATGTCAATAAAGTCGTGTCACTACTGAGAAGAACACCCGAAACGCAAAATTACACGTGTGCGTTATAAAAGAATGCCGTATACAGGCGCACGCGGCCTGTCCTTATCGTATTCGAAACGTCACTAACTGTCGGCCGCTCGCGTCGGCAATCGAATGCATAAAAAGGTCGTTGATCCCGCCTAAACATATATAATATAAATATTCCTCCTCCTTGCGTCGTTTTTCTCAGTGCTGAGGGTCGGGACCTTTTCCACGGATCTTTTTCACGGAGACTTTTTCGTGGATAGTCGATTTCCAGATTTTGCGATCTTTTGCGGCTTGCAAGGCATCGTGAACTCGAATATAAATATTATACTTATTAAATTATAATCAAATTATTTTGCTATAATCTGCGATAAAGTAAATAGAAGATATACATAGTGCTGAACGTGTAGTGGACTATTCCTTCACATACCTGGAACATGCGGAATTCGCCACCGCCACCACAATACACAAGCAATACACACTTTCACTATCACAAACTCGACAATCGTTTCGCCGAATCACAATTTTGTCGTGGAGTCTATCTCCTAATGATGCGTCGGTTGCGGGGCGGTTGCGTTAAATGTACAGTGGAGTACCCGATATATGCAGGATTCGTGAACGATTGTTGAGTTTGAACGACATTGTAATTTATATTTGAAACATGTTGGAACTTCCAAATAGTTAGTTGAATAATATAAAAATACATTGTCGCCTTCAATGTGAAAAGTTGTGGAAAAATAATAAATTGGTTGACTTTTGAGACAATACTTAAATACTTTTTATTTATTGAATAAGTGTAAAGAAAAAATAATAATAGAAAAAAAAATATGCGCAAAATCCATACAAATTCTACACGAATAATAAAAAAATTACGATTTAGTTTAAGTTGCCTTATAATGTATATTTTTTAACGAAACTAAACGGGTATAAATATATACAGGTACGTAAAGTAATATTATTTGTTCCAAAGTTATTCCTGCGCAGAATAGTGTGTAACAAAAAAGGTTCTACCAATCAATCTTGTCATCTGGAATGAATAAGGCTTAAAAGCACTTAAGAGTCTAAATATGACGTTTACTATCCGTTTTAATATACAAATAGGATCCGTAAATTGTATGCTCTCAAAACCACTACAACACGTGAAACTATTAAGATTGTAGTAGTGAAAGTGTGCGGTGCTTGTGTTTCTTGAAACATATATGTTTTTATCACCAGGACTCGTTTGCTGCATGCGTAGAGTACTTCGGCGAGGCGCCGAGGAGTTGCGACGCCAACGCCTTCTTCTCCCTACTTGTTAGATTTACTAGGGCCTTCAAGGTAAAATATTTTCTTACATTGTATTGCATATATTATTAATAATTTCAGTATAATAAAGAACTGACTTCTGTTAGTTTGCTATATTCCCTTTTTGCTAATTATTAAATAACTATTGCCCCGCGGTTTCACCCGCGTCCATACCGATCTCGTGGTAGTGGAAAGTCTACGAAGTCGGACTATAGATTTATTTGTAGATTATTTCATTATGAAAAATAAGTATAATTAGTATTCTTGGAATAAGAACTAACTCATCAAATGCATGTCCTGCTATAACAATCGCTACAATTAATTTATGGCATTATTTTCTTTCGATTTATATTCTTAAATTCGTAATATCTTTTGATTGGGAAAACGGATTTTAATAATTTAAAAAGTATTTTACAGGTATTGAAATAGTTTTCAATAAGATATCATTTAATGGGATAAGTCAGTCAGCCGGCCGGTCTTAAAATACGTAGCCAAATCATGTGACAGCATATTTGTAACACGTTGTGCCGACTCCACTTAGATTGGAACAATGGCAGGAGGATGATGATATATGTAAATTAAATATATTTTAGCAAGCAGACATGGAGAATGAACAACGGCGAAGACTAGAGGCCGCCGCGCACGCCGACAACCTCGATCCAAATAAAACCAAACTAAGCCAGAAGAAACAACAGGTATATTGTGAAATTTTGTTAACAACTGCATCAATTAGTTACAAGATCTTGGCTATTGAGCATTCTAACATTTTTTCAGACATCGTAAACAGATTTGTGGCTCTCAGTTTTCTATAACCACTCTTTTCCTACTTAATATGTGTTGTATTATTTCTAATATTAACCATAGACTTGTTTCCATTATTAAATTATAGAGTAACCACATAACAAAAGTTAAATGTCAGCTCATAATTAATTTTAATTTTCATAATTATTTAAAGGTTAATTCTTGTTTTTGTAAAAAATGATTTTTTAAAGATCAAATATATAAGATCAATAATTTTTAAGCAGAGGTAAATCTTAAAGCGTTACCAAATCCAAAAATTGTTTTTTTTATTTTTTTATCTGTTTTTTTACGTCTCTTCTTTTTAAATAAAAACGATATGATAGTAATTAGTATAATTTTTAAAAGACTTTTTTTATTTTTCTGAGGAATTGTGTTAGAACGCTCAATCAATTTTAAGAGTTGCTTTAATTTTTAAACAGACCTTTTTTTTCATAATAGTATCGATATATTTTTTATCTTTCGTTTGATTTTATATCAAAAAAACATGTTTTTTATTTTTTAAATTGAATTTTGTTTTTTGCATAATTTTTTCTACGTCGGGATATGTTAAAGTCACTTTGTGAATCAGTTAAATATACCTTCAATAATTTTATGTTTGGCTTTTTTGAAGAAAGCCAATATTTTTGGCAGTTTTAAGAGTAAAATATTAATTTAAGCAATTTTTCTTATTTTGCGCTTAATGGCTCTACGTAATGCTTCAGTGGTGAATGGAGTCATGCGTTTCAAGTAGTTTTTAGTTGCATAATTTGATTTTGCGATCAACTGTAGCCTAGTTGATTAATGTTCCCAGCAATACATTTAGTTTATTTCGATTTTTTTTTCTCAATTTCAGCTCAAAATTAACGCTTGACGAAACCAATTGGTAATTAATAATTATTCTAAGGTATTCTGGGATTGTAAAATTGAACTAATCTAATTTAAAACTAAATCGAAAAGTATTTGCTATAAGTATCGCTGGGTCTAATACCATTTTATTACTAATTAATTTATTATTTTCTAATATTGTTTTGAAACTAAATCATTCTTGATGTAACATTAAAAATTTCCCCATTTTTGGGGTAACTTAATTAAAAGTTAATGACAAAAAGATGTTCATTTACGCGACTTATAAAATCCTTTATAAAACGTTTTCTCTTGATAGTAGAAAAATAACGAGGTTTCAAAATAATATTTTTTTAATAATGGTCTCCTAATACAAGTTTCGAGATTTGGTTCTATGGTTAAAGTTAGTATCTTATTCATTTATATAATGTTCTGTAAAAAAAATCCTGGAATTTTACGGACTGGAGCTATAAAAGAACGTATGTCTGATATTTAAAGCTCCTAACACCATTGTTATCTACACAAGACGCAATATAAAAACAAACAAATGTCATACTATTGGAATCTATTTTCAATTTTTTTTAATAAAGTTTTAGAATTATTTAGTTTCCTATATTTTAAAAGCGCAGGTAAATAGGTAACCAAAATATTATATTTTTTAACGGTTTTTTTATTTAATTTAACACGGTGGCGGATTCGCAGTACTTATGGTATATCAAAGTGAATAATATGGCAACACGGTTGTGACGTCATTTCGATACCCATATATCGTATCATAAGCAACAAAAGGTTATTTTTAGCAAAATTTAAACTAAGACGTAACTAATAAAATTTAAAGGTTTAAAAAAATATGTAAGAATTTTTCTAAAAAGCTACTTTTATTGCTTATGCAAGTCAATATAGTTGAATCATTCGATGTGTTTGTGAATCCAAAGATATTTGATTCATCAAGTTTCATTATTGCCATATTTGTCATCAACTAAAACAAATTAGAGGTGATGGTAACACCGTAATGAATTCTCACAGAGGTTTAACTACGCGGCCGTCAGCGCAGGCCTATTGCAGCAACACTTGTCTCAGTTGAGGCACAGCCCGGACCTAGCCTAGTGCTAGGTCCCGGGCCCTAACACGACTAGGAGTAAGTCGTTGGCAGTTGTTAAGAATTTGGGCCTATTTTGTTGTGTGCGTGTGTACTAACAAAGGTATTAACTGGGGACTACTTTATTTAATAGGTGTATAGCTTATATATAATTTTTATAATACTCAAACTCAAAGTCAAAATATTCTTTATTAAAGTAAACTTGTGAACTAGTTTGAATCGTCAACATCTACTGCTGGTTCGGAAAGCAGTTCCTGCCGAGAAGAACCAGCAAGAAATTCGGCGGTTGCTCTCTTCATGAATAATTCTTATTACTAGTTACATATAGTTATTGATGTCTGGTACAGGGTCGAATAGTAGCTATATCTGAGTACTGATAGTGTTAGTACGGATCTTTTTGTATTCGTAATAATTGTTAGTAGTTTTTTAAATTCGGCTTAAGTTATTTCAAACTATGACGGAGTACTAAATTTTGTAGAAATAATTTGATGCTAGACAAGTTTTTGTAGCTAATATAATAGTTAAATCATGGAAACTCCGGATGCATTTATCTAAGTCTTTATATCATTTACTTTCATGATCAATTTATTTTTGAAAATCACTTAAGATGGGCAATATAACTGCAACATTAATAAGGGTACTTAATTTATGTCGATTAATAATTTTAGCATTATTAAAATTCATAAAAATTTTTTTTTTTTGAAAATTGTTGTCAAATGAGATTTTTTTAAAATTTCATAAATTTAAAGATACTAGAAAAGCAGTACAGCTGCTTATATAAGCAGTAATAGTAACCAAAAAAGCAGCTATACACCAATTAAATAATGAACTTTACAAAGTGACTAATATGGGAAATTAGAAAAACGAGGGTAAATCAGCATGTTGAGACACAAGCGGAGAGAGGATCAACGCTTATTTACAAACCTACACGCCGTCGACGCATGTCCTCACATGTCCTGGAGCCCTGAGCACAATACTTCCATACAAGCACCAGCGGTCAAAGAATTCCAATCAGTTATGTATCGTCGTCATGAGACTGCATCTGGCTGGTTTTCTAAGCCAAGATGTTAATGAGGTGTCATTCTTATTATTCGGCATATCATACTTACGACATCACTTTTTAAAGTCGGATAAATGCGCCGCTTGCACAAAACAAACAAGCCCGATATAAAATAATTTCAAACAACATTCCCTTCAACGTGACATACCTTATGATATTGTATAGAAAAATGAGCCGTTATAATTAAGATTTTGATTGAATCTTAAAATGTTGGGAAGATTAAGGATGCCTGCTGTTAAAACTACTTTTAAAAGGGTTCTCAAGGACCTGGAGTGATAGTGTGCTTATATAACATATACTATGTAAAGTTTTCCCATCCAGTAGTCCAGATATTGAGTACTCTCGAATGGCGAACGTAGCAAATTTTTACGATCAGAATTTACTACCATGCTGTCAAATTTGGATGAAGGTTCATTTTTCAAAACCCTCAATTGTTATTATAATGAAATTCGGTTATTCGTTTTGCCCTATGGACAATTTTTGCTGGATAAATACAACCGTAAAGCCAGTTGACGGTTGGAAATTGCAATTCAACTCATTTGTTGGGGACGATTACGAACTGCTGTTGTAGCAGACTCCCAAAAGTCTCTTTCCTTAAGTTCCTTTTACATAAACACAGTTGTAGTTGTATTTACTAGGATATTTTAAAGTCATCTCTTACGAAGTTTGGCATCAAAAAGACTTTTGAGATTGACTGGATGTTTGATCGAATCACATAAATTTTTGAGCCGTTATATTTTTATTAGTGTGAATATTTAGGCTGGATATAGGCCTCATATCTCCGTTTTTGGAAAAATGGTTTGAGCTAAGACCTATCACGCTGCTCCAATGCAGATTGGTACACATATTCCCAGAATTCTCTAGAGATATGCAGGTTTTTCTGACGTTGTTTTCCTTCACCGATAGTTAGAGTGCGGGCCTAGGGTCTATTCTATTCACTATACAGTATTATTCCATGAGTACTATTACTACGTACTATTACATGAGTAAGGCAGCGTCTTCTGGCGACATGTTTAATACTAATGAGATCTAAATTGCGACTTCGATGAAAGATCATTAATAAAATATATTAAGACCATCACATCCCGTTTGTCATTAGTATTAAACATAAAAAATAAGGTATTGAATTAACTGAAAGAAACCAGATACCAATTTCTTAAGCGACAGGAGAAATAACATGAAAATAGTCCATATCTTAGGACATACTAGTGTACCATAGCAGTACATATATTTTCTTTTCTTGGTGGATTATAGCAAATTAAATATGTAGTCATATAGAATCGGTAAATAAAGTCCACTAATCTTTTTTCACGTCTATCATTTATCCCACCTAGTTAGAAATTAAAATGGTTCACTTTAGTTAGATTAGATTTGGAATAAATATAGAATTGAATAAAATAAAATTTTCGCAATTCGTTACCTGTTTATTATACATTCTGCTTATAATATATGATTACTTATTTTCCTTTCGACGCTGCACCATGCATGGAATTAACAGGGCATGTGATTTTATAGTCTAGAGCTATATCGTTGATGCTACTTTAAAAGGACTTAAAAAATCTTTCAGTATTTCATCAGCACTTTGCTAGCGATATCTAGACAAGTATAGCTTTGTATCTGCCGCTAGTAAACGAGAACAGCATATTTGAATCAAATTTCCGCAATCGATTTTAGCTTTGTCATTTTAGCAGTTTAAAAACACTATTAGAAAAAGGCTAGTACAGCAAGCCTATTATACTATTGAGGCTTACTTAGACGATAAGAATGCGTGGACAGAGCTACTCTTTGACCCTGTACAAGACAGTAATCACTAAATATAACTAGTAATAAGAATTATACTTTGAAAAAGAGCAACCGCCAAGATTCTTCCTGGCTCTTCTCGCTAGGAACAGCTTTCCGAGCCAACAGTAGAGTTGAAGATTCAAAAATGCTTGTTTAAAAGTTTACTTAAATAAAGGATGAAAAAAAAAATGATTTTTCCTAAAATTGTACCAAAATCATATCAATCCCGTTTAGTTACTTTAAGCAATTATTTGCTCTATATGTTAGAAGTAACATAGATAAACCAAAGCTATCCAAAGGCAAACTGCTTCATATTACAGATATGCATCGATTGTTACGAATATTTTGAGATATACTTCGTTTTTACTGATAGCGTACGATATGGAAATAAATATATTGTGGCGTTTTTTTATGATTATTTTACAGCCTCTTAGTTCACCACAGTTCAGAAACTTAGCTAGTATAATACTGTAGTAAATCCAGTAGTATCCGATAAAAATCGTTTTATCAATTTCATTACTCAAAAAATGCAAGGCCTTTAAAACTACAGGCCTTTTACTCAAATATTACACGACTTTGCCTTAAACATTACAAGATACAAAGTTATATTAAAATACTAGCTGTTCCAGGGGCTTAGTCCGCGTGGAAATTAGCGTGTCACAATTTTTTCTAGAATTCAATTTTAAACACAAAAGTAGTTGTTGTGAGCTAACCATGAGAGATAGAGACATGCTATCGTAAACTTTTGGTAGTGTTTTATTGATCTACAATTGTCTATTACATTAGTGTATCTGTGCTGGTTTATGCAGCGTACGCGACTAAAGCTCCCAGCGAGCAAGTTTTTTAACAACTGCGCGATCTCTTTAACACAATTTACATAATACCGATATGTACTATTTACCTAAACCATCCGGAAGTATTGCACTATCTTTTGGTAAAAACCGTATATAAATCCGTTCATTAGATTTCGAGATAATCGATTAGATACAGACAGACAGCCTTTTGGGACGTTGTTTTATATTATATTAAAATTGAAATATAATGATTATTTCTCCTTAGTCTCAGCTAGTCCTTTTTAGTCTAGAGCATGAGGTCCATGGGTAATATAGTGCCATGCTTTTTGTGACTAACACTTACACCTATTTGTAATGATGTGCCAATAATAATTAGAGCCAGAGTCGGCTTCAAATTATCTATTTTCATACCTATTTGTAGGAAATGTCTAAATCGAAATACATACCACCAGAATTTCTATCCCAGTAAGGCGATTGAGCAACCCTTTAAAAACAAATTACATTTTTTTTATGATCAACCACCGTGTGGTATCCAGTTGAGTAGAATAGACCACTCTCTTTCTTACCGAGTAGTCGAGAGGTACAAGGCGACTAAGGTAAGTTGACGTCAGGCAGGTCGTAAAATACGTAGCCAAATCATGTGACAGCATGTTTGTAACATGTTGTGCCGACACTTAGAGTGAGATAAGGGCAGGAGGATGATGAATTTTTTTATGATCAAAACGACATTTAAAAAGCTTCCCGGATTGTGTCAATGCTACGACATTGATTGATATTGATTGCTTCAATGATGATAATATTATCATGCCATTAGTATCAAAATAAAAGTTTTATAAGAAAATGAAAGCGATCACATCCAAAAAAAAATATTACACTAAGCTTTATTACAAGTTAGATTCACAAGTTTTATTACAAACGTGATTTATAATATATAGAAGAAAAAAGTAAAGTAACAGCCTGTAACTATGCCCACTGCTGGGCTAAGGCCTCCTCTCTCCGTTTTTGGAGAGAAGGATTGGAGCTAAGACCTACCACGCTGCTCCAATGCGGATTGGTAGGTTACACATATCCCTAGAATACTCTAGAGATATGCAAGTTTCCTCACGATGTTTTCCTTCACCGAAAAGCGTGTGATAAATTGAAATTATCAATTAGACACATGAGTTTTAATAGAAAAACTCATTGGTGCCTGCCTGGATTTGAAATTGTGTTCCCCTCGAAAGAGTCGAAAGGTCTCACCGCTGGGCTATCACAGCAGAATATTTATATATAAATATATTTATTTTGTATACTATATATAAGCTTTTCGGTGAAGGAAAACATTGTGAGGAAACCCGCATATTTCTAGAGAATTCTGGAGATATGTGTAATCTACCAATCCGCATTGGAGCAGTGTGGTAGGTCTTAGCTCCAACTCTTCTCTCCGGAAACGGAGAGAGGAGGCCTATTCCCACCAGTGGCATTGTAACAGGCCGCTACTTTACTTACTTTTACAAATATCCGCGAAAAATGAATGAACAAAATATTTACAAAGCAAAAATCATAAAATTTCTAACCAACCCACAAAATTTTATTACAGATATATAACTGTTTTCAATTACTTTATATCATAATTTGGTTATTTCGATTTATACATTTCCTTACAAAAACAAAACGTCCACAAAGAATTCCCAACATATTATGATGCGAGTTGTATTTCTAGGAGGCTGTGATCAACGAACTAAAGACGAAGTCGCAGGCTGTCGGCGAAAAGAAACTCCTCCACCAGGACGAGGTCTACAACGGAGCCCTGGAGGACATCTTGCACGGCTTACGAAGCGAGCCCTACAGACGTGCAGATGCCGTCAGACGCTCGCACCGGCGCAGGATCAACTCCCACAGACTCTCAAAGGGACTCGAAGAGTTGGATGTATGATACGAGCTTGAATCCAGCGAGCCGCTGGATTTCTCCGTGCAAAACGCCGTCATGTCCATCAACGCGAAATGTGGCTTCTTCACAACGAAAAAGAAGAGGAAAGACTTGGAAATGGTCCACAAAAAACCGATCGCCATATACAATATCGAGGACAACATCGACCTGCCCAACGGGGACTTCTGCACTACCAATTGTAGAAGGCCCAAATCGTCCACTTACAAAGTGGCACCCACTGATTACGAGGTAGAGGAGCGATGCGAACTGATAAAGTCCACGTATGAGGTGATATCGAAGTATACTAGGGCCATGTTCGACAAAACAAACGAAACTGTCGTCTGAGTGTGGTTTCGACCAAATTTCAGCGTGTCAGCTTTATAATCGGCTTACAGAAAATACGAATCCAGTGCGTTAGAAGTTATACTTCTTTGGCATGATCGAAAACTTGTTAAATTCGTTTACGTTAACGAGTGATTGAAAGAACCTAATGTATATAATTTATGTACATATATTATTTTAATTTATAAAAATTAAAACCTGATGGCAATAAATATAGGTTAGATTTCACGCTCATGCGAATGTTTGACTCATTTTGGATAAGCAAGTCCTCAAAATATAGCTACGATAGTTGGGTTCAGATGCAAATGCAACGTCTAGGTATTAAATATATACCTATCCCCAATTGAAAGCTCTTTTTTAATATATGAATCTCAGTCGTGCTTAGTTTTGTTACAATTTGAGTGCAAGCCATAAGAAGTATAACTTTGGAAATTCAAAAACTCATTTGCCACACAGCGGAGCTTCCCTCGGATCAAAATATTATATTCAATTGATCGAAAGCAGTGTCACTTATTTTATTATTACTGGTATTCAACAAAGTTTGCAAAGTATAGGTTGAACCTTTATAAATTCAATCAAATATACGTTTAATCATTCTGGAAAGGTTTAGACTTATTTATTCAGAAAATTTAACATACTCACTTAAATGGATTTACACGCAACACGACCTCATGCCGATTGAATTCGATAGCATTTTTCAAAATTACGAGATCTGTACACGTTATTGGGATATACCAATACAGCTTCCTTGGTGAGCGTTTACCATACTACCATAGGACCCAAAGTCCATCAACTGATGGACTTTGGGTCATTTACTATGGAGTTAGCGACACTAATAATGCAAGAATAAGTCGATCAGTTGGATATAATTGGCGAAAAAGATATTTTCAGTATAGGTTTATTGCCTGAATATCTAGTAATACAAACGTTATAGATTTGTTTCAGAAGTACTGCTGTGATGTAATTTTTATTGATATTACCGTTTCGAGCGTCGTAACTATTTTGATAAGTGCAATATTTGATGAAGCACAAACATTTGATACACCCACGATTGACCCCTCACTAAAATATTTTGCTATGATATACAACTTTTTATAGTTTACGGAAACGCTTGGCCTTTTTGGATTTTACGATTTATAAATACTAAGAAGCAGATTCAGAGAGTTTTTATGCGATTTTTTTTAAATTTATATAAATTTGTCTTAAATGTGTATTGGTTTGAACGTTTTTAACTTAATAATTCCCCGTAAATAATATGACGTGTCAAGATTGCATTCTCGCGCTTTCCTCCCAGTTTCACAGTATCGGAGGATATATCGTCCTTACCCCATGTACTGGGGGTCGTGACTTCTTCATGGAGACATCTTTTCCTTTTCAATGGTCTTCCAACGATTCCGGCTTTCGCCCACGTGGATAGTCTCGGAGACTTGTATTGAGAGTGGTGCGAATTTGGACTGAGTGTAGATTTCATTGGGGTCGTAATGTTTTGAAAAGGAAAACGTTATATGAACTATAGATAGCTCTGTTTCTTTTACTCAAATGTTTTTAGGACGCATTCCGAACGCTCATTCGGCAACGACTTAAAGTGTGCATCTTTAAGACGTCATGGTATGAAAAAGCAATTTAGTTTACGTCTTCAATTGAGTTGCAATAAGAGTTCATGGTAGGCCTGCTGTTTGGTCTTTCAATATATCGTGACGGAATATAATACTATTCTTAAAGAACCGACAGAGATATATGTCTGCCTGTCAGTTGCCCAGTGATATAAGTAGCGCTAAAAAGGCAGCATTTTACTTATCACTTTCCACAAGGTGTGACACTCTTTGAATCTGCTCCAGCTGATGGCTAACTCCTCGTACGCACGGGCGTAAAAATTACGTCGCGTTAAAATTCCACAATAGGCGTTATAAGAAGTTTCGTATGGTATATTCAGAGTAACGCCCTCGCCCTAACGACTAAAATGGATCACTGCACGATAAAATACGTCGCGATTTAAATACGCTGTCGTGTGAACGCTGGATACCCATTTGTTACAATTCGGCGTTATTTTTACGCGCGATAAAAATCATCTCGTGCGTACGAGGGGTAAAACTTCATAATGCCATCTCACTCTCGCACATAATTTTCGCATGAAACGCAACGAAATCAGGTATTTAAGTAGAACCTTAGTACCGCTAGATTATGTAAATGGCCTTTGAATATATTACGCACAATTTTTTATCAGATTTTTGTATAATCCATTGTAATTTTTACACGTTTATAATCGTATTACCATAGGCTATGTTAACGATGTGTAAGCGATAAGTTAAATTAACATTACGAAATAGCGCTAGTATTTATTTTGTATCGATAAATTTGTTGCGGAGTGCATTTATGAAACAAATTTGTGTGTATGTAGTTTTATTTTCTACTCTGGCAACACTGACTGGTAGTAAAGTCGAAGATATGTTGGAGTTTTAACATTTTTAAAATTTAATTGATTTGCTAATATTATAGCTGTCCCTGGCAATATAAAAAGATAAATAATCTATAAAATAATTATTAAAATTAATTTTACGGATGAATTCATTTTAAAATTAATTTTACAGATGAATTCATTAGCTTCGAAGAATTTAATTTAAAAAAATTAAACTTCTATTTTTTATTGAAAACAGTCTTTTTTCATATCTTCTACTAATGAGTGCTTGTAATATAAAACATGACAAATTCCATAGATTAAGTATTTTCTAACGATCTGCAGTTTTATAAAATAGTTGAGTTTTAAACTTTAATTGTAATTATTAATTTATATATTATAAATAATTTTGATGATTGTATGCAACTGATCTGATTAGTTATTCATTACAACCAGTTAATATCGTTTTTTTGTAAATATTTTTCTAGTGTCCATATTGGTTTAATGGAATTATTCATTGTAAATATATTTGTTCTCTCCAAATTACTCAAGATGCTTGAGATTTTAAATGATAGTTTATTCAGGTTTGTATTGGATATTAGTATCTTTTTAGTGCGACTTTGACCACGATTCATTAACTTATGGTTAGGTAAAATAATATATTGTTTTAATATTAAGCACAATTTTTTATGTGAACATTTTTTTTATTGGAAAATTTGAGAATTGAGATATTGAAGAATATCTGATATTGAAATTCTGAAGTTTAGAAGTGCTATGAAGCGAACCTTAGTTTATTTACCGTAAATATTTACAATAATGAATGAGTGTTGATCTTGGTTTCCTCAAGATAGAAGTCCTGTATAAAACGCGAAAAATAGGGACAAAATCCGTGTTTAAAAAAAGTTTTGAAAATTTTTATCTATGATAAAATGTAAAAGCAAGCAAGTAAACTAGGTTGATTCCTACATTTTAACGCACAGCTTTCATTAAAATAGTTCACAATTCTCAACAATTTCATGATACAAAAGTATACTTGTATAAACTAGTGTTTCAATGTCAAATATAGACTACTAGCTGTGCTGTGTTCGCCCGCTTTGAAATGAGCGTGTCGCAATTTTTTTCTAGAATTCAAATTTTAAACATAAAAGTAGTTATTGTGAGTTAATCATAAGAGATAGAGACATGCTATCGCGGAGATCTTTGTAGTAGTTTTATTGATCTACAATTCTCCACTACATTATTTTAGCGTGTCTCTGCTGGTTTAAGCAGCGCACGCGACTAAAGCTCTCAGCAAGCAAGTTTTTTCACATTCAATCTCTTCAACACAATTTACGTAATACCGAAATGCACTATTTCCCTGAACCATACGGAAGTATTTCACTATCTTTTGGTGAAAACCGTACAAAAATCCGTTCAGTAGATTTTGATAAAATCGATTACATACAGACAGACAGCTTTTTGGGACTTTATTTTATAATAAGTATAGATTTTGTTTTATTTGTATACGTACGTATATACTTTTTTAGGGTTAGACTTCTCATGGCACTTCTAACTTTACAATACAAAACATTAATTTCACGTCAACAACATATATTGCAATCGCAATTAGGTGCTCAACTGCACTAGTATTTTTAATTTGCGTGTTTTATTGATACCCTATTGAGACATGCCATCAATGTAGACAAACAGTAGATTTCTCGTTGTAAACCCTCCTTACTGGTATAAACGTACAAAACGAAAAAATAGTCAAACATTATTCCAATGAAACTGGGACAATTGATAACAATAAATAGACGCCTCCTTGCAATAATCCAGTAATGCCTGATTGAGACATTCATTAATATTAATTTTTGATCTTTCTTTGATATTTTTGCATTGTGTAATATGACGCTGGTATAAAATACCAAGTAAAAAAATTCTCCCAAAAGACATATAATATCGTAGTTGGCAACATTGAAATGTTTATTTTTTATTTGTAATAATTTAAAAAGATATCCGTAATTTTTTTTATTTCAAATTTGTATTCCGCGAATACTGGGTTTTTGCACGGATGCGAATATTATCGTGCACTTGTTTTGTTTTGTAATATTATTGAAAGGTTTTTTTAAATAAGATTTTTTTCTCGCGGAATGGATTTTATTTCAATGGAACTATATTTCAAGCATTGTTTGATATTGATTAGTTTTGATTTAATTCTTATAAAATTATTTCAATACAATTTTAGAGAAATATAAATCGATCTACCATAGATGATCCTATATTTTACGAAATATAAAAAAATAATAATTGTTTAAATAAATTAATAAATTGGGGTTCAGAATATTATAATACAGGCTTAGCTCTGTATCATACACGAATGTTCGATCTTTATATTTTCTGGACAAATTGCAAAATTCTTTAACCCCCTAGGGGTGAACGCATTCTAGATTGCGAACCAGTGTATAAAAAGCTTCTTGGCTTTATTTAAAATTTAATTTGTTTCTATGAAATAAAACAGTTCAGTGATAAAACAAGTTGAGTAAACGAAATGTCAAATTAAAATGAATATGGTTTTAAAATATTTTTTTAATCAACTATATGAAAAAAATAATGCCAATATAACTTTAAATAGTAGTACATCTGTAAACTATGTTGGTCTGTCTCATTGGTTTATAAAACTTAAGTTTTTATAAATGGTCCAATTTTTTATTCAACTAGGTATATAGTAATGGTTTTCCACAGTAACGTTATATGTATATGTACATGAGTTATTTTTGTCATTGCATGTATGCTAGCTTAGAAACAGTATTCAGTGATGCAATAAATATACATTCATAATACTTTGTGTTTTATTAACATGTAATTTATAAAAGACCAAATTTATTATCTATATCACACATTTATTATTAAAGTGACCTAATTCAAAATTAGGCTTGAGTTAGATATATTGTATTCCTTTCTTCAATGTCATCTATGTTACGAATTATTAAAAAAACTAGTATTTTTGGTATTTTTGGTTTAGTATTTTAGGTGTCTTAAACACTCACGAGTTTTGTAGGCGTTACGCTTTGCTTTATTGCAATTTTCCACAAGTTTTTTGAATTAAGTCACTTTTATACTATGCATGCTGATATGTGAAGCTAAAACTTCAATTTGAAAAAAATTGTTGGAGTTAAGATTTGGTATCATTAGAGATTATGTAAAGTTCAGAAAAATAAATTAATATGTTATAAATATCTTATATGAAATAAAATAAAAAATTTATTGTTTACACTTCACAAAATACTTTGTTATGCCTTGACATAAAATATTGGTGGATAGTTTTATTGACTCTCCCATTAAGTGGATATTGCGGAATTATTATTTATTTATTTATTTTATATTATGGAAATATATAATATTGTATTATTTTATACAATAAGAAAACACCCTGTTATTTATGATTCAGGTTCCTAGAAAATAATAATAAATATTTACTTATTTTAACATAATTGAAATGAAAGAAGTTCATTTACAAACAAAAACTAAAGTCATAAATGATGACAAATTATATTATTTAAATAATTGCCGAATTATTGGGAATAACTTAATGCAATACAAAAGCCATAGAGAGAAGAATAAAGTATAGTAATGGCTTATTACTATCTCACAGCCGGGCATAGGCCTCCTCTCTCCGTTTTTGGAGAGAAGGGTTGGAGTTAAGACCCATCACGCAGCTCCAATGCGGATTTGTAGGTTCCACCACACTATTCCATTGCAGATTCTTAGGTTCTCTAGAATTCTCTAGGAATATGCAGATTTCCTTAGGATGTTTTCCTTTACAGAAAAGTGTGTAAAATTGCAATTATCACACATAAATACATCAAGAAACTCATAAGTGCCTGACCTGGGTTCGAGCCCATGATCATCTCTAGAATCTCAACATCTCGCTGCTGGGCTATCAGCTTGAGAAGAATAGATTTTCTATTAATGTTTTGTCTATCTGCATCTTTGAATTGCTAAATTTAGTTTAGTTTAAGTTTGTAATACCTTATTTTAACATCCCTCAATCATGACTTTTTGCTATCAGCTATACATTTGATTCTTTCCACTATAGTGTCAACTTCAGCCATAGCCCCCATGCCTGTATCGCCACACATTAATGTCTTGCTTATCGGTGCCACTTCTTCGTATCCCCAATTTTTTATTGTGGCAACTTGTGTGTGTGTAATAGGGTGCTCCCACATCCTGGTATTCATGGCTGGACAAAATAACAAATGCTTTGACGTATCCCAAGCTCTGACAATGCAAGTTAACAGATTATCACATAAACCCTGAAACAAAAGAAGTGTTCAACAAAAAAGTTTACAGCAATAGGGAATGCTTATCAGGCAGTGTTTAAGTATTTTTGACACTTTATTGTGTGCAACTAACCTCTACAAACTAAGTTTTACAAGATGTCTTTTATGTTGCAGAACAGAAATCAAAAACTACATTACATTTGATTTCATAACATTAAATGCTAAAACTCTCTTCTGGAGCTAAAGCATTAGTGGGGTATAATAGAGGTGCTGGAACTTTTACTATATTATTGCCTCACACCCCCTAAGAGAAAAGAACTAAATAATTCCTCACAAACCACTCTACCACCTAACTTAATATACTACTATATATATATATATATATATATATACATCCATATATATATCACCATATCTGAAGGATAAAGTTAAAAGTTGTGAACATAGAACATTCAGATGGGGCAATATGTTCTTAAACATGCAATAACATTCTATAAAATACTAAAGTTAGGTATTAGACCACTTTTAGTTAATTTACACAAAGAGAAATCAATGTTTCTAAATAACAGACATAATATCTACAAACTACAAACTCAGTTTATCAAGAAAAGAAGGGTCTTGAGTCTTGCAAAACCGTCATGCATTTTTAAATACAAATGCAAAATACTCAATTTTTTTATTATGTTACTTCCATCTTTCTTTATATTTAAATTATTTATAATTAACTATCTTATGATAATGTACCTGAGATATTTTGGCAAGAGTATTAGCATCAAGAGGTGCAATCACCATCATATCTGCCCATTTTCCTAGTTCAATGTGTACCACTTCGTCTCCCCTGCCTTTCCAATTCTCCCATTCTACAGCATCATCTATTATAGAACATGATGGTGGCAAATCGGTCTTTTTAAAGAAATGTTTAGAGGCTTCTGTGCACACAACTTTTACCTGAAAAGTATTAATCAGCTAATTGTGAAGAAAGAAGCACAAGAGATATATCTTCCACTTATAATAATGAGTTATAGAGTATAAGTTATAGAGAAGAGTCGAGCTGGACGTCGGAAAAAATCGTAGTGAAAGTAGCGAAAGAAGTCAAAGTTGAGAGGAGTTACATTGGTTGAAGAATTGTTTTATCTAGTGGTTACAGTACGATAAAGAGCCAACCTTTAGTAATGTTATAGCAAAGTAGTTAGTTCTGTTATATTGCTTGCAACCTTAAGTAGTTAGTAAGAAAAAGTATTAGCGACCTATACCTATTCCACTGGAAGGTAAACATTAAAACTAACCTCGAAATTATATCCTTGATCGGTAGAGTTTAAATCCAATAAACTTTTAACTAATATAGGCAATTTAATTGTAGCGACACTGCCGGTCACCCCAATAATAATTTTAAATGTATCGAGGGCCATGTTTTAAATAAATTAGACGAATTATTTTTTGATTCTTTTCAATGTCAAAACAATTTTTACTTTTTTTATTAATGGTCTGGAATCTAATCATAGGTCATCGCGTATATTGTATGTAATAAATTCATATTTTGTTAGTCTATGACACCACAGACGAGGCTCACGCATCGAATATATGAGTACAAACTTGTCAGTTGGAGTATTACAAAGATATAGGATAAAATAAATATCAGTATATGTGAGACAAAAGAAACACTACCTTTTTCAAAATGATTATATATTATTGGACCGAATGGCTTTTACAAAAACACTGGGCGATGAATATATTTAAAAAAATGCTCTAAACCACGATAAAGTAAATAGAAAATATATATAATGTTAAATGTAGAGTGAACTAACCGTTTTTATTCATGATGCATGAAATACAGTACTCGTAAAAACATGCACCAACCTCTACCACCGCCACCACAATATATTACACAAATTCACCATCACAAACTCAACACTTGTTTCGCCATGTTGGGATAGTACTAGTAGATTGTATATCAATACTAAAAAGTAGTAAGTAATAAAGGAAGTAGTAATATCTATACATATCATAGTAATATCTAATTCAAATTCAAATAAGTCTTTATTCAAATTGGCCTATTACAAGCACTTTTGAATCGTCAAATTAAAATTAAATTGAAGCTACAACTGGTTCGGAAAGGTGCTCTAACCGAGAAGAACCAGCAAGAAACTCGGCGGTCACTCTTTTAAAAAATAAATATTACAGTTTTGTATTAACTATTGTTAACAAACTTAGAGTATAATATCGTCTAGTACATAGCTGGTCGCAATTTAGTTCCAAGCTTTCTTATCATTGACATAGTCTTCAACAGTATAGTAAGCTTTATTAATGAGAGTCTCTTTAATTGCTTTTTTTGAACTTGTGTAAAGGCAAGTCCAAAATTGATTGAGGAATTTTATTATAAAAAAGTATACCGAAGCCCACAAACGATCTACGTACTTTCTGAAGCCTTAGCCTTGGTATTATTAATTTATTTCGGTTCCTAGTTTGCCTATTACTAATATCGCTTTTTTTATTAAAAAGATCTATATTTTGTTTCACAAACACTATATTACTATAAATGTATTGTGAAGCTACAGTAAGAATACCTATTTCTTTAAATTTATCACGAAACGAGTCACGTGGTTTCATATTATAAATCGCACGAACAGCTCGCTTTTGTAAAACAAATATTTTTTGGATATCAGCTGCTTTACCCCATAGCAAGATACCGTATGCCATGATGCTATGAAAATAAGAAAAATATACAAGTCTTGCTGTTTCAATATCAGCTAATTGCCTAATCTTCCTAATGGCATAAGCAGCGGAGCTAAGTTTACCACAAAGATTCGTTATATGGGGTCCCCATTGCAGCTTTACATCCAAGATAACTCCCAGAAAGACAGCTAATTCTTCTGTTTTTACTATTTCATTATTAATTTTTACTGTATGTACTAATTTTTCAGCATTAGGCAATGCGAATTCTAAACACTTAGTCTTATTTGTATTTAATATCAAATTATTTATTGCAAACCAATGCGATACCTGTGACAAAGCCCTGTTCACATCGTCAACTTTCGTTTTTGTTTTGTCAATCTTAAATAATAATGATGTGTCATCTGCGAAAAGTACTACGTCACAAATATTGTTAACATAAAATGGCAAATCATTTATATATATTAAAAACCGAGAATAGAGCCTTGGGGCACACCCATTTTCGTGATTGAACCGGATGACTTTACATTATTTACACATACTTTTTGAATTCTATTACTAAGATATGAGGCAATTAGGTTTAGTGCAGTACCTTTTACCCCATAATGGCTTAGTTTTCGCAAGAGAGTCTCATGCTGAACACAATCTATACATTCTTCTCCGAAACGGATGGACCGATCATAATGAAATTTTCAAACAATCTTTAGAATGACCCAGCGATTGATCCGTTGGTTTGATGATCTAGTGGCGAATGGCGATCGGAGCATTTTTTTTATTTCAAGGGAATTCAAAATCATACTGATCCACAGCCGGGTGGCCTAACAGCTAGTTTTATATAAAAGGAATAAATACTAAACAAATTCGATTGTTTCGACACAATCTATTGTTACTTTTGAGTTTAAATATTTGTTTTGATTTAAAAATAACATGTTTTCCATACTTAAAAGTACATAACTAAGTCAAGTTTTTAGTTTAGAATTCAGCGTAAGAAAAATCGTATCGTCGTAGTATAACGATTTGTCGTTCAGTATAATAGCGATTTTAATATCACGAAAGTCGAAAACACGTTTTCTGTCAAACAAAGAAAATTATGTCAGTTTATCAAAACAACGCGGATGGAGTAGTCGTATGCTTCTTTTTTTTACTCGTTGTGACATTAGTTGCGAGTTTTATAACTTAATAATCAAAAATCTAGTTTAATCTTAATATTTATTTAATGTGCAAAGTGGAAAATTAAAGTTTGTGAATGTGTGAAAAAATAGGTTCATTTATTATGGATGGAAACTCGAAATATTACGAGGGATGTGGACAGGAAGGTCCAATTCGTTGTATATTTCTCTGTGAGTTTCACCCAACAGCCGGTCCAAGAATAACGTGCCAAGTACCGGAAAACTATATTTCGAAAGATATTTTTGATACTGTCAGTCACTATATCATCCCAAAAGTGCAACTACAAAGGTGCACTTTAACTGTGTAAGTTTTACATATATTTATTTTAAAACGATTATCTTATCAGCTGTTTGCAGATAACGTTTAATTATATGACATTATATAATTCGAAATTCAAATGGTATGTTTATTATGATTAGAAGTTTCAGAACGAAATTCGAATGTGATTTGAGTCTTAATTTAAGGACAAACTTCGAATAAATTATGTAAATTAAAAGTTTGTTAATAATTTAGCATAATTATATTTATACAGAGATGTAAGTTTTTCATTGATAATGAAATATTTGTATATTATCAATATTAAAAAATCTAGGACTTTTGCACTACCATTATTTTATTTAATGAATCACATATTTTAGAAAACAATTAAGTAAATTAAGTACCCTAGTAGGATAAAAAGCTAAGAAAGCGGTAAAATATAAGATTCTATTTTATCCCTTTTTCCCCACTGTGATTTGTTGCAGTGATCAGACATAACATTAGGACAACCAAACATACTCATTATTAAAATTGGTTAAGTAATATGGATATGTATATTTTCCTTAGTCAGTCTCACACACTACACTACACTACTATAACACACGAATAGAAGAAGAGAGTAATCATACCTATTAACACTGATACATATAATAAAACAAAGTTCCCTGTAGCACCTGTCTGCTTGGTGTTTAGGATAAGCTCAAAAATATGAAATAATTTTCAACAGTTGACTAAGTGATTTATTTGGAAAGTTTTAATTTATAATTTAATACATTCTGTGAAAATTAGTTGAAATATGACATACGTTAAAAAAATCTGAAAAAGTCAAGCCATTTGCAAGTTTTTATTGAGAACTCTGCCTAATCCATTTGAGATATAACAATATGGTATATTCCACTTTTGTTATAAAAATAAAATAGGAATCAAATTACCATATTGTATAGAAAAATTTAATAATTATATTTAATTAAAAATTTAATTGAAAATCTTTTAAACATAAATAACTTCAATAATAATTATTCTTATATTCTATAAACCTAACATTTATAGAAATTTATTAATAGGTGCTTTTAAAATATGCATATTTCTCAACTAATGACCAACTCATTAGGGGTTCTCATGCATAAGAGATTCATA
Organism: Morpho deidamia; assembly: GCA_947086505.1. Taxonomy (NCBI): domain Eukaryota; kingdom Metazoa; phylum Arthropoda; class Insecta; order Lepidoptera; family Nymphalidae; genus Morpho; species Morpho deidamia. The sequence continues at coordinate 15,174,509 of CAMTZC010000022.1, forward strand.
CTAAGTTTTCATGGTAGATTACAATTTAAAACTGTATCATTTGTGATTGTAACAATAGTATCAAAATATAGTATTAGCAAATTTGATTAGCAATTATCTGATCCTAAATAGTCTTATTGAACAAAGACCATTTTCCAAGCTACTAAATATTATTTAATTAAGTCATAACTAATGTTCTCTAATGTATCTCTAATGTAACTAATGTGCTTTATTTATTGTACTATTATAGTAAATAAAAAAAAAAGTATTATTGTTTTAATTTAATATTGTTATGATTATCATAATTTTCTGTATTCAACTATGTCTTTTTAAAGTTCTTTCACTAAAAAGAACAAGGTAGAAATTGGCAATTCTATACTTATTATAAAACGAAAGCTATCTGTTTTTATGTGATCGATTTTCTCAAAAACTTTCATTCAACATTCTTCCGTGGCGTTCCGGGTTAATAGTACATTGCAGTTTAATGTAAATTGTGTGAGGAAGGTCGTGCAGTTGCGACAAAAGTAGTAGCCAGGCGCTAGCCTTTGATCATAAAAAAAAACGCCTGCTGGGAACTTTCGTCGCGTGCGCCGCGTAAACTTACAGTATATAATAAAGAAATGTACTAGAGAATTGAAGACCTACAAAAGTACTACAAAAAGTCTGCGACAGCATGTCTCTATCTCCCATGGATAACTCACAATAACTACTTTTATGTTTAAAATTTCAATTCGGGAAAAATTTAGATTAGAGAAAAATTAGAGACACTGATTTCCAGGCGGACGAAGCCGCTGGCAGAGCTAAATTAAAGAAATGTTATTTATAAATAAAGCAAATTTGCACTTTTACAAGCATACTGCTAAATTTGATATAATTTAAGTTTATATACCACTAACATAAGAACGAAACAGTTGCCGTTTTTCTATCGCGAACAGGATAAAGTTATTTAGTTCATAATTGAGTGTATTTTAACACCAAAGTTGTTGCGATCGATATCGTGGCTACCACTAGAACGTAAAAAAACAGATTAGTTGAAGAATTGTAAATATTTTAAATATATATTATAATTTATGACTTACGTGCTATCGTTTACCGATCTTACAAATTATAATAAAATTACGGCCTGTTACTATCCCACTGCTGGGCATAGGCCTCCTCTCCTCGTTTTTGCAGAGAAGGATTAGTATGTTACACATATCCCCAAAATACTTATGAGCTATGCAATTTTCTTTCACCAAAAAAGTGTGATAAATTGAAAATATCAATCGGACACATAAATTTTAACAGAAAAACTGATTGGTGTTTACCCGGGATTTGAACTCGTGACTTTCTCGAAAGGGTCGCACCGTTCACCGTTCACCGTAAGGCTATCACAGCGATATAAATTATAATAAAATTGTATAATTAATTTCAGAACCCTTCTTGGGTCGAAAATTCTCGGCTTTCCTGTGCGCATCGACAACAAGAAGTATGCCCGCAACGCATATTACTTTAACCTGTGCTTCGTGTGCGACGCCTGGGCGCGAACTGTGCACTTGGAACCACTCGTTAAAAAGCTCACAGAATATCTAGTAAGTCACAATTAAAAATTAAATATATTTTTTATTCACGTAAACTTGTAAACAAGTGCTTTTGAATCGTCAACTCTACTACTGGTTCGGAAAGCTGTTCCTACCCAGAAGAGCCAGCAAGAAACTCGGCGGTTGCTCTTGTCAAAGAATAATTCTTATTACTAGTTACATATAGTTGTTATGTACAAAGTCGAAGAGTAGCTATATCCACGCATTCTTATCGTCTAGTAATCCATGACTCTATTAGGATGACATATAGAAACTCGACGGTTGCTCTTTTTTAAAATTCTTACAACTAGTTACATTTAGTCATTACTGTCTTGTACAGGTTAGAGGTGTTGCTATATCCACATATTCTTATCATGTAAGTAATCCCCAACAGTATAGTATAGGCTTTCTGTATCAGCCTCTTTTTAACAGTGTTTTTAGACTGTGTAACAGTTTAAAAACACTGTACAATACTTATAACTAGTTAAATTTAGTCGTTACTATCTTTTTACATGGTTAACAGTAGATAAGTCCACGCATTATTAACTAAGTAATCTTCAACAGTATAGTAAGCTTTTTGTATCAGCATCCCTTTAACAGTGTTTTTAAACTGCTGCAATGACAAGGCTAAAATTGATTGCGGAATTTTATTATAGACTCTTATACCCAAACCCACAAACGATTTACGTACTTCTGTAAGGCGTAAAGCAGGAGCCGCAAGCGTATGTCGTAAAATTAAACTGTGAAACAAATGTGATTTATATATTATTTATACTATATCTGCCGTTATCCCACCTCTATGTGGGGTCGGCACAATATGTTTTTCTCTTCCATTCTCTCCTACCATTCGTTAACTCTGTCGACTCTGTCTGTCTACTCCTTTTATATGCATTTCATATTTCACACAATCCAACGATTTCTTTTTAGACCTCCCTCCAGTCACATTTCATCCCTCCTCATATGTCCATGCCATCGTAATCTTGCCTTTTTCCGTTTTCTGTCAGTAATAAGTACTAGTTAAAAAATCTTGGTTATACTTAAGAAATGAGACCTTCAGGATATCTACAGTTATAGCTATATAATAATAGCTCTAAAGGTTGCGATGTTAGGCTATAGGTGCGGCCAATAATTCAACAACCTTTAGTCATTAAAGCCTCCAAGTGTTGAATGATTAATGTTCGCAATTGCTCATTAAAACAGAGCTTTTGTTGATCCTCTTGAATCCGAGGAGAGAGAGAAAGTAATTGCAGAATCAATACAAAATAGACTATAATCTCGCTAAAAAATCCAGTTGTAGAGGAACATTGCGAACTACCCTTGTACTACTACCCTTGAACTACTCTAGTACTTTTATAAGTGAAAATTCAATAAATAGTGCATCCCTTTAAGTTTTAAATAATATCTGGAGAGTGCTTGATAAATATAAAGGGTTCGCTACATGTCCGAACAGAGTTTTTTATAGAATTTGTAGAGTATTTTTTAAGGGGGCGGAATTTTTTTTCTAATTATCGAGAGTTTAAAATTATCTCTTGATAATTACGGAGCTGTGATAGCCCAGCGGTGAGACTGTGCGACTCTCTCGAGGGGATCGCTAGTTCAAACCCGGGCAGGCACCAATGAGTTTTTCTATTAAAACTCATGTCTCTTATTGATAATTGTAATTTATCACACGCTTTTCGGTGAAGGAAAACATCGTGAGGAAACCTGCATAACTCTAGAGAATTCTAGAGATATGTGTAACCTACCAATCCGCATTGGAGCAGTGTGGTAGGTTTTAGCTCCAACCCTCCAACCTTCTCTCCAGAAACGGAGAGAGGAGGCCTATTCCCAGCCGTGGGATTGTAACAGGTCGCTACTTTAATTACGTGAGATGTGAGACATCCTGAGTCTATTGTACTCCATCTATCGGTCAGTATTCCTTTCCTTATACCTTACTTTTCTTTCCAAGCTATCAATGGAGCTGGAGACCGAGTGGCTGTCGAAGCAGTCCTCATCAGGAGACGCCAAGGACCTGAACGGGTTGATGCGGCAGGTCATGCAGGACATCAACTGTCGGCGAATGTGCACACTTACCGGTAAGCATTCATCTTTATAAACCGCCTATCCGGCATGGCGATGCTGTAGCTCAGCTTGGTTTCGACTTCCCCTCGAAACAAAAATGTCATTGTCAGTAAAAAACCGCTGTGTATCCGGCGAAGTAGAATAGACCACCGTAACTTCTTACCAAGGTGTCGTAAAAGGCGACTAAGGTAAGTTGACGTCAGGCAGGCGGCCGGTCGTAAAATACGTAGCCATATCATTTGACAACATTTTTGTAACATGTTGTGCTGACCCCGCTTAGAGTGGGATAAAATGCTTTATTTTATATTTTATATATTATAGACTACAGGTCAAACAGGGTGCATTTGGAAATGAAATGTGTTGCAGGAAAGGTACAAAAGTAATATTAAAACTTTTTTGCTCTAATTCGCGATAAAAGTAAATAGACAATATATATAATGCTAGATATAGAGTGGACCATCCGTTTTCATATTTGATACATGCAGGATCCGTGAAAACACATGCACAAACCTCCACCACCATACACACGCTCCCTATCACAAACTCAACAATCGTTCACGAATCCTAAATGTATCGGGTATGAAAACGTATAGCCCACTCTACATTTAACATTATAAAGTTTTCTATTTACTTAATCGCGGATTATAGCAAAATAATTTTATTATTACTTTTGTATTATGAATCCGCAAAGTAACGCCTAATTCTGTAAATGATTCAAGAAAGGTACCTTGGATTGTGAAATATTAAAAGACCCGTAGTTAATAGAGTAAGGGAGTCAGCCTAAAAGTTGTATACTAATACTAATATTATAAACTATACTATACTAATATTATAAAGAGGAAAGATTTGTATGTTTGTTTGTATGTATGTTTGTTACGTTTTCACGCAAAAACTACTGGACCGATTTCAAAAATTCTTTCACCATTGCAAAGCTGCTTTTTCACTGAGCAACATAGGCTATATGTCATTTTCAAAAAAAATAGGGATCCCTAATAAAATTGTAATAACTTGGTAAAAATTTAGTCTTAAACATCTATCATCGCGTGCGCTGCGGAAACTATTGATGATAGAACAAAAAAATGTTCTACAGTATTATAGAACGTATCGATATCAACAAAAAAGTCCGCGATACCATATGTCTAACTATTATAGTTATGCCAATATAACTACTTTTTTACATTGTAAAAGTTGGTAAAGGTGCCGACAATAATCAAACCATTTTATTCATATCTCTGTATTAATCCTTATCCCATTAAATGCTATTTTATGAATAACTGTTTCAATACCTGTAAAATACTTTTTAAATTATTAAAATCCGACATCCCAATCAAAAGATTTTACGAATTTAAGAATGTAAATCGAAATCAAATAATGCCATAACAAACCTAACCTACCGTTATAGCAGGGCCTGCACTTGGTGAGTTAAGTCTTATTCCAAGAATACTAATGATAGCCATTTATGTAATTAAATAATCTACAAAATAAATCTATAGTCCGATTTCGTAGACTTTCCACTACCACGAGATCTGTATGGACGCGGGTGAAACCGCGGGGCTTTGCTAGTAGACAATAAAGAGAAAGCAAATAAGAGATATCTGTCTCTCTTATTTATGTGTGATTAGACAAAGACATGATATGAGTCTCATTTTTCATCTCTTAGTGCGTGCTCTATGCCCGTAGCATGGTCATTAAGGGCGGTACTAAGTACGCCAGTTTAGTTAGTCATAAATAAATTTAACATTTTGGGTAACATTGCTTATAACTGGGACGTTTAATAGAGATCTTACGAAGTTTTCTCCTTCTTTGAAATTTAATTCAATCATTTATTTATGTAGGTTTATTGTCGATTAAAATTCGGTGGCACAGACAAATAACCGTATCGTTATCGTAGTATTTATTTCTTTATTTCATACGATTAACTATGCGTTAATAATGTGCGGCTATTGTTATACGTCCATTTTATCAAAACACCTGTAACTTTCTTGTTTCTATGGTCATAAGGTTCATTTTATTATTTACCTTTTGAATTTTTGGCAGTACGCCAAAGTAATTTTCATTATAATTTTAAATAACAACGTGCTCTAGTGCACACATTTGCATGATAAACATTGTTATTTTGTATTGTTAATGATTTTGGGGTTTATTAATACATTCTTAATAGACGATTTAAATTAAACTATATGTATCAATCATTCCCCTGCCTTTATCCTACTCTAATGGAGCCGGCGCAACTTCTTTTAAGTATATTAGATGTTAGATGGTTTGGCTAGCTATTTAACGACCGACCACCTGCCTGATGTCAACTTACCTTCGCCATTTACGACACCGTGGTAAGAAATGAGGGTGGTCTATCGGTCGTGGCGGAGTACAATCTCACTAATCCGGCACTATTAAAAACCGGAGGATCCTCTTGAATCTAAGAAGGAGAGAGAGAGAGAGAGAGAAAGGTATTGCAGAATTAATACAAAATGGTCTATAACAAATGCCGTGTGGTATCCGGCCGAGTAGAATAGACTACCCTCATTTCTTACCGAGGTGTCGTAAAAGGCGACTAAGGTAAGTTGACCCACCGTGTGGTATCCGGTTGAGTAAAATAGACCACCCTCTTACATACCGAGGGGTTGTAAAATACGACTAAGGTAAGTTGACGTCAGGCAGGCGGCCGGTCGTAAAATACGTAGCCAAATCATGTGACAACATGTTTATAACATGTTGTGCCGACCCCACTTCGAGTGGGATAAGGACAGAGTATGATGATGATATTCCTGTGCATGTATGTGAATGTTTGATCAAGTGCGTGAACTTTTTATCTAGCTATAATGTAAACAGATATATCAACGCCTCTGTTCTTCTAATTAAACTAGTTCAGGCGAGCAAAACTAGCATTGCGAAGTCAAATTAACACATATTTCATGCCAAAATTAAGTTTATTAGTGTCGTTTAGCATAATCCAAGGTGGACTGGTACTAGTTAGTGCTGTACATCGTCCGCATACATATTCTTATCTAAACATATAAAAAAAATCCCCAAAAATGTCTGTATCGATTTTCTCAAAATCTACTGGACGGATTTTTGTACGGTTTTTACTAATAAGTAGTGCAATTTTTGAAGAAGGTTTAGCTTAATAGTACATTACGTTTTTATATAAATTGACTGAAATTTGTGACTTACCACGCAGATGACGCCGCGGGCACAATTAGTTTTATTATGTTTAAAATGTTGGAATAACTCAAGCCTGGAAGCTTTCATCGAAAACGGTGTCTAGTCCGTTTTAATTGAAAAAAGCTGTGATACATGATAAGTAGGGTAATTATATCTCTTCTAACAACTTAGATGTTATCATGTTAATTTAAACTTTATAAAATGAAAGCTAAACAGGTTTGTATAGTATAAGTAAATATTTTTTGATAAAGATATCAATATATATTACTAAATATATATTAATACAATCTACAAAACAAAAAGTGATAAAAAATGTCAATAAAACAAGCTCTAAAGATATTTTTAGCAAACATTTGAACGAATATTTGAACCAAGCCTTATTATAGTTCGCAAGTTTATCTTGTTGCGAAGTCGCTAAAACCAGTGTTATTCTGATAGCGACTTGATAATATAATCACTGCTGTCAAAAAATATCTGTTATAATTCGGCCAGACGTACTGATAACAGAAACTGTACACATATTTGTACTGTACTTGTAGTGATAACGTGCAAAAACATTTTTAATGAAACATTTATAAAGCACTGGCTGCGCCCCGCGTTTCAGTCGCGGTTCAAAGGTTATAACTTGCCCTTTGGCGTAGTTGTTAGTGACCCTTCCTCTAACTCCGCAGTTCGCGGGTTCGATTCCCACCGAGGGACAACATTTTCTAAGAACAATTTAATTTATAAAAGCAGGTGTTACTTTACGGAATTCCACAGTAAATAAGTTTTGATAGAAGTACTTCCTATAATCGCAAAGTTTTGCGATTTTCTCGTGGAGTCTTATCTCCTGATGATGCTTCGGTTGCGGGACGAAACGATTGTTGAGTGTGTGATAGTGAACGTGTGTAGGGCTTGCGTATTGTGGTGAAGGTTTGTGCATGTGTTTTTACGAATCCTGCAAGTATCGGGTATGAAACGGATAGCCCACTATATATTTAGCATTATATATATTTTCTATTTACTTTATTGCGCAAAATAATTTTATTATTACTTTTATTATATGGTGTTTCAAAGTGTGGATGCTGTCGCTAAATACATACATCTTATTCTTTTGATAAATAGTTGTAGCGTCCAACTTATTGACGAGATTGTAGCAAATGGTGTATTGAAATTGACTTGGTAGCTTAGATGGTGTTCTTAAGTTATTTTTTTTGTATTTGTGGGCATTCAAATTGTTTAATATTATTGATGTAAAAAACCAACGCATGCCTTTATAGAACAAGCAATCGAACCGTAAACGTCTTAAGCCGGGTACTCACCAACGTTACGAGGTGTAATGTACGTTCGCATCGAGCATGTTACTGTGTGCTCTAAAGTAGGCGTAACGTGTTCGTTTCAACTCTGTGCTCCATATTCACCAGTCACTCTCAGTCGAGATGTCCGACAGCGAGGTTGTGTTGGGATCTGTGGATCGCTAAAATATTGTTTAATCCAAATTAAATTAATTAATAATTAATTAAGCGTCTTCTTTCTTTAATTTATTATAATGCTCTGGATGAGCTGAGTTCCACAAAACTGGTTGTTTTTATTTTTCTATAAAATACAGAGTTTTTTTTCTTTGTTCCACTCCATGTTTCGAGAAATAAGGTAGAGAGTAGAAATAGGTAAAGTTTCGAGAGGAACGACGTGAGCGCGTGCGGTTGTGCCAACTTGTTACAGCGTACTGCAGGCCTACCATGAACTCTTATTGCGACTCAATTGAAGACGTAAACGACATCCGCAAACCGCTATCTTTTCGTACCATGAAGTGTGGATTACATTGGGGTCGTAATGTTTGAAAAGGATAACGTTATATGAACTATAGATAACTCTGTTTCTTTAACTCACATTTTCTTAGGACGAATTCCGAACGCTCAGTCGGCAACGACTTAAAGTGTGCGTCTTTAAGACGTCATGATATGAAAAAGCAAAACAATTTCGTTTACGTCTTCAATTGAGTCGCAATAAGAAATCATGGAAGGCCTGCTGACTGAGCCGCGTAACACAGAAATGGTTCGCCAAAAAACCGACAGCCGGGTGGAGCAATCAAAGCGAGCAACGAGAGGCTCTCGCAGGTTTCCCCATAACACTGCGTACTGACTGCATGAATGCTCTTTGTGTAATATGTTACATTACACCTCGTAACGTTGGTCAGTTCCCAGCTTTAGAGAGATGTTGGTTTTTCATTGTTATTTTTTTTTTGACTGATTATATTTTTTTTTATTTATTTAAAATTATATAAATGTAAGTTACAGATACAATTTCCTTATTATAGTTACATAATTAACAATCGCAAAAATAATTCGGAAAAGGGTTTGTCAACACTTGTGCTGAGAAATACCTGTGTTACAAGTGCTGACACCTACCCAAACATCACAAGTTACATTTATGATAAGGAGTAAATAATTAACGGAAGAAGTTCTAGCTCTACAAAAATAAAAAAAATACAAAACGAAAGTATTAGACAAACATTATAGCAAAAGTATGTATGTATATTTTGTTTAAGTATATAGTATATGTGAGTATTAAGAATATGTATGTGAGTGAGTGAATGTGTGTGTGTCCGTGTGCGTGTGTGTGTGCGTGTGTGCGTGCGTGCGTTGTTCCACGTGTGTGTGTTTGTGTGTGTGCTTTTGTGTTCATGAGTGAGTGTGATCGCTTACTTTTTTATTGACAATAGGTCTTCACTAGCGGTATAGCCAAGCGTTAGCAAGTATTTCTTAAGTGACTTTTTTGTCTCTGTTTGTTTATTGTTTGTTGATGATGAACTTTGTCAACAGTTGGCACAACGACGACCCATCTAACAGTGGTCCGAGTCAACAGCGACCCAGCGCCAGTGAAGGACCACCAGGTGCCCGTCTTCCTGTACAGCAGGCAGTCGTTCGTTGCTGACCAGTGGGACCTCACGACAAACCAGGTATGTCACTGTCAATGCAATCATAACACCAGTTATCAGTCTTAAATAAACATAATTGTAATTTATAAAAAACAATTATTTTTTTAAATTTATATTTTAAGCACTGTTTGTAATTTTGTATTTCATGTTACATATCTATTGTTGACTGGCCCGTTGGCGCAGTGAATAGTGACCCTGCCTTCAGCTTCGCGGGTCGCGGGTTCGATTCCCACCGAGGGCCAACATCTATCTATACTTATTATAAAACAAAGTCCCAAACAGCTGTCTGTCTGTATGTAATCGATTTTCTCAAAATCTACTGAATGGATTTTTTTACGTTTTTCACCAAAAGATAGTGAAATACTTCCGGATAGTTTAAGTAAATAGTACATATCGGTATTATGTAAATTGTGTCGAAGAGATCGAGTAGTTGTTAAAAAACTTGCTTGCTGGGAGCTTTAGTCGCGTGCGCTGCGTAATCTAGCAGAGTTACGCAAAGTAATATACTACAGAATGGTATATCTATAAAAATACAACAATAAAGTCCGCGATAGCATGTTCCTATCTCTGACGGTTAACTCACAATAACTAATTTTATGTTAAAAATTACAATTCTGGATAAATCTTGTGACACGCTGATTTCCACGCGGGTCAAGCCGCTGGCACAGCTAGTTTTCTAATAATACATTATATATATAACAATTTGTTGGATCTTCGAGCCAGGGTGTTTATTTGTATTTAAGTATGTATTTAAAATTATATATGTAGTATATCTACCAGTTGTCCGTCACCCATAACACGAGTATTAAGTTACTTACTTTGGGGACGGACGACCGTGTGTATAAGTGTAAGGTCTATATTTAATACCCTTGCCTGATGTACGATCCACAACACCGTATATTTATTTATTGTTTCTTATTATATATCTTTACTAAATTTTACATTGTCGTGCATTGCATAGATGAAGCAATCCTATTAAGTTAAAAGGATACTTGTGGTAGGGTTGCCTAAGACATAATAAATTTAATTAATCATCATTCTCCTGCCCTTATCCCACTCTAAGCGGGGTCGGCATAACATGTTACAAATATGTTGTTATATGATTTGGCTACGTATTTTACGACCGGCCGCCTGCCTGACGTCAACTTTCTTTACTTGTATTTTATAACCCCTCGGTAAGAAAGAGGATGGTCAATTCTATTCAACCGGACACCACACGGTGGGTCAACTTACCTTTGTGACCTTTTACGAGACGTGGACAAGAAACGAGGGTGGTCTATTCTTTACAAAAAAGAGCCATACGTGGCATCTGCAATTTAAGTCCGCATGAAATAGGTATTTTTAAATTTGCTTCACAGTATATTTTAAACAATGTAATTTTTGTACATAAAAATATAAAGAATTATAAAACGATAGGTGATGTATATAAAAGACAAAGTAGGAACCGACATACGATTGCGGCTCCTGTTTTTCGTCTAGCAAAATTACGTAAATCGTTTGTGGGTTTGGGTATAAGATTCTATAATAAAATTCCGAAATCATTTTTGGCCATGCCATTACAGCAGTTTAAAAACACTGTTAAAAAGAGGCTGATACAACCTACTATTTTGTTGAGATGATAAGGATATGTGGATATAAGTGCACTTCTACCCTGTACAAGACAGTAATAAATAAATGTAACTAGTTTTAGATTTATATTTTAAAAAGAACAACCGCCGAGTTTTATTGCTGGTTCTTCTTGGTAGGAACAGCTTTCCGAAACAGCAGTAAAGTTGACGATTCAAAAGCACTTGTTTACAAGTTTACTTGAATAAAGAATATTTTGAATTTAAATTTGAATATGCAGTCGTATACCACACGGCGTTTACCTAAGTCGTCTCTTACGACTTAAATTTAATTAATTAACTTAATAAATGGACATAAATTAAATATAAATATGAATAAATACTACAAATATTTAAGGATTAAATAAAAGGCTTAAAAAAATTAAGTCCATTAATTGACACAGAACCTATGTCCTTATCTGTACCTTTAACTATTTAGCCATTACCGCGAAAACAATGTATTTATATCAAAACAAGAAATATCACAAGAAATATCTGCATGCAAATAAACCCGTATCTCTGTTCTCTAAATATTCATTATTGTTGAATTCTTATCGTGTATTTTTTATCGCCTCTAGATATGTTTTTTGTGTTGCAGAATTAAAATTCCGTTACGGACTAATAAAATGGCTTGTTTATGTGAAATGTAGTGTGGAAGTTGGATGTTGTTTTCAACAATCGATATTTTTAAGTTTAAATATATGTCGCGCGTTTAGTATATAGGGACTAGACTAGACTAGAGAGAGTATTTATAGCGATACAAAGTGTACAAGTTGGGGAAGCTACACTAGACGCCTATCAATTCCTGTTAACTAATCTAGATTAAAATCCGGGGATAACAAACATATTGGTAAAGGTAAAAAAAATATGTGTATTGCTTTCACTTAATTGTAAAAGTTACATAATTAATGCCGGGGACCTCCTTTTAACCAATGGATATTACTTGTGCTAGGGATCTCCGCTCTTCCACATACAAGACAAGAAGTTCTAGGAAAACTACTAACGTAACAGTATGATATTACTAAAACTAATATAGCTCATTTCATAAATAATATTGTATGTTAGAGATATAAATAACATTGCGGTGTGTGTGTGTGTGTGTTTGTGCGTGTGTGCGTGTGCGTGTATGCGCGCACTTTTATTAATAGCTGGTAAGCTACGCGAAATCTTTTCGTCGAAAATACCTCAGTGCTTAAAGACCAAAGTCCTTGAACAGAGCATATGGCCAGTGATGACATACGACTCTGAAACGTTGTCGCTGACTATGGACTTCATAGTAAAGTAAAGTAAAAAGTAAAGTAGCGGCCTGTTACAATCCCACTGCTGGGAATAGGCCTCCTCTCTCCGTTTCTGGAGAGAAGGGTTGGAGCTAAAACCTACCACGCTGCTCCAATGCGGATCGGTAGGTTACACATATCCCCAGAAGTCTCTAGAGATATGCAGGTTTCCTCGCGATGTTTTCCTTCACCGAAAAGCATGTGATAAATTGCAATTATCAATTAGAGACATGAGTTTTAATAGAAAAACTCATTGGTGCCTGCTCGGGTTTGAACTTGTGTTCCCCTCGAAAGAGTCGCACGGTCTCACCGCTGGACTATTACAGCTACGAGCTTCATAAGAAAGCTCTACGCCACTCAGCGGGCGATGGAGCGAGCTACGCTTGGAGTATCTCTACATGATCAAATCAGAAATGAGGAGATCCGTAGATGAACCAAACCGATAAGGCTCAGCGTGTGGCGAAGCTGAAGTGGCGTTAGACGGGGCACATAGTGTGGAGAACCGATGGGTATTGGGGTATTAAGGTGTTGGAATAACGAAACTGCACCGGAAAGCGCAGCGTTGGTAGTTTCCCCTACGAGATGGACTGACGACCTCAAAATGGTCGCGGGAAGGCGCTGGATCCAAGCAGCGCAAGATCGTGTACTGTGGAGATCCCGTGAGGAGATCTGTATTCAGCAATGGACGTCCATCTACTGAAGAAGAAGAAGAAATTGTTATACTACCACTCAGCCGACAGTCTCGTTGATCACACTTGGTGACAGAGTAAGACTGTCGTCTTCCCTCACACACCGAATAACGATAAATCTAAATACAGATAACGCGTCAATAACGCAGAGTTGCTTAACCTTTTTTTTATTTTTGCTCTGATCATCATCATCCTCCTGCCCTTATCCCATTCTAAGTGGGGTCGGCACACATGTTACAAACATGTTGTCACATGATTTGGCTACGTATTTTACGACCGGCCGCCTGCCTGACGTCAACTTACTTTAGTCGTATTTTACGACCCCTCGGTAAGAAAGAGGGTGGTCTATTCTACTCAACCGCATACCACACGGTGGGTCGACTTACCTTAGTCGCCTTTTATGACACCTCGGTAAGAAATGAGGGTGGTCTATTCTACTCAGCCTGATACCATACGGCTTTTTTGTTTTTGCTCTGATATAGAAGATATTTTCATCATTTATTTAAAATTTCTAAGCATTTAGCTAAAATTGTTTATATTAAATATATTATTGATCTGTATTTACAAATTTATCACCAACTACAAATTATAAACCCAAACGCTACCAAATCCGTTTGAAATATAAAAAACTGTGCACATTTATTTTCTTTTCTCTCTTTTTTCTCTTCTTTCGATCGACAACAATCACGCAAGTGGGCTATTAAAATTCATGAGCGGGCGAGCGACGATAATCTACTTAGACCTGCGACTGTGTTGTCAAGCGTGGCCGTTCTCAATATTTATCATGAAATTTATTATTTTTTATATTTATTGTGTCAGACAAGAGCTTATTTATTTCTTTCTTTAATATACATACATATAGTTAGCAATTAGAAAGGAAAAAAAATACAACATGTACAAAGGCGGACTTACCCCTAAAAGTCAACCTTTGTGTAACAGAAAGAAAAAGAAGAAGTGAAATACAAGTAATATAGAAAGAAAAAAGAACTTGATTGCGGTCATCATAGAGTTATAGAGAAGGAGAGGCAGCCTGAACTGTTTCTATCAAGGACAAAGAGAAAGAAAATGAGTCTACCTTGCCTATATACTATTAAATCTGGACACTCTATATATATATTGTATATATATACGTTGAATGAAGTTCAAAGTAATGATAGAATATTTGTCTGTGGTCTGCGTTTGGTGAAGAAATAGTAGATAACTTTATCTCTATCACTCAAACGACATATGAATGCGTTCGGAAAGTTTCATATTTGCAAAATTGATAGTGAATTTATTTTATTATATTAGGTCCTTACATATGAAATTGGCGTTTTGTCGTACTGGCCACTGTGATGAAAAGTGGATCCTCTACGATAATCGGAAGCGCTCATCGCAATGGCTGAACCCTGGCGAACCAGCTAAATCCTGCCCTAAGCGAAAATCGACTAAAAAAAGTTGCTTGTAAGTGTTTGGTGGACTAGCGCCGGTGTCGTTCACTACAGCTTTCTTAAATCTGGCCAGACGATTACGGCAGATATCTATTCTCAACAACTGCAAACCATGATGGAAAAGCTAGCTGCTAAACAACCGAGGCTGGTCAATCGCTCTAGGCCACTGCTGCTTCGGGACAACGCTAGACCACACACTGCACAAAAGACGGCTACCAAATCAGAGGATCTTCAATTAGAATGTCTTAGACATCCACCGTACTCTCCGGACCTTGCTCCAACAGATTACCATTTTTTTCGCAATTTGGATAACCACTTGCAAGGAAAAAAATTCAACTCCGATGGGGCAGTCCAAACTGCCTTCAAAGATTTTGTTGATTCCCGCCCGAATGGTTTTTTTAGTAAGGGGTTCAATGAACTACCTATGAGATGGCAAAAGTGCATACAATAGCAATGGTACATATTTTGATTAATTAAATATATTTCATTAAAAAAAAAACGACTTTATTTTCCTCCCATAGAAAACGCCAATTTCATATGTAAGGACCTTATATAATACCTCACTAAAAGGAAAATATATTCTGGCACATTCTTAGTTCAAACTTAATTTTACGTATTTTATTGCAGAGTAGTAGTAGTCATATTTTTAATATTCCCGATGTTCCGACAGGTGATCTCGTAGAATCTAGTCATACTATAAATGCGAAGATAACAGAGTAGCTTTCTACAATTTTTTACCGTGAGATAGAATATTAATGAACAAAAAACGTACTATTAGTCCCAGAAGCTAAATGAATGATACCACGGAAGCTGTCTGCATTAATTTGTTTAGAATAGTGTTTGAAACGCGGGGCCCGCGCCCCATAGGGGGGGCAATTGTTAAGGGAGGCAATTCGAAAATGGCCTAGACTGTTTAACCCTTTCACTCCATTTAAATTTTCATTTAAATGGAATGCTAGATTACGGTGCTAAATTTAATGAAAAAAGTGTGTAGAGATTTCTTCCTAAAAGTATCATTTAAGTTTCATAAGACCAATTTAAATTTTTTATAGTAAAAGTTAAGTAGTTTTCTTAGGGGGGCATAAATAATTTAGAAAGGCAAAGATGGGGCATGACACAAAAAAGGTTGGGAGACACTGTTTTAGAGCTTGGTTAAAATGTTTGTTTGCGATGTATTGTTCTGTGTAACAATTGTTTCTGGTTATATTTATATTTGTGCTAGTGATATCAGTTCAATGACCTGCGCGTTGTGATAATTTATTTTATAATGCGTCATCGAGAATATTACATTTATATCAACACTAGTGGTAGCTGCGATTTCGTTCGCGGCAACTTTGGTTTTTGAAAATACCTTCATGAGCTATGTGTTTTTATCCGTTTTCACAGTAAAATGAGGGAATTTTATATCCTATATGCTAGCCCGATATATATTCCGTGTGGTATCCCGCTGAGTAGAATAGACCACCCTCATTTCTTACCGAAGTATCGTAAAAGGCGACTAATAATTACAATTTATCACACGCTATTCGGCGAAGAAAAACATCGTGAGGAAACCTGCATACATCTAGAGACATGTAACCTACCAATCCGCATTGACGCAGCGTGGTAGGTCTTAGCTCCAATTCGTCTCTCCAAAAACGGACAGGGGATGCCTATGTCCAGCAGTATAGTAACAGGCCGTTACTTTACTTTTTTTACATACTCGAGTGTACTTTAACGCTTAGCTAACGCGAACGACGACACGGGTCGTTTCATTGAACAAAACTTATAAATTAATTTTAACGTAAGTAGAACGTAAGCGACTAGACTACTATTTATGTTTTGAATAATTAAAAGCATTAGTCGAAATAACAGCAACGCTGATTTACAGTTAAGTCTTGAATAATTTTAAATATGAATGTTTGTTACAACTTTGGCATAAATAAGAAGGGGCTTCTACCAATACGATATACGGAAGACCGCTACTTTTATATAAATTCAAATTCAAAATATTATCTATTCAAGTAAACTTGTAATCAAGTGCTTTTAAATCGTCAACTCTACTGCTGGGTGGGAACGCTGTTCCTCCCGAGAAGAACCAGCAAGGAACACCGCGGATTGCTCTTTACAATATATAATTCTTATAACTAGTTACATACTAGTTATACATTTAGTCATTACTGTCTTATACCCTTGTATAAGAATACGGTTAGGGTAGCTATATCTTCGCGTTCTTATCATCTATGTAATCCTCAATAGTATAATAGGCTTTCTGTATCAGCCTCCTTTTAACTGCTGTAATGGCAAAATTAATACTGCAGTTTTGTATGTATTCTAACTATAC
The DNA here is from genome assembly GCA_947086505.1 of Morpho deidamia. NCBI lineage: Eukaryota > Metazoa > Arthropoda > Insecta > Lepidoptera > Nymphalidae > Morpho > Morpho deidamia. Next base: position 15,191,510 of record CAMTZC010000022.1, read on the forward strand.
GTCTATATCAGAAGTCGGCAACCTTTTAAAACAAAGAGCCATAAGGGAATTTAAAAATAAATCCAGATTTCAAGATATGGGTCTCTAAGGTCTCTCTCATTCACGAGAGAAAGAAAAGGACAAGAAGTGATATATGGATAATTAATAAAAAAATATATATGGGCCACTTACACACACGGTTGTCCATCCCCAAAGTAAGTGAATTAATACTTGTGTTATGGGTGACGGACAACTGGTAAATATACTAGATATATAATTTTAAATACAATTACACCCAGGCTCGAAGAACCAACAAATTGTTGGACCTACCGACTGGTATCCGTCTGAGCAGAATAGGGGTCTATTGCAAATCATTTCATTTTAATTCAGAAAAAAATCCGACGTGTGGTATCTGGCTGAGCAGAATAGACCACCCTCATTGCTTACCGAGGGGTCGTAAAATACGACTAAGGTAAGTTGACGTCAGGTAGGCGGCCGGTCGTAAAATACGTAGCCGAATCATGTAACAATATTTTTATAACTTCTTGTGCCGACCCCACTTAGAGTGGGATAAGGGCTGGAGGATGATGATGAGAAAGGAAGAAAAAGAAAAATAACGAAACACTATATACATAGATTAATTTCTACCTCTTTCTATATTGATCAATAACATATCTGGGCTCAAGAGTTAATCCATCCCACTGAGTCATTGGCCGTAGAACGACGTCGCGTTTGTTTTTATACCATGACGACAGCTTCCTAAATTGGCTCAAACTGGGATCTCATATTCGTAAAATGGATACAATGAGTTTCGACTACTGTCTGTAAAATATGGTAGCCACGGGGTCATAAATTGTTCTAATTAGGTACATGTTAAAATTTCGCGCAATTTGATCTTGATTAGGTGCTGTTTAAATCAAGAAAGTTTCTGATATGTCTGCGATACTAGAATTTAAGGGAAACTATAACAGAACTATAGTACGCGGCAATAAATAATGCACATCGAGGCTTAGAGAGAAAAGATCGGCTAGATTCTGCTTCATAGAGCATTGTCTCTGTCGCACAGACTGACGTACCCGTGTGAAACGTCACATACTAACTGAGTGACAGTGACAGCGCTCTACGAGACCGTACTGGCCGGCTGTTTCGTTCTAAACATCGATGTGCATTATTTAATGCCGGGTACTATACATATATTACACTATTTTACTGATAGAGCATGTGCTTAGGAAATAAGTGGGAGCGATTGGGTCAACGACCACCATTCGCCGATCGGTGCTTTTACAGTTTTATTTATTACCCGTTACAGATCGCGGTAGGTGCAACTTGCACTGGAAATGTTGAGCTTTAAAAAAAAGACGATTCGAGAAAATAATCTATCTATCATAAGTACTTACAGTTTATTTAAACACTCATTAGAATAATGATCAAGTTTGTTAAAGTATATTCAAATTCAAATTCAAAATATTATTTATTCAAGTAAACTTGTTAACAAGTGGTTTTAAATCGTCAACATCCACTCCTGGTTCGGAAAGCTGTTCCTATCGAGAAGAACTAGCAAGAAACTCGGCGATTGCCCTTTTCAAAGAATAATTTTCATTCCTAGTTACATAGTTATTAATGTTTTGTACCGGGTCGAAGAGTAGCTATATCTATGTATTCTTATCGTCTAAGTAATCCATGACTCTATTAGGATGACATATATGACTATACTTCTGTACGCATTAGATATATCTCAGAAAATCCTCCATATACAGTTACTTTTATAACTTTTAACAAAGCTTTGAGGTTTTTGTTGAGTGGCATCGGAATACTATGTACTGTTGTAAATAGAAAAAATCTATTTTGGCCTTAACCAAACTGAAATTTGGTACTTAACAAATTATATTTAGAAAATGTTGGTCCTCGGCGAGATACAGACCAGAGACCCGCAGAGCTGAAGGCAGGCATAGTTCAAACAAATAAACAGTAAAAATGGCTGAGACAAAAGAAATAAATGACATTAAATTTATTCGTTACTCTCCTAGTGATAGACATTTCTGGATAAACATAGCAGGAATTGCGTCGCTCGTCAGACTATCAGTTTGAATTTGAATTTAAAATTGTCTCGGGATCATAAATAAATATAACTAATGGTTGAAACATGACGTGATCGGGCATAGGAATTGTTTGTTTACTTTAAAACTAGTTCAGAGTTTCTCAAACATGATAAGGCACAAAGACGGCACCCTAAGCAAGGTAAAATATAAAGTAACGGCATGTTACAGTCCCACTGCTAGACACAGGCCTCTCTGCGTTTTCATAGGGTTGGAGCTAATACTTACCACCCTACTCCTATGAGGTAGGTTAGGTAGGTTAAACATATCCTCTGAATTCTCTAGAAATATACAGGTTTCCTCACGATGTTTTCCTTCACCTAAAAGCATGTGATAGACTGCAAATGTCAATTGAATATAATATTTTCTTACGACTATAATATCTACGACTATCCTTGAAACATATGCTGTCACCGTTGCCGATTTGTCTGTATAGATAAACAATATGCCATCGTATATTGTTTTGTTAAATTTTTTAGGCAACAATTTCGATGTAAGTTCCAAAGCAATTTTACTTTTCACACTTTTAGAAATTTCTGTGTCGTATTTCAACTAATTTACACCAAAACTTAACACAATATACAACTTACGTTTCCACATGAATAGCTTTATTTAATGGTTGGTTTTGATTGTTGTGTTCTTGGTCGCTACTCTTGGCAGAGTGGTCTTGGTTTAGGGTTGGTGACGCCCTTCACAATCCGACGCCATTCTTTTCAGACGGCTACCTTCCTGGTAAAGTTATGTAGAGGGCTGTTTAATTCAATCTAGACTTGCCGCCACACAAGTTTAGAAATTATATTAAATCGATGCTGTTACATAAAGCTTACGTCCAATTGAAGATTATTTGAGTTATAGTAGCATATCTTAACTGCATATCTTAACTTACTCACGCTGCAACGATTAATTTGTAACCCTCAATCAAATTGTAAAAGAAAAAATTAGCCGCCGACTTTCTTGCTGGTTCTTCTCGGTAGAAGCAAACTTCCGAATCAATTGTAGCTTCTACAAAACATTTAACGATTCAAAGTACGGTAAGTCTAATTGAATAAAGAATATTTTGAGTTTGCAAACAGACAGAAATCAAGAATTCTTTTTAATAAATATGTATCGATAATTGCCTCCATGTGGTATCCGGTTGAGTAGAATACATCACCCTTATTTCTTACTAAGGTGTCGTGATAGGCGACTAAGGAAGTTGACGTCAGGTAGGCAGCCGGTCGTAAAATACTTAGCCAAATCATTTAACAACATGTTTGTAACACATGGGCGTAGCGAGCTACTGGCAAGGGGGGGGGCAGCTGCCCCCTTACAATGAAAACTGTAACACTGGGAAACTGTCGAGTCGCAACATATTGACACTATAAGAGGCTTATTTTCTTCTTCTGTCGGATTCTTCATTAGTGAAGGTCGTGTCCTAAATGAAAGTCCTTCATAGTCCGTACAATTTTCTTTTTTTCTCCAAAGGTTTGTATAAGTAATAATGTACCTTAATGTACCTCACCTTCGTTATAAATGTGTGCTCCTCATATATTAAATACCATGATATAAAATAGTCTATATTTTCTGAGACAATTTTGACCTCCCCCCATCCCTGAGTAGAATCTTGGCTACGTGTTATAAAATGTTGTGCCGATCCCGCTTAGAGTGAGATAAGGGTAGGAGAATGATGATGATGTATCGATATCTGAAAACAACAGCCGTTTTATTATAAGAAGCCTCGCGTGGTTAGGTTCCGATTCGAATTGCTAATTAATTTATTTTTAACAATGCGCCTAGCAGAATGTGTATGTAAATGTGAACATCGTTTATTTATAATATTCTAGACGACCTCCGTAGCACGTTAGTGTGCCCCCTACAGCTTTTAGTCACTCAATTTGGTACCTACCAAAATAAAAATCTGGTTCTATAAATTATTCCAATATTGTAAATGTGATGGAATCGGAAATAGTCAACTTACATTTGTGTAGTTTAGAAACAGAAGATACTTATTAGAATATACTTATCTTCCTAACTGCAAAACTACTTCTTACCTACCTCTGCTTTTTGAAGGAAGTATTTGAAAGCTTCCCTTGTTGAAGTTTTCTTATTTAAACGTTGGACGTCCATTGCTGGATATAGCTCAATTCACGGGATCTCCACACCATACTAATTTGTGCCGCTTGTATAGTATAAATAATATAAATATAAATATATGGTCGTCCATCCCCAAAGTAAGTAACTTAATACTCGTGTTATGGGTGACGGACAACTGGTATACATAAATTTTTATATTTTTTATTTTTGTTCATATGAATATACATAATTATAAAAAGACTGGCGATGTATATAATAGACAAAGTAGGAACCGACATAAGGTTTCGGTTCCTGCTTTGCGCCTTGCAAAAGTTCATTAGTCGTTTGTGGGTTTGGATATAAGATTCTATAATAAAATTCCGTTTTCTTTAACTTTACCATTACAGCAGTTAAAAAACACTGTTAAAAAAAGGCTAATACAGAAAGCCTACTATACTATTGAGGATTGCTTAGACGATAAGAATGCGTGGATATAGGTACTCTTCAACCCTGTACAAGACATAAATATGTAACTAGTAATAAGAATTATTATTTGCAAAGAGCAACCGCCGAGTTTCTTGCTGGTTCGTCTCGATAGGAACAGCTTTCCGAACCAGCAGTAGATGTTGACGATTCAAAAGCACTTGTATACAAGTTTACTTGAATAAAGAATATTTTGAATTTGAACGTTAAGTATATACTATACAAATATACACCCAGGCTCGAAAAACCAACAAATTGTTTGTAATATCCATTAACAAATTATAATTATAATATCCATTCTGTTATTCCATGCTTGTAATATCCATTTGTCAATTTATTATGGTAGTCGGCTAGGTATTACGATTCGATGATTGATTTTGGAGACAACTGGTTGATTATACCAAATACTAGGCCGCAAAAATGTTCCATTTTTTATTTTCGTGCAACACAACTATCATTTTTAATCTTAGTTGGCAACAAAAGATAATACACGTTATTTCGTATGTCACTAAGTAAATAAGTCCTGATTGATTAACGGTAATCGAGTCCTTGAGTGTAATGGATGAACGCTTAGTGGATTTATATAGATGATGCAATTCAAAAAGGAAAAGCGTTTTTATCTTTCTCTATATGTTTAACACCACTTATTCCTAATACAAAAAGAAACAAAAACCTTAATTTACTAATTATACAAACAAACAAGCAAATACACTTTATTGCACAATAAAAAAATCATAAAAGATATATAAAAACACATATTTCACGTACACAATATATAAAAATAAGAGTATAATCAACGATATTTTTGTACAACAGGCGGCCTTATCGCTAAATTAGCGATCTCTCCCAGGTAACCGACATTAAAGGGAAAGTAAGAGCAAAACAGGAGGTAGGTGTGTACGAAATAATAATAGTCATGTGAAATATTGTAAAAAAAAAGTAAAGTAACGGCTTGTTAATATCCCACTGCTGGGCATAGGCCTCCTCTCTCCGTTTGTTGGAGAGAAGGATTGGAACTAAGACCTACCACGCAGCTCCAATGGGGATTGGTACACATATACCTAGAATGCTCTAGAGATATGCAGGTATCCTCACGGCGCTTTCCTTAACCGAAAAGCGTGTGATAAATTGCAATTATCAATTAGGCACAATTTTTTTAATAGAAAAACTCATTGGCGCCTACCCGGGCATCATTTAAACCCACGATCGTCTCTAGAGAGTCACACGATCTCACCGCTGGTCTATCACAGCTTGTGGAATATTGACTTAACAATAATTGTACCTATTGTTGTGTCGGTAAATGGTTTACTAGCGAAGAGCCTCGACCAAATCTCAAGAGGCTCTCGCTTAGTTATTGAATTAAGGGCAGGATACAAAAAGCAGTGTTGCTTAAGACGGCACGTATTGTGAGGAAGTTCCTTACTCTGTAGTCCTAACCACCGGGAACTCGGGTCCTTTGGGTGACATTTTTTTTATATTTTTATATGGTTTTGTATTGAAAATATTTAAAAATGTAATTTAATTTGTAAATAAATGAATGAATGAAATATATTCCAATTCAAATTCAAAATATACTTTATTCAAGTAAACTTGTAAACAAGTGCTTTTGAATCGTTAACTCTACTGCTAGATCGGAAAGCTGTGCCTACCGAGAAGAGCCAGCAAGAAACTCGGCTCACTTCAAACTCTTACTCTTTTCAAAGTATAAATTCTTATAATTAGTTACATTTAATAATGACTATCTTGTAGTAGCTCTGTCCACGCATAGTTATCGTCTAAGTAATATAAGTCAATAGTATAGTAGGCTTTCTGTATTAGCCTCTTATATTATTATATATATTCGTCCATATGTATAATATATCTTTGGACTAATAAACATAGAATAAAGGTAATAAGTAACTACATAAGTGAGGTTCAAAAAAGGGGTGTCACTCCAGCCAGGCCTTTAAAAACAGAGACAAACAACAATGATATAATAATAAATAATAAAAATAATTTTTAAAATTCTTTGAGATATCGCTGTCGCTTGTGATCTTGTACCATAAATGCATTATAGTCATAATATCTATTCATACTTAATGGACTAATAAAATTACCGTGTTTACACAGTATTCGGTATATTAGTTCATACTGTGCTAACAGATTTCTATGCGTATTATCAAGGGCGTTTTCGCTACAATTATAAATAAAACTGTTACAACCTCTTAGATATCCACGGCGATTTTATTTATAGGTGTATAAAAGAACGTTAGGGCTGTTCCTGTTTGATTCGTAGGATTTTGAATCATGATTTATCGAAACAGGCGGTATTTTGCGGAATTCCATACTACAGAAGTTACAATAGTATTGTTTTGAAACAATCCGACCTTTGTATTGCTGAGTGTCTGAAGCAGACAACGTTCAAGTATCACAAAACGGTCCCACCACTAACACACCACACAAGAACTATACACACTCACTACTACAATCTCAACGATCGTTTCGCCCCGAAACCGAAGCGTCATCAGGAGGTTAGGCTCCAAGACATTACACAGGCGTTACGATTTTGTTGCCTTCTTATATTTTTAACTATCCGTTATCTTTAATCGATGATTGTAATCGATAACTTATCTTATTAGTGCCAAATACATTTTTTAAAAATTTCAATTTCCAGACTGAAATTGTGGTAAATTTTTAATATTGTGAAACACAAAAATATACCGCTGTTTTGAAGACATAACTCTCTCTACATATTACAAAATCCCCAAAAGTCCCAGTTTTGTCTGTTCCATATTTTTCGTGATTTGGATTCAACGTACTCCAGGGGGCAACTTCAGGGGCCCCCTGAGCTTGTGGGCACTGCCAAATCTAGCCCACTGATAGCTATATGACATTGTAATCCAACTGGATAAAAGCGTGGGATTTATTGAAAAGTTTGAATAAAAAAAGGTTGCACTTCGGGAGTGCAGCAGTGAAAACTTGAATATTAACGTTATGCATTTTTGATACTTTAAAGTGGTTAGAGAATAATTTTGCTCTTCTACGCCGCGCTGGCGGTTTTTTCTCCCGTCTTATGAATTTTCAATCAGCCGGCCTACTCAGAACTCCTATTGCGACTCAATTGAAGACGTAAACTAAATTGTTTTGCTTTTTCGTACCATGACGTCTTAAAGACGCACACTTTACGTCGTTGCCAAATGAGCGTTAGGAATGCGTCCTAAAAACATGTGAGTAAAAGAGGCAGAGTATAGATGAAATATAATTTAGTTTTGTAAACTTGGCAACCCTATTCGTTACTCAATTCGCTATATTAAGAACATTATAAGTTTTACAATTTATTCTTATAGCGGCTATATTTATAATCAGATAAAATCGTATATTCAAATTAACTCGATTGTGATTCCGAATATAGTACTATGAATTTTTAATATTGCAACCGACGTAAGACAATTTTATTTCTTATGTCTTTGCTGCTTAAGATAAATATAGCGTGCTATAACTAGATGTTTAGTATTCTCCGATTGACGAGCGACCGACCGTTATTGGCTTTACGACTATTTTATTTATTTCTATCAATATCCCACTTATATGAAGATGTCATAAAACATTGCGTTTGACCTTTATTATAAAGTAGCAGCCTGTTTCAAGCCCACTGCTGGGAATAGGCTTCCTCTCTACATTTCTGAAGAGAAACTCGGAGCTAAGACCTACCACGCTGCTCCAATGCGGATTGGTAGGTTACACATATCTCCAGAATTCTCTAGATATATGCAGGTTTCCTCACGATGTTTTCCTTCACCGAAAAGCGTGTGATAAATTGTAATTATCAACTAGACACATGAGTTTTAATAGAAAAACTCATTGGTGCCTGCCCGGGTTCGAACTCGTGTTCCCCTCGAAAGAGTCGCACGGTCTCATCGCTGGGCTATCACAGCTCTGACCTTTATTATGTTGATTTTCTATAAGTGATATTTGGCGAAGCCTTAATTTGGTTGAATACGTTTATTTTATTTATTATATTGTATTAGTTCGAATATGGAAGTACAAGTTGAATTATAGATTGAGGATTCATTAGTACTCTGTTCTGAACATTCTTTCACAATACATACAAGGCAAGTTAAATAAAATCTTTTAAAAAGTTATCTCTTTTAACCGATGGAAGCTCACCCCTAAGTAAGGTTTTTTAAAGAGAATTTTCAGCGCTGTATTGTCCGCTTTGATGTATTAATATACTAATGTTGTATGAATATAGCACAGGCTCAAACACGCACTACAAGTAACAACATGTCACTACACGTCCATTCTCACCAAAGGGCTCTCGTGTACTAAAACGTGTGTGCGCTTGAGACTGTGTAATGTTTCTTTGTACATAAGTGTGAGTGTTACGTAATTCATTAAGTCATTCAAAAGGCATTTTGTCCATAAATGTCTTATGATAATATGACAAAAAAATCTCGCAAAACAGTCTTACAGCGAAACTATATTTTAAACTTACTGTTAACTACCGTACGTACGGTCGTGAAACCGAAGCTAATTAATATTCTCCGCTTCTCTAACTCAATTAGTTACGGTTAGCTACAAAAATACGCAGCATTCCTCGCGGTATACAATCTATCGATAATTTTTCTAATAAACTGATTCTACAAGCACGCGTTGAATTGCAAATACTTTGTTTGATCGATCTTCTATTAATAGTATTTTGGTCATTAAATACAAGTTAACTAAATTAGGATATTTATTAGTTACTAGTTATGGGCTTACACAATTCTCTTCAGTGACTGATAATTAAATTAAGCCACCAAGCCAATTACCATTAACCAATAATAACCATTTAAATCCCATACTTATAATAAAACAAATTCCCCAAAAGCTGTCTATCTGTATGTGATCGATTTTCTCAAAATCGACGGATGGATTTTTAAACTATTTTTACTAAATTTTTTTGCTTAATAAATTTTGCTTAATTAAAGAGGAACAGCTTTCCGAACCAGCAGACGATTCAAAAGCACTTGTTTACAAGTTTACTCGAATAAAGAATATTCTGAATTTGAATATAAATTTAGAAGAGCAATTTTTCCGGAAAGCGTACGTTAACAGTACATTACAGTTGTATGTAAATTCGCGCACATGTAAAATAGCTCTCCTGCTGGGAGCTTTATTAGAGATACCCTCGTACGCGCGAGAGGTTTTTTACCGTGGGTTAAAAATACTCCAAAATGAAACAAATGGGTATCCATGCACTATAACAGAGGTTAAGCGAATGCATGCAAAAAATTTATGCAAAAATGGGTATCCAGGTATCTGTTCACACGATAGCGCATTTAAAAGGCGTATTTTTATCGCGCAGTGTTCCATTTTAAGCGTTAGGGCGTAAGGCGTTAAGCCGAATATATCAAACGCGACGTATTTTCTACGCCCGTGCCTATGAGGGGATTCACTAAAGTAATGTATTAGAGAAATTTGGATCTATAAAAATACTACAAAAAAGTCCAATACAGTGTGTCTCTATCTCTTATGGCTAACTCGCAGTAACTACTTTTATGTTCAAAATTTCTATTAAATGCACTGATTTCTACGCGGGCGAAGCCGCAGGTACAGCTAGTAGTATTATATACTTTGTGAACAGGTGTCCTTTTAAATATATTTATATCTATTAAGCAATTATACAGAATGTCCCATTATTAAAGGATAAACGGCAACAGAAGATAGACCTGATTGTTACTGTTCTAGAAAATACGAAAAAATAAAAACACAACAAAGACAATCTGTATAAGGATTATCATCATTCTCCTGTCCTTATCCACTTCAAGCGGGGTCGGCACAACATGTTTTAAACATCTTGTTAGATGTTTTGGCTATGTATTTTACTGACTTTTACGATACCTCTATTCTGCTATCTATTCTTATTCTTAGTCTTTTCTGCCCAGTCGTATATATATATATTTTTTTTCGAATTGACTGTATGCTGTTAGCCCTGACGGCTTTTACAGCGTCACAGGGCGGGACGGGCGAGCGCAGAAGCATCGTCGAGGTTGCGAAATGCAGAGAGTACTACTAAGCTACTACTAAGCTACTAGCGTCGGGGAACGTCGTTCTAAGGGTGCCTCCTGTGAGGCCGGACCGCGGCTTAGGGCGACGCGTAGTGGAGGACTGATGTATGACTTTAATTAGTCATTGCGACGTCGGAAGGGAAACTCGTATAACACACGACGGATCACTTGCTCTAATAATATGCCATGACAGCTTTCTAAGATGATATCTGCTCTATCAGCAATATTCAAAATATAAAATAGTAAAATTCACTATTTATTTTAAACAATACTCTGTTTGGATAGTGTATGTTTACGTCATGGCTGCCAATAAATATCGTTGCTTACGAGTGGTCGTGTTTATGAAAACTTGCTCCGACCTTCGATCGAATCTGTAAACTCATATTTAACGCGCGTGTACCATTGTTTGTATCATTCCAACGAGAACAGTGGCAATCAGGCGTTGATAACCTTTGGTATTTGATTACATTGAGTTTAATTATGTTTATTGATGATATGCTTATAATCTATACTTAAATAATTTATAGAATTAGGCGTTACTTTGCGGAGATCCATAATACAAAAGTAATAATAAAATTATTTTGCTATAATCCGCGATACATGTATCGCCTAATTCGCCTAAAACGCCTAATTCTATTAATTATTTGAAAACAACGGAGATTTTCCATCGAACCACTTTACGAAGGTCTATTGTTGCAATTAATGTACTAAACACTGAATAGTTAGTTAACAGACATTAAGAATCAGATGAATGCATAGATTAAAGACGAAAAGCAAGTTTTTATTTATCTTACAATGTTCTTTAAAATTTTTCTTTCATTAGAACGTTCTGAGAATAATTAGCACTAAAAAATAATAATTAGCAAAATTGTTTCATTCGCGCACACGTGAGCAATGACCAACGGAAATAAGATTAATTTTTATATATGTATTTTACATACTAATTTTACTTTTTATTATTTTACATACATAATAATTTTATTATTACTTTTGAATCTATACTTATTATAAAACAAAGTCCCAAAAAGCTGTCTGTCTGTATGTAATCGATTTTCTCCAAATCTAACAAACGGATTTTTGTACGGTTTTCACCATAACATAGTGCTATACTTCCGGATGGTTTAGGTAAATAGGATATACCGGTATTATGTAAATTATGTTGCAGAGATCGAGCAGTTGTTAAAAAACTTGCTCGCTGGGAGCTTTAGTCGCGTGCGCTGCGTAAACAAGCCGAGTTACGGTAAAGGAATCTACTAGAGAAATGTAAATCTATAAAAATACTACACAAAAGTCCGCGACAGCATGTCTCTATCTCTAATGGTTAACTCACCATAGCTACTTTTATGTTCATAATTGCAATTAAATACGCTGATTTACACGCGGGCGAAGCCGCAAGCACAGCTAGTATAATTATAAAAGGTTAATGATATATATAAGTGAAGAGACTCGTCTTTTTTCTTCTTTTTTACTCAGTGGACGTCCATTGCTGGACGACGGTCGTTTTTCAAGAAGTTTTGACGACATCAACACGATCTTGTGTCACTCTGTTCCAGTATCTCCCCTTGACCCTTTTGAACAAAAATTGTTTATATAAATATATAAAAGAAATAATAGCTAAGAAAATAAACATGAATTCAAAAATAAGCGAAATTTATGAGTTACTAGAAACAAATATAGCATTTAATAATTTCTTAGATGTAATTGAACTTTTTATAATCTATGTTTTCCTGTAATAAAAATTAAATGAGGTCCTTAAAGTAAAACCACCTTTTGGATAACTAAAGGGTTAAAAAACCAAGAATAAAAAGGAAACCTTTACTTAAAATACATTAAATAGTCTGCTAATAAAAAATATAACAAGTATAATTATCAAAATTGTAGTAGATTATTAAAAAATATATGTACAAACATCGCAAATAAAATTCAAAATGTATATATAGATAAATATGCATATATGTATATTTATCTATAACCAAAAAAATAAAAGTAAGGCAACATATGCAATTATTAAGAACTCATTAGGAAATATTCCGCAAAAAAAACACAGATATTAACGACTAAATGTAACTAGTTATAATAATTATATTAGAATTAAATATATTATAATTAAGAGCAACCGCCGAAATTCTTGCTGGCAGGTGTTCCTACCGAGAGCTTTCCGAACCAGCAGTAGAGTTAACGATTCAAAGGCACTTGTTTACAAATAATTGCATAAAGAATATTTTGAATGTGAATAACGTGCCAAAATAAATTAGCTAGTATATAATGAGATTTTCAAAAGAGGCTAAAAGTAAAGTGGACTAAAATTAACATTACGAGTTTATAATTGATGCAACAGAAAAGAAAAATGGCAAACACTCTATCAAAATTAGCAATCTGCCAAGTTTAATTATCTGTGATAAATGGATTACTTTATACAACTGTCACATTAGAGGCGCCAATGTAGAATTTTAGAGAAGAAAAATATGTCGTATCATTTCGCTCATGAGCTGCAATAGTGGCACAACTCAAGAAATCATGTTTCATCCTCATACTAGAAACCGACATAAATTAATGACGTCAAGGTTGCGCCTCCATAAGGTCCGAAAATCATTTGTCGGTCTCAGTACATGTTTTTATAACAAAATTCCTCAACACGATCTAGACTTGCCTTTACACAAGTTTAGAAATTGTCTTAAAACGTGGCTGCTACATAAAACTTAATATACGATTGAAGATAATTTGAGTGAAGTAGCATATCTTAACTGCAGTGATCCAAGCTGCAACGATTAATTTGTAACCATTAATCAAAATGTAAAAAAAAAAATTAGCCGCCGAGTTTCTTGCTGGTTCTACTCGGTAGGAGCAAACTTCCGAATCAGTGGTAGCTTCTTGCTAAATATTTGACGATTCAAAAATACTCTAACCAGTCTACATGAATAAAGAATATTTTGAGTTTGAGATAATGATTTTAAGTGCTAAGGAAATTGAAAAAAAGCTTTACTTTGCTTAAACGAACTGCCTAATATTGAATTCTGAGTTATGCCGCTATTGTTGCTGAAAAGAATGGGTATCTTAACATATACACCCATTCCTAGTACAAAACACGTGTTTTTAGAGTTGTGCCACTGTTGCAACCCACCAGCGATTTATTACACGTCAGTTATCTCTCTGTACACTTTCGAAAATACATATAATCATACTATTCAGGGCAATTAGATAAAGTAGTTTTTCTTGTAAGCTTTCATTAAATATTAATTACTTATAGATAGGTTTTGTGACAAGCACCTATGATTCTATTCTGAGATTCTATAATATAATTCCACCATCAACTTTAGCTTTGACATTACATTAGATGATTAAAAAACTATTAAAAGAAGGCTGATACAAAAAGACTACTATACTATTGAGGGTAACAGAAATAATGAAACAACTGAAACTTAGATTTCATCGTACGTTTTACAGCATAGGGAAAACATCGTGAGAAATTCAAACTCAAATATAAAATATTCTTTATTCAAGTAAACCTGCAAACAAGTGCTTTTAAATCGTCAACTCTGATTGATTGAACAACTGATTCTGAAAGCTGTTCCGAGAACTAGCTAGTGCTAGTGACATTTAGTCATTGTTGTCTTGTACAAGGTCGAAGAGAAGCTATATCCACACATTCTTATCATCTAAGTAATCCTAAATAATACTGCTGGTTGGGAACGCTGTTCGTACCCAGAAGAGCCAGCAAGGAACTTGGCGTTTCTCTTTTTTTATAACTAGTTACATGTAGCCATAATTATCTTGTACAGGGCAGCTAGGGCGAAGGGCAGCTATATCGCACTCTTAGTATTAAAGTAGTAGCCTGTTACAATCCCACTGCTGGGAATAGTCCTCCTCTCTCCGTTTCTGGAGAGAAGGGTTGGAGCTAAGACCTACCACGCTGCTCCAACGCGGATTGGTAGGTTACACATATCTCCAGAATTCTCTAGAGATATGCAGGTTTCCTCACGATGTTTTCCCTCACCGAAAAGCGTGTGATAGATTGCAATTATCAATTAGACACATGAGTTTTAATAGAATAATTCATTGGTGCCTGCCCGGGTTTGAACTCGTGTTCCCCTCGTAAGAGTCGCACGGTCTTACCGCTGGACTATCACAGCTTATGTACACTCTTAGTATTAATGTGACGTAATTAAAAAAAGTCGTTTTGTGGCAAATTGTAATAAAGCGTATCTTAGCGCCAATAACTTGGTAGAGTAAGAAAATAGCTTTTTTAATCGTTCCCAAAGTGATGTCATAGATGGTATTGAAATAAGATTAATTCTGAATTCGGACAGTTTAATACTAAACGGAATTTTTATTATAGAATCTTATAGCGAAAGCCTTACATACTTTTGCTAGGCGCAAAGCAGGAGCCGCAAGCTTATGTCGGTTCCTACTTTGTCTGTTATATACATCAATATATATATACTTATGTACAAAAATTAAATTTATAAAAATATATTGTAATAATAAAGAATGGAATATTGAATGGATCTTTACTAAAACATCAAATTTTTGATGAGGAATTTCAAGTCGAAATGCCGATCTTATAAATAAGTATTCAATTGTTTGATAGTAATCAATAATAAAAAAAAACTAATATTATTTTTTTTATGTATTTATTTATTCATTTATTTATTTATTTATTTATTTGTACGTTTAGTGAAGTCTATCTAAGAACGTTTGTTTTGTATAATTTTAGAACACTATAGTTTATAAATAAATGTTAACCGTGATGACACTCAAAGGGCGATGGCTGAAAACCAGTGCTGTGTGTCACCTCAGTTTACTGTTGTGACATGCGGCGTACACTGAGACGTTGTGTTTTCTTTGTCATGTGAAGTTTAGAATTAGGTATATTAGTGGCTTGTCTTTAATTCACATGGGGAAGAAATAAACAGTTTCATTTTATTTTCATTTCATCTCATCTTTTCATGAAAGCGCAATCAATATACAGGATATTACTGTATACAGGGTGTGAATATACGGAATGCACACAATGTATACAGGGTGTGCTTTTAGGAAAGGATCAATTCACTATTCCTTTCTTGAATAATAAAAATTGGACAGCAATTCAACCACAGCTGATTCGGCTTCTACTTTAATGACTACCACTATGGCTTACGTAATGCTATAGCTTATGGCGTACGACTTATAATAGTAGAAACAATTACAATCATACACATTTATAAAGAAAACTATTGGTACATTTACAATGTGTTTAACTTTTTTGAAAAAAACGACACCGAAACAACGGTAGTATTACGAAACATCTGACCGAACTAATTTAGATTGAGCTCAACGAACCTTGTCCGAATCAACGGTCTATTTATAACGGACTAGATGAAAACAACGGAAAAGAAAAGTAATAATAAAATTATTTCGCTATAATCCGCGATACAGTAAATAGAAAAAATATATATAGTGTTAAATGTATAGTGGATTATCCGTATTTTCATACCCGATACGTGCAGGATTCGTAAAAACACATGCAAAAACCTCCACCACTTCCACCACAATACACAAACACTACACACGTTCACTATCACAAACTCAACAATCGTTTCGCCCCGCAACCAAAGCATCATCAGGAGATAGATTAGATTGTAGTGGAGTTTTCTATTTACTGTATCGCGGATTATAGCAAATTAATTTTATTATTACTTTTGTATTATGGATCTCCGCAAAGTAACGCCTAATTCTATTAATTATTTGAAAACAACGAAGATTTTACATCGAACCACTTTACGAAGGTCCATTGTTGCAATTAGTGTAGTAACCACTGTGAATAGTTAGTTAACAGGCATTAAGAATCAGATGAATGCATAGATTAAAGACGAAAAGCAAATTTTTATTTATCTTACAATGTTCTTTAAAAGTTTTCTTTCATTAGAACGTTCTGAGAATAATTAGCAAAATTGTTTCATTCGCGCACACGTGAGCGATGGCCAAGGGAAATAAGATTAATTTTTATATATGGGGCGCTAATGTATTTTTTCTAATATAAATCTTATAAGTAGTTACATTTGGTCATTACTCTCTTGTACAGGGTAGAAGACAGTAAGTAAGCTTTCTGTATCAGCTTCTTTTTAATGGTGTTTTTAAACTGTTAAAAATTGATTTCGTAATGTTATTATAGAATCTTATACCCAAACCCACAAACGATTTACGTACTTTTGCTAAGCGCAAAGCAGGAGCCGCAAGTCCTACTTTGTCTATTATATACATCACTCCTTCACTCATCATCTTTATCTACAAAAATTAAATTGCTTAAAATTTACTTTGGAGCAAATGTAAGAATACCTATTTCCTTAAACTTCTCTCGTAGGGAATCACGCGAACTTAAATTGTAGATGCCACGTAAAGCTCATTTTTATAATACAATTATTTTTTTTTCACTCTTCTTCTTTCTTTCTTTCTCCTACCCTTATCCCACTCTAAGTGGGGTCGGTACAACATGTTTTTCTCTTCCATTCTCTTCTATCATTCGTCAACTCTGGCGCTACTCCTTTTATATGCATGTCATACTTCACACAGTCCAACCATCTCTTTTTAGGCCTTCCTCTAGTCACATATCCATCCACATTCATACTCAACACTCGTTTGATCACATGACTTTCATCCCTCCTTTTCAACTATCCACTTCCACTATCCACGCATTTACCTCATATTCCATAAGACGTAAAGCTATGGAAGTAAGGAAAACAAACGAACCAACCAAAGCGGCGAGTACTCTTTTCGAACAATTGTAACATTAAGATATTTATTTTGTGTCTCGTGTATAGATATATACATTCATAATTATTTAATAAACTACTAAGAAATCAGGTTTATCTTACGACTAGCAATGCCCCGTGGTTTGACCCGCGTCCATACCGATCTCGTGGTAGTGGAAAGTCTACGAAGTCGGACTATAGATTTATTTTATTATAAAAAATGTGTATCATTAGTATTCTTGGAATAAGGGCTAACTCACCAAATGCAGGCCCTGCTATAACGGTCGCTACAATTTGTTAATTTGAATTTGTTATGGCATTATTTGCTTTCGATTTACATTCTTAAATTCGTAATATCTTTTGATTGGGATGTCGGATTTTAATCGATTAAAAAGTATTTTACAGATATTGAAATAGTTTTCAATAAAATATCATTTAATGGGATAAGGATTAATACAGAGATATGAATAAAATGGTTTGATTATTTTCGGCTCTTTTACCAACTTTTAGAATGTAAAAAAGTAGTTATATTGGCATAACTATAATAGTTAGACATATGGTGCCGCGAACTTTTTTGTGGATATTAATACGTTCTATAATACTGTAGAACATTTTTTTTTGTTCTATCATCAATAGTTTCCGCAGCGCACGCGGTGAAAGATTTTTTCGACTTAATTTTTCACGCCTTATTACAATTTTGTTACGGATCCCTATTTTTTTGGTAATGTAATATAGCCTATGTTGTTTAATAAAGAAGCAGCTTTCCAACGGTATAAGAATTTTTGAAATCGGTTCAGTAGTTTATGCGTGAAAACGTTACAAACATACACACATACAAACATACATACAAATCTTTCCTCTTTATAATATTAGTATAGACGTACTTTTTTAAATTTGTAAAGCTGATATGTCTATAATTACAACGCATTTCACAATTACTAATAATATTCAGCCCACATACAGAACGTAATGCTATCTTCAAATATATTGGTACGTTACGATATGCTTACGTTTTTTGAAGAAAAAACAGCGGTTTTATTATAAAATGTCTAGCTGATTTAGATCGAGCTCAACGAACCTTGTCCGAATTAACGACATGTTTATATAATTTATAGAGATATATGTTTTTTTGAGCTGTGATAGCCCAGCGGTGAGACCGTGCGACTCTTTCGAGGGGAATACGGGTTCAAACCCGGGCAGGCACCAATGGGTTTTTCTATTAAAACTAATGTGTCTAATTGATAATTGCAATTTACCACACGCTTTTCGGTGAAGGAAAACATCGTGAGGAAACCTGAATATCTCTAGAGAATTCTCGAGATATGTGTAACCTACCAATCCGCATTGGAGCAGCGTGGTAAGTCTTAGCTCGATCCCTTCTCTCCAGAAACGGAGGGAGGAGGAATATTCCGAGCCTGGGATTGTAACAGGCCGCTACTTTACTTTACTATATGTTTTTATCCAACTTGATAAAAACAACAGGATTTTTCTATACGACCACTCTATATCATTCCACGGCTGCAATTAACTATATATTTTTTTTATTATTTAACAAATATTCCTTTTTGTGTATTATATATAATCTAAAAAGCACAAATAAACAAAGCGAATAATCTGGAAACTTTCTAAAGAGGTAAAATTTATACAACTATCGTATCGGAACATTTTGTAGTATCTCTTTACTGCACTATTTTATTTATTATAATTCAGAAAAAAATCCGCCGTGTGGTATCCGGCTGAGCAGAATAGCCCACCCTCATTTCTTACCGAGGTGTCGTAAAAGGCGACTAAGGTAAGTTGATGTCTAGCAGGCGGCCGGTCGTAAAATACGTAGCCAAATCATTTAACAACATATTTGGAACATGTTGTGCCGACCCCGCTTAGAGTGGAATAAGGGCAGGAGGATGTATAATTCAGAACAAAGGTTCGATACACCTGATATAAATGCAAGTCCTTTAAATTGCAGTTGTGATTTCACTTAAATTTATTTTATTTCATCTCAGCCATTCAATGTTTTTTTGTATATTATATTATACCGTTTTATTTAAGTAGACTTTAAAAAGCACTTTCAGTTTTTAATTTATTAATATATGGTAAGTCATTTGACAGATTTATCATTAGAGCGATTTAGCCGACACTATACGCCAATGTTTCCCAACGTGAGGATAAGGCCCAGCTGTGGGCAATTTGTATTGTTAAAATGGGGAATTCGAAAACACACTCGACACGAGTGACCCTTTCGCTCCGGGTAATTTAAAGTAAGTAAAGTTTCATGTAATAATTATCGTTCTGTATTATAAAACAAAGTCCCCAAAAGCTGTATATCACTATGTAGTCGAATTTCTCCAAATCTACTGAACAGATTTTTGTACGGCTTTTACGAAAAGGTAATGCAATTCTTCCGAAAGGTTTAGGTTAAAATTTCTCTACGATTTAATGTACATTGTGTTGAAGAGATCGCGTAGTCGTAAAATACTCGCCAACCAAGAACTTTAGTCCCATGTACCACTTAAACGGACAATGATACACTAAAGTAATGTAGTAGAGAGTTGTCGATCTACTAAAATACTACAATAAATTAGCGAACACGTGGCTCTATCTTTTATAGTTAACTCACAATAAGTGTATATAGTGTAAGTAATATATTCAAAATTTTAATTAAATAAACTGACTGATATCAACACAGGCGATGCCGAGCACAGATAGTTAAAAATAATTTTTAATTTACCTATCATTTAAGTTTCTTAAGTGAACAATCCAATTTATTAATATTAAAAGTTATGTATATTATAGGCATTGTTAAGCGTGCTACCAACCCTCAACTGACGACCACGACCGCTCTGTCAAGAGTGTAGCGAAGAAGAATAGAAATTTTAGAAAGGCCAAGGCGGGGCTTGGCACAAAAAAGGTTTAGAGCCACTGGTCTACACTCCTAACAAATCTCTGTTTGACTCTCTATGACGAGAAATCAAGCGTTCTTAAATAGTAGAAAGTGGTTTTTATTATATAAATATTATAATGTAAAAAAACGCTATTTTGGGAAGATAATTTATCACTTTATTGTGTCACCTTCATAGAGTATTATACTTAGAGTAGGGGAGCTATAAGCAGGCTTGTGAGTGACAATGACGCAATAAATAATGAAATGAAGATGAAACTCGTATATGTCATCTTTGTCTAATTAAATATTAAGAAACAGAGACAAATAGATACATCCTCTTTATAGCTTATTTGAAAAAATATTATTTTCATTTGATTTTATTACCTACTCTACTCTAATCTAAAGAGCTGTGATAGCCCAGCGGCGAGACCGTGCGACCAAGTTCAAACCCGGGCAGGGACCAATGAGTTTTCTATTAAAACTGAATTTTTTCGAATTTTTTCTATTAAACATGTGTCTAATTGATAATTGCAATTTGTCTCATGCTTTTCGGTGAAGGAAAACATCGTGAGGAAACCTGCATATCTCTAGAGAATTCTGGAGGTATGTGTAACCTACCAATCCACATTGGAGCAGCGTGGTAGGTCTTAGCTCTAACCCTTCTCTCCAGAAACGGAGAGAGGAGGCCTATTCCCAGCAGTGGGATTGTAACAGGCCGCTACTTTACCTACTCTAATATATCTATGGTTACCCTAGTTTTTATAATGTAAACGTATTTTGCAACTATTTTTCCGTCAACACGTTACCGTTACATAAAGAAAAGAATTTTTATGAACCGAAGATTGGCTAATACAAACGCCCACATACGAAATGCACTTTGATATAAATATCGCACTTTAGATTATTTTTGTTTTATCGATCATACAATCTTCAGAACTGTAAGATATGCAAGTCATTCAGAATTGTAGGTTTTTCTTAAAACACATCACCGACTTAAATTCACTGTTTACGATAAGATTAAGTGTAATATAACTTATATTACAATTTAATATAATAAAAAATATCATATTATAAATCTACCTTAGATTCTATATCTATACTTATTATAAAACAAAATCGTTGTCAAAATCGTGATCGATTTTCTCAAAATCTACTGAACGGATTTTTGTACGGGTTTTACTATTAGGTAGTGCAATTCTACCGGAAGGTTTAGGTTCATAGTGCATTACGGTTTTATGTAAATTGTGCTGAAATCGTAAAAGATCACCTGAGAGGAGTTTTGATCAAGTACGCCGTGTAAACCAACATAGATATAATAAAGTAGTGTACTAGAGAATTGTATCTTGCACAACATGTTACAAACATGTTGTCACATGATTTGGCTATGTATATTACGACCGCCTGCATGACGTCAACTTACCTAAGTCGTATTTTACGACCCCTCGGTAAAAAAGAGGGTGGTCTATTTTACTCACCTGGATACTACTAGAGAATTGTAGATCTACAAAAATAATACAAAAAAGTCCGCGGCAGCATATCTCTATATCTTATAAACACAAGTTATTGTGAGTTAAGTATAAGATTCAACACATTATTAGTGAAAAATATTATCGTTCTGCATTTCACTTTCAAGTAAATTTGCAAACAAGTGCTTTTGATCGTCAACATCCACTGTTGTTTCGAAAAGCTGTTCCTACCGAGAAGAACCGACGAGAAACTCGGCGGTTGCTCTTTTCAAAGAATAATTCTTATTATTAGATACAATAGTTATTAATGTCTATACAGGGTCGAAGAGAAGCTATATCCACGCATTCTTATCGTCTAAGTTATTCTCAATAGTTTAGTATTTCTTTCTGTATTTGCGTTTTTTTAACAGTGTTTTTAAACCGCTACATAAGTGTGCCAAATTTTATGCTCCTCCGTCCGCGAAATTTTCGTAAAAAGGGGTCTAAAGTAATTTTTCAAGGCAAGAGCACCTTTTCAAACCAGTGGTAGCTTAATTATAATTTGACGATTCGAAAATGCTTGTAAAAGCAAACCTGATTAAATAATTATTTGAATTTGAATTTAATACAAAATCTTAGAACCGCTTTTGCCTTTCCAGATAGTTTTAATAACCTCTTATGTTATACGTACAGAGATAATTATGATTGGTAATGAGAACCTATTATTAAACGTTTGGTGTGTACACTAATAGTATGTTTACTTTGTGCTAAAGTAATTGTAAATATATTACGTTGTTATGTTGTTCACGTTTAACTCAAGTAACGATAACACGGGTGCAAATTCCAAGTACATACGGATACATAATCTTTTATTCTACAGATAAATTGTTCTAAACAAGTCACCATTTACAACATGTGTTGAATTTAATAATTCATCAAGCGTTGAACGATGAAGGAAATGCTTTCAAGAATATCTGAGTACATATAGTTCTGAGATACATTTTACCAATCTCCTAATACCTGACTGGCCCGTTGGCGCTGTGGGTAGTAACCCTGCCTTCAGCTCCGCGGGAAGTGGGTCGTTTCGCAAATATAAACAAATTGTTGGTTCTTCGAGCCTGGGTGTATATTTGTATTTAAGTATGTATTTAAACTTATATATGTAGTATATCTACCAATTGTCCGTCACCCATAACACAAGTATTAAGTTACTTACTTTGGGAACGGACGACCGTGTAAATGTCCCATATTTATTTATTATTTATTTAATACCTATCACCGACGAGATACGGAATATTTTTGTGTCGTCTAAAATATATATTTTAATCATTCATAGCAGTCCGCCCACAAGTTGCATATAGTGTATTATATATGCCTAATTTCTTCATAGAGTTATTAGAAAGAAAATTATTAAATAAAGTAGAAAAGCTATGGGCAGACCTGTGAGTGCGAGTGTCCAACAAATGATAAGTATGTGTGGATATAGCTTCTCTACCCTGTACAACACAGTAATGACTACATGCAACTAGTTATAAGAATTATATTTTAAAAGAACAACCGCCGCAGTCTTGCTGGCTCATCTTAGTAGGAACAGCTTTCCGAAGCAGCAGTTGAGTTGACGATTCACTTGTTCACAAATTTACTTCAATAAAGAATATTTTGAATTGAATTAGAGAGGGAATATGAGAGAAGTGTACTTGTCCTTTTTTTAATCACACATGAACTCAAGCTCAAAATATTATTTATTCAAGTAGACTGTTTTCAGTGCTTTAAGCAAGAAGCTACCACTGATTCAGAATCTGCTGCTATAGAGAAAAACCAACAAGAAATCCGGCGGATACATTTTTTTTTTACAATTTACTGCAGTTAAATGAGCCGACTGCATAAGATAAGAGAGACCGATAGGTATCCTAGTTTCTTTCTACAAAAGTAATAATAAAAGAAATATTTTTTACACACGTTCACTATCACAAACTCAACAATCGTTTCTCCCCGCAACCGAAGTATCATCAGGAGATAGACTACACGACAAAATCGCAAGCTTTGTGTATTGTGTGGAGGTTTGTGCATGTGTTATTGCGAATTCTGCATGTGTCGGGTATGAAAAAACAGATAGTCCATTATATATTATATATATTGTCTTTTCACTTTATCGCGGATTATAGCAAAATAATTTTATTATTACTTTTGTACTATCTTATATTTATTTTAAAAATTAATGCCTATTTCACATAATAACGAGCACATTACGTTATACCTTTTAAGTCTAAAGAGCGGATTAAAGCAAAATATATTTTTTATTATTACTTTTGATCTCCGCAAAGTATCGTCTAATTTTAAATTAATATATATAATAAATTAGTTTCTTCATGTTTATATAATAATAAATTAGTTTCTTTATGTTTTTAGAAAACGTAGGCCGACTCTCCTTCTCTACTTAAATAATCATAGAAATATTATACTTAGAGTTGGAAAGTCAGCCTAAAATTTGCCCTATTAAAATAACGATTAATTAATAGAAAGCAAATGAGTGTATCTGTCTCTCTTTGTTATGTGTGATTAGATAAAGATGTAGTATAAGCGTTTCATCTTCCCTCTCATTATTTATTGTGACACTATCACATACAGATCAGCTTATGGCTTCCCTAACTTAGTATAATATTTCTATGAATATATTTCGACCTAAAGCTCATGTGTGTGCGCAGCTTTACATCTCCACGTGTACTGACGTTGTGTTGACATTATGCAGTTTGAATTCATTACCGTTCAAGGTGCCGGAGTACTATAATACTATTTGATTCTATCGCGGTTGTCTATTATTATACTATTTAGAATAGAACAGAGAGGTAATTTATAGAATGAAGCGTCACTTAGCGGAATTCCATAGTTGATATGTTACGGAGAATTATATAAAAAAAAGTAAAGTAGCAGCCTGTTACAATCCCACTGCTGGGTTAAGGCCTCCTCTCTCCATTTCTGAAGGGAAGGGTTGGAGCTAAGACCTGCCACGCTGCTCCAATGCGGATTGGTAGGTTACACATATCTCCAGAATTCTCTAGAGATATGCAGGTTTCCTCACGATGTTTTCCTTCACCGAAAAGCGTTTGATAAATTGCAATTATCAATTAGACACATGAGTTTTAATTGAAAAACTCATTGGTGCCTGCCCGCGTTCGAACTCGTGTTCCCTTCAAAAGAGTCGCACGGTCTCACCGCTGGCCTATCACAGCTCTCAGGAGCTCAGGAGAATTATATAGAAAAGTATTATTATACACAAGTCGAGAAGTGCAAGATTGGGATGGTATTGCCATGTGATGAGAAAGGAATGAATAAATGATGATTTATTTTTTAGGTTTTGCTTTAAATACACCACATATTCTAAGCAATGATTTAACTTAATTTATAGTTTTAAGTCATCAGTCGTTATCATTATTTTACAAGAATATAAGTTTTAGGATACACATCTAATTCTCTGTAAAGAATGTTATATATACGTACATATTGTCTAATCGATTGCCCTCATTTCTTACCGAGGTGTCGTAAAAGACGACTAAGATAAGCCGACCCGCCGTGTGGATTCCGATTGAGTTAAATAGACCACCCTCTTTCTTACCGACGGGTCGTAAAATACGACTAATGTAAGTTGACGTCAGGCATGCGGCCGGTCGTAAAATACGTAGCCGAATCCGACCCTACTTAGAGTGGGATAAGGGCAGGAAGATGATGATGACTTTATCGAATCCTAATAATCTCTTATTTACCGTAAAATAAAGCAGATATGTGTTTACAGCCGGAACTGTTAGATTAACGCTGTCCAAATCAAGCGATACCTTAATATAGTGATCACGGGTCATCTAGTTTTTATGAATAAATAAAATTTATAAATATATGGAACAATTACACATAGTGTCACAAAAAACACACATAGAAGTAACTTAATACTTGTGTTTTGGGTGATAGACAACTGTTATATATATATATATATATATATACAAATATAATTTTAAGTAAATACAAATATACATACGGACTGGAAGAATAACATTTGTTTTTAGAAAACGCATTATCACCGGATATTGGCTGTGATGGGCTTTCATCGCTTATGAAAAAATGAGCTTAAATTTTAATTTCAGACCTGTATGTAATTTTTGAGCCTTGAATGTTGTTTTTTTATGTTTTCATTAATCTCTTGTGTTTATTTTTAGGTTTATAATTGTATCATTGTAACTAAGAATGATGTGATCTCCTATAATCGGTAATACATAATTACTTTAAAACTATGGGATATATGTTGGATGGTTTATCATGTAATGCTGATAAAGATCCGAATAAGTCAATAAATTAAATAATAAATCATTGGTCCTCGGTGAATCTAAATTTATCCAGTAATCAGAAACCAAAATATATAAAAACTTTCTTAAAATAACTCTTTCGACAACCAACTTGATATAGAACCTTCTTTAAATTATTATGACTTTGATACGTCGCGAATTAAAACCTTTGTTAGGTTAATAATAGATGGCGTTTTTCAATGTCATGCTTTTCCTGTTGAATTAAAAATATTTCTATAACCTATATGTTACCCCAGTGTATAAAGAATAATTGTGCCTAATTTCATCGATCTTAAACTTGACAAACAGACACAGACTTTCGCATTTATAATATTAATAATGATTCAGTTGGCCGGAAATTAGTGCATTTACTTATATCGGAGCTGTAATAGCCCAGCGGTGAGACCGTGCGGTAACACGAGTTCAAACCCGAGCAGGCACCAATGAGTTTTTCTATTAAAACTCATGCGTCTAATTGATAATTGCAATTTATCACACGCTTTTCGGTGAAGGAAAACATCGTGAGGAAACCTGCATATCTCTTGAGAATACTGGAGATATGTGTAACCTACCAATCCGCATTGGAGCAGCGTGGTAGGTCTGAGCTCCAACCCTTCTCTCCAGAAACGGAGAGAGGAGGCCTATTCCCAGCAGTGGGATTGTAACAGGCCGCTACTTTACATTACTACTTTACTTATATCGATTATATTACTATTAATATTTTAGTATAGGGAATGTCATCTTGTTTGTAAGAATAGCTGAATTAATACTACAAAAAAATGTTTTCCACTCGAATGTTCAATTTTATAACGTATTTTATTAGCGTGTGCCGGTTAATACAAAATGTGTGGTCGTAAAAAAATTTCATGGCCGTGGCCCGAGCCACAGTGATGACCTTCTGTCGCCGGCCTTCTCTTCCTAGTTCCTATTATTACAGCAATGGTATTTTGGCGCCAACTGTTTATTGAAACTATTATATCCTTGTTACCATGTGAGTAATCATTCAGTACATAAAGTTTTTGGAAGAGCAGCAGGCCTACCATGAACTCTTATTGCGACTCAATTTAAAACGTAAACTAAATTGTTTTGCTTATTCATACAAAGACGTCTTAAAGACGCACACTTGTCAAGTCGTTGCCGAATGACTTAAAGTAACTTAAAGACGTTCGGAATGCGTCCTAAAAACATTTGAGTAAAAGAGACATCATCTGTAGTTCATATATCGTTTTCCTTTTAAAACATTACGACCCTAACGCAATCTACATTTCATGGTACGAAAAGAAAGCGGTTGAATTTATTTACTGACTTTGAATTGAATCGTTTTCTAAAAGTTCATGGTAGGCCTACTGTTCAGTTCAATAAAATATTTTTTATACAAGCAGGCGTTACTTTGCGGAATTACATATTACAGAAACTATAACAGAACTACTTTGCTATAATCCGCGTGTGCTAAGCGAATGTATGCAATACTAAGTGTATGAACTAGGAAAAATTCACGTACCTTACACTTGCAGGACAAAATCATCAAAATCATTGGACGCATTACCATTTAACAGACGCGAATTATAGCCAAGTAGTTATAGTTTCTTCAAAATATACTTTATTCAAGTAAACTTGTAAACAAGTGCTTTTGAATCGTCAACTCTACTGCTGGTTCGGAAAACTGTTCCTACCGAGAAGAGTCAGTAAGATAATAATAATAATATATGGGACACTTACACACACGGTTGTCTATCCCTAAAGTAAGTAATGGGTGATAGATAACTGGTAGATATATACATATATAATTTTAAATACATACTTAAATACAAATACACACCCAGGCTCGAAGAACCAAGTAATTGTTTACAGAAAATGTTGGCCCTCGGTGGGAATCGAACCCACGACCCGCGGAGCTGAAGGTAGGGTCACTACCCACTGCGCCAACAGGCCAGTCTCGTACATACTCGGCGTGGTAGCCATAACCACGCATTCTTAACATTTATGTAATCCTCACCTGCTTTCTGTATCAGCATCTTTTTAACAGTGTTTTTAAACTGCTGTAATGGCAAAGCTAAAATTGATTGCGGAATTTTATTATAGAATCTAATACCCAAACCCACTAAGATAGATCATTTAGTACAAAAAAACATTGCAAGGTCGTGCTACTGAGTAAGATGAGATCGTAAAACATCTAACGATCTCATTACGATAACAGTTTATACATAAAACAGTTTGATTGATATAAATACCATTCACTCAAATCAAATCATTCTTCATTCAAGCAAACTTGTAAACAAGTGTTTTTGAATATTCAACTCTACCGCTTGTTCGGAAAGCTGTTCCTATCGAAAAGTGCTAGCAAGAAACACGGCGGTTGCTCCTTTCAAAGTATAATTCTTATAACTAGATACATGTAGTCGAAGAGTACAGGGTCGAAGAGTAGCTGAATATTAAAGTGAGTTAATTCAAAAAAGTTGTTTGTGGCAAATTGCAATGAAGCGTAGAATAGCGCGTACAAAATTTAAAAATAATCAAAATTAAAAATATTCTTTATTCAAGTAAACTTGTAAACAAATGCTTTTGAATCGTCAACTTTACTGCTGGTTCGGAAAGCTGTTCCTACCGAGAAGAGCCAGCAAGAAACTCGGCGGTTGCTCTTTTAAAAATATAAATCTTAGAACTAGTTACATTTATTTATTACTGTCTTGTACAGGGTAGAAGTGCAGCTATATCCACACATCCTTATCATCTAAGTAATCTTCAACAGTATAGTAGGCTTTCTGTATCAGCCTCTTTTTAACAATGTTTTTAAACTGCTGTAATGGCATGGCCAAAATTGATTGCGGAATTTTATTATAGAATCTTATACCCATACCCAAAAACGATTTACGTACTTTTGCTAGGCACAAAACTCGGGAGTTTTAAAGAGACCAATTAGTTGAGAGAGTAAAAAAATAGATTTATAGTGCCTAGCGTCACGTCACATATGGCATAGAATTAGATTAATTTTGAATTCGATCAGTTTAATACTATGGGTGCGATATCCACGCATCCTTATCATTTATGTAATGCTCAATAGCGTTCTTTTTGTATGAGCCTTATGTAATATTATTCTTCTTTTTTTCGAACTGACTGTATGCTGTTAGCCCTAACGGCTTTTACAGCGTCACCGGGCTGGACGGGCGAGTGCACAAGCATCGTCGAGGTTGCGAAATGCAGAGAGTAGAGCGCAGAAGCTCTACTAGCGTCGGGGAACGTCGTCCTAAGGGTGCCTCCTGTGAGGCCGGACCATGGCTTAGGGCGACGCATAGTAGAGGGCTGGTGGTATGACTTTGATTAGTCATTGCGACGTCGCAAGGGTGGAATATTATTCTTCAAATTGACACACTCGTAGAGAGCTATTCCAAAAACAGAAGAATGGGACTAGACACGTGTATGTAACTATATACCAGAAGTACAAATCGGAAACTTATAACTAATCACTTCGCAAACAATAATATTTTGTTATCCTCGAAGCTTGCTACATACTCGTTAGTATATAATTATCTAGCACGTGGAAATGTTTCAATGAAGCGACGTCTTAAATCTTAACCATAGATTAAATAATACTTTATGTATTACTTTGTAAACAATTATATTTTTATTATGTTTTGTTATATTTTATTAAAGTTTTTTAATCAACTTGCCGTGTATGTATGTGAAGGTGGTTTTTTTTTCGAACTGACTGTATGCTTTAAGCCCTAACAACTTTCACCGGGCGGGACGGGCGAGGGCAGAAGCATCGTCGAGGTTGCGAAATAAATAAATAATATAAATAAATTCATGGGACATTTACACACACGGTCTTCCAGCCCCAAAATAAGTAACTTAATACTTGTGTTATGGGTGAGAGCCAACTGGTAAATATATACATATGTAGTTTTAAATACATACTTAAATACATATATACACCTCGACTCGAAAGACTCGAAGAACCAACATATTCTAAATAGAAAATGTTAGTTCTCGGCGGGAATCGAACCCGCGACCCGTGGAGCCGAAGACAGGGTCACTGCCAACTGCGCCAAGGGTTAGTCCAGAGAGAGAGAGAGAGAGAGAGTAAATGCAGAGAGTAGAGCGCAGAAGCTCTACTAGCGTCGGGGAACGTCGTCCTAAGGGTGGCTCCTGTGAGGCCGGACCACGGTTTAGGGCGACGCCTAGTGTAGGGCTAATGGTATGAATTTGATTAGTCATTGCGACGTCGGATCAAAAGTCAGATTGCTCAGGCTCCAAAGACTACAGAACCGACTTATGCGGACAGCCACTGGTTGTCCGTGGTTCATGCGAAACGTTGACCTCCATAGAGACCTCGATCTCCCTACCATTACTCACCTCTTTAAACGTTTTTCGAAATCTTACTTCGAGAAATCTGAGGTACACCCGAACCCCCTTATTTCAGTTGCTTCTACCTACATCCCAGTTAGGTCCGACCATCGAAAATATAGGCGTCCAAAAAGCGTCCTATATGACCCCGACGATCAAATAACGATCGCCAACACAGATACACGTAATACACACACACAGCGTCTTCGCCGGCGATGACGAGGTCCCAGTTTTCTGACGTCAGTTGGTCGTGGCTTCTCGCCACCCTTCCGACGCCGCAATGACTAATCTAAGTCATACCATGAACCCTCCACTACGCGTCGCCCTAAGCCGTGGTCCGGCCTCACAGGAGGCACCCTCAGGACGACGTTCCCCGACTTAAGTAGAGCTTCTGCGCTTTACTCTCTGCATTTCGCAACCTCGGCGATGCTTCTGCGCTCGCCCGTCCCGCTCGGTGACGCTGTAAAAGCCATTAGGGCTAACAGCATACAGTCAGTTCGAAAAAAAAAAAAAGCTGTGTGTGTATTATCGTTAGGGTCATGTAGGACGCTTTTTAGATGCCTATATTTTCGGTGAAGGTGGAACATTGCAAGTTATATATGACCCACTTCCCGGTGTCCGCTTGAGCTGTTGATTGACAATGCATGTATATGATAAGCATGACCTGATGCTGCTGCCAGGATCGGCTCCAGAGGAATTCTTCAACGGTTAACAGTAGGGACATGATATGTTTTTAAAATCTTTTTTAATTTGATTTCTTCTAGATGACACATATAAATGATGACAAGACTGCAATTAAATAATGTAAATTTAAATGTTTAAAAGATTGACCGCTGAGTTTCTTGCTGGTTCTTCTCGGTAAGAGCAACATTCCGAACCAGTGTAGCTTATTAAATCTAATTATTGATTCTTGACGATTCAAAAGTGCTTGTAAAAAGCCTACTTGAATAAAGATTATTTTGATTTTGATGTCAAATAAACATTTCTTTTATAGAATTATTACTTTGTGGAGATCGATATAACAAAAGTCATCATTATCCTCCTGCCCTTGTCCCACTCTAAGTAGGGTCAGCACAACATGTTACAAAAATGTTTCTTATATGATTTGGCTAGCTATTTTACGACGGCCGCCTGACTGACGTCAACATACCTTAATCGATTTTTAAGAATTGGTCGCCT
The DNA here is from genome assembly GCA_947086505.1 of Morpho deidamia. NCBI lineage: Eukaryota > Metazoa > Arthropoda > Insecta > Lepidoptera > Nymphalidae > Morpho > Morpho deidamia. Next base: position 15,223,057 of record CAMTZC010000022.1, read on the forward strand.
CTGTAAGATATGAGGGTGGTCTATTCTACTCAGTTGGATACCACACGACGATTCAACTTACCTTAGCTTAGTAACAAAATAGGGTGATCTATTATACTTAGCGGGATAGCTACAAAAACTTATTGATGGATTGCACTTATCTTTGAAATAACTGACATAGACAACACTACAAGACTAGACCTGTACGGTCTACAACAAAACAGAAATATATATTTTTTGGAAATTAATAAAATTAAAATAAATATGACTGAATTATTTATAGAATACTTTGCGGAGTTCCATAATTGTTGTCGCTGGAAACATTTTGCTGGGGTATTTTGAAAAAATATTGGTAACATTGAAGAGAGCGCCATCTTGACTCGCGCCTTGGTGTTAGTGGGTTTGACTGGAGGGGCATTCCGTTTACCAGTGGAAAAAGTGGGGGTTTGAATCTGTCGGCGATAATATAATACAAAAGTAATTAAATTATCACCCATCTCACACCAATACACAAGCACTGCACACATTTACTGCCATAATCTCAACAATTGTTTTGTCCCGTAACCGAAGCGAATTAAAAAGTTAAATTGTTTTAATTTAATTCCTAAAGCAGTAGATATCCCCTTCTGGTTGTAACTGCCCTCACAGGGTCCCCTAGACGAAAATTGATTAAGGGGTCAATAGTTAATTAAAATAACTTCCTAAAATTTTTAAACATAAAATCATACACTAAAGCCTACTTTACTATTGAGGATGACTTAGACGATAAGAATGCGTTGACATAGCTACTCTTCGACCTTGTGCAAGACAGAAATTACTAAATGTAACTAGAAATAAGAATTATACTTTGAAAAGAGAAAACGCCGAGTCTCTTGCTGGCTCTTCGCGGTAGGAACAGTTTTCCGAACCAGCATTAGAGTTGAGGACTCGAAAGCACTCGTTTACATGTTTAATAAAGAATACAAAAGTAATAATAAAATTATTTTGCTATAATCCGCGATACAGTAAATGGAAAATATATATAGTGTTAAATAAATAGTGGACTATCCGTATTTTCATACCCGATACGTACAGGATTCGTAAAAACACATGCACAAACCTCCACCACTTCCACCACAATACACAAGCACTACACACGTTCACTATCACAAACTCAACAATCGTTTCGCCCCGCAACCGAAGCATCATCAGGAGATAGACTCCACGACAAAATCGCAAAGCTTTGCGTATAGATAGTCCACTATACATTTAACACTATATATATTTTCTAATTACTGTATCGCGGATTATAGCAAAATAATTTTATTATTACTTTTGTATTATGGATCTCCGCAAATTAACGCCTAATTCTATAAATTATTGAATAAAAAATATTTTAAATTTTTGCTTTTGAATCTTAAAAATCAAAAATATATATTAAAGTGTTAAAGTATTCAGAAGTAATAACTTTTTTATTACTTATTGTGTAATAAAAATCCGTAAGTAAATAAATTTCAAGTGTTCTTTATATAACAATTTGTAGAGAAGTGGGTGTATTAAAATTATATCATAACTAGTTTTGCTAACCGTACACGTTCATTTAACAAGGAAACTCAAGTGCCTCACGACATTTACTGATATGCAAATTAATAATTTATTTATACACTTCAACAACAGAAATATTCAAAATGGATTCCTTATGGATTTATAAAGGCGTAACGTGATAATAATAGTATTCATTGTTGCAAAAATTTGGTTAAAAATGAGTTCTTTTGATGCGTTAAGGACATATGTTGTTATACTAGAGTAGTGGAGACATAAACAGGCCTGTAAGTGATAGTAAAAAAAACTTTTATTTCATCAACAGAGTTATAAACATCGAAGTAAGGTTGGAGCCTTTTTTTAATCATAGATATACTTGTGCCTTCGCTCTTCCATCATATCATCTATACTATACATTTTTCTTATGAGACGATAAATGTTTTTGATTGTGTATGCAAATACGTGTTTTCGTGAGTGTGAATGTGTGTGTTAATGAGCGTGTTTTCATTCCTGTTTTCAGTTATTATATGCATAAATATGAAACTCGTATACTAAAAAAGAAAGACATAGATACACCCTCATTTAATTTCTGTATGGCACATTTACGGCTGACTTTCCTACTCTATAATACTCGTAACTGTATGGTTAGGGAAACATCGATAACTGCAAGGAACAATATTGTATAGTACGCGGCAATAAATAATGCACATCGAGGCTCAGATAGAGAAATCGGCTAGATTCTGCTTCATAGAGCATTGTCTCTGTCGCACAGACTGACGAATCCGTGTGTGCCAGTGACAGCGCTCTACGAAACTGAATTTACTTTTCTTTTAACATCCCATACATTTTCTTTTATAGCGGATTGTAGCAAGTAATTCATTATTTTCTGAACTCTTGATTAATTCGTAATTCCGGTAGTTCTAAAAATATTTTTTCTGTAATTTTCTCTATATAATAATTTACTCCACCCACGGGTCTGTATGAAATGTTTCCCGTGATTTTATCTGAGAGAATGTTGTTTACTTTGTACCAGTCCTTTGTATTATATTATTTAATAATGAAACATTTAAGACGTATCCACCTACGCTCCAAGTATTAAGCTCCTGAGTTTATTTGCCTAACCCCTCGTACGCACGACAGGATTTTTGTCGTGCGTTAAAAATACGTCGAAATGAAAAAAATGTGCACGCCCCTCCACCAAATTACATTATTTTAATGTGTGAGAGAAAATATTGACTGTACTATTTTATATGTGTGCGCGCAGCAATTTCAACCAATCCGGGTTACAAGTAACGTTTGCATAAAAATAAAATTAATATTTATAATCAAATTTATGTTGGAGGGGCGTGTACTTTTAGAATGAAAGATCTCTATCCAGGTATCTGTTCACACGACAGCGCATTTTAAACTTTTAAGCAAGTGCTTTTGAATCGTCAACTTTACTGCTGGTTCGGAAAGCTGTTCCTACCGAGAAGAGCCAGCAAGAAACTCGGCGGTTGCTCTTTTTAAAATATAAATCTTAGAACTAGTTACATTTATTTATTACTGTCTTGTACAGGGTAGAAGTGCTCTCGTTTCATAATTCTTTATATTTCATATCAATCCGCATTGAAGCAGCGTGATAGAGTAGCATCAACCTTTCTCCCCAAAAACGAAAATGAGAGGCCCAACTGTAGGATGATAAGGCGTTACATTACTTTTACTGAAGTCAATGCAAATGAAGCCGCGGAGAGAAGCTAAATAAAATTATGCCTAAAACCTTCGCAGTTCCTACTTTTACCTCCGAAATATGAAAGCCTAAATGTTTATGTTGACTTTAGGCTTGAGGCAAACAGTTCCTACTGTTATAAAAGACTTAGTAAACGTTAATATTGACTTTATAGGCTTCAGATCGATTTGGGTGTGACTCCTCAAATTGATTGTATAAGCAAAGTGACTTCCAATGTTTACAAAGTCGATATCAAGTGTGTACAAAATGTTCGGCCGACCTTGCAAATAAAAACGCCAAAGTAGACAAACAGGCATCGCCAAGCTTCTTATATATATAAAGCACTAGCTGTTACCAGCGACTTCTTTAACATGAACCTTTGAGTCTTGAAATAAACAGACTTGGCTTTTTAAAAAACATCATCATCATCATTCTCCTGCCCTTATCCCACTCTAAGTGGGGTCGGCACAACATGTTACAAACATGTTGTCATATGATTTGGCTTCGTATTTCACGACCGGCCGCCTGCCTGGCGTCATTTTATCTTAGTCGCCTTTTACGACACCTCGGTTAGAAATGAGGGTGGTCTATTGTATGCAGTCGGATACGACACGGCACATACCTTAATCGCCTCTTACGACACCTCGGTAAGAAATGAGGGTGGTCTATTCTATGCAGCCGGATACCACACGGTACATACCTTAGTCACCTCTTACGACACCTCGGTAAGAAAGGAGGGTGGTCGATTCTATGCAGTCGGATACCACACGGCAGAATTTAAAAACAAAACCATAGGTAATATAATAGCTAATAAAACACAAGGCCGTTTAAGAAATCCATTAATTTTAAGTTGAGCAAAACGATTTTGCCAGATACCGTATAAAAGCTGGTATTAAACTTTCTCTTTCGTATTGTTTATGGCCGCGGGATAATAAAAGATCTGAGGCAATAAACTGAAGTAAAGTCCAAAGATAAAAGTAAAATCTACAATTCAACTTCAGAACCGATTTATGCGGACAGCCACTGGTCGTCCGTGGTTCATGCGGAACGTTGACCTCCATAGAGACCTCAATCTTCCTACTTCTCACCTCTTCAAACGTTTTTCGAAATCTTACCTCGAGAAATCTGAAGTAAACCCGAACCCCCCTTATTTCAGTTGCTTCTACCTACATCCCAGTTAGGTCCGACCTTCAAAAATATAGGCGTCCAAAAAGCGTCCTCTATGACCCCGACAATCAAATAACGATCGCCAACACAGAAACACGTAATACACACACACAGCGTCTTCGCCGGCGAAGATAGAAAGAAAGAAAGAAAAAGAAAGAAAAAACATTTATTTCGGCTAAAAGATGAGGTCCCAGTTTTCTGACGTCGGTTGGTCGTGGCTTCCCGCCACCCTTCCGACGCCGCAATGACTAATCTAAGCCATACCATCAACCCTCCACTACTCGTCGCCCTAAGCCGTGGTCCGGCCCCACAGGAGGCACCCTTAGGACGACGTTCCCCGACATAAGTAGAGCTTCTGCGCTCTGCTCTCTGCATTTCGCAACCTCGGCGATGCTTCTGCGCTCGCCCGTCCCGCCCGGTGACGCTGTAAAAGCCATTAGGGCTAACAGCATACAGTCAGTTCAAAAGAAAACAATTCAACTTTGTATTACATAAATTATTGCAAATGAAAAATCTTGAATGCAATTTAATATGTTTTATTATACTCACTTCAAACGGAATGAAAACACAGTACCGAGGATTTATGTGTCTCATCGATAATTGCAATTTATTACACTCTTTTCGATGAAGGAAAACATCGCAGAAACCTGCATATATCTCAAGAATTCTGGGGATATGTGTAACCAACCATTGGAACGTATTAGAGCGGCGTGTTAGGTCTTAGTTCCAACACTTCTCTCCAAAATCGAATAGAAGAGGCCAATGCCCAGCTGTGGGATAGTAACAGGTGATTTCTTATTTTACCCGTTCGAAGCTGGGGAGTATTGACTAGTTTATAATTTAAAGAAATACTTATGTCTCACTGTTATAGTCAAAAAAATTTTTTGATCGTCAGGAACTTTCCGTTCATAAAACAAATCGATGTTTAACCACTGAAATTTTATAGTATACTAGCGGTCCGACCACACGTCGCTGTGGCTTTTTTACTTTTTTTTTTTTACTTAAATACAAATAAACACCCAGGCTCGAAGAACCAACTAATTGTTTTTTGGAAAATGTTGGCCCTCAGCGGGAATCGAACCCGCGACCCACGGAACTGAAGATAGACCTATACCACTACCCCCTGCGCCAACATGCCAGTCACATTGTTTGTATCATTCTAACGAGAACAGTGGCGATCACGCCTTGATAACCTTTGGTATTTGATTACATTGAGTTTAATTATGTTTATTGATGATATGAATTATTATTTAATTGCTAGCACCACTATTAGCTTAATTTAGAGATATATTAAAGATAGTTTAAAAAAAGTTTTGCTCCTTGTGTCGTGGGTTCGATTCCCGCCGAGGGCCAACATTTTCTATAACCAATTTCTTGGTTCTTCGAACTTGGGCGTATATTTGTCTTAAAGTCATCATCATCATGTTACAAACATGTTGTCAAATGATTTGGCTACGTATTTTATGTCCGGCCGCCTGCATGACGTCAACTTACCTTAGTCGCCTTTTACGACACCTCGGTAAGAAAGAGGGTGGTCTATTCTGCTCAGCCGGATACCACACGGCACATACCTTAGTCGCCTCTTACGACACCTCAGTAAGAAAGAGGGTGGTCTATTCTACTCAGCCGAATACCACACGGCACATACCTTAGTCGCCTCTTACGACACCTCGGTAAGAAAGAGGGTGGTCTATTCTACTCAGCCGGATACCACACGGCACTTACCTTAGTCGCCTCTTACGACACCTCGGTAAGAAAGAGGGTTGTCTATTCTACTCAGCCGGATACCACACGGCACTTACCTTAGTCGACTCTTACAACACCTCGGTAAGAAAGAGGGTGGTCTATTCTATTCTGTCGGATACCACACGGCGGGTATATTTGTATTTAAGTATGTATTTAAAATTATATTTGTAATATTTACCATTCGTCCGTCACCCAAAACACATTTTTTTTTTCGAACTGACTGTATGCTGTTAGCCCTAATGGCTTTTACAGCGTCACCGGGCGGGACGGGCGAGCGCAGAAGCATCGCCGAGGTTGCGAAATGCAGAGAGTAAAGCGCAGAAGCTCTACTTAAGTCGGGGAACGTCGTCCTGAGGGTGCCTCCTGTGAGGCCGGACCTCGGCTTAGGGCGACGCGTAGTGGAGGGTTGATGGTATGACTTAGATTAGTCATTGCGGCGTCGGAAGGGTGGCGAGAAGCCACGACCGACCGACGTCAGAAAACTGGGACCTCGTCTTCGCCGGCGAAGACGCTGTGTGTGTGTATTACGTGTATCTGTGTTGGCGATCGTTATTTGATCGTCGGGGTCATACAAGACGCTTTTTGGACGCCTATATTTTCGATGGTCGGACCTAACTGGTATGTAGGTAGAAGCAACTGAAATAAGAGGTTCGAGTGTACCTCAGATTTCTCAAAATAAGATTTCCAAAAACGTTTAAAGAGGTGAGCAATGGTAGGGAGATCGAGGTCTCTATGGAGGTCAACGTTCCGCATGAACCACGGACACCCAGTGGCTGTCCGCATAAATCGGTTCTGAAGTCTTTGGAGCAGTCAAACCACAAGTATTAGGTTATTTACTTTGGGGATGGGCGACCGTGTGTGCAAGTGTCCCATATATTTATTATTTCTCTATTACATAGATTCATTTTAGTTATCCCTTCTTCTCGTTCCAGATCCTTCCTCATATAGACGGCTTCAATCACGTGTCCAAGATAGCAGCCCTGACAGACGTTGAGATCAGCCTGGTGCGAGCCTGCGTACAGAACCTGGTATACTACGGCGTGGTCACGCTCGTGCCGATCTTCCAATACTGCGCTGTGAGTATCCTGTACGTTGTCACAACTATGAAGTAATTTATCTTTGTGGACGCAGTTTGTGAACGCAGCGAGTGAAAGAGAGGTAAGTATGGGTGACAGAGTGAGAGGATTGAAATTGTGATATTTATCATCCATACTAATTTGCCATGTGGTATCCGGCGGAAAGCGCAGCGTCGGCAAACCCCCTACGAGGTGGGCAGACGACCTCAAAAAGGTCGCAGGGAGCCGCTGGATCCAGGCGGCGCAAGATCGTGTAGTGTGGAGATCCCGTTAAGAGACCTATGTCCAGCAGTGTGGTATCTGGCTGAGTGGAATAGACCGCCCTCATTTCTTAGCGAGGTGTCGTAAAAGGCGACTAAGGTAAGTCGATCCGCCGTGTGGTATCCGGCTGAGTAGAATAGAGCACCTTAATTTCTTACCAAGGTATCGTAAGAGGCGACTAAGGTAAATCGACCCGCCGTGTGGTATCCGGCTGAGTAGAATAGACCACCCTCATGTCTTAGCGAGGTGTCGTAAAAGGCGACTAAGGTAAGTCGACCCGCCGTGTGGTATCCGGCTGAGTAGAATAGAGTACCCTAATTTCTTACAGAGGTATCGTAAGAGGCGACTAAGGTAAATCGACCCGCCGTGTGGTATCCGGCTGAGTAGAATAGACCACCCTCATTTCTTAGCGAGGTGTCGTAAAAGGCGACTAAGGTAAGTCGACCCGCCGTGTGGTATCTGGCTGAGTAGAATAGAGTACCCTAATTTCTTACAGAGGTATCGTAAGAGGCGACTAAGGTAAATCGACCTGCCGTGTGGTATCCGGCTGAGTAGAATAGACCACCCTCATTTCTTAGCGAGGTGTCGTAAAAGGCGACTAAGGTAAGTCGACCCGCCGTGTGGTATCCGGCTGAGTAGAATAGAGCACCCTAATTTCTTACCAAGGTATCGTAAGAGGCGACTAAGGTAAGTCGACCCGCCGTGTGGTATCCGGCTGAGTAGAATAGAGCACCCTAATTTCTTACCAAGGTATCGTAAGAGGCGACTAAGGTAAGTCGACCCGCCGTGTGGTATCCGGCTGAGTAGAATAGAGCACCCTAATTTCTTACCAAGGTATCGTAAGAGGCGACTAAGGTAAGTCGACCCGCCGTGTGGTATCCGGTTGAATAGAATTGACCACCCTCTTTCTTACCGAGGGGTTATAAAATACGACTAAAGTCAGTTGAAATCAGGCAGGCGGCCGGTCGTGAAATACGTAGCCAAATCATTTGATGTTTGTAGCATGTTGTACGGATCCCACTGAGTGGGATAAGGGCAGAAGGATGCAAAGTAGCGGCCTGTTACAATTCCCACTGCTGGGAATAGGCCTCCTCTCTTCGTTTCTGGAGAGAAGGGTTGGAGCTAAGACCTACCACGCTGCTCCAATGCGGATTGGTAGGTTACACATATCAACAGAATTCTCTAGAGATATGCAGGTTTCCTCACGATGTTTTCCTTCACCGAAAAGCGTGAGATAAATTGCAATTATCAATTAGACACATGAGTTTTAATTGAAAAACTCATTGGTGCCTGCCCGGGTTTGAATTCGTGTTCCCCTCGAAAGAGTCGCACGGTCTCACCGCTGGGCTATCACAGCTCTTGGCAGAAGAATGATGATGTTTTAATTTCGCGAAAACTTCAAAGATATTCAAATTTCAATTTTTTTTCACTATAAAAGAGGTTTAACCCACCCTTCCTTTGTTTTGCTATATCTCAAACATACTAGTCAGCGCTTTGTATGTTTGTCGACCCCACTTAGAGTGGAATAAGGGCATGAGGATGATATATGCATATCCATACAAATATTATAAATGCGAAAGTTTGTCTGTTTTAAAATTTCATAACTAATACGCCAGAGCTATTGATGAAATTTGTTACAATTGTAACTTATATACCAGGCTAACATATCTCATTTTTTTTCTTTACAGGTGTACAGCGCAACGCCAAAATTAAGGCAGCTTACACGATGTGCGGGCCTTCAGCGGCAGTGTGTAGAGTTCTGCGCGAGATCACGTAAATATCGTTATAGTATACCTCTTTTTATATTAATTCGCTCTATCCGAAGAACAAAGTCACATCTCCCAAAGGATAGGGCGATTTAACACGTTCACGCCGAAGCGAAACCTAAGTTTTTGCGCATGAGGCGGGATCGTCTTATCTCGTTACGTTTTCTACGGCGGTTAATTATTAATTAATTAACACGCTTAATGCGAGATCACAACAGCAGGCCTACCATGAACTCTTATTGCGACTCAATTGAAAACGTAAACTAAATTGTATTGCTTTTTCATACCATAACGTCTGGAATACGCACACTTTAAGTCCTTGCCGAATGTGCGTTCGGAATGCGTCCTAAAAACGTATGAGTAAAAGAGACAGAGTTATCTATAGTTCATATAACGTTATCCTTTTCAAAAGTTACAATGCAATGCACATTTTATGGTACGAAAAGAAAGCGGTTCGGTTCAGGTACTGACTTTGAATGGAATCGTTATCTAAAAGTTTATTGTAGCAGTTCGCTGCTCTAGGCTTCGGACGCGCTAAATGCTAGATTGGAACAGTTCTGACATCGTTTTTTCAAACACAAATTAATTAATTGCTAATGTTTATAAAACTGAATCTTGATATACATATAATATTATGAGAAGTAATCCTATGTAATCCTCAAAAGTATAGTAGTATGTCTTTTTTTAATAGTGTTTTAAATCACTATAATGGTAAAGTTAAAGTAGATTGCGAAATTTTATTATAGAATCTTATACTCAAACCCACAAACGACTTATGTATTTTTGCAAGGCGCAAAGCAGGATCCGCAAGCTTATGTCGGTTCCTACTTTGTCTATTATATATATCGCCAATCTTTTTATAATTATGTATTTTCTTATGTACAAAAATTAAATTTCTAAACTAAACTAAATATACTGTGAATCCAATGTAAGAATACCTGTTTCCTTGAAGTTTGAATATTTAAGTGTGCCCCGCCGGTGGGTCACGCCGACTAACGGAAGTCAAGTGTGTCTCACATTGTCACGCTGGCTTGAGCGTGTTAAACGATTTCTTCGTCATACTGTGATATCCGGCCGTGTATGTGATACCGTGTGATATCCGGTAGAATAGACCACCCTCATTTAATACCGAGGTATCTTAAAAGGCGACTAAGGTAAGATACCCACTGTATGGTATCCGGTTGAGTAAAATATACCACCCTCTTTCTTACCGAGAGATTGTAAAATACGACCACGGTAAGTTGACGTCAGGCAGGCGGCCGGACATAAAATACGTAGCCAAATCATGTGACAACATGTTTGTAATATATGCCGACCCCACTTAGAGTGGAATAAGGGTAGGAGGTTGAAGACTGTGCCACTTGAATATAGCTTAGCGATTTATTTTAGAGCCTAGCGGTTTCTTCAGGTCTATTTTAGATCTATTCTAGCGCGTAGAGATTGTAAATAAATAACTAAAAATGGGACGTTAACTTGGAATTTTTTTTTTCACTGACGAATTCTTGAGTTTTGCAGAAGGAAACATACAGACGATGTATTTTTTATATTGGAATGCTTTCTTTCAGCTCGTCAACTACCGAAAGTGAGCGATCTGTTCCGGATGTACGCGGGAATGTCTTACGGCAGCACGGTGCGCGACCTGTGCCGAAGAATGAGACCTCAAGAGCTGGCTATTAATGAGAGGAAGCTGGTCCTCTTTGGTGTCCTCGAGGGCCTCATACGGAGGGTGTACAAGGTGAGTCCCTAAGTTAGTCTAGTCTCCAGTCTCTGAATGAGAACTCTATCGCCTCTACATTTAAATCAAAAATATTCTATATTCAATTCAACTTGCTAGCAAGCGCTTATCAATTATCAAAGCTACTGCTGTTTCGGAACACTAATCCTAACGAGAATACCCAGCAAGAAGGCAAGCGGTTACTCTTTTCGAAATAATACTTTTTAAGTTAAATTAAGTTAAGTTACACTTAGTCGTTACTATCTTTTTACATAAAAAAAGAAAAAATATCCACGCATTCTTATTAACTAAGTAATCTTCAACAGTATAGTAGACTTTCTGTATCAGCCTCTCTTTGTTTTTAAACTGCCGTAATGGCAAGCTTAAATTGATTGTGGAATTTTATTATAGAATCTTATACCCAAACCCACAAACGACTAACGTACGTTTTCCTACTTTGTATCTTATATACATAATCTATTGTTTTATAATTCATTATATTTTTATATACAAAAATTAAATTGTTTAAAATATACTGTGAAGTAAATGTAAAAATACATGTTTCATTAAATTTCTCTCGCAGGGAAACGCGACGCAACGAGGGAGACTTAAATTGTAAATGCCACGTATTGCTCTTTTATATATTACAATTTTTTTTTCATAATCGCGCATTTATCCCTATCTATTTTATTATATTGTTACGTATAAGGGTTCGTGGATTTAAATCACAAGTACCTGGTGACTCGTTAAAAACACTTTATTCAGCTTTTCTCTCTATGCAGTCCGTCAAGAAAGTCGAGGTCACTATTATTTCACTTTGATTTTCGTTCCTTTAGTCGCTATTCGCAAACTGAACGTCGAGACGCACGATACGTCCGCTTATATATCAAACGAACCGATTTTGAGAATGTACGCGACCGTTCGCGAGACCTAGCGGCGATGTCGAACACGATCCATAAACAAAGTGAATGTTTCAGAGAATAGAGTCAAAATCAAAGAATTCGTGGGATATATGTACATATTCAAATTCAAAATATTCTTTATTCAAGTAAACTTGTAAACAAGTGCTTTTGAATCGTCAACTTTACTGCTGGTTCGGAAAGCTGTTCCTACCGAGAAGAGCCAGCAAGAAACTCGGCGGTTGCTCTTTTTAAAATATAAATCTTAGAACTAGTTACATTTATTTATTACCGTCTTGTACAGGGTAGAAGCGCACCTATATCCACACATCCTTATCATCTAAGTAATCTTCAACAGTATAGTAGGCTTTCTGTATCAGCCTCTTTTTAACAGTGTTTTTAAACTGCTGTAATGGCATGACCAAAATTGATTTCGGAATTTTATTATAGAATCTTATACCCAAACCCACAAACGATTTACGTACTTTTGCTAGGCGCAAAGCAGTCGCAAGCTTATGTCGGTCCTACTTTGTCTATTATATACATCACCTATCGTTTTATAATTCTTTATATTTTTATGTACAAAAATTACATTGTTTAAAATATACTGTGAAGCAAATGTTAGAATACCTGTTTCGAAACAAATGAATTTGAACTCTATGATATATAGTTTATGGAACTCTTCTTGCGTGTTCTTAAACTATAACCGTCCAATTTGAACGAACACTTTTCGAATGTTCGTAACAGTATTTTATCTATTTTCCAAAGTATCCAGTAACCCTGCACAATGACAACGCGTCAGTACGTAGCGAGCACAGCCAGTACGTCGCACGCACTTACAACGGTCTAGTCTGCCTCGACGAACTCTGTTGCCAAGGAGGGCTTTCCACCTCGCAGCTCGAGGAGCAACTCGAGAGAGACAGTGACGTCATATTTATAGTCAAATGAACACTTCGCAACTGAGTACAACAAACCACTGCAAAGAAAAAGGGAAACGATCATCAGATACGTGAGCTATAGACTATAGAACAATTTTATGTTCAGGCTCTATGTATTGGCACTAACTAACCTATCTTAAAAGTTTAATGTAATTATAAAAATTTTATATTATTTATTATTATATGACATTTATTATTTTATAAGAAATTTATAAAAAGTTACTGATATCGCTCATGGTCCGCAATTTAATGTAGAACAAAAAAAAATCTTCCATTTTAAAGTTTTCATCGCTAAGAAAAATGCAGTTAGTTAGCTTGAACGAGCGGCCTTAAATATAATTGAGAGTTCTAGCGGTATTGCTTCTGAAAAGAATGTATATTATTATTATATTTTTACATTTACGCATATTCCTAGTTCATAAGACGTGTCTTTTAAATTTTACAACTATTGCAGCCCGTGAGCGATATGATCGAGCTCTATACATTGTTTTTTGCGCAAACATTGTGACCTCTCGAAGAAGTTTTATTAAAAAAAAAATACTAGACAAAAGATCGTCATATTCTTGAACTCCATAGAGTTCTATGGATAATATTCCATATATGATCAATAGATTGCGATTGAGATCCATATAAATCCAAGATTAACTGTTACACATTGACTTTTTTCTTATACGCTTATATGTTTTATAATAAAGAGTTTACTATAAAAAATTAAATATGTTAGAGCTCTTTGAATTGTTACAAACACTCTGATGCGTTTTATTTAAAAAAAGTTACTATAACAAATGCTATCATATTATGTTTTTGGTCTATGGACTGTCCGTTGCACAAACAAAAATACAAATTCACTTATTTGAATTTAACGTTTAATCATGTTTATGTAGCCTTTCTCACACAGTCGTTATTGTTTTAAGTCAAATCCCATCGCTTACCATAATAATTTCTTGGTATATCTATTCCCTTTATACCTCCATAAAAGTAAAAGTAAGCTTTTTTCATTTTTTGGCCTTTATTTTAGTTCTTTCATATCAAATTTCATCGAATAAAATCTTGCTACGTCTATAACCTATGGATTAGTATGAAAAGGCAACATTATTGCTGAAAGGTCTACGTCCGCTCTAATCTAAACAGAATATGCAGTCGATATCTTTATTGACTATTTTAATTAGACTACACTAGACTCGGCGTTATTAAAAATTGAACGTTTTATGAATATTTCCGTCTCTTTATAAAGATCATTTGAAATCGATACAAAATATAAAAATTAAGGGTCATTCACCTGTACAGAAGCAGAAAACATGCGTAACACATTTGTGTAACACATAAGAGAAATTTAATAATACCTTCTTCTTTCTCCTACCCTTATCCCACTCTAAGTGGGGTCGGTACAACATGTTTTTCTCTTCCATTCTCTTCTATCATTCGTCAACTCTGGCGCTACTCCTTTTATATGCATGTCATACTTCACACAGTCTAACCATCTCTTTTTAGGCCTTCCTCTAGTCACATATCCATCCACATTCATACTCAACACTCGTTTGATCACATGACTTTCATCCCTCCTCATTACATGTCCATACCATCCCAATCTTGCACCTCTCATCTTTTCTATAATGGGCGCAACTTTCAGACTTCCCCTTATATACTCATTTCTTATTTTATCAAGTCTTGTCACACCACACATCCACCTTAACATCCTCATCTCATTTGCATGTACAATTTAATAATATATATTTAATAAATACTTTATTGAATATTAATAAAGTATAATCATATAAATTTCTATTATAACTTTTATAGTAATATATTATTAATAGAATTTAGGTTTTTCTTGTACTACGTAACAATATCATCGGTATAAGATTAGACTGTACTATCAAACATACATTGGAACCTATATTATCCATATGTAAGAGATAGCTTGATATTTTATATGTTATTTAATGTTTTTTAAACAAGAAAATTTTCTATTTAATACCTTTATACGACTTTCTACATACAAATTGTGTCCACGTTCAATCTATATACAATATACATAATTTTAAATAATGTTAAAGGTGTCTTATACATCATCTATCTTTCGAATTCGGGACATAAATTGTTTATTTACTATTTTACAATAATAAAATACTATTAAAATAGGTTTATTTCTTAAGATTACTATATTCTTTATTTTATAAAAAGCTTTAATATGCGAATGAATCCGCGGTTGGACGCTAGTACTAATAAATAACATTTTTATATTACGTGAACTGCTCAATATTTCTAGAAATAATTTTTATAACTTATTTACAAATGTATGTACATAAACAAAGGTGCTAATATTTTATTTTTTATTTTTTAAGGCTAGCATACATTCAGGTGAATGCCGATGGAAATATAAATATATAATTTAAACTATATTAAATTGATAATATTTTATTTATATAATTAATTTTACTTAACTGAGATCTGGAATGTTTAAATTAATGGTATAATAATTATAATGTAATAAAATAAAAAGTGCAATACATTTTTACACGATTACCGTAAAACAAATGTAATTATTTTTACTTTTTTGCAATGTGTGCTAGCCTATAGTTTAAATCTATTAAAAGTTTGTACAGAAGGCATGAATTTCCCACCGAATTGACTTCACTGAATGAATTTCTAATCGCATAATAATGTATTTTAAACTGTCTATCAAGAAATTGCATAAAGTATCAAATAATAAATTAATAACGTAATACAAGATAATATATTTGTTGATGTTTAAATGAATAATGTTAATAAAATATAATAATAATAATATATGAAACGTACTTTTCTAATGATAATTTGGGATTTAAACTCTCTATAGAGAGCTGAAGTGCCAACAGTCTGTAGTAGTTTTCTTTTCTTTTTCTTTCTTTCTTACCTTTCATTTTTCCCTTCTATACATCAGGAAGTACATACTTTTGGACACTTAGGTTTTAAGTGGCTTTTGTACATATAAATATGGTCGATGTTAACATTTATACTTTAATAATAATACAATTTTTTTTAATGTTACATTGGAACAGCTTTGACACATTTCTAATATGCAATCGCCTCAATACACTATGGATGTTTCTTATTATTTGAGAGCCAAACGTGATTGTATCGTGTTAAAAATTCACTTCTATGCACTGCTTAGTGCAATTAAATGATTATTATTACAAGCAATATAACAGAACTAACTACTTTGCTATAATCCGCACGGGTTAAGTGAATGCATGCAAAGCCAATGTGTATGAAGCAGGCAAAATCTACGCACCTTATACATGCAGGACCAGCCACCACATGCACCCCAAGGCGCAATTCACCAGCAACAACGCACACAAAAGCAGCACACACACCCACCACCACAATCTCGACGATAGCAAAGTAGTTAGTTCTGTTATATTGCTTGTAATATGGAATTCCGCAAAGTAACGCCTGCTTCTATAAATCATTTAAATCGATTATTATTAAATCATTTACTGTATACAAATATTTTTTTTAATATGACTTTATAAACAGTTTTTTTTAACTATTGAATAATTTTTTGAGCTCATTTTAGTGCGCTATGACGAGAAGGCAAAATGACCACTTCTAATAGATAAAATGGCTCTGAATTTTTTTATAAAAACGATATATTTCCTTTACTTATTCAATAAATAAGAAACAATTCTCCCAAATGTCAGCTCATTTATTCTATTTCAATGTCAATGT
The DNA here is from genome assembly GCA_947086505.1 of Morpho deidamia. Classification (NCBI taxonomy): domain Eukaryota; kingdom Metazoa; phylum Arthropoda; class Insecta; order Lepidoptera; family Nymphalidae; genus Morpho; species Morpho deidamia. Next base: position 15,239,543 of record CAMTZC010000022.1, read on the forward strand.
TTATGTTTATTTATATTATTGACTATTCGAAAGAAGTTGCTAATTGAAACATGTTGGTTTTTTTTATTTTTAGTGTTTAATGTTATATGAGCAGTATTCTAAAACTAATTAAATTCTGTCCGTTATAAAGTTTATTGCCACTGTAATTATATGTGGTAGTCTTGGATTATTGTTGAATGACTTGAAATTGAGACTAATATCACGAGCTCTATACTTGTTAAAATCGTACACAGTTACATAATGAACAGTTAAATGAAACTGTTACTTTCCTAATTTATATATTACGAATTTATCACATTATCTGTATTCCCTAGTCGATTTTTATGAAACAAAATGACTTATTCCTAGTCATAGAGTTGTTGTACAGTGCCTTCTGATAAACACAAATCGCATAAATTAGGTTAGAATATATAGAAAATTAATGTCTTTAAATCTAGATGTTAGTTAAGAAAATCGATGTATATTGTTGTTAATTTATAGATAAATATTTAAGAGATTATTGTTATTGATGTACCTATATTGAAGATTACAATTTATTTTGTGTTTAGTCACTTTGTATGTTATTTTGTATATAAGTGATTTTTAATAAATGGAGTTATTTTTTAATAGTGATTTTTTTTTAATTCCAGAAATTTGTACTAAAGCTTAGTAAAGTAGTAGTAAAGTAGCAGCTGTTACAATCCCACAGCTGGGCATAGGCCTCCTCTCTCCGTTTCTGGAAAGAAGGATTGGAGATAAGACCTACCACGCTGCTCCAATGTAGATTGGTAGGTTACACATATCTCCAGAATTCTCTAGAGATATGCAGGTTTCCTCACGATGTTTTCCTTCACCGAAAAGCGTGTGATAAATTGCAATTATCAATTAGACACATGAGTTTTAATAGAAAAAATCATTGGTGCCTGCCCAGGTTTGAACTCGTGTTCCCCTTGAAAGAGTCGCACGGTCTCACCGCTGGGCTATCACATCTCTCTAAAGCTTAGGATGAAAGGAATTCAACATGACAATATAATCTTCTTTTATATCTTCTTCTTCTTCTTCTTCTTGTTCAACCGATCGACGTCCACTGCTGGACATAGGTCTCCTTAAGGGATCTCCACACCACACGGTCCTGTGCCGCTTGGATCCAGCGGCTCCCCGCGACCTTTTTGAGGTCGTCTGTCCACCTCGTGGGGGGTCTTCCAATGCTGCGTTTACCGGTGCGGGGTCGCCATTCCAGCACCTTAGGACCCTAACGCCCATCGGTTCTACGTACTATGTGCCCCGCCCATTGCCACTTCAGCTTCGCGACACGATGAGCTATGTCGGTAACTCTGGTTCTTCTACGGATCTCCTCATTCCTGATTTGATCACGTAGAGATACACCAAGCATAGCTCGCTCCATAGTTCGCTGAGTGACTCTGAGCTTTCTTATGAGGCCCATAGTCAGCGACCACGATCACCACGATCTTTTATATATAAATTGGAAAATGAATGATTTTAATGAAATTTTCTGATAATCTTTAGATTGACCCAGCGGATAATCCTGTACAGCGATCGGAGCAATTTTTTTTATAATTGTTCATATGTATTCAAATTTAGTCCTGCGAAGCGGGTTTATTTATTTATGTACGTATTAAATGTATGTTTGTATGTATGTATGTATGTATTAAAACGTTGGAAGGTAAGGGGTTCCATAAAATGGACCTTGGGTATATGGAGAACGAGGGAGGTCAACCACCTACCTGGATGAAATGCTGACAGGAACTTCAGGTTTTCTCCGCGTGTCCTCGCACTCACTTTTCACTGGTCGGGCCAGCCAGGGTTATTGCACAGATATCCCATGATAAAAGGCGTTCTCGTAAAGTTAACTATTCAATAGTGGTTTAGCATATGCGAAATTAAAATATAAATGTAAAATAATAAGGGCGCGAGCGATGATGCTCCTTACGGCGTTTAATTCGTACTGGCCACTTGTAGATGACAGCAGCCTATTGCGTGCCCTTTGGTAAAGGGTTGGCCGAGGGCGAGGGAGAAGGATATAGGGACAAGGGAAATAGTAACTAGCCCAACCAACGTAATAAATTTATTAATAAAAAAAAGTGTGACAAGTTCAATTTATCCCATTGTAATAGATTTATATATTTTTAAAATATAACATCACTCAATTGTTTTGCCTTTACGTAACCCCTCTTTTAACTCTTAAAACTTTATCTTATGTTATTAAAGTTCTAATGGAATTTTCAGTATTATTACGAATCTTTTGAATCGGAACATAGAAAAGTGCTGTTTTTGACTTTTTCAGGCAATTTTTTTAATTTTTCTCTCCGTAACAACCCCGTTCTTAAAGGAAGATTATAAAAAAAGAATAGCGAAATCAATTCAGATGCTCTCGAGGTTTGAGCTTAGCAACAAATTCAGCGATACATTTTTTATTATAGATTGCAAATTTTTGGCTGTCTTCCCTACTCTAAATATTATAACTATACGATTTATTTACGTATACACTTCATTGTACACCACAGAAAAAAACAGCAATAAAAAAACAAACTGTCACGTACAAAAGGCGGTCTTATCGATTAGTAACGATTACTTCCAAACGACCTTAAGGTCGTTAACTGAAATGAGTGCAAGTGGTACACTATTTTATGGTTAAATACATACTAATAATACACACCAATACGAAGACGAGATATACATATAAAAATATATAAATATGAAACATATTAAATCTATAAAGTAATAAATAATCTGTATATATAAATATGAATAGCTGTTCGTTAGTCCCGCTAAAACTCGACGACTGGACCGATTTGGCCTATTTGGCCTTCAATTATTTATGGAGGTCCAGGGAAGGTTTAAAAGGTGAGTAAATGTTAAAAATGCTAGGAATTTAATAAAAACAACAATTTTGTTTTTAAGCTATTGCATAGCTTCTGTCGCGGGCCTTGAGCGTAGAGACCGAATCCAGAAATTCCGTAACGAAAAAACCTAACACCCCCCCACTCAGAACGGCAAAGCGGTGATACTTTTTCGTAGCGATCTGTGCGCCCCGGGGCGCACACGCCAGTTGACGGGTTACGGACTTTTTGAAATATCACGCTTGTCTCATTAGTTCAGCAACCCGCCTTTAAGTGGCATTGGTTGTATCGGAAAACTACCGTTAAAATCGACATGTATTGAAAGATAATAAAAATATTTTGAACAAACTTAACATCTCATTTATTTTATAAAAGACAAAAATTTGTTTTTTATCGGTCACCACGCTCAAAGTGTAACTTAAATTAATATCAAAGAAAAGAGAAAAAAAACTGCATAAATAAAATAAATATATAATTGTAATTGCAGTTGATAAAAATGCTATGCAATAGCTTTACCGCGGCAGTCTCCGAGTGCCACACGTATTTTTTTCTTACAGACAGGGATGGTCCATTATCATTTCTATACATATTATAAAACAAAATATGATCGATTTTCTCATAATCTACTGAATCTTTACAGTTTTTACTAAAAGATTCGCAATTCCTGTTTTTTTTTATTGTTTAAAAGGCGAGCGCGTGACTGTAATAATGCCTGATGGTAATTCCTGATGGTAAAGTAGATTCACTCTAGCCTTGAAGGTACCCATATCGATGGTATTGGGAAAGATAGATGCCGGGAGACAATCCCATTCCCTTGCTGTGTGCAACAGAAATGAAGCGAAGCGATACTCGAGGTAGGTTTCAGTTAGTATTACATTACGGTTTTACGTGAATTTAAAAAGGAAAAACTTTGTGACGCACTGAAATATACGCGGGCACAACTAGTATAAAATAAATACACAACAATTATCTCAATAATTAATCAATTTAATAACTATAATGTCCAATAACAAACGGCGTATTCGGTTCTGAATAGTTTAAGACAGATTTATGGACAGGAACAGGGTAAGGAAGAGCAGAAATAAAATTTAATTCAAAGACAGTACTGATTTAATATATTCTTATATAACATCATATAAGTTACAAAATACATAAACAGTATGTAGGTAACGAAACACTTGACTAGCGTTTTAGAGAAATGAAAAACAGGGTACGTATTTAGACAGCTGCATGATACGGACTCCTTAAACCTAACTAGCCTTTACAACACTTTCATACAAGCCTTATCACACCTAAACGATTAATTCACATACCTACTAATATTTAAACGGTAGATTTTGTCCTTAGCGTAAATAAATAGTCTAAAATCAGTTAGGCGTATATACTACGTGCAAGAGAAAAAAATACCTTACATTATTTAGTATCAAGAAAATATTTTGTATTGTTGACGTTTTTAGTAGGAATTTTTGAATATTGAATTGTATTATATAAGAAACAAGTCATTTTTTAATTTAAAATATCGTGAATGTTATTCATAATTAATGTATAAAGGCTGGCTATACTTAATAATTACATTAATGATTTTATACTTGAATATTCGTGGTTTGAAGACATAATTATAAATTATTAGTTTCGGGTACATACCACGGTAATTTGTTTTGATTCGCCGATATTTCGACCCAGTTGCATGGATCGTGGTCACGACGGAACTGCAGGTAGGCGGTACTTCAAGCTGAGATGTTAGGGGCTACACTCTCACAACTCACACTATGCCGAATAAACCGTGACGCATCGATAAAAAGAACGAGACGGAGGGTAGTTAGATACTGCCCCTAACATCTCAGCTTGAAGTACCGCCTACCTGCAGTTCCGTCGTGACCACGATCCATGCAACTGGGTCGAAATATCGGCGAATCAAAACAAATTACCGTGGTATCTACCCGAAACTAATAACTTATAATAATTACATCGCATTTTATTGGATAAGCACGACTAGTTTCAAGCCCATACGGGGCTTTTATTCCTCCACGTTCCCGCCGCGATAACGTCGCATAAAGGGCTCATGAATAAGAGCCCCTTATGGTCTTGAGACTAGTCGGGCTCATCCGATAAAATAATACGTGGGTATAGCCGGTCTCTAAACATTAATTAGAAACACGTCAAGTTAAATTTTTTTTTAATCAAAATTTTACGTCCCTACTGTTAACCATTGAAGAGCCAATCCTGGCAGCAGCATCAAGTCATGCTTATCATAAGCATGCATTGTTTGCATGCATGTACCAGTTTGTAAAATTACAGTTCAAAGACCTTGGGAAGAAGATCAAATTTAACTTGCAAGATTCCACCTTCACCATCATACACGGACAGTTAAATAAACGCTCTGAGAGTTAATTCAAACACTTCATTTAATATTCGGCATCAAAAAATTATATACAAATTAGTATCGTTTGCATTTCCAGAAATATTTTCGAAATTGCAAAATTTCCCACATAAAATGTTTTTAATAAGTCCATTTTTTTTAACGAAAACTTTAATATTTGAGATATTCGGGTATTCGATAACGAAAACCAAAATGGTTAGCTTTTCAATATCGCCATAAATCATTAAAATTGAATTATATAGACTAAGATAATGTAGAGTAGTTTTTTCTCTAGCACGTACGCTATCAACTAAAAATCATAAATTTTTCGAATACTTACAATTTAGCCAGCGTCCATAGCATGGAGGTGTCAAATACAAAAAAAAAAGCATTTATAGATAATAAATAACTGATAGTTGAACGAAATTAAAGGCTAGTTCACACTGTTAGAAAATTTTGTTGGTCAGTATAAAAACTTAATTTAGTTTTGGCACGGCGTATAGAAAATAGAACGGTCTGTATGTACATAATACTTGATACACGTCGTCGTTGCATTTGTGCGCCGTGGAAAATAAATTGACACTGAAAATCTTAGTAGCAAAAACTTGTGTCAAGTAAATCGAGAGTACAAAAATATTTCATAGCTTAGGAAAACAATTTAATCAACATTTTCAATACATATAAAGTAAACGTAAACGGCTGTTTACTATCACGTTTCTGGGCATACTATATCACCATGCTGCTTTACATAACAGATTGGCAAGTTTCATATCTCCCAGAAATTGCATAAAGTAACGACCACTTACTATCCCACTGCTGGGCATAAGGCTTGTTCTCCGTTTTTGGAGAGAAGGATTGGAGCTAATACCTACCAAGAAGCTCCAATGCGAATTCATAGGTTATCCCTAGAATTATCCGGAGGTTTCAGGGTGCAGATTACCTAACGACGTTTTATTTCACCGAAAAGCGTGTGACGAATTACAGAAATCAGCTGTGATGGCTATCACGGTGAGATCGTTCGACTCTCTAGAGACGATCATGGGTTCAAATCCCGGGCAAAATCATAGATGCCTATGAGTTTTTCAGTTATAACTTGTGTCTAATTGATAATTGCAATTTATCGCACGCTTTTCGGTGAAGGAAACTATGGCGAGGAAACTTGCATATCTCTAGAGAATTCCAGAGATATGTGTAACCTACCAATTGGAGCAGCGTGTTAGGTCTTAGCTCCAACCCTTCTCTCCAAAATGGCGAGAGGAGGCCTATGCCCAGCAGAAATGAATTAGACGCATATATTTTAAAAGAAAATCTGATCAGTGCTCATTGGATAACGTATTTTAATAAAAACGCGTTAGCTGAACGAGCCAACCGTCTGACTCTTTCTAAGGGGTCACAGGTTCAATCCCGGGCTAAGCTATCGAGGCTTTTCAGTGAAGGAAAACATCATGAGGAAACCTGCATATCCCTAGAATATTCTGGGGATATGAGTAACCTACCATATATATAGGAGCAGCGTGGATTTAAGCAACAACCCTTCTCACTAAACGGAAAGGGAAGGCCATGTCAGAAGTGGGATAGCAACAGCCCGTTACTTCACTTGATTTATATATACACAGATTACCACAAATGAGTTTTAAATTGTGTGAGTATAAAAGGGCCCATATTAAAATCGTTTCTAGAATTTTTTAATTACGGGTAGTCTATTTAAAATTTTACTATCACAAAATCACACGGCGCACAAACGCAAATACAACTATCTCTGTTTAACGCGAGCGAGGCATTTACATTAAAATATATAATTAAACATTTATTTATCGTAGTGTTACAATGTAGGCAGATTCCTTACAATCTATATGAAATACTTTAAATATACAACAAAATACAAAGCTGCTTAATGACGATCGACCTTACATTATATTTTGTATATCATATTCAAGACTACGGAAGAAAATAGACAGGGCATTCACCAAAGTGAGAAATATCGCGCGTTGCTATATAGTCAGAGGCGGTCTTCAAGTTTTAGATAAATAAATAAGTATATGAACATCGATACACTCTACGTATAGCATTACATATATTTTCGATTTGCTTTTATCGCGAATCAATGTTATTCAATCAATGTTATTATCGCGAGTGGTACCTCCACATACGAGTTCCGCGAACTTGCTCGTATCTCAAAGCGATTTTATCACATTGGAATTAATTGGAAAGCCATTAATCCATTGCAACTCCCAAAACATCACCTCAGCTGTTTGCTTGTCGTACACTAGTATATTGTAATTTTTGAATTGTGAACAGATAGAAATACAATATTGAAATATCTGTTTGTGAAAAGAGCGGCCGCCGAGTTTCTTGCTGGTTCTTCTCGGTTAGAGCACCTTTCCGAACCAGTAATTTGACGATTCGAAAGTGTCTTGTAAAGGCCAATTTGAATAAAGTATTCTTGGAATTTGAATTTGCACACATTTTAGGCTGCCCTTATTCTATTAAAGTACGATTCCACCGGTGTGCTGAACTGTGCAGCACTGTGAACGCACAGTGTGCAAGACAAATGTTTACTCTGGTGGACTAACTCACGCAAACATTAACAATTTGTTTCATTTCAAGATTTTTAAAAATGTCAACGCACACCCATATACATTTGTGCGCGTACACTTGAAACAGTGGACTCGCGACGCGTACGCACTCGTTGTTCGCGAACACAGTCTTGCTTCCGCTACTAGACCGAAAACATTTGTTTGTACGCGCATCATTAACGAGAAGTGGACGAATTATTAATAATTTTATAGAAAATGTCTAAAAATTTGTATATAATTTAAAAATAAGTGAAATAATAATAAAGATTATATAATATTCCTAAATGAACATGTGCACGCACAAAATTTGCTTCACAGTATATTTTAAACAATGTAATTTTTGTACATAAAAATATAAAGAATTATAAAACGATATGTGATGTATATAATAGACAAAGTAGGAACCGACATAAGCTTGCGACTCCTGCTTTGCGCCTAGCAAAAGTACGTAAATCGTTTGTGGGTATGGGTATAAGATTCTATAATAAAATTCCGAAATCAATTTTGGCCATGTCATTACAGCAGTTTAAAACCACTGTTAAAAAGAGGCTGATACAGAAAGCCTACTATACTGTTGAAGATTACTTAGATGATAAGGATGTGTGGATATAGGTGCACTTCTACTCTGTACAAGACAGTAATAAATAAATGTAACTAGTTCTAAGATTTATATTTTCAAAAGAGCAACCGCCGAGTTTATTGCTGGCTCTTCTCGGTAGGAACAGCTTTCAGAACCAGCAGTAAAGTTGACGATTCAAAAGCACTTGTTTACAAGTTTACTTGAATAAAGAATATTTTGAAATTTGAATTTGTGTGCTTCACTGTGCGCCTACACAAGTTACACACAACATTGCCGGTAGAAGCTAAACGCGATATCAGCTTAGTACGTGCAGTGCGCGAACTTTGTACACAATATTTGTAAACAAATGTGCTGATATTTTGGTGGAATCATACTTTTATAACTAAATGTTTGCATGACCACACCTCAATTAACAGTATACGATTTCGTTAGGATCTTATAAATAAACGCTAAACAAATTTTTTAAAAGTGTTTAATGCGTCATCAGACGGATCTGATACTATCGATCAATTTGACGATTCAAAAGTGCTTGCCAATAAAGACTTATTTGAATTTAAATTCGCACTTCTTGCTCATGTTTTATAATTCTATAATTTCTATAGTTCTATAATTTCACGCCTTAATTCAATACGGTCTCGGTACTCGCTTTTACAATAAAATTCCGCAATCTGTATTAGAATTATCTACAGAATAGTTTAAATTAAGTGTAAGAGATATGCTTATACGTAAGGCATATTACACAATTGAAGATTATTTTAATGATATAAAAGGTTGGACTTGAAAATCCTTTCAGCTCCAAACAAGACTGCAAATAAATAATGTAAATTTAAATGTTTAAAAGATTGACCGACGAGTTTCTTGCTGGTTCTTCTCGGTAAGAGCAACATTCCGAACCAGTGTAGCTTTTCTAATTATTGATCCTTGACGATTCAAAAGTGCTTGTAAAGAGCCTACTTGAATAAAGATTATTTTGATTTTGATTTTAAATAGACATCATTTCAAAGGTTCAAAACCATAGTTATAAAAATAAATCATTAATGAGTGAATTAAAAAAAACTTGTTTATTGCTATTAAATCTTATGACTATGAAACACGGTTTTGAGATCTTCTTGTAATGAAAGTACTTGTGTTAGAAGATCTCGCTCTTCCATAACACAACTTGTTATATACATATAACATATTTCATTCAATTCATTTTATTTAACATTCAAAATATTAAAAATAAAAAATAAATTAATTTATCAAATCAGTGATAGTAAAAAAAAAGTAAAGTAGCGGCCTGTTACAATCTCCGTTTCTGGAGAGAAGGGTTGGAGCTAAGACCTACCACGCTGCTCAAATGCGGATTGGTAGGTTACACATATCTTCAGAATTCTCTAGAGATATGCAGGTTTCCTCACGATGTTTTCCTTCACCGAAAAGCGTGTGATAAATTGCAATTATCAATTAGACACATGAGTTTTAATAGAAAAACTCATTGGTGCCTGCCCGGGTTTGAACTCGTGTTCCCCTCGAAAGAGTCGCACGGTCTCGCCGCTGGGCTATCACAGCTCAAATCAGTGATAATATTTTGTAAATGTTCAAGAAAAAAAAACCGAACTCTACTTATCAAAAATGTTTCAAATGCGAGGTTAACAAGCAAACAGACTGAGGTCTGGTCGGAGATAGGAGAAACTGTTAGATGCTGACTACGATACCGGTGTTAACGATACGACGATGTCGTGTGTAGATACGATTACTCGTATCTCAAAGCAAAATATCTCTCAGTGGCTCGTATCCCAAAACACTCGGGCACTGGTATGACGAGGTACCACAGTAATGGATCTCCGGAAAGTAAGGCGTAACTCTCTAAACCATCATCAGACTTTATATCTTAACAACTCTGAACATTCACTGGTATTATTAAATTACTTTCCTACATAAAATCCTGATCGTCTACATGACGCCTTCCATCTTTGCCACACAATACACGCAGCAAAAAAAGATGTATAAGTAGTAAAGTAAAAAAGTACTCGGCAATAAACAATGCACATCGAGGCTTAGAGAGAAAGTCGACTAGATTCTGCTTCATAGAGCGTTGTCTCTGTCGCACAGACTGACGAACCCGTGTGTGACAGAGACAGCGCTCTACGAAACCGAACTGGCCGGCTGTTTCTTTCTAAACAACGATGTGCATTATTTAATGCCGGGTACTATAAAACAATAGCTGTCACCTTCCATCATGATCGTCAAAATCACACCAATATATCATAATCTATTATATTGTAAAAATAAATACTACTTTATTCGTTTACATTTGATCCATTATTATGTAAATACACAACCACGCGATGTATTTATTAACTACCGTTGGCATGTAGTGAGCGTAGGATTGAAAAAAAATAGTAATTTCACCTCTAGCTTTAAAACATGTTATTACATGACTGCACTTGTTGCTATCAAGTGCAGTCATGATTATTTTACATAGAGTGGGAAAGTCATAGAGCAGGCCTGTGAGTGCGAGTGTCCAACAAATGATAGGAGGAAGATAGGTAGCGGCCTGTTACAAACCCACGGCTGGGAATAGGCCTCCTCTCTCCGTTTCTGGAGAGAAGGGTTGGAGCTAAGACCTACCACGCTGTTCCAATGCGGATTGGTAGGTTACACATATCTCCAGAATTCTTTAGAGATATGCAGGTTTCCTCACGATGTTTTCCTTCACCGAAAAGACTGTGATTAATTGCAATTATCAATTAGACACATAAGTTTTAATAGAAAAACTCATTGGTGCCTGCCCGGTTTGAACCTCGTGTTCCCCTCGAATGAGTCGCACGCTCTCACCGTTTATCACAGATGGAAGATAAAAGAGCCCAATTTAGTCCACTGCTGGACATAGACCTCTCCAATTATACGCCACTTCCGATAAAATTAGACGTGAGTATAGCCGGTATCTTTATTAACTATAAATTTTAAGATGTATAATAATAAAACAAGGTACTAGTATAGTACCCGGCATTTTAGAAGGAAACGGCCGGCCAGTTCGGTTTAGTAGAGCGCTGTCTCTGTCACACACGGGTTCGTCAGTATGTGCGACAGAGACAATGCTCTATGAAGCAGAATCTAGCCGATTTCTCTCTCTGGGCCTCGATGTGCATTATTTATTGCCGGGTACAATACACGCTTCAATTGGTTCGAATAAAATGAGTTAAGTAGCTGAGATAAACTCAAAACAATAACAACGAACTGTGTAAATATTTCAGTCATACGACTGAAATATTTTTTTTACATAAAATAAATGTTATTTAATACAATATTCCATAGACATTTGGACTTATTGAATGTAGAGCGAACCGCGGTCGTATTTAGCTTGTTTATACAATTTAAAAAAATGACCGCAACCATAGACAAAGTATAAACAAAATAGAGATTCTATTTACTTTACTATACTGCGAAAATTACAGATTAGTATATAGACGGTTAGTCAAAACCGTACCGTCTCAGTAGACTTTGTTCAGTAATAGTTAACTTACTTCATCTATATCAATTTATTCAGTTTTCTCATCCGGAGCACATCTCAGAGTGTTCATCCCACGCTGCTACCTAAAGAAAAAAGATTTTTACTATAGTTTCAAAGCTGAGAAAAGAGCCGCGCTCTTCTTGGATTGTTATATATATTTATATTACTAGCTGTATTTAAATCAAAATCGGGTACTAAACTCTCTTTTAAAACTAACCAATCGCTTCGTAGTTTGTTGTGAAAAAATAAAGATATATTAGATAAGGGTAAAAAATCTGGGGTTTATAAAATAGATTGTCCTGAGTGCAACGGTACATATGTAGGTCAGACTGGCCGAAGTTTTGCGGTTCGATTCCGGGAACATATGGCTGCGTTTAGGAATAATAAACCACAAAATTCTAATTTTGCAAAACATTTGCTGGAAAGCGGTCATAAAGTGCCTAATGACCATTCATTTCATATTCTCCACACTTGTGATAAGGGACTCCGACTCAATACGTTAGAGCAACTTGAGATAATAAAAAATAACAATGGTCACTTAATTAACGAGCAAGTAAATGTATCTAATTCCGTTTTGCTACATGTGTTCGGAGGGGAGGGTATTGGTGGGGGTTGAACTATTTATGACTGCTTGTATGGGTAGCACAGCGCATTAGGATTTTTGTCGTGGAGCCTATCCTCCTGATGCTGCTTCGGTTTCGGGGCGAAACGATCGTCGAGATTGTGGTGGTGGGTGTGTGTGCTGCTTTTGTGTGCGTTGTTGCTGGTGAATTGCGCCTTGGGGTGCATGTGGTGGCTTGTCCTGCATGTATAAGGTACGTAGATTTTGCATGCATTCACTTAACCCGTGTGGATTATAGCAAAGTAGTTAGTTCTGTTATATTGCTTGTAATATGGAGTTCCGCAAAGTAACGCCTGCTTCTATAAATCATTACTAGCTGTGCCAACAACGGCTTCGCCCGCCTGGAATTCATTAATTTACGAAACTTTTCCCGAAGTTTAGAAATTTTGGACATAAAAGTAGTAAGTAGTTATTGTGAGTTAACCTTGAGGGATAGAGACATGCTATCGCAGACTTTTTTATAGTATTTTTATAGATCTACAATTATCTACTACATTACTTTAGCGTATCTCTGCTGGTTTAATTTTGCACTATCTTTTGGTGAAACACGTACAAAAATCCCTTCAGTAGATTTCGAGAAAATCGATTACATACAGACGGACAGTTTTTTGGGACTTTGTTTTATAATAAGTATAGATTAAAAAAGTCTCCAAAAGCTGTCTGTATGTATTCGAATTTCTCAAAATCTACTGAACGTGTTATTGTACGGTTCCTACTTAAATATACTGAAATTCTTGAGCATTAAATCACTAGTACATTCCTCGGAATACACGTCGGATAATTTTAGAATAATTTGTTGATAACTAACTTCAATAAATTAATACAAAATCGTCATTTAATCGATATTAAATATAACACGAAGTGATTTGTCTCTTTTATTCCCACTCTGTAACCAAATTACGGCTCATTGAAATGAAACAACGATCATAGAATACCGACATAAATCGCCCGTTGCAATAAACGGAAGAAAACAAAAATTACACCATATTACAAAAGTAATAACAAAATTATTTTGCAATAATCCGCGATACAGTAAATAGAAAATATATATAGTGGACTATCCGTATTTTCATACCCGATACGTGCATGATTTGTAAAAACACATGCACAAACCTCCACCGCTTCCACCACAATACACAAGCACTACACACGTTCACTATCACAAACTCAACAATCGTTTCGCCCCGCAACCGAAGCATCAACAGGAGATAGACTCCACGACTAAATCGCAAAGACGTGATACATTTAACACTATATATATTTTCTGTTTACTGTATCGCTGATTATAGCAAAATAATTTTGTTATTACTTTTCTATTATGGATCTCCGCAAAGTAACGCCTAATTCTATAAATTACACCATATTAATTTACTTTACTTATTCATGCCCCGTGACCGTAGAACCGACTGAGTAGAACCGACCACCCTCATTTCTTAGCGAGGTGTCGGAAAAGGCGACTAAAGTAAGTTGTAAGATTCAAAAGCACTTGTTTACAAGTTTACTTGAATAAAGAATAATTTGAATTTGAAAATTTGACATCAGGCAGACGGCCGGTCAAAAAATACGTAGCCAAATCATGTGACATGTTTGTAACATGTTGTGCCGACCCCACTTAGAGTGGGATAAGGGCAGGAGGATGATGATAATGATGATGTATTAGAATCATCATGATCATCCTCCTAAACTTTATTATAACATTAATGAATTTTTGGCAGATTGTAATTTATGACATTTAGATATAACATTTACACATTTGACATTATTTTTCCTTAATTTGACTAAATTATAATGTATTATTTAATTCTTTAATAATACAATGTTTGCACGCCTGCAAGGCAGAATATGTAAGATACGATTTAACTATTAAGAACTTTGTACTCATATTCCGCCAATAAAAAAAAAAAAAAAAAAGGCTGTCACCTGGCAGTCGCGAGAACAGTACCACTGGTTGGCGCAGCCCGCGCAAACAAACTGCGCGAGCCGCGAGCGACAGCCCTGGCACGTAGGGGCGTCATCACCACCCTCGTCGATGACCAGCCGGCCGCCCGAAGCACCCGATGCGCCCGATGCACCCGATGCGCCCGACGCACCCGAACCACCAGACTCTTCCGACGCACCACTTTCCTCCTCCTCCTGTGAAGAAATTTTTCGAGATATCCTCAACAACTCAAGAATCGATATCATTTACTGGTAATAGTGGTTTGCGTCAGCTTTAGTTATTTTGTTTGAACTAGCTTTATTCTAATAGACCCCGTACTCAATGAGGATAATTAGGTGGAAATTCTTGTGACCTAACGATGTTTTCCTAAACAATAAAACTCATAATAGAGGCTAAATATAAATTAAACACATAAGCTAATTCAGACGTATCAACCGTGTGGTATCCGACAGAATAGAATAGACTACTCTACTTTCTTACCGAGGTGTCGTAAAAGGTGACTAAGGTATGTGCCGTGTGGAATCCGGCAGAATAGAATAGACCACCCTCTTTTCTTACCGAGGTGTCGTAAGAGGCGACTAAGATAAATACCGTGTGGTATCCGGCTGCATAGAATAGACCACCCTCATTTCTTACCGAGGTGTCGTAAGAGGCGACTAAGAAAAATACCGTGTGGTATCCGGCTGCATAGAATAGACCACCCTCCTTTCTTAGCGAGGTGTCATAAAAGGCGACGTTATTTTGTTTGAACTAGCTTTATACTAATAGACCCCGTACTCGTAGCCTTATTCTAATAGACCCCGTAGCGGATAATTAGGCTACACATACGCCGAAATTCTTATGACCTAACGATGTTTTCCTTGACCATAAAACTCATTATAGAGGGTAAATATAAATTAAACACATAAGCTAATTCAGACATATACCATTTCTTTATTTAACTTGCATTGTTTGTATGTACGTGAAGGTGGAATCTTGCAAGTTAAATTTGACCCACTTTCTGAGGTCCGACGGAGCTGAAATTTTATATAATGGTCCAGTCTCGATGACAATGCGTGTTTATATGCATGATCTGATACTGCTGGCAAGATTGGCTCCAGACGAGGCAACTCTTCAAAAATTATTAAAACTTCGCATGATTAGCAATTGGCATGCTGCTTAAAGAATTCGGTTCCCCAAATATGACCACTCACCAGCTGCACGACCTCTGCTTTCTCGGGCTGCGGTTCGGGCGCCGCAGGTTGTACCGGTGTGATGGTGATTTCCCCACAATTCTGCGCGCGAAAACATGACACATAAAATATAAACACAACAAACAAATTATATATAGAAACTCGTATATATAAAACTGCACACATAACATACTATTTGTAAATTACACAATATACCTCTTCTACCCACATAATGCAAGGTTTTAAAAATGGTGACTCATTTACTTAATACTTCCAACAATATATTATCAGTAACATAAAGCATTAATGTACTTAGTTAATTAATTATATAATAATAATTCTTGTCAAATTTTTTATTTTGAGATAAAATACTACACACAAGTAAATCCTAAATCATGATGAATAAAAAAATAAATGAATTGTTATTTTGTAATACTCGCGAACTGAAATATGTCATGTCTAGTTTCAATTCTATTCGATTGTACGCAAATCTAAATCTCTTTACTCTATGGCTTAGCCATGAGAATGATGTAATAAAAAAAGTTGTATTTTTCTTAAATAATAATATATCAGTAAAGCGTGCTCTTTGATAAATATTCATATAATTATTTGGAGCAAAGCAAAATTGTGATTCACTTTTTGAACTATTTAATGTCTATGAATATTGCCACAGATTATGAACATTTCTAGATAGCCCTCTCGAGAAATGGATGTGAGTACAAAGACTAAAAATTACTACTAAAAAAGGTGTGGAAACATTTGTTACAACATGTTTTAAATACAACCTCCTTCATATAGTTGCTCAATAATATATGAAAACATTGTTGCTGTCAATGTCATTCAGTTGTTGAAAGAGATTAAATGGGTTGACATTTAAGAAAATTGCTTCTTATTTATTGAATATATATAATGAAAGAATATATATTCCGGAGTGAGATGTAGATCTTAACCCACAAATAAAATGTAAGAAAAAGAAATATCGTCGTTATACATTTTAAATACAATATGTCTTTCTGTAATGTGACTATCTAGATATGTTTATATTCAATGTCATGGCGTGTTCAATATATTAGCGTTTTATTAATTTTAAAATATCGACCACAGATTCTTAATATCGATAATAATAGTTGACAAATATTAAAAAAATATTCTATCAAAGTTTAATAAATGTAGTATGAAAATGAAGTGGCATGTCTAGTAATGAGTATTGCCATTCTCTTTTATTCGAAATTTGAAAACGGCGCGTTTTTTATTGGATTTTAATTTGAAAAAAGAACATTTTAATTGAAATGCATTTTAATAATATGTTGACAGATTATATATATTAACTTAAATCTAAATTTTGAATTTGGAATGATCGAGGCCAATCAGGACACCAATTTGATTTGAATCTCGTACATGAGGTGGTACCTTGGCCTGACCGAAAGATGGCAACGGTGGTGCGCTCTGTTTCCTTTCCGGGGACGTGAGCAGTTTAGCCAACGTCGGCGAGTAACTCTGAGACGCGGGGGGCGCCTGCTGGAAGGTTGGCAACACCCATTCAAGCTAATTCAATTTTTTTTATTACGATGCAAAGCATGGGAATGGACGTAGTGAAAACTAATACTAGGCGCGCATGATCGATTTACCAGCCAGTCTGTTACACTTATATTACAACACTATTAAGTTAATATTGTTATATTTTTAATTTAATATTATTAAAACGGAACGAAAAATACTAAAAAAAAATTAAATTAAATATTAATTAAAATATTCGTTATTAAATTTTGAAAACCATTCATTCAAACGTTTTGTTATTTCTTGGTTAAGAAGGTTAAACCCATCTTTTAAATTTATCATATATTTATAAAAATTATAGGAAAAATATTAAAATTAAAATAATGTTCATTATTGTTATAACATCGATTTAAAAAATAGCCAACTCGTGTATTCATCATGCGCACCTAGCTTAATTGTTTATTTATAGAAAGTTAACTCATTGTTAATCTTCATTTAAAATACAATAATATGTGAGTAAATTTAAGTAAAATGTACATAATTGCTCAACAATATACCTCAATATTCGGGCCCATCCTTGTATTAAAAAACAATTTTTAACATCCTTTATATATGCATAATATAAAATTCTTCTAATAAATAAATAAATAAATAATAAATAAATTCTAATTTAATTCCCTAAATAAATATATAGGTATAGACACGATCGGCCATCCCCAAAGTAAGTAACTTAATAAGGGCGACGGACAACTGGTAAATATACTACATATATAATTTTAAATACATACTTAAATACAAATAGACACTCACGCCCGAAGAACCAACAAATTGCTTATAGAAATTTGTTGGCTCTCGGCGGGAATCGAACCCGCGAACCGCGGAGTTGAAGGCAGGGTCACTACTCACTGCGCCAACGGGCCAATTAAATATAAAATAGCAATATTATATATCTCTAACGACTAAGTCTTAAAAACTGGTATAATAAAAAACCCAAAAAAGTTCACAAGTGTTGCCATATAAGCGAAAAATCGTGACGTTAAAATACCTTCGTCAATATGCCGTGGAGCAAAGAGTTCTGTTGCGATTGCGGCATCTCCTGACTCGTCGTGACCGGAAGCAGTGAGATCTCAGGATACGGAGGCGGTGGCGGAAGCCTTGGACTCGACGCGGCCATCCTTTCAGCCTGCTTCATGGACATATGCGCCTCTTCTTGATTCCTATCTGGCCGTCTTCTGTTCTCCGGTCGTATGTGGTGATCTGGCCTGTTCAAGGCCTCGAGGGGTCTGTTGGGCATGAGTCCAGGGTTGGTCTGCTGCATGTTGGCGAACTGTACGAGTACGTCTTTAAAGGACATACCGTTGGGAAGACCGCCGGCTTGGATTTGCTGTAGACGTTCCAACATTGCTTTCTGGTTCTAAAATGAGATAACGCATAATAATATTAATTTCAAATTTGAAGAGCGAAAACAATATGTGACCCCCGAATGCGCCTTTAAACAATATGTGACCCCGAATGCCCCTTAAAGCAATGTGTGACCCCCGAATGCCCCTTAAAGCAATGTGTGAACCCCAAATGCCCTTTAAGACAATGTGTGACCCCCGAATGCCCCTTAAAACAATATGTGGCCCCTTAAAGCAATATGTGTGTATGTGTGTGTATTTATGTGTTTTTAAAGTTGGTGCCTACACCTCAAAAGGGAGAATTTGATTGTAAGGAAAAATTTAACACGGTCTTCTAAAATTATCAATTCGTCTTCAACATATAACTACTTCAGACTTTTTAATAAGATACCCTCTTATTTCGTTACACTCTACCTTTAAGAAAAAAAGAGTCAAGTAGAGAAATTATGGAGGATTGAAACTTATTCCTACTACGCTCTAAAGTAGAATGTCCAAAGATAATTCGCTGGAATAATATTTAAAAAAATTGGCGCGACTAAAGTTTACAGTTTTAGTTTCGAGGGTATTCTGAGAATAGAATCGATGTGAACGATATGATAAAATTATATATTTTCCTTAAAAAAAAAATTATTTCGGGAACAGAGAAAAAAAACATGTGTTATTCTTCTTAAACGCTTAAGTTGGCGTTAACGAAATCGCTAATACCATTAGTGTTTTAATAAACATTTATATTCAGTCTACCGGCTATCGAATCTGCTTTTAACTACTCCGATGGAATTTATCGACGCAAACACACCGCTGAACTACAGAGTCCGACAAAACTTGATCTAAACAAGCTCGAGAGATCAAGTAATCTAATTGAATCGACGCAACAGAGCTCCAGCAAGGAATTAGGTCAAGGATGTGAAATAATGTACGCTGCATCCAGACATTTCGAATTTGAATTTAGAATTTGAATACGTCCCGATACTCGATCACGTTTGACGTATGTAGGTCCCAGGAGAAGTTTTTGAATTCAACATTGTATTATTGTTAACCTCTATGTTCATTTCTTCCATTTTTTGAAGCAGATATACTGATTGCAATTAAATTTAGCGTAATTTATAGAATTAGGCGTTACTTTGCGGAGATCCATAATACAAAAGTAATAATAAAATTATTTTGCTATAATCCGCGATACAGTAAATAGAAAATATATATAGTGCTAAATGTATAGTGGACTATACGTTTTTCATACCCGTTACATGCAGGATTCGTAAAAAACATATGCACAAACCTCCACCACTTCCACCACAATACACAAGCACTACACAGGTTCACTATCACAAACTCAACAATCGTTTCGCCCCGCAACCGAAGCATCTTCAGGAGATAGACTCCACGACAAAATCGCAAATCGCGCTTTGCGAATTACGAATCCTGCATGTATCGGGTATGAAAAACGGATAGTCCACTATACATTTAGCACTATATATATTTTCTATTTACTGTATCGCGGATTATAGCAAAATAATTTTATTATTACTTTTGTAAATTTAGCGTATTTGTGTATTAAATTTTATAATTGGTATATCCATAAGTAACGTAAAGTAACGCTCTGTTACTATCCCAGTTTTCAATATTTTTGAATCGTCAAATGCCATCGTCATTTCTGAGCCTCTCTCCGTTTTTAGAAAGGATTGGAGCTAAGACCTACCACGCTGCTCCAATGAGGATTGGTAGGTTATACTAATCTCTAGAATTCTCTAGATATATCGTGAGGTTTCCTCACGATGTTTTCCTTCACCGAAAAGCGTGTGATAAATTGCAATTATCAATTGGACACATAAGTTTTTTTCATAGAAAAACTCATTCGTCTCTGCCCCGGTTTGAAACTATAATCATCTCTGGAGAGTCGCACGGACTCTCGAGATGATATTTCTATTCTTCTATTTTTCTTTCTATTCTTTTATTTCTATGATTACATTTTCATATATCCAAGCATATTATAAAATATAGTCCCCAAAAACGAGCGTCTGTATGTGATCGATTTTCTCAAAATGTACTGAACGGATTTTTGTACGGTTTGTGTTAAAAGATAGTGCAAAATTAAGTTTAAATTAATTAATTAATTAAATTAGGTTTAAATTAATAGTACATTTTATCAGAATTCCCGCGTGGTCGGGATTTATTTAGAAAAAACTTTGAGACACACCGATTTTTTTATAGTATATAGTACATCAATTTTAATTTTTTAACAAACAGCTAAAAAATAAAAACAACTATTCTTTTTTTAATTTCAATTAAAATTGCTTGAGTGTCTGTTATCATTCGATCAATGAATTTTAAATTTTCTGAAAAAGCCCTTTCAAATTATATATGGCTATTATACTTGAATCGTGATAAAAATAAAACCATTGTATCATTTTAAGAATATAACTGACTTCTTAATTGTATGTCTCTGAAAACATTTTGGTATATGTTTAACCCTCAAATTCACATTAGAACATTTTGGTTGGTTAATTTTAGCTGATCTCTGATATCAGAAGTGGGATACTACCAGACAGCTTCTTTTACTTTAATCACTAGTACTGGTGACAAATGTATCTCTATGTATTAGAATTACCATGGCCCTATAAGAGTATTTACTGATGCAATCTTCTAGAAACTATCGAATAGGAGCGAGTCAAACATTTGTTGGCCCAGAACCTTTCCTCCCAATTGGAAACACGATAATAAAGCGCATTATAGACAAAAGAATAGAAATAGAATCGAGCAAAAGATGGAGAAACACAACGTTTCGACAATCAAAGCTGTTTCTCAAATCTTTCGACATTAAGAAAACAAAACAGCTGTCTCACAGCAGGGAAAATGTGGCAATCATAACCGGCATTACTACGGGGCACTGCCTGTTAAACAGACACCTGTCAATAATGAGAATAAAAGAAGACGCAGCGTGCCAGGAGTGCGGAGAAGAAACGAGTCTCCACCTTATGGCTGAGTGCCCTATGTACTCGCTGGTAAGATGGGAGATACTAGGTAAGGATGAAATTGAAGAAGAAGACTTAACAAATATCCCCTTCAAGGATATTATAAGGTTTGTAAGAGCAACTGGTAGGTTACAGCAGGTGACACTGTCGGGATAACAGTGAGACCCTTGTCCCAACATGAGGGAAATGGGTGGAATAGTCCAGAATTGGAGCTGACCACCCGCCCTGTACCGTTAGGCGTCCCCGACCCTAGATTAGATTAGATTAGAACTATCGAATAACTCATTCATTTACTTACCATATCCAAATTATTGAACAGCATATTGAGGCTACTTAAATTGTTCATACTGTCGCCCATTTTGGGCGCTATAGGCCGCGGAGTGTTCATCATGTTAGGGTTGATCATAGACTTCATCCGTCTGCCGCGACGAGGGGTGATATCAGGATTTCTCTGTCTGTAATCCGCTATAATGGATTTCACATCTTTGGTAGGACCCTGGCGGCCCATTGGCATACCGTAGCTGTTCAGCTGTCCGTTCATATCTCTAGGGAACCCCGGCATAGGTCCAGGCATCATCATCGCTTGAGGGAATACTGGTTTAGGCATGGATTGCATATGCGCCGCTTTGTCGTACGGAGGGGGCAGTCCAGCCATGGGGTTGAAGTGTGACGTGACCGGCATCACAGGCGGCTGGATTAGAGGATTGATCATAGCCGAACCGGCCTGTTTTATAGACAGACCGGATATCTCGTCGCTCTTGTCTATGGCTAGATTCTTCGCTTGATTCAAATAGTCGAATGGATCGGTCCGCTCTGCGCCATTGATATCTGCGCTTTTCTCAAATGCCAACACTTGTTTCCGCCTCAACAGCCTGAGTAGGATTTCCTCTTTAACTTTCTTGAGGTGTAGGATATTGTTCCATTCGTGTTCCTTCTTTTGCGCCAACTCTCTTAGTGTCTGGATCTCGGAGAGCAACTGCTCCGTGTGCCTCTGTATTTCGTCTATGCTGTTTTTTGTCGCTGTCTGTATGTAGTCGTTTATCATTATGTCATGTTGGGGGAAAGTCTTCTCAACTTCAGCGCACAGCTTCTTTAGAGGAGATTCTGTATCTACTTCATCGCTCGCGCGTCTCTTAATTGAGTGTTCGTCCTGTTAGAAAAACTTGTGTTGTATTAGATACATACAAAACCACTCTTAATCGACTTAAAAGGGGAATTTTGAGCAATTTTTCTTTGTATAATTATTATATACGTCGAATATTAAAAACTTTCGTCATCATCCTGCTGTTATCCCACTCTCAAGTGGGGTCGGCACAACATATTACAAACACGTTGTCACATGATTTGGCTACATATTTCACGACCGGCCGCTTGGCTGACGTCAACTTACTTTAGTCGTATTTTACGACCCCTCGGTAAGAAGGAGGGTGGTCTATTCTACACAAGCAGACACCACACGGTGCATCAACTTACCTTCGTCGCCTTTTACGAAACCTCCGTAAAAAATGAGATTGGTTTATACTAATCAGCCGGATACAACACAGCGGGTCGACTTACCTTAGTCGCCTTTTACGACACGTCGGTAAGAAATTAGGGTGATCTATTCTACTCAGCTGTAAAATAATGTTTTATAAAAATAATTAAAAACAGTAGTAGCATTTATCATATAAAATACGAATTGAAATATCACTGTCTTTTATCGTTATCAAATAAATATTCTTTCAGCTGCTTACCTTTGAGATATCTCCGTTAACTGTTTGCAAATTAGGCTTCGAGTCCTTTTCCAGCTTCTCGACCAGCTGTACATCTGTCATCTCCACATCCGACCCCACTGGGAATTTCACCTCTACTTTCACGTTACTTTCACTCACTTCAATTGAAGATTCTCTCTCTTTCACTTCCAACTCTATGTGCTCTTGTGACTCTTGCTCACCAATAACATGTGTGGCCTCCTGTTTTACTATATCATTGCTCGTTTCAGCTGATACTGCGTTTTCTTCACTAACTGGAATAGGAATTTCTTTCTGCTCTTCTGTAATTTAAAAAAAGCATAATGACAGTATTACTATCCCAGTTTGGCTTAGAGGCCTAAGCCAAGCTCTCTCCATTTTAGAAAGAAAGGTTGGAGCTAAGACTCACCATGCTGCTTCAATGTGGTTTGGTAGGTTACAAATATCCCCAGATTTCTCTGTAAAGTAGGTTCCACAAGATGTGCTCTTTTACAGAAAAGTGTGATAAAATACAATTTTCAGTTAGATGCAAGTTTTTTAACAGAAAAAGTCAATGGAGACTGCCTGGGGTTCGAACCTATAACTGTTCTGACTAGAATTATTTTGTTATAACATGTGTTTGTTGAAGCAGGCTACATTCACATACCTTACACATGCAGGAAAAGTCACCAAAATCACAAAACGCTGCCACATACAACACACCCACACACTCACTACTACAATCTGTACGATCGTTTTGCCCCGAAACCGAAACATCAGAAGTATAGGCCCAATGACAAAATTGTAATAATCTTAACATTACATAGATTCTCCTACTAAATGTGGATTATAGTGAAATAATTCTATTGTAACTTGTGTACTATGTAATTTCACAAGGTAGTGCCTGCTTGTATATATCATATAAACCATAACTCTTCAGTAATAATATAGCTTAATTAATAAATATTCAACTATCCCCTAATTGACTGCACTACATATCTTTTATACAGTGTGCTATCATATATATTGTAAAGTATTTCATTTTAAAATGCTGTGTGGTATTCGGCTGAGTAGAATAGATCACCCTCTTTCGTAAGACGTAAAATACGTATCCGAATCGTCTTACAACTTAAAACATATTGTGCCGACCTCACTTATAATGGGATAAGGTCAGGAGGATGATGATGATATATTTCATTTAAAAAAAACAATTATTTTATATCTAAATTTTTTTTTGCTTTTTGTTTTGTATAAATCAAAATAAAAAAAATTATACAAGAAAAATGGTATGTAAAAATGGATGGCTGAATTGTATTAAAAGGACCATTTCAAGCAAAATCTCACTTTATGTTATGTAAGGATTAGTGAGTCGGAAAACAGCGGCATCAACTTTAAAATCTAAGAAAGTTCAGCTAGATTAAATGAGTGATAGTGCAGTTGCAGAAAAAGCCTTTATTGAATTTTGTAACCACAAAGGTTAAGTTACAGAGGTACAAAGTACAAGTAATAAAAAATAAAAAATAATATACAAAGTTAGTTCCAAAAGTAAGGTTACTATTTCGTTTTATTTTAGTTGGGAAACAAAAATGATTCTATTACTATATAAATATTTAAATATAATTGAAGCTTACATCAATACTGTAAGGGCAAAGGTATCCTGTTACTTTTGGTGCAAAGGTTTACACACACACACACACACATCACTGAAATCCTCCTAATATATGCAAGATTTTTTACATTTTTTAAAATGTTTGATTAAGAGGGTTATAAAATCTCACTGTTTAGCTATCAATGCTCTTCAGTTGAAATATGATGACTCAATTATGTAAATAGATATCTTTCAAAAATATTTGCTGATCACAATGTTCTAAACATTATTAAAAGCATGCTAAGCATTGTGTATCAGCATAATTATAAATATTATTGTGATACCAACTACTTGCATATAGATTTTCTATACTTATGTAATAGTATCTTTGATTAACATTTTTCAAATCAATCTAGGTCGATTTATTATGACTTCTTTAAAGATATCATATAATATAATATCACCCCATATGTTATTTACATGAACATGTAACTTTATTCTTCGGATGGGGCAAAATGAGTATAAATAATTTGTTAGTACACATTGCAAACTATATTTATGACTTGTTCCATAAAAATAATTTGTTCTTTCCTTCCTAGCTCAAAACATAACAATTAAATTGTGAGTACAATATTTAATAGCAAGAGTGTCAGAGAAAAATTTTTATTGTGCACAATCTATTTTGCATTATTTAGCCTGATAATAGCAAAATCATTGGTTTTGAATGTTATTTTGGATGAAAATTTAGAGCTTGTAGAATATGGATACTCCAAATCAAGTAAAAAAAAATAAGTAAATAGAGATAAAGTTTTACTTTTATGAATTTAAAATTTTTACTACTTATTATTAACTTATATTTATACGTTTTTTGCTAATTCACCAAGTATTATAGATTTTAAATAAAATAGTGCATATCATAGAAAACTAAAAATAAACATTTGTTTATAGTATGATATAAAGTATTATTTTTTGTCATTGAAACATTTTTGATAGAATATATGCTCTGCATATGATTAATTGACTATCCGAATACTTGTGATATTTACAATACTGACAAAGGTAATATATTATATATCTCTCAAAATACTCTTGTCCTGATATAATGGTTGAGAGAAATATATGCCACTACGCAAGACATCTATAAGATGAAAACTCTTATAAATAATTCACAGTCAAAACTAATAAATGATTAATCTGAAATTAGTTACCTTTAACAATTTCACAAGATTGCAGATTATTAAAATCCTTTTTCGAATCACTTATTGTCTCTTTGGCATCATCATCACAGGTTTCCTTGTCTTCACCAACTTTATCATTCACCAACAATGGATCTCTCACGTCGTCAATGGACAGGGGATCCACATCATTCTCGCTGGCTATCTCCGCCGGGGACACCTCGGCCAACCGGTCTTTCGGAGATTCCACTATTTTAATACCTATATCGTTCATGTTTATTTACATACTTCCGATTCACAATTCACAATGTCAGCACGCCGCACAAAGGTTCAATGACTTCGAAATCATCCATACAATCATTGTAACACTTTAAAACAGCCGTTTATAAGGAGTTAACCATTGGCTGACGTGATCCACATTAGAACCGAAAACAAAACAAGAGATTAAAATATTTGGAATTTCTTTTCCATATTGGGAGATTATTGTACGAGGTTGATGCCGTAAAGTAAGGGGTCAAATGACCGGTTTCATAGGAACCGACGATAATGTATTATATATCAGAACGCCACTAAATAATATTTCATTTCATAAATATACCGCCGTAATAATATCTGGACAATATTCAATTTATTTAAAAACTATTCCCTTCTCACGGAGGACGCAACACGCAATCACAGATAATACAAAAAGTTTATCTTTCTTCCGTCTTCTCTACTAAATTCCCTTGTTTATTAACTGCAATTAATTTCAATTGAAAATGTAAACACATTAATTTATTATTTTTCCGTTTTTTATTTTTACTATGTTTTATTTCCATTTAAGAATAGATCCAAAATAATAAGGTCTAATCCTAAACAATATCATAATCAAAGGATATAATCAACTTCCGCCGGACGCTCTCTTTGTACGCAAGGTACAAAAGTTTAAAAAAAAATTAGATCATTTCTTATAGCAATGTAATTTAAATTTAATTTTGTCACATTATGTACACAATAACTCAGATTGGTATTGAATTTACAAATTGACAAAATATTTTTTAATACAACTATTATAACTTAAATTAACCGCGCTACGATTTAATCGTACGATTAATCGTAGTCGTTGTCAAAGTGCAGTGTAGTACTAAATGTATTATAATATCGATGTGCTCGTTTTAATGATTGTTTTAGCTACAGAATAATAAAACAAAAAAGTCGTTTTAATTACTAAACAGTTCCTTGTAGGTAAACTTACTCATTTTAGATTTTTTCAAATCTTTATAGACCCTGTCCAGAATAATATTTTTATTTCTATTATTATGTCTTCAAAATTATTTCTTTAATACAAGTATCCTTCGAATGTGAACAACCATTTAAAATATGGGATGTTGTTTAGTCCTAATTAGCTGAGTTTCTTTTAAATATAAATAAAAATTACATGTCAACAAAACATATTTATTTAACTATTCTTATAATAGTCATTAACTTACTTAGATTAAATCTATTTTTATATTTATAATATTCTTTACCATATAATTCTGACACATTTCTTGGCTTGTTACATATATATTTTTATTTGTCAGACGCTATCAGCTTCAAAAATAGCAAGTATGTTTTTTATATTGACAACCCTGTTAAAATGATGAAATTGAAATGAAATGAAAAAGCAAATGGCTGACTAGAAATCGACATTCTCGAATTCGCACTAAAAAGAATCCGATGTAATTACATGAATTATGCGCAATTTATGATTATGATTAGCAAAATAAAGCTATTACAGCTATAATTGATTAGATTAACTACATATTTGAGGCAAAAAGCCCGTCTGAGATATCAAAATACAAAATACTATCTGACCCAAATGAGCAATTTGCAAAAATAAGAACCGTGCCTTCGACGGACCCACGTCCGTTTTTCATCAAGGTAAGTTCTTTTTGTTTACTTTATTTTATTGTTGAGCATGGGTTTACCGCTAATTTTATTTTACCATCCATTTAATTTTATGCAAATTTCTATGCATTGTAGTTGATAATTTTAGATTCGCTTATACATTTCTACTTGTTTTTAGTCGATGTTGAATAACAGGATCGGTCTTGATAACTAAATATTTAAGTATTTACGGGATTTGGAATATCATTAGAACTAATGGAAGTCCATGAACTCCTATGACCTTTGCATGAATTGCATTAGTCCATTAAAAAAAAGTAAAAATATTTTATCTGAAGTTCATGTACTTACAGTTGATGTAGTGGAAAGCAAGACTCGGGCGGTTGCCGCCCTCACAAGCGATGGACCGGAGCTATGACAGAGATAAGCGGCACAGCAAGCACCATAAGGAGAAGCACAAGAAACGAGCCCATAAGAAGTACAGGACACACTCCAGCGGTACACTCGAACCGTCATACGCCACTGTTAACTCTGTCAAACCCTTGGTGGAATATTCCGACGTCAGTTCTGAGGACCTCTCGGCCCCGGAGGCCGGAGAGATCGAAAGCGAAGCCAGCTCAATAGGCCGGCACATCGCCGATGATCTGGACAGAACCAGAAAGTCGCACTCTATACGCACATTTCTTGATAACAAAATATCCGTGACAACTACGAGCCGCCGTGCCGCAGAGGAGTATGCTCTCAACCGTGATTCTTCTTCAGCAGCTAGGAAGAGGCGAGGAGTTGAGTTTGAGGAGCCCGCTCCAGACTTCGATCTGCACTATAAGAAGAAGAAGGAGAAGCGTAAGAAGGACAAAAAGAAGAGAAAGAAGAAGTCGAAGCACCGGTCTCGTTCGGCTAGCCTTGACAGTGTGTCACCTGATGATAACGTGCCAGCGAGCATACCTATGCGTCAGGTGACACCTCAGCGTTATACTCATGTGCCTATCAGTGAGTGGGAAAAGGCGTCATCGCCTCTCAGGAACGGATCCTGTTCTCCTGTGTCGCCCTCAACGCCACCACTGATGCGTGAGCGTGCTTTGTCACCTCTACACCGCACCATCCATAGAGAGCCTTCTATACACAATGTTATTCCATTCTCACCGCACCGATCACCGATTGTTAGGTAAGCTTATTACAATTTTCAATTATCTATCATTTATTTAATGATATCACACATAGAATTAAAATGACTTCACAATCTGCAAATATTATGGATAGTAAATATGTTAATAGGTCAGTAATATTTGCAATTAAAAATATAACATTAATTAAATAAAATAAATGCATTTTGAACGTACAAAGTAATTTTTAAGATTCTATATGAATAAAGTTGTAATCTTTATTTATTTAATGTGTGAATAAATAGAATATTAATCACTTTGAATATTAGTATTACATTAAAATTTAAATAAATAAATAATCTACATATAAAAGTATCATTAATTATAAATGAATATATTTAATTTATTATTATTTTTTTTAATTTAACATATTTTCAGGCAAGAAATAATTTTTGTTTAAAAAAAGTAATTGCTTGTACTTGGCATTCTATCAAATCTTTTGTTCTTTATTATTCCACTAAATAAGACCCACTTCTATAAATTGTATAAATTTTTTATAAATTGTCAGTATTTCAGTATGTTTCAGTATGTTTTGAAAAGTTCATGCAGATATTTTGAGATGTTCATCTTTCATAAATAACAGCTTCAATAATTTATATTTCTTATTTTGTTGTTTCATGCTCTCAGTATTGATGTCATGAAGTAAGTTTACTCAAATTGTCTTAAAATAGAAGTCGTAGTAGAGAGAGTAAAGATGCCATAAATTAGAAATTCTGAGACTGGTATCTGACACTTCATACTTGCCAATTAAACCGTTGTAATGCCCTTAATAAACTAATATTTTTTTTACCTGTACCAGAAACAAAATCAGTTTTTTTCGTGCTATATGTTAACCTAGTGTCATCATCATTCTCCTGCCTTTATCTCTAAGTGGGGTCGGCACAACATGTTACAAACATGTTGTTACATGATTTGGCTACGTATCTTACGACCGGCCGCATTGAAGCCGAATTGAGGGTGGTCTATTCCATGCAGTCGGATACCACACGGCACACACCTTAGTCGCCTCTTACGACACCTCGGTAAGAAAGGAGGGTGGTCTATTCTATTCTGCCGCATACCACACGGCATTGACTGGCCCGTTGGCGGTGGCCAGTTGGCAGTGACTCTGTCTTCGGCTCCGTGGGTCGCGGGTTCGATTCCCGCCGAGAACAAACATTTTCTATTTAGGATTTGTTGGTTCTTCGAGTCTGGGTGTATATATGTATTTAAGTATGTATTTAAAACTATATATCTAGTATATTTACCAGTTGTCCGTCACCCATAACACAAGTATTAAGTTACTTACTTTGGGGATGGACGACCGTGTGTATAAATGTCCCATATATTTATTTATTTATTTTATATATGTTAACCTAGTTTGTGGGCAATAATTGTGCTAAACAGACCTTCATGCACATTTACTAGTATAGATTTGTTAATTGTTCTCAAAAACAGGCTTTAAATATTTTTTTATTTTACAGACGGAGGCAAAAATCTACAACCCCCCACACACCACTGGCACCACCTTACCATGAGACTGTGACCATCGACTCTGATAATGATGACTACGATCAGGTGCGACGCGACTACTGGCACGAGCAGCACCGAATGTCAGGGGAGGTTATGGTTATATCTGGTATGTATAATCTTATATTTTCACTATGGCTTGGATACAGGGTGCTTATTAAAAAATATTTTTTTTAAATGTAATATTAAAAAATAAAATAAAAATTATTATCCTACCGCTGTTCAAAGGTCTCTCTTCTCTTTGAAGTTTTGGTAATAAATATAATCTAATCTATCTATATAATAATCTAATAAATATAATCTAATTATATAATCTACTAGCTGTGCCAACAACGTCTTCGCTCGCGTGGAATTCACTGATTTACGAATCTTTTCCCGAAATTTTGAACATAAAAGTGGTTATTGTGTGTTAACCTTGAGAGATAGAGACATGCTATCGCGGACTTTTTTGTAGTAATTTTATGGATCTACAATTCTTTACTACATTACTTTAGCGTAACTCTGCTGGTTTACGCAGCCCACGCGACTAAAACTCGATAAAGCAAGTTTTTTAACAACTGCGTGATCTCTTCAACACAATTTACATAATACCGATATGTACTATTTACTTAAACCATCCGGAAGCATTGCACTATCTTTTAGTGAAAACCGTACAAAAAATCCGTTCAGTAGATTTTGAGAAAATCGATTACATACAGACAGACAGCTGTTTGGGACTTTGTTTTATAATAAGTATAGATTATACTATCTATTATGTTACTATCTTCCCGGAATCCTACCATTTAGCTAACTTCAAAAAGAGAGTGAATAGGCACTACATCGGCAAGCGCGGACCATCAGGCGAGACCGTAGCCAGACGCTTGCCGTATCGCATAAAAAAAAACGATTTACCGGCGTGCCATATATTTAAATATACAGCCTTCAGCTCCGCGGGTCGCGGGTTCGATTCCCGCCGAGAGCCAACATTTTTTATACACAATTTGTTGGTTCTTCGGGCCTGGGTGTATATTTGTATTTAAGTATGTATTTAAAATTATATATGTAGTATATTGACCAGTTGTCCGTCACCCATAACACAAGTATTAAATTACTTTGGGGATGGACGACCGTGTGTGTAGGTGTCCCATATATTTATTTATATTTATAAACTGTTAATTTGTATCCACTACGTGATACTATCGCGGCGATGTGACGAGTCAAATTGAAGTCAAAAACGTAAACATGCTAATCACCTACGTCATACTCTCAGTAGGTATGACGAACTTTTCGCTATCCTGCCTCGCATGGCATATCATACACAACGAATGCACGAGTTTCCGCCGAATGTGTCGAAAATCGCGTCAAGTCGTCGCGGCTCGCATCGTATCGTATCGTATAACGCGGCTGTCCGTTATGCGATCGCGAAGTTACTATGACGGAATAATCATCTGTTTTTATCTTCAAAATTCAAATAAGCCATTAGAGGCACTTTTGAATCGTCAACCATCAATGTGATGAATCAAGCTACAACTGGTTCGGAATGTTGTTCTTTATCGAGAAGAACCAGCAAGAAACTTGGCGGTCAATCTTTCAAACATTTTCAATTATACATATTAAATCGCTGTCTTGTATGAAGATGAAAGGATTTTCAAATCCAGGCATTTTTATCTTACAAATAATCTTCAATTTTGTAATATGCTTGTCTTGCGGAGATTACCTGATAATATCAACTTAGCTGTAAATTGGCTTGGCTATTCACTCGCTTGTTGAGGTGATGTCTTAAACCCACCCCGGTATTCCAGTCTGTTTAGGTAAGTTACATATATTTGAGAAATTAATCAGAGATATGCAGGTTAAGCCGTAATAGATCAGCGGTGATACCGCGCGGCTCTTTCGAGAGGGTCAAGGGTTTTAAAACCGGCCTTAAAACTTATTTTATATGCAATTTATCACACGCTTTTCGCTGAAGGATAACATCGTGAGGAAACCTGCATATCTCTAGGGATTTCTGGGGATATGTGTAACCTACCAAACCGCATTGGAGCAGCGTGGTGACTCTTAGCTCCATCCTTTCTCTCCCAAAACGGATTGAGGCTGTTTATGAACAGCAGTAATTTTACTTTATTCAGGTTACCTTACTCTTCGTTCAATAAAATATAAGAGTAAATAGATAATTGCGTCAATCATCTATAAGGTGTAGTAAAATTGAGATCTGTAGTATCATTAAAACTACATCCTGTATATCACTATTTTTAAACTTTGATACGCTATAAGTCATGTGATCACCTCACTTTCATTCATATCTATAGCGCCTTTCATTGAATACTTCAAGGGTTGTTTATTTTTCCTGCTTAATATAATTCACTCATTACCACAAACAGCTTAAGAGAACCGTTTTTTTTAGTATATTGTAATCGAAAAGCAATTCTTTTAGATTCATATATAAAAAAGGTACAAGCATATTAATTTAATTTCCATAATTAAATAATAACGAAGATCCTTAAGTATCGTTAAAAATTCAGGGGTCACAAACAATTGGTTTTTTATATTTTATTTGTAATTTATATCATTATCATCTTCCTGCCCTTATCCCACTCTTAAGTGGAGCCGGCACATGTCACGTGATTTGGCTACGTATTTTACGACGGGCCGCCTGCCTGACGTCAACTTACCTTAATTATATTTTACGACCTCTCGGTAAGAAAGAGGTTAGTCTATATATGTAATTTATATGTCTAATTTTAATAAAATATAATTATTCAGTTTAACGTGAATTTCCAATTGTTAAATTTCCAATTGTTAAATGCAACATATTTCGGTCGCGACCTGCTAAATAGGATCCATTCTTGTGGATCGCCATGCACATCTTATACTGCCATAATTTTTGTTTTCGCTGACATGGGAATCTCGCAGTACGGCGTCGACCCTTAAGAGTCAAAAAGAAAGTACTAAGTAAGTACATATATTATCTTTATTTGTCAATTGTTGTTATAGAAGGGCAAAATATATGTATTGGTCGCGACCGTGTTATTTATTTATGAAGGACATTTGATCAATTATCCTAGATTCCCATAAATCACTCATATTTTATTACCATTCGAGGGCATGATGTCGCCGCATGAATCCGATACTCTTCGTTATTTTTGAGAACGTTTGTTAACTTGGCATTTTATCATCATTGCATACCAAGTGCATGGTGTCCCAAAACAACTGATACTGCTTATGTCCGCTGCTTTAAATTCTGGTCATGTTAAACTGCTTGCTTACCTCCGCTACATAAATATTATCTTATGTAATACTGCATATTCCGTAGGGTCTGATATTCTGAACCGAAATCGATCTTACAAGAGAACGTCAAGTTTTTGACGAAATCAATAAGGCATATTATAAAGTTTTATATATAGTATTTTGCTTTGCGATTTTCTGTTATTGTTTCGCCTATACCAGGGATCGGCAACCTTCGACTAGCGAGCCGCACACGTGAATTATTTTTAAAAACCCTTTAAAAAATTATGCCGAATTCATGAAAAGTATGCATGTCGATGGTGTAATTAATGCACTGCTAGAATATAAAATAAAAATCTGTACACATGTTATATGAATAAATATTTAAAATTCAATTATTTAAAAGTCAAGAATCAAAAATTTATAATCGACTAATAGGTGTAAATAAATAATATAGGTATAAATTTCACCACTTTCATCACCAAAACAATTTGGAATCTCGATAATTTTGTAAATTAATACTTTGCTCTTCAGTCTTAAAAGGTTGCCGACTCCTATACTGTATTTGCATTGCGAATCTTTTTTTTATGTCTTATATGTGTAGAGGGAATTAAACACATTAGTTCGCCCCATTCCTTTGGTTTTTAAATTCAAAATACTATTTATTCAAGTAAACTTGTAAACATTTGCTTTTGAATCGTCAACTCTACTGCCGGCTCGAAAGCTTTTCCTACCGAGAAGAGCCAGCAGGAAATTCGGCGGTTTCTCTTTTCAAATAATACTTATAACTAGTTACATATAATAGTCATTACTACATTGTCATTTAGTCATCACTACATTCGATATTTTTTGAGTTTGTCTCGAGTCGACAGATGCGGTAGCAGACTAATATTATAAATTTACATAAACATCAATTTTAATTAAAAAAAAATTCTGTATGTATGATGTATGTAATTCTGTATGTGATACAAAAGTTTAAATTTTATTTATAAAACATTTCTTATCATATCTCGCATGTGGTATATACGTGTATTTTTGTTAATTATGTACATCGATATTGATTATATAATGTAGATGTATGTTTTAAAGTAGTAGATTTAGTTTTAGTTGTTCTTAACATGTTTTAAATTGATATACTTATTAAATAAGCGTCAACTGTGAAAAATGATTTCCACCTTTTAACAGGTGAAAAACCTATCAGTATGTTAACGTTTAATCATTTCTGTTACTTTATTTGTATAAGGTTTTAAGTATAGTTCTCTCGACCAGACTCTCCCGTACACGAGGGACGACCGCGTGAGTACAGTCCGCGAAGGCACCGCCGCAAGAGTCCGCGACGGCGTCGGAGCCGGGAACGTGAGCGTCACCGGGTCGAACGTATTCACAACAGGTAAACCTATCAACACACGTACAGACATGCACGCTCGTTCATTAAGCCATATACACTTTTATGCACATGAGTACACTCATATGCACACCCGCGTTACGAGTACGCTCACACTCGCACGCTTACATTCGCATGTACGTAAAATCGCGCATGCTTACAAATACACACACGCGAACGCATACACATACACGCAACGCAAGCTTACATAAATCCGCACACACGCATGCGCGTTGGCGTGTGTACACGTCACGTGTACGTTTGCACGCACACACGCGCACGCTTACCATACTCACGCGCATTTTTACGCAACAGACGCGCACGCTTTTACACGAACATTTGCGCTTACATATAGCGCATGCTAAAATGTTCGCGCACGCACGCACTCTCCCTCACTCTCTGTTTCGATATCACTTTACTCTTTCGCTGTCACTCTCTGTCTCCCTCCCTCGTTCGCGTACACACACACACACACACACACACACACACACACACACACACACACACACACACACACACAGACACATATTATCTATTCGAACTTTAAGTATAGTGTGTTAGCGTTAATATTACGTATAGGCGTAAAATATTTTCTTAAAATAATACAATTAAAATATTTAAAATATTTATTTATATTAGTTCAGCCTGTTACTATACTAGATTATTAATATAGATATTATTATTATAAAAAAATATGATAAAACTATACATATGTCAGTAATCACCGCCGTGTGGATCCGGCTGAATAGAATAGGCCACCCTCATTTGATACCGAGATGTCGTAAAAAGGCGATTAAAGTAAGTCGACCCACCGTGTGGTATCCGGTTGAGTAGACTAGACCACCCTCTTTCTTACCGAGGGGTAATAAGTTGACGTCAGGTAGGCAGGCGGTCGTAAAATACGTAGCTAAATCATCTGATAACATGTTTGTAACATGTTGTGCCGACCCCACTTAGAGTGGGATAAGAGCAGGAGGATGATGATGACTTATCTCACTAATCAATAAAATTATATGAGAATTATATTTAACACTACTGTTTTTAGGTCGCACAGTCGAAGCTCGCTGAAGCGACGTCGTACGAGGTCACGCAGCAGAAGACGTTCCTCGTCCCCACCACGGCATAGGCCCAGACACGTAGAAGCTTCCAGAGATAAACACAGGTAAAGTGGGTTTTGAACGTTTTTAGCGTGATTGTAATGCCATCAATCCGTTCCTGCAGGCCAATTGAAGACGTAAACTAAATTGTTTTGCTTTTTCATACCATGACCACTTAAAGACGCACACTTTAAGTCGTTGCCGAACGAACGTTCGGAATGCGTCCTAAAAACATTTGAGTAAAAGAGACAGAGCTATCTATCGATATATCATATAATGTTTTCCTTTTCAAACATTACGATGCAATCCACACTTCATGGTACAAAAAGAAAGCGGTTGAGTTTAGGTACTGACTTTGAATTGAATCGTTTTCTAAAAGTTCATGGTAGGCCTAAAGATCCCAGAACATCAGTTGTCTTCAGCAAATCACCGTAAATCGGTATTGCCTTCTCGCATTTATAATGCTTTTAATTAGGGTTCCTTCTTAAACTACTTCTCTGTCAACCACACAGTCAGTAGTTTCTCTATTTTTTCATGGAGAGCTTAGAAATGATTGTAAAATATTATTATTGTATCATAAATAAATAAAATATATGGGACTCTTAAGCACACAGTCGTCACTCCCCAAGTAAGTAACCTAATATTTTGTATATAAGAATATACATAATTATAAAAAGATTGGCGATGTATATAATAGACAAAGTAGGAACCGACATAAGCTTGCGGCTCCTGCTTTGCGTCTAGCAAAAGTACATAAGTCGTTTGTGGGTTTGGGTATAAGATTCTATAATAAAATTCCGCAATCTACTTTAACTTTACCATTATAGCAGTTTAGAAACACTTTTTTTAAAAGGCTAATATAGAAGGCCTACTATACTACTGAGGATTACTTAGACGATAAGAATGCGTGGATATAGCTACTCTTCGAGTCTGTACAAAACATTAATAACTAAATGTAACTAGTAATAAAAAATATTCTTTGAAAAGAGCAAGTCCGAGTTTCCTGCTGGTCCTTCTCGGTAGGAACAGCTTTCCAAACCAGCAGTAGATGTTGACGATTCAAAAGCACTTGTTTACAAGTTTACTTGAATAAAGAATATTTTGAATTTGAATTTTGAATTTGAATACTTATGGTATGAGTGACAGACAACTGGTAAATACATACATATATAATTTTAAATACGTAATTACAAATCTTCTTTCTCCTACCCTTATCCCACTCTAAGTGGGGTAGGTACAACATGTTTTCCTCTTCCATTCTCTTCTATCATTCGTCAACTCTGGCGCTACTCCTTTTATATGCATGTCATACTTCACACATTCCAACCATCTCTTTTTAGGCCTCCCTCTAGTCACATATCCATCCACATTCATATCCAACACTCGTTTAGTCACATGATTTTCATCCCTCCTCATTACATGTCCATACCATCCCAAGCTTGCACCTCTCATTTTTTCTACAATATACACCCAGATTATACAAATATACACCCAGATTCGAAGAAACAAGCACAAAGATAGATCAAGTCTGCGATAGGAGAATGTTAGAAGTTTCACTCGACACCAGTGTCTACGACCTCGACGAGATCGTGTTTAGCGGTGTAGGTGCGATTGCTCGTATCTCAAATCTTGCTCGCATCTCAAAGCAAGATGTGGCTCACTCGGCGGCTAATATCTCAAAACACTTGTATGTCAGGGCACTCGTATCTTGGGTACCACTGTAGTTGTATTAAACAATTGATTTGGCCATTTATTTCTAGAAGTAAACATGAATCACCGAGTCCACCTACCACTGTACTCCAACGCAAGATCGACTTCAAGGAGAAGATTAGCGACACCAGCTTGTTCGCGGAGTTAGTTAAGGATAAACATAAACGTGCCAAGGTAAATTATTATGATATTTTATTTTTATGACATTATATGTATCTTTAAAAAAAAGTAAAATATGTAGCCAAATCATGTGACAACATTTTTGGAACACGTTGTGCCGACCCCATTTAGAGTGGGATAAGGGCAGGAGGATGATGATGATAGGTACTTAAACAAACTAAGCTGTTTTTATGTGTGCTTAGTAGAGGGGGTCACACGTTCAGTCCAAAAACTTATGTGTTTAATTGATAATTGTAATTAACACACGCTTTTCGGTGAAGGAAAACATCGTGAGGAAACCTGCATATATCTAGAGAATTCTAGGGATATGGAAAAACTCATTAGCACCTGCCCGTTGTTTGAATGTGTGAACCTCCTAGAACATTTTATATTTCAATAATGTTAATTTGTGTTTATATGTGTATCAGAAACTTCAGGAAATCCTAGAACAGAAGGAAGAATCGCAAGGAGCCGCTTCCAGTTCGGCGTCTATGTCAAATAATCTTGAAACATTCACTATCGACGAATTGTCCAATACAACTGCTGATAGCTTAATACAAGTATGTAAATCAAATTTTATTATTTACATTTCATAGTGCAACTTAATTTGCATCGATTTTGTGTTTATATAAATAAGTATATATAACAGTGTATAAGCTTCAATTGTGCCAATTTAATCAATATTGGTTTAGCAAATTAGACGTGAAAGTGTATCAGACAGACACACTGCACGCATTTATAATATTAGTATCGATATACATGGTGTAAGCAAGAAATAGACGAAGTATTTAAAAAAAATTATATTAATAATAAAATATTTTAATGCACGTAAAATAAACTTAAGTACATAGTACTTATAATTAAACAAAAATATTGCCTTTGACATATTGTTATCACTCATAGTGATCTGAATGAATGAATGAACTTATATTAAAGGATGTTAATAACTACCGCCTAGTTATTGGCAGAATCTTTATTCTGTTCAATCTTTATTCAAATAAGCTTTCAATCTTCAAGAATCAATATGATTAATGAATCTACAACTGGTTCAGAATGTTGTGCTTACGGAGAAGAACCAGCAAGAACCTTGGCGGTCAATCTTTAAAACATTTTCAGTTTTTAATAATGAAATTTTTGAGTTTAAATTTCTGTATATAAATGAATGAATTTCTGTATATTCTTATAATAAAATCCGGAAATCGATTTTATCTTTGCCACTACAGCAGTTTAAAGGCGCTGTTAAAGGGAGGTTGATACAGAAAGCCTACTATACAATTGAGGATTATATAGATGATAAAAATGTGTGGATATACTCCTCTACCCTGTACAAGATAGTAATAACCAAACGTAACTAGTTATAAGAATTTTATTTAAAAAGAGCAACCACCGAGTTTCTTGCTGACTCTTCTCGGTAGGAGGCAGTGAAGTTGACGATTCAAAAGCACTTTACAGGTTTACTTGAATAAAGAATATTTGGAATTTGGAATATTGAATTTTTGAATTTTGTTACCTAAAATGGATTATTATTTTATATTGAATACTGACGCTTACAGAGTTCCAAAGAAAACGGTGAGAACTGCGATTCGAAACCGGACGTAGTAGACATTCCTATGCCAGTACCGCCACCGTCGGACGGAGAATCCAATCCTCCGCCGGAGGCAGCTGTGCAGGCTGCTGAGCCGGAACCACCACCACCGCCGCCGCCACCACCGGAAGAACCGCCACCAGTTGCGGTGGCCACGCCCACTGCTAACGGCGAGGCCACTGATAGTAATGGTTCTGAGGTGAGTATGAGCGACTTTTTAAGACAGTGTTACCCAACATTCTATATAATTCATCATCCTCCTGCCCTTATCCCACTCTAAGCGGGGTCGGCACAACATGTTGTCAAATGATTTGGCTACGTATTTTACGACAAGCCCCCTGCCTTTCGTCAACTTACCTTAGTCGCCTTTGATGACACCTCGGTATGAAATGAGGGTGGTCTATTCTACTCAGCCGGATACTACACGGCGAAATTATTCTAAATAATTATTAGCTATAATTCTAATTTAACCTATCATTTAAGTTTGTTAAGTGAACAATTCAAACTTTTAATATCTAAAGTTATTTATGTTACATAACATTGCAAAAGCATTAAAGAAGTAGAAAAGGCTTGGCACAAAAAAAATGTTGGGA
This sequence comes from Morpho deidamia, assembly GCA_947086505.1. Lineage (NCBI taxonomy): Eukaryota > Metazoa > Arthropoda > Insecta > Lepidoptera > Nymphalidae > Morpho > Morpho deidamia. The sequence continues at coordinate 15,279,735 of CAMTZC010000022.1, forward strand.
AACATTGTTTTACAGTGATTTATTTTTTTTTATTTAGTATAATTAGGTTTAATTGAAATAAAATATTTATTGTCTACAATATTAAGAGTCGATTTATAAATGATTTTTTTTACATTTTGTTACACTTCACTATTACAATAGACATACTAAACGCTAACAGCAGACTGACTAGAATAGGCTCAACTGGCTTATTTATAACCTCTGTTGATTTGTTGTGTGCATTTCCGTTTTATGAAACTAATGAATGACTACAACATTTGACTACTTCCGTCTCCAACAAATTATTAATTTAATCCTATTTATTATGTTTCCTATTATATAATCACATAATCGTAATATGTATTTATGAGTATTTAACCCTGTTAAACTGTTAGATATATCTAACAGTTTATGCCTCGACAATCGAAAGCTGTGATAGCCCAATGGTGAGACCGTGCGACTCTCTAGAGACGAACATAGGTTCAAACCCGGGCAGGCACCAATGAGTTTTTCTATTAAAACTCATGTGTCTAATTCATAATTGCAATTTATCACACGCTTTTCGGTGAAGGAAAACATCGTGAGGAAACCTGCATATCTCTAGAGAATTCAGGAGATATGTGTAACCTACCAATCAGCATTGGAGCAGCGTGGTAGGTCTTAGCTCCAACCCTTCTCTCCAGAAACGGAGAGAGGAGGCCTATTCCCAGCAGTGGGATATTAACAGGCCGCTACTTTACTATGCCTCGACATAAAGTATTATACTACAGAATTTGTACAGTGTACCGTCATGTTTAATATTGTTTTTTACAGCCACCACCAAAACTGCAAACACCACCACCCGCCGCCACCGCCCCGACGCTCCCACCACTCCCGAAAATAGGAGGCAGCGTTGTGGAAGCGGTATTTGAGACTAGACAGCAGCCGCCGCCACCAAAACCGCGCAGCCTCACAAAACTGCCTATGCCACCCAACACACAGGTCAATCACCTTTCATACCAAGATTCTATATACAGAGTGCTACAGGATGCTACCTTTTGTACCATGAATCTATATACAGGATGCTACCTTTTGTACCATGAATCTATAAACAGGTGCTACCGTTTGTAACATGAATCTATATCAAATTCAAATTCAAAATATTCTTTATTCAAGTAAACTTGTAAACAAGTGCTTTTGAATCGTCAACATCTACTGCTGGTTCGGAAAGCTGTTCCTACCGAGAAGAACCAGCAAGAAACTCGGCAGTTGCTCTTTTCAAAAAATAATTCTTATCACTAGTTGTTAATGTCTTGCACAGGGTCGAAGAGTAGCTATATCCACGCGTTCTTATCGTCTCAATAGTATAGTAGGCTTTCTGAATTAGCCTTTTTTTATAGGATTTTTAAACTCAATAGACTTGTAGATAAGTTTCTTTAAACAACCTGTTCAGACTTCTGATGTTTCGTCTTAAAGGACTCGATTCCAGACCGTTAAAATAATATAATCCCTTCACAAGCTATCAACCTCTCTCATTTTTCTATTACGATCGGCTTATCAAGGCAACATAAAAGACTGTATCTTTATCAATATACATTATACACAAGGAGGGCTTTTATGTATTCGATAGCCCTGTGGTGAGACCGTGCGACTCTTTCGAGGGGAACACGAGTTCAGACCCGGGCAGGCATCAATGAGTTTTTCTATTAAACCTCGTGTGTCTAATTGATAATTGCAATTTATCACACGCTTTTCGGTGAAGGCAAACATCGTGAGGAAACCTGCATATCTCTAGAAAATTCTGGAGATATGTGTAACCTACCAATCCGCATTGGAGCAGCGTGGTAGGTCTTAGCTCCAACTCTTCTCTCCAGAAACAGAAAGAGGAGGCCTATTCCCAGCAGTGGGATTGTAACAGGCCGCTACTTTACTACTACTACTTTTATGTATTCGAAAATACACAACCCCAATAATTATCCAACAGATTTAGATCCGAGGAACGCGAAATGGACCCCATGATGTTTTAGTGTTATATAAAGTTATACATAAAGTTAAATTGCTTATATCTGGTCTAATTCCAGGTTGAAGATCTAAAGACCCTCGCGAATGACAGCCCGCTCAGCACGCCGTCACCGAGTCCTGTGAAGAAACCAGACCAAACCAAACCTAAAAGGACAGGAATTATGAATCTACCAATGCCACCTGGTGAGAAATTAACATACACGCTTTATAGTATAGTACCCGGCAATAAATAATGCACATCGATGTTTAAAACGAAACAGACGGCTAGTTTGGTTTTGTAGAGCGCTGTCACTGTCACACACCCGTGTGTCACCCGTTGTCAGTCTGTGCGACAGAGACAATGCTCTATGAAGCAGAACTAGCCGATTTTCCCTCTCTAAGCCTCGATGTGCATTATTTATTGCCGTGTACTATAGTTACCCTGTATACATCGCACGTTTAGTATTAAAGTGGCTAAATTCAAAAGTAGGCTTATTGAGTTATAATACATTGTATACCTTATTTTAAGGCCATCTATGACGTAACGCTACGAAATATTAACAAAGCTAATACAAGAGTAATAATAAAATTATTTTGCTATAATCCGCGATAAAGTAAATAGAAAATATATTTAATCCTAAATCTAGAGTGGACTATCCGTTTTAATACACGATACATGCAGCATTCGTAAAAACACATGCACAAATCTCAACAATACACAAGCATTACACACGTTCACTATCACAAGTCAATATTCGTTATCTGGTATAAAAACGGATAGTCCTCTAAGTAATATCTTTATTATTGTTGATACAGAATAACAAGTCCACTCTACATTTAGCATTATATATATTTTCTATTTACTTTATCGCGGATTATAGGAACATAATTTTATTACTAGTTTTGTAATATGGATCTCCGAAGTAACGTAAGACTTAAACGTTTGACTGGCCCGTTGGCGCAGTTAGTATTGACCCTGCCTGCAGCTCCGTGGGTCGCGGGTTCGATTCCCGCTGAGAGCAACATTTTCTATAAACAATTTGTTGGTTCGAGTCTGGGTGTATATTTGTGCCTAAGTATGTATTTAAAATTATATATGTAGTATATCTACCAGTTGTCCGTAACCCATAACTAGAGTTGAGTAGCTCGCGAGCTAAAGACAAGAAAGATATATATCTCTCCAGAAGATATAATCACTCTATAGCTCGCATGTGTTTCAATTATATCTCTATATCTTTAATCTTAAGAGTCAATTTTCGTGACGAGTTACGGCTCGTTCAGAGTTAGAGTGAAAGAGATGAGCTTATATAACAATTTACATGTCAAAAAGAGAGACGAATAACTCTATTGCATATTTGTATTAAAAATGTAAACTACGGATTTTCGGAACGACAACACGCGCCGGCGTTCAGCTTTTTTGTGCTTTATGTCAAAGACATAAAATGCTTAATTGGATGCAAATGTACCAAAAAAAAAAATCACTTATTCGCGAACGATTATTTATTTACATTCCATTCTTAGTGGGAAGAAGTCATCCTTACCTGTACATATCAGAAAAGTGTAAATAAAAGTGTACATAATAAATAGAAAAAAATAAAAAAAATATGTAGCATAATTTATATAATAAATTAAAAAGTACAATACCGCCTTACTGAGTTCTAAGTCCGGGCTAAAAGAGCCGAAGATATATCGGATATATTTTTAGTCTTAGTTGCTTTATACTCTCAAGCCGTACTGAGCTAAAAGAGTTAAAGATATAAAAGAGTGATATATAAGTTACTTACTTTGGGGACGGACGACCGTGTATGTAAGTGTCCCATATATTTATATTTATCTATTTATACTTTTTTTTATTTAAGTGCCTACAAATAATAAAAACTTTTTTACTGCCAGTAATTCCCGGTTCTGAAGAATTAAGTGGAGACGAATTGGACGGGTCCACCCCGCCGCCCGCGCCTCGACCCACTGTGTCCAACGTGTCCACGCCCACCACCCCACACCCACACGCCCACCATTACTCGCATGTGTTTAGCAACAGGAAGACAAACAGGGATGCTACTGTGAGTATAGTAACTTGACAAATATAATAAAATAATATTACTTTGTTATATATGTAATATGTAAGAGCTATGGTTTGACTGGCCCTTTGGCGCTGTGGGTAGTGACCCTGCCTTCAGCTCCGCGGGTCGTGGGTTCGACTCCCGCCGAGGGCCAACATTTTCTGTAAACAAATTGTTGGTTCTTCGAGCCTGGGTGTGCATTTGTATTTAAGTATGTATTTAAACTTATATATGTAGTTCATCTACCAGTTGTCCGTCACCCATAACACAAGTATTAAGTTACTTACTTTGGGGACTGACGACCGTGTGTGTAAATGTCCCATATATTTAATTTAATTTAATTTAATTTAATATGGTAGCCTAGCGAGGAAGTCAAGATTTTAAACCCAGGGCAGTCACCAATGAGTTTTCCTATTAAAAAACTTTATGCCTAATTGATAATTACAATTTATCACACGCTTTTCTGCGAAGGAAAACATCGTGAGGAAACCTCCATATCTCTAGAGAATTCTGGAGATATGTGTAACCTACCAATTGGCGTTGGAGCAGCTTAAATTCAAATTCAAATTCAAATAAGTCTTTATTCAAATTGGCCTATTACAAGCACTTTTGAATCGTCAAATTAAAATTAAATTGAAGCTACAACTGGTTCGGAAAGGTGCTCTAACCGAGAAGAACCAGCAAGAAACTCGGCGGTCACTCTTTTAAAAAATAAATATTACAGTTTTGTATTAACTATGGTTAACAAACTTAGATTATAATATCGTCTAGTACATAGCTGGTTGCAATTCAGTTCCAAGCTTTCTTATCATTGACATAGTCTTCAACATTATAGTAAGCTTTATTAATGAGAGTCTCTTTAATTGCTTCTTTGAACTTGTGTAAAGGCAAGTCCAAAATAGATTGAGGAATTTTATTATAAAAAAGTATACCGAAGCCCACAAACGATCTACGTACTTTCTGAAGCCTTAGCCTTGGTATTATTAATTTATTTCGGTTCCTAGTTTGCCTATTACTAATATCGGTTTTTTTTATTAAAAAGATGTATATTTTGTTTCACAAACACTATATTATTATAAATGTATTGTGAAGCTACAGTTTAAGCTATTAAGTATACCTTACTACTAATACTTAGTGGGTCATAGCTCCAACTATTATTTTATTCTGAGTTAAAAATATAAATTAAATCGAAACTGAATTAACGAAAGAAAAATACCTAAGAATACCTCGACCAAAAGAATGCGTACATTTAGCGTTCAGCAAGTTGATATGCGTACCACTCACTACCAAAGTCGGATAACAGCTCTGGCTCGCGAAGGAAATATTTTTTCGGTGGCGTATATTTATTTATTTTTTATTTTTTTTTATTATTTTTTTTTTTTATTTATAAAATATATATAATATATATATTAGAATATTATTAAATTAGTAAATTAAATTAATATTCCAGGCAGTTTCAAAACTTAAGAGGCCTCGGATATTGAAGCGGCGCGGTTCAAAGGTTGTACCTGTCGCAACTCCGACCCATCACGCGAAGGATTGGGGAGAGAAATGTGTTGATGGCTTCCAGGTAACGAATTAAGAGTTATTCACAATTTAGAAAGAAAGAAAGAAAAACTTATTTACAACATACACTATCAACAAATAAGGAATCTATACTAATACTATAAAGAGGAAAGATTTGTATGTTTGTTTGTTTGTTTGTTTGTTTGTTTGTTTGTTTGTTTGTATGTATGTTTGTTACGTTTTCACGCAAAAACTACTGGACCGATTTCAAAAATTCTTTCACCATTGGAAAGCTGCTTTTTCACTGAGCAACATAGGCTATATGTCATTTTCAAAAAAAATAGGGATTCCTAATAAAATTGTAATAACTTGGTAAAAATTTAGTCGTAAACATCTATCATCGCGTGCGCTGCAGAAACTATTGATGACAGAACAAAAAAATGTTCTACAGTATTATAGAACGTATCAATATCCACAAAAAAGTCCGCGATACCATATGTCTAACTATTATAGTTATGCCAATATAACTACTTTTTTACATTGTAAAAGTTGGTAAAAGTGCCGACAATAATCAAACCATTTTATTCATATCTCTGTATTAATCCTTATCCCATTAAATGCTATTTTATGAATAACTGTTTCAATACCTGTAAAATACTTTTTAAATTATTAAAATCCGACATCCCAAAAAAAAGATTTTACGAATTTAAGAATGTAAATCGAAATCAAATAATGCCATAACAAACCTAACCTACCGTTATAGCAGGGCCTGCACTTGGTGAGTTAAGTCTTATTCCAAGAATACTAATGATACCCATTTTTTATAATTAAATAATCTACAAAATAAATCTATAGTCCGATTTCGTAGACTTTCCACTACCACGAGATCTGTATGGACGCGGGTGAAACCGCGGGGCCTTGCTAGTATGTATATAAAACAAAAAAGCATTTAGTACTTACTATTGTCATATTAAACTGAGTTTTTACTTTATTCCAATTCCTTTTTTAAACTAACAACTTGACGTTTAATTCGTAATTTGTAGTGATAATCTTCAGTCAAGTAAAATAAACAAGTGCTTTCGAATCCTCAAATTTACTGCTGGTTCAAAAAATTTCTACCGAGTAGAGCCGGCAAGAAATTCAACATTGCTTTTTTCAAAATCTAATTCTCATCTACAGTCTAGTCCCATTTCGTTATTTTCTTTTCTTGTGCAAGGTCGAAGAGTAGGTAAATCGACGTATTCTTATTATTAATATAATCTTCAATATTATAGGTATTTTGTATCAGCTTATCCTATAATTATATAGCTAGTTGTATTATGTCTTTCGATGTATCATATGATCCCCGCCGTGTGGTATCCGGCTGAGTAGAATAGACCACTTTCATTACGTTCTTCTCTTCTCTTACCGAGTTGTCGTAAAAGGCGACTAAGGTAAGTTGACGTCAAGCAGGCGGCCGGTCGTAAAATACCTAGCCAGATCATGTTGCAACATGTAACATATTGTGCCGACCCCACTTAGAGTGGGATAAGGGCAGGAGAATGATGATGATGTATAATGTGAACATTGTTATGAGTATTGTTTGTTTAATAGGTTTTTCGTATAAGCATCCATTTACTAGTTATTTTAAACTGATATTATAAAAGTTTTGAGCATTTTACTTCACGTCTAAAACATAAAACGCTTTTAAATAATAAGGTCATGTTTTATGCTTTAATAGGTTTTTTTCTAAAAGCATACTAGTTATTTTAAACTGATATTATAAAAGTTTTGAGCATTTTACTTCACGTCTAAAACATAATACGCTTTTAAATAATAAGGTCATGTTTTTATGCTTTAATAGGTTTTTTCTAAAAGCATACTAGTTATTTTACACAGATATTAATAAAGTTTTGAGCATTTTACTTCACGTCTAAAACATAAAACGCTTTTAAATAATAAGGTTATGTTTTTATTCATCCAGGTAATAACTCAGATCGGCGAAGGCACGTATGGGCAAGTGTATAAAGCGAGAGACAAGAACACAGGGCAACTGGTTGCGCTGAAGAAAGTGCGTCTCGAGAACGAGAAGGAAGGTTTCCCCATCACCGCTGTCAGAGAAATCAAAATCTTAAGGCAGCTCAACCATAAAAATATTGTTAACTTAAGAGAGATCGTTACGGATAAGCAAGACGCGTTGGACTTTAGAAAGGTGAGCATACAATTGGACTAGCTTTTATATTTAACTAGTTTTTTACTGGCCCGTTGGCGTAGTGGGTAGTGACCCTGCCTTCAGCTCCGCGGGTCGCGGGTTCGATTCCCGCCGAGGGCCAACATTTTCTATAAACAATTTTTTGGTTCTTCAAGCATAGGTGTATATTTGTATTTCAGTATGTATTTAAAATTATATATGTAATATATTTACCATATGTCTGTCACCCATAACACAAGTATCAAATTACTTTAGATATGGACGACTGTGTGTGTAAGGGTCCCATATATTTATTTATTCATTTCGTTACGATTCTGACGTGGAACTTATGCTCCTGATGATGCTTCGGTTTCGGGGCGAAACGATCGTATCAATTGTAGTAGTGATTGTGTGAATTGGTGCTGGTGGCGGTATTTTGCGATACGTGTGGTGACTTGTCCTGGATGTGTAAGGTATGTGAATGTTGCCTGCTTCATACACTTAGCAGCGATTGTAGTAGTGATTGTGTGTATTGATTGTGTGAATTGTTGCTGGTGGCGGCTTTTTAGGATACGTGTGGTGACTTGTCCCGCATGTGTAAGGTATGCCTGCTTCATACATTAAGCATTACGTAGATTCTATTAACAAACGCGAATTATAGCAAAATATTTCTATTATAGCTTCTGTAACAAAAATAATAATTTTTAATAGCAACCTTAATTTAGTATTGATTCACAGATTTACACTACCACTGTACTAGGCACGCTACCCTCCGTATTATGATAATTAGTGCTATAGTATCTGCACCTATCATATAGGCAGGCAGAGCCATAGGCAGACCTGTAAGTGAGAGTGTAACAAGAAATAACAAGAGCAAAGATGATATTCATATACTTATCTTTATCTAATCACACATAAAAAAGAGGGACAGGTACTGTTCCGCACAAACGTGCGGGCGGATGAAACAACCTCCGAGACCTGGGTCCGTCGTCTCGGCGTCTCAACCTACCTTATGCGGCCGTCAGCTGTATGTGGTCCGGCCTCATGAATCACTGCGTGTATATGTATACGTGTGTGTGTGTGCTTGTATGTACTTGGCCGATTCCCGAAACCTTTGGCTCGCCTCTGCAGTCTTCCACTGCGCACGTAATGTCTGTTTCTCCGGGAGTATACACTTCACTATATCGGTTAAATAACACAAATAACACCCGGTGTGCACACAACCTTCGTAAGGTCACACGTTATTGAATCGTCCCTATATCGGGGCATAGTAACCCAACGCGCACTAAAACCACGGACGGTCGCGTCTTCTCAAACGCTTCACTGATTAAACGCGTCATTAATTCTGAGAACCACACCCGAAACGCATAATTACACGTGTGCGTTATACAATAAAGCCGTATACAGGCGCACGCGTCCTGTCTTTATCGTATTTGAAACATCACTAACTGTCGGCCGCTCGCGTCGGCCATCGAATGCCTAAAAGTCGTTGATCCGGCCGGTAGCGTCGCGTCGCGTTCGTCAATTTGTTCAAAACAGGTACACTCTCGTTTGCCTTCCCTACTCCAGTATAATAGCCCTATGGTGCAACTACACTATAGCCACAGTAATAATTCAAATTCTAAATATTCTTTATTCAAGTAAACTTGTAAACAAGTGCTTTTAAATCATCAACTCTACTGATGATTTCAAAAGCTGAATCCTATCGAGAAGAGCCAGCAAGAAACTCGGCGGTTGCTATTTTTTAAATTCTTATAGCTAGTTACATTTAGTCATTACTATGTTGTACAGGGTAGAACTGTAGCTATATCCACATATTCTTATCATCTGAATAACCCTCAACAGTATAGTAGGCTTTATGTATCAACCTCTTTTTAACAGTGTTTTTAGACTGGTGTTATAATTTTATCATCATTTTTGTTATATAAATCTCTTAAAAGTTGATGTTTTCTTACTTGTTACGTTGTTAATTAGTTTTGAACGACCATTTAAAGTGTTCATGTACATATACTTATTTTTATCTACCATACCTATTTTCAGGACAAAGGTTCCTTCTACCTCGTTTTCGAGTACATGGACCACGATCTGATGGGTCTACTGGAGTCCAAGATGGTGGACTTCACAGAGTCCCACAACGCGTCTATCATGCGTCAGTTGCTGGACGGACTGGCCTACTGCCACAAGAAGAATTTTCTACATCGGGATATCAAATGTAGTAACATATTAATGAATAATAAGTGAGTGTGTATTTTATATTTATTAACTAGATAAACAAATAAATAAATTTTTATTTATTTATTTATTTATATACTTTATTGTACACCAAAAATTTAAAGTATACACGATACAATCACTAAAAATAAAAAATTATAGAGTACAAAAGGCGGTCTTATCGCTTCTAAGCGATTTCTTCCAGACAACCTTTAGATTAGGAAAGTTGTAAAATAAATGTAGGTAGGTGGTATATTATAATAGACATACATACAATTAAGTACACACTGAAACACAGACACGTTACACAAATAATATTATTTAAAATACATATAGATTCTACACTAATAAATATTATAATATATGTATAAATACAAATTAAAAGTATTTAAAATTAGCCGTCACTAATTATGAGTTAGCGAGATAATAAGTTTTAACAACATTTAAAATTAGTGTATTTAATTGGAATTTTGAACATCAAAATAGTTATTGTTAGTTAGCCATAAGATTTAGAAACATGCTGTCGCGGCGCAGACTAGTTCTTTTGCAACTGCGCGAACTCTTGAACACAACACACATAAAACCGTAATGTACCGTACCGTAAACGTAACGTAAACCTACCGGCAGAATTGCAGTACCTATTAGTAAAAACCGTGCAAAAATCCGTTCAGTAGATTTTGAGAAAATCGCTTACATACAGACGGCTTTGAATACTTTGTTTTATAATAAGTATAGATAGCACATACAATTTAAATGATTATCATATAATAATCATGGTTCTTAAAGCTAATCTTTAAATTGAAGAATACATATTATAAGAAAATGAAATATGACATGGTTAAAAACGTTATAGCCGTACTGATTTTCCAGCAAAGTTGGTTAAAATATATATATGCAAAAATATATAATATTCACTTATAGTTTCAGTTTATGTCGTTTAACCAAAGTAGATATAATAAAACAGATTTTGAACTGAAAACAAATGCTGTCTAGAATCCTACTTGTTCGGAAAAGATAAGAGCGCGGGGGGGGGGGTCGATTGAGCGCGTTTCTTCATGCGTTCGGTCAGAGCACTAGTGACATTTTGGTCATCCGGTCGAATCCACGCTTGTTGTTTCGGCGGCGCCGCGTACGACGTCACGTACACGAAGTCGAAATATTTGTGAACTATTTAGTACTTTTCGGCTGACCTCGATATCGGGCGAATTCGTCGCATTCAGTGAAAGTCCAAAAGCGCGTGTTAAGTGAATTCTAATTAATTATTCAACACGTGACACGTGAGGTTATACTTTTGCGTGCGTTATTGAACCGATAGCTGTTAAATGATATAAACTATCGGAGCGCGGTTTTGGGCGATAGATCGGTTACACTACTTGTAATCATTAAAAGGATATAAAAATAATGCAACCATTTTATTAGGTCTGTAGATTCAGAGGCTAGACATTGAAAACTACCGTCAAATAATGTAGACGATATACTTTTCAGAGGAGAAGTGAAATTAGGTGACTTCGGTCTCGCGAGGTTGTGGTCCTCGGAGGACAGAGCAAGACCGTACACGAACAAAGTGATAACACTCTGGTACCGGCCGCCAGAACTGCTGCTGGGCGAGGAGAGGTATGGCCCAGCGGTGGACGTGTGGTCTATGGGATGCATCCTCGGCGAGCTTTTCCTCAAACATCCACTTTTCCAGGTATGTTCAAATCAAATCAAATCAAAATAATCTTTATTCAAATAAACCATTTCAGGCACTTTTGAATCGTCAAGCATCAATATGATTAATGAAGCTACAACTGGTTCGGAATGTTGCTCTTACCGAGAAGAACCAGCAAGAAACTCGGCGGTGAATCTTTTAAATATTTTCAATTATACATTATTAAACCGCTGTCTTGTATGAAGCTGAAAGGATTTTCAAATCCAGGCTTATCATCCAAATAATCTTCGATTTCGTAATATGCTTTATGTATAAGCATATTTTTTACATTTAATTGGAATCTTTCTGTAGACTGGTCTAGAATGGATTGAGGAATTTTATTATAGAAGCGAATAGCGAGACCAACAAATGAGTTCGTTATAATGGACTTGAGTTACCTAGTTAATGTTTACCTGGCCCTTACCTGGGTAGTGACTCTGCCTTCAGCTCCGCAGGTCGCGGGTTCGATTCCCGTCGAGGGCCAACATTTTCTAAAAGCAATTTGTTGGTTCTTCGAACCTGGGTGTGTGTTTGTATTTAAATATGTATTTACCAGTTGTCCGTCACCCATAACACAAGTATTAAGTTACTTACTTTGGGGATGGACGACCGTGTGTAAGTGTCCCATATATTTATTTATTATTGTTTATTTATTTACCTACTTACCAACAATTATGACATTTTTATTCATCGAAGCTGAATACCTTACAAATGCTTAACTTTTAATTGTTTTAGTTTTATGTATATTGATGTTCATTCAGTATTTTACACATGCAAGAACATATCGCACGCATAGTATTAAAGAGAGCTAATACAAAAATGTTTTGCGACAATTGCTTATTGCTCTGAGGTGAGTGCGACAGTGAAATGGGAATCCTATATCCCACAAGATTATATACGAATAGATCGTTAACGAATATATCTCACGCGTACTATTAAAGTGACCTAATATTAAAAAGTGGCAAATTGCAATAAAGCGCCGCGTACCGTCAACAAAATTCTTGAATGTTAAGGAAACCCATAACTTATACCACAAAACACTAGTTTTTTATAATAGTTCGTTGTGTGATGTCATAGATGGCGTTATAATAAGGTATACAATGTATCTAGCTCAATCTCTTCTTTCTCCTACCCTTATCCCACTCTAAGTGGGGTCGGTACAACATGTTTTCCTCTTCCATTCTCTTCTATCATTCGTCAACTCTGGCGCTACTCCTTTTATATGCATGTCATACTTCACACATTCCAACCATTTCTTTTTAGGCCTCCCTCACATATCCATCCACATTCATATCCAACACTCGTTTAATCACATGATTTTCATCCCTCCTCATTACATGTCCATACCATCCCAATCTTGCACCTCTCATCTTTTCTACAATGGGCGCAACTTTCATACTTCCCCTTATATAATAATGTATCTAGCTCAATATAGGCTAATTTTGAATTAGGCCACTTTAATACTAAGCGAGTAATCAAAGTTGATTTTCATATAATTTTCTTTGTTTAAAATTTTAAGTTTAAAGTTATTTATTTAACACTTTAATCTTTCAGGCGAATATAGAAATGATGCAACTAGAAATGATATCGAGGGTGTGCGGAACACCTGCGCCGGGTGTGTGGCCAAATGTTGTCAAATTGCCCCTCTGGCATACGCTTCGGCCTAAACGTTTCCATAAGCGTTGTGTGCGGGAACAGTTTGCCTTTATGCCTCCGACAGCACTTCACCTCCTAGACAGGATGCTGGAACTGGATCCGGATAAGAGGATAACTGCTGAGGAGGCACTGAAGAGCGCTTGGTTGAAGAATGTTGTGCCCGAACAGTAAGTTGTTTCGTCTAATGTCGTGTTATTTTCTTACCACTCGAAGCAATCGAATTTTTCATAATCAAATTCAAAATATTATTTATTCAAGTAAACTTGTAAACAAATGCTTTTGAATCATCAACTCTACTGTTGGTTCGAAAGCTGTTGCTACAGAAAAGAGGCTGCACGAAACTGGCTGTTGCTCTTTTCAAAACATCATTCTTAATTCTAGTTTACATTTAGTCATTACTGTCTTATGGTTAGAGAGTCGCTCTCGCTTTTTCCACTCTCCACTGATATTCACACATTCTTATTATCCTAGTAATTCTCATCACTAAAAGAACCATATACAGAACTTAAAAACTTTATTTTCTGTTCATTTTATTTTATCCCGAAAACAAACTTTTGAACATAGTTGTTCTAATTGACTCAGATTTTAACAAAAAGTATTAAAAATTTTATGACTTAGATACCCAAATGGGTTCAAAACTGGGATTTATTTATTTTATTTTCATTTATTTTTATATATTGAGAGCTTAAGCTATTTATATATTTCCACATATAAACTATTTAATAAACAGTATATTTGGATACAATTTGTTGAGCAAAGAAAAACAGAAAGAAAAAATTTTTTAACGAAGTATGGGAATCTAGTTCAACCATATTCCAGATAAATTTTTTTTTATTGTATTAGGTGTAGACGTAAACAAGTTATTTTATCACAATTTCTTAAATGCTGCTGATGCACAACTGAAAAACGAATTTCTGCAAAAGTTAGTGCAGCTAAATGTTACAAATAGTGTATCAGAGGGCCATATAAGAGATAATGTATTTTATAAGATAACTGTAGGCCTGCCTACCATGAATTTTTATAAAACGATTCAATTCAAAGTCAGTACCTAAACCCAACCGCTTTCCTTTTTGTACCATGAAGTGTGTTTGAAAAGGACCACATTATATGAACTATAGATAACTCTGTCGCTTTTACTCAATGTTTTTAGGACGCATTCCGTACGCTCATTCGGCAACAACTTAAAGTGTGCGTCTTAAAGACACCATGGTATGAAAAAGCAAAACAATTTAGTTTACATCTTTAATTGAATCGCAATAAGAATTCATGGTAGGCCTGTTGGACTATATAATAAGTAACGAGCACTCTTTTTCAGAATGCCAGCTCCAGAGCTACCAACATGGCAGGACTGTCATGAACTGTGGTCCAAACAGCGGCGTCGTCAGCAAAGAGAACAGGAGCAATCGAAACAAAAGCCTTACGGGTTCAATCAGGACGACAAACAGCATGACGGCTTCAACCAATCTGATTCCAGTTACAAAACGGATCCATACAAATCTGATGGTTACAAATCAGCAGAGACTAACCAAGAGACAGTGGGACAAGTGAAATAGTATTTGGACTATTATTATTACGGTTATTACCGGTAACAGTGGTGCTTAGGAAATGTGACACGTTTCTATAAAGATTATTAGTGAGAGTGACTTGAATATACAATATACAGGCAGTGTATTAGTAAAAACAGAAGTGCTGTGCTTATGGACATTTTATGAACACGCGTAGTACACTGTGATGTTTATACGTTATAAGTTGTGTACCTCAGAAGCATATAGGTTGATATTATTGAATAGGTTAAGTTGGTAAACCTGTTCGATGGAATGAATGAAATTAATGCAATGCTTACAAATGGTAAACAATATTTAAATGTTAAGAGAACAGAAAATCTCCTCAGCGTCATTATTAAAGCTATTTTAAAATGTGACTTAGCCTATATGCCTCTAAGGTACATAATTATATCTTTGTAATTTGTATACAAAGATTAATTTAATAATGCTGGTTGTTTTTTTATTAACTAAATTAGGAATTTACATATTCAGTACATTTAAATTCACTGAACACTATTTGCTTATGCAGCGAAATTGAATGTGGTCTAAAGCTGTATAAATATTAGCCCAGTAAACTAGGGGTATATATAGATTTTTTGTAAATATACATTTATACAATTCATGTGTAGGTTCCATAGCATTTTTAAATTCTTTTAGTTGGGACTAGCATGTAAGTTTGTATAGAATCATATACAAATATTTATATATATAATTTACAGAGTTAGGTTTTACTTTGCAGAGGTCTATAATACAAAAAGTAATGAGAATTTTGATATGATCCACGATAAAAGAAAATATATCTAGTTCTAGATATAGAGTGTACTATCCATTCTCATACCTGATATATGCAGGATTTGTAAAAACTCATGCACTACTCGCCACCAATATTCAAATTCAAATTCAAATTCAAAATATTCTTTATTCAAATAAACTTGTAAACAAGTGCTTTTGAATCGTCGACTCTATTGCTGGTTCGGAAAGCCGTCCTACCGAGAAGAGCCAGCAAGAAACTCGGTGGAGCTCTTTTAAAAAAGAAGATTCTTAATACTAATTACATTTTGTCATAGCTATCCTGCAATATCAAAACAATACATTAGCACTGCACACCTTCGCACCACAATCTCAATAATCTTTAATTTTTTTGCATTTGCATCAATTTTTACAATGTGTCCAGTATGAGAATGGATAGTTCACTTTACATTTAGCATTACAAATATTTTCTTTTAATGCAAATTATAACAAAATTATACTATATTTTCATTACTTTTTGTACTTATATATATGTATCTTTTGCCCTCATTGGAATTATGAATTAAATTGACCAGCATTAACTAGGCTTGTACAGTGTGGAATGCATGCTTGGCCATTAGTGTGTTGTTAATAAATTTTTATCCTCCAACGACATTGGTTTTAAAAATCACACAGTCGTCTTATATGAATTAAATGAAATGAATTGTAAAAATTTCTTAGCGAACCAAAATTAATTTGTTTTAACCAAAGGATTGAACATGGAGTGTTACCTACAAAACCATGTTTAACTAAATTGTATAAATAAATGCTTTTCTGTATATAAAGGTGTAAATAGTAAATATGTAATGAACATTAGTAATAATGTTTCGTGTAAGAACAATAATGTTTATATTAGTGACAAATGGTGTAATATTTTAGCAAATATAGAACTTATTTCTTCCAAGCGTTAAGGAGGTTTTACTTATGCCTATATAATTTATTGCCTAATTTAATTTCACGGGTTGTTCAACTTGTTTTTATATTTGAAAAATAATCACAGTTTAGATGTCCATACAGTAATATAACTTTAAGTTAAGAGTTGGATTAGTGTTTGTCTGCTACGTCCAGCAGACGTCCAGTACAGTAATACGTACAGTAATAAAACTCTTTCTTCATGAGGTAGAGTTTATTACTGTATGGACATTTGCGATGCCCAGCAGACGTCGATACAGTAATTAAACTCTTTCTTCATAAGTTAGAGTTGGATTACTGTGTGGATGCTTCTATACCCAGCAGATGTCCATACAGTAATCAAACTCTCTTCATAAGTTAGAGTTGGATTACTGTGTGGATATCTGCTTACCCAGCAGATGTCCATACAGTAATCACACTCTCTTCATAAGTTAGTTTGATTACTGTATGGACTTCTGTTGGGTATGTCTGCTATGCCCCGTAGACGTCCATACAGTAATCCAACTCTACCCTATGAAGAAACTATCTACATGATTGTGATTTAGTTTTTAATGAAATATTTTTATAGGGATAATATTTTGTACTAGTAGGCTATCAAATTTGTTAGTCGTGCATAGTTTAAAATTGCTTTTGTTCAGCGAAACCCAACTACTTTAAAATTGTATGTTATGCAGATGTTACTGCGCAATTGACTAGCCTGTTGGCCCGGGTGGCAGTCTGCTCGGGTCGTTGGTTCGATTCCCGCGAAGACCCAAAATTTTCTTTTTATAATTTGGTTGTTCTTCGATTCGGCGTATTCATGTTCGTAAGTTTGGTTGAATATACTAACTGTATGGATTGTTTGACTGTGGTTTATGTTAGTACAATTATTTATTAACTAAATACAAAGGCAATAATTTAACATCACAATATATGTTAATGTGTACTTGTATATTCTGTGATTGTAAATAAATATAATACGGAATTGGCTTCCTTAAATATTTTAATTTAAAACTTTCAATAGTAGATATAAACAAACTATGAATAATGAAATATTTGGATTTATTTATCCCTACTCTTCTAGACCGCATACACTTGTTTGGGGCTTCCTGAATGCATCATCCTTAACAGTCAATAAAATTAATATATATTTTTTAAATTTTGGTCTTTTTTTCTAGAAAATGTCCTCAAGTCAAATTATTCGTAAAAGTGACCTTAGTTTCTTTGGTGCTAAGTTGCATTATATTACTTTTTAATATTTTAAATAAAGCTATCATAAAACTTGTGTAAATTGTCGTGACTACGTGAGTGTTAAAAAAATCCATAAACTGCGCACGAAAATACTAGTTTTTTAATAGTACGTAGCAGATTTGTCATAGATGGCATTGAAATAAGATATACAATATATCTAATTCAATGAAGCCTAATTTTAAATAAGGTCACTAACACTATGCGTGCGATATATTTTTATAGAATTATTTCTTTTTTTTTCATATGGCAATAGGAAGTATAATATGTAGTAGAGCTGGGCAAAAACAGTTTTCTGTGAAAAACGAAACAGTTTCAAAAAACTTATTTAAAAAAACGCTTTACAACTGCACAATTTTATACTACAAATTTAATCTCTTAAATAAAGAAAAAAAAAATTAATATCAAATACACTATTTACAATTAATATCTTAAAAAACATTTTTTTTTGCACTATATTCTAAAAAGACGCCTAAAAATGGTGCGAATTTATTAACAGCGCCACGATCAATGCAATAGTAATGTTTGAAGAACTGCTAAGCTGAAGAATCTGGTTTATATAGCTACGTATATATGTACAAAATAATATCAACTCTATTTACATAAGGTCAAGGTATATTTTTCGCTTATAACGATATTTATGGAAGGTGTGAGCGAGATAAGGGGAAATTTTGCTCACTCATTTATCGTTGCGTGCTTGTCTTTCGATATATGATGGCCCATTAAGACGATTGCAACTAGTTTTTGGTACTAACTAACGGGAACTGATAACGCCGCGTAGAGCTCATGAATAAGAGCCCCGTATGGGCTTGAAACTAGTCTGGCTCATCCGATAAAGCAAAACGTGAGTATAGCCGGTCTCACAACATTATTTATGAAATGGATTAAAAAAATCCATTTCTAATATTTAAATAATCGATTATTGTGATAAAATAATCGATTAATATAAATATCAATTATTTTTTTACATCCCTAGTATGTTGGTCAGGATGTGTTTCTATTATTAGCTTAAATTGTGCCTTGCTACAAACGTCATAGTTGAAATTTCTGTGTAGGTATATAAAGTTTATTATAATCAAATTGAATTTTATTTAAATTAACAACATGCAGTTTGTTTATATTTACTACTTTTATAACGTAAAATTCGATATTGAAAACTTATTAAAATTGTTTATGTACAATAATATTAAATTTAGTTGTATTTTAAATGCTCTATCTCATATATAAATGAATTCGTTTTACACTATACTATTTTACTTTAAATTACCGAGTTTTTATTTCTTAAAACTACTGTAAATATCTCAGATGGAAATGTATGAATGGCGTCTTTGCCAAGTCATCGAGTGACAGCGTACGAATTAAAAAAATAAATAATTTTGTATACGCATACGGAATAATCAACATTATGTTGCAGAGGGTTCGTATAGTATTTCTAAGATACTCAGCTTATGTAAGGCTCATAGGGTGCGATAGTATGTATAGCACAACTCAAAAAGTCATGTTTTGATACAAATGGGTTTCAAATTCTCATTGCTAAGGAAAATACATTAAAAATGTTTTAATTTACTTAAACGAACGGTATAATAATTTTACGAATCCTGCATGTATCGGGTATGAAAAAACGGATAGTCCACTATACATTTAGCACTATATATATTTTCTATTTACTTTATCGCGGATTATAGCAAAATGATTTTATTATTACTTTTGAACGGTCTAGTATTGAATTATGACATACCGGTATTTCTAAAAAGAATGTGTATTTTAACGTTCTCGCATATTCATAGTCCAAAAAACGTGTTTTTTGAGTTGTGCCACTGTTGCAGCCGATGACCGATTTGTTAGTTACGCGCACGCCATCTTAATTTTTAGCTGAGGATAATGGCTATTTTTTTACAATATTCTGCCGCGTCAACGTATATCACTTCCAATGTGATTTCAAGATTTGTCGTACAAAAATATATTGAACACGTTCCGTCCCGCGTAACCCGTATTGGGGTTACGGGCATGCTTCTGTAGGGACTCACATTTGCGCGCAGATCTTTAAGATTTTTGAAAAAATCGATTAACACTAATCAACAAAATCGATTAAATAATCGATATTTGCTGACTATTTGAAAAGTTGCCTTTTTAAAATATTAATAATTAGAATAATTAATGTAGACCAGTACGAATATAAAATAACAGATGCGCTAATTGCGCACTCTTATATAAATGCCATTGTTAAAAATCGATTATAATAAAAAAATCTATTATTTTGTCACATTCCTACCTTTAAACCGCAAACCCGCGGGCCTTCCCCAAAATTCTGTTTGTTCCGCCAAGGTTTTATTTAATTTAAAATTTTTAAGCATTATTTTGAGATATTTATACTGATAAGATTTCAATTTGATTTACGAAAATATTCTGAAAAGTGGTTACATTCAGATTTATTAATTTTATAATGGAAATAACGTTTTTTTTTCTGAATGTCCAGTGTTCATTATTCATTATTCTCAAATATTTTTATCATGATTTAGTCTTGAATAAAAAAAATATTTGGAGTTAAAACCTTAAGTGAAACATTTTCATAATGATTATGAAGTACAAAATGTGTGCGTGCGTCCATGGGCGTAACGAGGTACGGGCAAGGGGGGGCAGCTGTAACACTGGGAAACTGTCAACTCGCAACATGTTGACAATCAAAGCCTTGCACAAGCCCTATAATGTAACCTCACCTTCATTACAAATGTGTGCTTTTTATATTGTAAATACAATGATTACGACAAAAAATAGTCTACATTTTCTGAGACAATTTTGTCCCCCTTGTATAGAATTCTGGCTACGCCCTTGCGTGCGTCGGAGAATTATCTTAAATTAATTAATGTCAAATCAAACTGACCGAACTGAAAATTAGGCTCAATCGAGTTACATACATTGTAATCCTTATTTCATATTTATGACATCACACTACTTTTTTATTGTTTCATTCTAAAACAGTGGGACTGTAGTGTTATAGTAAAGTAAACAATCCTTACTAATAAAAAAATATCGTGCCTGAAATGAAATGAGTAGCAATTTTAATGATGATTATCGTGAATATCAATAAAGCAATTAAATTATATGTTGCGACGTAGTAAATTTTATTTATAAAGACTGAAGGCGCCCATTCGTGGATATGTCGCCGATGCCTGGATTGTTCACTAGTTTATTGTAAATAAGGATTGATGTAAAAATATCTACCTAACTTTTATAAATATTAAACTACAATGATAAATTAATTTGCATTTTCAGTTTTTGACAGCCCTATATAATTTACTTTTCACATCATTATGTATCAGTGGTATAAAAGGATAAAATAAAAATCATGCCATATAGAAAATACGTTTATTTGATAAAGTGACTAACAAAGGAACTGGCTTATAATATATAACAAATAAGGCACTTCCGCCTGTACATAGTACTATTTATGGCCAAACTTACAGTATACCAATAAATAAGCGAACTGTCAGTCTGTACAGCTCGTCACAAACTTCTGGTAACCTCGCCTTACTAATGACTCTCTTTGTACAAAAAGTTAAGCTTTATTATTACGTACGCTTATTTAGGCACCCTCGATTCAGCTTAAACATTTTAAACTTAAGAAAATGTGTCAACAATATGCTCATATCTTAGACCCAAAATCCTGGATCCCAGAGCTGAGGGGAAAAAAATAAGTATAAGCGTGCCATAGAAACTAAAACTATATGGACATATTATATTAAGGCGGTATGGTAAACAACCGTAGCCTACTCGTTTAGACACGGGCGAACGAAAGCAAAAAAAAATTGATGATTTTTGCCTAATAACGCCAATTACCATATTGTTAAATTGAAATTAATTTACAAAGCTTATGAAAAATTAATTTATCGTTGACACATTTATCTAAAGGAAAAGCTATTCTTTCTATGGCGTAAACTACTAAGTATTTTGTACGTTAACCATTTATTTAATTACGGTCATCAAATATAAAAAGGAGAAACGAAAATTGGGTAATAATTACAATAGACATCATATAAAACCCATAATATTATTATAACATTGTAGAAAAAAGTACATGTATGAAAAAGGCAATCATAAATTTAATAAAAATAAAGAAAACAAAAATATATTTGTTCATGATTTACCTTTAAGGAAGCGCTATAATATAAATATATTTTTTTAGTAATAGAATCTATCAGACATTATTTAATAATTATATTACTTTTATTAACGATGAAAATCTTTTAATCTATATTGGTCCTGCATATATAGCTCGTTAACAAAATAGTTTTGTTTCTATTTTGGACTTCGTATAAAGGTATATTCAGCCAAAATGGATACTCGATCAATACTATTTTATAATGCACTTTATCATTATAGTTAATGAAGGGCTGAACTTTATAGAAATATATTAGAATAACAAATACAAATTTCTATAACCTACTTTCTGTTCTTATTTTAAAGTTGACTGAATTATGGCGATTATCAGTAAAATTACAGCTAAGAATTTTTTTTTTAAATACTTTCTTCATGGAGTTGCCACCTGAAAATAATAAAATTGTTATATTATACGAAATTTTACATTGTTATTAATTTTCATTGAATTAGAAAAAGGTTTGTTTTTTTTTATTCTTTATTGCACAATTAAAATAAAAGTACAAAAGGCGGACTTAACACTAAATTAAGCGTTCTCTTCCAGTCAACCTAAGGGGTTAAAAGGAAAATTTAAATAGGTGCAGTAAGCAAACAAACAGAAGAAGAAAAGTGATGATAGGCGTAAATATTAACAAGAATAAGGTGTCAATAAGATGTAGCGACACGCCTAAGCAAATGATAAATAAATAAGGGGATAAAAATAAAATAATACATGACTATATGTGATGGTAAGGGAATTATAAAATTGGAAATTCACCAAATAATACATAAGATAAGAGAAAAGATGATATACTAAACAGAAAAAAAAGCGGTATAAGACGACACATAGCAAAGGTTCGGCCGGGCCAGCCGCTACGTTCGTCGCCATTTATCAAAATGGCCATGAATTGCCGCAAAACTCATATGATTCGCTGGAAGTCACATATTTTGAGGTCTATTAAAGGGTTGCTGGCATTTTAAAATTTAAAATCAAAATATTTTTTTTTTCAAGTAAACTTGTAAATAAGTGCTTTTGAATCATTAACTATATTGCTGGTTCTGAAAGCTGTTCCCACGGAGAAGAGCCAGCACGAATCTCGGCGGTGCTCTTTTCAAAATATAATTCTTGTAATTAGTTATATTTAGTCATTATTATTTTGTATGACTGTTTATTTAACACGCCTTCGGGAGTGCGCTGAAAAGCCAAGACCGCTTAACGTCAGGAAAATGGTACTGTGTTATGTATTACGTAAATCTGTTTTTTTGTTATTATAATACATATATTTTACGTTGCGTCAACCTATGGCATGGAGGTGTAAGCTGCTGTTATAAGTGGTTTCCGGTGAATCTTAATCTTCTCGAAATAAGACTTCGAAAAGCGTTTAAAGTGGTGAGGGAGGGGAGGTCGAGGTCTTTATGGAGGTCGACTTTGCGCAATCAGTTCTACAGTCTTTAGAGCGTGAGCGATCTGACTTTTGAAACGTGCGCAAACGCAACTCTCGCGTAGGACATTATTTGTCTTATGTAAGTAAAAAAAGTAAAGTAAAGTGACAGCCTGTTACTATGCAGTAAGAAGGATTGGAGCTAAGACCTACCACGCTGCTCCAATGCGGATTGGTAGGTTACACATATCCCTAGAGAATTCTCTAGAGATATGCAGGTTTCCTCACGATGTTTTCCTTCACCGAAAAGCGTGTGATAAATTGCATTGGTGTCTGCCCGGGGTTTGAACCTATGTCGTCTCTAGAGAGTCGCACGGTCTCACCGCTAGGCTAACACAGCTTAATGTAAGTACTAATGTAAGTAGTGCCATCATAATTACTTGCATAACATCAGATAAAGTCGTTCCATGAAATACGCAATATGCATCGTACGTTAAAGATCTTGTAAAGAAAATATATATAGTGTTTAATGTATAGTGGACTATCAGTATTTTCATACCCGATACGTGCAGGATTCGTGAAAACACATGCACAAACCTCCACCACTTCCACCACAATACACAAGCACTACACAGGTTCACTATCACAAACTCAACAATCGTTTCGCCCCGCAACCGAAGCATCATCAGGAGATAGACTCCACGACAAAATCGCAAAGCTTTGCGATTTTGCGGGGCGAAACGATTGTTGAGTTTGTGATAGTGAACCTGTGTAGTGCTTGTGTATTGTGGTGGAAGTGGTGGAGGTTTGTGCATGTGTTTTCACGAATCCTGCACGTATCGGGTATGAAAATACTGATAGTCCACTATACATTAAACACTATATATATTTTCTATTTACTGTATCGCGGATTATAGCAAAATAATCTTATAATAACTTTTGTATTATGGATCTCCGCAAAGTAACGCCTAATTCTATAAATTATCTTGTAAAGAAATGCGAACCCTAGGTACTTGACTCTCTGCCAGCGAATTGGTGTATCATTAAGGGAAAATTTTGTAGCTAGTCTATGTGCGATTGAATACGATAACAACGGTGCGATACAGTCGCTAGTAGAGGTGTTGATTTACTAGAAACTACTCACAACGAGAAGGTTGCCGCTTTTGGCGCGGTGTATGGTGGGCTGAGGGCCGTTAGTCACCTCTATGGTGCCGCCTTGCTTGCCGTTCACGAAGTTATGGGCGATGCTGCAACAAAACGTTCAGTTAGGAGCGATACAGTTGCCATTATGAACTGGGATATGTTATACGTAGGTATGTCAGTTAAGCTACTTACTTAATACTGGTTAGTGGTCAAGTGACAAATCAAATCAAAATAATCTTTATTCAAATAAACCATTTCAGGCACTTTTGAATCGTCAAGCATCAATATGATTAATGAAGCTACAACGGTTCGGAACGTTGCTCTTACCGAGAAGAACCAGCAAGAAACTCGGCGGTCAATCTTTTAAATATTTTCAATTATACATTATCAAACCGCTGTCTTGTATGAAGCTGAAAGGATTTTCAAATCCAGGCTTTCTTATCATCCAAATAATCTTCAATTTTGTAATATGCTTTACGTATAAGCATATTTTTTACACTTGATTGAAATCTTTCTTTACACTGGTCTAGAATAGATTGAGGAATTTTATTATAGAAGCGAATAGCGAGACCAACAAATGAGTTGCTGACTCTGCTGAGTCGCGACGCAGGTATCGCAAGCTGTTTGTGACCTCTCGTATGTCAATGATATACATCAAATTTTGTTTTATACGTACGTATATTTTTCCGTACAAATAGAATATTACTATATATATATTGTGATGCTACAGTCAGTATGCCTATTTCTTGGAACTTTTCGCGAAGGGACTCACGTTGCTTCATATTATAGATAGCCCGTATGGCTCTTTTTTGGGCAACAAAAATCTTTTCTATATCGGTCGCTTTACCCCACAGCATTATTCCATATGACATAATGCTATGGAAATAAGCAAAATAAACAAGTCGCGCATTAAGCATTGAATAACACTCAATAATGCAATATATATATTTTTTTCTTATTAAGCATTATCCCTAATCATATACAGTCTAGTTAAAAGCTTTCATTTAACTTGCTGAGTATATGAAGGTGGAATAAAAAAAGTAAAGTAGCGGCCTGAAACAATCGCAGTGCTGGGAATAAGCCTCCTCTCTCCGTTTCTGGAGGGAAGGGTTGGAGCTGAGACCTACCACGCTGCTCCAATGCGGATTGGTAGGTTACATATATCTCCAGAATCCTCTAGACATATGCAGGTTTCCTAACGATGCTGTCCTTCACCGAAAAGCGTATGGTGTGCAATTACCAATAAGACACATGAATTTTAATAGAAAAACTCATTGGTGCCTGCCCGGGTTTGAACTCGTCTTCCCCTCGAAAGAGTCGCACGGTCTCACCGCTAGGAAGGGAAGGTGGAATCTTGCAAGTTAAATTTTACCCACTTCCCGGTGTCCGATTGTGGTGAAATTTTACATCATGGTCCAGTCCCGATGACAATGCATGTTTATGATAAGCATGACCTGATGCTGCTGCCAGGATTGGCTCCAGACGAGGGAACTCCTCAATTATCAGTAAGGTTTTAACATGAAATTTTGTTTAATCTTTTGCAACTTGACTTGTTTTATATATAAAACTCACTGCGCATTTACGTTTTAACTCCAAAACTGTACTTATTGAAAGTAATTTTGTAAATATCATTATTTCTTTGATCAGCGTAGAGTTATATACATACTAGCTTTTACCCGCGACTTCGTCCGCGTGGATCGTAGTCCTGTAATACTCAGTAGCCTCTATCGCTACCCAGCAAATATCTCCATTACAAAAATCATATCGATCCGGGGGGTTAAATATATTGCATTTATTACGCTACTCGAAAGTAAATATTAAACATGATTTCCTTCATGCCATTACTATTATTTAGCAAAGATATTAATTTGCACTGGAAAGATTTCGATATTGTAACTCACGTCCTGGTGTCAACAATCTCAATGATGTCGGGCTTCTTGGTGTAGTCTGTGACTATGGTAAGTGCCTCGATAACATGTGACACCGAAATGATCAGGTCACCCTGGAAATAAGTGGTATTTGAAACATACAAATATAACTGTATACTAATAGTGCATATGTATTGTGTATTCTATACTTATTTAGATGATTAAATTAAATTTGTTATTAAATAAACTCATATACAATTATTTTTATTTCAAATTTGATTCTTCTTCTTAAATAAGGCCTCTTTAAGGAAATTCCATGGGTCTTGTATCGTTGAAATCCTGAAAAATACTCTCCGTGCTATTTTTTCAGTTCTCACATTTAGGAAACGCTCTGTTACGACTTAGTGTTTGATCTTGCAGAATACTTTGAGCTTAAGCTCAAACTACACGGGGCGTCAATTGTGGGTGGTTCATTAGAACTGCGCGGCTTTTGATCTGACCTTGAGTGTTTCCCGATATTTTGTATAAAAAGCGAACAGTAGCATGATTTGAAGACCAGACTTGTTCTTTCAAAATATAATTTTTATAATTTAGTCATTACTATGTTTTACAGGGTCGAAGACTAGCTATATCCACGCATTATTATCATCTATGTAATCTTCAAATAATAATAAATAATAAATAAATAAATATATGGGACATTTACACACACGGTCGTCCGACCCAAAAGTAAGTAACTTAATACTTGTGTTATGGGTGACGGACAACTGGTAGATATACTACATACATAATTTTAAATACATACTTAAATAAAAATAAACACCAAGGCTCGAAGAACTGACAAATTGTTTATAGAAAGTGGTCGTCGGCGGGAATCGAACCCGCGACCCGCGGAGCTGAAGCAGGGTTAGTACCCAATGCGCCAACGGGCCAGTCATAGTAAGCTTTCTATGCCACTTTTAAATACTTTTAAACTATTGTAATGACAAAGGTACCGCCGTGTGGTACCCGGCTGAGTAGTATAGACTACCCTCATTTCTTACCGAGGTGTCGTAAAAGGCGACTAAGGTAAGTTGACGTCAGGCAGGCGGCCGGTGACAAAAAACGTAGCCAAATCATGTAACAACATGTCATGTTGTGCTGACCCCACTTAGAGTGGGATAAGGGCAGGTGGTTGATGATGATATAATGGCACAGATAAAATTGGTTGCGGAATTTTATATACGCAACATACCCTTATACCCAAACCGACAAATGACTTTGATGGCGAATGAAATGGCGATGACGAATGAGCCACGAGCTTTCGTCATCGCCATTTTTTTACGTTTTGAGATAACATAAGATAATCATGATCTTCCTGCCCTTATCCCACTCTAAATGGGGTCGGCACAACATGTTACAAACATGTTGTCACATGATTTAGCTACGTATTTTACGACCGGCCGCCTGCCTGACGTCAACTTACCTTAGTCGCCTCTTACGACACCTCGGTAAGAAATGAGGGTGGTCTATTCTATGCAGCCGGATACCACACGGCACATACCTTAGTCGCCTCTTACGACACCTCGGTAAGAAATGAGGGTGGTCTATTTTATGCAGCCGGATACCACACGGCACATACCTTAGTCGCCTCTTACGACACCTCGGTAAGAAAGGAGGGTGGTCTATTCTATGCAGCCGGATACCACACGGCACATACCTTAGTCGCCTCTTACGACACCTCGGTAAGAAATGAGGGTGGTCTATTCTATGCAGCCGGATACCACACGGCACATACCTTAGTCGCCTCTTACGACACCTCGGTAAGAAAGGAGGGTGGTCTATTCTATTCTGCCGGATACCACACGGCGAAAGACAATATAAGATAAGTTAAAACCGGAAATACCTTATCCTTCTTCAGCTCTTGCGGTATCTTGATTAGCACGAGCCCGTCTGTTTCGTTGGTGACGACGACTCGCAGCTTGTCGAGCGGCAAGCGGTGCTTTAGCTTGAAGGTCTTGCTCTTCGCTGCGTCCACCACATAAAGAGCTTTGTCCGATGCGAGGAAAGCTCGTTCGCGGGGCTTGTAGCCGCGGCGGTCGTATTTCACCGCTTCACACGAATACTAAAGAAAAAAACTGTTTATTGTACATACAGAACAAAAATTACAGGTTGTTTGCGCTTGGTGTGGACGGCGCCTAATGTACAGAGCATATGACAGAAGTCTATGGGAGTTATGCAATATTTTGAATCTCTGCAATCAACGGACACTTTTGACAATCGCTAGAAAGTCAACATCTCACTGCTTCTAACAATTGTATCTAAACCTGAAATCTTCCAATAAACCTTTTGAGAAGAACAGTCTTTTTTTTTCTTCCTATCCCAGTATAAGGTTATAAAGGCCATGTGGTCCGGCAGAATAGGCCGGTCACGTAGGCACGCCGCTCGCTCGCGTTTATTACGTAGTATTTTTAGTAACGTTTTGAATTACAATAAGACAGGACGTGCGCGGTCACCTGTATACGGCATTCCTTATTGTAGACGCACGCGCGTAATTACGCGTTTTAACCAGTGAAGGGTGTGGTTAAAGATAGTACCACGACTGTATTGACTTTTGATATTGATATAAGTATTCAGTGACGCGGTCAATTAGTGAAGCGTTTCGATTACTATAAGATTAATGTTCGTCGATATCGTGTGACCTTACGAAGGTTGTGTGCACACCGGGTGTTATTTGTGTTATTTAACCGCGTTAGTGAAGTGTATACGCCGGGAGAAATAGACAGTACGTGTTCGTGGAAGATTGCTGAGGCGAGCCAACGAGTTCGGGAATCGGCCAAGTACATACAAGCGCACACACAAACGTACACATATACACGCAGTGATTCATGAGGCCGGACCGCATATAGCTGACGGCCGCATAAGGTAGGTTGAGGCGCCGGAACGGCGGGCCCAGGTTTCGGAGGTTGCCTCATCCGCCCGCACGTTTGTGCGGAACAATTCAAATAGGTACAATAATGTGGCCTTATCGAAACCAGCGATTTCTTCCAGGCAACCTCAAATGTTATAAAGCTGCTAATAAAATAACTGATAGAGTAAATAATTATTGTTCAAATTCAAATTTTTCAAGTGCTTTTGAATCGTCAACATCTACGGCTGGTTCGGAAAGCTGTTCCTACCGAGAAGAACCAGCAAGAAAGTCGGTTGTTGCTCTTTTGAAAATATAATTCTTATAACTAGTTACATTTCGTCATTGTTAAGGTTATTAGTAGCTAAACGCATTCTAATCATTTATGGAATCCTCAATAATAAAGTAGGCTTTTGTATTAGCCTCCTTTTAATAGTTATTATATGTAATGGTAAAGCTGAAATTATGTGTGGAATTTTATTGTAGAATCTTATATTGAACTATCTTTGTCGCAATGCTTTTTAGCAGACAAGTCAAAACTTCAGATATTTAATTGGAAAATATGACTCACTATAAGTTGTTCCCCTGTGGGCCACGAAGGAGACGCCATGAATGTGTTGCGAAGCACTCGATGCTCCTCAGTAAGACGGTCGTCCTTAAACCGTTCGCGGACACTGCTCGGGTAACTGTTCTTCTTGCCTAATGTGTGTAAAGTGCGTTAAGTTACTAACGAGTTTTTACGGGCTAATAGATATAAATATGCAGTAAAAATTAGATTTTTTACAAATTAATATATTAGGTCCTTACATATGAAATTGGCGTTTTGTCGTACTGGCCACTTTGATCTCAAATATTACCTTTATGGTTAGGAATTTCAAATTCAAATTCATACAGCTATTTACTCATGCATTTGTGTTTCAAACCCCCTAATTCATTTGTTTTTTCTTCTTTTGTTTTTTTCTTTGTGTCACTCTGTTTACAAAATGGAAAACATGAAATATCGCGTTATTTACGAGTATGAGTTCCACCGTGGCACCAGTGATGCAGAAACGGCTCGAAGGATTAATGATGTGTATGGTGACGGTGTCGCAAAAGAAAACACAGTGTGTTTTTGGTTCCAACGTTTTCGTTCTGGAAATTTCGACCTGCAGAACAAGCCTCGTGGACGGCCGGAGACCAAAGTTGATAATGAAGAATTGAAGGCTATTGTTGAAGCGGATCCATCGCAAACCACGTCCGAGTTAGCTGCAGGCTCCGGTGTTAGTGATAAAAGTATTCTAATCCACTTGAAGCAAATTGGGAAGGTGAAAAAGCTTGAAAGTTGGGTACCTCATGAATTGAGCGAAGAAAACCGACAAACGCGCGTCGACTGCTGCGTTACGTTACTCAACCGGCACAATAATGAAGGAATTTTAAATCGAATCATTACCTGTGATGAAAAGTGGATCCTCTACGATAATCGGAAGCGCTCATCGCAATGGCTGAACCCTGGCGAACCAGCCAGATCCTGCCTTTAGCGAAAATTGACTAAAAAAAAGTTGCTTGTAAGCGTTTGGTGGACTAGTGCCGGTGTCGTTCACTACAGTTTTCTTAAATCTGGCCAGACGATTACGGTAGATATCTATTGTCAGCAACTGCAAACCATGATGGTAAAGCTAGCTGCTAAACAACCGAGGCTGGTCAATCGCTCTAGGCCACTGCTGCTTCAGGACAACGCTAGACCACACACTGCACAACAGACGGCTACCAAATCAGTCTTAGACATCCACCGTACTCTCCGGACCTTGCTCCAACAGATTACCATTTTTTTCGCAATTTGTATAACTACTTGCAAGGAAAAAAATTCAACTCCGATGGGGCAGTCCAAACCGCCTTCAAAGATTTTATTGATTCCCGCCCGAATGGTTTTTTTAGTAAGGGGATCAATGAACTACCTATGAGATGGCAAAAGTGCATACATAGCAATGGTACAATACTTTGATTAATTAAATATATTTCATTAAAAAAAAATGACTTTATGTTCCTCCCATAGAAAACGCCAATTTCATGTAAGGACCTAATATTCAAAGAATAATTAATTTGATATAAAAACCAGCCGGCCGGGCAAACATTATTTTGCCATATACATTATTTCGTATAATAATTTCTAGTGTACAATATAAAAAAAATAAAAAAATTGGCCAAAAAAAAGTTAGGGTCGGACAAACCTTATCACTCAGTATAAAAAATAAAGTAGACGTAGAAGTAGAGTAGTTTGGATGATAATAACTACTTTTGTGTCTTTTGTGGCACTGATCTCCACGCGGGCGAAGTCACAAGCACAGATAGATATTTATAATTTATTTATAGCTTACATACCTTTGAAAATCTGTTCAGCTAACACCTTCAACTCAAACTGTTTCTTATCAGCAGGCGATAACGCTAGTCGATATTTCCTTGCCAGGTGGAGTCTGTGCAGCCTGTGGAGTTCCCTCGAAGCCTGCTGGCAGGTGGCCGGGCAGAACGGCCAGGACATGTCCAGAAGTTTGGTAGGCAGCTTGCGGGATAATCGCTTCAGCCAGTGCACTTTCGCGATTGCCAGGAAGCGGCGATTTTCGACGGTTTCCGGACCATTGCGCGTGATGAATCCTAAATTAATGATTTTACATTTAACCAGTGTCTTTCTACACGCCTACTTAACCGTAAGTACCCTCATTAATGAATTGGTATTTTTCCCCTTTCTAGTAAGAGAAACGGGTATTAGCTGTGTGGTATCCGGCTGCATAGAAAAGACCACCCTCCTTTCTTACCAAGGTGTCGTAAGAGGCGACTAAGGTAACTCTCATGTGGTATCCGGCTGCGTAGAATAGACCACCCTCATTTCTTACCGAGGTGTCGTAAGAGGCGACTAAGGTAACTCTCATGTGGTATCCGGCTGCGTAGAATAGACCACCCTCCTTTCTTACCGAGATGTCGTAAGAGGCGACTAAGATAAGTTGAACAATCTTGTGGTATCCGGTTGAGTAGAACAGACCACCCTCTTTCTTACCGAGGTGTCGTAATAGCGACTACGGTAAGTTGACATCAGGCAGGCGACCGGTCGTAAAATACGTAGCCAAATCATGTGACAACATTTTTGTAACAGGTTGTGCCGACCCCACTTAGAGAGGGATAAGGGTAGGAGGATGGTGATGCGTATAAGCTTTAATTCGGCCAAATTTCATATATCCGATATTAATGAGATTTGGTCGAATACAGCGAATACAAATTCAAATTCAAATTATTCTTTATTCAAGTAAACTTCTAAACAAGTGCTTTTGAATGGTCAACTTTATCACTGATTCGGAAAGCTGCTTACTTCTTATTACTAGTTACATCTAGATATTACTGTCTTGTACAGGGTCGAAGAGTAGCTCTATACACGCATTCTTATCGTTTATGTAATCCTCAATAGAATAGTCCCTTTTTTTGTCATGAAAGTATGCTAGTGAAAGCCAATGTATAAGTGACTGACAGACAAATATACAGAAATACAGACTTTCGCATTTCTAATATTATTATGAATGACTTGTTTATTTTTTTATTTTAGATATTTCAAAGAGTGTTATCACAGAAATAACAGCGAAGTCAGAACTTTTCCAGAAAGACAAAATCTGTTTTATAAATTATTTTCTCCTCATCCTCTATCACATAAATAAAAATACTGGATCATTTCCTCCTTTATTTAAGTCAAAATTAGAATTTCAAATTCATAATAGTAATAATCAAAAAGTAATATCAAAATCATCAATAAAGGCTATTTTTAATAAAATAGTACTTCTGCCTTATGATTTAGAATCATCTCCCTTACCTTTGATAAAAGCCCTAATAACATTGGCGGCGCGTCTTCTCCTCTCTTTCATCCTCTGTGCGAGGAACCGCCTGACCCATTTCTCTATGACAATCGCCGCAGCCTTCATCCGTAAGTACTGCTTCCTCTGCCAATACCCTCGCCAGCGGCTCTGGATGATGGTGGCGATGTCGTTCTTCTTTATCTGGTAAGCGTCCTCTGTATCAAAGAGGGTCTTCGGGAATCGAATGAAGATCTTCGTACTAAAATGGAGCAAAAGAAAATGGAAAAAATGTAATCTGAAATTGCTGATACTGAAAAAAAATAACTTCAATTAAAATTCTAATAGAAGGGCGGCAGTAGGAAGGAGATTTAGTATTTAGAAGTATAATATAAGTAGGATGGTAGAGTTTTGAAACAGATGTCTTGAAACTTCAAGTCAAATAAAATAAATGTTATTTCAGGGTAAGCCTATAATTACTTATACTTCGATAGGCGATGTAGGTAAATTAAGAGGGTTACAAGAGCTGGCTCGGTTTTCGCACAAAGAATAAGCTGTCAGCATTCTTGGGACCATTCCACGTGGACATGATTTGTTTAGTACTAGCGTGTAAGTAATTTAAGATAGACATAACTTGTACATTTTTGATGTAGATAATAGATAAAATATATACTTGAGGACGTTTCGAAATTAATTAAAAAAAATTTTAGGCCTTATATTAAGTGTAATAATAATAATAATAATTCTTTATTGCACACGAAGTAAACAGAAAACAAACACAAGAGAAATAAGAAGAAAGCAGAAGTGCAAGGGCGGTCTTATCACCAAAAGTGATCTCTTACAGACAACCCCTACGTTACAGTAACAGAGATAAGAGACAGGTTGAGATCGGTGCACAAGATGGACTGTACTTAATAAAATCGATAAACTTACTTATTAATATTACATTCTACGTTACACAAATAGAGCATAATAACATAAATACTTAAATATATATGTTAATTTGCTATAAATAAATACAAATAAGTACACACATATTATACATATAATAACAGATACTATACTTATAAAAACGCATACATATATTTATATGACAATAGTTTTGTATTATTGATTAAGATTTTTTTTATCGATTAAGAATTTTTTAATCGATGTTTAAAAATTCTCATAGATTTAGAATATCTTATGTGTCGGGGAAGTACATTCCACAGTTTCACAGCTTTCACGGTAAAAGAGTCGCTATATACTTGGGAATGACTAGCTGGCGTCTTAAGTCTGTTATCGGTCTGCGAACGGAGGGTAACACGAAGAAGAGAGTTTGAGCCCAGGAAAGGGTGTGTAAAAGTCTACTTACTTGCCCATCCTGTATTCTTCCTTTTCATACTTAAGCGCTTCGACTAGTTTCTGGACTCCGTCTCTTGCATGTCCTCGATAATTAGGCCATGTATCTGGACTTAGACACTTATACCTGGCAAAGCAAAAAACAGATTATCGAAATTATCAATATACTTGTATGATCCAGAAAATTTGAAATATTTGTAATCGTAAAGGTTGCATAGCAGAAATGTTACGAGGTATTTGGATTGGATTGGAATGTTAGATATAAATTGCATAATTGTAATTTTTGAAGTCAATCTCGTCTTGAACGTTGACGTTAGACACTGCTGTCGGATTGCTAGTGAAGTAGTAAGTAATTAGTGCGTTGTAAATACCAGTAGTGACTTCTTAAATATTATCATTAATATATGTTTGCTGAGTAAGATTGCGTTCCAGCTGTTAAAGACAATAATCAACCGTTCAAGTCAAAATCAAATTCTACATTAGAAGAACAAAAATTGAGTTGCTTGGCTGATAATAACGTAGTTTAGCACGGTCAATATTAGGTTCCTGTACTTATATTTCTTCAAATGTATATGAAAAAT
Organism: Morpho deidamia; assembly: GCA_947086505.1. Lineage (NCBI taxonomy): Eukaryota > Metazoa > Arthropoda > Insecta > Lepidoptera > Nymphalidae > Morpho > Morpho deidamia. Next base: position 15,314,604 of record CAMTZC010000022.1, read on the forward strand.
AATCAAGTAATAAAATAAAGTAGTAGTAGAGTAGAGCTGAGAGTAGAGCTGTGATAGCCCAGCGGTGAGACCGTGCGACTCTTTCGAGGGGAACACGAGTTCAAACCCGGGCAGGCACCAATGAGTTTTTCTATTAAAACTCACGTGTCTAATTGATAATTGCAATTTATCACACGCTTTTCGGTGAAGGAAAACATCGTGAGGAAACCTGCATATTTCTAGAGAATTCTGGAGATATGTGAAACCTACCAATCCGCATTGGAGCAGCGTGGTAGGTCTTAGCTCCAACCCTTCTCTCCAGAAACGGAGAGAAGAGGCCTATGCCCAGCAGTGGGATTGTAACAGGCTGCTACTTTACTTTCTTTACCTTTCAAGGAATGCTTCGTAAGTACGCCGATATGCGAAACCAGCTCGGCGCACGCGCAAGTTTTCCATCAGGCCCAGATATTTCACTTGATGTGACACCAGCCTGTCGTCGAAGTTCACTGTAAAACAAAAAGTTCCGATTCAGTTAACTTATAATTCATATCTGACCATAACCATGCTCAGTAGTGAGCACACTACTCAAGGAGGATAATCCATATAATTATCTCGGATGCAATCTGAAAGCATATACCGAAATTGGTAAGTTTATTAAAGATGGAACTTACTGGGAGCTTTAAAATCATTGGGCTTGATACAGCGGATATAAGAAGGTTCTTTGCTGCTTAAGATCTTAATAAGTTCATTGAGAGAGTTCTTGAATTGTGTGATCGCGGTCTCTGGTCGTTTCTTGGATGTTAAGTTAAAATCCTGAAAGAGATTTTTATCATCATAATTAGTATCTGTCGAAGCTTTGTATTTAATTAACGTAAGATGAGTTAATTTGTTAATATTGGAAGTAGTAAACTGTTTTAAAAAATATATATAAATAAAAATCTAGCGGCTTTCTGACTTCTTTTGTAGTTTTTTCGTCTGTCTATCTACTGAGAATATTAATTCTGAGATTTCCGATGCTGGGTGCAAGTCCAACTGGGTGATCTTAGGACCGACACCCGTTGGTTTTCACGTACCTCGTGCTTTTAGATCTTTAAATAACTTTTTAACTCTGTAAATTATTATAATATATATAAAACAACACCGTGGTAATTATTTCCTTTTCACATTTCATCAAAATATTTTATTTTTTGAGATGTCTGGAATACCTTGACAGACATCTTATGTGACATTACTAGAATTATTAAGTATTTCGAAAAAATATTATATACCTTAAAACAGCCTCCGGCGATATTATTACCGCAAGATGCCATTAAGCTCTGCAGGTCACGGAACAACAAATCATTGTTCTTCTCGATAAAAGTGTTCACGTTATAGGTCACTTCTCCCGCGTAGTGAACGAGGCAAAATTCCTGATAAAATTATAGTTTTTATTATTTTCTTAAGAAGGTCATTTGATAAGCATCTGATTGATGACTGGTCACTGACAAATTATAGGTTACAATCGGCACGCATTATTCCTATACTTCGGGTCTTCGGATTAAAATGGTCTTTGAACGAAAAGATCTCCTAATTTTGATCGAACAATTAACTTTAAAATGTGATTTTCGTGAAGCAGTCGTTTAACTATAACTTAATATAGAATATTCATAAATTCCCGACACGTAAAAAAGAAAAGAACATACTTATGTACATAAAATAGCAATTATCGACAAAAAATCCAATAAAAAAGTAATTCTAAATTGCTTAAAATGACAAGACTACTTGTTGAATTAAATAAATCCTATAAATCATAGTTATATGCTTGACCACCTTGATTACTTTAAACGAACGTTGTGTGGGCATCAAGGATCACAGTTTTTAACAGCATTAAACTTTTGATACATATTTAGATTTAAAATTATTTGGAAAAATTATTTTCGCTGCTCCTCGCTTGTGCCGTAATTTGATTTTAAGAATTAACTACTTGTACTCTCACTTACATCTCTTCCCATCAACTTCTGGGTTTTGGTGTCAACCTTTTGATGGGATTTGTAGTGAACATGTCCGTCCAAACGTTGTGACAATTTTTCTAAGAAACTCAAGTCTGTAGCATCACCGGGGCGGAGACATTCGTCGTCTAAGATTGAAATTATACCTAAAAAACCAAGGAAATAATTATTATGTGTTTCTAACATCATGAGATTTTAAATTTAACTTTCAATTAACTTAATTGTAATCAGAATTTTTACTAAGTAAAATAGTTTCTTATAAATTAACAAAACGAAGTCTCTGAAGTATTTCAGGTATTCAAATAATTTGTAATTACAACGAAATTAATTCTTAGTATTGAAAATATTATAAAAAAAAATATTGATAGTAAACTATAGAGTTTGCAATAAATAGATAGTAAATTATAACGTGATACATGCGGAGAAAGGGTCGTTTTTTCAAAATGATGACTGAAAATAAATTGAGCTAAATAACGGTAAAATATCAGTTTACCTCTATGCCTTTCTTCAATAAGGTCGCAGATGATAATGTTATTGAAGTACTCGACGGGCACCCATTCAATGCCTTCCCGTAGATATTCCTCCTGCTCTGATTTCAGCGTTAACTGGATAAATAGCTGTTGCAGTTTTTCATTGCAGAAATTGATGCAGAATTGTTCGAAACTACGGGACATTATTATTGATAAACAAACTGTTATAGTTATATTATTTTTAAAATGGTAAATAAAAAAATCAATACATTGATTTTTATAAAGTCATCAAGTAAAGTTTTGTTTGAGAATTAATGAATTATATCAGGTTAATGTGTTATCTTAAAACATGAATTGTAATGAAAGGCTGATTAAAGATTACTAGCGACCAAAGAATAGAATGACTTTTGCAAAGCCTGATCTCTCTTGCAAAGTCTGAAATTGTCTACTCTACATTTTTGGTTCTCTCTCTCTCTCTCTCTCTACATTGTTATAATTGTGGGATGTACAATAGTTGTTTCGCTTATTAATTCACTACCTATATTCAAATTCAAAATATTCTTTATTCAAGTAAACTTGTAAACAAGTGCTTTTGAATCGTCAACTTTACTGCTGGTTCGGAAAGCTGGTCCTACCGAGAAGAGCCAGCAAGAAACTCGGCGGTTGCTCTTTTTAAAATATAAATCTTAGAACTAGTTACATTTATTTATTACTGTATTTTACAGAGTAGAAGTGCACCTATATCCACACATCCTTATAATCTAAGTAATCTTCAACAGTATAGTAGGCTTTCTGTATCAGCCTCTTTTTAACAGTGGTTTTAAACTGCTGTAATGGCATGGCCAAAATTGATTTCGGAATTTTATTATAGAATCTTACATCCAAACCCACAAACGATTTACGTACTTTTGCAAGGCGCAAAGCAGGAGTCGCAAGCTTATGTCGGTTCCTACTTTGTCTATTATATACATCACCTATCGTTTTATAATTCTATATATTTTTATGTACAAAAATTACATTGTTTAAAATATACTGTGAAGCAAATATAAAATTTATGACAGTCTTTATTGTTAATCCGAATCACATATATACTATCAATACTATATAACTCAAAGGCTTATCGTCATTATCTAAGTCTCAATTATTTATATTATTACGGTTACGCTTTTTCAGAATCATGACGTTCTTAAATGATATTTTACAGTTATCACATTGCAAGTTGGTATTAAAATTCCATCACAATAGTGTCATTACTAACCTGTTTTTGGGGAATATTTCGAATCCGTAAATATCCAAAATTCCGATAACTGAATCCCTCGGATCTTTGTGTTTAGGTGCTAATGAAGAATTAAGTCTAGACACTAGCCATGTAAAATGTTTATCGTAAATAGCTTTAGCAAGTGCATCACGCGCGTATTTCGCCTGTTCTAGGTCCAAAGGTGTCGTTACGACGTCTCCACGGGCTTCGATTGTTCGGCTTGTGAGAGCCTCACGAAGTCTACCAGTGTCGACTTTAAGGAGCTGAAGTAATAAATCAAATTAATGTGGATTTAGAGTTTAGCTGGGTTGTAAAAAAATATCAGAATTCTTATAGAACAAAACTTTAGCTACAAAAGATCTAAAGTGGGAAACACGTTGAGCTCTGTTTGAAAATCCGATTTTTAAGTTTAGGTTGTAGCTGTTTAAGCACTTTTTATATAATCTGCTTATACTATTTCTTATTTATTTTATTTATTTATTTCTTTATTGTATAAACAAAAGGCGGACTTATCCCTAAAAGGGATCTCTACCAGCCAACCTATGAGTAATAGAAAGAAAATAAAATAAAAAAAATTGATGATGAAAAAAAAGGAAGGAAGAAAAAGAAAAATAACGAAACACTATACATAGATTAAAGTTGAAAAATTAATGAATAAAATAATAGATAATAGTGATTATTTGAATTGATTAAAATGGAATTTTATATTGATAATAAGCTACTTAATTTAATTTAAATGAAGAGACATATATTTTTTAGTCTGTGACTTAAATGCTGATAGGGAAGGAGATTTGTGGATTGATACAGGTAAATCATTCCACAGCTTTACACGTTGAAAGCTAAATTATTCTTATTAATATTTCACAAGTAACATTGATTTTTAGTAGTAATATTAAACAATTTTAACTAGTATTATTGCCTTGTATATCTTACCTCTGCAACATTTCCACAATTGGTGTCATGTCCAAGAATTTCCGCATACCCTTTATCATTCTGTACAAACTTGACGTTACCAAGATGTAGCACGCTGGCAACAATTTCGAAGATTGCTTTTTGTTCGGTATTTTCAATTTCTATTACTTTCATCGCTTCTCGGACTGTACGAAATTGTTCTGCATCATTTAATTTTTGACTTGCAGGTGTCACCTTAAGAGATAATTCCAAACATTTTACAAATGAGCGAAGGAGAGGGATTTTACTTTAAGAGATCCAATAAAATGTAATCGAGTCAATATTTATTTATTTATTTATTTCTTATTTATTTATTTCTTACATAGCACAAATAGGACTTAACTATAATATGGCCATCTGTAGCCGAACTAGTTAAAACTGTATTTCGGCATACAGCGACAGACAAGATTATAAAGTTTATCGCCTATTTGTGATAAAATTAAAAAAACTTTTAATGGAGTACATTCTTAGATAGTAAAACATTATATGTATGTAGGACGTAAAGAAAAATAGCTCAAAAATACCGATAATAAAAATAAAGTAGGGAGGGTCCTAAAAGAAAAAAAAAATAATTTTCAAACATTTAATATTAATAAAAATGAGTGTTTGTTTCATTCCAATAATGTTTGCCCTCCAAAAAACCACAATCACTGTAAGTCAAGACAAAGAAATATGAGTAAACTCGTTGCTTATTGTGGCTTGATCTGTCAAAATAACCTTTGTTCTTAGTTGCGTATAGAATCATTAAACTAAGTCAAGACCAAAGAACCAATAAAAAAAGGGAATTTAATTTATGAGTATACATATTGTTCTTCAATCTATAATAATAACAGGAAAATTTTATCGGTCTTATTAAAGCTTTCATATTCATCACTAGCTTTTAAGCAACTTCGTTCGCGTGGACTGCATTCTTGTTATTTGAGTAAACCGTAATGCTTATATTATGGTTAAAGTGGGTAGATCTCAAAAACTAGACAAATGCTGTCGCGGCCTTTTATTTAGAACTTTTAGAGGCGTACAATTTTTGAATAATTTTCACCGTTTACTTAGCGCACGCAAGGAAAGATTTAAATTTTGTCGTTTTCGCAATATTTTTTATTGCTGCTCCTCCTCTCTTATTGATCTTAGCGTGATGGTATATAGCCTGTATGTAGCCTTCCTCGATAAATGGACTATATTACAGTCAAACAATTTTGCAAATCAGTCCAGTAGTTCCTGAGATTAGCGCGTTCAAGCAATGAATCAATCGAACAATCAAACAAAAAAAAAACTCTTCAGCTTTATATATTACAAGTATAGAAGTATAGATAGCTTAAGTAATTGCTACTTCTGAAAGTGTTTGGATTATGCTTACCAAATCAGTCGTATATCTATACGCTTCCGGTCTACTCTGCAGTCTTAATTCTTTCATCAACTCTGGTTCACCACCTGCTAACAACTGATAGAAGATATGGAAGTTTCTCTCTCCAGACATCTGACTGATCACCCTTGATTTTTCTAATAAATAGTTCAGGATGTGCCCCCCTTCTGGAGCACCTTCATAATTGAACTGTATGTCCATATATTTGCCGAATCTACTGGAATTATCGTTCCTATGCGTTTTCGCATTGCCAAAAGCTTCAAGTAACGGATTACTCTGGAGCAATTTATCTTTTACAGTTTCTACTTTTTGTAAATGCTTTGTGCGTGCAGCGATGTACTCTAGAACTTTTTTTGATGCTTCAGTTTTTCCAGATCCCGATTCACCTGTAAGTACGTAAAGTTATAATAATAAATAGTTAATTTAATAAATATATGGGACACTTACACACACGGTCGCTCGAGCCCAAAGTAACTTAATACTTATGGGTAACGGAGTAAATATACTACATATATAATTTTAAATACAAATATACATCCAGAACCAACAAATTGTTTATAGAAAATGTTGGCCCTCAGCAGGAATCGAACCCGGGAGCCGTGGAGCTGAAGGTAGGGTCACTGCGCCAACAGGCGAGTCAAATATAGTTATGTAATCAGTAATAAGAATAAAACTCGTATGAAATCGTAAGCTCTTTATATCCATTTATTCTTTTGTAAATTAAAAAAAAACCATCGGCATTTATCAAAAAAATTTATAGTAATAGATTTTAATCTAAATCAGTACCTGAAATTAAAATACATTGCTCTCTGTGTTCGTACACCAAAGATCTGTAAGCATTGTCTGCGATGGCGAATCTGAAAAGATAAATTGATATAATTAAAAGCGCGATCGAAACGGGCTTAGTAAAACGTGTGCGGTTGTAAGACTTCGAACCTGAAGTTTAATGTTCTACAGGACATTTTAAGAGTAAATATAAACATGAACTTAAGTATAAACATCGGTTAAACTCGCGTCTTATTATATAGGTCAGCCCGATACGACGTCTTATTATATCAGGCAGACCCGATATAATAGAATCGCATCGGGTTGCATCCACATGAATCATCGATGCATACGACGCAAAGACCATATCGACAAGGATTACTTAGAAGACGCGCGAGCACCGCAACTACCTTATCCTCCACCCAAAAGTCGCAGCCAGCGAGCTATTTCACGTAGTTCCATTCAGGATAATGCCGCTTAAAAAGCTCATGAATAAGGGTCCCATATGGGTAGAGATATAAGGACAATATCCTGATGATATAAGGACGTGCTTATTTGGTATAACTATAAATACTTTCTACAGGTCTAAATTAATTAAAAAATATGGTCATAAGTTTATAATAGGAAATTTTCCCGGACCTAAAGACATGTCCTACTACTAAAGAGGTCTTACGTTTCTCTGTTAGACTTAAAAGCTGCGTATTTAGACAGTTCCAGAGATATGAATTATATTAAATATACGTCAGCAATACCCATTAAAGCAAATTGGTAGATATCCTGTGTTTAACAGTGGGATAGATGTGGTAATGTATGCCTGTTACTACAGGCATACATTACCACATATTTACTTTGATAAGAGTTTGGAAATGTCGGGAATTACTTTACCTTGTATTATATCGATATCTTTTAGATATATATCAATAAATTATATATCTAATAATCATTATTATAGTATGGATAATTTATCGAAGATACTAGACTCATGTCGGTATCGAGTGCTGATAACGTGATAGCATTGTGTGTTAAGCAATTCAAAGAAGTATGAGGTAATGGACATCGCGATTAACTAGCATGTAGAATAGGTGTTATTTGATAGGTAAAGAGGAGGGATGAAAATGATGTGACCCAGTTTTTAATATTAATCTTGATGGATATATGATTAGGATCTCAATAAAGGTGTATGAATTGTGTGAAGATATGCAGCTAAAGTTGACTAATGTTGAGAATAGAATAGAGAATATTGTGCCGATCATGCTTGAGAGTGGTATAAGGGGGGCAGAATAATCAAAGATGATATACAATGTGTTAGTCTAAAAATTAATATAATTTTTTTGTTAGCGTTTAAGCGTTAGTTTTCCTCAATAATGCAATATATTTTTTTAACTGTCCCCCAGGAACACATGGAATGGAATGGAATGGAAAACAGTCATTTAAAAAAACATTTCAAAAACAATTACATACCTGATATCCGCTAGATAGATGTTTTTTTGAATTTAATATATAAAGGAGTATTTAATAATATGATGTTATTTAAATATTACAATTAATATGACACAAAATATAAGACATAAAATAATTCGTAATATATAAAAAAATAATAAAATTTGCATTTCAGATATATGACTAAACATGTCGCTACTAACTAATATCTTTTTACACCTTTTGTTACCATGTTTTCGGTAAATAAACTAATTTGAATTTGAATTTATATCCTATATGTAACTGCTTAACAATTTTTGATACACGTGTATAAAAAAAATTAACGTGGAGCGGCGCTATTAGTCCATGCACGTTGTTTAAAGAAAGACGTTTTTACTGACATCTATAAACGTTGTATCAATTAGCGTTTATAAAATTTGACGTGTAATAACGTTGCTCCGCCCATTTTTTTTTTTCGAACTGACTGTATGCTGTTAGCCCTAATGGCTTTTACAGCGTCACCGGGCGGGACGGGCGAGCGCAGAAGCATCGTCGAGGTTGCGAAATGCAGGGATTAGAGCGCAGAAGCTCTACTTAAGTCGGGGAACGTCGTCCTAAGGGTGCCTCCTGTGAGGCCGGACCACGGCTTAGGGCAACGTGTAGTGGAGGGCTGATGGTATGGCTTAGATTAGTCATTGCGGCGTCGGAAGTGTGGCGAGAAGCCACGACCGACCGACGTCAAAAAACTGGGACCTCCTCTTCGCCGGCGAAGACGCTGTGTGTGTGTATTACGTGTGTCTGTGTTGGCGATCGTTATTTGATCGTCGGGGTCATACAAGACGCTTTTTGGACGCCTATATTTTCGATGGTCGGACCTAACTGGGATGTAGGTAGAAGCAACTGAAATAAGGGGGTTCGAGTGTACCTCAGATTTCTCGAAGTAATATTTCGAAAAACGTTTAAAGAGGTGAGTAATGGTAGGGAGATCGAGGTCTCTATGGAGGTCAACGTTCCGCATGAACCACGGACACCCAGTGGCTGTCCGCATAAATCGGTTCTGAAGTCTTTGGAGCCTTAGCAATCTAACCTTTGAAACGTGCGCGAACGCAACGCTCGCATAGGACATTATTGGTCTTATGCAAGTTTTGTAGAGTGTCACTTTGTTGCGGAGTGACATTTTACTTTTCTTGCATAACATCGGATAAAGTCGTCCCATGACATACGCAGCCTTATTGCAGACTATGTGTATGTGCTCGTGGAAGGTCATGGAAGGTTGAAAGGTGACACCTAGGTACTTGACTTTCTGTTGCCAGTGAATCGGTGTATTGTAAAGTGCTCCGCCCAAAAATGTTTAACTATTACGGCTAATTCTTTTACGGCCAGTATTGTCTATGCTGAAAACAAGATAGCATTGTATTCAAAGTTGGGAGCTAAAGAAATCAGTTGTTTCTCTTTAGAAGATATTAAATATCAATTTTCAAAATGGAAAAACAAAGTTTATTTATCGATTTCTGTTTTAAATATTAAATTAATTTATAACAAACTATGAAGTGGATGAGTGATTTGAAAAGCCGTTATGATCGCATAAAAGTTGTTCGTAATGTAAATATTCGGTTTTCACGATCCGTTACTTTAATTAGGCATTGTTATTTCAATATGATTTAAGGCTTTTCTTTGTGTTGAATGGTGAGCTTTCTCACGACTAAGTCGTAACACGGGCCCGGTTGAAATTGCTTAAAATATGACGAGTCTGCTATCAGTGGACTTCAATGTACGAAGTAATCCTATTAATCACAACTATGTCTAGGTAGGAAAGAACTCTATCGAAGAATTAGTATAAGATGTCTTCAAAGACTAATGCTGTATTTTAGGTTTTGCCGGCGAAGATAAGGTCCCAGTTTTCCGACGTCGGTCGGTCGTGGCTTCTCCCCATCCTTCCGACGTCGCAATGACTAAAAAAAGTCATACATCAGCCCTCCACTACGCGTCGCCCTAAGCCGTGGTCCGGCCTGACAGGGGGCACTCTTAGGACGACGTTCCCCAACGCTAGTAGAGCTTCTGCGCTCTACTATCTGCATTTCGCAACCTCGACGATGCTTCTGCGCTCGCCCGTCCCGCCCGGTGACGCTGTAAAAGCCGTTAGGGCTAACAGCATACAGTCAGTTCGAAAAAAAAAAACTTAGCTTTTGGATTGGTCTTATTATATTGGTAATATATTGGAAATAACTTTGACACGGAAGATCTGATGTAGTTAGATTCCTTACTAGTAACAAGGCTAATCAAGTCTTTAGAAGATTGCAGAAAACTGTAAAAATCAAGCTGCACAAGAATAGAAACAAAAAATTTCAAGAGATTTAAAAAGTAAAGAAATTGTTTTTTGCATACTTTTTAAAATATAATATATAAGTTAAGCTAGCAGACGCACTATATGTCATTTAAAAAGTATATTCCATTCATTTGCTATTTACCACAGATGTAGGAAACTCTTTATAATGCTACATAATGGCTATACCGAAACGAAAAAGCTATTGACATCATTAGTTAAGTGATCTCATTTCAAATCAAATCAAACCTTTGGTAACATCACATTTATTTACAAAAGTTAAATTTATGTAAAGGTAATACACGTGAAACTTGGAAAATAATTAAAGAAGCGTGTAATATGAATAAAACGAAAACATCTTCCACGGAATTATTTAAAATTAAAACATCTCCAGTTGAATCCCTCAATAATGTTAATAACTTCTTTACTACGGTGGGTAGAAATTTGGCCAACATTAGCTTGGGTAAGCTTAATACGGATATCACCAAACTTTCTAAAAAGGCTAAATCTGATAATGCTCCACTAAACTCGATGTCATTTTACTTAACTTGTCCAGATGAAGTCATAAACATCATACGTAGTCTTAAAACAAATAAAACGCCAGGTCTTGATAATATAACAGCCTTAATATTGCAGAGAAACTGCAACATTTTAGCTGAACCACTAACCTATTTAATTAATCTAAGCTTTAGTAGTGGTGCTTTCCCTAATATATTTAAATATGCTGTAGTGACTCCCATCTATAAAGTGGGAGAGAAAACAGTAGCTGAAAATTATAGGCCAATATCACTACTTAGTACAGTAAGCAAAGTTATAGAGAGAGTTGCGAACAAAAGATTAGTGAGATATTTAGAAGACCACAAGTATTTATCAAACAATCAGTATGGTTTCCGTTCCTCAAGATCTACAGATGATGCTGTTCTTGAATTCACTTCTAAAGTCACTACTTACCTTGACAACAATGAAAAGTGTATAGGGGTGTTTCTGGATCTTCAGAAGGCTTTTGATAGCGTGTCCATTCCAATCCTTTTAACTCGGCTCGAGAACATTGGCCTACGTGGTAACGTCTTACTGTGGTTCCAGGATTATCTTTCTAACCGTAAGCAATGTACAAGAGTTGAAAACTTCACTAGTGACTTTATGGACGTTGCGTACGGAGTACCACAAGGGAGTATCCTGGGCCCAACGCTATTTTTAGTTTACATTAACGAATTATGCGATATCAAAATGGAAAATGCAGATATTCAGATATTTGCCGATGACACGGCTATTATCTTTCATGCACCTTCGTGGGATGAGGTGAAACTATTAACAGAACTGGGGCTATGTACAGTTACATCATGGCTGGAGGATAGTTTATTAACATTAAACAATAATAAGACCAAGTATATTGCATTTGGGAAGAGACAAGTGTCCATACCTGATAATTTACAACTCCGAATTCATTCATTTCCATGTAACCGTATCCTCAATACGTCCCAGAAGTTTTGCACTTGCCCAATATTGACAAGAGAAAAGGACATCACATACTTGGGAATAATCATCAATGAGACAATGAACTGGAAAAAACACATTTCAACTGTTTCCAAAAGAATAAGAAAGTTAATTTACATCTTTAAGGAGCTGCGACAGATTACTGACTTGGCACTTCTCATTAAAACATATAAATCCTTAGCAGAATGCTTATTGACCTACTGTATCACTTCATGGGGTGCAGCAGCAAAAACACATTTGCTTGAAGTTGAGCGAGCACAGAGGGCACTACTCAAGGTTATAATGCACTTACCTTATCAATACCCAACCTCATCTGTATACGAAAAAGCTGGAGTATTATCGGTTCGAAAACTATTTGTGTACACTTGCATACAGAGGTATCATAGAAAGGTCGTACCATTACTGCCTATTTCTCGTAGAAGGAGAGATTATTTTCCTAGGCCAAAAACAAAAAGTAGTTTTGCACAACAGCAATATAATAGCCTTGCACCGAAATTATATAAAATGATTAACGTCTCAACCAAACTCAAACACCTTACGTGTTATAAACTCAAAAAAATCTTAAAAACGTGGCTAAAAAATCTAGATTATGATGATGTAGAAAGATTGTTAGTGTCGGTAACATAACCATATCTATACAGAGAGATGATTATGCATTCACTCACTCATGCACACACACGTATTTTCAGATTTTCACTAACTCCACAGACATACACGTACATACATAACACACATACATAACACACATATATAACACACATACATAACACAAACACATAACACAAACACACCGTTAGGTTTTGGGTGATAATGAATCTATAAAAAAAAAAAAAAAATTGTTATAAAAATTTAAATTCTTTAGTACTTATAAGTAGGGGAAGGAACTGACTTCTGACTCACGGCTAGCGCTAGTTCAGAAGCCAGGGCAACGTTGAAGTGTAACATACAAATTTTTATACAATAAAGAATTATTATTATTATTATTATTATTATTTGTGAAATAAAAATAATATAGAAAAGCAAAAGTAAGAATGTATAGAAAAGCGACGGTACACATTGCAACACCACTCAGGTAAAGTTGAAGAGTTCCTCAATGCTGGTTTTAAACGACCATAACTTAAATCAAATAAGACTTTAAAATAGCCTGATGAAATGGAATGAAATGAAAGCTTTTTATTGCTTCCCCATGTGAAATGAAGACATGCATTTAACGTAACTACTTCTAGATTTCACATCACAAAGGAATGAAATGGAAAAAAAGGAACAGTGTACACCACATATCACAATAAAAAACTGAGGTGACACGTATTTGGTATTAAGCTAATCTCAACCAAAATTATAGAAAACATACTTAATTAATAAACTTAACTAACATACAAATATAAGTAAATAAATGAAAGAAACAATAGATAAATATTTATATGATTTACAAGATAGACATTTCAACTTGAAATTCCTCATAAAAATGTATAAGTGGTTTAAGTTCAAAAACTGGTTTAAGTTCAATGCGATCGCTAGAGATAATAGCCAAGATATGTAATGAAATCCGAGCCCAAATAATAGCAACAAGGATAGACAAAGAAAGAAAGTTGGAAATTTGCCATTAGCTAAGATATGATAACTCTATGTAAATTCCAACATAGTAAGGTCCTTGATTATATCAACATCGTGGAAAGTACTAAGTACCCATCGATACATTTATACCGATTGAACTAATTTTATAAATTTATCAATTATAAGAACCCTTACCAGTGTCTGATAATAGATAGTTTTTTTCTAATGTAATTTTTTATTTATTTATTTTTTTATATATTTTTTTGAACTTACACACACGGTCGTCCCACGAAGTAAGTAACTTAATACTTATGTTATTCATGATACACCCAGGCTCGAAGAACCAATAAATTGTTTATAAAAAATGTTGGCCCTCGGCGGGAATCGAACCCGCGACCCACGGAGCTGAAGGCAGGGTCACCACCCACTGCGCCAACGGGCCAGTCGGCCCTTCCCCGTGTTTGTAATGATTGCATTTATCGAGAGGAAAATAAAGGTTAAAGGTTTTTAAAAAACAACATAGGTAAGGTAGATAATTTTAAAGTACTAATGATAATAAATAATTTTAAAGTTAAATGAAATACATACACATGAGGTGGTGCTTCGAAAAAGGCTTTCTTATAGTACAGTTTAGTCTTCTCCTCCGTGTAGATGGGCAGGTTCTTGTAGGGGTTGACGGAGATCAGCACATTGCCGATGTATGTCTGAAAGGAATTGTAAATTAAAGTAACGGCATGATACTATCCCACTGACTGATATAAGCCTCCTTATAGGGATAAAACTTAGAGCCTTATTATGCTGTAATGCGGATTGGTAGATTGCACATACCCAAGAAATTGTAAATTAAAGTATCGGCATGATACTATCCCACTCAAATCAAATCAAATCTCTAATGGGAAGGCAACGTCTATTGACGAAGGAGGCGAATTGACGTTACTCTGAGCAGTCAATTTACCGTAAGTATGAAAATTTTAGTAGCTTAAAGGAGTAAAACTTAGAGCCATTACGATGCTCTAATGCGGATTGGCAGGTTGCACATACTCAAGGATATCTCCAGCAATATGCAGGTTCCTTCACGATGTTTCCCACATGTGTCCAACAAATAATAAGAGACCCATATTTATCATTGTCCCATCCTACTATCCTATCCTATCCTACTTCCTACCTAATATTATAAATACGAAAGTTTGTGAGTATGGACGGATTTGGATGAAACTTAACACCTATATTACTATAGGTTAAACAGCGGAATAACGTATAGGCTACAATTTGTAATGATTTAATGTAATATAACTATACATGTCAATAAGTCGAAAAAAACTGGCCTGTGAGAGCTATCTTGGCGTACGATGCCTAAACCTCAGGAGTTACACAAAGATGATGTACCGTTGTATTGTTTGTCTTGAATAATTCTAAATAAAAGTCTGGGACAGCATGTATCTACGTTTTATGTAGAAGCCACTATGACCAAAATTGTGAACTATAGATTTTATTAAATTAGACACACTAGAATACATTTGTCGCTTTAAGTATTTCAAATTTTGTCTTTCACATCAAATAATTTGGTCGAATAGTCATAAAGTTCTCACGATATAATTGACTTGAATGGAGCGCCGTAGAGTGTCTAATATGCGCGGCGCGCGGTTGTATGCCATCCGTAAGTTTTAAAGTTAGACATCTGAAATTTTGGATGTACGGAAATATTTTTTTTACTTAATAGTATATAATAATATAATAATAATATAATATACATTTATTTATAATAATCTTTTACGAAACTTAATATGCCGTGTGGTAATCGGCTGAGTAGAATAGACCATCCACTTTCTTACCGAGGGGTCGTAAAATACGACTAAGGTAAGCTGACGTCAGGAAGGTGGCCCTTGAAATACGTAGCCAAATCATGTGACAACATGTTTGTGACATGCTGTGCCGATACCACTTGAGGTGGTATAAGGTCAGGAAGATGAAGATGTGAAACTTAATGTGGCAGATGAAATTCCAAGCGAGCGAAACTACGGCCAAAATCTAGTTACACATAAAAAAGAGACAGATAGGTAACATTTACTTTTTTATTCGATAGACACATTTTAGGCTGGTTTAGACTCTAGTATATAGTCGCGAGAGCCGTTGGATCCGTTGAAATTCCCACGTTAAAATTCCGCATAGGCGTAATAAGAAGTTTCGTATGGTTTATTCGGCGTAACGTCCAACGCCTAACGCCTAAAATGGAACACTGTTCGATAAAAATACATCGCTTTTTAAAACGTCATTTCATTCATCTGTCGTGTGAATAAATATCTGGATACCCATTTGTTACATTACGACGCATTTTTGAACGCACGGTAAAGAAACTCTCGTGCGCACGAGGGGTTACTCTCGGAAGTGTTATCAAACTTACGTATATGATATTCTCATTGAATCGCTTCCTCAAATTGTCGATGAACGCTGCCTCCGATCGGAAGTCTTCTAGAAGTACGAAGTCCTGCACGCCGACGCGCTCGCGGTGCTGGAGGGCGTGCTCCATGACGCCTTGCACCGACTCCGGACGCAGGAACCTGAACAAAAGTTACTCTATGAGATTTGAGATATCTTTATTTCTCATTAGGTTAGGAAATTATACAAATTAAAAATACAGGCACTATAACAGAACTACCTTGCTATAATCCGCACGGGTTAAGTGAATGCATGCAAAGCTAATATGTATGAAGCAGGCAAAATTTACGCACCTTACACATGCATGGCGAGTCACCACATGCACCCCAAGGCGCCTCCACCAGCAACAATGCACACAAGCAGCACACACAACCACCACCAAAATATCGACGATCGCTTCGCTCCGAAACCGAAGCATCATCAGGAGGATAGGCTCCATGACAAAATCGCAATGCCAAATTTTGGTGGTGGTTGTGTGTGCTCGTCCTGCATGTGTAAGGTGCGTAAATTTTGCCTGCTTCATACACATTAGCTTTGCATGCATTCACTTAACCCGTGCGGATTATAGCAAGGTAGTTTTGTTATAGTGCCTGTAATATGGAATTCCGTAGAGTAACGCCTGCTTCTATAAATCATTTAAATTAAAGATATTGTTTATTCAAGTAAACTTGTAACTAATCGAATTTGAATCTTCAACATCTACTACTGTTCGGAAAGTTCGGAAAGCTGTTCCTGCCGAGAAGAACCCG
Source organism: Morpho deidamia (assembly GCA_947086505.1). NCBI lineage: Eukaryota > Metazoa > Arthropoda > Insecta > Lepidoptera > Nymphalidae > Morpho > Morpho deidamia. The sequence goes on from CAMTZC010000022.1 coordinate 15,331,350, forward strand.
CAAGAAACTCGGTGGTTGCTCTTTTCAAAGAATAATTCATATTATTATTTACATTTACATTATTCATCATCATTCATTATTGTCTTGTACAGGGTCGAAGAGTAGCTACATCCACGCATTCTTTATCGTCTAAGAAATCCTCAATACTCTAGTAGGCTTTCTGTATTAGCCTTTTTTAAATAGTATTTTTAAACTGCTGTAATGGTAAAGTTAAAATAGATTTTATTATATAATCTTATACCCAAACCCACAAACGACTTACATACTTTTGCAAGGCGCTTATGTCGGTTGCTACTTTGTCTATTATATACATCGCCAATCTTTTTATAATTATGTATATTCTAATGTACAAAAATTAAATTGCTAAAAATACACTGTGAAGTCAATTTAAGAATACCGTAAACACTGTGTGGTATCCGGCATAGAATAGACCACCCTCCTGTAAATAAATAAACAATCGTTGAGATTGTTGTAGTGAATGTGCGAAGTGCTTATACAAGCACTTCTCAGCAGTTTGCATGTTGGTGGTGGTGTCTGATATCATGTGCATATACGTATATACGTGCATAAACTAAACCTGTATGTATGAGGTGTGAGAACGCTTTTGCGATCTATACTTATCATTATATATTATACTATATTTCGAAATGCAGATTAAAGCAAAATATTTATATCACAATTTCTGTACTATGGAACTCCGCAAAGTAATGCCTGCTTCTATAAATTATTTAAATATTTCATCATTCTCCTGCCCTTATCCCACTCTAAGTGGGGTCGGCACAACATGTTACAAACATGTTGTCACATGATTTGGCTACGTATTTTACGACCGGCCACCTGCCTGACGTCAACTTACCTTAGTCGCCTTTTACGACACCTCGCTAAGAAATGATGGTGGTCTATTCTATGCGGCCGGATACCACGCGGCATAAATTATTTAAATATTTGTCATATTCCAATTCATACTTCATCTGCCATTTATCAGCGGTAGGGCCGTTACAAATGTGTCATCGCTTTGCTTCGAGATATGTTTAAGACACACATAAACATGATTCTTGGAAGCCACAAACGCAACACACATCCGTTTGATAACGTATGCTATGTTCGGAAACAAATGTTCACAAATTTGCATATTTGTATATTTAGTCAGCCCCAATGGTTCTAAAATATGCCTTAACTATTGCATATATCGCACTCTTAAAATTACCGATTTAAAAATTATTAACCGCAAATTATTGAACGAATTTAAAATTAGTGTTAATTGACTTATTTATATCCGCCGTGTGGTATCCAGCAGAATAGAATAGACCACCCTCCTTTCTTACCGAGGTTTCGTAAAAGGCGACTAAGGTAAGTTGACGTCAGGCAGGCGGTCGGTCATAAAATACGTAGCCAAATCATGTGACAACATGTTTGTAACATGCTGTGCCGACACCACTGAGAGTGGGATAAGGGCAGGAGAATGATGATAAATATAAGGTTATAAGCCGTTGGTTATTTTTGTGAGAGCTTGGTATCTTTTTCATTAATTTTTCCAATACAACCTACGCTTCACCTTGGGCATAGATTGCAGTAATGGATAGTTATTATTGATGGCTTTATCATGAATCCCGCTTAAACGAAGTTCAGTATTGTGATGTGTGAAAGCTATAATGCTTTAATTATTTTGTATAATATAACATTTTTGCGAAAAACATATTATACATACACAATACTTATAAGCGCCACTATATCGATTTTATTGAATATCTTATATCTAGCTTCATTTTCGATAATCCTAACTTGTGTTAGATTTTATGTATGAAAATACAATTGATAATTTAATTTAAACATCAGGAATAATGTTCTTCATACAAATTGCAATTTATACGTTACCTTATTCGCAGCATTAATTTAAGAGTACATCTTACCGTTCGCGTTGTTTCAAAATCCTGAACAGCCAAACACAATCTTTTGCTTCACTAAAACCCATTTTATCACTATTAAAAGTAAAAACTATACACTATAAAGAACTTAATAAAGTCGTCTTAATAAATACGTTGAAAACAACCCAGCAAATTTGATTGAAAAATAAAATAATCTCGACACTATAAAAGACCTAATAAGAATCGATCAAATAGTATAAATGGATTATCTAATTAATTATAAACATTTCTGTCTACGAAATCAAATAAACACTATACAGCACTTTATAGAGTCTCGACGTTGAAAACAATTCAGCAAATTTGATTAAAAAATAATAAAATCTAGACACTATAAAAGACCTAATAAGAATCGATCAAATAGTATAGATGGATTATCTAATTAAATATAAACACTCCTTTCTACGAAATCAAATAACAGCACTTTATAAAGTCTCGACGTTGAAAACAATTCAGCAAATTTGATTAAAAATTTATAAAATCTCGACACTATAAAAGACCAAATAAGAATCGATCAAATAGTATAAATGGATTTATCTAATTAAATATAAACACTCCTTTCTACGAAATCAAATAACAGCACTTTATGAAGTCTCGACGTTGAAAACAACCCAGCAACTTGAATTAAAAAAATTATAAAATCTCGACACTATAAAAGACCTAATAAGAATACTGATCAAATAGTATTAATGGATTATCTAATAGATTATAAACACTTCTTTCTACGAAATAAAATAAACGCTATAAACCACTTTAGAAACACGACGTTAAAAACAACCCAGCAAATTGGATTAAATAAAATTATAAAATCTCGACACTATAAAAGACCTAATAAGAATACCGACCGAATTTTATTAATTTAATTATGTTTACACAAACATGATTTGAAACAATTATACATGGGACCAATGTAGAGGCCAACGGGAGACTACGAGAGTATTGATAATGGACTAATCGTTATAAATATCACTAACGAGCCTGGGAATTGTAAACAATGCTACTGTTATAGTAATGTGGTCATTGACGGATGCCCGATATCGTATCCTGGATAACACGAACAGTATTTTTGCAATAAATTTAAACTGTGTGCAATGTTGTGGGTCATTGAGAAATAATGTTCACGAAAAATTCGTAAACTAAGTTAGCAGAATGCTATCATATATGTATATATTATACCAAAGCAAAGACCTACCCTCTATAGATAGAAGTATTGTAGCTTCGATAAAGTTGCTCAAATGCGGGTAGGCAAGAAAATTCTAGAGATTTGTTGGTATTCTCGCGATATTTATGAAATATATTATCACATTTATAAAACAAAATAACGTTAATAATTTAGATATGTGCAATAAAGAGTTTACAAACAAAGCAACAAACGTTAATAAAAATTGAGCATTAAGAGAAGTTAGACATTTTGGAAAAAAACAACGCGAATTTGCCATTTCACAAAATGTCAACCGCGTTGACATTATCTCCGCGAATACCGTGACATTACACGTCTTTGTGTTGGTTGACACAATTTTTATGGTTTCGCGGTTAATTGGGCTTAGCGTGATTTTTAAGGTGACTTTAACGATCTGCCAGACTTTGTACTGGTTTAAATAAAATATATTTTCACAAACACCAAATTTTTTATCTATGGTCTTATATTTAATATCTTTTCTCTGTGCAAGATGGCCCTTGCACAGCAGTGGGATAGTTACAAGGCGATTGAAGGGAAAAAAATACAGGCTATTTAATCATAGAGTTATTAATACTAGAGTAGACGACCCAATGTGCTACGCTTTTTGGTGCAGGACAACATATTGAGGAAACCTGCAAACCTTGCGAGAAACCCTTGGTAATGTGTAATCTACTAATATCCATATTAAAGTAACGTGGTCAGTCTAAGGTCAAACTACTTTTTTTTCGGAAAGTGACAATATGCTGTTGGTCGAAGTGGCTTTTACAGCGACTCAGGCAAATATGGGGTGAGCGCAGAAGCATCGTCGGAGGTGTGGTGGAGCGAGCCTCAGGAGAGACACGTAACATCACTGGGAACGTCGCCTTAAGGGTGCCTTCTATGAGGCCGAGCCTCGGCTTGAAACGAGGAGTGGAGAGTGTCGTGGAGGACTATGATCTTACTCTGTAGTTATGGTTCTACAAAAGAACTTCTATAGCGTGTCACAATTCGGCACAGCACCATCTAGTGAAAAATAAAGTAATAACAGCACCAATAATAGAAATGCATATTACAACGGAAACCGGTCACTAGGTCATTGTCAGTCAACGAGGATGCGTGGATTGAATGCGTATAACATGACATCACAAGTCCTAGACGAACCGATAGATGAGTAAACAGCATGAGCAACACTGTCATGCAATGGTTAAGGAAATAATAACAAGGTCCTAGGATGATAATAATATGGAATACATTATTACAACAACAAATATATTTTGATAATTTATGTGACAACACTTAAATACGAACTGAGTATATAAGGGGAAGTCTAAAAGTAATAAATTTATTCTTATTCCTTTTTTTAAGTTGCGCTCATTATAGAAAAGACGAGAAGTTCAAGATTAATATGGTATGGACATTTAATGAGGAGGGATGAAAATCATGAGACTTTGAGAGAGAGATTTTGTATTTGAATTTGAATATAATAATTTACAGAATTAGGCGTTACTATGTGGAGATCCATAATACAAAAGTATTAATAAAATTATTTAGCTATAATCCGCGATAAAGTAAATAGAAAAAATATATAATACTAAATGTATAGTGGACTATCTGTTTTTTCATACCTAATACATGCAGGATTCTCAAAAACACTTGCACAAACCTCCATCACCGCCACCTCAATACACAAGCACTACAGACGTTCACTATCACAAACTCAACAATCGTTTCGCCTCGCAACCGAAGCATCATTAGGAGGTAGACTCCACGACAAAATCGCAAGCAAACTTTCATTGATTATAGCTAACGCTTTTTGGACACTACTATAAAGGAAAGAGTAGTAATCTATCTTTTCCCAATCTAATCTATTCGAATTGAAAGATTGATGAAGTCCGAAGAAACAATAGACTTAACAATAACCGTGGGCGGGCGGAAGTTCCGCTGTTCGCTAATCAATGTAACGGACCACCAACACGCGATATTTGGGTAATCAATTCATTGACACGAAAAAGAAATTTCGGAACTACATTACTGGTTTGTTGAGATAAAATTGATAAATTTTTGATTTTTAATAACAAAAGCTGTAATCGTAAATTCGTTCACGTTAATTTAAGTGTTCAAATATCCACAATTATGCACTTTCTCTCATTGTTTTCTTCTTATTTCTTAAAAATCATATTGCCTTGGTTTTTCATTATTCTATAGGTTACCGCTTTGTTTGATACTGAACAGAAGAAAACAGCCTCGAAAATAACGAAATACTGATTTATAGAAGCAGCGTTTACTTTGCGAAATTCCATATAACAGAACTAAACTTGACATGAATTGTCCTGAATGTGTAAGGTACGTGAAGTCTTCCTTACTTACACTTAGCATTACATACATTCACTAAACACACGCGGATTATAGCAAAGTAGTTCTGTTATAGTTTCTATAAAGAAATACACTTACTGGAAATTTCGAACATAAAAATAGTTGTTGTCAGTTAACCATAAGAGATAGAGACATGATGTCGCGGACCTTTTTGTAGTATTTTAATAGATCTACAATCCTCTAATCCTCTATCTTAGCTGGTTTCCGCTTCAATTTTTTTTTACAATCGCGCGCCCTTTTTTAAACATTTTACATAAAACCTAAACCTTCCGCAAGAATTGAATTTTTTTTCAGTAAAAGTGATATTACACAGATACTTTTGGGAACTTTGTGTTATAATAAGTACAGAAATGTTATCACCGCATTACATACTTATTCTATCATCTCTTATCACAGATATGAAAAAATAAAAACCAACAAAACAATTCTGACTCATCAAAAAGGCTTTAAAGTTTAAAGGTTTGTAATGTATTCCGGTTTCGGGTAAAAGGTTATTTAGTTAAGCAAAAATTCTTATACGAAAATATTACCGCTTTACCAACAATATTCGGTGCCTACATAACCTACTTTCACCCACTTTTATTTTCTTTTGTGCTCTATGTATTAAAAAAATCTAGTTTAATATAATATTTCGCTGCAATATCATATTATGTAGATCATTTTTTTAATTGTTTGTGTTTTAATTTGCACTGTTTCTTTTCGTAGTTGTGAATCGATATATTAGCCGTAGAAAAAGGTCATGTCAAACTTTTTTGCAATAATGAAAGTAAATGTGGATCCTTGTTACAGACGTGTATTGAAGTTGAAAAAATCGATTATGAACAATCAATTACAAAATTTTGATTTTAAAAGTAGTTATCGTGAGTAAACCATAAGAGATAGAGACGTGTTGTCGCACACTTTTTTGTAGCATTTTTGTAGGTCTACAATTCTCTAGTACATTACTTTAGGGTCTCTTTTCTGGTTTCCGCAGCGAGCACTAGTAAATCTCCCAGCTGTAAAACTATGTCCAGCAGTAAATGTATATCGGTTAAAAGAAAGGAAGAGATCTAAGCTCTTTGGAGATAGATTCCACTCCAAGAAAGTCCTTTGCCTATCTGTAAGTTGCATTTTTTTAAAATTTCCTAACTTATAGATAGAGATCTCAGTTTGTTTTCCTTCACTAGACAAGCCCATACTCTAGTACGGTTTATGGCAGTCCTTAACCACGTTCCATAATATTCCATGGCTATTTTAGAAGGCGATTGCTTACTAAAAACGAGCGGTTGGAGTCAATCACCTTGCGGTCGCTAAATAAAGACGTTCAGTTACATTCGTCGTACACAAATGGTATAGAGAGTTACTAATATTATCGGCTTCTTTTGGAAGGCGATGTGTACCTACGTCATGCATAAATAATTGAAGATTTGATCATAATCCGTACTTAATATTACATGCGAAAGTCTGTCTATCTGTTACGTTATCACTTCTAATGTGATGGTGCAAAATTTGGTTCATTTTAGGCTTATATATACGGGGTTAAACTCTAAGATAGCAAAATTCCAATTTTTCCTACGGGAATAGTATTTATTTTTAATGGATGATTGAGGGTATTTTAACCCTGTGTACCTTTGTGTAAATGTGTAAACTATATCATAAAATAATCATATATGAATTAAATGCATTCGTTTCGATCAAAATGACTGGATATGTTTATCGGTCACTTTGACTGAAACGAATGCATTTAATATTAAACCACTACAGAAATAACAATAGTTTAAGTCCAGATCATTTAGTTACATTTTTTTCTGACTGTAGTTGTATATGATATAGGATTCTATACTAATTCCGCAATTTAGAAATCACAGCATTTTAAAAACACTATTAAAAGGAGGCTAATACAGAAAGCCTAACTATACTACTGAAAATCACATGGACGATTTGAATGCATGGATATAGCTAATATTCGACCCTGTACAAGATATTAATGACTAAATGTAACTATTTATAAAATTTTCATTTGAAAATAGCAAGTTTGTTTCTTCTGGCTCTTCTCGGTAGGTACAGTTTTCCGAACCAGCAGTAGAGTTGCCGATTCAAAAGCACTTGTTTACAAGTTTACTTGAATAAAGAATATTTTGAATTTGAATTTAAATTTATGAAAGACATTTCTTATTCTATGAATCTTATTTGCTCTCATTTCTATCTGTTGATCTAAACACTGCAATATTTATTTTCAATCTCAGATGGAATGCACTTATCACATTCATTGACTGACATTCATTCATTTGACTGGCCTGTTGGCACAGTGACTCTGCCTTCAGCTCCGCAGGTCGTGGGTTCGATTCCCGCCGAGGGTCAACATTTTCTAAAAACAATTTGTTGGTTTTTCGAGTTTGGGTGTGTATTTATATTTAAGTAAGTATTTAAAATTATATATGTAGTATATTTACCAGTTGTCCGTCACCCATAATACAAGTATTAAGTTACTTACTTTGGGTATTCACGACCGTGTGTGTATGTGTCCCATATATTTATTATCTTTGCATCCGTGTGGTATCTGACAGAGTAGAATAGACCACCCTCCTTTCTTACCAAGGTGTCGTAAGAGGCGACTAAGGTAAATGCCGTGTGGTATCCGGCTGCATAGAATCGACCACCCTCATTTCTTACCAAGGTGTCGTAAGAGGCGACTAAGGTAAATGCCGTGTGGTATCCGGCTGCATAGAGTCGACCACCCTCATTCCTTACCGAGGTGTCGCAAGAGGCGACTAAGGTAAATGCCGTGTGGTATCCGGCTGCATAGAATAGACCACCCTCCTTTCTTATCGAGGTGTCGTAAGAGGCGACTAAGGTAAATGCCGTGTGGTATCCGGCTGCATAGAATCGACCACCCTCATTTCTTACCGAGGTGTCGTAAAATGCGACTAAGGTAAGTTGACACCAGGCAGGCGGCCGGTCGTAAATACGTAGCCAAATCATATGACAACATGTTTGTAACATGTTGTGCCGACCCCACTTAGAGTGGGATAAGGGCAGGAGAATGATGATGATGATATTTATTTATTTATTATTCATTGACATAAATATTCAAACTATTTAATATATATGTAGAGTGTCATTGATTCAAACATTATCCCAAAACCAACTGTTATAATAATTTACGATAATTTTATAATAATATATATTTAATATATATATATATATATATATAATATATATTTAGATAATTTTGGAAGTAGAACTTTCCCTTGGCCCGGTTATTTTTGACAAACGAAGTGGCTAATGGGCGATAAAATATCTATATTTGCTTTGGTCTCAAACAAAACTTTCTATTATTAGCACCGGATGTATTAGCAAATTGATGGTAATGTGATAACCGTCGCATGTTTGTATTGACTGTAGATATAGATCTAATAGTTTTGTTGACGAGAGATTTGTCACTAGGCATCTAGACAGACTAGATTATCATTCTCCTGCCCTTAACCCACTCGAAGTAAGTAACCTTATGGCACGCATGCTGTCCAGCGCAGAAGAATGAGGCAATTACGTAGAAATTTTGAGAAGAACAATAGTCCGGCGAGAGGCAAATGAACAAGAAGTAAAATAACAGTGAGTTCACATAGACAAAGTGCCAATCTTGCAGTTTCCGGGAGTTTGTTTTTATTAAAAATAAACCTACTGTAAGTCAATTGAATATACTTTACTTTCTTCTTATCATTTCTATCATTCGTTAACTCAAAATCTATCCATCTCTATTTCGGTGTCCTTCTAATTACATATCCATCCACATTCATATTTAACACTTGCTTGGTATTTAACACTTAACGATATCCATCCCTCCTCAGTCATCCATCCTTTCCATCCATCCTCCATCCTCCTCATGTCAATACCATCTTAACCTTGCACTCCTCAAATCAAATCAAATCAAATCAAAATAATCTTCATTCAAATAAACCATTTCAGGCACTTTTCAATCGTCAAGCATCAACATGATTAATGAAGCTACAACTGGTTCGGAACGTTGCTCTTACCGAGAAGAACCAGCAAGAAACTCGGCGGTCAATCTTTTAAATATTTTCAATTATACATTATTAAACCACTGTCTCGTATGAAGCTGAAAGGATTTTCAAATCCAGGCTTTCTTATCATCCAAATAATCTTCGATTTCGTAATATGTTTTATGTATAAGCATATTTTTTACACTTAATTGGAATCTTTCTGTACACTGGTCTAGAATGGATTGAGGAATTTTATTATAGAAGCGAATGGCGAGACCAACAAATGAGTTGCTAGCTCTGCTGAGTCGCGACACAGGTATCACAAGCTGTTTGTGACCTTTTGTATTTCTATGTACCTCACCTCACCTTTTAGTAAAAGCCGTACAAAAATCCGTTGAGTAGATTTTGGGAAAATCTATTGCATATAGACAGCTTCTGGGGACTTTGTTTTATAATAACTATAGATTGGTCGCAACATTTAATATTCAAGAGATGCAGATTTTAAAAAAGGGATACGGTCCGTTATTCATAACATATTTGGCCGCCAACGTGAAGCGGTGAATTATAATCGGGCGGCATATCGAACTGATTACAAACGCGATAATCTATCGACCCGTATATATATTTTATTGCTTGATATCTAGGTACTGGTTATTGGTCTGTGGTTATAAAATGGCCGAATGTATAACAAATACACACTTTTTAACCAAAAATATTTAAATAATAAATAAATACAGTTTATAAATCTAAAAAAAGTGCTAAAATAAAAATAAAGAACGAAAAATATTAGTGTATGTATAAGTTAATGTGTCAACTTTTTTGACAAATTTTCGTATCAGCTAGGTTATGGTGGCTGTACACACTCTACGAGACTCCCTGAGTCATGTCGAGCGCGAGAGTGTACAGGGTAGCTCTTTGTAATATCTAAAACAGTGCCTAATGCACTGTTTTAGATAAAAGCTCCCAATCGAAATGACTCTTTCCAAAGATTTTAACAATTATGGTCATATTTCAACTAACTTACAAAAAACCTTAGCAAATTATACACTAAAACTTTTCTTGTAAAATGTTCTGTCTATTAAAGATAACCGCGTGAAAATCTGTTCAGTATTTTTTTGAGTTTATCCCATACATACATACGCGCCGCGAGACTTTGTTTTATAAGATGTAAGGATTTTGGGAATGTTAGTAACGCTAAACTGCAAATAGAACTAGTTTCTTAACACAAAGGCTATGGAGAAACTTACAAAAGGTAACAAAGATATTATATATCACGCCGTGACCCGACGCGTGAACAAAGTTTGATTTGATGTGAGATTATAATGTAACTCGTTCGACATTGAACGTACAAGAAATAATTATGCAATGTTCTTATTTATTTATTTCTTTATTGTACATACGTATTGTTAGAAAAGAGAAAAAAATAGCACATATACGGACTTATCCCCAAAGAAACTCTTTCAATCCACCTTTGATTAACAGAAAGAAAAAGAAATGTAATACGGGTAATTTAGAAACAAAGTAAGAAGAATAACGTAAAACTATATACTTAGATTAATATTTTTCGTATTAATATAACAATAACGCTATAATTTTTATTATTTTTGGTTCCTTATTCCTATAAAATCAAAAACGCTCAAAGTTATCAAAGTCAAAGCGGTCTCATTTGGCATTATATACCAATTTCATTGATTTGATTAAAATAAAGTCCGTTAGCAACCTAAAAGTCCCATTTGTCCCAAATTATTATACACTAGCTGTGCCAGCGGCTTCGCCTAGCGTGTCACAATTTTTTTCTAGAATTCAAATTTCACACATAAAAGTGGTTATTGTGAGTTAACCATAAGAGATAGAGACATGCAATCGCGGACTTTTTTGTAAATTTTTATAGATGTACAATTCTCTAGTACATTACTTTAAGCCTTAAGGCATCTCTGTTGATTAACGCAGCGCATGCGACTAAGGCTCCCAGCAAGCAAGTTTTTTAACAACTGCGCGATCTCTTCAACACAATTTACATAATACCGATATGTACTATTTACCTAAACCATCCGGAAGTATTTCACTATCTTTTGGTGAAAACCGTACAAACATCAATTCAATAGACTTTTAGAAAATCGAATTAATACAGACAGACAGCTTTTTGGGACTCTGTTTTATAATAAGTATAGATATGAGTATCACTCACATTGTTAAAAAAAAGTAAAGTAAAAGCCTCTTGCAGCCACAGCTGGGTATAGGTCTCCTCTCAGTTTTTGGAAAGAAGGGTTGGAACTACGACCTATTACGCTGCTCCTTCGCGGATTGGTAGGTTACACATATCCTCAGAATTCTCTCGAGATATGCATGTCTCCTCACGATGTTTTCCTTCACCAAAAAGTGATAAATTACTATCGATTAGACACATAAATGTTACAGAAAAACTCATTGGAGACTGCCCGGGGTTGAACCAGTGACCGCCCGAAAGAGTTGAACGGTCTCACCGCTGGGCTATAACATTTTAAATGTAACTTAAATTGTAAGTTTAACATAATTGCATACACGCTCAGTTAACATACATACTGGTACAAGCACTATAACAGAACTACCTTGCTATATTCCGCACGGGTAAAGCGAATACATGCAAAGCTAATGTGTAAGCAGGCTAAATTTACGCACCTTACACATGCAGGACAAGCCACCACACGCACCCCAAGGCGCCTCCACCAGCAATAGTCCACAATAGCAATAGGCTCCACGACAAAAATCGAATGTAATGCGATTTTTGTCGTGGAGCCTATCCTAGTGGTGATGCTTGGGTTTCGGAGATTGTGGTGGTGGTTGTGTGTGCTGCTTGTGTGCATTGTTGCTAGTGGAGGCGCCTTACCCCGGCGCTTAACCCGTGCGGATTATAGCGAGGTAGATCTGTTATAGTGCTTGTAATATGGAATTCCACAAAGTAACGCCTGCTTCAATAAATCATAGATACTGGTATATAAATAAAAATTAACAATAGTTTAAAAATATATTCAATTCCCCTGAGCGAATACTAATAATTAGTTAAAAGCCAAAAATTTAATATAGATACCGAAGAGCTCTTTATGTTAATAAAAAATAATTAGATTAATTTAGAAAAATTGTTCGACTTGTTTAAGATTATTCGGACAGCTGTATGAACGAATGTATGAATTAAATTCTTTGATATACGCATATATTAGATGCGTTCTAAAATATCATGCAAATTTTATGTAAACTTATACATCAGATAGTGTTATGTTAATGTTATGACGGCAAATTTTTTATAACTCGAAATACTCTTGGCCAACTAATTGAGAATAAAAACGGTTAATTGGAACCTAAAACAAAGGTCGTTCAAATTTGTGAATTATATTATATTAATACTAGTTTTTTCGCGCGGCTTCGCTCGTAAGGAATTTGTTCCGCCACAGTATCTAATTTCATTAAATTATGATTCACAATTTTGGTCATAGTGGTTTCAACATAAAAGATAGATATATGCTCTCGCGGACTTTTATTTAGAACTATTAAAAACAAACAATACTACTGTACATCATCTTTATGTAACTCTAATGGTTTAGGCAGCGTACGCCGAGATAGCTCTCAGGGGCCAGATCTTTTTCGACTTTATTGACATGAATCGTTATATTACAAAAAATTGCAATTTGTAGCCTATATGTTATTCCAATGTATAACCTATATGACAACTGTAAGGCTTCATCCAAATACGTTCAATAGTTTTTTTGTGAAATAGTAACAAACATCCATCCATAGTCACAAACTGAATTATATTAGTAGGACTGTACTGTAATACAACTCGAAAATGTCGTCTTATTAGGTAATGATAGCTAATATACCTAAAGATCTCGCTCGCTGCCTAACCTTAATATCTAGTAACCAATTGTCAGGTATCTCAAAAGTTACATAATAGTAGTTTATGATACTGTTGCATAATAAGGGTTCTTATAACAAGAGTGTGGTTTAAAAAAACGAGCCGCAGGCGAGTTTTTTTATAGTGTCACACGAGTGTTATAAGACCAAGTTATGTACAGTATCATACACTACTTTATCTACTCTCATACTATAATACGTAAAACGTACGTCTCCATTCCATGAACTCGTGGTAACATTTAATATAGTTGCTCCTAGATTTCGTCGGCATCAGGTTCACGGTCATGTTTGACGCAGCTTTCAGAATATCTGGTGGTGTACAATTACCACTCTCCCCGCTCTCAGACATGTTTTTACAAAAAAACTTACTTTTTTACTTACTAACTTTTTTTACAAACAAAACTAAACTTCGTTTAAATATTGAAAAGATTTTTTAAATGTCATATATTGGCGCCAAGGCGCAAACATCGATTGCGCATGCGTGTTGCGTCGCCGCGGACCCATTCATTGAAACCTTTTTTTTAAGGTATAGATTCAACCTCCTTGGTCCAGCTGGAAGTTGTATAGGTGTATCGTTATGATTAAAAAGTTACATTATGATACAGTTGTCCATACAAGACCTATATCGTAATGAAACTTTTTAATTTTTTATTTTTGTTCTGTACGTAATGTTTGTCATAAGAATTTTGTTTTCAGTTTTATAATCTTTGTATTATAGTATCAGAGTAGATAAAGATTATAATAAAACATGACCGTAAGCCCTCTTAGGCACGAGAGGTTTTTTACCGTGCATTAAAAATACATCGAAATGAAATAAATGGGTATCCAGTAGGCCTTCATGCAGGCAGCAGGATTTCTTGGTAAGCCTACCATGAACTCTTATACCATACAATATTTCATACCATGACGTCTTAAGGACGCATACATTATGTCGTTGCCGAATGAGCGTTCGGAATGCGTCCTAAAAACATGTGAGTAAAAGAGACAGTATCAATAGGTTATATAACGTTGTACTTTTCAAACACACTTCATGATACGAAAAGAAAGCGGTTGGGTTTAGGTACTGACTTTGAATTGAATCGTTTTCTAAGAGTTCATGGTAGGTCTACAGGTCTACTATCGAACAGGGTTCCATTTTAGAGGTTAGGCGTTGGGCGTTAAGCTGAATACACCATACGAAACTTCTTATTACGCGCGCTACTTAGTATTACTTACAACTTATTACTTAGTTCGCGCAGAAACAGCAATTATTCAAAAACCTGTGTTCGTGACCAAAACTATTTATAAAGTGTGTAGAGTGTCCAAAATTGAATTCCGATACGTAAACCCTCGTCCGCACGGCATGACTTTTATCGCGCGTAAAAATTACGCCGAAATGAAACAAATGGGTATCCAGGTATCTGTTCACACGACAGCGTATTTATATCGCGACGTATTTTTATCGTGCAGTGTGCCGTTTTAGTCGTTAGGGCGAGGGCGTTAAGCTGAATATACCATACGAAACTTCTTATAACGCCTATTGTGGAATTTTAACGCGACGTAATTTTTACGCCCGTGCGTACGAGGGGTAAAGGTAAGTGTTTTAATTCACAAATGAAGAAATAGGGGCAAGCCTGGAACTGCCTTCCCCTATATCGTCGGCGACATTAATTTCAGATGATATTTTCCGTACGATTTAAGAATAGTACAGATTACAAACACAGAGAAGGTCGCGTGCTGTATCTAGATTAGCTTAGAGCGCCTGAACCATATCTGGGTCTTCGTTCATGCTTTATGGCTTAAAGAGGTTGTCGGCCGTATTATGATTAATGCCGACGGCAATGGCACGTATATCTGTGCTAGTGGGTGTCGGTCATTTATCTATCACATTATGCGTACGAAGATTTTTGCGTTTTTAAACGCCTACGATACTTTTTTTGCAAAATAAGTACTATGAATTTGTCGCGGAGTCCACCTCCTGATGATGCATCGGTTGGGGGGCGAAAGGGTTGATGATTTTGTGATACTGAATGTGTGTATTGTGGAGGTTTGTGCATATGTTTTTACGAATCCTGCACGTATCGGGTATGGAACAGATAGTCCACTTTACATTTAACGTTATATAATATTACTATTTACTCAATCGAAATATTTTCATTATTAATTTGCGAAATAACCGGCTGAGTAGAATAGACCACCTTCATTTCTTAGCGAGGTGTCGTAAAAAGCGACTAAGGTAAGTTGACGTCAGGTAGGTGACCGGTCGTAAAACACCTAGCCTATTCATGTTACAACATGTTAACATGTTGCGCCGACCCCACTTAGAGTGGGATAAGGGCAGGAGAATGATGATTAATTTGCGAAATAAAAACGTTTAAATTCAAAACTTCAAATATTATTTTATTAAGTAAACTTATAAGAAAGTGATTTTGAATCGTGAACTCTACTGCTGGTTCGGAAAGCTGCTCCTTCCGAAACGAGCCAGCAAGAATTTCGGCGGTTGCTCTTTAAATAGCTACATTTAGTCATTGCTGACTTGTATAGGGTTAAAGAGTAGCTATATCCACGCATTCTTATCATTTATGTAATTAGGATTTAGGCTTTAGGTATCAGCCTCCTTTTGATAGTTCTTTTAAATTGCCGTAAGGGCAAGGCTCAAATTGATTATGGATTTTATTAAATAAATAATTTACAATTTTATAATCTTGAAGGATTAGGCGTTCTGATCTCGTATTTTATTCGCGTAGATAGAGCTGTGAATCAGCGTGAGATCATACAATACGATTAACCTCCTAGTTGACCTTGGACCGTCTGTCACAAGTCAAAGCTCGTGCTTTACCGAAAAGATCCGCCGGATGAATAAGCGCGAATATATGTGCATGGAAGATAAATTTTCTCTTTACATATACTCTATTAGACCAGAGACAATTTTTATTACTTCTTTTTTTAATATTGCAAGATAACTCTTATCGATTTTCCGACAGACAGCTTTTTGGGACTTTGTTTTATAATAAGTATAGATTTTTATCAACTCTTATATATTGGTAAACGAATAATTTATTAAAAGTAATATTAAAATATATAAATGACCTTGGTATCTAAGGGCTAGGTTAGAGTTTTACTTTTCAAATTCAAATTCAAATTCAAAATATTCTTTATTCAAGTAAACTTGTAAACAAGTGTTTTTGAATCGTCAACTTTACTGCTGGTTCGGAAAGCAAGAAACTCGGCGGATTGCTCTTTACAAAATATAATTCTTATAATAAAAAATATAAATCTTAGAACTAGTTACATTTATTTATTACTGTCTTGTACAGGGTAGAAGTGCACCTATATCCACACATCCTTATCATCTAATAATCTTCAACAGTATAGTAGGTTTTCTGTATCAGCCTTTTTTTAACAGTGGTTTTAACTGCTGTAATGGCATGGCCAAAATTGATTTCGGAATTTTATTATAGAATCTCATACCCATACCCACAAATGATTTACGTACTTTTGCTAGGCGCAAAGCACTGAAATATTTATAAAGTTCAACACAACTGTGACCTCATTTGACAGACGGATTTGGGGTCATCTTGAAATTCATCTGCATTATGTAAAGATTATTGATAAAGATGCAAAATAGACCCTTGATGATCAACCTTGAGCTTTTTGATCAGTTTTATATTTAATTCGTCATTGATTACCCATTATTATATTATATTAATTTTGAAATTCAAAAGATTTATTTTGATTTTCTCGTAATATTTTTTGCCTGTATTAATGCACTGAATTAATTTATGTCTAAATTAGCATATACACAGTTACTGGGTGATCTAATGAACTTTAAAATTTAATTCGTGGGTGGTTGTAGGTTGTGGGGCACGATTAGCGT
The DNA here is from genome assembly GCA_947086505.1 of Morpho deidamia. Classification (NCBI taxonomy): domain Eukaryota; kingdom Metazoa; phylum Arthropoda; class Insecta; order Lepidoptera; family Nymphalidae; genus Morpho; species Morpho deidamia. The sequence goes on from CAMTZC010000022.1 coordinate 15,348,528, forward strand.
TTACATACTGTCGTAAATTATGTGAGTCACGAATTGTTGCCCTTAGGGGAGATATAGAATACGCTTTTTAATTACGATAAAAGTTGTATTGTTTTTTAATTTAATATCTAAAATATCGCTTTTGCTAACATCTAATGTCTGAGCGGTCTAAATTTTCTAAAATTTTGAACGCAAACAAAATTTAAAATCCGATGCCATAAGTGTATTATATAAATATAATTATTTAAATAAAAATATATTATTACTTGTTAAGGTTAATTTGAATAAGGAATTTTATTCAATATTCAAAATATTCTTTATTCAAGTAAACTTAAAGTTAAGTGCTTTTGAATCGTTAACTATACTGCTGGTTCGGAAAGCTGTTCCTACCGAGAAAAGCCAATAAGAAACTCGGCTCTTTATAAAATATAATTCTTATAAATAGTCACATTTAGTCATTACTGTCTTATACAAGGTAGAAGTGCAGCTATATCTACACATTCTTAACATCTAAGTAATCCTAAACAGTATAGTAGGGTTTCTGTATTAGCCTCTTTTTAAGTGTTTTAAACTGCTGTGATGGCAAGGCTAAAATTGGTTGCGGAATTTTATTATACAATCTTATACCGAAACCAACAAAAAATTTACTTACTTTTGCTAGACGCAAAGCAGGAGCCGCTAGCTTATGTCGGTTATATACATCACCTATCGTTTTATAATTCTTTAAATTTAAATATTTAAATAAATAAGGGCAGGAGAATGATGATTCTTAAAATAAATAAATAAATATATGGGACAGCTGGGACTGTGTCCCGGACGACCGTATGTGTAAGTACACACACGGTCGTCCGTACCCAAACTAAGCAACTTAACACTTGTGTTATGGGTAACAGACAACTGGTAATATAATTTTAAATACATACTTAAATACAAATATAGATCCGGGCTTGAAAAACTAAAAAATTGTTTATAGAAATGTTGGCCCTCGGCGGGAATCGAACCCGCGACCCGCGGAGCTGAAGGCAGGGTCACTACAAACGGGCCACTCATAATTCTTATGTCCATTTTATTGAATATATGAAAAAAATTATGATGTTATAAAATTTTCCAAGCGCATTTCTTGATTTTAATACGTTGCAGTTTTAGCTTCTTAATGTGAAAGCTTTCATGGGCCAAAGCAAGGTGTGCCGGGTGTGGTTGACCCACATGACGCGTTCTCCCCGTCATGTGTCAGACGGAAGGGGTCAGGCGTGTCGAATATATATACCGGCAATTCATTTTAAAAGAAAACTGATACACTTTCATACAATTTAAGGCCCAAAATGAAAGAATATGAAAAAAATTCAAATTCAAAATATTCTTTATTCAAGTAAACTTGTAAACAAGTGCTTTTGAATCGTCAACTTTACTGCTGGTTCGGGAAGCTGTTCCTACCGAGAAGAACCAGCAAAAAACTTGGCGGTAGCTCTTTTTAAAATATAAATCTCAAAACTAGTTACATTTAGTTATTACTGTCTTGTACAGGATAGAAGTGCAGCTATATCCACACATCCTTATCATCTAAGTAATTTTCAACAGTATAGTTGGCTTTCTGTATCAGCATCTTTTTAACAGTGTTTTTAAACTGCTGTAATGGCATGGCCAAAATTGATTTTATTATAGAATCTTATACCCAAAGCCACAAACGATTTACGTACTTTTGCAAGGCGCAAAGCAGGAGTCGCAAGCTTATGTCGGTTCCTACTTAGCCTATTACATACATCACCTATCGTTTTATAATTCTTTATATTTTTATGTACAAAAATGACACAGTTTAAAATATATAGAAATATATAAAATATATAATTTATAGAATAAGGCGTTATTTTGCGGAGATCCACAAAAAAAAGTAATATAAATTTTGCTATAATCCGCGATAAAGTAAATAGAAAATATGTATAATGTAGAGTAGACGATACGTTTTCATACCCGATACATGCAGGATTCGTAAAAACACATGCACAAACCTCCACCACTGCCACCACAATACACAAGCACTACACGCGTTCACTATCACAAACTCAACAGTCGTTTCACCCCGCAACCGAAGCATCATTAGGAGATAGACTCGACGACAAAATCGCAAAAGCAAAGCTTTGCGATTTTGCATGATATGATATGTAGGGGCATGATATTGTTATTTATCAAATGTGGTGTAACTAATAATAGGATTCGATTTGAAACTCACATTGCAACAGTATCGATAAGTCTTACTTGGGAAAGTGAGAAAAAAGCAGTAGCCTGCGATTTTTCCCATTATTGTTGCATACTGTGCCTGAGAAATAACATTAATGAGTAATTGCGATAGGCCTTCACGCTGTATTGTAGACTTGATAATAGCTGTTTGATGATAATAATTTTTGAGCAAATTTAGTTACGGTTCTATTATTATTTAGAACTAAGATTTCGGGATGCGATGTACTTGCGGGCGCCGCTAACAATTGCTGACATAGTAAATTTATTGTATGTATGTATTTGTATATATATATGTGTAGGTATGTATATGTATATATGTATGTAGATATATATGAATGTATTAGTTTTCGTATAAATTATATTTAACCACCACCTACCTTACCTCCCTGAAATAATGTCTCTAGCCCGAAGGTTGCCTGGAAGAAATCGCTAGGTAGCGATAAGTCCGCCTCATTGTCACTGTATATTATATATTGTAAATCTTATGTGGTGCAATAAAGTATATTCTATTCTATCTCGGTTAAGAAAAATATTTGTTTTAGAAGCCCGCACTTCAACGAAAATATAGGCGTCCAAAAAGTGTCCTATATGACCCTGACGACAATACAGACAATACAGAAATACGTAATACTGTGTATATTTCATGTTTCTGTGTTCACACACAGCGTCTTCGCCTGCGAAGACGAGGTCCCAGTTTTCTAACGTCGGTTGGTCGTGGCTTCTCACCACACTTCCGACGTCGTATGACTAATTAATGTCATATCATCAGCCCTGCACTACGCGTCGTCCTAAGCTGTTGTCCGGCCTCACAGGAGGCACCCTCAGGTCGACGATCTAAGACGCTAGTAGAGCTTCTGCGCACTACTTTCCCCTTTTCGCAACTTCGACAATGTTTCTGCGCTCACCTGTCCCACCCGTTGACGCTGTAAAAGCCATAAGGGCTAACAGCTTACAGTCAGTTCGAAAAAAAAGAAGCCCACACTCTTTCTCTTAGAGACTTCAATCTTTCTCAAACTTCATTCACTCTTTTGTGAGAGAAAGGATGCGTAAAGAGTGTCTTTGTATAGCATTGGATTTATTCTATGTCAATTTTTGGAGTTTACTCCTTAAGAATCAAGTTTAGGTGTAACTTTTTGGAGATCCATTATAAAAAAGCAATAACAATATTATTTTGCTATAATCCCCGATAAAATGTAGAGTGTACTGTCTGTTTTCATACTTGATTGTCATCAGGAAATAGATTTTACGAAAAATTGCGTCAGTTACGAGGTGACACGATTCATGCAAATGCAGGATTCGTAAAAACGCATGGAATATAGTATGTATGTATACCTCTACCACAACCATAATAAATAAGCAATGCACACATTACTGTATTATACACGAATTTAGTAAAAAGTTTATATAGTTGTTTATATACTCGTAACCGTCAATATCCATGGCACAGGTTTTACCTTAGTGTGGATTAATAATAATTTTTTTTTCTTTTCTCCTCTTTTATGTATTTAGTATAGTCTTGTTTGATTAGTATTTCAGTTAAGTTAGATAAGAAATTTATATGTAACCAACTTTTTGGGAATAAATAAATAAATAAAACATTCGTTAACACAATATCAAAAAAAGTTTCATTCAAGAATTAGTAATTCTTAATCAGAAGTATATTACAATTTAAAATCAAATCAAAATAATTTTTATTCAAGTAAGCTTTTTAGAAGCACTTACTTTAAATGATGCTACAACTGATTCGGAATGTTGCTCATACCGAGAAGAATTAGCGAGAAACTCGGCGGTCAATCTTTTAAAGGTGTTCAATTTTACATTACTTAACCGCAGTCTTGTATGAAGCTGAAAGGATTTTCAAATCCAAGCATTTTTATCATTAAAATAATCTTTATTGTGTAATATGCTTTACGTATAAGCATATTACATCATCATCATCCTCCTGCCCTTATTCCACTCTAAGTGGGGTCGGCACAAAATGTTACAAACATGTTGTCACATGATTTGGCTAAGTATTTTAACGACCGGCCGCCTGCCTGACATCAACTTACCTTAGGCGCCTTTTTCGATACCTCGGTAAGAAATGAGGGTGATCTATTCTATGCAGCCGGATACCACACACAGCACATACCTTAGTCGCCTCTTACGACACCTAGGTAAGAAAGGAGGGTGGTCTATCCTTTTCTACCGGATACCACACAGCGTATGTATAAGCACATTTCTTACATTTAATTTGAAATTTTTGTAGCCAAATCTAATATGCATTGCGGCCATCAAGACCTCGATTTATAAAAATGCAAATCTACGAATATATGAACTTTAAGAATTGCGTAGCTCAGATAGTCTATCTTTTTCTTTGGCTACTTAATCGTAAAAAAACACATTCTAGTATATAATCATTCTAGTAAATACATTATCTATGTTTAAGTTGCAATGTTGGCAGACGTGACCTAGATTCCTTGCGGTTACTTCTGTTTCGATTAAGCTAACGACAAATGATATTTTGACCTTTGTAGAGCAGTAGTTATTGTACTGCCTTACTACTGACGATCTCTGGTTCAACTCCTGGGATGAAATACAATATTTATTTACCAAATTGTGACTTGTCTGATAGGGGATGATGTAGTGATTAGTTACCATGATAGCGGCAAAGCGGTACCAAATCAAATCAAATCAAAATAATCTTTATTTAAATAAACCATTAAAGGCACTTTTGAATCGTGAAGCAGTCGTTTACTGGTGTAATCGACTCCGATAATGTATGGCTATGTTTAAATCGTAAACAGTAAAGTTCGTCGTCTAACCGGCTAACATATCCAGAGTTTCCAGTGAACTTATACATATAAGTTAAGCGCAACCAACACTGTAACTAATACATAACAAAATTTAGCATTAATACTTACATTATAAACATAGTCTATCTGTTAGGCTCTCACGACTAATCTGCTGTACCAATTTGATGAAAATATGTTAAAATTACCATACATCCGGCAAAATACGGTACAAATTAACCGGTTTTTCTTCGGGAACAGAGAAAAAAACATATATTGCATTAATAAGGGTACTTTAACGCTTACTTTGACGCGACCGCAGTCGCTTGTACGACCAGTCCGCAATATAACTTATAAAATATGTTTCTCGACCACCTGTTCATAATCGAAGTTTTTGTGTTACTTAAATCTGCTACGAAACAAAGGCCATCTGGCTCACATCTGCCACGTTCATGTTATTATTGCAAAATATATTATACTTCTGTCCGGCCGCGCGCTGCTGTGGTTCAGTCTACTTTCAAATTCCCCTCGTAACAGAACTTAACAGTTTCAAAAAATGCTCCGATCGCCACCAAACTTAACAGGATCATCGGCTGGATCATTGTTAAGGTTGTGTGATAATTTCATTAAAATCGGTCCAGCTATTTCGGAATATAAAGGACATACAGACGAACATAAATTGTTATATATTAAGAAAACAAGTACGTCAGTAAGTCCGAAACTTGCGCCCATTATAGAAAAGACGAGCAGTTCAAGATTCAGATGGTTTGAACATGTAATGAAGAGACCATGAGACCAAAGGAGTTTTAAATATGGATGTAAATGGATATGTGACTAGAGGGAGGCCTAAAAAGAGATGGTTGGATTGTATGAAGTATGACAGTCATAAAAAAGGAGTAGCGCCAGAGTTGATAAATGATAGCAGAGAATGGAAGAGAAAAACATATTGTGCCGACCCCACTTAGAGTGGGATAAGGGCAGGAGAATCATGAACAGTAAAAGTAAAGTAAAGTAGCGGCCTGTTACAATCCCATTGCTGGGAATAGGCCTCCTCTCTCCGTTTCTGGAGAGAAAGGTTGGAGCTAAGACCTACCACGCTGCTCCAATGCGGATTGGTAGGTTACACATATCTCCAGAATTCTCTAGAGATATGCAGGTTTCCTCACGATGTTTTCCTTCATCGAAGAGCGTGTGATAAATTGCAATCATCAATTAGACACATGAGTTTTAATAGAAAAACTTATTGGTGCCTGCCCGGGTTTGAATTCGTGTTCCCCTCGAAAGAGACGCACGGTCTCACCGCTGGGCTGTCACAGCTCAGCTCATGAATAGTATATACAGTATAAGGCAAATGTGGTCGTAAATTCATATTTGTGATAAAAAATTGTTATGACTCACGTATTACTCAGGTGAGTAAACAGTAGATAATGCGTTTACTGTCTCACAATAGGCGTTAATAATATCCATAATGTGCTGTGTAAATACCATATTAACACAATAAAGTTTTATACGTTTTTCATATTACTAGAGTCTAGGAATATCTACCGCTATGCGTTTCGGTCGCAGTTTATCACATGCTCGGTGAAGAAAACATCGTGAGGAAACCTGCATATCTCTAGAGAATTCTAAGGATATGTGTAACCTACCAATCCGCATTAGAAGCATGGTAGGTCTTAGCTCCAACCCTTCTCTTCAGAAACGGAGAGACGAGGCCGTATGCCCAGCAGTGGGATTGTAAAGGGCCGTTACTTTACTTTTTTTATGCGTTTCGGTGTTAACGATAGTTATTTGTTTATTTCTTTATTGAACATACATAATAGCGCCGTGTGGTATCCGGCTGAATAGAATATACCACCCTCATTTCTTACCGAGGTGTCGTAAATGGCGACTAAGGTAAGTTGACTTATCGTGTGGTATCCGGTTGAGTAGAATAGACGACCCTCTTTCTTACCGAGGTATTGTAAAATACGACTGAGGTAAGTTGACGCCAGGCAGGCAGCCGGTCGTAAAATACGTAGCCAAATCATGTAATAACATGTTTTATAACATGTTGTGCCGACCCCACTCAGAGTGGGATAAGGGCAGGAGGATGATTTGCACATACATAATTAAAACGAGCCCAGAAGGTCTTGGATCGTAACATCTTCACTTTCTCACTATTAAACTTGTATTGATTCACTATTCGCTTTCAGCTTGACTTCACTAATCGACTCAAAAATACACTTAAACTAGAAGTCATGTTAACGACGACAATCGACAGACTCTCGACAGAATCTGAACTGATGAATAATATAGAGATACGCCAAAGTAATGTACTAGAGCATTATAGATCTTTAAAAGTATTACAATAAGTCCACGATAGCATGTCTCTATCTCTTATTGTTAACTCACAATAACTACTTTTATGTTTAAAATTTGATGTCTAGAAATAATTTGTGACACGGTAATTTTTACACGGGCGAAGCCACTGGCACAGCAAGTAGATTGATAATATATATATTGCTAACTGTAGAGTGAACTATCTGTTTTTATATCTGATAAATGCAGAATTCGTAAAACACATGCACAAACCTCCACCACAATACCTATTTCCTTAAACTTCTCTCGCAGACGTGTATATTATGAGTATTTTTATTAGCGGCACTGACCTGTGCCTTATCAATGAGAAGCGTGACCGAATGGAGAAACAAACTGCGCTTTTTATTTCATAGCTGCTGACTCAGTTACATACATTATTGCTTAACAACATTTTTATTTATTGCATATACCATTTCAAAGGCCATATCTACGTTTTGCTTAAGTTCGCTTCTTCAGAACGACTGTGAAATAGACCGAGACGTAGGTAAAATTTATTTGTTTTCGGAATCATTCATAAAATTTAAATCGTGTGGTATCCGGCTAAGTAGAATAGACCACCTTGATTTCTTATCGAGGTGTCGTAAAAGACGACTAAGGTAAGTCGACCCGCCGTGTGGTATCCGGCTGAGTAGAATAGATCTAAGAACACCCTCTTTCTTACCGAGTGGTCGTAAAATACGACTAAGGTTACTTGACGTTAGGCAGGCGGCCGGTCGTAAAATACGTAGCCGAATCATGTGACAACATGTTTATAACATGTTATGCCGACCCCATTTAGAGTTTGATAAGGGCAGCAGGATGGTGTTTTAAAATTATGCAAGTATTATATTTACCAGTTATCTGTCCACCATAACATAAGTATTTTTAAGTTACTTCATTTTGGGAGGTATGACCGTGTGTGTAATTGTCCTATCTATATTTATTACAAAAGTAATAATAAAAATTATTTTGCTATAATCCGCGATACAGTAAATAGAATATATATATATAGTGCTAAATGTATAGTGGACAATCCGTTTTTTTATACCCGTTACATGCAGGATTCGTAAAAACACTTGCACAAACCACCACCACTGCCACCACAATACACAAGCACTACACACGTTCATCACAAACTCAACAATCGTTCCGCCCCGCAATCGAAGCATCATCAGGAGATAGACTCCACGACAAAATCGCAAAGCGTTTATGTCGTGTAATGGTGGTATTTATTATATTACTTTTGTATTCTGGATCTCCGCAAAGTAACGCCTAATTCAATAAATTATCTATTTACTACATAAGATAGCTGAACATGATCCGTTTTCTTAGTGTCGATGTCCAAGTCTCATATTATACGATTCCAGTAAGCCAAACAATGGCGTCCGTGTATCGATAGTTGTAAACAGAAGCCGTGTTAGTGACATCATTAATTAAAATATTTACCGACATGACTTGATAGCCCTTTAAACAACTACAGTCGAATTCGCTTCATCATGACGGTATTGTTTTTTAATGGAGATTTATTTAATATCGCCGCTTAGAGAAGCCAGTTTCTCTTTTCATCATCATCATTCTCTTGCCCTTATTCCACTCTAAGTGGGGTTGGCACATGTTACAAACATGTTGTCACATGATTTGGCTACGTAATTTACGACCGGCCGCCTGCCTGATATTTATGTCAATGAATAATAAATAAATAAATCTCATCATCATCATTCTCCTGCCCTTATCCCACTCTAAGTGGGGTAGGCACAACATGTTACATATGTAACATGTAACATGTTGTGCCTAATACGTAGCCAAATCATATGATTTGGCTACGTATTTACGACCGGCCGCCTGCCTGATGTCAACTTACCTTAGTCGCATTTTACGACACCTCGTTAAGAAATGAGGGTGTTCTATTCTATGCAGCCGGATACCACACGGCACATACCTTAGTCGCTTCTTACGATACCTCGGTAAAAACGGAGGGTGGTCTATTATATGCAGCCGGATACCACACGGCACATACCTTATTCGCTTCTTACGACACCTCGGTAAGAAATGAGGGTGGTCTATTATATGCAGCCGGATACCACACGGCACATACCTTAGTCGCTTCTTACGATACCTCGATAAAAACGGAGGGTGGTCTATTCTATGCAGCCGGATACCACACGGCACATACCTTAGTCGCTTCTTACGATACCTCGGTAAAAACGGAGGGTGGTCTATTCTATGCAGCTGGATACCACACGGCACATACCTTAGTCGCCTCTTACGACACCTCGGTAAGAACGGAGGGTGGTCTATTCTATGCAGCCGGATACCACACGGCACATACCTTAGTCGCTTCTTACGATACCTCGGTAAAAACGGAGGGTGGTCTATTCTATGCAGCCGGATACCACACGGCACATACCTTAGTCGCCTCTTACGACACCTCGGTAAGGACGGAGGGTGGTCTATTCTATTCTGCCGGATACCACACGGCATAGAAGCCAGTTTCTTTTTTGTCAGCTATAACAGCATTAGCGCTCCACCACGCTGGTAGCAGGGACAGGGTAACGTTGTTCACATTGCCCCTATTCCCGCCAGCAGCAACTCTGAACCACAGAGCTCTGAACTCTGAGCCCGCTAAATGTTATTGCTCTTTTCCCTCATAACCCCCAAAGTATAAAGAGGTAAGTATGTTTTACTTAAAACGTATAAAACATTTTATAATACCACAACTTAAAAGTACCTATTTTAAAGAAATTATATTAGAAATATTTAATAGGTGTTTTGTGTTCTAAAATAATTATTTAAATTTAGCAATGAAACGCCGTATCATCTATTTAAGATGATGATATGGGTATAATGAAAAATCATCTTCATAATTACAACGAATATTTATTACGACAAATCTGGAGTACGTATATTTTAAATAATTTATAGAGCTTGGCGTTACTTTGCGGAGATCCATAATACAAAATAATAAAATTATTTTGCTATAATCCGCTATACAGTAAATAGAAAATATATATAGTGCTAAATGTATAGTGGACTATCCGTTTTTTCATACCCGTTACATGCAGGATTCGTAAAAACACATGCACAAACCTCCACCACTGCCACCACAATACACAAGCACTACACACGCTCACTATCAAAAACTCAACAATCGTTTCGCCCCGCAACCGAGGCATCATCAGGAGATAGACTCCACGACAAAATCGAAAAGCAAAATTTTAAATAGTCTAGTTGGCGGGTCCCTTAGTTTATTTATTGCATCAGGGCTTTTTAAAATTTAATCTCAAAATATTCTTTATTCAAGTAAACTTGTAAACAAGTGCTTTTGAATCGTCAACACTTCTACTGGATCGGAAAGTTGTTCCTTCCGAGAAGAGCCAGCAAGAAACTCGGTGGTTACTCTTTTCAAAACGTAATTCTTATTACTAGTTACATTTAGTGATTGCTGTATTTCGTTACTTAGCTACGTCTACGTCACTATTATTATTAATATTACCTATTCTTTCTTCTTTTCTTTATATAATATATTCATTCATACATCGGACATAGTTTCATAATTTTTTTTCATCATTATATTTAGCGGCGTTAGCCAACATCATTTGCCAATAAAATTTTGAATCAAAATGTTTTGGTAGAAAGGAAAAATAATAATTATTTTATGTTATTTATAATTAGTAAATAAATTTATATCGTTTTTTAAGTTTTTTCGATTTTAACTTTTCTTAATACGTAAGCTTCTTTTATGATAAATGCAGTGTTTATTTTTAAATAACTAATAAATTTATAAAATAAAGTAAATCAGAAATTGTAAATGATTCAATGCTTTTAGGTAAATGCAAGTAAATTTAAAAAAAAATTGAAATTGATCTAATAGCCAAATAATTCTTTTTTTTTTATAATGCAACTCCGAAAGAACCTCAACAAAGGCTTTGCGATTTGGTCGTGGAGTCTTATCTCCTGATGATGCTTTGGTTGCGGGGCGAAACGATTGCTGAGTTTGTGATAGTGAATGTGTGTAGTGCTGTATTGTGGTGGCAGTGGTGGAAGTTTGTGCATGTGTTTTTACGAATCCTGCATGTATCGGGTAAGAAAAAACGGATAGTCCAGTATACCTTAACACTATATATTTTTTCTGCTTACTGCATCGCGGATTATAGCAAAATAATTTTATTATTACTTTTGTATTATGGATCTCCGCAAAGTAACGCCTAATTCTATAAACTATAAATTATAGTTTACTATAAACTTACAATTACTTGAGCAAACAACATATACTGGTGGTAATGTATGTAATAAATCTGTACCTATAATAATAAGTTGGTAAAGACCTTAATCCAATTGTGGTTTGCGAATTACTTAGATACTTAGTAGCTATTAATAATAACTCGTCATATTAATAATGAGTAAATTGACATATAATAATGATTCACGTCGAACAAGAAAATACCTTCATTTTGCGATGTTCTTAGAAACCTATGATATGGGGGATTAGTATTATTTTAAATTCATTTAATTACAATTTAATAGAAAAGTAATAATAAAATTATTTTGCTATAAGCTGCGATACAGTAAATAGAAAATATATATATAGTCTTAAATGTATAGTGGACTATCCGTATTTTCGTACCAGATACATGCAGGATTCGTAAAAACACATGCACAAACCTCCACCACTTCCACCACAATACACAAGCACTAGAAACGTTCACTATCACAAACTCAATAATCGTTTCGCCCCGCAACCAAAGCATCATCAGGAGATAGACTCCACGACAAAATCGCAAAGTGCAGTTTTGTGCATGTGTTTTTACGAATCCTGCACGTATCGGGTATGAAAATACGGATAATCCACTATACATTTAACACTATACATATTTTCTATTTACTGTATCGCGGATTATAGCAAAATAATTTTATTATTACTTTTAGTATTATGGATCTCCGCAAAGTAACGTCTAATTCTATAAACAATTTAATAGAATATTTTATGTAGAGCAACAAAAATCACAAAGGTTTTCAACTAAATTAAAAATACCTTTATAATAAAATTAGTAGTAATAATAGCAATAGTAAAATTTTATACTGTATTCGACTTCCTCTTGAAACTTGTATTGACAGTTGAAAAATATTGTTATGCGGAAGCCAAATTAAGCTGCCAATTAAACATTCCATTCTCTATTTTCATTAACTAAGACTTACTCAAAACCAATAAACTAACTAGTTATTTAGGTAATGATCGTCGTTATAACGGTATTTTGTTAATAATACACAAAGAATAAATTATAATTAATTAATACATAAATATTGCGGGTAACTTTAACGGTTAACGGTTTTAGAACGTCTAAACTTAGACACATATATATTTTTATATAGTTAAAAGGCTCCTTTTATTTTGATAAAAGAAATGTATATTTTTTAAAGTTGAAAAGCGTTTGCATTCAAGCTTTTATGTATTCATAATATACCTAGGCACCTTGTTCCAATTATGATTTCGCGGTTTTGCAAGCATGATGCATATAGTTTCAACATTGCATGTGACCCAAATCAGAGTATTTAAATTTTTACTATAATATATGGAAAATATGTTATAGAAATCTTCAAACGTGTGAATTATTTAGACTTAATTAATTGACGTTCTGTACTGCACACCTGCACTGAATTCACTTGCCAATATTGCTTTATTAGGAATAACACAAAAATTAGTCACCATAAATATTGATTAAAATTTTGATTATGACTTATAAAATAACACTACGGCTTTCTTTATATTATTTGCAGTAGATCATAAAATATAATTTAATTTAGACTCAATTGAATTTTTGAGTGAACATTAATTGTAATGAAATTAACATTGCTAGAATCTCATAAGTAAAAAAAATACTACGTATCATATGTATCATAGTAAAAAAAATGAACTATTATAGATCAATCTAACCTTGGGTGTCAGACCAATCTCAAAGTCATGCTGCAGTTTGAGTCATCGACCTCAACCATGTAGATTCGCCAAAAGACACTCACCTCGTTCAGACCAAAACTCGATTATAATACATTCGGCAATGCACATTCCTGTTGATGCATCACTTAACGAAAAAAAAATTCCCACACAAATTCTGGACAAACGAGAAACGAGAAAAATATCGATTTTATCACTTCTTATCACTTTATAATCTATGACGCGAGTTTCCGAACGATTAATTTTAGGTTCACTTTTTTACAGTTGCCACTTTAATTTAAAAATGGAATATATAATATTTGACGTAACGCCAACGGCCAATAACCGACGCTATGGTGGCGAATTGACATGGAACCCTAGCAAGCGTTGGCGGTAAACTGGCTTCAGGCACGAGACCGGTCAAGTGAGAGCTCGCGTTGTGTCATCGCTAACGTTTTCCAACTAAGGACACGACGATACACAGAGATTACTTTGCTCTGGATAATGAATACAGGTAGGCATATTATTGTTACAAACAATGTTATTAAATTACGTATATAGTATAATGTAATCTTTTAGCTGGTAATATAGGTTATATAGGTAATATAGGTTGCGCCTCCAAAAGGTGCGAAAATCATTTGTCGGTCTCGGTACACGTATTTATAATAAAATTCCTCAACATTATCTAGACTTGCCTTTACACAAGTTTAGAAATTATCTTAAAACGATGCTGCTACATAAAGCTTACTATACAATTGAAGATTATTTGAGTGATAGTAGCATATCTTAACTGCAGTCAGCTACGCACCAAGCTGCAACGATTAATTTGTAACCATCAATCAAATTGTAAAAAAATATATATTTAAAAAAAGAATGGCCGCCGAGTTTCTTGCTGGTTCTTCTCGGTAGGAGCAAACTTCCGAATCAGTGGTAACTTCTTGTAAACATTTGACTATTCAAAAGTACTGTAAACAGTCTACTTGAATAAAGAATATTTTGAGTTTGAGTTTGAGTTTGAATAGAACTCAGTTTTCTATAACGTAATTTTTTCACTAAATTTATAAGATTGTATGGAGGATCGACACTATTTTCAAACGGTTTTAAATCGTAAAGTAGCTAGTAATCTTCAATTTACATCTTGTATATTTTTTTACGTTGAGCGATAATCGTCCTTATGGCACTGTGATACGAGTTAAGAGTTATCAAAAATTGATTAAGTAAGACAGCCATACATGCATACCAATATCTATGTCGGACTTAATTAGACAAGGTCATATTTTGATACAATATTCCGTCTGAGAAGAAATGTTTTTGCAAATTTCGAGAGACTTCCAGTTTTTTTTTAATATCAAACTATAACCATAATAAACTATTATAGCCCAGCGGTGAAAACGTGCTATTTCGACAGGATCATGAGTACAAACCCCGGGCAGGCACCGTAGAGTTTTCTATTAAAACTTATATATTTGTGCCGTTTGCAGTTGAGGCCCTAGGGCCATGAAGCCAAAGTGCAAAATTTTTTTTATCCGTTTTAACACCTCGGTTGATCGCCTCTTCGGGTGACAAAAGGGCTGGCTCCTTTTTCGCACAAAGAATCAGCTTAGCGATTCAACGCGAAAACGCTGCCAGCATTCTTGGGACCATTCCAAGTGGGCATGATTTGTATAATAGTAGCGTGTAAGTAATTTAAGATAGATATAACATACATTACATTACATTACATTACAGTACATTAAGTTATAATAAAAAAAATAAATTATATTTATTATTGATAATTGCAATTTATTACAAGGTAAACATCGTGAGGATACATACCCTAGAGAATTCTTGGAATATGCGTAACCTACTAATCCGCATTGGAGCTGCGTGATGGGTCTTAGCTACAATCCTTCTTTCTAGAAACGGAGAGAGGAGGCCTAAGCCCAACCGGGATAATAATGTACAATTTAGATGTACTAGGTTAAGTGCTCGTGCTCTTTTAGCGTGTCTTTTGCTAGAACTAAATGTACTTCAAAAGTAATAATAAAATTATTTTGCTATAATCCGCGATACAGTAAATAGAAAATATATATAGTGTTTAATGTATAGTGGATTATCAGTATTTTCATACCCGATACGTGCAGGATTCGTAAAAGCACATGCACAAACCTCCACCACTTCCACCAAAATACACAAGCACTACACAGTTTCACTATCACAAACTCAACAATCGTTTCGCCCCGCAACCGAGGCATCATCAGGAGATAGACTCCACGACAAAATCGCAAAGCGAAGCGTTATGCAAACAAGCATTGTTATATAGTAATCGGTTCATCCCCACCTTTACCTCTGAACACGTGCAACAAGCTTGAACTTGAAACATTTATCTGCTCGTTAATGAGGGTGCCATTGTTATGCTTAATGATTTCTAATTGTTCCAAAATATTCAATTTTAAGCTTTTTTCGCAGGTGTGCAGTATTTCGAAACAATGGTCATTAGGAACTTTATGACCGCTTTCTAACAAATGTTTCGCGAAATGTGAATTTTGTGGCTTATTATTCCTGAAAGCGACCATATGTTCTTTAAAACGGGTTTCAAAATTACGACCAGTCTGACCCACATATGTATCATTGCAAATGTCCTGATTTGCTAATTATAAAAAACAATTACTGGACTACTTAAATGAGTTCAGTAAACCTTAAAATGTGTTATATTGTATGACGTAGTAGATAATTTTGTTCTCACACTTCTTCAATGTCTTAAGAAATGTATTAGTTATAAGTGGAAACTAATTTTGGTCTATGAATTTGTTATAACTTACTATAATGTTCAATTTGTACTGTTCGTTTCCCAAATACAAATAAAATAAAAAAATAAATAAAACAATAGGCAGTTACATTTATTATAACGTTAAATGTTACCAGCTAGGGGAAACTTGCGGGGGATATAACTTGTCCTTTTCATGGGTCGATAGTTTTCCTTTTGTCCGCTATGTGCTACGTAGTAATATAAAAATGCGTAATCGCGTTTATTTGTTCGTTGCCGTTTCTTTCATGTCCGGAATAAACATGATTTATGTGATTTTTGTTATGAAATGTTGAAGAGTTAGAGGTGTGACGTAAACATTTTAAATGTATGTCACATGATTTATGAAGCAGCCGTTAGTTTGCGGAATTCCATATTAAAATCAAAATCAAAATATTCTTTATTCAAGTAAACTTGTAAACAAGTGCTTTTGAATCGTCAACTTTACTGCTGGTTCGGTAAGCTGTTCCTGCCGAGAAGAGCCAGCAAGAAACTCGGCGGTTGCTCTTTTTAAAATATAAATCTTAGAACTAGTTACATTTATTTATTACTGTCTTGTACAGGGTAAAAGTGCACCTATATCCACACATCCTTATCATCTAAGTAATCTTCAACAGTATAGTAGGCTTTCTGTATCAGCCTCTTTTTAACAGTGTTTTTAAATTATTACGAACCGAACCCACGGCAAAATCGTAATGCGTCGTGCAGCCTATCCTCCTGATGATGCTTCGGTTTCGGAGCGAAACGATCGTAGATATTGTGGTGGTGGTTGTGTGTATTGCTTGTGTACATTGTTGCTGGTGGAGGGGTCTTGGGATGCATATGCTGACTTGTCCTGCGTATGTAAGGTACGTGAATTTTGTCTGCTTCATACACGATAGCATTATATGCGTTCGCTTATGCCGCGCGAATTATACCAAAGTATAGTACCGGGCAATAAATAATGCACATCGAGGCTTAGAGAGAGAGATATCGGCTAGATTCTACTTCATAGAGCATCGTCTCTGTCGCACAGACTGAGGAACCCGTGTGTGACAGTGACAGCGCTCTACGAAACCGAACTGGCCGGCTGTTTCGTTGTAAACATCAATGTGCATTATTTAATGCCGGGTACTATAGTTCTATTGTAGTTTCTGTATGTATGTCACAATCCCAAAGCTTTGCGATTTTGTCGTCTATCTTCGGCTACGAGACGGAAGGGTTGTTGAGATTGTAGTAGTGAATGTGTGCAGTGCTTTTAGTTTTTTGCGAAACCTACCTAATGTATAAGAAATGAAACGGATGGTAGATAAGATAGTCAGAGTCAGCATTTAAAATATTTTTTGTTTTATCGCGGATTATAGCAACATAATATTGTACTCATTATTAATTATTTAACGAAATAATATTTTAAAAGTAAAGTAAAGTAGCGGCCTGTTATGACCCCACTGCTGGGAATAGGCCTCCTCTCTCCGTTCTTGAAGAGAAGGGTTGGAGCTAAGACCTACCACGCTGCTCCAATGCGGATAGGTAGGTTACACATATCTCCAGAATTCTCTAGAGATATGCAGGTTTCCTCACAATGTTTTCCTTCACCGAAAAGCGTGTCATAAATTGCAATTACCAATTAGACACATTAGTTTTAATAGAAAAACTCATTGGTGCCTGCTCGGGTTTGAACTCGTGTTCCCCTCGAAAGAGTCGCACGGTCTCACCGCTGGGCTATCACAGCTTTAAATATATAAAATAATATAAATAATATTTTACTCGTTATTAATTATTTAGTGTAATAATATTTTACTCATTATTAATTATTTAAAGTCGTCCGCAAAGTAACGCCTAATTCTATAGACAACTGAATCTGTGGCCAAGCATGTTTTGAATGACAACTAGGAATACCAAGGCAAAAGCTGTAATGTTAGTTAATGGTCATTTTAATTTTATGTCTAGAATACAAAGTGTTTACACAAATGGTCAATGCTAAACAGCGGACTGACCGTGAAATTGTAAGTCACACGTTATAGCCGTATTTGTTCATAATTTAATCGACATGATATAGTACGCGGCAATAAATAATGCACATCGAGGCTTAGAGAGAGAAATCGGCTAGATTCTGCTTCATGGAGCATTGTCTCTGTCGCACATATTGAAGAGCCCGTGTGAAACGTCACATACTAACTGAGTGACAGTGAGAGCGCGCTACGAAACCGAACTGCCGGCTGTTTCGTTCTAAACATCGATGTGCATTATTTAATGCCGGGTACTATACTATTGGATCTGAGATAAAAAGAATGAGGAAGTGAGAAAGGATTAAACTCATCATCATTATCCTCCTGCCCTTATCCCTCTCTAAGTGGGGTCGGCACAATGTTACAAACATGTTTTGACATTATTTGGTTACGTATTTTATGACGGGCTGCCTGCCTGTCGTCAACTTTACTTTGTCGTATTTTATGACCCCTCGGTAAGAAAGAGAGTGGTATATTCTACTCAACCGCATACCACGCGGTGGGTCAACTTACCTTAGTCGCCTTTTACGACACCTCGGTAATAATTGAGGGTGGTCTATTCTACTCGGCCGGATACCACACGGCGGGTCGACTTACCGTAATCGCCTTTTACGATACCGCAGTAATAAATGAGGGTGGTCTATTCTACTCGGCCGGATACCACACGGCGGGTCGACTTACCTTAGTCGCCTTTTACGACACCTCAGTAATAAATGAGGGTTGTCTATTCTAGTCGGCCGGATACCACACGGCGGGTCGACTTACCTTAGTCGCCTTTTACGACACCTCAGTAATAAATGAGGGTTGTCTATTCTAGTCGGCCGGATACCACACGGCGGGTCGACTTACCTTAGTCGCCTTTTACGACACCTCAGTAATAAATGAGGGTTGTCTATTCTAGTCGGCCAGATACCACACGGCGGGTCGACTTACCTTAGTCGCCTTTTACGACACCTCTGTAATAAATGAGGGTGGTCTATTTTACTCGGCCGGATACCACACGGCGGGTCGACTTACCTTAATCGCCTTTTACGACACCTCTGTAATAAATGAGGGTGGTCTATTTTACTCGGCCGGTTACAACACGGCGGGTCGACTTACCTTAGTCGCCTTTTACGACACATCGGTAAGAAAATGAGGGTGGTCTATTCTACTCAGCCGGATACTACACGTACATTAAGGATTAAGCTCATGAATAAAAAATTAAAAATCTTAGGACTTGTCCTATACAAGTCTACTTCATCATTTAAAAATGTTTGAATTTAATTTGTCACTTTTGGTTTGTAAACGATATTTTAACAGTAAATATTCAATAATCGTAAATTAATTGACCTAAATGGTTACTGTTATCGATATAAACACGCAATTCAATCACTTTAATAGAAACAAAGTTATTCAGGGTTGCCTCCGATCAATTTTGTAAATATTGCTTATTTTTTAATATACATATAATGTTGTAAACATTTTGTTTTTAAACAAGGAGTCAAAATGCGAATTATCAGATTTCACACGTACCAGAAATTCTAGTGATATGCAGGTTTGACGACAATGATGCTTTCACCGTAAAGTGGTTATTAAATCTGAATATTAATTGTTATAAATAAATAAATATGTATTTTAAAACTTTGCATGGCCTATATGTTTTCAAATGTTTGTTGTAAGGCACTAAATTTTCTCATACAAAATAAAATTACGTTTAATGACGTTCTGCTTTTGTTGGTATCCGTGGTAGCCGTGTGGTATCCGGCAAAATAGAATAGACCACCCTCTTTTCTTACCGAGGTGTCATAAGAGGCGACTAAGGTAAATGCCGTGCGGTATCCGGCTGCATAGAATAGACCACCCTCATTCCTTACCGAGGTGTCGTAAAGGGCGACTAAGGTAAGTTGAAGTCAGGCATGCGGCCGGTCGTAAAATACGAAGCCAAATCATATAACAACATGTTTGTAACATGTTGTGCCGACCCCACTTAGAGTGGGATAAGGGCAGGAGAATGATGATGATGATGACGTTCTGCTTTTGACATACTTGTAAAATAAAACTAACGTGGAGCGGCGCTATCAGTCCAAAAAAATTGAAGGAATTGATACTAGCTTTAGCCGTTTATGCGCGTTGTTCAAAGAAAGGCATATTTTTTGCCGACATGTGCCGATGTGTTAGATATAATGTATGATTCCGAATGTTTAGAAAATCCCTTTTAAAGCTTTTTTTAGAAACGCAGATCATATGATTTACCTTATTGTTACTAGCTTTTACTATTTGTATGCTCTATAGCATCTTAATTCCGATAAGTGGATACTACCCCATTATTTAATTATTATGCATATGGATGTATATAATTTTTGTACATGTTGTTGCCATCTTTAATTAATATAGCATTTAGTTTTTATTTTATTGTATAATGTATATATGTTCTGAACACTTATTTATATTGTTCAATTGTATATTTAATTTTTACGAAGATTTGGGCATTGGTGTTAGCCTATTAGAGCCAATAGCATACAGTCAGATCGAAAAAAATATATCTGCAACATAAATGAAAGGCGGCTGACCGTTGACTGTTTTATTCATTTACATAACCAAACTACCTACATACATTATTATAATACCCAACACCTTTCCCGTCTTATAAATGAAAATTAACGTTAAATATAAATATAGTATAATGAACAATAACATAAAAGTAAGCCTAAATTCTAATCTTCCTTTTTGCCCGCCCGATTATGTGCACGTAGTGCTCGGGCTGACGCCTCAGGTGGGATTGGAGACGAAGAGAAAAGTTCATGTTTATTTTTATTTATCTCTTTGCTATTAGCCTGCTGGCTTACTTCTACTTCTTCCGGGGGATCTTTTAAAGTGCCTTTTGTTGCCTCATCCTCGTGCTCTGGACTCGTTTCGGGTTGGCTAACACCCGCACGAGACAAGGAGTAACGAGATTTTTCAGCGAGGGATATGATCTGGTCTTGATGTCTCCGCCAATCAAGTCCGTTATTCATCCGAACTTTAAAAGATACCGGACCCGTTCTTTTAGTGACTGTTCCTTCCAACCATTTATCTCCTCTAACCGAGTAATCTCTCGCAAGTACTGGGTCACCCACCTGGACATTCCTGGGCGTGCCCCCCGCATTTAGTGTCTGTCTGTGTTGAGCGGCGCGTGCTACCTCCGCCACATCGGGACGCAATGCATCTAAGCGATTGCGCAATCGCCGCCCTAATAATAAAACCGAGGGTGGCATCCCCGTGGTAGCATGTTCACAATTTCGATAACTAAATAAAAATTCGCTTAAAGCTTGACACACATTCTCGCCAGCATGCGCCGCTCTTTTAATAGCCTTTTTAACAGTTTTCACAGCATTTTCCGCAGCCCCATTACCCTGCGGTCTATAAGGTGCGACTAACACATGTCTTATACAATTATTGTTACAATAGTTCTTAAATTCGTACGACGAAAACGGTGGTCCGTTGTCAGTTACCAGTTGTGATGGTAAACCGAACCTACTAAATATAATCATAAATGCTGAGATAGTGGCTTCTGCTGTGGTTCGGCTCATAGGCAAAGCTTCGATCCATTTCGAGTGGGCATCCACTATAATAAGATATCGCTTACCAAAACATTCCGCGAAATCGGCGTGGAGGCGCTGCCAAGGGTGTAGCGGATATTCCCAGGGATGAATTTCCGAGTGCGGCGGCGAGTCGCGCACCAATCGACACCCTTCACAGTTTTTACAAACATTCTCTAAATCACTGTCTAAACTAGGCCAATAGATATAATTTCGCGATAGATTTTTCATTTTATTTAAACCCAAGTGACCCTGATGTATTTCCTCTAACAATTGTTTCCGTAACGTTACCGACAATATCCAATAGATACGCGACAACCCTGACATTGCTAAATGAATGTTCAATCAAAACAAATTAGAAGCTCAGCTTGTTCGCAAACGTTTTGTCCTCGTATTATGTACACATTAATGTATCGATCAAAACAAATCAAATCTTTATTCAAATAAAGTCTTCAAGCAATTTTAAAGAATCGTCAAAGTTCAATATGATTAATGAATCTACTACTTCTGCGTAATGTTGCTCTTACCGAGAAGAACCAGCAAGAAACTCGGCGGTCTATATTATAAACATTTTAAATTAACATTATTAAACCGCAGTCCCAGTATGAAGCAGCAAGGATTTTCAATCCCAAGCATTTTATCGTATTTAATTTATTATATACTTAGCGTATAAACATAAAATAACGGTTTGTTACTATCTCACAGCTGGGCATAGGCCTCCTCTCTTCGATCTGAGGGTTAAGACCCATTACGCTGCTCTAATGCGGATTGGTAGGTCTCACATAAACCCAGAATTCTTCAGAGACATAAAGGTTTCCTGACGATGATTTCCTTCACCGAAAAGTTTGTCATAAATTGCAGTTATAAATTAGACACATAAGTTTGAAAAGAACAAGTCAATTTAGAAAAAGCTTTCAACAAGCTGTCTTGTCTGGAGCTAGTCCTGGCTGCAGCATCAGGTCATGTTTATCATAAACATGCATTGTCCTCGGGACTGGACCAGTATGTAAAATATCATATAATAATAACCAGATATACGGGACACTTACACACACGGTAGTCTATTCCCAAAGTAAGTAACTTAATACTTGTGTTATGGGTGACGGACGACTGGTCCATCGCCCATAAGTATGTATTTAAAATTATATGCAGTATATAATTTTAAGCTGTGATATATGATAGCCCAGCGGTGAAACTGTGCGACTCTTACGAAGGGAATATGAGTTAAAGCCCGGACAGGCACCAATGAGTTTTTCTATTAAAAACTTATGTGTCTAATTGATATTTACAATTTATCACACGTTTTTCGGTGAAGGAAAACATCGTGAGGAAACCTGCATATCTCTAGAGAATTCTGGAGATATGTGTAACCTACCAATCCGCATTGGAGCAGCGTGGTAGGTCTTAGCTCCAACCCTTCTCTCCAGAAACGGAGAGGGAAGGCCTATTCCCAGCAGTGGGATTGTAAGAGGCCGCTACTTTATAAGTAAAGTAGCGGCCTTTACTATATAATTTTAAATACATACTTAAATACAAATATAGACCCGGGCTCGAAAATGGTTCGAATTTAACTTGCAAGATTCCACCTTCACAAACATACACGGTAAGTTAAAGAAAAGCTTTTATGACTCATTGGTGCTTCCGCGGGGTTTGAACTCTTGACCCCATTGATAGAGTCGTACGGTCTCACTGCTGGGCTATGACAGCTTTGCACAGCGTGTAAACATTCCTAATAATTCGATCGATCTTTTGTTTTACACCAGCCCCGGCGAACTTCATACCGCCTAAAGTCGATTCTGTAAATTTTTTAAATATTCTTTCTGCTATTTGGGACACCGGGTCAGCTATTAAGATAAAAAAAAAGAAAGTTGACAATAACATTCTGTCAAAAAATAAAAACTATAAAACACTTAAAATGCTTTTTAATAATCACTAAAAAATGCAATGAAAATTACAATTTCAGTTTTAATGTTTATACGATACTAACGTCACTCAATTGTTTTGCCTCCCCGGGACCCCTCCACAAATACTTAAACTTATGTATGGTATTTAAGTTCAAATTTACTTTTAAGTGTTATTACGAATCTTTTGAATATAGGAAAGTTGTTTTTAGACTTGTTTAGGCAATTTTTTAAATATTTTTTTCCGCAAAAACCGCCCTCGTACTACAAGGAATATTATAAAAAAAGAATTAGCGAAATCGGTTCCGCTGCACTCGAGATTTGCGCTTAGAAACACATTCAGCGATTCATTTTTATATTATAGATGATGATTTTTGTACATAAGAATATACATAATCATAAAAAGATTGGCGATGTATATAATAGACAAAGTAGGAACCGACATAAACTTGCGGTTCCTGCTTTGCGCCTTGCAAAAGTAAATAAGTCATTTGTGGATTTGGGTATAAGATTCTATAATAAAATCCCGCAATCGATTTTATCGTTACCACTAAAGCAGTTTAAAAATGCTGTTAAAGGGAGGCCGATACAGAAAGCCTACTATACTATTGAGGATTATATAGATATTACATTATAGAGAAGATAAAATGCGTGGAATAAACTACTCCTCTACCCTGTACAAGATGGTAATAACCAAATGTAAGTAATTATAAGAATTTTATTTGAAAAGAGCAACCACCGAGTTTCTTGCTGGCTCTTCTCGGTAGGAACAGCTTTCCGAACCAGAAGTACATTTTGTAGATTCAAAAGCACTTGTTTACGAGTTTACTAGAATAAAGAATATTTTGAATTTGAATATATTTCAGTTTATGAACTCTTCGCACGACGGAAATGTGATAAAGTGGAATTTAATCAAAATGTGTCAAGAGTAATAGAACAACTATTTTTATCTGTTGCTTTAGATTTCTATACATATTCATGATTTACAGATATATAAAACAATTGTGTTATCTATCTGATTAGACACGTTTATTGGACTTTAAATGAGGCTTCAAATTATTTATTAGAGATAGCATTCCGATAATAGTACATTAAAATGTGTTTTATTGTTCTATATTATATTTAATTGTATCAATTTCTTGTTTGTATGTATACTAGCTATACGTGCGAGTTCGCCTGCGTTGAAAGCAGTGTTTAGTATGTCATAGTCGCTCGAGTCTTGGCAAGAGACTAGTTTTCTCATTTTTTTTTTGAATGTGTCTAATGCTGTTAGCCCTAATGGCTTTTACAGCGTCACCGGTGGGATGGGCGAGCGCAGAAGCTTCGCCGGGTAAAATTGATAAGTAAACGAGTGTTTTTAGGCACTCGCAACTTATTGGAGCGTCGCCTTAAGGGTGTCTCCTGCGAGACCGTACCTCGGCTTAAAGCAGCGCGTTTTGGAGGACTGTATCTAACACATTGACTTTGAAGAAGTCTGCATTACGGCGGCCGCGGCAGAGGGTTGCGGCCGCTTGACACAAGCAAGCGGGGACCTCGTCTTCGCCGGCGAAGACGCTGTTTGTGTGTGTATTGTGTGTATATCTTGTTGGATGCTGTAATAGCATCGTCGGGGTCATTAAGGACGCTCTTAGGGCGCCTGTGAAACTTGTTGGGGAAGTTAAACACCTTATAGTTGGACGCGGCCGCTATAAGGGGGTTCGGATGAATGGACGCTTTCTCGAAGTAAGTCTTCGCGAATCGTTTAAAAAGATCGGCTATCGTGGGAAGATCGAGATCTCTATGGAGATTCACGTTGCGCACGAACCACGGACAGCCAGTGGCTGTACGCATGAATCGATTTAGAAGTGTCTGCAACGGACACAGTCGTGACTGAGGAACGTGCGCGAACGCGACGCTCGCATAGGTCATTATGGGTCTAATGCAAGTCTTGTAAAGCGTCACTTTGTTGCGAAGTGACAGTTTACTAGTCTTGCACAATATCGGATAGAGGCGTCCCATGGCGTATGCCGCCCGGTTGCGGACAACACGGATGTGTCGGATAAACGATAGTAGCTTTCTGATACCCTGCACCGCTTTTTATACCTATTCCCCACTCTAAACTACAATCGACACCGATTTGTTACTACCCCCACTAAAAATTGTTGTAAAACGACTTCTTCAGCTCAATTGGCACAAAACCGTTTTTTTTTTATTTACATATCTTTTTTTTTATTTACATATGTATCATTAACTTAAATCTTTCGGATGTATTGCTACCATTTAGTAAAAACCGTAAAAAAATCCGTTACAGGTCTTTGTGTTATAATAAGTATAGATATAGATAGATATAGATTAAGACATATATTTTCTTATCCCACTTCTGAACAAAAACCTCTTATCTCCTCGTAGAGTAGTATAAGAGTTAAGAACCTCCACGCTCTTCTACTGTATAGAAATTTCTCATACATATATCGTACGCTGAGTATTAAAGTGACCTAATTAAAAAAGTAGTTTTGTGGCAAAATGCAATAAAGCTTAGCGTAGCAGCTTCGATACACGTGATTATTTAAGACATAACTTGGAAAAGCAAGAAAACACTTTTTTTTTTAATAGTTTGTTGCGTGTGTTCATAAATGGCATTGAAATAAGAATTACGGTGTGTTTTTCTCAATTAAGCGTAATTTTAAATTCGGTCACTTTAATACTAAAGCGTGCGATATAAAAACTTCCTCAGAAATTCAGTTTTTAAGAATTACATTCTGATTATAATGAAGACTTTTATTTATTTTTTTTTAAATGTGACTTAAACTGCACATTATTGGTTAAGTTCTAGAACTTTGTAGAACGAAAACATATACGAGCACCTCTGTACCTGCCCAGTGGTTTATTCTAGCAATATACCGAAATAAACTAATGACGCCAAGGTTGCGCCTCCAAAAGGTGCGAAAATCATATGTCGGTCTCGGTACACGTTTTTATAATAAAATTCCGCAACATTATTTAGACTTGCCTCAGACTTATTTATTTATTTATTCATATCCATCGCCGTAGACGTGATATTAAGACGGACAAAGTCACGATACCAAATGGGTATAGTAATAAATATGATATTATTATCGCTTACGTAAGCCAGCCTAATCTATTGAGTGTATTATTTACTGGTAAATATAATAATGGCGTTGAATATCTGTGATAAACGTTCAATACTGACATCAACACGCGGCGAGTCACGTATTCCTGTAAAACACGTAAAAACTAGTTCACGAGATACCTTTTAATAGTTCAAGGTTTTGTTTAGGCACTCACTATCCAAGGAATAGGGACTTATATCTTAAAATGGGAACCCCTCTAAAAGCTGAAGTAAGTCAAAGTAAGTGCTATCATCATTCACCTGCCCTTATCCCACTCTAAGTGGGGTCGACACAACATGTTTTAACATGTTGTTACATAATTTTGCTAGGTATTTAACGTCTGGCCGCCTGCCTGACATCAACTTACCTTATTCGCCTTTTACGAAACCTCGGTAAGAAATGAGGGTGTTCTATTTTTCACTTCTAACGAACGAATTCTACTATTTAGCCGGATACCACCGAATAAATAAATTATATGACACTATCTTTTCCAGCGGCTTCGCCCGAGTGGAAATCAGCGTGTCACAATTTTTTTCTAGAATTCAAATTTTAAACATAAAAGTTGTGAGCTAACCATAAGAGATTGGAACATGCTATCGCGAACTTTTTGTAGTAGTTCTAGAGATCTACAATTCTCTAGTACATTATTTTTGCCTATGTCTGCTGGTTTGTGCAGCGCACGCGACTAAAACTCCCAGCAAGCAAGTTTTTTAACAACTGCGTGTTCTCTTTAACACAATTTACTTAATACCGATATATACTATTTACATAAACCATCCGGAAGTACTGTACTATCTTTTGGTGAAAACCGTACAAAGATCCGTTCAGTAGATTTTGAGAAAATCGATTACATACAGAAAGACCGCTTTTTGGGACTTTGTTTTATAATAAGTATAGATTATGTTATCATACTATGACTGTTAAAGCCTTCGGTCGACTCAGTGGAAGTTCAAGAAATGAACATGATAATCTCAAATCAAAAAACGTTAAATTAAATTATTGTATTGCTATTTTAACATTTCAAGTCCTTTCATTTCATATAAACAAAACACATATTCGAAGAAGTGAATTCACTTCATGACTAGTCAATGAAAATATATACTTACGCTTTTTTCGTTGCCGGATGTAGCAGTGATCCTCTATTACCAGGAACATTAAGTAAGGTTACTCCATCACCATTCACCATACCACTTATCTCCCCATGCCCGTGCGCGTGAACTGGTGGCTCGTCATGGCTATTGATTCGAATCTCCACCTCTCCATGCCCATTGCTCTTAGTAGTAGACGGTTCTGCCACGTCTACTGAGTCGTGCTCAGTCATTTTAATGTCTTTCTTTTTCACCAAATAAAATAACACTTATTTTATCTGTATTCCCTTTATTTCTTTACTAAACATAAATAATTTTTAATCTATATTTTCGTTCTATAATTAAATCTTAACACAATCATTGCAAATTTTTTTTTTCTGTTTAATAAGGCAAGAATAGTAACACGAATTCCTTTTTAATTGATTTATAGAATGATTTATAGAAGCAGGCGTTACTTTGCGGAATTCCATATTACAAGCAATATAACAGAACTAACTACTTTGCTATAATCCTTTTTAATTCATTAATTAATAAGAAATAAAAAGAAATCAAGAAAATACAGATAACGCACAATAAATAATAGTTTTTTTTATCTCGCGAGTTTATTGGACGTGGAACTCACGAGAATTCGGTATCAAATGTTCGACTTGAATCGATGTGGAAACAAATAAGCATCTTATCATAGTTAATTGCTTGATATATTTTATGTCTCGAGTCTTGATCGATATCGATGAGTCCGTGTGATTAGAAATCGCCAAGTGGATTTTGGTACAGTCAGATATGAAATATGCATTTTATCTCCAAGGTCGATACCTACTTAGTTGTAATATTTAAATTGTAATGAAATTAATGACAGAACTATTAATATGAATTTGATCTTTGAATCCGGTACCAAGATGAACTTATTAGGGATCCGGTCGCAAATTCGAAGTATATTGTAAAAAAATCTATTATGGTAAATTTTAAACTTTCGCGATTCATACTTATTATATACGGGTCAAATCGCGGCAAAATCGAGTTACCTTTTTACAAGGTTCGACGTTTCGGCAGAGTTGTATCCGCCGTGGTCACGAACTGACTGGAGCGCTGCGGCATCTTCGTTCCCGAATTCTACAGTCATTATTTTGTTCATCTACCCTCACTTGAACCGCATAGTCCACGTAAGGTCTCTTGCACACCACACTGATATTATCTGCACGCGATATATCTTGCAACGATTTTAATTCGGGGAGCAATCACTGGATTGAGCTTCATGATCCCAAAGGCCTGTGTACTGAGGCCCACTATTATGCATGAGTGGCGCGTGAAGCTGTTGAAATCATAAAGCATGATACGTTCAACAGATGAGAGGGTTTCAGATTGTCGACGACTTGGGATCCAGTGATTAATAAATATAACTCGCGGAAGAAATGTCTGTATTTTTTTGTATTCTTTAATTTTGTGTGCAATAAAGTTTTTATCTATCTACCTTCTATCTATCTACAAAATAACACTCCTGTCAAAAAGTAATAGTAAGAACTAACAAAGAAGATGTTGCATTTATTACACTAATTTTAGACAGCCATAGTAAATTATAATAAAAGTTTACAAACATCTTCTTTTTGTAAAGTAAAAAAGTAAAGTAGCGGCCTGTTACAATCCCACTAATGGGAATAGGCCTCCTCTCTCCGTTTCTGGAGAGAAGGGTTGGAGCTAAGACCTACCACGCTGCTCCGATGCGGATTGGTAGGTTACACATATCTCCAGAATTCTCTAGAGATATGCAGGTTTCCTCGTGTGTGTGAAAAGCGTGTGATAAATTGCAATTAACAATTACACACATGAGTTTTAATAGAAAAACTCATTGGTGCGTGCCCGGGTTTGAACTCGTGTTCCCCTCGAAAGAGTCGCACGGTCTCACCGCTAGGCTATCACAGCTCTTCTTTTTGTACCTATCTGTATTTCTGGAACAGATTACCGTAATTGGCTTGGTTATTATTACGAAAAATAACTTAAAGTTTACATAATCCATTGATATAGAATTTCTTAGACTATCATCAGGGGTAATTATATTTTAATGTAGTATATAGTAGGGATGTTACGGAGATGGGTTTACCGGAACCGGAGTCGGAATCGGAGATTTCTTATTTGAATTATCGGAGCCGAAGTCGGAATCGGAGGTGGAGTCGGAGGTGGAATTGAATACTTAAGCGCGTCTAACCATTGATACTGAAAATAAACAAATGAATGAGAGTTGCGCGTGCGACGGGAGATAACCCCGGGCAACATGTTACAACTTGTAGCTGCGCGTTTTTGTCCGAATTCGCATGACAATTTCACCTTCGTTATACCTCCGACTAAAATTTATCGGAGTCGGAGTCGGAGTCGGAGGTGTGAATTCAATCGGAGGTTCCGACCTATCGGAACCGAAGTCGGAGCTCCGTAACATCCCTAGTATATAGTATAGTTTTCGTAGTGGTACCCGCGACTTCGCTTCAATCGCGGTAACTTAAGCGTGTGACTACTAATTAGCAAACGGTTTTTTTCCTGTATGCAATTTTTTTAATATTTTATCAGTGGATTACCCAAGATAGCGTAAAAGACTTACACACTTTCGCATTTATAATACTAGTTTGGATGATAGCCTGCTTCACCCATTTCTAATTCAATTTTTTTTATAACTAAAGCTTGAACTAAACTAATGGTACGAGTAGGTGAGATTTGAGATGGACTTTATCTATCACAAGGAAATCTTCAAATATTTTATAAAATTTATAAAGAGTATCCTGTTGTTTGGGTGCCTCTCCGACCAGCGAACGTTAGTTTCATAACTTTTACTATATCTTATTATTAATAAATACTGCAGTGGTCTCCTGTTGTCTTCTGCACCAGACATATTTGAGGTTGCTTATTTCCCAAAGTCGTTGCCTGTCTCGTCCACTTTTTTACAACACTTGGTTATACCGCCATAGATCGGTCGCCAGAGCATCGTCCGTTGTTTGGCAGCACCACTTGCAGGTGAAGTTGCCAGTTGGGACCTAGTTATTCCTACACCCCCATACCCTCTAAAGTATAAAGAGATAAATAAATAAAACAAAAAGCGTATAAAAGATTTTATAATACCACAACTTAAAACTACCGCTTTTAAAGAAATTAATAGAAATATTTAATAAGTGTTATGTATTTTAAAATAATTATTTCAATGTAATAATGCAATGCCGTATCATCGATTTATTTTACTGTTGCAAAAGATAAAGAATGAGGAAGATGAATGAGAATTTTTTTTAAAATTTATATAACGCTTTATCCGAACAACAAAGTCACATTTCCTATGCTTATATATGGGAGATATGACTTTGTTCTTCAGATAGGGCGATATATATATATAGTAGTTATTGTTGCGGCTCAAGAAAACGCCTAGTAAAATTTAAGAGCTATTGCACGGTTGACGTTTTAAATAATTTTTATAATTTAATGTTGTACCTCCTTTAAAAACATTTGACGATTCAAAAATATTGAAAACAGTCCACTTGAATTAAGAATATTTTGAATTTGAATTGAAGTCATCATCATCATCATCCTGCCCTTATCCCACTATAAGCGGGGTCAACACAAATGTTACAAACATGTTGTCACATGATTTGACTATGTATTTTACGACCGGCCGCCTGTCTGAAGTCAACTTACCTTAGTCGTCTTTTACGACACCTCGGTAAGAAAGATGGTGGTCTATAAAGAGGGTGGTCTATTCTACTCAACCGGATACCACACGGCACATTCGATTCAAAAGTACTGAACAGTCCACTTGAATACAGAATATTTTGAATTTGAATTGAAGTATTTCACATAACTTAGCCCAGCGGTGAGACCGTGCGACTCTTTCGAGGGGAACACGAGTTCAAACCCGGGCAGGCACCAATGAGTTTTTCTATTAAACCTCATGTATCTAATTGATATTTGCTATTTATCACACGCTTTTCGGTGAAGGAAAACATCGTGAGGAAACCTACATATCTCTAGAGAATTCTGTTGATATGTGTAACCTAGCAATCCGCATTGGAGCAGCATGGTAGGTCTTAGCTCTAGCCATTCTCTCCAGAATCGGAGAGAGGAGGCCTATTCCCAGCAGTGGGATTGTAACAGGCCGCTACTTTACTTTACTATTTCACATAATTTAAGCACTTAATGACTTTTGTTGCGCTCTGAATAATTGTCTTATCAATATTGTTACTCTCTCACCATGCTTTGCGCCAATTAGCTATAAACTGTTTTCAATAGTAATACAATAGTTTAATTTACCGTTTTTTGATTCGAGATTATCATGTTTATTTCTTGAACTTCCACTGAGTTAACCGAAGGCTTTAACAGTCACAGTATGATAACATAATCTATTCTTATTATAAAATAAAGTCCCAAAAAGCTGTCTGTCTGTATGTAATCGATTCTCTCAATATCTACTGAACGGATTTTTGTACGGTTTTCACCATAAGATTGTGCAATACTTCCGGATCGTTTATTTAAATAGTACATATCCGTATTATGTAAATCGTGTTAAAGAGATCGCGCAGTTGTTAAAAAACTTACTTGCTGGGAGCTTTAGTCGCGTGCGGCGCACAAACCAGTAGAGTTACGCTAAAGTAATGTACTAGAGAATTGTAGATCCATAAAAATACTACAAAAAAGTCCGCGATAGCATGTCTCTGTCTCTCACGGTTAACTCACAATAACTACTTTTATGTTTAAAATTTCGAAAATTCGGGAAAAGTTTCGTAAATCACTGAATTCCACGCGGCGTAGCCGTTGTTGGCACAGCTAGTAAACTTATAAAATAATGTCCAAGTGGCCGTTCATTTATCATAACTGTCAGCTTAGGATTGGGTGTTAAAAGTTGTATTTTTTATATCATTGTTTAGTTCTGTGAAGTGAATTGTCCTTTTTTTTGATAAAATTGTAATATAATACACTAGATCTAGTAACTTTTAATATCAATGAATACAGATTAACAATAAACATGATTTGATTTGAGTATTACTTCTACATATGTAGGAACAGAACGTTAGGTGAATGCTTGAAACGGAATGCAAGTTTGTAATCGAGACAGTATGACAGGAGAGACAGAGAAAGACGACGGCGAAAAACGGATGGGAATGAGTTCAGTGGGGAATAAAATAAAGTTTCTAAAAGCTAATTTTACTTTGCTTTGAATAGCCTTGATACTATATATATAATGTATAATTATGGACGGAATAAAAAAAGCAAGTAACAAGGCATTTAACGTTTTGACAACGTTCTCATATCGGTATGTACTTTGATATGTAATCAAACAGCTCTGGGTTCCATGGTAGTGGTGGTAGGTAGTGTGACGCCTTCATCTTGTCTCTGGAATAAATAGTTAGATGAGGGAAGGGTGCTGCTTTCTGCGTAGGTCCCCGAACGGTAGGTATTTGGCTGGTAGCTCGGACGGTTTTGTCCGTATCTCTCCTCTACCTGCGTTGTCTTAGTGTCCAAATGTGCAACACCGCTGAAAAATGAAATAACTTGGCTATTCATCATCCTCCTGCCTTGCACAGCATGTTACAGACGTGCTGTCATATGATTTGATTACGTATTTCACGACCGGCCGCCTGCCTGAAGTTAAATTATCTTAGTCGTATTTTACGACCTCTAGGTAAGAAAGAGGGTGGACTATTCTAATCAACCGGATACCACACGGCGGGTCGACTTACCTTAGTCGCCTTTTATGACACCTCGGTAAAAAATGAGGGTGGTCTATTCTACTCAGCCGGATACCACACGGCGGGTCGACTTACCTTAATCGCCTTATACGATACCTCGGTAAGAAATGAGGGTGGTCTATTCTACTCAGCCGGATATCACATAACTTGGTTATTCAAATTCAAAAATATTTTTTATTCAAGTAGACTGTTAGCAAAATTTTTGTATGGTCAAATGTCATATCTTACCCCTGATTTGGAACTTTGCTCCTACCGAGAAGAACCAGAAATAAAATCGGTGGATATTCTTTTTAAAATATTAGAGAAAAAGTTTTAAACACTTTTAATTATTTCATTATTCAATAAAATAAAATAAATAAGTAGTGTTAGCATCATCGGGATATAGACGTGATGAACATGGCGCTTTTATTACTGGACGAAACAATTGTTGAGATTGTGGTACTGAATGTGTGCAGTTCTATTAGTGTAGTGCAGTACGGTGCGGTGGTGCATGCAGTTTACGAATCCTGCATGCATAAGGTCGTACCTCAAGGTACGGATACGGATAGTATACTCTAATTTTTGAATCACGATTATAGTATAATCTATTACTACTCTTGACATTTTTAACTTAATCTAAGCCCTCAATTGGAATGGATTAATTAGAAATTAAAATGGCCTAGACGGGTGGAATTTCTTTCAGTTAATAAGGTTAGACAGTCAATCACCTCTGATCTCTATAAGGTCTTCTTTCTCCAACGTTCCTCCAACCGCTCGTCTGACCGTAACCAACATTAAGGTCCTGGTATCCGTATATAGATCCACGATATCCGGGATCTTTGTATCCGGTGTAGCCGCTATATCCGGTTGTGTAGCCGACGTTCTGCCAACCGCCACTTGTGGCGGGCCTTTACAAAAAAAAAAGTAAAGTAACAGCCTGTTACTATGCCCACTGCTGGGCTAAGGCCTCCTCTCTCCATTTTTTTTTGGAGAGAAGGATTGGAGCTAAGACCTACCACGCTGCTCCAATGCGGATTGGTAGGTTACACATATCCCTAGAATTCTCTAGAGATATGCAGGTATCCTCGCGATGTTTTCCTTCACCGGAAAGCGTGTGATAAATTGCAATTGATCAATTAGACACATAAGTTTTAATAGGAAAACTCATTGGTGCTTGCCCGGGTTTGAACCTATGCCTTCTCTAGAGAGTCGCACCGTCTCACCGCTAGGCTATCACAGCTTTTACAACAGATAACAATTACTACTATATACTCGTAAGTTACACAAGGTGTGATAGCCCAGCGGTGAGATCGTGCGACACTCTCGAGAGAGTCACGGGTTTGGAACCCGTGCAGACATTAATGAGATTTTTTCTTTATTTAATTTAGGGACTTTTATACAATATGTATATGCCAGTCACATTTTGGCAAATAACACACTTAACCTAACAAAACAATTTAAATTAACAAATCAGATAAAAATTAAAAAATAATAAAAATAATTAATCAAATGAGATTTATGAGTTTGCATAGAAATATACTTTCTCTTGATGCAGAACGGGAAAGTGTCCCAAAACGAAAACCATGGAAAATGAGGAGGCTCACACTGTATCGTTTTGTACCAAATACCTGTCTCTAATGATACTTTATTAAAATATAATTTCCACAAATCTTGACATTTCTTTTATACTTTGGCAACAATTCTGAAAATTCTGGTTTAATATTTGTAGTATATGGATTCCCGTTTCCTATAGCACTTTAAGTGAGTACCAGTTCCTGTAACTTGGATAGAATAACATAAGCAATCGAGAAACCTCTGCGACCAGAGGCGCATTCTAGGTAACGCACTCTTACTATCCGTACAGACTAAAACCCGATTTTGTGACATGTTCTTAGCATGAGCTAATGCTTCCGATATTGCAACGAGTTCCACCGTCATAATAGACACGTTACTACTATCTTACTACTTCTATCTTAAAACAATTATTTGTACAATTTGATAATTGTGGATCATAAAAAGCTGCACCCCTTTCACCATTAATGTTTATAGATCCATCAGTGAATAAAATATACCATCCTTGGTAATTCTCTGTGATTTCTTGAATTACATCAATTTCAAGATTCGAAATTTTATACAATCTTTTAGGATTTTTGCAGCACTTTAAATTAGTAACTATAATATCTGATAAATAAATAAATAAATAAATAATATCAATAAAAGTTTTTTTATTTCTCCAAAATGCCATCTCACAACATTCGATCAATTCCTTTATTATTAATTAATGAGTTTATCTGTTAAAACTTATGACATTGATAATTGCAATTTATAACACGTTTTTCGGTGAAAGTAAACTTGAGGAAACTCGGATATCTCTAGAGGATTCTAGGTTTATATGCAACCTATAAATGTGTATTGGAGCTGCATGGTGGGTCTTAGCTCCAACTTTTCTCTACGAAAACGAGAAATGAGGCCTATACCCAGCACTGGGATAATAACAGGCCGTTGCTTTTTATAAGTTACTAAATTATGTTATAGTAGTACCGGCGACTTAATTAACGCCAACTTAAGCGTTAAAGTACCCACAATTATAAAATAAGTGTTTTTTTTTCTTGTTTCTAAAAGAAAGACAGTATTTTTTACTTTATGTTACCCCGATTTATGAGCTTTAATTGTACCCAATTTTATCACTATCAGTCCAGCAAATAACCCGTAAAAGCGTAACAATGGGACAGACTTTCGCATTTATAATATAGGTATGTATTCGGAAAAAAAATTGATACTTCTTCTTTCTTTTCTTTTTCTTACTTATTTCTTTCACCTCCTATTTTGAACCTAAAACTTGAATTTAAATGCGTTGCAATTCATCAAAATAATCAGGTATTTCTGTACCTTGTGTACTGTTGCTGTGGCCACACAGAGGAATCGGGTCGACCCGACGCGAAGTAGTATCCACGCCCGCCTGAGTCCCAGCCGGCCTGACCGCGATACGTTTCGTCCCAAGGCCTAAAACTGAAAAATACGAGTATTGCAATTATTTATTCAATTTCAATAGAACCGAGATAACTAGGAGATCTTTGACCCGGGTGGGCGTCACAGGCTCAAACCTCTAGCTAGCAATAATAGGTTCTTCCATTAAATCTTATGTGCCCTAACTATGTGTTAAATTATGGTTAACTGGAAAATAAATTACATTTCTACGTATTTTGTCAATATCGCATAAAATACAGGGCAATTGATTTTTTTTGTAGTCACCAAATTTGAGCTTTAACAACCGTTATATTTGATAAAAACGCCATTGGGATACTAAATAAACCTTCTGTTAAGTAAAGATACCCTTAGTTAATTAAAATTTGACAATTAACAAAAAGTTAGCTATACGTCAAGTTAAAAAAGATATATTATACTTTTCGCACCCTTTTTGAAAGATTTCTTATCACAAAATACGAAATCCCTAGTTAAAATTTATTTGTTATTAAGTTATTACTTCTATGATAAATATATAAGG
Organism: Morpho deidamia; assembly: GCA_947086505.1. Lineage (NCBI taxonomy): Eukaryota > Metazoa > Arthropoda > Insecta > Lepidoptera > Nymphalidae > Morpho > Morpho deidamia. Next base: position 15,385,409 of record CAMTZC010000022.1, read on the forward strand.
ACAAAACCAAACTTAAACTAGAGTCTAATGTAATATGAGTTACTATTTATTGAGCCAAACCTTACTCAAGTTGTTTCTAAACAACTTGAGTAAGGTAAGCGCATAGTAATTATTTGTACACTGTAATAAAAAGCACATTCAAATTCAAATTCAAAATATTCTTTATACAAGTAAACTTGTAAAAAATTGATTTTGAATCGTCAACATCTAATGCTGGTTCGGAAATCTGTTCCTACCGAGAAGAACCAGCAAGAAACTCGGCGGTAATAGTTCTTATCACTAGTTACATATACTCGTAGTTATTAATGACTTGTACAGGGTCGAAGAGTACCTATAGCCACGCATTCTTATCGTCTAAGTAATCCTCAATAGTACAGTAGTAGCGGCCTGTTACAATCCCACTGCTGGTATAGTCCTCCTCTCTCCGTTTCTGGAGAGAAGGGTTGGAGCTAAGACCTACCACGCTGCTCCAATGCGGATTGGTAGGTTGCACATATGTATCTCCAGAATTCTCTAGAGATATGCAGGTTTTCCTACGATGTTTTCCTTCACCGAAAAGACTGTGATTAATTGCAATTATCAATTAGATACAAGAGTTTTAATAGAAAAACTCATAGGTGTCTGCCCAGGTTTGAACTCGTGTTCCCCTCGAAAGAGTCGCACGGTCTCACCGCTGGGCTATCACAGCTCTTAATAATTAGTACAATAGTACAGTGTATTAGCCTATTTTAGTGTTTTTAAATTGCTGTAATGGTAAAGTTAAAGTAGATTGCGGAATTTTATTATAGAATCTTATACCCAAACCCACAAACGACGTATGTACTTTTTATGCAAGGCGCGAAGCAGGAATCGCAAGCTTATATTGGTTTCTACTTTGTCTATAATATACATCGCAAATCGTTTTATATTTATGTATTTTCTTATGTACAAAAATTAAATTGCTAAAAATATACTGTGAAGCCAATGTAAGAATACCTGTTTCCTTAAACTTCTCTCGCAGGGAAGCGCGCGAATTGAAATTGTAAATGCCAATGGCTCTTTTTTGTAATTAATTATTATTAATTTAAATAAAGGATTAATGAGCTTTCGTTCTAACAAGAGTCACTAGCAATTATTTATCCCTTTCTTTTTTTATTGTGATTATTACAGTGGCCAAACAGGACCTGTGGTTATAAAATAAAGGGCGGAAGTGTCACAGTTACGTTGTATCAACTATAATTATTATCCGTCCATTGAATATACCAAATTTCAGGGAAAGCGGTGAAAATCGCATTGATGTTTTACAATAATGGAAATGACAAATGTTGGTCAGTGAACCCATCAAACGTAACGGTAGAAAATTGATGCGTTTCATACATTTATTACTGGAAATAAATGTGACTTTGTATGTTTGTCCTCTAAGTGTTGAAATATTTGAACTGAAGAATTGTGACGACATTATCAAGCGAGGAATCCTTGTTCAAATTTTTTTTTTAATTCAAAATATTTTTTATGCAAGTATACTTGTACAGAAGTGCTTTTGAATCAAATCAAATCAAATCAAATCAAAATATTCTTTATTCAAGTAAACTTGTAAACAAGTGCTTTTCAACTATACTGCTGGTTCGGAAAGCTGTTCCTACCGAGAACAACCAGCAAGAACCTCCGCGGTTGCTCTTTTTAAAATATAATTCTTATATATAGTTACATTTAGTCATTACTGTCTTCACTATCTCCACTATCACTATATCCACACATTCTTATCTTCTAAATTATTCCCACCAGTATAAAAGGGTTTCTGAATCAGCCTCCTTTGTGTTTTAACCTGCTGTAATGGCAAGGCTAAAATCGATTGAACAATTTTATTAGAGAATCTTGTACCCAAACCCACAGACAATTTACGTACTTTTGCTAAGCGTAAAGCAGGAGCCGCAAGCTTATGTCAGTTACTACTTTGTCTATTATATACATCACCTATCGTTTTATAATTCTTTATATTTTTAATAATTTTGCAATTTTTATGTACAAAAAGTGTTCATACAACAATTATCTACAATTTGCCTATTATTATAATATCTTCACTCTGTTATTCAAAATTTAAATGCAATATATTCTCTATTGAAGTAAATTTGGTTAAAAAGCTAATACAAGACATTAATAACTATATATCACTAGTGATAAGAATTATTGTTTGAAAAGAGCAACCTCCGAGTTTCCATCCATCATTATTTATTATTCAGCTTAATGCTTAATAATAGATTACCCAAAGCTGAAAGTAACGAAGTTTGAAAAGAACAATTATCTCAATCTCAATTCAATCTAAAATTTTATCGAATGATGATTAAGAACACGATTTAAACGTGCTAGCGTTTAATAATCGTACAAATCTCGTTTACAACGAAGCTCCCATAAATGACACGATATAGCCGCGTAAGCGTCTTATAACCGTATGAGTGAAGTTTTGCAATAAGACGAGCGTCAAGGCAACAACTACGGCAAGCTCATTTATAGCAGATACAAAGGATCCCTTACTTTTCTATTTGTCATGTGCTTACCACGTTACCAGAATAACAGGTAGTAAAAACTAAAGAGATAATGTTTGACTACTTTCTTCCCGATTAAATTAGATTGAAGAAGACGCCCTCACACACAAACACACACACACACACATATATATATATGTGTGTGTGTGTATTAAGTAGCAATAATGAATAAATAAATAATAAAACTAATATGGGAAAATTACATCTAGTGTCGTTCATCCCCTAAAGTACCTAAGTAACATACTCGTAATACTTATATATAATTAAATAAACCCAGACTCGAAAAACTAAGAATTGTTTTTAGAAAATTGTAAGCCTTCGGCAGGAATCCACCACCCCCGGAGCTGAAGGCAGTTCACTGCAACCTCTACCACCGGGCCATTTGAACTTAAACTTATAATAGGGTAAAATCAAGTTATTACCTGTCATGAGGTCCTCTTCCGACTCCTGGACCGTATCCTCCATAGACATCTCCATAGCCAGTTCCTCTGTCATATCGATCATCATAATAAGGTCTTCTATAACCGTATGAGTAATATCCATCACCTCTCCCACCATAATCGTCATATCTATCAGGATACGGATATCTATCGTAAACAGGTCGACGGTATGGATCATCGTATCTATCTCTGTACGGATCTCTTAAGAAACGATCGTAATAATCATATCTGTATCTGTCCCTATCATCATACCTATTTCTGTTCTTATTTTTCCTACGGTGTGGTCTATCGCTGTCTTTATCATCGTACTGTTTTTTATCATCGTTATCATTATCGGTGCCGTTTTTGTTTTTTCTATCACTATCATATCGTCTATTGTCGTCATCGTCATATCTATTTCTATCATTTCTGTTGCCGAATGTCGGTCTGGATCTTCTGTCGTCATCTCTATCACGTCCTCTATCATAATCGTCGTCATCATCATCGTCGTCACATCGGCCACATCTTGATGGTCTGTCATCTAATCTATCATACGGTCTACCATATCCATATCGCTCGTAGTAGCTTCTTTGCTGCCTTAAGAGAGGATTTTCATCCGGTTTTAGTATAGCTGATAAACTAGTCCCTCCATCTCCTTGACAATGGAATATACATGTCAGTAGAAGTACGAAAACCTGTAACAAAATAAACATTTTGTGAAGGAGGTAAAGAATGAAAATGAAGTAACTACGTCAGATTAATTATGTTTAATCCTTACACTCACTTAAACCTAAAAAAACACAATACTATTCAAATTACAACACTTATATTCAAATTAGGTGATTAAGTTAATCAACTAAGACCTTATTTGAAGTATCTAATGCTGTTATTTCTAATAGACTTAGATCCCAGAGAGACACAATTTATTTTCTAATGCACAGATCTTTCGACTCTAAGTAGTCTTTCATGAATTCAAATTCAAAATATTCTTTATTCAAGTAAACTTGTAAACAAGTGCTTTTGAATCGTCAACTTTACTGCTGGTTCGGAAAGCTGTTCCTACCGAGAAGAACCAGCAAAAAACTCGGCGGTTGCGCTTTTTAAAATATAAATCTTAAACTAGTTACATTTATTTATAACTGTCTTGTACAGGGTAGAAGTGCACCTATATCCACAAATCCTTATCATCTAATTGATCTTCAACAGTATAGTAGGCTTGTATCAATCAGCCTCTTTTTAACAGTGTTTTTAAAATGCTGTAATGGCATGGCCAAAACTGATTTCGGAATTTTATTATAGAATTTTTATACCCATACCCACAAACGATTTACGTACTTTTGCTAGGAGCAAAGCAGGAGTCGCAAGCTTATGTCGGTTCCTTCTTTGTCTATTATATACATCACCTATCGTTTTATAATTCTTTATATTTTTATGTACAAAAATTACATTGTTTAAAATATACTGTGAAGCAAATGTACTTTTAATACCTGCATGTTTGTGCAACTAGCCCGGTGATACTTACGCAGTTACCAGATGAGAAATATAACTAAAAATCAGAGCTACTTAACATAAATTCTAATGACGGATTTATATATATATTTTGTAGAATATAACTCTGATGTTATATCAGAGAAGTCAAACACTTTCCATGGGCTAGAACCTTTGTCAGAAGAAATGACCAAACATCCCCTAAACATATAAATAATCTATAATCCATATTTACACCATATATCCTGTGTTCTTAAACGGAAAACTTATAAACAATTTTGAGTTCTGAAATATTAATAAATCTGATAAATATAGTATATATTTATCTAAACAACGGCTAATATTATACGCAGTTAGGTTGCATGAAGTAATTAATTGCGCGCTTCCTACTCATTTTTTGTTGATTTACATTTCCTTAATATGTATTTTGTAAATAGATCTTAATCTTATTTATGTTTTCCATTGTATTGATGCATTTATTATTCAGGAATATCATCTTTGTTACTTTTATTACTAGGATGATTCTATTCTCTTCTGGGCGCCAAATTGGGGGATTCAGTGCTCAAGTTGAAGAAAGGTTCTATTAGGCGGCCGATGTATAAGGTGTTCCTAATGCGTCGACAAAGCTGTGATAGCCCAACGGTGAGACTCGGCGACTTTCGAGGGGCTCACGGGTTCAAACCCCAGGTAGACAACAATGAGTTTTTTTGTTAAGTACTGTGTTCTAATTTATAATTGCAATTTATCACAATTTTTCGGTGAAGGAAAAAATCGTGAGGAAACCTGCATATCTCTAGAGAATTCTGGCGATAGTTGTAACCTACTAATCCGCATCGAAGCAGCGTGGTCGGTCTAAACTCCAACCCGGAGAGAGGAGGCCTATATCCAGGGGTGGGATAGTAACAGGCTTTACTACTTTATTAATGCGTTGGTTATGATGATAAGGGGGTCTTGTTTAACAAGCCCCACAAAGTGCAGAGAGGCATTCAGCTGCCACTGATGAGCATGATGCTAATGCCAGGATCAGGATGCCGTTTGGTATCCGGCTGAGTAAAATAGACCACCTTCTTTCTTACCGAGGGCGTCGTAAAATACAACTAAGGTAAGTTGACGTCAGGCAGGCGGCCGGTCGTAAAATACGCAGCAAAATCATGTGACAACATGTTTATAACATGTTACACATAACATTAGTGTGTGATATAATGATCTCAGTTTGCCTGATATAATGTATTGATGTCATTTTGTATAATAGAAAGTACATACAATTTTTTTTTTTTTTAATTTGACCCTCTTCCGATGTCTGATTGAGATGAAATTTTACATACTGGTCCAGTACCAACGATAATGCATGTTTATGATAAGCATGACCTGATGCTGCCAGGATTGGCTCCAGACAAGAGAACTCCTCTGCGGTTAACGGTAGGAACATGAAATTTTGTTAAAAGTTTTTTTAAGTAACATTTACACCTATTCCTAGTCCAAAACACGTGTTTTTTGTTGTGCGATATATTTTCCGATAAGTACAACACACTTTACGCATACGAGCAGTGTCGTAATTGAGCTAGAAATTAACCAGATAAAAACAAAATCCAATGCCAACGTACGTCTGATTATTCATAATGGCACAAAAATTAGGCATGAAAATATGCATATATTACACAATTGCACTCATTGAGCACGGCCTCCGTGAACAATGGTATGATGTCACGTAGGGCGTCCAAATGCGGGCCTTGGTCATTACGCTATTGTGACTTTTTCGACCGTTTTATATTAATTATGTTATTCTGCTTGGTTGCGTTTTGTTTAAAAGTGTATTTTCGATGCAAAACGAGGTTATGTTTTGGGTCAATATTTTAGAGTTTTGCGGATGCAAAATTTTAAGCAACGGTGAGGAATAAATTAGAATTAACACAAGTCAAGTTTAAAAAAAAAGCTGTGATAGCCCAGCGGTGAGACCGTGCGACTCTTTCAAAGGGAACACGAGTTCAAACCCGGGCAGGCACCAATGACTTTTCTATTAAAACTCATGTGTCTAATAGATAATTGCAATTTATCACACGCTTTTCGGTGAAGGGAAAACATCGTGAAGAAACCTGCATATCTCTAGAGAATTCTGGAGATATGTGTAACCTACCAATCCGCATTGAAACAGCGTGGTAGATCTTAGCTCCGACCCTTCTCTCTAGAAACGGAGAGAGGAGGCCTATTCCCAGCAGTGGGATTGTAACAGGCCGCTACTCAAAGTTTAAAAAGCTAACAGAATTCCATGACCCTACTGTTAACCTTCAAGGAATCCCTCGTATGGAGTCAATCCTGGTAGTGACATTTGTTCATGCTTATCATAAAAATGCATTGTCATTTGGACTGAACCAGTATGTAAAATTTCAGCTCAATCGGACACCGGGAAGTCAAGTTTAACTTGCAAAATTCCACCTTCACATAAAATTCAAAATTCAAAATCCAAAATATTCTTTATTCAAGTAAACTTGCTAACAAGTGCTTTGAATCGTCGAAATCTACTGCTGGTTCGGAAACTCCCTACCGAGAAGAGCCAGCAAGAAACTCGGTGGTTGCTCTTTTCAAATATAATTCTTATAACTAGTTACGTTTGCTTATTACTTTCTTATACTGGGTATTACTATCTTGTAGACGTGTGGTATCCGGCAGAATAGAATAGACCACCCTCCTTTCTTACCGAGGTGTCATAAGAGGCGACTAACGATTCGCAACCGATCGGTTGCAGGGCGAAACGATTGTCGAGTTTGTGATAGTGAACGTGTGTAGTGCTTGTGTATTGTGGTGGCAGTGGTGGAGGTTTGTGCATGTGTTTTTACGAATCCTGCATGTAACGGGTATGAAAAAACGGATAGTCCACTATAGATTTAGCACTAGATATATTTTCTATTTACTGTATCGCGGATTATAGCAAAATAATTTTATTATTACTTTTGTATTAAGCCGTTCATTTAAACAAACCATTTTTTTAAAGCACTTTGCTTAGCAATGAAAACTTTAAGTCCATTTATATCAAAACATGATTTTATGAGTTTTCCTACTATTGCAGCCCATGAGCTATCATCGTCCATCACATATTGTCTCATGAAATCCTTTAAAATCAATTAAAAATTATTACAGTAGTTTAAAAAAAACTTTTAAAAAGAGGCTGATATAAAAAGCCTACTATACTATTGAGGATTGTAATCCTGATAAGAATGCGTAACTACTGATAAGAATGCCTAACTACTTTTAGACTTTTTACAAGATAACAATAAGAAAATGTACCTAGTTACGAGAATTCTATTTTGAAAAAAGCAGACGACAAGTTTTTTTCTGGCTCTTCTCGGTAGGAGCCAGTGGAGTTGACGATTCAAAACCACTTGCTTAGAAGTTTAATTTAATAATTAATATATTGAATTTAAATTTGAATCAATTACGATCCGAGATTAAGTTACAAATCTTCTATTATATAACGGTTATGGGAGCTTAAAATCCGAGAAAGAAAGGCTATTTAATTTGAATTAATGCTTTCTTATTACTTACTAAAGCTGTGATAGCCTAGCGGTGAGGTACCGTGCGACTCTCTAGAGACGACATAAGTTCAAACCCCGAGCAGGCACCAATGAGTTTTTCTATTAAAACTTATGTGTCTAATTGATAATTGCAATTTATCACACGCTTTTCGGTGAAGGAAAACATGCATATTCATTAGAGAATTCTAGGGATATGAGTAATCTACCAACCCGCATTGGAGCAGCGTGGTAGGTCTTAGCTCCAATCCTTCTCTCCAAAAACGGAGAGAGGAGGCCTTAGCCTAGCAGTGGGAATAGTAACAGGCCGCTACGTTATTACTTACTGGGATTATACTTTTATTGATATTATACTTTTTAATCCCTTTTTAATTTATTAGGCCTCAAATACAGACAAATCTTGATTTTATATATATATCGTAGTTATGCTATACGTCATTTAGTTATTTGCAGTCGTGTGTAATATTCGTAATCGCCTTATAATTGTAGCATTGACAATGAAAGGTTGTGGGATAGAATACGCGGTTTTGACATCGGGGTCTTCATCGGCCCTAATCAGATTGTGTCAAAGACTTGAGATTTTGAAAGATTGAAATTTTAAAGTGAAAACTTCTTCAGCAGCATTGTTTGTTTTTGCTATGAGTGAAAAATGTTAAACTCAGGACTCGTGATCTGAACAAAATTCGGACGGAGGGAGCGTAGACCGCCGGCGGAGCGTAGGAGAGGAAGTCCCTTCTCTTTCTACCGCTCGGCGAAAATGTATGCCTGCGTCTGCTGTTTCGTATAGGCAGCACAAACTCTTTCGCGAATTGGATTGAATTGCTATAGTTTTAATATAATATAAATTTTCACGTTTGTGTCTGATTAATATTGTATTTTACCACATAAATAATAGTACTTTTATGCCGACAAATAAAGCGATTCGTGCAAAATGTAACCTTACCATTCCAAAATATCAAAAATGCACAACGTCAATATTCAAGTTATTATTTCTGCCGTCACTCCCGGGGTGAAACCTATTTTTTTCTTTTTTTTTACTAATATAACCCTTTAATATACTAGTCACACAATCCAAATATTTTTTTGTCACATATATATCCTTATACTTATCACTAATTTGGTCACATGATTTTCATCCCACCTCATTACATGTCCAATACCATCTTAATCTTGCATCTCTCGTCTTTTCTATAATGGGCGCAACTTTCAGACTTCCCCTTATATACTCATTTTTTATTATATTCAGTCTTGTCACACCACACATTCACCTTAACATTCTCATTATATAAAAAAAATATTATTATATCAATAAATAGAAGAAGCTTTACTTGTAGAGATCTATATAAATTTTTTTAATGGTTATGTCTTTCCGCAATGATACGTAGTTTAAGAAAAACTATGTTATGCTAAATTTAGAGTTTCGTTATACATGCAGTAATCGTATTAGACAAAATGACAATTTCGCTGAAAAATTTTTTTTTATCGCCGATAATAGCACATTAATTATCTATAGCAGAATAAAAATATTATTACTTTGTATTGTCATATATAAACAATTGTAGAATTATTCAATTGTTCATTATTTTAATTATTCTAAATATTAATTTTAAAATAAAGAAATGTTTAAATACTTACCATTAATCGATCCATTTTTCAAATAACGAACGCACTAGCGTAGCTCATCCTCTCCCTTCAACTAACACTGCAAGGCACTGACCTATGCGAAACCTGTTTACTATAAATTTAACGTTAAACTCTATACTCTATATACTGGCATGCGTTCTTTTGTTTATGTGACACGTAATTCCATAGACAAAAAGGTTAAATTTAAATTTCGAACGGCTATCTTTGTCGACTGCGTATGGCAAACTGGGCGGTGGTGCTTGCGTCCGGCACTAATAATAATTACGGTAAATACAGCAATTGTTTTTAGTTTTGTCCGTCCACTGGGCCTAACGTCATTTTGAAGGTTTCCTATGGGTTAAGGAAATATATAATTTGGATATGGAATTTTTTTTATATTACAAAAAAGAGCCATTCGTGGCTTCATCATCCTCCTGTCCTTATCGCAATCTAAGCGGGGTCGGCAACATGTTAAAAACATGTTGCCACGTGATTCGGTTACGTATTTTAAGACCGGCCGCCTGCCTGACGTCAATTTATCTCAGTCGTATTTTACGACCCCTCGGTAAGAAAGAGGGTGGTCTATTCTACTCAACCGGATACCACACGGCGGATAAAACGTAGTTCAATATAGAAAATAATAAGCCTATTCCCAGCTGTGGGCTAGTAAAAGGTCGTTATGTCAATACAGTTTTTACCGGATACCGCCGACGTCAGGCAGGCGGCCGGTCGTAAAATACGTAGCCAAATCATTTGTCAACATGTTTGTAATATGTTGTGCCCACCCCGCTTAGAGTGCGATAAAGGCAGGAGGATGATGATGATGTTAATAGTGTTTTTAATGCATGCAGCGATTCAATGAAATCGCAGTCAATGCAACTTTGTTTTAACGTAATATAAACTTCAAAACAAATTGAAGATCGCGTTATAATACATGAAATAATTAAGTGTAAAGCGAAATACTTCCGCATATCACAATATTTGCACATCACAGATTTTTGGAAATTCATCAATGACATTTTTATTAAACCTTACTTAACGCCTCTTCGGTGTGTGACAACATTGTGAAAAAGCCTGAACATCTCTAGAAAATTCTGGGTGTATGTGTAAACAATCAATCAGCACTGAAGCAACGTGGTGAAACTTTATCTCCAAAACGGATAGAGGAAACCAATGCCTATCGATTTTAATCCGTTTTATTCTTTTTTTTACATGTGGAAAACCACACTGGATAAGCGTTATTGGCGGGTTTAAGCTCCAACTATAATCCCCAAAAGAAGCAACACGGTTAGGCCCAGCTGTGGGATTATTTAGATGTGAAATACAGCAGAGATCAAAAATACTAGATTAGTACTAGTCTGTAATAGGCTGTGATAGCCTGGCGGTAATACCGTGGGACTCTCTAGAGACGATCATGGGTTCAAATCCCAAGCAGGCACCAATGAGTTTTTCACTTAAAACTATTATATCTATTTGATAATTGCAATTTATCACACGCTTTTCTGTGAAGCAAAACATCGTGAGGAAACGTGCATATCTCTAGAGAACGCTAGGGATATGTGTAACTTACCAATCCGCACTGGAGCAGCGTGGTAGGTCTTAGCTCCAATCGTTCTCTTCAAGAACGGAGAGAGCAGGCCTTAGCCCAGCAGTGGGCATAGTAACAAGCCGTTACTTTACTTTACTTTTACTAGTCTGTAAGTATCCTCAGATTGACACAGCTTTAGCACTGCAGGTGAATCTGTGGGATACAGCGAGTAATTATTTTTGTGAGCAGTTTTTCCCCATTCTAATTAAACTTCAACTGCTATAAAATGATAAAAATCTTTCATAAGATTTGAGAGTTATACGAAAAAGAGTATAAGTATAATAATACCATAAGTCTATCCGACTTTTCGATATACGATAATCCGTTATATAATATATTGTATGATGGTTTTATTTTGAAATATTAAAATATGGATATATATTAAGACGTCATTCGAACCATAAGAAGCTGCACTGAGCTAACAAATATTCAGGAAGAGGAAGTGCTATTGTACTATGTTAAGATGGTTTCCATTATATTTATTTTTTTATTTTTCTACCCGGCTCGATTGCGCCAAATTAAGCGATTCGGTATAACTTTTGTCCCTCTTACCTGTTACCCCGGTGTTAGTTTTCATGGCGCCAAATTATATCCAAATTGGTCCAGCGGCGAAAGTATGACAGATATACAGATACACAAACATATAGACAGACTTTTGTCTTTATAATATTAGCATAGATTATTTATATTCGATTTAACCATAAAAGTTATATCTGCATTATTATTATCATGTGGAATTAATTATATTAATGCTGTGTCCGTTTGCGAATCGTTAAAACCTTAGTGTTAAAACGGATAAGAATTCTTAGCTTTTGTCACTCATAGTAGTACAGTGGTAGGTATATGATACCGATACAATTCACCATGTAGTTTTTCTATTGTACTTAATCTCTTCTATAACTATGTGTATATATTTTTATAACTATATTACCTAAATAATAGTCCGGTGTGTAGTATTTGGCTGAGTAGAATAGACCAACCTCATTTATTACCGACATGTCGTTAAAGGCGACTAAGGTGAGTTGACCCGCCGTGTGGTATCTGGGTGTACCCACCCAGATACCTAGTCTATTCTATATGGTCTATTCTACTGAATAGACCACCCTCATGTCTTACTTACGTGTCGATTAAGGCGACTAAGGTAAGTTGACCCGCCGTGTGGTAGTCGACTGAGTAGAATAGACCACCCTAATTTATTACCGAGAGTATCGCAAGAGGCGACTAAGGTAAATTAACATCAGGCAGGTGATCGGTCGTAAAGTTCCTAGCCAAATCATGCAACAATATGTTTATAACATGTTGTGCCATCCCCACTTAGAGTGGGATAAGGGCAGGAGAATAATGATGTTACATAAATAATAGAGCTTTCTGTATTTAATTAATAATGCATTTGGGTTAACTTTAACAACACAGGCAATTGTCAGCAAAGCCTCGTCGGTTTGACGACAGGCCCCTTTATTTATTTATTTATGCAAAAAAGGGCAACAAAAGGCCAGAGTTTCTTCTTCTTTCTGTCTTGAGCTCCACGGGGCGCGGGTTAGATTCCCGCCGAGAGCCAACATTGTCTATAAACAATTTGTTGGTTCTTTGAGCCTGGGTGTATATTTGTATTTAAGTATGTATTTAAAATTATATATGTAGTATATCTGCCAGTTGTCACGTCACCCATAACACAAGTATTAAGATACTTACTTTGGGTTCGGACTACCGTGTGTGTGTTAGTGTCCCATATACAACCTACTTTATACTCTGATCTCTCAAAAAAACAGATTGCGAATTAATAGAGACTTTAATAAGTCTAATAGTCTAATTTTTTTGTCGTTGTTAAATGGAAACACGCAAAATGAGATGTTCAGGTGAACTAAAAAAATGGGCGAGCATCGAACCGCAACTGGCATTGTTTGAACCTAGCACATGCGAACGTCCCACTAATGTCACATACTAGGATATAGTTGAAGAGTAGAGAGGTATTTTTGTTTGATCGACAACATAAAACCGTCCATCTTGCAAAAAAGAAGACATAATGCTGTTGCCCCTATCACCAGAACTACCACATCTTTTGCTAATCATCATTTTAAAAGTCAGTTAAAGAAAAAGTTGAATTTATATCTAAAAAACTTAAGTTATGAGGAAGTGGAAGCTCTATTGCATGTTATTTTTTTAGTAGCATTATTACACTTACGTACATACATTTCGTACATGAACGAACACACTTATATATACACAAAACACACACCCACTAATACACATAAACACACACACAAACACACGCGTTATCTCACAACCACTCATATATCAAACACAACCTCACACATTTTCTATTTTCTTTTACTTGTCTTTATTTTGGTTCTTTTGTTATAATTGTTTATGTAAATTCTGTAAATGTTAATAACCAATACTTATATGCTATAGAAGAGCGACATCTTCTAACACACGTATTTATATACTTAGAAGATCTTGATCACCTGTTTCAAAACCTAAAAAACAAATTGTGATGGAAATAAACAATTTTTTTTGTTACATTATTTTGATTTTAGGTTACGAACCCCGCGGATGTATATCCTCCCATAAAGTAGTGTTTTCAGTAATAACAACCTAATTGAAGGTTATGTGCCAATGATGGATGATTCGATGACACAAAATGACCATAGACAATTTATCAATAAATAGAAACATATTTTTTTAAATAATAGAAGCAGGCGTTACTTTGCAGATTCATAGTACAGAAGTTATAATAGAATAATTTTGCTTTTATCCACGTTTCTTAAGTTAATCTATCTAATGCTAAGTTTTAAGTATACAACGTTCACATACTTTATACATGCAGGACAAGTCAATAAATGTATCACAAAACGCCACCACCAAAACATACAACGTCAGCACTACACACACTCACTAGGACATTCTCTATGATCGTTTCGCCCCGTAACCGAAGCATCATTAGGAGGATATTCTCCACGACAAAATTGTAATGCATTGCGATATTGAGTAGTATTATATAGATTTGTCATAGTGTGTGTATGTAGTGTTTGTGTGGAGTGTTGATAGTGGCGGCGTTTTGTGCTACGTGTGGTGACTGGTCCTGCATGTATAAAGTATGAGAATGTTATATCCTTTAAACTTAGCATTACATAGATTTTCTTAACAAATGCGGATTAGAGCAAAATGATTCTATTACTTCTGTTCGCCGTGTGATATCCGGCTGAGTAGAATAGACCACCCTCACTTCTTACCAAGTTGTAAAAGGCGACTAAGGTAAGTTGACGTCATGCAGGCGGCCGGTTGCCAACACTTAGCTAAATCAGGTAACATTTTTAAAGCATGTTGTGTATCCGTGTGGTATCCGGAAGAATAGAAAAGACCACCCTCCTTTTTACCGAGGTGTCGTAAGAGGCGATTAAGGCAAGTGCGTGTGGTATCCGGCTGCGTAGAATAGACCACCCTCCTTTTTACCGAGGTGTCGTAAGAGGCGACTAAGGCAAGTGCGTGTGGTATCCGGCTGCGTAGAATAGACCACCCTCATTTCTTACCGAGGTGTCGTAAAAGGCGACTACGGTAAGTTGATGTCAGGCAGGCGGCCGGTCGGAAAATACGTATCAAAATAATGCGACAACATGTTTGTAACATGTTGTGCCGACCTCACTTAGAGTGGGATAAGGGCAGGAAGGTATAGTTGTGCCGACCCCACTTATTTTGGGATAAGGGCAGGGAATGATGAATTCTATTACTTCTTTAAACAAACCACATTATTTATGTATAGGTCAGGCATCAATAATTACAACAGTGAAAAGCGTAATTGAATATCAATTCAATAAACACACACCAAATAATACAGCAATTACTAATTTCATTCATCAAACAAACTGATGTCGCAAGTCACTATACGAATTGAAAATATCGATTAGATGTCTAACAGGTGATAGACGTTCTCTATTCTTGTAATTGCTGCAATCTGGTCATAGAGTTATTAATATTAGAATAGGGGAGCCAAGCTCACAGTGACACGGCGGGTCATGGAGCGAGCTATGCTCGGAGTATCTCTACGTGATCAAATCAGAAATGAGGACATCCGTAGAAGAATCAAAGTTACCGATATAGCTCAGAGTGTCGCGAAGCTCAAATTGCTATGAGCTGAGCACACATAGTGCGGAAAACCGATATATGTGGGTATTGGGGTTTTAAAGTGTTGGAATGGCGACCTTCTTCACCTTCCACCTTCACGTACAAACATGCAAGTCAAATAAAATCATCATTCTCCTGCCCTTATCCCACTCTAAGTAGGGTCGGCACAACATGTTAAAAACATGATGTTACATGATTGGGCTACGTATTTTACGACCGGCCGCCTGCCTGACGTCAACTTACCCTCGGTAAGAAAGACGGTGGTCTATTCTACTCAACCGGATACCACACGGTGGGTCAACTTACTTTAGTCACCTTTTACGACACCTCGGTAAGAAATGAGGGTGGCCTATTCTCCTTAGCCGGATACCACACGGCGGGTCGACTTACTTTAGTCGCCTTTTACGACACCTCGGTAAGGAATGAGGGTGGCCTATTCTACTCAGCCAGATACCACTAGGCTTATACAAGTCAAAAAGCTTTAAATTAAGAGACAGTTAAATCACTCTCATCTGCTGTCTCTTTATTCTTCTTACAATAAAGAAAAATAAATATTTTACAGCCTATAAATATTTTTGCTTACAATTATTTTACAGGCTGCTTACTCTAGTATAATAACTGTATGAATCTGATTCGCTGCATTACATTAATGTATAATCGATTTAAAAAAATCGTTTCTTTAAGTACTTTTGTAAACACAAGTTATCCTAATATATCAAATATTCTTCAATCAATATTTCGAATTAGAGCAAAGGTCAAAGGAAATAGAAATTCAAATTCAAAATATTCTTTATTCAAGTAAAGTAAGTGCCATATTTATGGCACTTACATGTCTCTAAGCAAGAAATATTTCTTGCTTAAAGACATTAGTCCTCGTTGTATTGGCCTTGAGATAATATTTAAATATATAAATAATAATCTATAAATAAAAAAATTTCGGATTTCTACTTTGACGAAATCGTATTTGTATCGCCCTTCATAATTTATTCAGTACAATTACAGCCGAAGTGTGAAAGACAACCCCCATATAAAATTCATGACACGTAATTCCAAAGGCTGAAAGTCCATTGAGCGCTTTCCTTGGTTTAAAACCCGCCCGAAACATTAGTGTGCGTTGTGTTGTCCAAATACTGCGTGATATGGTGTATACTTGTATCAGTCAGCTATAGTACCCGGCAATAAATAATGCACATCGGAGGTTTAGAGAGATAAATCGGCTAGATTCTGCTTCATAGAGCATTGTCTCTGTCGCACAGACTGACGAATCTGTGCAAAACGTCACATAATAACTGAGTGACAATGACAGCGCTCTACGAAACCGAACTGGCCGGCTGTTTCGTTCTAATCATCAATGTGCATTGTTTAATGCCGGGTACTATACCTTGATGCAGTTGGACATGTATTTAGTAGTGGAATTGTTAAAGTAGGGTTTGTGTCTAGTCAGATGGTAGCCTTATATAGTGGAAGTTTTCATACCGATCCGTATTTAATACAGTTGCGTTCTGAACGAGGACTTAATACCATTATTGGATGTTCAGTTGTCTAGATCAGTGTCAATATTTGCTTGAACAAACATCTAATAGTATGTGTTAATAAAACCTACCTAAATGTAGATTTCAGTAAATCTGAACTGGTTGTAAGATCTTTCCGGGTTTAATATTGTTAATTAGTTTTAATAAAAATAATTGTCGGTCTTTAATTGAAATACTAATTGAAACCCGTTTAGCACCGCTTGGTCAGTATATTTTTCTCGTATGTTAAATCTAACAAAAACCAGTTCAATGATACTAAATATTGAAAAAATTATATTGTTCTCGTAATTTGAAAGTATAATTATATATTAAATATGTGGCCCGTCGGCGCAGTGGGTAGTGACCCTGCCTTCAGCTCAGCGGGTCGCGGGTTTGATCCTCGCCGAGGGCCAACATTTTTTTTAAACCATTTGTTGGCTCTTCGAGTTTGGTGTATATTTGTATTTAAAATTATATATGTAGTATATCTACCAGCTATACCTACCATTTGTCCGTCACCCATAACACAAGTATTAAGTTACTTACTTTGGGGTCGGTCGACAGTGTATGTAAATGTCCCATATATTTATTCTTTATTATTATTTTAAAAATCTTGGAATATTTACTTAATTGCAACTTTAAGCCAGCGCAGAATCACATACGACTGTGAAATATTCATAATAGTGACTTTATTTCAAACCCAATGCAACGGAAAAGGCATAAAAATGAACACACAGTATTTGGTCGAATGTGCCAATCGTCCATCGGCCAATACAATTTACCACCAACATACTACTTTATCGTTGAAAAAGCCTGAATAGAAAAGCTTTAACAAACCACAAAGTAATTCAGTCGGAACCGCGCGCGCGATATCGACACCCGCTCCGCCATTTTGTGTCATTTCCCGCCATTTCCAATTGAAAATTAAATCATAATTAAATCTGTTTTATCTAATACTGCTTGTGGTTTTGAATGTACTATAAAATATATGTAAACGGAATCATGAAATGGAATGTTTATTTGTGTTAATTGGACTGTCGTATCACATAAAAAAGACATCGATTAATGGAGTCTTGTCTAGTTAAGTTTTCATAACTATAAGCAACACCGAGTAGGTACACGAACGATTTATATATAAAACAGCATTTCCTATGAACGGACTTCGATGAGCTTTTTTGAATAGGTTTCTTATCTTAACATTTCTATTAGATATTAATTCGTTCTAAAAATAAAATATATATCCTATCCTCCTAATATTATAAATGCGAAAGTTTGTGAGTATGGATGGATGTTTGTTACTCTTTCACGAAACAACTACTGGACGGATTTGGATGAAATTTTACAGTGATATAGGTTATACATTGGAATAACATAATATAGGCTACAAATTGCAATGATTTTATGTAATAAAATGATACATGTCAATAAAGTCGACAACGATCTGGCCTCTGAGAGCTATCTTGGCATACGCTGCTTAAACCATTAGAGTTACACAAAGATGATGTACCGTAGTATTGTTTGTCTTTAATAGTTCTAAATAAAAGTCCATGACAGCATATATCTATCTTTTATGTGGAAGTCACTATTCACTATAAAATCACTATAAAATTGTGAATCATAAATTTTATATTAGATTTTTGAATTTGAATTTGAATTTAATTAATACTAAAACTGTATAAAAGTGAAACCTCACTTCTTTCAGGTTCATAAGTATAACTTTATTTTTATTGATATAGTAAAAGACCTCCCCTCTCCATAGAGGGATAGAATGGAGCTTACGCTCACAAAACTGCTTCAAAACAGATTGTTAGGTTACACTAAGGTATTCCAACCGAAATGCGGAAGAGACATTTTAGTTTTTTAGTAACGCACGTAAGATTTAATAAAAAGCTTGCATTTTCCTGCCCGGGATTTGAACCCATGACCCTCTGTGAGGCGTGTGACCCTCTATCCGTTCGCTGAGATGCAGATGTGTCAATAAAAGAGAATTGGATATCTCTTGGAAACGAAAACTTTTTTAGCGGCGTCGTGCACTTTTTGTGATGGGTAGAAAATGTTAAAATTGTAAGGCGGAGGGGGAGTAGACTGCTGGCACGGCGTAGGAGAGAAAGTATTCACCTCTCTTTCTATCGTGTGCTGAAAATGTATTTATGAATGCATAAATGATTATTTTGAGATATAAACTTTTAATGCAAAATAATTGTAATAATTCTGACGTGTTAAATGTTAAATGTAATATAAATTGTCGTTTGTTTACTATAGCGTCAATAAATTAATGACCACATAAATGATAGCACTGATAAAGCAATTACTGTAAAATTATTCCCAACTATTCCACAAATCGAACGTTAATATTAAAGTTTTCATTTCTGCCGGCACTCCCGGAGTGAAAACCCGTTTTTTTTTACAGTATAACACTCATCAGCTATTCAATGATTTATGGCACATCCAAACGTAAAACATAACACAATTTCTAAAGGCTTAACAAGTTTTAACGAGGTACAAATTTGTAATAAACTCGATATAGCCCGCATCTACAAACAATATGCGTCAATCTTATCAAAATGGCTCAAATAAAACTCCTAAAAATAAGATACATTTTTATAAAAACCACAAAAAGGGAAATATATTTGTGTTTACAAAACTTATTATATTTAATATTAAAACCTAAGTAGCAGAATTAATATTTTATTTACATCATAGTGAAAGAAAACCTGGAAATTAAACCTGTATGGTACTAGAACTCTTTTGGAAGTGTGTATTAATTAATTTATAGAATTAGGCGTTACTTTGCGGAGATCCATAATACAAAAGTAATAATAAAATTATTTTGCTATAATCCGCGATACAGTAAATAGAAAATATATATAGTTCGCATGCATGCATTTTGTCGTGGAGTCTATCTCCTGATGATGCTTCGGTTGCGGGGCGAAACGATTGTTGAGTTTGTGATAGTGAACGTGTGTAGTACTTGTGTATTGTGGTGGCAGTGGTGGAGATTTGTGCATGTGGTTTTACGAATCCTGCATGTAAAGGGTATGAAAAAACGGATCGGCCACTATACATTTAGCACTATATATATTTTCTATTTACTGTACCGCGGATTATAGCAAAATAATTTTATTATTACTTTTGTAGTGTGTATTAAGTGCACACTATTAACTTAACTAAACTCCTGTGGGAATAAAATTACAATCGTTCTCTACAAAGAGAAAGGGAGAACAGTTATATATCTAGTAATAGGCTTATATTTATTTAATAAACATAGTACAAAAATAACAATCCTTCTTGTTTTTAAATGTGTTAAAAATATAAAAGTAATAATAGAATTATTTTGCTATAATCCGCGATACATCGCGTATCGTGTATACATGTATCGCGGATTATAGCAAAATATTCTATTATTACTTTTGTATTATAGATCTCCGCAAAGTGACGCCTAATTCTATAAATTGTTAAAAATATATTTACGGAAATCGTAAACTTTATTGTTTAGAAAGCTCACACGCCATTACAAAACGAATTCTTTAAAGATACTTTATAATTTTACGTGCAAAACTTCGTTTTTTTATAATCATAGATTCCTTTAATTAGATATCCTACAATCCTACTAATATTATAAATGCGAAAGTTTGTGAGTATGGATCGATGTTTGATACTCTTTCACGAAAAAACTATTGGACAGATTTGGATGAAACTTTACAGTTATATAGGTTATACATTGGAATAACATATAGGCTACAAATTGCAATGATTTTATGTAATATAACGATACATGTCAATAAAGTCGGAAAAGATCTGGCCTCTGAGAGCTATCTCGGCGAACGCTGCCTAAACCATTAGAGTTACACAAAGATGATGTACCGTAGTATTATTTTTACCGTAGTTTTTAATAGTTCTAAATAAAAGTCCGCGACAGCATATATCTATCTTTTATGTGGAAGCCACTATGACTAAAATTGTGAATCATAAATCTAATTTAATTAGATACTGTGGCACAACAAATTCCTCGCGAGCGAAGCCGCGCGCAAAAACTAGTTAATCATAAATCGCAAATACAGAAGCGATGTGACGTACACTTTAAGTTAAATGAAAAAGGTAAATATATGATAAAAAGGAGACAAATGTAAATTATTATTTTTAAAGCTTTTTTAATCATCAAAAATCATAATGACCATGGAAGAACCGTTTTGGCTTCATTTAAAAGTAAAAAAATCTTATTTGTTCCTCGTATTTCTGTCAGATCTATACATATTATACAACAAACTCCCCAAAACCTGTACATGATCGGTTTTCTCAAAATCTACTGAACGGATTATTGTACGGTTTTAACTTAAAGATAGCGTAAATATTGAGGAAGGTTGAGGTAATAGTGCTTTATGGTTTTATTTAAATTGACTGAAATACGTATTTGTGAGACTAATAATTTGTAGTAATTTTGTAAAGATTTTAACTATCGCTAAACTCTCGATGAGCAGTTAAATAAAGTCATAAACTATGAGGTTTAAGTGTCTTAAGTTGAAATAGAAAATGGTTGGTATAAAGCATGGCTATGAAAAACTTGCAACTGTTTCACGTGAACCGCGGTATGGGGTATCAGAACCGTCAAGCGACACCCATGAAGGCGCCGCCTTCAGCTATGTCACGGTCAATGTCGAGGAGTGCTGAGACCCTGGCAGCTACTACCGGCTATGGTAAGAATCTTATCAATACTTATCTAGTAACGCCTGTTACTATGCCCACTGCTGGCCTAAGGCCTCCTCTCTCCGTTTTTGGAGAGAAGGATTGGAGCTAAGACCTACCACGCTGCTCCAATGCGGGTTGGTAGGTTATACATATCCCTAGAATTCTCTAGTGATTATGCAGGTTTCCTCGCGATGTTTTCCTCCACCGATAAGCGTGTGATAAATTGCAATTATCAATTAGACACATAAGTTTTAATAGAAAAAACTCATTGGTTACTTATCTATTACATGTAAAGAAGATAGTATGAAATTTTTAGATAATCTTTATATTACCCCTTCGGATAACCCTGTAAAGTTTAGTGGCGATTATTTTTTTTAATTGTTAATGACAGTTTTGTTTCGAATGTTGAAACCCATCTGGACCCCACTAACGCGTTGCCGGACTGTTTATATTATAAATGCGAAAGTCTGTCTTTCTGATACAATTCAACGGCAAACTCGATGGATAAAACAATCATACAATCATTCCGTGCGGTATCCGGCTCTGAGTAGAATAGACCACCCTCATTTCTTACCGAGGTTCGTAAAGGGCGACTAAGGTAAGCTGACCCATCATGTGGTATCCACTTGAGTAGAATAGACCATCCTCTTTCTTACCGAGGGGTCGTAAAATACGACTAAGGTAAGGCAGTCAGGCAGGTCGAAAAATATATAACCAAATCATGTGACAACATGTTTATAACATATTGTGCCGACCTCACTTAGAGTGGGATAAGGGCAGGAGGATGATAATGATAATATTCATTTTTATAAATTAGATAGCGTCTCTTCAATTCTTTTATACACAAAAAAAAATTTCTGGCCGCGGCTTTGTTTATATAAAATTCAGTACAGAGATAAAAAGTAGCTTATGTTAAGGATAGTATCCTTGAGACATCTTCATACCTTAAATATCTTCAATTTGTTTCTCCTTTGGACCAAAAATTATAAAAAAACAAATATACTTTCGCACTTAGAAGTATTGGTAAAATAAATAATAAACCTGTTTCTCTTAAGGTAAGGAACTCAAGACACGTAAAGCCCGGAGTACAGAACAGCCGGGTGGAAATAGCAACTTGTTAAAAGGAGGAAGCACTCTTGTTCTACCAGTTTTGGGGAATAAATGGGGTGAAGACGGCGAAAGTTTCAAGAGCAGGTCGAGGAATGGCAGGTAAGGAAAAATCTTCCGAATGCATTCCCTAAAAATTTCTCTACCTTGATCCCATTTCTTCTAAAAAAGAATTGATAATATTATTTAGCTATCATAAACCATTGGAAACTTATTTAATTTATTTAATGGTAAATGAAGAGCGTAACCCCGTCGTACGTACGAGAGCTTTTTTTACCGTGCGTTAAAAATACGTCGAAATGAAACAAATGGGTATCCTGGTATCCAGGTATTTGACTTAATGCTCTACACCCTAACGTCTAAAATGGAAACTGTGCGATAAAAATACGTCGCTTTTTAAGTGCGCTGTCGTTTGAACAGATACCTGGATACCCATTTGTTTCATTTCGATGTATTTTCAACGCACGGTAAAATACCTCTCGTGCTTACGAGGGGTAACTGAAGCATCATCAAAAGCAGGGGGTGGCTCTAGCTCGTGTAGCGCCGTGTGCAGTAAAATCCTGGCGCCCCTAGGCCTGACCCCCCCCCCCTCGGCTATAACTATTAACTTTGCCGTCCTAACAAAAAAAAATATATTCTAACAATTAGGTTAAGCCGCCCATTATCATAAAATAGACTCCATTTCTTCTATTAAGAGACTAAGAAACAATAAATATTTGACTACTTCCAATTCTTTTTCAAAACTGTTTTCTATTATTGTTTTTTTAACTTTCCGTGTATATATATGAAGGTTGAATCTTGCAAGTTAAATTTGACCCAATTGAACTGAAATTTTACATACTGGTGCAGTCTCAATGCAGACAATGCATATTTATAATAAGCATGATCTGATGCTGCGGTCAGGATTGGCTCCAGATGAGGGAACTCCTGAACGATTCACAAGTTGGCACATGAAATTACTTTAAAAGATTTCTTAATGTTTTTATGTATATACACGAACGTAACCAAAAAGGACAAGCCAAACAAGTAAAACAACCCTAAATCTTTCCTCCAATACGTCGGGTGAGAGCGATAAGTAAATATTTAATGGCCGCAATCAGTTTGGCCAATTGAGTTCGAGCACGCAATCGCTTGCAAAGCGATTTGCCTTGTCTTCATTGCTGGTATTTAGGTGTATCTATATTGTATATGAACCCTACGATGACTGAACTATAGATGATAGATAAACATCTATATTGTACAAAATTACACTATAAATAAGAAAAAGAGAAGCAAAAAACTTTAAGTCTAATGATAATGTAAAGCGACTAATAATAATGTAAAGGATCTTAGGTTTACAGGCACTATAACAGAACTACCTCGCTATAATCCGCACGGGCTAAGCGAATGCATGCAAAGCTAATGTGTATGAAGCAGGCAAAATTTACGAACCTTACACATGCAGGACAAGCCACTACACGCACCCCAAGGCTCCTCCACCAGCAACAAAGCACACAAGAAGCACACACAACCACCACCACAACAATCTCGACGATCTTTTCGCTCCGAAACCGAAGCATCATCAGGAGATCATCAGAGACAAAATCGCAATGCATTGCGACTTTGTTGTGGAGCCTATTCTCTAATATGGACTTCCGCAAAGTGAAGCCTGCTTCTGTAAATCGATCTTAGGTTTCACGACTTCAATTCCTTGGCAGACAGCCCATGTATTTTATATGGAAACCTCTTGTGATTAATTGATATTAAGTACAAGGTTGGTATTAATTGGTATTAAGCTGTGATCGCCCAGCGGTGAGACCGTGCGACTCTTACGAAGGGGTCACGAGGTCAGACACCATTACTTTTTCTATTAAAACTTATCTCTAATTGATAATTGCAATTAATCCCACGCTTTTAGGTGATGGAAAACATCGTAACCTGCATATCTCTAGAGATTTCTGGAGATATGTGTAACTTACCAATCCGCATTGGAGCAGCGTAGTAGGTGTTAGCTACAACCCTACTCTCCAGAAACGGAGAGAGGAGGCTTATTCCCAGCAGTGGGATTGTAACAAGCTGCTACTTTATTTTTTTTACTAAGTACAAGGTTCGTGGCTTTGGTGTAAAACATGTGCTGACTTGTTCAGTACCTTATTACAGCCTTTCAGCACAAATTATTACAATCGCAGATCAGGTTCGTAGTTTGGCTAGTCAAGGATTGTATTGTAGCATCCCTTTTAGTGATTAGCTATAGTAGGCGTAGGTTATAGAATTATTAATATTAGAGTAGGGAGCTATAGGCAGGCTTGTAAGTGAAGACACAGTAAATCATAAAAGGGAAGATACACTCGTAGACTTCCTCTTTATCTGATCGCTATTAAAAAAGAGAGACAGATAGATCACCCACATTTGCTTTTACTTTCATCTTTATTGCAATATCATAATCTGACACATTTGAGGCTGACTTTCTACTCTAGTATAATAACTCTATGGTGAAGGTAGTACATGAGATACAATATGGCGGCTGATGTGACATCCGTTACGTTTTGGCGGTGCTATCAGAGCAAACACTTTCTTTCACTCTTTAAGCCTTGTTTTAAATTTTTTTTTAATAATCAACATACGGTGATTGATTGAAGACGATAATATTGTTCTTTATCTAATAATATACAATATATTAGTTAATAATTAAAATTACTGCATTAGTTATGATCAATTTCTTTCAGGATTCAATTAGGGTTATGACTTTATTATTAATTCTTTTTAGAACTCATTCAGGGTTATGACTCGTTTTCATATCCGGTTCGGTTCCTTGTATTGCGACGTCATGTACGAAATAACCTTTTGGGCGAATTCCAAGAATTCTTGTCATGAAATGACCAACACAATATCATAATTTACACTAAAGTATATTATGACTCACTCGAGTTTTCATAATATACTTAGCGATACGAAATTTGACACATTTTTATCGTTAAACAGCTTTTTTTTCAATGTCAACGATAAAAGCAATTTGCTGATTGTTATTTTATTTCTTTTAGTACAAGCTGTACCCGAAACTTCACGTCAACTTAAGCACTATATTAACCTCAATTATGTACGCTGTTTTTTCCTGTTTCTGAGGGAATAAAAGTATTTTTATTCTATATTATAACGACGATATTATTCCTTTTAACTTCTTCAATAAATAAGAAGCTATTTTCTAAAAAGTCAATTCCATCCATCCATCCATCAGCCTATAGCAGTCCACTGCTGGACATAGGCCTCCCTTTGTCTGCGCCAGACATCCCGCTTCCCCACAATGAGCATCCAACTGGCCCCAACAACCTTTTTGATGTCGTCGGTCCAGCGATCTCTGCTCTCCGGTCGCGGTCTCCACTCCAGGACTCTTTTGCTCCAACGGCTATTAGTCCTGCGATAAACGTGACCAGCCTACTGCCACTTCAGCCTTCTTATTTTGCTAGCTACGTCGGTTACTATGGCTCTCTCGCGGATAATCTCATTTCTGATTTTATCTTTGAGAGATACTCCGAGCATAGCTCGCTCCAAAGCACGCTAAGCGACTTTAAACTAGCGGACTAGTCCCGCTGTCAGTGTCCACGTCTCGGCGCCATATGTTAATACAGGCAGAACGCATTGGTCGAAGACTTTGGTCTTCAGGCATTGCGGAATCTCGGACGTGAAGACCTGACGAAGTTTGCCAAATTCAATTAATTTATTCATTTTCAACAACTTGTCACATTGACGGCGAAAATGTTTTTGTGAGCTATTGAACTAACTTTTTGGACGAGGTTGTTTTTGAAAAATGTTGTGACAATATATTATAAACAGATATATGGGACACTTACACACGCGGTCATCCATCCCCAAAGTAAGTAACTTAATACTTGTGTTATGAGTGACAGGTATATATATAAATATACTAGCTGACCCGGGATACTCGTACGTTGTTTTGACATACAAGTTATGTATATTATAAAAATAAAAAAAAATGATTATGGTGGACAACCCTTATCTCTTAGGGGTATGAAAAATACATATTAACCGATTCCCAGATTTACTGAATGTGAATATAAAATTTTCATAAAAATCGGTCAAGCCATTTCACAGGAGTATGGTAACACGTTAATTTTTTATATAAGACAGTCTTAGATACATATATACACCCAGATTCGAAGAACCAATGATGTTGGTAATTGTAAGACATACATTATTGCAGCGTACGTTTTTAAACACTTGACCCGATTCTTTTCAAATCTCAAGGATAAAAACCTATTCATAACAAAGCCTTGATCTATATTCTATTACTTAACATCAATCTAGTAAACTTAACAATGCATAACAATTATTTGTTACGTATAAATTACCGATCCAGAAGAAATTTACATATTTTATCACTTCTTTATAAAGTTGTCTTTTATCCTTTAATTCCAATATATCTTAAAGGGCGTTACAAATTCTTGTCGGATGTTGGATGTGGCCGGCTTAAATTTATAAATACGTTAGATCTTGCCTTCCCTGAATACTCCGCACCGACTTACTCTAGATCATTTAGCTTTATTATATATTTATTAGGGGTATGAAAAATACATATTAACCGATTCCCAGATTTACTGAATATGAATATAAAATTTCATAAAAAATTGTCAAGCTATTTCGGAGGAGTGTGGTAAAGAACATTGTGAATTAATTAATAACGTGTATATAATAAATAAATAAATAAATACTATCAAATATTATATAACGTTTGTGATAGATAAATTAGTTAATATGATAAGCTTTCAAAAATTAGCTGAACCATATAAAGAAAACTACATGCTTTTTCTAAGCTTATCATTCAACCTTGACATAAGGCCGCCATTTTAACGGAAGTGGCTGCGAGGTCAAACTGTCACACCGATGGCGGGAAGCTTAGGCGGGAAGGTGCACAAATATTTTAATATTCAACTAGCTTCCGAATATATCATAGAAATTAATTGGATCCTTTATCGAACATTCCATTTCGTTAATTGGATATATACTTGGTTGTCGACCGTTCATAATCTAAAATAGAAACATCAAAACTTTTACGTGTTCACGGACAAGTAACATAAAAAAAGTATAATTTAAAAACATTATTTATTATAGCCAAAAGTTATTTCATATATCTTTTGTTGTAGAATGTAGAAAGTAGGATGGAAATAAAAAGGTAGAAAATACGTCGATATTAACATTGACAATAACATCAAAACAAACAGCAATCAAACATGGCGGGCAGTAATTACTTTTTAAACACAGTTCTCTTTTAGTCAGAATGAACCTGAGCAAGAAAATATTTTTTTTCGAGTACAAATGAAATATTTGGTTCGTTAGGTGGCAGTGATCCTGCCTCCGACTCCAGGGGTCTACACCTGCCTAGGGCCAATATTTTCTAATAAAAAACAATGTATTGGAGACTTGGTTCATTTATGTATTGAAGTATGAAGGGCGTCTAAATGAAAAAGTAATGAGCTTATATTATTAGTATTAAGGTTTTGAAAATTTACATAGGAGTGCATGTACATATGATACCAGGCTTGCTTCTAAAAGTGAATTAACCTTCAAAAGTGCTGACGGGTTCTATTGCACTAGTTGGCTGAACGATACTCATGAGGTCTATCGCTTAGGCGCGCTGCCTAGCTCATAGATAAGCCACTAATATAGGATATAGATGAGAAACACTATCATTTTATTCAAGTAATTAGAGGAAACTGTTTTATGTTCTGTCTCAGAGATGTCATTGCAACGTTACCCTCATAATCCACTAGATGGTGCTGAACTGCATTTTTATTCTCCACCTCCTCGTGTTGCATTCCTTATTACTGAGGGTCGTGATCACTATGATTAGGAAGCAGACTTTCACGTAGGACTTCCTTCCATCTGCTCCTGTCCTTGGCCTATTGAGTGCGTCGTGGACACTATAACAAAACTACTTCGCTATAATCCGCACGGGTTAAGCCAATGCATGCAAAGCTAATGTGTATGAAGAAGGCAAAATCTACGAAACTTATACATGCAGGGCAAGCCACCAGACGCACTCCAAGGCTCCTCCACCAGCAACAAAGCACACATGCAGCACACACACCCACCACCACAACAATCTCGACGATCGTTTCACTCCGAAACTGAAGCATCATCAGGAGGATAGGCTCTACGACAAAATCGTAATGCGCCGCACCACCCATGCAAGCAGTAAGTAGTACGTCGTGGAGTTTGGTATCCAGTGTGGCTCGGATCTGGTCACACCATCTAATTGGGCTGCGGCCTCTTGGCCGTTTCCCATCCAACCTGCCGGTGACCAAGAGCTGCTCCAGATTATGGCCGTCTTTCCAGGCGATGTGCTCAAAGAACTCCATGACCCATCGCAGACATACGGTGGCGTGCATTTTTATAGTCACCCATTTAATAAAAAGTACCTGTCGATCGACCTGATCGACATATATCTAAACGTTAGTAATGTTTCAGTGCCAGCAGTAGAGCAGCCAGTTTGGACAGAAGCAACCATGGCTCCAGTATCACTCTCAACGGAGATGAAGACAATATTAACGTGGTTGTCCGGTATATATATTATTCATCATAATTATATATTAGCCTGGTACATTAGTCTCAATCGTATTGAATTTCATCTTTATTGGTTAAGCAGATTATCCGTGAGAGCGCAACAGACGGTCTATTTGTTATGCTTAATAATGGAAAACATTACATCAGCTTAAAATAATTTAAAGGAAGCTGATACAAGAAAGCCTACTATACTGTTGAAGACTACATACATGATAAGAATACGTGGATATAGCGACTCTTCGACGCTGTAAAAGATAGTACTAAATTTAGTACTAAAAAGATAGGGACTAAATTTAACTAGTTATTTAAAAAGAGCAACCGCTGAGTTTCTTGCTGGCTTCTCTAGGTAGGAACAGCTTTCAGCACCAGCAGTAGAGTTGACGATTTAAAAGCATTTATAGAGTTAGGCGTTACTTTGCGGAGATCCATAATACAAAAGTAATAATAAAATTATTTTTCTATAATCCGCGATACAGTAAATAAAAAAATTTGCAAAGGTTTGCGATTTTGTCGTGATAATGCTTCGGTTGCGGGGCGAAACGATTGTTGAGTTTGTGATAATGCACGTGTGTAGTGCTTGTGTATTGTGGTGGCAGTGGTGGAGGTTTGTGCATGTGTTTTTACGAATCCTGCATGTAACGGGTATGAAAAAAACGGATAGTCCACTATACATTTAGCACTATATATATTTTCTATTTATTGTATCGCGGATCTTAGCAAAATAATTTTATTATTACTTTTGATTTAAAAGCATTTGTTTACAAGTTTACTTGAATAAAGAATATTTTGCATTTGAATATACGGTGTGTATATTATTTTCAATGTAAGCCTGTGGTCACATTCGTAGCGAATTTCGTCGAAATTGATTTAGCGGAATAGCCGTTAATGCATACAGACAGCCTATTTTTATGGTTACTAATAAAATAAAATAAAAATTCATTGGTGCCCGACCTGGTTTTGGGAGAAGTCACGAAGGTAAGGTCACACTTTCCCCCATTCTGTTAAAACGTTTGGGTTAAATGTGGCCCCGGTATAACGATCACACTTTATTATCATCCTCCTGCCCTTATCCCACTCTGAGTGGGGTCGGCATAACATGTCATAAACATGTTGTCACATTCGGCTACGTATTTAACGACCGGCTGCCTGCCTGCCGTCAACTTACCTTAGTCGTATCCCTCGGTAAGAAATGAGGATGGTCTATTGTACTCAGCCGGATACCACACGGCGGGTCGACTTACCTTAGTCGCCTTTATGACACCTCGGTAAGAAAAAGGGTGGTCTATTCTACTCAGCCGGATACCACACGGCGGGTCCACTTACCTTAGTCACCTTTATGACACCTCGGTAAGAAAGAGGGTGGTCTATTCTACTCAGCCGGATACCACACGGCGGGTCGACTTACCTTAGTCGCCTTTATGACACCTCGGTAAGAAAGAGGGTGGTCTATTCTACTCAGCCGGATACCACACGGCGGGTCGACTTACCTTAGTCACCTTCATCACATCCTCCATTCAATTATAACGTTTGGGGTAAGTGCGGCCCCTTCGTAAAGGTCTCATTTCCATAAATCTGTTATCACGTTTGCGGTCACTGTGTGTGTAAGGTCACACTTCCCCAAATATCTTATCGCATTCGGGGTAAGTGTGACCCCCTGGTAAAGGTCACATTGCACCAATCTGTTATTATATTGTAATAGGAATACTTTTTTTACTTTAGAGCTGTGATAGCCTAGCGGTGAGACCGTGTGACTCTCTAGAGACGACATAGGTTCAAACCCCGGGCAGGCACCAATGAGTTTTTCTATTAAAGCTTATGTGTCTAATTGATAATTGCAATTTATCACACGCTTTTCCGTGAAGGAAAACATCGTGAGGAAACCTGCATATCTCTAGAAAATTCTAGGGATATGTTTAACCTACCAATCCGCATGTACATGGTAGGTCTAAGCTCCAATCCTTCTCTACAATAACGGAGAGAGGAGGCCTTAGCCCAGCAGTGGGCATAGTAACAGGCTGTTACTTTACTACTACTACAAGGAATACTTTATTTCCATTATATTCCATTTTTCCATAGAGTGCGTCCGATAAATGACAAGGAGCGGTCGTTACAAGAACGTGACATGTTAGAGTTTCCCGGTAAAGGGCAGATTATTGTCAACGGGATTTCGCTCGCCCAGAAGCCGAAGCTGTTCTCCTACAATGTCGTTTTCGAACCAGCTGCAACTCAGGTATGGTTTGCGCATATTAACACTTTGAACGGCGCATATGGGGTTTCTAATGTTTGTTGTACGGCACTACATTTTCTCATCTATATCTATACTTATTATAAAACAAAGCTCCCAAAAGCTGTTAGTGATCGATTTTCTCAAAATCTACTGAAAGGATTTTTCTGCGGTTTTACTATAAGATAGTGCAATGTTTTAGGAAGATTCAAGTTAATAGTACATTAAGATTTAATTTAAATTGTGTTAAAGGTCGCACGATTGTAAAAAAAACTTGCCTAAATCTTCCAGAGATTTAGTCGCATGCGCCGCGTAAATTAACAGAGATACACAAAAGGAATGTACTAGAGAATAGTAGATCTATAAAATATCACAAAACAGTCCGCGACAGCATGTCCCTATCTCTTATGGTTAACTCACAGTAACCACTTTTATGTTCAAAATTTCATTTAAATACACTGTTTACTACATTTTCATGAAGGTGAAGTTGCAGACTACAGCTAGTACAAAATAAGTTACGATTCATAACGTTCTGATTTTAATACAAAAAAAATAACGTAGAGCGGCGCTATCAGTACAGAAATTAAAAGTAATACGGCGCAATGACTAAGCTTAAAGGAATTAATACAACCTTCAGCCGTTTATGCACGTTGTTTAAAGAAAGACGTTTTTGCCGACGTGTGAACGTTGTGCCAATAAGCATTTATCGAATTTGACGTGTAATAACGTTCCTCAGCCCCAGCCTCAGCAATATATAAGGTTCAAATGTACTAAACGATATCAATAATGCTCAACCGGATTAGCCGTCAATACATAACAGACGGATAGACAGACAGATGGAAATATTTAATGTATAGAGACCGGCTATACTCACGTCTTATTTCATCGGATGAGACCGACTGTTTTCAGGCCCATACAGGGCTCTTATTCATGAGCTCTTTATGCGGCGTAATCGCGGCGAACTGACTAGTCGGGCTCATCCGATAAAATAAGACGTGAGTATAGCCGTTCTCTATACATTAATTATGTATACCACTCACGATAGTTTAAATTCCAAAATTGCTAGACGGAAATACTGTTTATAATATTAGTATACATTACACAGGAGGATGTGTTAGAATACAGCGGTATAAAGCGGCTTCTGGAAATGGCGGTAGAAGGATTTTCTTGCACCGCTTTCTGTTACGGACAGACGGGCAGTGGGAAAACACACACACTTACTGGACCTCCAGGACTTGTAAGTATTATATTTAAAAAGTAAGCTGTGTTTAAATTTTAAACGAAATATTCTAACTTTTTATTAAGATTGATTTGATTGATTGGAATAGAGTAACATATTCAACATTATTCAAGTTTAAAATAGACTACTGAATGGATTTTTATTTGGTTTTCTCCAATTTTGTTTAAACTAGTCGAAATAAGACGATATCTGTTGAAAAAGTCCAGCTGCCTGTGACCTTTTATGTTTTGGGAAAATGCTGTTATCGCTTTGAGATATAAAGAAAAGATTTAGAGTAAGTATTTTTTTATAGATCCACTGAAAGCCTGCAATGGGATATATCTATATTTAAATATAAATATAACAAGTCAAATTAAAAAAGCTTTTATTAAGATTTCATGTCCCTACTGTTATCCGTCGAGGAGTTCCCTCGTCTGGAGCTAATTCTGACTGCTGCATCTGGTCATGCTTATTATATTTAAATTTCAGCTCTATCAGACACAGGGAACTGGGTTAAATTTAACTTGCACGATTCCTTCCACCACATAATGTATAATTTTACTAAGTAATGCACTTTCAATTATGCTGATGAGTTTTGGAAATTTAAAAACGATATGAATGCAAAAAAATAATCGTCGTCTTTCATTGCAAAATCCTATAGAATAATTCATATAGCGCTATTAGATAATTCGCTATCTGTATAAATATTTGATATAGTTCGCGACCAGTCGATCGATATTGCATTCATAACATATACATTTGTACAGTTGATAGGTACAGACCAAATTTTATACAAAACCTCAAATAAAAAAAATGAAAAAAAACTCGCGTTACTTTTTTTGGTCTAATTTTAATGGAACCTGACATTCATATGCTAAGCTTCTCCTTAATTATATAATAAGGTTCTTTTCTGTTTCCTAAGGAAATCGTCAGTTTTCTGAACTATATTTAATCAACATTGGTTTGGCGGTTTATCCGAGAATCTATAAGAGACAGAATTTTGCAGAATGTATAAGAGACAGAATGTACGAACATAAAAATTTTTTTTTGAGTCGCCGCGATACAATTGGCGATCAATTATTACTAATTTTTCAGTCATTACGTCCAATTCACTTTACTTAAACCCCAAAGTTCCTTGTTTACTTTTCGAGTTATATATTTGTTTCCTGATTACCTATCGATAATCGATTGGCGTTGAATTCCTAGAGTTCTTGAATGGTGAAACCAACGCTGGAAATTTCAGCGTTGGTAGACCACCTAAAAATTGACAAGTCGATCGCGAAAGAGTGGCTGAAACAGTGATGTCGAAACTACTTGGGTCCAATGCCTAGCAGTGGACGTAAATTAATTGAAAAAAAAGACATTGACATAATTTTGTTATTATATTAATAAGGATCAAACAATTTTGATTCGTTGTATGCATAAAAGCACATCGCGTGACGTAACACGTTACGGTTCGTCCGGGTGACATTGCAATTAGCGACATGAAAAGTTCCAGAATTACACACTCACCTATGTCATTAATCTATCTATATATAGATAGTATGTATGTATGTTCATTATAGATTCCGAAACGGCCAAATTGATTTGAATGAAATTTTCAGACATCTTTAAATCGATTCAGCGGACAATCCTGTAAATTTTGGTGGATATCTTTTTCATTAAGTTTTGAACTCTCAATGATTGATTTGTTTCAAGGGGAAATCGAAATCAGAATGAGCTACACCAACGCGTGTCCAGACCGCTAGACCTTTATATGTCCATTTAAATTTTGCGATTGAGTAATTCAAAACATGTCCCAATTTCGATTAAACTTTTCACTTTTTATTTATTTATTTAACTCAAATCATTTCTAATTTACAATTTGTAGATACTTAAGTTGACTTACTTTAAACATCACAAAATATTTATCAAAGACATTGTTGCGAATTCCTGATCCCCAAACTAGGAGTGCTATGGGAAGTCACACTTTCACCCGAACATAAGTGATTAGCTAACTTATTCTTTTATTTTAATACACACACACAATAAGTATAATACTATAATACTATATAAGTATAATACATATAAATATCTATAAATACATATGAAACGAAAATTTATAAAATTAATAAATAAAATTAATAATTCACTCCTTATAATTAGATTGCATGTTTTCTTCAGATATTTAAGTTCATTTAATGTTTTACCTTGGTTTAGGATGTGTCAGGTTTCATTATAAATCCAAAACTACTTCCCGAGAGTTATACTTAGATTTACGTAGAATGTTTAAATTCTTGTTTGCATATGTGTAAAGTAATGGTTTTGACTTGACTGTTGGCGCAGTGGGTAGTAGCCTTGCCTACAGCTTCGCGTGTTGCAGGTTCGATTCTCGCCGAAAGCCAACATTTTGTATAATTATGTATTTGTATATGTGTTTGTATTTAAGTATGTATTTAAAATTATAAATGTAGTATAATGTAGCGCTGGGACTCGGTAATGGTAAACTCTTGCGAGTTTCTTCTGACTGATGCGAAATCAGACCAGCTTGGCACAAATGGCTTCCCCCGAGACCGAGGGCCCCCATGTATATAAGCTGTGATAGCCCAGTGGTGAGACCGTGCGACTCTTTAGAGACGAATATAGGTTCAAACCCAGCAGGCACCAATGAGTATTTCTATTAAAACTTATGTGTCTAATTGATATTTGCAATTTATCATACGCTTTTCGGTGAAGGAAAACATCGTGAGGAAACCTGCATATCTCTAGAGAATTCTAGGGACATGTGTAACCTACCAATCCGCATTGGAGCAGCGTGGTAGGTCTTAGCTCGAATCCTTCTCTCCAAAAAAAAACAGAGAGAGGAGGCCTATTCTCAGCTGTGGGATATCAACAGGCTGTTACTTTTATGTAGTAAATTTACCAGTCGTCCATCACCCATAACACAAGTATTAAGTTACTTACTTTGGGGTCGGACGACCGTGTGTGGAAGTGTCCCATATATTTATATTTATATTTATATTTTTCGTTTATTGGACTATATATTGTCATTTTAATCCAAAAAAAACTCACGTTTCTCCTTGACATATTATTTAATATACTATTTTTATGTTATAGGTTGAGAGTGGAGCAAGCCCGTACTCCCCAGAGCACGGGTTGGTAGTGCGTTCATTCGTCTACCTCTACAAACTTATCCGCGACCGGCCTAACTCTCACTTTATTTTAAAAGCTTCTTTTTTGGAAATATATAACGAGAAAGTAAGTTGTATATAAGAATTTATTTTAAGAAGATATTCAACAGAAAGCTTTTTTCCATGTATTTTCATTAGCTTAGCTTTCATTAGTCCTTCTTTACTCAGTAGTTTTTTTTAGTTTATAGTTAACTCAGTGTTTTTTGTCATAGTTACTTTTACCATAGTACAAAAATGAGTTGATCATATTGACTTATACTTGTGATACATCAAGTTATATCTGATTTTTTTAAACCAATATTTTAAATTCCAAAGTTGGCCAACATATTACACAGTCATGTTTTTTTACCCATCAACTTATAAATATAAAAGTAAAAAAGTAACGTAACGGCCTGTTACTATGCCCACTGCTGGGCTAAGGCCTCCTCTCTCCGTTTTTGGAGAGAAGGATTGGAGCTAAGACCTACCACGCTGCTCCAATGCGGATTGGTAGGTTACACATATCTCCAGAATTCTCTAGAGATATGCAGGTTTCCTCACGATGTTTTCCTTCAGCGAAAAGCGTGTGATAAATTGCAATTATCAATTAGACACATAAGTTGTCCGTCACCCATAACACAAGTATTAAGTTACTTACTTTGGGGACGGACGACCGTGTAATTGAAATGGGGCTACTACTCTCCTCTCCGCAACTCCCCTCTCCGCGCCTCACCGCACCTCTCCGCCACAATTTTCAGTCCTCCTTTTCCTGGCATTACAATATATAAGGAAATATATATTAATTTCAGGTAATAGATCTTTTAAATCCGGGCAGCGCTCGCAAACCGCAGCAAGTGAGGTGGTCGAAAGAGACGCGCAGTTTTTACGTAGAGAACTTGTTTACCGTTGATTGCGAAGAATTGGACGACTTATTTGCAGTGTTAGAAGAAGGTAAGATTGTTAAGACATGGAGAGTAGACCGCTGGAGCGGCGTAGGAGAGGTGGTTTCCCATCTCTTGCTCCTGCTATTTTGTTTACGCGGTGCAGAGCGCTTGTGCGAATATGCAATAACTGAAGTGTTAAATTTTCAACGAAATATAAATTTTTTCCAATTTTATAATTCCCTTACCATCACATATAGTCATGTATTATTTTATTTTTATCCCCTTATTTATTTATCATTTGCTTAGGCGTGTGACATCTTATTGACACCTTATTCTTGTTAATATTTACGCCTATCATCACTTTTCTGCTTCTGTTTGTTTGCTTACTGCACCTATTTAAATTTTCCTTTTAACCCTAAGGTTGACTGGAAGAGAACGCTTAATTTAGTGTTAAGTCCGCCTTTTGTACTTTTATTTTAATTGTGCAATAAAGAATAAAAAATAAAAATAAAAAATAAATTTTTGTGCTTGTGTACGAAAGCGCTATAAATAGATATTGTATTGTATTTCTACAATAATAGTACATTTACACTGATAATTAAAGCAATTCGTGCAAAATTATTTCCTAACCATTCCGAAATATCAAAAATGCACAGCGCTAATATTCAAGTTTTCACTTCTTCATCATTCTCCTGCCCTTATCCCACTCTAAGTGGGGTCGGCACAACATGTTACAAACCTGTTGTCATATGATTTGGATACGTATTTTACGACCGGCCTGCCTGACGTCAACTTACCTTAGTCGCCTTTTACGCCTCGGTAAGAAATGAGGGTGGTCTATTCTATGCAACCGGATACCACACGGCATGTCATTGAGATTAGCAATGTTAAAATTATTTTGCTATAATGAATAATAAATGATTATAGCTAAATAATTTTATTATTACCTTTTTTTGATTGATTGCTTTTGTCGTTGATTTTTGTAAAATCTATATATATGCTAATAGCTGAAAGCTGAAGAGTTTGTTTGATTGTTTGAACGCGCTAATCTCAGGAACAATTTGAAAAACTCTTTGATTGTAAGAGTCCATTTACCGAGAAAGGCTATAAGACTACATAATAACACGTGAAGATGAATAGGACAGGAGCAGCAGTAAAAAATATTGCAAAAACGGCAACATTTAAAGCTTTCCTTGCGTGCGCTAAGCAAACGGTGAAATTTATGAAATTTATATACTACAAAATTGTTCCCCTCTAAAAATTTCTAAATAAAAGTGAATCATCAACATCTAATCAAATCAAATATTCTTTATAGTACAACTAAAAAATACAATATGTAATAGTACAATAAGAACAATTATTAAAAACCTATATAACAATCAGTGGCACAACTGGCAGCCTTATCGCTAAAGCAGCGATCTCTTCCAGGCAACCTTCTTGTAATGGAATCGTAAAATTTATAGTATAGGCAGTACCATGTCACGTATATCTTAGTTTTTAAGGTTAACCCACTTTAACCAAAACTAATATGTGTTACGGTTTACTCTCTGCCATCGCAGGAAGACTTAGTTCCGCCGCTTACGCTGTTAGAAAAATTAGACATTTAACCGATGTTGAAACAGCGCGACTTGTTTATTTTGCTTATTTCCACAGCATTATGTCATATGGAATAATGCTGTGGGGTAAAGCCGATATAGAAAAGATTTTTGTTGCCCAAAAAAGAGCCATACGGGCTATCTATAATATGAAGCAACGTGAGTCCCTTCGCGAAAAGTTCCAAGAAATAGGCATACTGACTGTAGCATCACAATATATATATAGTAATATTCTATTTGTACGGAAAAATATAAGTACATATAAAACAAAATTTGATGTATATCATAGACATACGAGAGGTCACAAACAGCTTGCGATACCTGCGTCGCGACTCAGCAGAGTAAGCAACTCGTTTGTTGGTCTCGCTATTCGCTTCTATAATAAAATTCCTCAATCCATTCTAGACCAGTGTAAAGAAAGATTTCAATCAAGTGTAAAAAATATGCTTATACGTAAAGCATATTACAAAATTGAAGATTATTTGGATGATAAGAAAGCCTGGATTTGAAAATCCTTTCAGCTTCATACAAGACAGCGGTTTAATAATGTATAATTGAAAATATTTAAAAGATTGACCGCCGAGTTTCTTGCTGGTTCTTCTCGGTAAGAGCAACATTCCGAACCAGTTGTAGCGTCATAATCATATTGATGCTTGACGATTCAAAAGTGCCTGAAATGGTTTATTTGAATAAAGATTATTTTGATTTGATTTGATTTGACTCAAATAATAAGAGTGCAGTCCACGGGAAAGAAGTTGCGTTTAAAAGCTAGTGGTATATAAGGTATGAGAAATCGTGCGGTCGGCGCGCACGCTATGAACGCCCACTCGTCGCGCTCGCACACGTTGCTCAGCGTGCATATACGACGAGACGTGGGGTCCGACCGTGACGTCACGTGCTCCACGCACGGCAAGATCAACTTCGTGGACCTCGCGGGCAGTGAGATGACCAAACGGACAAAGAGCAGCGGGAAGACGTTGGAAGAGGCGAATAACATCAATAGAAGCCTAATGGTGTTAGGTAAACCTATACTAATATTATAAAGAGGAAAGTAATAATAAAATTATTTTGCTATAATCCGCGATACAGTAAATAGAAAATATATATAGTGTTAAATGTATAGTGGATTTTCCGCACAAACGTGCGGGCGGATGAAACAACCTCCGAGACCTGGGCCCGTCGTCTCGGCGTCTCAACCTACCTTATGCGGCCGTCAGCTGTATGCGGTCCGGCCTCATGAATCACTGCGTGTATATGTGTACGTGTGTGTGTGTGCTTGTATGTACTTGGCCGATTCCCGAAACCGTTGGCTCGCCTCTGCAGTCTTCCACGGACACGTAATGTCTGTTTCTCCCGGAGTATACACTTCACCAACGCGGTTAAATAACACAAATAACACCCGGTGTGCACACAACCTTCGTAAGGTCACACGTTATTGAATCGTCCCTATATCGGGGAACAGTAACCCCAGCGCGCACTAAAACCGCGGACGGTCGCGTCTTCTCACACGTTTCACTGGTTAAACGCGTCACTAAATACTTATATCAATATCAAAAGTCAATACAGTCGTGGCACTACTGAAAATAACACCCGAATAACGCAAAATTACACGTGCGTGTTGTAACAGAATGCCGTATACGGGCACGCGCCGCCTGTACTTATCGTAATCCAAAACGTTACTAACTAACGGACGCGACCGGCGGCAATCGAATGCACAAAGGTCGTTGATCCGGCCGGTCGCGCCGCGTGGCGCGCGTCAATTTGTACAAAACAGTGGACTATCCGTATTTTCATACCCGATACGTGCAGGATTCGTAAAAACACATGCACAAACCTCCACCACTTCCACCACAATACACAAGCACTACACACGTTCACTATCACAAACTCAACAATCGTTTCGCCCCACAACCGAAGCATCATCAGGAGATAGACTCCACGACAAAATCGCAAAGCTGCTTTGCAAAATTGCTTTGCGATTTTGTCGTGGAATCTATCTCCTGATGATGCTTCGGTGGCGGTTCTATAAATTATATAAAGAGGAAAGATTTGTATGTTCGCATGTATCTTTAAGCTGTGATAGCCCAGCGGTGAGACCGTGCGACTCTTTCGAATGGAACACAAGTAGGCACCGGGCAGACAGCAATGAGTTTTTCTATTAAAACTCATGTGTCTAATTGATAATTGCGATTAATCACACGCTTTCGGTGAAGGAAAACATCCTGAGGAAACCTGCATATTTCTAGAGAATTTTAGAGATATGTGTAACCTACCAATCCGCATTTTAGCAGCGTGGTAGGTTTTAGCTCCAACCCTTCTCTCCAGAAACGGAGAGAGGAGGCCTATTCCCAACAATAGGATTGTAACAGCCCGCTACAGCAACTAATTTAATTATTACTTTCAACCTTTCTACTTTACTTGAACCATCAAACGTAATTGTTCATCCTAAATTGAAACTCGAAAATCTTTTTGATGTTTACGGTTTTATGGTATACGCAAGACATAAACCCGAATACTAATGATATCTCAAGAATGTTTTGAACAGGTTATTGCATAGCTCAACTGAGTGACGGCAAAAAGAAGGGCCACATACCGTACCGGGATAGCAAACTCACAAAGCTGTTAGCAGACAGCCTGGCGGGCAATGGAGTCACTTTAATGGTAATCAGTCAGTATTGTAAGCCTTATTTGTAAAATTCCTTTAAGATATGTATGTAGCGAAGAGATTTATACACATAATAATAAGACGAGGAGAACTGTAGCGAATAGATTTATTGTTTCGTGATCTTCGTTACAAAAGTATATCATCGACCGGCACGGGCTTCGCGTCGCGATGTGCGGGGGCGACTGGAGACTCGTGGCGGCCGGCCGGCCGCGCGTCCTCGGCGCGCGCGCAGCTGAATAAGATAAGCGGGCGCGGCGTGCGGGGGGGGGACGCGCTCCAAAGTCGCTATATCATATATGAAATGTAAATAAGAATCACGTTAGTATAAGTGCCTATATGACCCCCCTGGGAATAAAATGGGCTATGGAACATAGCGTTCCGGAAACCGGACAACTCGTCCAGAGCGGGTCTTACGTACAGGCTGTGTATCTTCTTTCGCTTCGTTAGCGTCTTCTACATAAATAAAAGCCGGTTTGACTCGATCAATGCTGACTTTAACAATTTTGCTTCCAACAATCAGATCTAAAGTTTTATTTGATCTCGCAATAATCTTGTATGGGCCCGCATATGGAGGTTCAAGTGAGCCTCGTAGAAAATCTTGTCGCAGGAATACGTGGGTTGCATCAGCTAAACTTTTGTGAACGAAAACTTTACGATGCGAATGGTTTGATGATGGCGTAGGACGTAAATCAGCCATTTTTCTCCTCAAATCTCTTACAAAATCGGGATACTCTGTTTTATCAGGTCCAGGTGTAAGGAACTCGCCGGGAATTCGAAGATGTTCGCCAAAAACCAGTTCAGCCGGTGAACACTGTAAATCTGCTTTCCATGCAGTTCTAAGACCAAGAAGAACTACAGGAAGAGATTCAGTCCAGTTCTTACCACCATGCGTCATTATTGCGGCTTTCAGGGTGCGATGAAATCGTTCGATCATTCCATTACTTTCAGGATGATACGCAGTTGTTCGGGCTAGCTTAATACCGTAGACTTTCGCTAAATTTTGGAATAATCGAGATTCGAATTGCCGCCCTTGATCCGTTATTACTTTTCTCGGACAGCCATACCGGGAAATCCAGCCTACCACAAATGCTTTAGCAACAGTTTCCGCCGTTATGTCTGGAATTGGAATAACTTCTGGCCATCGAGTATACCGGTCAATAGCTGTTAAACAGTATCGGTTACCTGAAGAACTCGGCAATGGACCTATTAAATCAAGATGTAACTCAGAGAAGCGAGCATCAGGGATACCAAAATTGCCTGCATGAGATAAAGTATGCCTTGTTACCTTTGATCTTTGACACGGTACACACTCTCTTACCCAATGTCGAACATCTTTTCTAAGAGACGGCCAGATAAAACGCTCTGAGATTAATTTAATCGATGCGGCTGCACCTGGGTGGCTTAAGCTGTGAAGTGATTCGAAAATTTTTCGTCTAAAATCAGAGGTTACAAAAGGTCTTGGTTTAGCAGAAGATACGTCAAAATGAATGTAAATATCAGTATCTGGTAACAATATTTTTTTAATTTTGAGTGACGAGTTACTATTGATGAGACTCAACAGCTCCGGGTCATGTTTTTGCGAAGCGGCGAGATCCGTCATGTCTACCGGTAAACTAATTTCTTCTATACGGGACAACGTATCAGCCACTTGGTTTTCCTCACCAGAGATATGTTTAATGTCTGTGGTAAATTGTGAAATAAAGTATAAGTGATTTATTTGCCTCGGAGAGCCTTTATTCTCCTTTTGTCTAAATGCGAAGATTAGGGGCTTATGATCTGTAAAAACTGAAAAATTTCGACCTTCGACCATATGTCTAAAATGCTTTATAGACTCGTACACCGCCAGTAATTCTCTATCATAAGCACTGTATTTCTGCTGTGCAGGATTTAATTTTTTAGAGTAAAAAGCTAAGGGTTGCCAATTATTACCAACCTTCTGTTGGAGGGCAGATCCTATAGAAGTACCTGAAGCGTCTGTGAACAGTGCAAGTTCAGCTCCTTGTACTGGATGGGCTAACATGGCTGCCTCAGAAAGACTTTTCTTACAAAGTTCAAATCTATCTAGTAGTGCTTCATTCCAGGATATAAGTTTTGTACCTTTCATATTTGGACCAGCTAATAAATCATTGAGGGGAGCTTGCATTTCAGCAGCGTTTTTAATAAACCGCCTATAAAAGTTTATCATTCCCAAAAATCGTCTCAAGCTTTTAACTGTCTTGGGAAGTGGGAAATTTTGCATAGCTCGTATTTTGTCTTCAAGTGGTCGTACCCCTTTAGCAGATACTGAATAGCCTAGAAAAGTTACCTCTGGCACACCAAATTTACATTTTGTTGCATTGATGACAACGCCATACTTCTCCAACCTGGCGAGTAAGATGCGTAGATGCTCTTCATGTATCACCACATTTTCTGATGCGACCAGAATGTCATCAATGTATGGAAAACAAAAGAACTCCAAATCGCGTACTAGCTCGTCCATAAAACGCTGAAACGTCTGAGCAGCATTCCTCAGGCCGAATGACATAAATGGGCATTCAAAAAGGCCAAAAGGCGTGGTAATCGCGGTTTTAGCTACGTCCTCTGGGTTAACTGGGATCTGTTGATAAGCCTTCACCAAATCAATAACAGAAAAAACAGTACACCCATGCAGATGATGAGAAAAATCTTCAATATGACGCACCGGGTACCTATCAGGAATAGTCCTCGCATTTAATGCGCGGTAGTCTCCACAGGGCCTCCAGTTATTATCCTGCTTAGGAACCATGTGCAGTGCCGATGCCCAAGGTCCGCTAGAATATCGTACCGCGCCATCTCTAAGCATCGCCTCAAATTCTGCCTTCGCTGCCCTTAAACGGTCTGGGGCCAATCTTCGCGGCCTGCAGAATACCGGTGGCCCCGGTGTTGTATTAATATAATGTACTGTGGAGTGACATACCTCTTTCGGAGCACCCGGTGGCCTTGTGATGGACGGGAACTCTTGCAGTAAATGATGATAGGGAGATGAACCACTGAGAGTTTTGATACTTTCAATGTCAAATGCGCCAGCCGTTGCAATAACCGAAATTTTCGTAAGTGGATCAATTAATTTTGCGTTTCGACAATCCACCAACAAATTATAAAACGACAGGAAGTCTGCACCTATAATAGGCTTCGACACATCTGCCACGATAAACTTCCAATTAAAATCCCGTCGTAGACCTAAATTCAGCAGCAGGTGAATATACCCGTACGTAGGTATAATAGTACCGTTTGCTGCCGTCAACTCAAAATTGACTTTAACTCGTCGCTCCCTTAAAAGTGTGCGAGGATATACGCAAAGGTCAGAACCGGTGTCTACTAGAAATGTCTTTTTAGAACGCAGATCCGTAACGAAAAGACGGCTGGAAACGCCACAACAATCGCCCGCCGTCGTT
The DNA here is from genome assembly GCA_947086505.1 of Morpho deidamia. Taxonomy (NCBI): domain Eukaryota; kingdom Metazoa; phylum Arthropoda; class Insecta; order Lepidoptera; family Nymphalidae; genus Morpho; species Morpho deidamia. The sequence continues at coordinate 15,429,709 of CAMTZC010000022.1, forward strand.
AACGATTGTTTTTTAAGTTTTCCGCTGAATAATCACATGGCGAAATGCATTTCTCTGCTTTCTCACGGAAATTGAAATGATACCAACATAAGCGCCGCCCTCCCACCGACCGAAATGATCGGCTTCTAGAACGACTTCTTGAACTTCGTCGATGGCGATTATTGCCCCGATTGCGACCTTGACCTTGACCCGATCCACGTCTGTCAATTTTCACGGATAGTTCTTTAAGTTGACGAGATAGTTCTGATATTTCACTACGTACCTCTTGACGGATTAACTCACTAACGCTTGAAGTTGTTGATGACGTACTAGCCACCTGTGCTACGGGATTGCCGGGAACGATTTCCACGACGCGGTCTATTAATTCAGCGACGGCTTCTAACGGTCTGTCGTCTTGTTGTGCAACTATAGTCTGTAAGTAAACTGGTAAGCGACTTGTCCAAACTGTTCGTAAAAAATTTTTAGATACTCCTGGGCCAGCCAAATCTTGCAGATGGCGTAAGAAAGCTGAAGGCTTCCGGTCACCTAACTCTTCGTGAGACAAAAGTTGCATTATTTTCTGCTGTTGTGAAGCCGATAAACGCTTAATAATTTCAGATTTTAGGGTCTCGTATTTGCCAGTGGCCGGGGGATTATCTATGAGTTCCTCTACTTTTTCGATTACTTGTAAATCCAAATTACCAAGTAGTGTATAGTATTTGGTGTTATCTGAGGTAATATTGTTTAGCAAAAATTGAGCTTCGACCTGACAGAACCATAACTTTGGTTTTTCTTTCCAAAAGGGAGGTATTTTTACACTAACCTTTGCTAGCTCCGGTTCATTCCGTCTTGCCGAAGTCCTTTCGGATTCACGCTCTAAAGTTCTACCAGCCCCGGGCGTCGACTCCTCTTCACTCGACATTCCGTACGCTTTCTATATCGCTTATCCAATTATTTATATCAGAGTCACCACTGTAGCGAAGAGATTTATACACATAATAATAAGACGAGGAGAACTGTAGCGAATAGATTTATTGTTTCGTGATCTTCGTTACAAAAGTATATCATCGACCGGCACGGGCTTCGCGTCGCGATGTGCGGGGGCGACTGGAGACTCGTGGCGGCCGGCCGGCCGCGCGTCCTCGGCGCGCGCGCAGCTGAATAAGATAAGCGGGCGCGGCGTGCGGGGGGGGGACGCGCTCCAAAGTCGCTATATCATATATGAAATGTAAATAAGAATCACGTTAGTATAAGTGCCTATATGTATGCTATGTAATCCTTTTAATTTTGCTATTCTCAGTGACATGCCGTGTGGTATCCGGCTGACTAGAATAGACCACCCTCATTTCTTACCGACGTGTCGTAAAAGGCGACTCAGGTGAGTTGACCCACCGTCTGGTATCCGGTTGAGTAGAATAGACCACCCTCATTTCTTGCCGAGGGGTCGTAAAATACGACTAAGGTAAGTTGACGTCAAGCAGGCGGCTAATGGTAAAATATGCAGCCAAATCATGTGACAACATATTTGTAACACGTTGTGCCGACCCCACTTAGAGTGGGATAAGGGCAGGGGGATGATGATGATCTATCAGTAACATTTTGGGTTTATTGTTAGGAGCAGGAACAGGTAAACGTATTATACTTTCTTTTATATATTATGTATTTATCTAAGTATGTATTTCATCCTGTTCCCAAACAAAAAAAATCAAGTTAAAAAAGCTTTTGACAAAATTTCATGTCCCCACTGTTAACCGTTGAGTAGTCCCCTCGTCTGGAGCCAATCCTGGCAGCATCAGGTCATGCTTATCATAAACATGCATTATCGTTGGTACTGGACCAGTATGTAAAATTTCATCTCAATCAGACATCGGAAGAGGGTCAAATTTAACTTTTCCTTACACGGCAAGTTATTTAAAAGCTTAATTTTTTTTTTGTATGTACTTTCTATTATACAAAATGACATCAATACATTATATCAGGCAAACTGAGATCATTATATCCACACTAATGTCATGTGTAACATGTTATAAACATGTTGTCACATGATTTGGCTGCGTATTTTACGACCGGCCGCCTGCCTGACGTCAACTTATCTTAGTTGCATTTTGCGACGCCCCCGGTAAGAAAGAAGGTGGTCTAATTTACTCAGCCGGACACCACACGGCGGGTCCACTTACCTTAGTCGCCTTTTACGACACCTCGCTAAGAAATGAGGGTGGTCTATTCTACTCAGTCGGATACCACACGGCGGGTCGACTTACCTTAGTCGCCTTTTACGACACCTCGCTAAGAAATGAGGGTGGTCTATTCTACTCAGTCGGATACCACACGGCGAGTCGAATTACCTTAGTCGCCTTTTACGACACCTCGCTAAGAAATGAGGGTGGTCTATTCTACTCAGTCGGATACTAAACGGCATATCGGACAAGCAGAGATAACATCGCATTTATAATATGACTTTGAAACATGTTTTAGATAGTAGTACAGGTGAACATGTTTCCAGATCGCCTGCATAGCGCCCACTAAGTCAAATTTGAACGAAACCATCAACACCCTGCGGTACGCGGCGCGCGCTAAGAAAATTAAATCAAAACCAATCGTCAAAATGGTAATCTTATTTCTAACCAATCAAACCTTCGCTTAGGTAGAACATAAAAAAAGCATTTCATAGATTTTCTTAATCGCGAATTATTGCAAAATAATTCAAAAGTAATAATTATATTATTTTATTATAACTTGCGATAAACTTAAATTATCGCGGATTATACGTTTTTATAACAGCATTCCTTAAGATTATCTGGACTTGCCTTTACACAAACGGGTCAAGTTAAAAAAGCTTTTAAAAAACTTTTTTAACTCCGGCTGAGTAGAATAGACCACCCTCATGGGTCAAGTTAAAAAAATCTTTTAAAAAGCTTTTAAAAAGCCGGAGTTAAAAAAGCTTTTAAAAAGCTTTTTTAACTACGGCTGAGTAGAATAGACCACCCCCATTTCTTAGCGAGGTGCCGTAAAAGGCGACTAAGGTAAGTTGACCCATCGTGTGTTATCCCGCTGAGTAGAATACACCACCCTCATTTCTTACCGAGGTGTCGTAAAAGGCGACTAAGGTAAGTTGACCCACCGTGTGGTATCCAGTTGAGTAGAATAATCCACCCTCTTTCTTACCGAGGGGTCGTAAAATACGACTAAGGTAAGTTGACGTCAGGTAGGCGGCGGGCGTAAAATACGTAAACGAATCATGTGACAACATGTTTTTAACATTTTGTGCCGACCCCACTTAGAGTGGGATAAGGGGAGGAGGATGCGTGGATATAGCTTCCCTCCAACCCTGTACAAGATATTAATAACTATTAGTAACTAGTGATAAGAATTATTGTTTGAAAAGAGCAACCGTGTTCTTGCTGGTTCTTCTCGGTAGGAACAGCTTTCCGAACCAGCAGTAGATGTTGACGATTCAAACGCACTTGTTTACAAGTTTACTTGAATAAAGAATATTTTGAATTTGAATTCAATTTTGAATTTGATGATGATAGAATCACTCGCTAACACGATCCTTTTTTTTATTTCTCTACATACTGTAAATAGAAGTGTATTTTGCATTAGGACGCGAGAGACGCCTTGATACTGAGTTTAAAAAGGGAAGTAGAAGCGCTGCAGACTGAGAACCATCACCTCCGGGCTGCGCTCCACGTACACACAGACTACAACGCCGATAGTTACAGTAAGTTGTATTAAAAAAACAGCAGGCATAGGGGGACACTTCCTCTCCTACGCCACAACGGCGATCTACTCTTTTTTTATAGAATACGATGGGAAACGAGAACGCGGTTTACGTTATCGCTTAACTTATTTAAGATTAATTTATTTAGGCGTTACTTTGCGGAGATTCATAATACAAAAGTAATAATAAAATTATTTTGCTATAATCCGCGATACAGTAAATAGAAAATATATAGAGTCCTAAATGTATAGTGAACTATCCGTTTTTTTATATCCGTTACATACAGGATTCGTAAAAACACATGCACGAACCTCCACCACTGCCACCACAATACACAATCGCAAAGCGATTTGCGATTTCTGTCGTGGAGTCTATCTCCTGATGATGCTTCGGTTGCGGGGCGAAACGATTGTTGAGTTTGTGATAGTGAACGTGTGTAGTGCTTGTGTATTGTAGTGACAGTGGTGGAACTGTGCCAGCGCCTTCGCCCGCGTGGAAATCAGCGTGTCATAATTGTTTTATAGAATTCAAATTCTAAACATAAAAGTAGCTATTGTGAGTTAACAATAAGAGATAGAGTAATGCTATCGCGGACTTTTATGTAGGATTTTCATAGATCTACAATTCTCTACTACATTACTTCAGCGTATCTCTGCTGGTTTACGCAGTGCACGCGACTTAAGCTCCCAGCAAGCAAGTTTTTTAACAACTGTGCGATCTGTTCAACACAATTTGCATAATACCGATATGTACTATTTACCTAAACCATCCGGTAGTATTGCACTATTTATTGTTGAAAATCGTGCAAAAATGCTTTCAGTAGATTTTGAGAAAATCGATTACATACAGACGGACAGCTTTTTGGAACTTCGTTTTATAATAAGTATAGATAAGTAATTAAGTTATTTAATTGTGGACGACCGTTTGTTAAATAAATAAGGCCCCCATTTAAAAAAGCTTCAGTGTCGCTTCTAATGCGGGTACAAGTTAATTAATTTCTAAGTAACATTAAATTATAACATTATTAAGTTATAAACATTATAACGACTGGCCCGTTAGCGCTGTGGGTAGTGACCCTGGCTTCAGCTCCGCGGGTCGCGGGTTCGATTCCCGCCGAGGGCCAACATTTTCTATAAACAAATTGTTGGTTCTTCGAGCCAAGGCGTGTATTTGTATTTAAGTATGTATTTAAACTTATATATGTAGTATATCTACCAGTTGTCCGTCACCCATAACACAAGTATTAAGATACTTCGTCGGACGACCGTATGTGTAAGTTCAAAAAAATATATAAAAAAATAAATAAAAAAAATATTACATTAGAAAAAAACTATCTATTATCAGACATTGGTATGGGTTCTTATAATTGATAAATTTACAAAATTAGTTCAATCGGTAAAAATGTATCGATGGGTACTTAGTACTTTCCACGTTGTTAATATAATCAAGGACCTTACTATGTTAGAATTTACATAGAGTTATCATATCTTAGCTAATGGCAAATTTCAAATTTTCTTTCTTTGTCTATCCGGACGTATCTATTTGGACGACCGTGTGTGTAAATGTCCCTTATAGGTATTTATTATTATTTTTTTTATCTCTGAGCAGGTCAGAGAAGCCGCAGCACACCACCAATAGAAGCGAACAAGTTGTATCAGCTACCTCAGAAAGAACTGGTAGAGTTGGTACAGTTGCATATGACAGAGAACTCAGCGCTTAGACAAGAGAACACCGAGCTGTTCGTGGTTAGAGATCAACTGCTGAGAGATCAAGAACTATTGAGCAGAGAAAACGAACGGCTTTTGAAGAAACTCGAGGATGTTAACTCGTGAGTGGTAACGTTAAATTTACAGCACGTAGACGGGCATTAGTGAATGTTAAATTTGGAGCACTTATTAATACATAAGTAATAATTTATAGAATTAGGCGTTACTTTGCGGAGATCCATAACACAAAAGTAATAATAAAATTATTTTGCTATAATCCGCGATACAGTAAATAGAAAATATATATAGTGTTTAATGTATAGTGGAGTATCCGTATTTTCATACCCGGTACGTACAGGATTCGTAAAAACACATGCACAAACCTACACCACCGCCACCACAATACACAAGCACTGCACACGTTGACTATCACAAACTCAACAATCGTTTCGCCCCGCAACCGAAGCATCATCAGGAGATAGACTCCACGACAAAATCGCGAAGCGTTTTTCATAGTGAACGTGTGTACACTCTACATTTAGCATTAAATAATATATTTTCCTTCATCGCGGATTATAAAGCAAAATAGTATTTTTATTACGTGTGTTCAATCAAAAATTCTATTAAGAAATCACTATATCAATTAAAATAAAATCAAAAAAGCTCTTGAAAGAACTTTTAATTCATCAAGGGTCAATTAGATTGAGTGAAGCTACTACTGGCTCGGAATGTTGCTCTTATCGAGAACCAGCAATAAACTCTGTGGTCAATCTTTTAAACATTTTTAACTTATATAATAAACTGCAGTTTTGTTTATGTTTTTAATTAGGAGCATAATGGATTGTAAGGATTCTGAACGATAATTTAATTTTAACAAATTGAGTACTGAATTCTAGTGCTTTAATAGTCAATAAATCAAAAATAAATAAAAATGGCCAATTAAAAAATATTAAACGATTGGAGTACATAAATGTATAAATAGTTTTAATAAGAAGAATAAAGGTTTTTTTAACTCAATATGACAATTTATTTTTCATAATAATAATCAGACGAATAAAAATTCCAGCTTTAAAAAGTAGGTACTTAAATTAAATAATTAAAATTGGTATCTAAATTTTTTTGAAGAAATTAATTTGTGCTCAAAATTTGTTTTATAGGACTTTATTTGGACAAAGCTGATGAGTTACAGGTCAGTGAACCAAAAACAAATGGCTGTGCATGACAACACTGCATTTAATCACCAAATTATGAAAGTTATACTAACTTTATTAGAACATGAAAGCTTAGCTTAATCAATTTAACAACCTTAACAAATAATACACCTAAATCTTCCTTATGAAACTGTTTATTAAAAAGAAAACCGCATCAAAATTCGTTGATTAGTATTAAAATACTTAGAAAGGTATCCAATAATATATCAAAACAATGATTTATAGAAGCAGGCGTTACTTTGCGGAATTCCATATTACAAGCAATACAACAGAACTAACTACTTTGCTATAATCCGCACGGGTTAAGTGAATGCATGCAAAGCCAATGTGTATGAAGCAGGCAAAATCTACGCACCTTATACATGCAGGACCAGTCACCACATGCACCCCAAGGCGCAATTCACCAGCAACAACGCACACAAAAGCAGCACACACACCCACCACCACAATCTCGACGATCGTTTCGCCCCGAAACCGAAGCATCATCAGGAGGATAGGCTCCACGATTTTTGTACGATTTTTGTCGTCAGATTGTGGTGGTGGGTGTGTGTGCTGCTTTTGTGTGCGTTGTTGCTGGTGAATTGCGCCTTGGGGTGCATGTGGTGACTGGTCCTGCATGTATAAGGTGCGTAGATTTTGCCTGCTTCATACACATTGGCTTTGCATGCATTCACTTAACCCGTGCGGATTATAGCAAAGTAGTTAGTTCTGTTGTATTGATCAAAACAATGCTTAAAACACTTTATTACGCGTAATTACTTTTATAACAATTATTTTTCGTCCAAAATGTAATAAATTCTCTATTTTTTAATGTCCACTCAAGTTGAGGCTAATGCCAATATTTAAACGTCCGAATAAACTAAACTCAAAACAATAATTATTATCTTATTATACAAATTTTAAAATTGCTAACATTAGTTTTTGAATCTACTACAAACACAAAGACCTAATACGAATAATAAGACTAATAAAATAATTTTCCCCATTTCTAAATTTACCATTCAGGGGAAAATGTCAGGGGGAAAGGTTAGGTTACTTAGTGCTCAGATTTCAATTACAGACATCAGAAACGACTCGGAGGGTCGTTGTAAACCCCTATTTTAGTGCAAGTGTTAAATTTTTATACAAAGACCTTCATTGCAGTGTTTGCACTCGTTCACCGATAATACCAGCAAGAGCAGCATACTCCGAAGTCAGCCCTGGGTTACCTGATGTTGACATCTGGACGAATCACATAAGCTCTGCAAACAGTACTGTCAGCAGATCTAGTTCACAACAATACGAACATTTAAATAGGAGATTCGATGTATCGCACTACGAAAACAAAAGTGACGTAACCACATAATAATGATTTGTAGTTCACAAACTTTTGCGTGCAATTGTTTTTCATTATATTTGAGTCCTATATAAAACGCTATATAATTAGAAATTGAAAATTCATTAATTTATAATATATTAAATATGTTATGGAGGTTCGTCGATGGTTCTTAAACTTCTGAACTTAAAATCGAATTCCACTTTCAACTCATATATAATTTGGTATATTGGTAACTAAATTGCATTTTATCTTGATATTTATATTTTATTAAATAAAGATAAAGGTAATAATTCATTGGCTTGCTCTTAAGTTTCTACATTCTTATACAGATTCAAATTCAAAATCTGTGGTTCCCATAATCCAAATTCTGTACATGTATTATTCAAACATCTTTCCTCCGAGGACAGCTCTTTCCATCATAGGTGAACCTTTTTGTCTTATTTTGGTGACAAGGTTTCTGTTGTCACAGATTGTAGTATGATTCACTCTTCAATAACTGGTCTTCAGATAGGTAAATAAAATATTCAACATTATTTAAATCATGTTGAATTTATTTTTGTTATTTTCCACATATGATTTACTTAATACTAATATCATTTGCGTAATTTTTTTCAGTATATACAAACTTTATTATAGTAGAATTAGAAAATGTTGACAATAACTGATAGTCCTTTGTAAATCAAAATAAAACTGCTTATTGGTGTGTTTGTTTGTTTTATTTTATATACAATATCTGGTCAGGTATATGGGATTTAAATTATATCAGAGCAACTACACACATATTTACTAGATTCCTAGGTCTCAGATATTCATCAAATATCAAAATATTTAACATCTTACAATACCATACATGTAGACAAGACAATCAACTTTCAATCAACATTCTAATGGAAACTATATCACATGCTTTAATACTATTATAGTGGCTGAATTCAAAATGAGACTTGATTGATACATTCCAATCTTTATTTCAATGCCATCTAAGACATCAAGCTACAAATTATCAAAAAAAGCTAGTGTTTTCTTGTTCTTACAAATTAAGGGTCTGTTTAACACTCACAAATTTTTTAGGTGCTATGCTATGATTTATTGCAATTTGCCACACAATACAACTGTTTTACACAACTTACACCACAGCACAAAAATATTAGTACCACTCATTATAGTTTTAATTAAAAAAAAGTATATCATCTATGCCATGAGAATATGTCATGAGAGTCACTAAGCCTTCCATGTAAAATTACTGCTAGTGTCTTCTAAAGCCATATTTCTTTCTCTCATAGAACAGATCTGTCTTAGAACTGCCTAAGTTTACAATCTTGGGACACCCGTCTCTCTGAAAAAAAAAAGAAGTAACAATAATATAAAAATAGATCAAACTGGTCACAATATACATAAGGTAGCCAGCATTTAATCTATGTTATAATTATGCCTACTCTTAAAAACTTATTACTACTCTTACTTTATATGATATATTAAGAGTTTAATACATCTTTATCTATCTTTAAAGATTCAGCACTAGATACAGAATGCTGAATAGTAAGTTAAACAACCTTAAATGTGTAAAAGTAAAGTAACAGCCTGTTAATATCCCACTTCTGGGAATAGGCCTCCTCTCTCCGTTTATTGGAGAGAAGGATTGGAGCTAAGACCTACCACGCTGCTCCAATGCGGATTGGTAGGTTACACATATCCCTAGAATTCTCTAGAGATATGCAGGTTTCCTCACAATGTTTCTTTTCACGAAAAGCATGTGATAAATTGTAAATATCAATTAGACACATAAGTTTTAATAGAAAACTCATTGGTGCCTGCCCGGGGTTGGACCCATGTTCGTCTCTAGAGAGTCGCACGGTCTCACCATTGGGCTATCACAGCTTTAAATGTGTAAGGGTTTTAATTAATAGGGATTGCTAAGCAAAAATGTTAATGTGTTCACTTTCATTACGGGTAAGGTAAGGGTAAGTATTATTAAAGAAAAGAACAACTCACATCTTTCTCTTGTATTGTACATTCCTTACAATAATACGCGTCAGACACGCCGGGTCCTCCGCAAATCACGCACCTCCCTTGATATGAACCATAATTACACTCATCGCATATTCGCACTAGGGTGCAAGGTCTTACATATGAATCGCAAATCACACATTTACCATCGCATTTTTCACACAAACGGCCTATAGCTGTAAAAAGAAAATAATTAATAAAATTACTCAAGAGGTTAAGAACACGAAATAACAAGCGGCGATAATTAAAAAGAACAAACTTACCAACACCCGGTTGTTTTCTACAGAAAATAAGATCGGGATGATGTTTTGCCATATCTTTAATTTAATATGAATGGCAAAAATTTTACAATGAATTTCAGTTTTTATATTATGCATAAAACAATACAAAATTACAAACAGATTATCGTAGTCTATGCTATGATCGTACTACTGACTAGGGATGTCAAAAAATAATAGATTTTTATATTATCGATTACTTTAACACAATAATCAATTTTTAATAATCTATTATTAACAAATTATAAATTGATTTTTTAAATCGATTATATATTACCCTCTAATTTTATTTTTTCACCCTCTTTTCCAACCGATGTAGCCAAACAACAAATTTTAATTGAATTTCGCAAAAAGCACATCATATATATTTTATTCGTAGTGGTATACTATAATTAGTCTTTATTCTTATTGAATATTTAAAAACAGAAAATCAGATTTGTAGGTTAGAAAAAAACAATTATAAATAAATCTTTTTAAATTTTTTATTATTTTATGCTCAATGCGAAATAGTAATTTTTAACTTATGTTTTGTTATATATTGTTATTATATATTGTTTATTGCTATAGTTGAGTTCTTAAAAATCATAGTTTCATTGTAATAGAAGAGGAAGCCGACCTAAAATATGCCCTATTACAAAATCGATTTAAGAATTTCAAATTTCTTTTCTAGGGCAAAACTTTATATGTCAACATGACATTTGAGTTTGACAAAACTAGCAAGCAATTTGCATCTGCATGTGATATTAGATGTACACATGTATTTTAGGATAAAGTTATAAACTTTTGTTCAAAAGTTCTAATTAACATATAATATGACTGAAGATAGTGAAAATAGTGATAACCAAGAGTCGGGGTCAGAGGAAAAGCAGCATAATGAACTTATTAACCAGGAAAATGAAGAAGAAAATGTATCATTTAAAGATATGGTAATTTTGTCTCTGTAATTATCTATAGATGAAATCTGATTAGCACATCGGACGAGGATAGTAAAAAAGTTTTCTGGAACATTTAAAAGTCCCATCAATCAAAAAGAAGAAGAGAATTTTCATAATGTTTATACTATTTGTAGGTTATACTTAGCTACATTAATTGTACTCATAGTTTTTTTGAGTATAAGTAAATTTATGACTCCAGTTCATAACACTAATATAAGTGAAATCAAGTATATTATTTATATAAGTTTAAAAAGAAGACAGTTATTTATCTATACATAAAAATGCAAGTAATTCTCCCTTGTAAATTATTCTCAGTTTATAATTATGGCAAAAATGTGGAAAAGTACTGTAAATACTCAATGCTAAAATCAGTAAGAAAATCTATGTAATGCTCAATGTAGCAAGCACTATGAATACTTTATATGACACAATGAGAGCTAGAGTTGCCTAACTGACAGTTTTCAATACTGAGTTTTATTAATTAATTAATAAGATGATTAGGGTTAGTCAAATCCCTTAAAAATAAAGAATATTTCATCATAAGAGAGTAAGAAAGCAAATATTTATGAAAGATATTAATTTGCTAAAGTTGATATTATTTAAAATCAGTGTTAATTTGTTTTTTCTTAATACTGTAACCTTTTGTTTAAGAAGTTAGGCCACTCTGGCTCTCATGACCTCATATATAGTTATTCTTTCATTATGAATTATAGCAAAATATTATTAATAACTTTTACCTATGGAAGTACTTCTGCATTCTATTAACAATTAACAGGCTTATATTACTTATGTGCTTTGGTTTCACAAGTTTTACTGTCTAAGACTGATTTTTATAATTTTAAGGGAATAGTGGACATATTATGTGAGGCATGTGCAGAATTGAAATGGAAACACCCATCTAAGATACAGAAAGAAGCTATACCTGTAGCACTACAGGGTAAAGATATAATAGGCCTGGCTGAGACAGGTTCAGGCAAGACTGGTGCATTTGCGTTGCCAATTTTACAGTCATTATTGGAAAATCCCCAGAGGTACTTTGCACTTGTGCTGACACCTACGAGAGAGTTGGCATTTCAAATATCCGAACAGTTTGAAGCACTTGGTAAGTTATGTATTTGTTATGTACTACACAACTTGCCCTGGCTTCTTTGCCATGCTGCTAATGTATAGTAGAACTTTAGGGCGTTAGAACTTTAGTCTATGTGAAATAATATTTGAAATGTTCATTTGAACTGTTTAAATGTTTAAATTAAGTAGATTTGCTTGAGCTTATCAATTCTCAATTGTAAAATTTAAAAAAGTGTGGTTTCTAATTATAGTGTTCTAGTACATACAGCTTCTGCTCTCTTCTATTAACATTCTTGCAGTGCATTGTTAAAGTCTTAAAAGCTAAAAATATCTGCAATAGAGCATTTACTTAAAAATTGCTAAAGTACTTAAAATAGAGGATTGATCAGAGATTGCTAACTGCATCAAATTATTCAAATTTCTTTATTTGCAGAAACATTTTTTTACAATAAGATTGCTTTATATTATTTTCTATTAGAAATGTTTCACCTATATGTTCATATAGGCATGCAAAATTACAAAGTTTATTGAATAAATTATGTGACTAAATGTTAAAGGGTTCTTTAATATATAGAATAGAATAGAAATAAAATTTATTTGCTTTCACATCACAATACAAATACAAAATGTATATTTTTTGACAAAAATGCTAATCTAATTTTTATTTATAGGTGCAAGCATAGGAGTGAAATGTGCTGTTGTAGTGGGAGGTATGGACATGGTGGCACAGGCTCTCACCCTGTCTAAGAAACCTCACATCATCATAGCAACACCTGGTCGACTTGTAGACCATCTTGAAAACACTAAAGGGTTCAATTTGAAGGCGTTAAAATATCTTGTGAGTATATTTTAAACCTTTCTTTTGTAGATAGATAACAGGTTAGGCCTGGAACCAGTATGGGTGTTTCATATATGATTAATTTATCCATCCAAGCCCATATTGATAATTTACTAGCTGTGCTATCAGCTTGTCCGCATGGAAATCAGCATGTCACAATTTTCTTCTAGAATTCAAATTTTAAACATAAAGTAGTTATTGTGAATTAACCATATGAGATAGAGACATGCTATCGCGGACTTTTTGTAGTATTTTTGTGGATCTACAATTCTCTATTTTCTTCAATAGATTACTTTAGTGGATCTCTGCAAGTATATGCAGCGCATGCGACTAAAGCTCCCAGCAAGTTCGTATTTAATAAGTCAATCTCTCTCAATCTCTTCAATACAATTTACATAATACCGATATCTACTATTTACCTAAACCATCCGGAAGTATTGCACTATCTGTTGGTGAAAACCGTACAAAAATCTGTTCAGTAGATTTTGAGAAAATCAATTACATACAGACAGACAGCTTTTTGGGACTTTGTTTTATAATAAGTATAGCTTTGGAGTATGCTGGTTTTTAGCTTTAACTGATCTTTTACCCAGTTAATATTGTGAGTTAACTGTACTTTGCATAAACTTTGTTGTAGAGTTTTATTGATAAAAATATGACCAGAGTAGCTGGTACCTTTCCCTAAATTATAATACTAACATGGGGATAGTTAAGGCAATGGCGCAAAGTACACACCGGCAGCCGCGTACTACAGTAGCAGGGGGGTGGTGTGAGTCAAGGGGCGCGACACGGGGTGGTGAAAAATGAGGAAATATTAAAAATTGCAGTCCAATATTAGTCTAGTTAGCTAAAGTGCGCCACCTCTGGGTCGGGGACTCTTTTAAAATGACGTAGGGAGGCATTGACCGCTTCGGGGACCTTTTCACGTTGGGCACCATTATTTAGCCATGACACTGATGTACAGGCCGTTTCCTACAGGTAATGGACGAAGCTGATCGCATACTGAACATGGATTTCGAAGTGGAAGTAGACAAGATACTGCGTGTGATACCTCGCGAACGTCGCACCTACTTATTCTCTGCCACAATGACGAAGAAAGTCCAAAAATTACAGAGAGCTTCCCTGCAGGACCCTGTTAAGGTAGAAGTGTCTACCAAATACCAGACCGTGGAGAAATTGCAGCAGTACTATATTTTTATACCTGTAAAATATAAGGTAAGGGTAAATATGTGTTAAAACATGTTTTTTTTTAGATTTTAAAGTTATAATAATATTATTTTGCTATAAATCCTTGTTTAAAATGATGGTTGTAATAATCACAGGCTATATTATTACTGTTATCATGATAGATTGACGATGAATTTGTATTATGGAATTCCTATATAGGAGTATTTTTTCATTATTAAATTTGTAGTCCATACTATAAATGCGAAATTTAACACAATTGAAGCTTGACAATTCAACAAATGACAAAATTGTCTCTAAGCAAAATCATCAGGTCGGCACAACATGTTACAAACATGTTGTCACATGATTTGGCTAAGTATTTTACGACCGGCCGCCTGCCTGACGTCAACTTACCTTAGTCGTCTTTTACGACACCTCGGTAAGAAAGGAGGGTGGTCTATTCTATGCCGGATACCACACGACACATACCTTAGTCGCCTTTTACGACACCTCGGTAAGAAATGAGGGTGGTCTATTCTATGCCGGATACTACACGGCACATACCTTAGTCGCCTTTTACGACACCTCGGTAAGAAATGAGGGTGGTCTATTCTATGCCAGATACTACACGGCACATACCTTAGTCGCCTTTTACGACACCTCGGTAAGAAATGATAGGATCCGGCATAGAATAGACCACCCATCTATTCTATGCCGGATACCACACGGCGTTGTCTATAAAGCAAAATCTGGACTATTTTTTTTTCGTAATCATGGTATTTAAAATATGAGGAGCTCACATTTGTAATGAAGGTACATTATAGGTCTTATAGTGTCAATATGTTGCGGGTTGACAGTTTCGCAGTGTTACAGTTTTCAGTGGAAGGGGGGGCAGCTGCCACCCCTTGCCCGTACCTCGCAACGCCCATGATCTGGGTCTTTAAAGTAACAGCCTGTTACTATGCCCACTGCTGGGCTAAGGCCTCCTCTCTCCGTTTTTGGAGAGAAGGGGATTGGAGCTAAGACCTACCACGCTGCTCCAATGCGGATTGGTAGGTTACACATATCTCCAGAATTCTCTAGAGATATGCAGGTTTCCTCACGATGTTTTCCTTCACCGAAAAGCGTGTGATAAATTGCAATTATCAATTAGACACATAAGTTTTAATAGAAAAACTCATTCGTGCCTGCCCGAGGTTTGAACCTATGTCGTCTCTAGAAAGTCGCACGGTCTCACCGCTAGGCTATCACAGCTTTTTTCTGGGTCTTTCTGATGTGAAATATCCCTTTGTTATTTTGAGTGATATTGTATAGGTACGATTCTACCAAAGTAGTGTGCAGCACATTTGTTTACAAAGGTTGTGTACAAAGTTCCCGCACTGTACTAAGCTGATATCGCGTTTAGCTTCTGTCTCCACAGGTAATGTTGTGTGTAACTTGTGTAAGCGCACAGTGAGGCACACATGTTCATTTAGAAATATTTTATAATCTTTATTATTATTTTCTGTAAAACCCTTCCTACTACTAATATTATAAATGCGAAAGTTTGTGAGTATGGATGGATGTTTGTTACTCTTTCACCCCATTCATCCGAATCCCCTTATAGCGGCCGCGTCCAACTATAAGGTGTTTAACTTCCCCAACAAGTTTCACAGGCGCCCTAAGAGCGTCCTTAATGACCCCGACGATGCTATTACAGCATCCAACAAGATATACACACAATACACACACAAACAGCGTCTTCGCCGGCGAAGACGAGGTCCCCGCTTGCGTCAAGCGGCCGCAGCCCTCTGCCGCGGCCGCCGTGATGCAGACTTCTTCAAAGTCAATGTGTTAGATACAGTCCTCCAAAACGCGCCGCTTTAAGCCGAGATATGGTCTCGCAGGAGACAGCCTTAAGGCGACGCGCTCAATAAGTTGAAGGCGAAGCTTCTGCGCTCGCCCATCCCACCGGTGACGCTGTAAAAGCCATTGAGGCTAACAGCATTAGACACATTTGAAAAAAACAACTCTTTCACAAAAAAATTATTGGACGGATTTGGATGAAACTTTACAGTTATATAGGTTTTACATCGGAATAACATATAGGCTACAATTTGTAATTATTTTATGTAATATAACGATATATTGCAATAAAGTCGGGAAAAATCTGGCCTCTGAGAGTATCTTTGCATACGCTGCCTAAACCATTGGAGTTATACAAAGATGATGTACCGTAGTATTGTTTGTCTTGAATAGTTCTAAATAAAAGTCCGTGATAACATAAATCTACTTTTTATGTGGAAACCACTATGACCAAAATTGTGAATCACAAATTTAATTAAATTAGATACTATTTTACAATACACATTTTAGTATTTTTATTAGACTCTTGTTATTAATTTTTTTTTATTCGTCCACTCATTAAAGATGTGCGCGTACAGACAAATGTTTTCGTTCAAGTAGCGGAAGCAAAACTGTGTTCGCGAACAACGAGTGCGTACGCGTCGACCCGGGGCCACTTTTTCAAGTGTACGCGCACAAATGTGTATAGACGTGCGCGAACGTTTCTAGAATATTCGCGTACAATTTGTTAATGTTTGCTTGAGTGAGTCATCATCATTCAAATTCAAATTCAAAATATTCTTTATTCAAGTAAACTTGTAAACAAGTGCTTTTGAATCGTCAACATCTACTGCTGGTTCGGAAAGCTGTTCCTACCGAGAAGAACCAGCAAGAAACTCGGCGGTTGCTCTTTTCCAACAATAATTCTTATCACTAGTTACATATAGTTATAAATGTCTTGTACAGGGTTGAAGAGAAGCTATATCCACGCATTCTTATCTTCCAGGTAATCCTTAATAGTGTAATACGCTTTCTGAATTAGCCTTTTTTTAATAGTATTTTTAAACTGCTGTAAAGGTAAAGTTAATGTAGATTGTGGAATTTTATTATAGAATCTTATACCCAAACCCACAAACGAATTACGAACTTTTGCAAGGCGCAAAGCAGGAACCGCAAGCTTATGTCGGTTCCTACTTTGTCTATTATCATTCTCCTGCCCTTAATCCCACTCTAAGTGGCACAACATTTTACTAACATATTGTCACATGATTTGGCTACGTATGTTACGACCGGCCGTCTGCCTGACGTCAGCTACCTTAGTCGCCTTTTACGACACCTCAGTAAGAAATGAGGGTGGTCTATTCTATGCAGCCGGATATCACACGGCACGTTTGCTTGAGTCAGTCGACCAGAGTAAACATTTGTGCCGCACACTGTGCTGCACAGTTCTGCACACTGGTGGAATTCCAGCTTATTGTTGTCAGCTGTGATAGCCCAGCGGTGAGACCGTGCGACTCTTACGAGGGGAACACGAGTTCACGGGTACCAATGAGTTTTTCTATTGAAACTCATGTGTTATGTGAATGTGTATGTGTGATTAATTGCACTCATAATTGCAATTAATCACACGCTTTTCGGTGAAGGAAAACATCGTGAGGAAACCTGCATATCTCTAGAGAATTCTGGAGATATGTGTAACCTACTAATCCGCATTGGAGCAGCGTGGTAGGTCTTAGCTGCAACCCTTCTCTCCAGAAACGGAGAGAGGAGGCCTTCGCCCAGCAGTGGGCATAGTAACAGGCCGTTACTTTACTTTTTGTTGTTGTCAGGACGTGTACCTGGTGCACCTCCTGAACGAGATGTCGGGCAGCTCGTCGATAGTGTTCGTGTCGACGTGCGCGGGCGCGCTGCGGGCGGCGCTGCTGCTGCGCGCGCTGGGCGTGCCCGCGGTGCCGCTGCATGGCCAGATGTCGCAGCACAAGCGGCTCGCGGCGCTCAACAAATTCAAGAGCAGGAACCGCTCCGTGCTCATCTGCACCGACGTCGCCTCCAGGTAAGAACGCCTCCTATACATACTGTTTTGTACAAATTAACGCGCGCGACGCGGCGCGACCGGCCGGAGCAGCGACCTTTATGCATTCGATCGCCGCCGGTCACGTCCGCCACTTAGTAATGTTTCGGATACTATAAAGACAGCACGCGTACGCCTGTATACGACTTTATGGTATAATGCACACGTGTAATTATGCGTTTTGGGTGTGGCTCTTAGATTTAAAGACGCGACCGTCCGCGGTTTTAGTGCGCGTTCGGGTTACTGTTTACCGATATGGGACGATTCAATAACGTGTGACCTTACGAAGGTTGTGTGCACACCGCGTGTTATTTGTGTTATTTAACCGATATAGTGAAGTGTATACTCCAATATGTGTGTGTATACTCAATAAGTATAGAAGCTAAACGGACAGAAATGAGACTACCTATATAAATTCTATGAGTGTACAGTGAACTGGTTTCAGAGGTTTGGACATCCCACACGTGGACGTGGTGATCAACCTGGATATCCCGTTGCATAGCAAGGACTATATCCACCGCGTGGGGCGCACGGCGCGCGCCGGTCGCGCCGGTAAGGCCATCACGTTCGTCTCACAGGTATGGTATAACTTGTAGTTCTATTACGTAACGTAACGTATTATTATTAGTATATTAGATACTAGCAAAGCCCCGCGGTTTCACCCGCGTCCATACAGATCTCGTGGTAGTGGAGAGTCTACGAAATCGGACTATAGATTTATTTTGTAGATTAATTTATTAAAAAAAATGGGTATCATTAGTATTCTTGGAATAAGAGCTAACTCACCAAATGCAGGCCCTGCTATAACGGTCGCTACAATGAATTTGTTATGGCATTATTTGCTTTCGATATACATTCTTAAATTCGTAATATCTTTTGATTGGGATGGCGGATTTAAATAATTTAAATAGTATTTTACTGTTATTGAAACAGTTATTAATAAAATATGATTTAATCGGATAAGGATTAATACAGAGATATGAATAAAATGGTTTGATTATTGTCTGCAATTTTATCAACTTTTACCATATAAAAAAGTAGTTATATTGGCATAACTATAATAGTTAGACATATGGTATCGCGGACTTTTTTGTGGATATTAATGTGTTCTATAATACTGTAGAACATTTTTTTGTTCTATTATCAATAGTTTCCGCAACGCACGCGATGATATCATCATCATAGCGGGTATCACGACTTGTAATCATCATCATCCTCCTGCCCTTATCCCATTCTAAGTGGGGTCGGCACAATATGTTACAAAAATGTTGTCACACGATTTGGCTACGTATTTTACGACCGGCCGCCTGCCTGATGGCAACTTACCTTAGTCGCCTCTTACGACACCTCGGTAAGAAAAGAGGGGGTCTATTCTATGCAGCCGGATACCACACGGCACATACCTTAGTCGCCTCTTACGACACCTCGGTAAGAAAAGAGGGGGTCTATTCTATGCAGCCGGATAACACACGGCACATACCTCAGTCGCCTTTTACGACACCAAGGTAAGAAAGGAGGGGGTCTATTCTATGCAGCCGGATACCACGAGGCACGTACCTTAGTCGCCTCTTACGACACCTCGGTAAGAAAAGAGGGGGTCTATTCTATGCAGCCGGATACCACAAGGCACATACCTTAGTCGCCTCTTACGACACCTCGGTAAGAAAAGAGGGGGTCTATTCTATGCAGCCGGATACCACACGGCACATACCTTAGTCGCCTCTTACGACACCTCGGTAAGAAAAGAGGGGGTCTATTCTATGCAGCCGGATACCACACGGCACATACCTTAGTCGCCTCTTACGACACCTCGGTAAGAAAAGAGGGGGTCTATTCTATGCAGCCGGATACCACAAGGCACATACCTTAGTCGCCTCTTACGACACCTCGGTAAGAAAGGAGGGGGTCTATTCTATTCTGCCGGATACCACACGGCGTCACGACTTGTAACATAATCGAGGAAATTTTAACATTGGACCTAACGCGATGATTTAATTTCAGTACGACGTGGAATTATACCAGCGGATAGAGCAGCTGATCGGCAAACAGCTGCCCCTCTACAAGACGGAGGAGAGTGAGGTTATGGTTCTGCAGGAGAGGGTCGCGGAGGCGCAGCGACTTACCAAACTCGTGAGTTTCAGACCGAAAGGGTTGTCGAATTTGCTAATCAGATACCTCAGTAACCTTAGAAAGGAGGGTGCCAGAATTGGGCCGGAATTGAACCAATAGCTGTTAAACGATATGAACTATCGGAGCGCGGTGTCGGGCGATAGATCGGTTACTGACCGGCCGTGGTTGGAAGTATTGGGAGTTGCTCGTGTCATTAATTGTGCACCAGTGGGAGACCGGGGTTCGATTCCCGCCTTCTGGGAGACCCGGCCATTCCGGCAGCACACATACAATAATACATCGAGGAGGCCTCGGCTCCCGATCAAGAACAAACAATATGGCGGCACGGATGACGTCACATTCTTCACGGTAAGCTAACGACGGGGTACCATGGGCCTGTCTCGTGATTGGAGGTTAGCAGGCCGCGTGTGCGTCACGTAACAGGGCCTAATTGTTGCAGAAAGCTTACCTAATCCTTCGTAAATAATCTGAATATTCCAGAGAATTAGCGTCAACCGAATTCGAACCCTATGACATTTAATTTACGAACTCTTTGCATGTTTGTAAAATGCTCCCGTCCAATTGAAACTTGAGCTTCAGAATTTGAACTGAACAACGCCATTCCAACCTTGGCCTAAATACGGTATAACTAAACAAACATAAAGCTGTGATAGCCCAGCGTTGAGACCGTGCGACCCTTTCGATGGGTGAGTTTTTCTATTAAAACTCATGTGTCTAATTGATAATTGCAATTTATTATACGCTTTTCGGTAAAGGAAAACATCGTGAGGAAACCTGCATATCTCTAGAGAATTCTGGAGATATGTGTAACCTACCAATCCGCATTGGAGCAGCGTGGTAGGTCTTAGCTCCAACCCTTCTCTCCAGAAACAGAGAGAGGAGGCCTATTCCCAGCAGTGGGATTATAACAGGCCGCTACTTTAAACAGATACGAGGGAGACGAAATATGATGGTGTTTTCCCGTTTTTTGAACAAGTGCTCCGCGGTACTTCAGTAAATCATTGCTAACAAACTCAGATCTGAAAACTGATTGAAACAATACAAAATATTTTATATTAATTACTGCATTTTAATATTTCATAGGAAATGAAGGAGTTGGAAGATAAGAAAGGTGCGAAGGGTAAGAAACGTGGTGCAGACTCTGAGGACGATACGGAGGAGGCAGCTGGAGTGCGCCGGCGGATCAAGGGCAAGGGGAAACCGAAACATGGCGGCAAAAGAAGACGTTGAATAAATTACGTTCTAATAAACCCTTTGTTTTATTTATGTTGCTTTCACACTGCTAGGGATAAGCCTGCTGTCTTTAGAAAGAAGCTCCACCATGCAGCTCTAATGGCAGGTTCCTTCAGGCGAGATGAGCATATATTAATCGAAAAAGGCGGCAAAAAGAAGAGACGTTAAATAAATTACATTCTAACGAACTGTTTGTTTTATTTATATTGCTATCACACTTCTAGGGATAAGCCTGCTCTCTTCTGTAGAAAAAAGCTCAGACTTGCTGCTCTAATAGTAGGTTCCATCAGGCGTGATGAGACCATATTAAAGACATGGCGGCAAAAAGAGCGACGTTGAATAAATAAATTACGTTCTAATAAACCCTTTGTTCTATTTATCTGGCTGTCTCACTGCTAGGAATAAGCCTGCTCTCTTCTTTAGAAAGAAGCTCCACCATACTGCTCTAATGGTAGGTTCCATCAGACGAGATGACCCTATATTAATCGAAAAAGGCGGCAAAAAGAAGAGACGTTGAATAAATAACATTCTAACGAACTCTTTGTTTTGTTTATGTTGCTATCACACTGCTAGGGATAACCCTGCTCTCTTTAGAAAGAAGCTCCACCATGCTGCTCTAATGGTAGGTTCCATCAGGCGTGATGAGCCCATATTAATAGACATGGCGGCAAAAAGAAGAGACGTTGAATAAATAACATTCTAACGAACTCTTTGTTTTATTTATGTTGCTATCACACTGCTAGGGGTAGGCCTACTCTCTTTAGAAAGAAGCTCCACCATGCTGCTCTAATGGTAGGTTCCATCAGGTGAGATGAGCCGCCTATATTAATCAAAACATGGCGGCAAAAAGAAGAGACGTTGAATAAATTACATTCTAACGAACTCTTTGTTTTATTTATGTTGCTATCTCACTGCTAGGGATAGGTCTGCTCTCTTCTGTAGAAAAAAGCTCCGACTTGCTGCTCTAATAGTAGGTTCCATCAGGCGAGATGACCCTATATTACTCGAAACATGGCGCAAAAAAGACGTTGAATAAATTACATTCTAACGAATTCTTTGTTTTGTTTATGTTGCTGTCTCACTGCTAGGAATAAGCCTGCTCTCTTCTTTAGAAAGAAGCTCCACCATGCTGCTCTAATGGTAGGTTCCATCAGACGAGATGACCCTATATCAATCGAAAAAGGCGGCAAAAAGAAGAGACGTTGAATAAATAACATTCTAACGAACTCTTTGTTTTATTTATGTTGCTATCACAACATAATGCTATGCTAGGGATAAGCCTGCTCTCTTCTTTAGAAAGAAGCTCCACCATGCTGCTCTATTGTCCGCAGAATTCTCTAAAGATATGTAAGTTTTCTCACGATGTTTTCATTCATCGAAGAAGCGTGTTATAAATTGCAATTATCAATACAAAAGTTAAAACAGAAAAACTCGAAAGAATAGCATGGTCTCATGGCTATTCTAGCATGTATTCAAACTCAACATCTCATTGATGTTGAACGGTAGTGAATAATCATTAATTGCCAAATAGATATTTGGCAAACCCCGTTTTAATGCCGGAAAAAAATCGCACACTTATTCTCGGACGTAGATTCTGAGTCGTTGGTTTTTACACTTAGTCTATAAGTTTGAGTCAGTGGAAATTAAAATGTACCCATTTTTTAAATCAGCTACAAGAATTCACTTTCTTAACACAAAGTTCTCATTTGAATTCATAATGTATTATGTGATATTAGTTGATTATACCATGATGATTATTCCCTTAAACTTTCTTGGTACCTATACACCAGAATATTCTCCATAGCAATTTAAAGATGCGCCACATAAACAAGAAACTATAATACGTTAAGAAAATTCTATACACTTACATATTAAAAGAAAAATATCGTTTTATCCATCTGTTAAAAAAATACCTATAACAAATCCTCTGGCCCCCATTAACATAATCGTAATGGCTGAAATGAGTTCTTAAAAAATAATAACCGTTCACGCATTATTTGCACAAATAAAATGTTGCCCTGGAGTTCAGTGTTTTGTAAGCAAACAAAATATCTCATTGATTTCTTACAGTTTATTCTAAAAAGTAAACAGTCATCTCTTTCAAATAAAAAAAAATAAATAAGAAAAAAAGAAATGCGATGCGTCCCAATAAGGGGGCGGCGCTACGAACCGTCTCACTTAAACTAAGCTTTAAGAGGAAATCACAACATGTTTTGTTTAAACTTTTAATCGTTATTTATTATTTCTATACAAATAGAACTGTACAGATAATTTTTTTTAAATTATTTACCACATTTCTCGCGATAGACTTTTTACAAAAATGAAAACTATCAACACGCTGAAATAACGAGATCGCGCGCTGTCGTCGCCTCCCTGCCCGCCCCGCCTTGCCCCAGCCCGGACTCGAACCCGTTGCCGTGCGCGCGCTCGGTGCGTGCGTGCCCGCAGACGCGCACGCACGCCGAGCAAGCACACGCGCCCGGTGCGTGCGTGTCCGCAGAAGCACACGCACGCGCCCAGTGCGTGCGTGCCCGCAGACACACACGCACGCCGAGCACGCGCACGCACCCATGAAACACGTATGGCAACGCCCGCCAGCGCCGCGCAAAAACACGGCGCGTGCGGGCGATAATAAAAAGTGACTGCGTCTGCGAAACTTACATAATCACACTGGTCTCACGGTGATATCGACATAACCTTGCAAATTTAACCATTTGAATCGGAATTCAAAACTTTTTAAACTAAAACGTGTTAAAAAATTGTGATAGCCAATATTTTATCTTATGCGTACACTCACTAAAACTGATATTTTCCTATACGACTAAATATGAATCAAATACTTTCCTATATTTCATGTTTACATATTATTTATTGCAAAGTTAACAATCATCTAAACTTTTAGTAATAAATTCAATATATCGCACGCTTGGTATTGAAGTGTCTTAATGCGAATTTTTTTTTGAAAAATTGAAATACTTAGTACTTGTTACGGTTACAATACCGTGAGTATTAAAGAGTCATAACTTTGAAGAGCAAGAAAACACTAGTTTTTTCAAATAGTTCGTTACAATGTATCTAATTTAATTCAGCCCAATTTTCAATTAGGTCCCTTTAATACTGAACGTGCGATATATTTTCAAATCATTCTTGAAATATCGAGATAGTTCTCGCAGCAAATATCACATATTCCGATTCTAAAAGTTAAATTTTGCAGACCAATACAAATTCGCCTTATCCAATATAACCATTCGAATCGGCGGTAAATCTGGCAAAACTTTCCAATCCATAGATTACCGAAAATAATTTTACTTTTTCACCTCGCCTCTATAACAGTATCACAAATGTAAGTACGTCAAGCAAGTCCAAGTTCGACCAAGCAGTCACCTATTTTACTTTTTCCAATACACAATACAAATTAATGCGTGGCAGTGATTTTTTCTCACATCAAAATTTTGTTCCATTACAAGCAATATAACAGAACTACCTACTTTGCTATAATCCGCACGGGTTAAGTGAATGCATGCAAAGCCAATGTGTATGAAGCAAGCAAAATCCACGCACCCTATACATGCAGGACAAGCCACCACATGCACCCCAAGGCGCAATTCACCAGCAACAACGCACACAAAAGCAGCACACACACCCACCACCACAATCTCGACGATCGTTTCGCCCCGAAAACGTAATGCATTAATGCATTACGATTTTTGTCGTGGAGCCTACGAATTGCATTACGATTTCGGGGCGAAACGATCGTCCCGATTGTGGTGGTGGGTGTGTGTGCTGCTTTTGTGTGCACATTTTGGCTCACATTGGCTTTGCATGCATTCACTTAACCCGTGCGGATTATAGCAAAGTAGTTAGTTCTGTTATATTGCTTGTAATAAGGAATTCCGCAAAGTAACACCTGCTTCTATAAATCATTTTGTTCCATTTTTAAATGCACTATATGTAAAGTCGAATATACAATGTACTACAAATATAAATATATCGGAGGTGAAAAAGTAAATTAAAACACGCCTTTGGAGATCCCTATTGATTATTTCTGACCGTAGAGTACCTCGAATTTATATGACCACTTGGAATATCTTTTAAAACAAATAAAAAACAGACTTACTATCTAAATAGATCAATAATAATAATAAATAAATATAAATATATGGGACACTAACACACACGGTCGTCCATCCCCAAAGTAAGTAACTGAATACTTGTGTTATGGGTGACGGACAACTGGTAAATATATACATATATAGTTTTAAAGACATACTTAAATAGATATATACACCCAGACTCGAAGAACCAACAAATTCTAAATAGAAAATGTTGGTTGTCGTTGGGAATCGAACCCGCGCCCCACGGAGCCGGAGACAGGGTCACTGCCAACTGCGCCAACGATTGCATGCATAATACTTTTTTTCTACTCATCGGCTTCTAAATTCAAAATATTCAAGAATATACTGAGGTCTAGGGCTGGCAACCATAGTTTGATAGAATTACATTTTGCATACAGTATAATGTTTTTAAGGCTACATAATAAAAATATTAAATGTTTTATATTTCATATTTAATCAAGTATCTACTTGATTAAATATGAAAAACATATCTATGTTGCATATCGTTTTTTAAAAAGTTGGCAACCCTACACACTGTCTTAAAATTGACATTAGTCATTGGCTTCTAGTCCCCTTATAGCTTTGATTTTAATTTTAAATCACGGAAATTAAGGAAAAAGTAAATTAAAAAGAGTTACCCTATAAAAAAAGGATTTTTTTTCAATATATCACTTTAAAATCAATCAAGAATAAAAATTATACAGCCTCATATGAATCAAATACGTCGAATTTACTTTTCCTGTCTTGAGTTTAACACACATTTTTACAAAAAAAAATTGTGTTGTTTACTACAATTATAGTAAAACAATTTTTTTTGTGCCGTGTGGTATCATGCATAGAATAGACCACCCTCATTTTTTACCGTGGTGTCGTAAAAGGCGACTAAGGTAAGTTGACGTCAGGCAGGCGGCCGGTCGTAGAATACGTAGCCAAATCATGTGAGAACATGGTTATAACATGTTGTGCCGACCCCACTTAGGGTGGAATAAGGGCAGGAGAGTGATGAAATTAAAAAAAACATTTAAAAAAATCACATCCCTATTGTTGACCATTGAGGAGGTCTCTCATCTGGAGCAAATCCTTGCAGCAGCTAATGCTCATCATAAACAGGTATTGTCATTGGGACTGGATCAGTTTGTAAAATATACTGCTTATACATAAAGCATATTACAAAATGGAAGATTATTTGGATGATAAAAATGCCTGGATTTGAATATCCCTTTAGCTCCATACAAAAGTGTGGTTAAAATAATGTAGAATTAAAAATGTTTTAAAGATTGACCGAGTTTCTTGCTGGGTCTTCTCAGTAAGAACAATATCCCAAACCAACAGTAGCTTCATTAATCATATTGATCGTTCACGTTTCCAAAGTACTTGAAAGAGCTAATGTATTAAAGATTATTTTGTAATGATTTGAAAATTTCAGCTCAATCGGACACTGGGAAGTGGGTCAATTATATATAACTTATAAGATTCCACCTTCAGATACATACATGACAAGTTAAAAAAGAACTATAAAAACACAACATAACATAGTTCTGAACGATGGCCATATTCATTAATGATGTTATAAAAGTTAATTATTATTTTCATGCATTTATAACTATTCAGTATGGTCTTAAACGTGAACCTATAGGCCTAAAATAAACCTATGGAGGCTTGAAAGAGGTTGGGTGAAATCAAGGTTAATTAATAATTCGAAATAATTCTAAAAATAGTTTTTTCTTCTAAGGTCATCTGCGATCAGTCGTAGGACTATAAGCAAATTTGTTGCATGTATTTGTTTTGTATCGGACAATCCTCATTAGGACGCGACTAAAAAATAGAAATATGCATCAAAAATTATATCATAAATCGATGACAGGTAAGTCATACCTGATGGTGCAGTTGAGCTGTGTGTGTTATTGTCCTCTATATTTATTTATTATTCAATCACTCAATCACTCATTGCAATAAACATTTGCGAGCTGCTATTTTCAAAATTTTTGATACATATTTATTGTGAAACATTTCCTTAGTCATAAAATGAACATAGCTTAGTTCTGTACAGCGTTTCCAAGTTGACCATGTGTGAGGTCATATAAAATTTCGAGGTACCCGCAAATCAGAAACTGCTACTTAAAGTATCCAAACTAATCCAGTTGCTACAAACAAGATTTAAAAAACAATTCGCCCAAAGCGCTCTCGGATTGTTAACATTTGTGACGTTGTGCCGAGTACATGTTGGGTATAGTTTAAATTCTAAACAAATTTAATATGAAATCCACACACATACCCGGCCTAGATTATGCCTCATTGAAATACTATGACTAGTGTATAAATTTATTGGACTCTTATTAACTACTTGGCAATCCAATTATTTATTGCTTAGCAGTTGGTGTTATTCTATATGAATATATCTTAATTCATAATTAATTTATACATTCGATGTCAATTATTAGTGATTTTAATTAGGTAAACATTTCCGCTCTAATTTTTGTTTTTGGATCAAATCAGAGTACTGTATGAATACCCTGATTTAGCCCAAACTTCCCAGCATAGACGACTGACTTAAAATACTTTGGCTATAATTTAGACATTTTTTTAAAAAGATTCCAAATTATTTTTTAATAAGATATAATATAAATGTTTGCAGTGAAAAAATTACTTGTGGCTTATATTATATTTTCTTCTATTAAAAGTAAAAAGATACTACATTGTAAATAATTGTTTTAAATTATTATTATTGATATGCAGTTATATATATAATTTTTTTATTTTCTTATATTCGAGAGATGTGTAAAATTTAAATAAGCTGCCTTCAGAGGGTGTTGCCAGTTTTATGTGTTATCTATATGTATAAGAAATGTCTAAAGATAACAAAAGTATTTCAGTCATAGCTATACAGGATTGAGGTAGCATTAAGTTTCAACATACAAATATAAATTTTACTACTTTCCCTAAACATTTAAGTTCTTGAATATATTTAGAATTTCAACAACATTGAGGTTACATTGGAACATGAGAGTCCTGTAATTCTTGTGACATTCACTGCATTAATAATTAATTGCAATTAAGTCAGAAGGATTTAGGAACAGACATGTTTGTAGATGTTTGTCTTAGTGGCTAGAATTGTTTGTAACAACACTCATTCAGTCAAAATGGACTAAGTAGTAAACATCAGTCTGTACACACTCAAAGTGAACCTTGTTATATAGTAACTTGAAAATTTTTATCAAAATGAGATTCCGTAAGTGAAGGCCATAATTTAACACTGGATAATTTACAATGATTTTATCATCTCAATATGCAACAAATACATTCAAAAAGTCCAATAAAATGTTTTAAAACTGTCACAATATCCGAGTACGCTCCGGGTGCCTATAACGATATCACAATGGTTCGACGGTCACGGCCGCACTATACTTATTGCATCACATGATATCTTTCGCGTCATCGTTCGTTTTACAAATTCGTTACTTCTACACAATAAAACAAACTGCCAGAAGAGTGAAACTATCATACAAAAGATCCGTTCGCTCGGGTCTGTTGCCGCGCACTGAGTCCTCGGACAGGTTGGAAACCGTTGAGCACTTGTAAGTTTTCGTTTTTTTTTTCTTTTTATTACGCTTTCACTTTTCACTTTGGTCACTCGCGATAGTGGTTTCGACTCGTCAATCATCACAGAGATCGGACGAGCCGGTCGCGAATATAATACTCGGTAACGGAATGACGGAGAAATTTTTCATAATCAAGGCGGCCTTCGTCTGGCGGAAGGCGTTCTGACGGTGTCTCCTCGGCGGTGGGGCCCGCGGTGGGGCCCGCGGCGGTCGCGGAGGGCCCCGGGCCCCACGCCCCCGCCGCGCTGTCAGCTGCGGGCCGCGGGCAAAGGGCCCCGGCGGGGGGTGGTGCGAGGGCCCCGGCGGGGGGCGGTGCTGGGGTCGCGGCGAGCTCAGTTCAAGTCACGGTCCTCTAAGTACTTGTACTCGAACGTGAAGCCCTCCTTTTTCCGCTGGCCCCACTTCTCATAGTCGAAGTATATGTACGTGCCCTGAAATTAAAATAAATCATTTTCTAACATCAAATTCAAATTATTATTTTTAAAAATCAAATAAAAATCTAACATCAAATAATTTTTTTTTTTCTCTCGTTGAGATTTATTTGATATATTTGTGCCGTTTGCAGTTGAGACCCTAGGGGCATGGAGCCAAAGTGCAAAAATTTTTGTATCCGTTTTAACATCTAGGTTGATCGCCTCTTCGGGTGACAAGAGGGCTGGCTCCTTTTTCGCACAAAGAATCAGCTTAGCGATTCAACGCGGAAACGATACGATACCGAATACGATACGATACGATAACGAAAAAAAATATTTTTTCAAACTCAAACTCAAAATATTCTTTATTCAAGTAGACTGTTTACAGTACTTTTGAATCGTCAATGTTTTCAAGAAGTTACCACTGATTCAGAAGTTTGCTTCTACCGAGAAGAACCAGCAAGAAACTCGGCGGCCATTGTTTTTTTTTTAATTTATATATTTTTTATACAATTTGATTGATGGTTACAAATTAATCGTTGCAGCTTGGTGCGTAGCTGACTGCAGTTAAGATATGCTACTATCACTCAAATAATCTTCAATTGTATAGTAAGCTTTATGTAGTAGCATCGTTTTAAGATAATTTCTAAACTTGTGTAAAGGCAAGTCTAGATAATGTTGAGGAATTTTATTATAAAAACGTGTACCGAGACCGACAAATGATTTTCGAACCTTTTGGAGGCGCAACCTTGGCGTCATTAGTTTATTTCGGTTTCTAGTGTGTCTGTCGTATCTATCACTATTCTTACTATAAAGGTGAATATTTTTTCTTACAAATAGTATATTACTATAAATATTTTATTCAAGTAAACTAGTTAAGTGCTTTTGAATTAATTTGTAGAATTACGTGTTACTTTGAGGAGATCCATAATACAAAAGTAATAATAAAATTATAGCAAAATAATTTTATTAATAAAATTTTTATTGTATTTTATTTATTAATTCCATTTTAATAATAAATTAATAATAAAAAATTTTTTTCTATAATTTTAGTATTACTTTTGTTTTTGAATTCTACTGCTGTTGAGCCAGCAAGAATCTCAGCAGTTCATCTTTTCTAAATGTAATGTTTATAATTAGTTACATTTCGCCCTATCAGAAGAACAAAGTCTTATCCTTAATATATATGCATAGGAAATGTGACTTTATTCTTTAGATAGGGCGATTTAGTCATTGTCTGTCTATCTTGTACCGGGACAAGTAATTTTCAACAGTATCGTAGCTTTCTATATAAGTCTCCTTTTAATAGTTTTAAACTGTTGTAAAGGCAAAGCTAAAATACGATTGTACTTATATATCAGGCATATATACAATATAAAAGATTTCCATTTTCCTCCAGTAACAAGAAAACAATATACACATAATTGAAGGTATCTTAGCACTATATGTTTCGTCTAATGTCAATAAATGCCAAGTTCAAAGGCATGTTATATTAGAAATTGGCAGGTTGACAACTCGATAGGTGTGCCAAGCGTTAACACACATTTTTGAGACATATAGCTTAAGTATTATTGTTTTGAACAAATTGACGCGCGCGACGCGGCGCGACCGGCCGGAGCAACGACCTTTATGCATCCGATTGTCGACGCGAGCGCCGATAGTTAGTAATGTTTCGAATACGATAAAAACAGGACGCGTGCGCCTGTATACGACTTTATTGTATAACGCACATGCGTAATTATGCGTTTTGGGTGTGGTTCTCAGATTTAATGACGCGTTTAATCAGTGAAGCGTTTGAGAAGACGCGACCGTCCGCGGTTTTAGTGCGCGTTGGGGTTACTGTTCCCCGATATAGGGACGATTCAATAACGTGTGACCTTACGAAGGTTGTGTGCACACCGGGTGTTATTCGTGTTATTTAACCGCGTTGGTGAAGTGTATACTCCGGGACAAACAGACATTACGTGTCCGTGGAAGACTGCAGAGGCGAGCCAACGGGTTCGGGAATCGGCCAAGTACATACAAGCACACACACCCACGTACAATATACACGCAGTGATTCATGACGCCGGACCGCATACAGCTGACGGCCGCATAAGGTAGGTTGAGACGCCGAGACGGCGGGCCCAGGTCTCGGAGGTTGATTAATTATATATTCTCTTTATACATACAAAAAAATATTTTATCTTTAAATGCGTTGTTGTATATATTCTATAATCTTGTATATAATATGTAGGGTAATTAACGGGGGGGGGGGGGGTGATAAATTGATCTAAGTGGGTTATATTTTTTTATATTTATATTATATTTTTAAAATAACGTTTTATCCCTGTTTTCAGAAATTGAAAACTGCTGAAATATGAATTGAATACATAGGTTAATTTTGCTGTCAAATTAAAATTGTAATAGCTCAGTGGGTAACAAGGTTGACTAACGGATTGATTATCATTTGTCCTTTCTTATTATTTTTATTGCGTTTTATATTTAAAAAAATTACCTAAGCCCGGCTTGTTCTACCAGATACCACAAAATATAAAAAATAGACCCGATTGCAACAGGTTCATGTATGGCTTGAAAAAAGCGGTCCCGATATTTTTTTTTCTAAATGTAGTGTAGTGTTAGTCCTACTTAAATAAAACACAAGTGTCTAATATACTAAGAAACACTAAGATAAGTCATTAGACATGTTCTCATGCCTTATTGCTAAATTGTAACTTCAATAAAGTACTTTCATTGATGTACTTTATAATAGGAAAAAAAAAAGAAAAATTAGCTGAATCTGATAATTGAAAATCTTCAGAAAATGTATTTGGCATAAATTAAATAAGTTATCGATTACAATAATCGATCAAACAATCATAACAAGTGGAACGTGGGAAATTTCACAAAAACACGTGCTATACGGGGGAAAGGAATTGTTAAATGTGAGAATACCGCATTATAGGGGGGGTATTAGTTTTTCTTACAGGATTGTTCACACTTATTTTCTTAAACCTTAGATTGATGGGTTCACTCACCTGCTCGTACTCTTCATTAATAACCTTAGGCTCTTCGTGCCTCTGGAACCACATCATGTATTTAGTGTGAAAGCGCCAACTCTGTTTCTTCAGCGCCTTCGCTGCGAGGTACTGCGCCTTGGTGCCCTCCATGTAGTAGAACACGAAAAACAACGTCTCCGTAGACAGCCTCTGGAAGAACTCCACTGAGTCCGAATGGGGTAACAACACCTGGAACATTTATAGTCTCACTTCAAAAATTTTCCTCGTGTTACGATAATGTGTTGTCTTCAGGTTAAAGATTTTTCTCTCTCAAACAATTCATACATTCACCTACAGAGAAAATCATATTTATATTGTAACGAACATGCGAAAAGAGTTCGTAATGCGTATGTCATAGAATTCGAATTGGACGGTGGCAGTGTTACGAACATGCAAAAAAAGTTTGTAAAGTATATGTCATAGAGTTCAAATTCTCTGGAACATTCGACGTGTGTCAAAACATGTTATCGGTAAACATGTTTACGATCGTTTCAAGGCTATCGAATCTCCTCGAATTTTTTTTTCTCAAATAATTCATACATTCACCTACAGAGAAAATCATATTTATATTGTAACGAACATGCGAAAAGAGTTTGTAATGCGTATGTCATTGAATTCGAATTGGAACAATGCCAGTGTTACGAACATGCGAAAAGAGTTCGTATAATATAAGTCATAGAGTTCAAATTCGATTAACGGATTCTCTGGAACATTCGAAGTGCATCAAAACATGTTATCGGTAAACATGTTTACGATCGTTTCAAGGCTATCGAATGTTCTCGAAATCGGTTCGTTCGATATAAGCAGACGTATCGTGCGCCTCGACATTCAGTTTGTGTATAGCGATCAAGAGCGAATAAACAAGTGAAAATAAAAGTGACCTCGGCATTCTTATTGGACAACGGACTGTATAGAGACTGTAAGTAGTAAGATGTTGAATAAAGTGTTTTTAACGAGTCACCAGGTATTTTCCATCCAAATCCACGAACAACGTACGTAACAATATATGTTCGTTTTGTTCGGCAATCTAACATAACAAAACATGCAAACAAAAATCTACCAACTTTTATTTTAGACCGGTAGAAGATTACAAAATAGTTGCACACAGTATACCTTATGTTAGTATGACAAGTTATTTTAATTCAATATGTTTTTTAAGTTTCATAAATGATTTTGCAGACTTTGTGGTATCCGGCTGCATAGAATAAACCAACCTCATTTCTTACCGAGGTGTCGTAAAAGGCGACTAAGGTAAGTTGACGTCAGGCAGGCGGCCGGTCGTAAAATACGCAGGCAAATCATGTGACAACATGTTTGTAACATGCTGTGCCGACCCCACTTAGAGTAGGATAAGGGTAGGAGAATGATGATGAAATGATTTTGCAGACTGCAGGTAATTTTTGTTTAAATTCTTAAATAATAGCATAATTCGATTTTCAAACGTTAATAGTAAGTAGATTTTGCTCAAAACAAATAGATAATGTTTTCAGCAGGCCTACCGGCCTATGGACTCTTATTGCGACTCAATTGAAGACGTAAACGAAATTGTTTTGCTTTTTTATACTGTTCCGCACAAACGTGCGGGCGGATGAAACAACCTCCGAGACCTGGGCCCGTCGTCTCGGCGTCTCGACCTACCTTATGCAGCCGTCAGCTGTATGCGGTCCGGCCTCATGAATCACTGCGTGTATATGTGTACGTGTGTGTGTGTGCTTGTATGTACTTGGCCGATTCCCAAAACCGTTGGCTCACCTCTGCAGTCTTCCACGGACACGTAATGTCTGTTTCTCCCGGAGTATTCACTTCACCAACGCGGTTAAATAACAAAAATAACACCCGGTGTGCACACAATCTTCGTAAGGTCACACGTTATTGAATCGTCCCTATATCGGGGAACAGTAACCCCAACGCGCACTAAAACCGCGGACGGTCGCGTCTTCTCAAACGCTTCACTGATTAAACGCGTCACTAAATCTGAGAACCACACCCGAAACGCATAATTACACGTGTGCGTTATACAGTAAAACCGTATACAGGCGCACGCGTTCTGTCTTTATCGTATTCGAAACATTACTAACATACTTTACTACATATCGGCGCTCGCGTCGACAATCGGATGCACAAAGGTCGTTGATCCGGCCGGTCGCGCCGCGTCGCGCGCGTCAATTTGTTCAAAACACATACCATGACGTCTTAAAGAAGCACACTTTAAGTCATTACCGAATGAGCGTTCGGAATGCGTCCTAAGAACATCTGAGTAAAAGAGACAGAATTATCTATAGTTCATATAACGTTATCCTTTTCAAACATTACGACCCCAACGCAATTCACACTTCATGGTACAAAAAGAAAGCGGTTCGCGGTCGTCGTTTACGTCTTCAATTGAGTCGCAATAAGAGTCCATGGTAGACCTGCAGGTCTTCTTGTGCTAGACTCATTATTTTGGAAGTGCAAAAGTAAAAGATATATGTATCGTCCGCCCAGAGAGTAGAATTACTATTTATATTATATAAAAATTTCCTTAAAAACGATAGCGAGATTGATACGATTGATAGTGCTGCCATCTATCGATGATTCAAACAACAACAATATGGATTGTAGGGCACAGAACTAACAAACCTGGTTATAGTAGGCAGGCGTCTGACAAATATTCTTCGGCAGGTAGACCCTCGTGCGCTCCGAGTCGGACGAGTGCGGCGCGTGGTAGAACCCTGCCTCCATCATCTGGAACTGCACTTGGTGGTCCTGTTGACAACGTCAGTGACAATTGTCGGAATATGTGCGAGATACAGTGTCAGAAGTAATAATAAAAAAATTATTTTGCTATAATCCGCGATACAGTAAATAGAAAATATATATAGTGTTTAATGTATAGTGGACTATCAGTATTTTTATACCCGATACGTGCAGGATTCGTAAAAACACATGCACAAACCTCCACCACTTCCACCACAATACACAAGCACTACACAGGTTCACCATCACAAACTCAACAATCGTTTCGCCCCGCAACCGAAGCATCATCAGGAGATAGACTCCATGACAAAATCGCTTTGCGATTTTGTCGTAGTGCTTGTGTATTGTGGTGGAAGTGGTGGAGGTTTGTGCATGTGTTTTTACGAATCCTGCACGTATCGGGTATGAAAATACTGATAGTCCACTATACATTAAACACTATATATATTTTCTATTTACTGTATCGCGGATTATAGCAAAATAATTTTTTTATTATTACTTTTGTATTATGGATCTCCGCAAAGTAACGCCTAATTCTATAAATTACAGTGTCAGAAGATGCAGCAACAATGGCATGGTTATGTGGCTTCGGTTCTTCTATATGGTCTGGTTCTCTGGGGTAACTCTGTCGATTTTGAAAAAGCATTTAAAGCTCAAAAAAAGTGTATCAGATCCGTATATTGTTCCGATCTGATTGCTCCGTGCCGACCTTTATTCAAAAAGAAAAAGATTTTACCCTTACTGTGTTTATACATTTTTGAAATTTGTGTTTTTACAAAAAAAGAACATTGATATATTCCAAATGAAACCACAAAATCGAAATAGGCGGCAAAAAATTAAACTAAACTTACCTTTACAAAGACTTAATCTATTTCAAAAGAATTCTTATTGTATGGCTATAACATTGTATAACAAACTCTCTGACGATATCAAAAGTATGACAGTTCCTAATTTTAAGAAAATGCTGTTTAATTATGTATTGGATAAACTTTATTATAACATTAATGAATTTTTGGCAGATTGTAATTTATGACATTTAGATATAACATTTACACATTTGACATTATTTTTCCTTAATTTGACTTAATTTTATAATGTATTAATTAATTCTGTAATAATATAATGTTTGCACGCCTGCAAGGCAGAATATGTAAGATACGATGATTTAATTCTTAATAACTTTGTACTCATATTCCGCAAATAAAAAGAAATAAATAAATAAAGAGGAAATAAGTAAAATTTAAATAAAAGATTTTCGTCACTCAAGTAAACTCGTAAACAAATGTTTTTGAATCGAAAGCAAGGTTGCATGCTTTCAGCTATTACAGCACGGTATGTGCCAGGGTTAAATAAATAAATAAATAATTTATAGAATTAGGCGTTACTTTGCGGAGATCCATAATACAAAAGTAATAATAAAATTATTTTGCTATAATCCGGATGTAACGCGGATTATAGCAA
This sequence comes from Morpho deidamia, assembly GCA_947086505.1. Lineage (NCBI taxonomy): Eukaryota > Metazoa > Arthropoda > Insecta > Lepidoptera > Nymphalidae > Morpho > Morpho deidamia. Next base: position 15,466,557 of record CAMTZC010000022.1, read on the forward strand.
AATAATTTTATTATTACTTTTGAAATAAATAAATAAAAATTTTTATTTCCTTTCCTACTTATATTAATAACGGGGTTTTGAGACCTTCTAGTGAGCATGACAATGCCTGTATCAGAAGAATCTCTTCCTTGATGAAATGAAAATCTTCTACCTCTACATTTTGGTTATTCTCCGCGATGCAAGCTACTTTCAAAATTCAAATTCAAAATATTCTTTATTCAAGTAAACTTGTAAACAAGTGCTTTTGAATCGTCAATATCTACTGCTGGTTCGGAAAGCTGTTGCTACCGAGAAGTGCCAGCGAGAAACTCGGCGGTTGCTCTTTTCAAACAATAATTCTTATCACTAGTTACATATAGTTATTAATGTCTTGTACAGGGTTGAAGAGAAGCTATATCCACGCATTCTTATCGTTTAGGTAGTCTTCAATAGTATAATAGGCTTTCTGAATTAGCCTTTTTTTGATAGTATTTTTAAACTTCTGTAGTGGTAAAGTTAAAGTAAATTGTGGAATTTTATTATAGAATCTTATACCCAAACCCACAAACGAATTACGAAATGTAGCAAGGCGCAAAGCAGGAACCGCAAGTTTATATCGGTTCCTTTTTTTTTTCGAGGGGAATCTCCTAACGAGTACACACGCCGTCATGGGAGCCGACGACGTGGTTATGTGGGGTTCGCACCCACTAAAACCCCCCGGTGTCCATCTCACGCTTAATGCGGCAGCCACGGTTCCCTATTTGACCGCGACCTCGCAGCGTTGCCGCCCTAGCGGCCCTCCTCAGAGCAGGGAGTCCCTGACGCCTCCCGACCACCTCTGGGATGCACCCAAAGACACTAGATGCATCCTAGAATGGGATCCTTATAAGGGCGCCGGGTCTCCCATCACCCGGCGTCCAGGATCTCGACATCGTCGCTGTCTGTAAACAGTCGAGGATCGACCTGCAGGTTCCGAAGGGGAACTAGTCATAGGTTCCTGAGCGAAACCTGCGGCGACTTCTGACGGGCTTGCAGAGCCTGCCCCCCATCCTATGAGATCCTATCGGTTCCTACTTTGTGTATGTCTTTACTTTAACTTTTACTATAGGATTGATTGTTACTTACATTGTTCAGCGGCAGAGGGCCGAGCGGCGCGACCCCGAGCAGCGGCGGTATGAGAGCCTGCGACAGAGCCGCAACGCGCCTCGCGCTGCCGACCGCACCGCCGACCGCAAGGCCGGCCTGCAGCCGCAGTACCGCGTCATTTTTCTCCTCCTCGTCCTAATTTTACACGGAAATATCTAATAATATATTTAATATTTTATTTATTTATTTATTTATTTTAAACATATTATTTTTTTCTTTCTCTTGTGGTAGATTATTTACGAATGTTGTAAGAATTCATAAATATACTATATATATATATATATATATATATATAGTCCTTTTCTGCTACTTGTTTGATCACGCAATTTTTCTTAGTACTTGTTTGATCCACTTAAATTAGCCGTTTTAATGGCTCCTGAGTTGTATACACAATGACAAAAAGGATATATTTGATTGACATATCGTGTCACTCACTCATATTTTATGATGCACTAGTAGACTCTATATTTTTCGTTTCATATTTTTGGTTATTTTGTGGCTCCTGCTAACGGTTTTTGCTAAAGTCTCCGTTAAGCATTAGTTGATCTTAAAATGCAATACATTCTAGACACTTTTTGATCCATGTTTGATATATAATGAGTGAGATGCCCCACCTGTCAACGTCGGCCCCAGAGGTCATTGCTACTATATAATTCTGTATCAATAGGCATAAGTTGATCTAATATAAATCTTTATTTTTAACATCGTCCGGGGCATTCTGACATATATTTGAAATTCGAAACTACCTATTAGTAAGAACTATTTCTGGACTGCACTTTTTTGCATGAAATGAAACGAAATATGGTTTCAAACGGCGTTAAATTTTAAAATAATACTGTATTACATACTTAGTTATAGTTTGAATAATGAGAGATAACAAAATTATTTTTATTAATAATATTTAATAATTCATAATAATATAGACTGTCAAAATAAGTTACAAGTTGCAATCATCTTCAACATCTTCTGAGCCATTTTAAGGCAATTTTATGTTTAGTTACTCTACTGAGGTCGTCGTGCATTATGTCAAGGTCCTTCAGGACTGTCATAACGACTATATCGTCGGCAAATCTAGGTGAGTGATATACTCGCCGTTTATGTTGATGCCATATCCGTTCCAATCCAAAGCTTAAAGACATCATTCAATGCAACGGTAAACAGTTTCCGGGAGATGACATCTCTCTGTCTCATATCTCGCCGTCTTGGATACGGATAGACATTGTGGCATTTTCGTACAAATACTTCAGCACTTGGTCGCACCGATAGACGATTCGGCATCTCTGGAGTCATCTTAATACGGCCCATGTTTCCACCAAATCAAAGGCCTTCTCATAGTCCACAAACGCCAAGCAAAGTGGCTGGTTATACTACTCGGTCTTCTGTATAACCTCCCACAGCGTGAATATGTGGTACTATAGTACTTTAGCCTTTTCGGAATCCGGCTTGTTCGGGAGGCTGGAAGTCGTCGAACCTACCAGCGAGAAGATTCGTTTTGACTCTGGAGAACAACTTATAAACATGATTCAGCAGAAGCAGAAGAAGTCTGTAATTCTTCAATAAGACGTCACCTTTCTTGAAGAAGAGAACCACCACGCTCCTGTCTCATGCCTTCGGCATAATACCTTCGTGAATAACGGAATTAAATCGCTGAAGGACTTGAGGTAGTTATTCAGTTCTTCATCCACATTCAGTAGTTAGGTTGTCATTTTTTCATCATCTGGAGCTTTGTTGTTCTTAAGTTGTTTGAGAGTAATACTAATTTCGTTAGGCTGACGTCCGGTGGTATATCTTCGGTATAGTGTAGAGTCAAATTGGGTCTTGGATCTTTTGCCAAATTGACAACAGTATGAAATGTATAACTGCCTATAGAACCTCTCAACCTCTCTTAAAATCTCAGGTCGAGACGAAATGATCTATCTATCTATCTAATTCGGGGACGCCTGCTGTAGCAGTGCGGTTGGTCAGCTCCTATGTCAGACTATTCCACCCATTTCCCCATGTTGGGACATGGGTATCATTGATGTCCCGGCAGTGTCACCTGCTTTAATCTACCAGTAGCTTTTATAAACCTGATAATGTCCCTGAAGGGGATATCAGCCAAGTCCTTAACTGCAAGTTCATCCTTACCTAGTATCTCCCATTTTACCCGCGAGTACATAGGGCACTTAGCTATAAGGTGAAGACTCGTTTCTTCTACTCCACACTCTGGGCACGCTGAATCTTCCTTTATTCTCTTTATCGACAGGTGTTTGTTTAACAGGCCGTGCCCCATAGTAATACGTGTTATAATTGACACATTTTCCCTACTCTGAGATATTAGCTGCTTGGTCTTCTTTGTATCGAAAGATTTGAGGAATAGCTTCGACTGTCTGTTTTCTTTCTCCATCTTTTGTTAGCTTCTATTTCTATTATTTTACCTATAACACGCTTTATGATAGTGTTAGCAATTGGGAGATAGGGTTCAGGCGCTATAAAAGTCTGACTCGCTCCCTTTCTTGCTAATTTATCAGCTTTTTCATTACCTGCATGGCCGTAGTGCCCTGGGACCCTTGCAATCGTTACTTCACCAGCTTCAGATAGTTCATTTAATGCTTGTTTGCATTCTTTAACTATGGCTGAAGTCGTTTCTATACGGTCGAGTGCTTTTAATGCCGCTTGACTGTCGCTTTATATAACTATATTACCTGCTGTTTGTGTTTCTTTCAATCTCCTGGCGCATTCCATGATAGCGTAGGTTTCTGCCTGGAAGAAACTTGAGACGAAATGATAGCAATATCGGTATTCAATCACGTCAACTGCCTTTGCCTAATAGACAGATGTCTTGCGAAAACTTTTGAGCCCCTGTTACGCTCTATAGTACCTCGAATGTATTTGGTGTTGAACTGTCGCTGGTCGCACTTTTGCCCTTAAGAAATCTGTCTATGGATACACTAATCTCATTTTATTCCTCTCATTCATGGGCATGAGAGTCTGTGCCAAGAATTTATTGGTTCTCTTACGACTTTTCTCATAAAGTTTGGACCATATGGACGGTTTCCACGAGCATGTTGTTTAAATCGTCCACAGTCACAGCGCAGTCAGTTTGGCAATCAAAACGGTTCATCAGATCGAGTTGGAACTCCATGGGATTTTGGATATGAGCTCAAATGGGTCGGAGCGTAGACTTCACCAGTCTGGATCAAATATATAACGTCTGGTCGACATGATGAAGTCGATCTCATTTTTTGTGGAACCATCGGGACTTATCCAGGTCCATTTTCGATGCAGCTGTTTCTTGAAAAAAGAATTCATCATGTAGGGATCCTCTCTCTCCAAGAAATCCACCAACATCTGGCCCATGTGGTTCCGTAGCCCGTATCCAAATTGCCCTACTCTCACCTCTGTGCCGCTTCACTTGCCAAGCTTTGCGTTTAATTCCCCCATCGAAACAATGTAGAAGGTTTTCGAGGCATGCATCGTATGCATCATCGTCTTGATGTGCTGATGTCGATGCGCAAACCTGTATGACATTCAAATAATACCGTTTGGTAATTCTGAGTATAAGGAACGCGACTTCAGATAATCCTATCACCACCGCAATTTGTTTACTGTTTTTTTTCCAGCTCAAGTATATTTTCCATCTTCTCTTCCCTCAAAATTCGTGCGTCTCACGTTGCTACGTGGTTTTCGTGGTTGGCAGCGGATTTTTTGCCGGAAATTCTCGAAACCCCCTGCTACGCCGTTATTTAATCCGCTGCCAGAGCTGGGAACTAGGGGCTGTGGTTTATATTGTGATAACATCATGTGAAGGGTTTGCGAGTAATCACCACGCTCGGTAGGCGGGTTGGCGATTGTAGTGCTGATAGTGTCGCACCGACAGTGCTGCTGTTCACTGTCGGTCTGGTATTTGGGTCAGCTGGACAGAAATGGTTATATGATCATTAATCGGTCGCCAGATCCTCGTTGGTTATCTGCAGGGTGCACCACGAGCAGGTGACGTTGACACTTGAAGAGACTGAATGGGACGAGCCTCCCTCTTACACCCTCGCCTGGAGCGCCTTTAAACAAGTAACTTAAAAATTAAAACTAGAAGTAGGCGCTACTTTGCGGAATTCCATAATACAAAAGTAATAATATACATTATTTTGGTATTTAACAAAATAATTTCTATGATTACCTTTTTTACATGTACTTTATAAGATTTAAGATTTTAAGAATTTCTTTTAGGCAGAAAGGAGGGATTTTTTAGGGATTTTTTTAAATATTAATTAAGCCTCTTATTCAAGATCACTTATTCCTAAATGTTATAATTTCAATTAGAACCATCAGATCCTTCAACTACATTTCTTTGAAATCTGCATGCTTAATAATGTACTGCAAACTCAACCTTGAAATAGCCTTGAATGACGGGGTCAAAGTACGGAGTACGTTCGGTGACGATCTGCTCTGTGATTGGCGCGTTTGAATCGGATCAAATAACTACGGAGTGGATTTGTATAATTATTGAGTACTTACAGAGAAACAGTATTCATCATTTGTTGATCCGAAGCGGAGCCAACAAATGTGATGTAAAATCGTATTGGATCAACAAATCGGGCCTGGATCAACAAATCCGAACGGATCAACTTAGAACTGATTATACGTACCGCTTGATCAAACAACTCCTAGAAGGGATAACTATATATATATATATATATATATATATATATATATATATATATATATATATATATATATACATCCCGTAACCCATTTGGCGTCATGCACGTTGTGCATCATTATGGCGTCTCCCAGTTGTACTAACTTATTTTATAATGTTTTTGCATATATTGCTTAGTTTTTTAATATTAACCTTCGTGAGATATTTTGTTTTCTTATAATTTTATTTATCGCAATATTCTTCTTGTAATCCTGCCCAAGAATATCTGAACCCCATTTCAAAGTAATGAACTTTTAGCTTCCTGAATATACTTCTCACAATTATCTACTACGCCGATATTTGTGCGTCCTGTGAGTCTGTGTGTGTGAATGCGACGTTGCCGGCCTAAAATTTAGTTTCTATCTCTTTCTTTTCCTGAGAATCTCAGTACAATAAAATAAAGTAAAGTAATTAGTAATGTAGTTGTGATGTTGCAATCAGTACTAAACTTTATTAGGTTAATATCAACAAAAAAAACTTATATAGCAATATTACACGTAAAGTTGAAAAAAAGAAGCCCAATATGAATATATGGACGACTGAAATCAAAAAATGCTCTTTTTAAACTGAAATATTAATAGTGGGTTGGTGATCGCAAGGCTGAATCTTTTATATTTACTATGCTGTCATGATAGAATTTATTCATCAGCCTTATGTAACTTCACGCCCATAGTTATACCACTATGACAAAAGTCAGTGCCTTGTAAATAAACAAAAAATACATTTATTCAGTTCTGTCTTGGACTTGGACGGATATCATTTTTATACAAACATTTCAAATAAATAATAAATAAATAAATAAATAAATCAAGTTTTATTGACCACTAAAGAAAAAGAGTACAAAATACACACACACACACAAACAACGTGGTCAAAGGGCAGCCACCTCAGCAATAAGTTGTAGTATGTGATGTAAAAATACTGCAACGCTGATTTTCAGGTGGCACCCTTGGTGGTTACCACGGACTATCCTAATACATAGTTATATACATTTACTAATATAAAACACAACACAATAATAATAATAATAAAACAATATTAACATACCCTAAACTAAAATATAAAAAATAATAAAAAACTTATAGCCTATACCTATGATATTGAATATTTAATATAATAACAGTTTACATATAACAAGGGGAAAGGGGAGAAAAAAAATAATAATAATAATAATGTAATAAATATCTACTACTCCGCTATATTTTTTTTTTATATTTTTTTTTTTTTAGGTTTGCGTTACTGGGTTGCTAGTAAGTGGGCTTTATACTGAACCTTGAATGTATTTACCGTTCGTAGATTTCGAATCGGTGGTGGAAGAGAATTCCAACATTTCGTTGACGCAAACCTAAAACTCCCACGAAATGCCATGGTTCTATGATGCGGCGTAATCATACGCCAAGAAGACGACCGTGTTCTACATGAGCCATGATCCTTAAACCATTTAATTTTGCTGTACAGATACTCTGGTTTCCCTGTTAAAACTATACCAAATAGCAGAGATGAAAAATGCAGATCACGTCTTGATCTCATATTTAATAGCTTGGCTTGATTTATATGTGGGCTGATATGTTGTCTTGGTGCTATCGGAAAACAGAAGCGCATGCATGCGTTTTGGACTCTCTGAATCAACTTTGTTGTTCGACCTAGCAAGCATGGGCCATAAACTGCATCTGCATAGGTTAGCTTTGATAACACCAACGACTCGCATAACTGCACCCTCATGTCTACACTTAAATAAGGCCGGATTCTATAAAGAACTTTTAATGCATAGAAACACCTTCTCGTAGCATCAAGTACATGTTTTTCAAAATGCAAATTTGGCTCAAATATGATTCCTAAATTCCGTGGTTTTTGGATGGAATCAATTCTTTCAATATATTTTTTTGTTCCTAATATCATGTATTTGCATTTGGTTGGGTTTAGGATCAATGAGTTAACGTTAGACCATTGAACGATTTGTTTTAAGTCTTCATTGATTTTATTCACCGCTTCGTCAGCATCTTGAGGATAATATGAATAATATATCTGAAGGTCATCAGCATACAGGTGATATTTGCAATGTGAAATTTTGGATACTAAATCTGCACTGTATACTGAAAAGAGCAAAGGACCAAGTACTGATCCCTGAGGCACGCCTCTGGTCAAAGGTAATGTAGAAGATAGCTTAAGGCTACTATCAGTATTAGCAATTTTTACATGTTGCTGCCTGCTACTGAGATAACTGTGGAACCACTTTACAGTAGCGATGCTGAAGCCATAATATGAAAGCTTTGAGAGTAAGAGATCCGGATCTATTGAGTCAAAAGCACGCGAAAAGTCCAATAGAACAAGGGTTGTGCCTTTACCATGATCCTGTGCTTGTAATATATTATCAACAACATCAAGGATAGCGGTTGTTGTACTATGATTCTTGCGAAATCCAGACTGTTGTATTGGAAGTATATTATTCTTTTCCAAATACTCTATCATTTGTGCGTAAACCACTCTTTCCAAAAGCTTGGATAGGCATGGCAGTATGCTAATAGGCCTTAAATCATTTAATGAAGATGGATTGCTTACTTTAGGTAAGGGGGTGACAATAGCGGTTTTCCATTGATTTGGAAATACTGAAGTAAGTATCGATTTATTTACTATTTGTGTAAGGGTGTATAAACTTTCAGGTAATGTGAGCAGTAACATGTGCAGAGAAATTTCATCAACACCTATAGAATTCGATTTTAAGCTCTGTATAATTCTAGCAACTTCGAGTTCATTGACGGGTCTAAGTTCAAAAATTGAATTTCCAAATCGGTTGAATTCATAATATGTCAGGTCAGAAAACTTTCTATCGTGATTACCTTTAATATCCAAAAAATGCTGGTTGATTAGATTAGGGTTACAAAGAGATATCGGAATCTCTTGATGGCTTTTTTTTGTAGTAGTTGTATTTTTTTTCAGGTTTCTCCATAATATTTTAGGCACTTTTATAAATCGGTTAATGTATTTATTGTAGTAAGCACATTTTTCGGCCTCTAATGCATCCCGTACTAAGTTTTTGTATTCCAAATAATTTTCTTTATATTTTTCTAACTTGTTAGCTTTATATCTCTTGTGACTTTCGTTTCTTAACTTCATCATAACTTTAATAGTCTGCGTTATCCAGGGGTATGAATTATCTTTAATTCGTATTTTCTTTAATGGGGCATATATATTGAATAGTACGATTACGGATCTGTGTAATAATTCAATCATCACATTCACCAAATTATTTATTTCTAGCCAGGGTATTTCATGTAAATCTTTATTAAAATATTCAAAAATAATATTCTTAAGTTGTCTAGTCATTATAGACTGGGGCACTGACTTTTCTTTCTTAAAATTAAAAGTGGCTGTGACTATAGCATGATAGCCCAGTTCAGGAACAAGGTCAACATTCACTTCTCGCACTATGGCATCCGTACAAATTACGTCAATTAATGTTTCGCTATGGCTCGTGAAGTGTGTTGGCTCAGTGATTATTTGATTTAAATTTAAATATTGTAAGAACTCGTAGAGCAATTTAGTTTTATTTTCGTGTATATTTAAACAATTAATATTAAAGTCCCCCAGTAATACTATATTGTCGGCGTCAGAAAACGAAGCCACGGTTTGTGTCAGCGCATCAAGGAATATGTTAATGTCAAGCCATTGTGGACGATAAGCGGTGCCAATAATTAATTTCTTAGCATTAATTCTTACGCTTAACCACATTTGTTCGACAGAGGGTACGAATGGATGTTGACACAGGCGAGTAGCGATATTGCGACGTATGTAGAAGCCAACGCCGCCGCCGCGGCCGCCACAAACGTTGGCGGATCGCGGTGTGTGCTTAAACCTGTAACCCGGTAGCGTTGGGGCCCGATGGTCCTCGCCCTCCCGAATCCAAGTCTCATTAATCGCTATTATGTCAGCCGCGGCTTCAGTCATGGCTAAGACAAATTCATCCTGTCGTGACCCTAATGAGCCTGCGTTAAATAAACAAACTTTTAAAAATTTTGTATTAACTTTTAAATGATCTTATACTACTGTGTTTTACTATACATATACATAAAAAAACTTCATCTTCTGAAAGACAATTAGCGATTGTTAAAAGATAAATTTTATTTTTATAATGGCTCGTCATAATGATTTTAAAGTGGCGCGGTATTACTATACAAATCACGATTAATGCTAGAATTATAAATAAAAAGCAGCTCGACTTACGGTAACAAATTTGAGTGACAATATGTTTACTAAAAATTGTTAACATAATAGCAAATAAAAAATACTGTGGCACATATTTCACTTTATGATTGATGACACTATGTTGTTGAATATTTGTTACATAAAAAAATATAACCGGTTTTATAAATATAATTGTTAAATTAAATAACAAAGCATATAAAATGGACCTAATTTTCTTAAAACATTTTTTTATTTCTGAGGCTGACATAATAATTTTGAAGTGATATAGAAACGCAAGATTAATTATTAACATCCGAAAACAATGTTTGTAAGCTTCTTTATAATTCATTACTTTGTATCGTAAAGTGTTAATAACATTATATATTTTTATCGAAAACAATATAAAATAAAACAATAAAATACAATAACCATTCTTGATTGTAAATTTCTTAAGCCACGTGCACATCGGCACTGCAAACGTTAACGGACCCAAAAACACGTACTAGGTCGTCTTCAGATCTAATGGCATGGACGGTCTTTCCTTCATCTTGCCTTGTATAAATTCGCCCTTTCTTCGTCCAGGTATATTTCCAATGGGATGATTTAGCTGCCTCGCGCGCAGAGTAGAAAAGTTGTCTATTTCTGAAGGTTAACCGTTCATTGATATAGAATTTTCTTGGAGGCATATCTTTACTAAGGTCATCAGATGTAGCTCCTCTCCGAACTCTAGCATTGTGAATAAATTCATCCCGCAGTTGGCGCCGTGATAGGCGCACTACTAGACGCCGACTTCGTTTCCGTTCGTCGATGTTTTTACTGTCGATCCGACCCACTCTCTCCGCGAAAACAATATCCTCATGCTTAAGTGACAGACCTAGCTTAGTGGCTAAGACCATAGTGGTTTGGTATGGGTTCTCACCTGGCACTTCGGGTAGATTGGAGACTTCAAGATCTGACTGTAAGATATCCTGATCCCTATCATTAATATCTAATTTCAGTCGCGCGATGGTCTGCTCCAATGCTTCTATTTTCAATGATGGATCCGTCCTGTTATGACTTTCGATAGCACACACTCTTTTCTCTATGCTATCAATTCTTTCGTTTGAGGTTGAAATGAAGCACCGTAGGTCACTGATTTCTTGACGAAGTTCCTTAAATTCCTTTCGGACTTCGCGAAGTTCGTCCCTAAACAAACGAATTTCTAATCCTAAATCCATACTGAATAGTTCAGTTGGACCTTGTGAGGCGTGTTGAAGCTTTTGGTTCTCCAAGCAGTCGGTCTGAGTGTTCGGGCTGATCGTTACATCTGTCGGTATACTAATTGTCCCTAGTGGAAGTCGCATACTGGAGGAGACAATGGATGTTATACCTTTCACGGGCGTTGCTGCATTTCCTGTTTTCGGTATCTTACATTTACACTCTGGGCACTCCCAATCGTTTGGTATATGTGTATCTTCTGAGATTGCAACGCATGCTTTATGATAAACTCCAGAGCATTTACAGGTAGCGGCCCCTAGCGTTAGCGATAGAAATTTTCCGCAGGCCCTACACTTAACCATGTTGAAAGTTGATATGAATGTCGTAGTTTCAGCAAATAACAATAGAGGTCTTTAGTTAATTAGTTCAAGGATTGCCCCTAGATGGCACTAATCTGAACAACTGCTATCGATACCTCTATTGATTTTAACAACGCAGTTCTGGCCCGTGACTATAGGTGTCTTTTAGACAGTAGTTTTCCGTATTGACAATAGATGGAATTGAAGAAACAGTCGTGCCATTAGTAAATAAAAACTACTTTTGTTATTAGGCTACCTCCCTCTTATGTTTTTTTACACACTTAGTAAGTAAACTTAATTGATGATTTTCGGCAGTTTAACGGCCAGGTCTGCACACTAAATCACAAACACTTGTTCACAGTGGTATAATCTTCAGCAATAACACATCAGTCGAACATTTAACAATAGATTGTATTTTATATTAATTAAAATACTAAGAGGTACAACTTTCGTGCCTACGTCCGTGGTGAACTCAACAATTTCAACAATTTCAACAATTGGACGTACCTAGAATCGAATGAGTATCTCTGGAGTGACCTAAATACAATCAAGGTCTCGAGCGAAACAATGGCCTCCTCGTAATCTACAAGCGTCCGAGTGATCCGTGGTGTTATATGATGTTACGATGCCTTTCCGCAATACGGGCTTGTTCGAGAGCGTGATAATCGTAGAACTTACGATAACTTCAGTACTTTTTGAGTTGATCGCGAACAGAAAGTCATACACACAGACGTGGCGAGGGATAAATGTTCAGACAGACTCAGCATACTTTCGATTTTACTATAGTAATATTCAGAGATAACAATAAAGCTAGACATGTTACATGAACAATATATTTCGATAACTATATGATAAATATATAAATTCTAGTAGTACTCTCGACTTCATTCGCGCCAATCTAAGCATTCATTTACCCCCGATGATATATAATATAATATAATTTGTTAAATGATTTAGAGAAGCAGGCGTTACTTTGCGGAATTCCATATTACAAGCACTATAACAGAACTAACTACCTTGCTATATTCCGCACGGGTTAAGCGAATGCATGCAAAGCTATAGGCTCCACGACAAAATCGTAATGCATTACGATTTTTGTCGTGGAGCCTATCCTCCCGATGATGCTTCGGTTTCGGAGCGAAACGATCGTCGAGATTGTGGTGGTGGTTGTGTGTGCTGCTTGTGTGCTTTGTTGCTGTTGGATGTGCCTTGGGGTACGTGTGGTGGCTTGTCCTGCATGTATAAGGTGCGTAAATTTTGCCTGCTTCATACACATTAGCTTTGCATGCCTTCGCTGGATTAAAGCAAGGTAGTTAGTTCTGTTATAGTGCTTGTTATATAATATGTGTTTTTTCACGTTCCCGTAAGAAAAACGGGTTTTTATGCCATTTGTTTGGCATAACATTTTTATTTTATTCGCAGTGTATATAAGCCTCTATTTTATCATTAGAGACAAGCGCATTAGCCATGAAGTTGTAACAAACAGACTAACGGACAGACTATCGAATTTATACTTTTAATATGGATGTATAAAATATATTTAATTATAGTAAAATAGCATCAATTAAAGAATTTAAATTTATTTTATCTACCTACTGCCAAATGCATGTTTCAGATTTTTTTATGCTGAAGTGTAAGTATAAACTTGTATTTTACATCTAATTTCCGTCTTCTAATCCAAAAATTACTTAAAATAATAAGAAAAAAACAAATCGGACGAGCTGGCATCGTCGCGATTCGCGGACGCGAAATACGCGGTTTCTTAGTCAAAACATGACTGTGGTATACGACAGTAAATATACACGCTACAACAGCGCCGCACCTCTGCTACGAATTCACCCGGAATTATTAATTATACAATTTCAACCACTAAGCCAACTTTGTGGCTTCTACCGATATTTGTTCTATAGCTTAGTAGAACTTATAGGATGCTAGTGCACACGTTGAAAAAAGTGGCGTCCGATATTCGGACGTCAAAAGTGCGGGGACGCCAGATTAAATGCAATTACGTGTTAATAAGACGCCAAATTGTTTGTAGGATAAATATATATATATATATATTATATATATATATATTAGTAGTTAGTTATATATATATATATATATTTATATTTATTTATATTAGCCTTTATTATCTGAAGTGTTTTTTTTATTTACAATTTTTTTTACTTTTTTAACATTTTGTCTTCAGTTTGCCCTTTGACATTAATTTATTAATTCTGATACTCAACAGCATTACATGATAAATCAACCAACATATATCACATAAAGTTTAAATAATTTATAGAATTAGGCGTTAGATATATCAGCAGTCGAATCGCACGCCTCGACATTCTGTTTGCGAATAGCGATCGAGAGTGAATTAAGAAGCAAAAATAAAAGTGACCTTGGCATTGTTATTGGACAACGGACGACATAGTGCATGTATTAATTTTGTAGTGAAAAGGTGAATAAAGTATGGGATATTTACACACACGGTCGTCCGACCCCAAAGTAACTTAATACTTGTGTTATGGGTGATGGACAACTGGTAGATATACTATATTTATAATTTTAAATACATACTTAAATACAAATATACACCCAGGCTCGAAGAACCAACAAATTGTCTTATAGAAAATGTTGGCCCTCGGCGGGAATCGAACCCGCGACACGCGGAGTTACCCGCTGCGCCAACGGGCCAGTTAAATTTGATTTGTTAATGAATTTTTAAATTTTTAAAATTTCATATCTAAACTATCGTGAGTAGTATTCATAGTTAATAAAGATACCGGCTATACTCACGTCTAATTGTATCGGATTAGCCCGACTAGTTTCGAACCCGTCCGGGGCACTTATTCATGAGCTCTTTACACGTTATCGCGGCGGGAACTGGGGCTATTCCGATAAAATTAGACGTGAGTATAGCCGGTATCTTTATTAACTTTGTTAATGAATTTTGAAAGTACCAACCTCGGTGTGGTGGTGGTCGAGCCCCGCCCGCTGCACGGCTTCCTGCGCCATGCTCTTGAGGGAGGCGGTGACACCGCTCGCCGCACTCACGCTCGTGTTGAGCGACGGCGTGCTCGGCGTTTCGCTTAATCTACCACTGTAACAGATTACTAGTCACTACATAGTATAAAACAAAGTCGCTTTCTGTGTCCGTCCCTATGTCCCTATATCCCTATTTCCCTATGTATGCTTCAATCTTTAAAACTACGCAACAGATTTTGATGCGGTTTTTTTTAATAGATAGAGTGATTCAAGAGGAAGGTTTATATGTACAATAATAGTCAATATGGAGTAGAGAAATACTGTAATTTTTGAGGTTTCTAACGTGATGTCGTAAATAATTACATTTTTTTCCGCTGACATTGCAAACGCAGGCTGAACACTACAAGATTTATCAAAATAATGTATTAAAAATTTGTACACCTTAAAAAGGTCTACAGAAAACTCCGCGAGGGTATATGTCTATCTCTTATGGATAACCCACAATAGCATTTTTTTGTCATTTACTTTTTACGAAAAATAACGCCCTCTTTTCGAAGCAATTTTAAGCAATACAGCATCAATCCTTATCCAATTAAGTACCTCAAATACATTGTTGATTTAATATAGATCAATATGGCCGTTTACAGCATGTAATTTAAATGAATATTTTCGAAGATATTACAGATTTAATATGCGGCGCGTGCCTATAAATAGCGCATCGGAGGCCCCGCTTCGCCCTATAGCACGTATAATTTAGCAGCGATTGGATTAATTGTAAAAATAAAATACATAGAGAAAAATGTAAAAAAGGAACTAGGTAAAATGTATTATATGAATTAAGATATTCCAAAGATAACAGGAAATCTTCATGGTATAGGGAAAGGGGAATTGTTTTACTCCAAATTTAACGCGTGCGGGCCGCGGGCAGTAATGAATAAATCAAAACTACTGGATCTATTTTAATCATTTTTTTCATTGAGTGACAGCCTATACTTATATATTTTATACCCGTGCGAAGCAGGGGCGGGCCGTTAGTAGTAAATAAAGTATAGTCATTGTTTTGAATAAAATGACGCGCGGATCAACGACCTTTATGCATTCCATTGCCGACGCGAGCGGCCGACAGTTAGTGACGTTTCGAATACGATAAGGACAGGCCGCGTGCGCCTGTATACGGCATCCTTTTTCTTACGCACGTTTGTAATTTTGCGTTTCGGGTGTTATTCTCAGATTTAGAGACGCGTTTAATCAGTGAAGCGTTTGAGAAGACGCGACCGTCCACGGTTTTAGTGCGCGTTGGGTTACTATTCCCCGATATAGGGACGATTCAATAACGTGTGACCTTACGAAGGTTGTGTGCACACCGGGTGTTATTCGTGTTATTTAACCGATATAGTGAAGTGTATACTCAGGGAGAAACAGACATTACGTGTCCGTGGAAGATTGCAGAGGCGAGCCAACGGTTTCGGGAATCGGCCGAGTACATACAAGCACACACACACTCACGTACACATATACACGCAGTGATTCATGAGGCCGGACCACATACAGCTGACGGCCGCATAAGGTAGGTTGAGACGCCGAGACGACGGGCCCAGGTCCCGGAGGTTGTTTCATCCGTCCGCACGTTTGCGCGGAACAGTCATCACTCATCATTCTCCTGCCCTTATCCTCTAAGTGGGGTCGGCACAACATGTTGCAACATGTTGTCACATGATTTGGCTACGTATTTTACGACCGGCCGCCTGCCTGACGTCAACTTACCTTGGTCGCCTTTTACGACACCTCGAAAGAAAAGAAGGCGGTCTATTCTAAGCAGCCGGATACCACACGGCATAGCAAAATAAAGTATAGTACGCGGCAATAAATAATGCACATCGAGACTCCGAGAGAGAAATCGGCTAGATTCTGCGTCATTAAGCATTGTCTCTGTCGCACAGACTGACGAACCCGTGTGTGACAGTGACAGCGCTCTACGAAACCGAACTAGCCGGCTGTTTCGTTCTAAGTTCTCGATGTGCATTATTTATTGCCGGGTACTATAACGGCCTGTTACTATCCCACTGCTGGGCATAGGCCTCCTCTTTCCGTTTTTGGAGAGATGGGTTGGAGCTAAGACCTAACACTCTGAATTTGAATTTCTATATTGGGGTTTTTTACTGTACTTTTATTACTTTTACACGCATATTTGACATAGGTTTGGTCAAATGATTTTCATTCCTCTTCATGACATGACCATACCAACTTAAAAGCGCACTTCTAATATATTCTATTCACTTTTATTTATGTAGTCCCCGTTCTATTCCTTACTCCGCGCCCTTGTAGTCAACAGGCGAGGACTCAGTAAAACGGTTTACCTATAGTACTATCATCATTTAAATCATTAAAGTTTAAGTCATTTAAATTAAAGTCAGTAGCTTATTTTTAGTATTAAATTAAATTAGTAGATGATGTATCCGCTAATTAAATCGTTACATTTTAATTAATTCAAATAATCACTATTATCTATATTGCATCATTTTTCAACATTAATCTATGTATAAAGTGTTTTGTAATTATTCTTTTTCTCCTTTTTTCATTATCCATATTTCACTTCTTGTCATTTTCTTTCTATTACACAAAGGTTGGCTGATGGAGATCCCTTTTAGGGATAAGTCCGCCTATGTACATGTGCTATTTTTTCTTTCTTTTTTATATTTTTGTTTGTACAATATAAAAATAAGTAAATAAATAAAGTTCATTCCCAGGTGGAATGGTCCCAAAAACGCCCACAGTTTTTAAATTTAATCTATCGTGAGTAGTATATACAGTTAATATAGATACCGGCTATACTTACGTCTAATTTATCGGATTAGCCCGACTAGTTTCCTACCGCGGAAACTGATCAGTTTCCGCCGCGATAACGTCGTGTAAAGAGCTCATGAATAAGTGCCCGCGGACGGGTACGAAACTAGTCGGGCTAATTCGATAAATTAGACGTGAGTATAGCCGGTATCTATATTAACAATGCCCACAGTGTTACCCCAGTGAATCCTAAGCTGATTCTTAATGCGAAAGAGGAGCCAGTCCCGCCATAGTCTGGTCTCCTGAAGATTAGTGTTCCGCGCAAACGTGCGGGCGGATGAAACAACCTCCGAGACCTGGGCCCGTCGTCTCGGCGTCTCAACCTACCTTATGCGGCCGTCAGCTGTATGCGGCCCGGCCTCATGAATCACTGCGTGTATATGTGTACGTGTGTGTGTGTGCTTGTATGTACTCGGCCGATTCCCGAAACCGTTGGCTCGCCTCAGCACTCTTCCACGGACACGTAATGTCTGTTTCTCCCGGAGTATACACTTCACTATATCGGTTAAATAACACAAATAACACCCGGTGTGCACACAACCTTCGTAAGGTCACACGTTATTGAATCGTCCCTATATTGGGGAATAGTAACCCAACGCGCACTAAAACCGCGGACGGTCGCGTCTTCTCAAACGCTTCACTGATTAAACGCGTCACTAAATGTGAGAACCACACCCGAAACGCAAAATTACACGTGTGCGTTATAAAGGAATTCCGTGTTCAGGCAATCGTTCAAGCCGCGCGCGGCCTGCCTGTATCGTGTCTGGCGGGTGACTGCCGGGGGCCGCGCTCGTAGTGAACGAATGCATAAAAACGACCTAGCTTGCGTTCGCGTCGAGTGGCGCGCGTCAATTTATTCAAAACAATTAGTTTTGAAGTCAATCGGCCACCATAGCTGGGCCGGTGTACACTCACTTGTTGTTGATGTGATGCGGCGTGTGCGGCAGGTGTACACTCACTTGTTGTTGATGTGCTGCGGCGTGTGCGGCAGGTGTACACTCACTTGTTGTTGATGTGCTGCGGCGTGTGCGGCGGGTGCGCGGGCCCGTTGACGGCGGGCGGCGAGGGCGTGGCCGACAGCGCGGACGTGATGCTGGCGATGGTGGCGCTCACCACGCTCGGCACCGTCGCCGGGCTGGCCACCATCGGCGCGAGCGGCGTCGACGATACCATTTTTGACGTCTGTTCAATCATACTTATATCATGTTTTTTATAGCTATTTATTACGGGATATGGAGAACAGTAAAACTCTAACTTGGATTGAGTTGCTCTGAAAAGAGATTTTTAGATTTATTACACAAAACTTTTACATCACTGTCTTTTATAAATGTTAGTCAAAAACTGACCTGAAAAGAGAAACAACATTCAAAGCTATTGCTTTACTACAATTATTAATTAATCAATTACAGTTTTATCACTCAACGTTTTAAGTTTGATGTCTTTACGTCAATCTGACAGCCCGCCCCATAGACCCACGAGTCCAAACAAATCAACGTCAAAGACAACGCGGCAAATTTGAATAATGAAATGTCACGCATTTCGTTTACACTTATAATTTCAACACACCCGCACATACTCACACACAAACACACCTACACGCACGAAAACACGTCATTTTTCATTATTTTATTGCATATCAAATCAAATTTATTTCAATCAAACAAAGATGAAGCTGTGATAGCCCAGCGGTGAGACCGTGCGACTCTTTAGAGCGGAACACGAGTTCAAACCCGGGCAGGCAGCAATTAGTTTTTCTATTAAAACTCATGTGTCTAATTGATAATTGCAATTTATCACTCGCTTTTCGGTGAAGGAAAACATCGTGAGAAAACCTGAATATCTCTTAGAGAATTCTGGAGATATGTCTAACCTACCAATCCGCGTTGGAGCAGCGTGGTAGGTCTTAGTTCCAACTCTTCTCTCCAGAAACGGAGAGAGGAGGCTTATTCCCAGCAGTGGTATTGTAACATTGGGACGCTGCTAAACAAATATGCTATTACAATATGGCTTAATATTAAAACTTCATATTAATAAACATAATCAGAACCGATTTTAAACCAAGAACTGGTTTCCTTCCTAGATTTTTACAATCTGTGTGAAGAAGAACCAGCCCTCTCCCTTTCACTTTAACATAATACACATATATGTGCCACGTGATCAAGTTCATGGCGAAATCCAACTAAAAAAGCAAATTATTCTTCCTGAAACCTATCATTGAAGGTTCAAAAGTATCAAAAGTTACATACACAGGGAGGCATAAGAATTTCACAAAGGCTAAGGTAGGTCATTGCACAAAAAATTACATTTAGCAATATATTGTTACGAACATGTAAAAAGAGTTCGTGCTGCATACGTCATAGAGTTCAAATTCGCTTTACGCTAATTCTCTGCAACATTCAGGTTGTTCACGAATCGTGTTCGTTATCTCCTCTAGGTCTCGCGAACGTTCGCAAATATTGTCGTCATCGGTTCGTTCGGTATATAAACGGACGTATTGTGCACCTCGACGTAAAGTTAGCGAATAGAGATTACGAAGCGAAAATAAAAGTGAAATAATAGCTTTTATTTTGGACAACGGACTGCATAGAGTAAGTACTAAGTTAGAAGTTAAAAGTTGGACAGTGTTTTTAACGAGTCACCAGGTATTTTCATCTAAATCCACGAAAGTTATCCTGAATGTAACAATATATATTTTCTATTTACTTTAGCAAAATAATCTCATTTTTACTTTTGATTTATTTCAATAGGCATCATTCAAAAACTCACCGGTACTGGCTGCAGGAGGTGGGCGGAGAGCAGGGAGAGCGCGGGCGGCGGCAAGTGTGTCGACAGCGCGTGCGCACCGAGCGCCGCGCCTGACACCGGACCATTCTCCACTACTTCTGCAACGACACGACACTTTATAGCACAGGCACTAGTGTACGTGAAACATCGATAGTTTTGATTTCCGATAGTTACGAACAAAACTATCGATAATTATAAAAAGATTGGCGGTGTATTTAAAAGACAGAGTAGGAACCGACATAAACTTGCTGCTCCTGCTTTGCGCCTTGCAAAAGTAAGTTGTTTGTGGGTTTGGGTATAAGCATGTGTTTAATTGATAATTGCAATTTATCACACACTTTTCGGTGAAGGAAAACATCGTGAGGAAACCTGCATATCTCAAGAGAATTCTGGGGATATGTGTAACCTACCAATCTGCGTTGGAGCAGCATGGTAGGTCCAACCCTTCTCTCCAGAAACGGAGAGAGGAGGCCTAATCCCAGAGGTGTGATTGTAACAGGTCGCTACTAAACAAAGATGGTATAACAATATGGCTTAATATTAAAACTTCATATTAACAAACCTAATCAGAACCGATTTTAAACCAAGAACTGATTCCCTTCCTAGATTTTTACAATCTGTGTGAAAATCTCAAAAAGCGTATGATTAATTGCAATTATCAATTAGACACATTCATATACCCAATCCCACAAACAACACAGATTGTCAAAATCATGCATATACAAATTCTTTGTGGGATTGGGTATAAGATTCTATAATAAAATACGGGAATCAATTTTAAAAACACTTAAAAAAGGATGATCAGGAAAGCCTGCTATACTATTGGGGATTTTAAAGATGACGATAATGCGTGGATATAGCTACTCCTCTACCCTGTACAAGATAGTATGTAATAACTAAATGTTACGAGTTATAAGAATTATATTTTAAAAGAGGTTCCGCCGAGTTTCTTTCTGGCTCTCGGTAGGAACAGCTTTCCAAACCAGCAGTAGAGTTGACGATATTATCGATAGTTTCCGATAAATAAATTGATATGAGAGATTTTAATAAAACAAATAATTTAAAGCTACTTTGACATATATTTTAATCTAAGCATCGTATGTTGTTTTTAAGAACAATAACACTTTTAATTTATTTCGGCGTAATGTTATTATTTGTCTGGTTTTAAAAAAACTTATGAAGGTACAGATGTAGTTGAAATGCAAAGATATTACTGTATTGGAATTCAATAGGTCTTCGGTAGATGATACTGTTGCTGAATTTGGTATGCGTGTTGCCTTAACACGTAAAAGCCGTCATACACACACGCACACACATGTGTGTGTATAAAGCAAGCTTACATAGCTTTCAGCTATTATAGCACGGTATGTACTGTGGTTAAATCTTCTATCTTTACATTTTGGTAATTCTCTGCGATGCAAGTTTGTAGAGAAGGAAAATAATAATAAACCAACAATCGATAGTGCCTTAATAACTGTCGATACTATCGATAGTCCATCGATGTTTAAGGTACACTAACAGGTAATTTTGCCAGGACTTGTAAATACTTTCACCGTGTGTTATGTCATAGAATCTTCCTGTATGACCCTCGTAGAGTCATTACATTAGAGTAAACTAAGAGTAGAGTCAGACTAAATTGTGCCATCATCATTCTCACTATCAATCCAGCCAACCCAATCCGAAATTCCTGCAAAGCTTCTCGTGCGAACTTCTGATTGGAGAAGTCAGCACATTCTGCATTCAGATGCTCGAGCGCTTGCCGAGTACAGTTGTCTTAGTCGGTCGTTATATGTCGGCATCGACAATTTTAAACCTTTTTAGACATCGATAGTAAAGTGCCATAAAATTCTTAGAGCGTCCTCGTTATAAAACTCCCACTGTAAATGAGTGCGATATTTCAGTGTCAATGTCACACGCGAGTACGGTAGGGTTGCCAACTATACTGTTAAAAACAGTATTATACTGTTTTTCACTGAATTTTCTTTTCATTATTGTAGCATCAAAATACTCAAAAATGTTAATTGGACTAGATAGAGTGTCAAACATTTTTTTTAGTTACTAACAAATCACAATAAGTCATTTGTGGTGAGGCATATAAAGTTATTAAAAAATACCGTAAATTAATCATTTGTAGAAGTAATAAAAATTATATTTAAAAACGCTGAATATATAAAATACTTGAAAAATGAAAATAATGAAATGAAATGAAATTTTATTAAGAAACTATAGAAATGCATTTATACAATGGCAACGAAGACACTCGAAGGCCGTCAGGCCGGCCGTAAAATACGTAAGCTAAGTCATGTGACAACATGTGTGTAAGTTGTTGTGCCGACCCCACTTAGAGTGGGATAAGCGCAGGAGGATGAGGATGACGATTGTTTGATTTTCTTATCAGACGTACATATGCATTTATATTTATATAGACATACATATATATTTCTTGTAAAAAAAAATTGGCAACCCTACCGTAAGGTCCGCTTGCGTACGCGTGTTAAAACGCAATACACGTTTTAACGTGTAAAGATTTTAATATCATTTTTAAAACTAGCGGTACCAGCGACATTTTTCGCGTCAAGTAAGCGTTTAAGTACCCTCGATATTGAATGAGTAAATTTTATCTATTTTCGTATTTTTTTTTATATGTTATAAATCCTATATGTTATTCCGGGTAATAAGCTTTAGTTTTGCCAAATTTCATCTATACTCCGTAGGTATTTAACTAAATTTAATGTCAATAAGAGGTCCTTTATAGTAGCCAGTTTACAACACAAGACATTACCGTAAATATTATACTTATTTTTTTTTAACAAGAATTTAAAATTTTCGATTTTATTTGCGACTTTATGACGGCTCGATTGCTATCAATAACTCAAAAAGCTTTGAAATAAATAAATATACATATTATTTAATGTAATATATTGCAATCTGCTTCTTCAAGAACCAAACACACAGGTATTTTAAACCTTTTCTAAACACCGATAGAAAATATTAAAATACTATAATATCACATAGTGACTTTAAAAATGATTGATATTGTGCTTTATAATAAATGATTGATATTATGTTACATCAGATAAGTAATATGTTACATTAGTTTAATATAATATTCCTCGTGAAAAAGTGCCCGGATGGGCTTGAAACTAGTCGGGCTAACCCGATAAAATAAGGCGTGAGTATAGCCGGTTTCTACCCATTAACTAATCTAATATAAATACTTTTTCCGGAATTGCATATTGAAATGGTTTAATTGGCTCTAATCTGCATCTGATGAATCTATTTTATAAAACTAAATGTTTATGCTGTTGATACTAAATTTAAATCTAAATATTAAATTTTATAAAAGAAATTATTTCGACATATTAAGTTTTATGTCAATTTCTTTATTTTAATTGAATTTCTAAATTTTTTTTATTTTAATTGAATTAATCACATTATTAAAATAAAATGTTTGCCATTCCTGAGTCATATGGTTTTGTATGTTTAAATTTAGTTAAGTACCTAAACCTATGGAAAATATATTAGTTCACGGGATTTGCCGTGAAAAACGTAAGAGACGATCGACTCGCATTTATAAAACACTAGCTGTGCCAACAACGGCTTCACCGGCGTGGAATTTTCGAAATTTTCAACCTAAAAGTAGTTATTGTGAATTAACCGTGAGAGATAGAGATATGCTATCGCGGACTTTTTTGTGGTATTCTTATAGATCTACAATTCTCTACTACTTTACTTTAGCGTATCTCAGCTGGTTTACGCAGTGCACGCGACTTAAGCTCCCAGCAAGCGAGTTTAAAATTTTAACAACTATGCGATCTCTTCAACACAATTTGCATAATACCGATATGTATTATTTACCTAAACCATCAGGTAGTATTGCACTATCTATTGGTGAAAACCGTACAATATGCTTTCAGTAGATTTTGAGAAAATCGATTACATACAGACAGACAGATTTTTGGGACTTTGTTTTATAATAAGTATGTATATTAGTAGATAAGACCTTGCTCTAGCTACGCGGTTGTTAATAAATTCCGTTACTACAATGTCAATGCTACAGCTTGGGTTGACTCATCCTAAAGTTCGCACGTGCAGTTTTAAAATACACAATTTGAGTTGCACGACGTTTGATTTGATTAATTAAAGCGCAATTTATATTACTTTATATACGGCACCTTCTACAGGAAACCGTATTATTTCCAGAGGGGTGTATATGCATACAATTATTATATCAAATGATATCATATTTATTGTAAACGCCGTGTGGTATCCGGCTGAGTAGAATAGACCACCCTCACATCTTACCGAGGTGTCGCAATAGGCGACTAAGGAAATTGACCCATCGTGTGGTATCTGGTTGAGTAGAATAGACCACACTCTTTCTTACCGAGGGGTCGTAAAATACGTAACCGAATCATGTGACAAGTTTATAACATTAATCATGTTGAGAGACCGGCTATACTCACGTCTTATTTTATCGGATGAGCCCGACTAGTTTCAAGCCCATACGGGGCTCTTATTCATGAGCTCTTTACGCATGTTTATAACATGTTGGGCCGACCCCACTTAGAGTAGGGGCATAAGAATAATGATCATATTAATTGTAAATACAGTAAATTATCGATGTTACAAGAATAATTATATAAAAGACATGAAATGCAAGATTCAAGATGGTGGACATGTCTCTAACTAACAAAGATAAATAAAAAGTTACTAAAAGGAGCCATATAAACCTGGATGATATAACTGGAACTTAATGTAAATTAATTCATACAATTTAAAACGAATTCATACAATACCAGATGAGAAACCGTCAGGACTAAGAACAAAATTGTAGAGGATTTGTCATACCTAGGTGCAAATTGAATAAATATTTTGCACGCATATGGAAATGTTATATTAATGCTTGGAATGTTAAAATATATCACTCAGGAAAAGGAAAATACGCATAGTTGGCAAACTTACAAGCGTCTATATAAATGCATAGACAGTAAAATTATATCTACAAACTGTACAATTTCATGCATAATGTATTACATTAGAATCGAATATCATTGCTTCTAGTTGAATTTTTTAATAAAAAAAACAATATTTCTTTACTCTTATAATATATTAGTTGACATTTATTTATATTATATTATTATGTTATATTATTTATCATATATATACATATAATGTTTTTTGTTTTTATATATATTACATTATATATATGTACCAAAACTGGTTTACTATAAATTATCTCACTTCATTAGCTATAAGAGACCCATGACAAAGGGATAAGTTGACCTTTGTACAATTTTTTTATTAATTATGTTTTTTCTTACGTTTTTATATGGTACATAAATAATATAAATAAAATTTCTAATTTAAATATTTGCAATTACATTATTAAAAAACCCAGGTATAACAAAAAGTCATAGACAACAAAATCCCTATGGTCCCTTTGGGAGCAAGAGCATGCTCTTTTTTAATTTCGGCAACAATAAGGCACATGCATATTCATAGAAATCTTATATTATTTGGTAAAGTTATGAACTAAATATTTTTTAATGCTGAAATTAATTAAAAATTAAATCATAACATGAAAATCAACATGATGACTATGATGTTAGACTATAATAACAATATGACAATATTTAAGGAAAATTTTAGTTATTCCTATAAAAAATAATATGAAACTGACATTTACATATTTGCACGTTTGTTTCCATCGCACACACTGGCACACACAAACAAAAACCAATTATATAATCGTCTCTGAACTTCACAAGGTAACTACGTATTAAAACGACGCGGTCGCGGTACAAAATCAAACGGCATGCACATCGGACATCGATTTTTACCATCGTCCATATTCCTCAGACATTTGAGCGGGAAAGCATTCTTTTGGTTTTTTTTTAATCTTTCCAGGCACAGATCGCCCGCTATAAGTTTTGACGACTGAACGAAGACGCGTTGTCATCTTGTTGGGCTAACGCCAATTCATTCTTTGCAACGTATACGCAAACATTGAAACCGGATAAAGAATAATACGCTTTATCTGTTTACACTTAAGAGTGTTTATCGCATGTACACGTAGTAGATTTGTTGTATGGAAATTGGCGATGCGCCAATTGCAAGGTAATCGTAAAGCGAGACGATTGTTCCATTCATTCTTTGATAAGCGCAGTTGTTTTGTAAACAACGATCCGTACGTTTATCGAAACGGCGCGATAACGGTTTGTTGTCGCTTACTAATGTTTGCTTAAGACCTTATCGACTCGATGCTAATTTGTATTGTTTAACATAATAATAACGTGACTAATCGCGTGTATTATGGATATATTAGGTCCTTACATATGAAATTGGCGTTTTCTATGGGAGGAACATAAAGTCGTTTTTTTTTTAATGAAATATATTTAATTAATCAAAGTATGTACCATTGCTATGTGTGTACTTTTGCCATCTCATAGGTAGTTCATTGATCCCCTTACTAAAAAAACCATTAGGGCGGGAATCAATAAAATCTTTGAAGGCGGTTTGGACTGCCCTATCGGAGTTGAATTTTTTTCCTTGCAAGTAGTTATCCAAATTGCGAAAAAAATGGTAATCTGTTGGAGCAAGGTCCGGAGAGTACGGTGGATGTCTAAGACATTCTAATTGAAGCTCCTCTGATTTGGTAGCCGTCTGTTGTGCAGTGTGTGGTCTAGCGTTGTCCGGAAGCAGCAGTGGCCTAGAGCGATTGACCAGCCTCGGTTATTTAGCAGCTAGCTTTTCCATCATGGTTTACAGATATTTCATGTTTTCCATTTTGTAAACAGAGTGACACAAAGAAAAAAACAAAAGAAGAAAAAACAAATGAATTAGGGGGTTTGAAACACAAATGCATGAGTAAATAGCTGTATGAATTTGAGTTTGGAATTCCTAACCATAAAGGTAATATTTGAGATCAAAGTGGCCAGTACGACAAAACGCCAATTTCATATGTAAGGACCTAATATATTTTTCGTCCACATCTCGTTCTTACTTCCATGTACTTTATTATACACGAATTTAGTAAATAAAAAGTTAATATAGTAACCGTCAATATCCACGGTTCAATATCACAGGTTTTACCTTAGTGTGGATTAATAATAATTAATTCATTTTTTTTCTCTCCCTTTTATGTTTGATTTATATATATTCCGTTTATTATTATTTCACTCATTTATTTATTAAGAGATTCTAATACAACATCCCGCCGTGCGGTATCCGGCTGAGTAGAACTGAATAGATCACCCTCATTTCTTACCGAGGTGTCGTAAAAGGCGACTAAGGTAAGATGACGTCAGGCAGGCGGCCGGTCGTAAAATACGACTAAGGTAAGATGACGTCAGGCAGGCAGGCGGCCGGTCGTAAAATACGTAACCAAATCATGTGACATGTTTGTAACATGTTGTGCCGACATCACTCAGAGTGGGATAAGGGCAGGAGGATGATCATGATGATTCTAATACATCATCATCATCATCATTCTCCTGCCTTTATCCCACTCTAAGTGGGGTCGGCACAACATATTGCAAACGTGCTGTCATATGATTTGGCTACGTATTTTACGACCGGCCATCAACTTACCTTAGTCGCCTTTTACGACACCTCGGTAAGAAATGAGGGTGGTCTATTCTACGCAGCCGGATACCACACGGCATGAAACATTCTAATCTTATGAATAGAATAAAAATTCACATTCAACGATGATCATTACATAGGTTTCGACAACCCTCTGACGTAACTTTATAAAAATAGCGCAGGACGTAGGCTATATTTTTTTACACATTCGCAAAAGGATCTTTATTGCAAAACGGAAATGAAAGTTTTTTTAGTATTAAGACAGTCTTAATACAATAAAGACCTTGGTAGCTGACGTCGATTGATCAGAGAGGAGGAAAATATGTTACTAGAACAAAGTATGTAATAAATATCGGGCTCGAAGGACCATGTTGACTTAATTTTTTATTGTTTATTTTTATCTTATTTAATGATGTATAAAAGAGTTGAATTGTTTATTTTTTTATTTAATGATGTATTGAGTTGAATTTGAACTACAGATCATCAGCTATTAATTTAATACTTACATGTGATAAGTGATCCCACTTCTGATAAGTGAGCGATACTAAAGACAAGTGTAAGGACACTAACCAATAGGCCTGGATAAGTGTGGCGAAGGCGGCGCGGGCTGTTTGATCGGCGTCGACGCACCCGAGGCGCCTATGTTGTTTATACTGTAAAAATTATATATTCTATTCAAATATAAAACTTAGACCTATCATTTTCCTGGCACACAACTAAATACCGCAGTTTTAATCGCAACAAATAGGACTGAATTTATAATATCAAATTATTCAAAACAAAAATCCAAAATAATAGCAATTATTGTCAATTTTTCGCAGGCTATACAGGTCATAAGATAATTGTCCCGCCCAAAATTAGTACATAACTTACATTTGATATCTATTATCGACGACAGTTATTACGTTCCTAGCACATTTTATTTTTTACAGTAATTTAAGATTAAATTTATGAATGAAAAAAACAAACTTTCAGTAACTTAAAGGTAGATGTCGGTATAAACCGATAATATTTGTTGTTGGTTTGTGCGACTTGGATGAATTTAAAAATATATAATCTAATTTTATGATGATTAATTTGATACAAGTAAAGACTAAGTAATAATAAGGGAATATTTGGCAATATGCGAAACAAAACAAACGCACTCCCAAAAACATGAAGTATCTTGCATAAGCAATAACAGAGTTGCTTATGCAAAGATTTGAGAAAGATAGTTCATAAAATTAGCCGTTACTTTGCGGATATTTTTATACAAAAGTAATACTAAAATTATTTTGCTATATCATGGATTTAATCGCGAAAATAATAATTTTATTATTACTTTTGGCCTACACAGATCTTGAGTTGACCGAGTTAGTACCTATACATAACAATTAGGCATTAATATATGTACATATCTATCTTGTATATATGTAATAATTCGAGTAAGGTATAGAATTTTGTTTCAAACTTAAGATCCGTGGTGACAATCGTAATACCTATCGTTAGATAATTGATAATAGTACACCTCGTAACGCGGAAATGTTACGATAAGTGCATTTAATACACAAATTATCACATAAAGTGCGATTCCTTAAACGCCATACCTGTCCAGATATAACACAAAGAATAATACTTTGAAAAGAGCAACCGCCGAGTTTCTTGCTGGGCCGATAGGAACAGCTTTCCGAATCAGTAGTTTTACGTGGATAAAGAGCGTTTTGAATTTGAATTGTATCTGAACAGGTAGATAGTGGTAGGTGTGAAGTACAGAAGTCAGAGGACTGACCTATTGGTGGATGCGGCCACGTGATTGAGCAATGAAGTGACGTTAGCTGGACTACTAACGCACGACACTCGTAGCGCCAGCGGTTTCACCGGCTGCAACCAACCACACACTTATTGAGACCGGCTTACTTTTGGGTCCCCAATATACAGTAATACATGCGTATAACGCGGCAATACACCCCTATAACGCGGCATTGGTACCGCGTTATAAGAAAACGCGTTGTATTCTCATATACCGCGCTCGTATGACGCTTTTATACAACGTACGTAGCTCAGACTAATAACGACGGTGAGCTTAACGCTAATGGAATATGTAGATAAAACTAAAATAAAACATTTTTTATATATTAATGTCACATAAATTGTAATACTAAAAAATATGAAATGTACTTAAGTGAAAGTTTTTAAATGTATTTTTTAAATTGTAATTAGCTAAATATTTTTTTAAATATTTGCACATCGTTAATGACAGTCAATTGTGTAAGGGAATTTAGTGATAATTTGTAACTGGTAATGTACCCACAATCTATGTTATGAAATATCGCTGCATCCGAACGATAAAATATTTTTTTATAGATTAATATCACATAAATTCACATTAAGTGAATATAATAAATAAAGTTTTTTTTAAGTGAATATAATAAGTGAAAATATTCTTTCATAATTTGCACATTGTGTTATTCACATTAAGTGAATATAATAAATAAAGTTCATTTAAGTGAATATAATAAGTGAAAATATTCTTTCATAATTTGCACATTGTTAATAACAGTCAATTGTGTAAGGGAATTTAGTGATTATTTGTAACCGGTTACGTACTCTACTGCAAGTAAATAAATTATTAATATTATAACGTTACACATTCTGTGTACAAATATAAAACATGTAACTTACTATTCGGATAAATAATAAATAAATATTTACACGGTTGTACGTACCCAATGTTAACTGAATACTTGTGTTATGGGTGACGGAAAACTAGTAAATATATAGATATATACTTTTAAATACATACTTAAAAACAAATATACACGAAGGCTCGAAGAACTAACATTGTTTATCGAAAATGTTGGCCCTCGGCGGGAATCGAACCCGCGACCCGCGGTCATGAAGACAGGGTACTGCGCTAACGTGCCAGTCAATAGGGCGATATGTTCATTATAAAACATGGCTGAGAAATCAATGTATTATTTAAAATGAAATATATAAAAATAACATTTCAGTAAGTAAATATAATAAGCAAATTTAATGTAACATTTTAATTAATTTTATAATATTTGTAACATGAGGAACAATTGGAAATCAATGGGAAATAAATCAATGAATGAAAAAAAACAATTTTGTTTTATCAAATAAACGACGTTGGGATACAACTTAGTTAAGTAAGCAGTTATTGAGAACCCATAAGTAACCGATATAACTTTGATAAACAATATCCACATAAATACCTAACCTAACTACAAATATATGACAGTATATTAAATCCATGATGATTGAATGTGATAGTGTTATCAAAATTACTCACTTTTGTCATAATTTCCTCTTTTTTCTTTTTTTCTAAATCTATTGAGTCTGCCGTGTGGTTGTGGACGTCTAACGCTGGCGATGGGATTGGACTTGTTCCTGTAAAAAAATCCTATCATAATGTTTGGTCTTAGAGTCGATTCATTTTTGAACTACCCTCAACAAATTTTTGGAAGTACCTGCTAAAGTTTGTTATCGAAAACTTGTTTAAAAAAGTTACGTATTCTTTATACGTAACACCAACCATAAAAGTACAGTAACAGCCTGTTACTATGCCCACTGCTGGGCAAAGGCCTCCTCTCTCCGTTATTGGAGAGAAGGATTGGAGCTAAGACCTACCACGCTGCTCCAATGCGGATTGGTAGGTTACACATATCTCTAAAATTCTCTAGAGATATGCAGGTTTCCTCACGATGTTCCTTTACCGAAAAGCGTGTGATAAATTGCAATTATCAATTAGACACATAAGTTAAAATAGAAAACCTCATTGGTGCCTGCCCGGGGTTTGAACCTATGTCGTCTCTAGAGAGTCGCACGGTCTCACCGCTAGGCTATCCTAGTTTACTTATCAATACATACACATACACACCAACCATATCAATACACATTATAAAACAAAGTTCTCAAAAGCTGTCTGTCTGTATTTGATCGATTTCCTCAAAATCTACTCAACAGATTTTTAAACGGTTTTTACTAAGAGATAGTGTAATTCTTGAGGAAGGTTTAGGTAATGTACTATATATATGTATACATTAAGGGTTATGTAAAGTGATTTCATTAATTACATATTTGTAACACAGCGATTTTAAGGCAGGCGAAACCGCAGGCGTAAGCTAAGGCAGGCGGCCAGTCGTAAAAT
The DNA here is from genome assembly GCA_947086505.1 of Morpho deidamia. NCBI lineage: Eukaryota > Metazoa > Arthropoda > Insecta > Lepidoptera > Nymphalidae > Morpho > Morpho deidamia. The sequence continues at coordinate 15,498,436 of CAMTZC010000022.1, forward strand.
ACCTAGCCATATCATTTTACAACATGCTTAAAACATGTTGTGCCGACCCCATTTAGAGTGGGATAAGGGCAGGAAGATGATAATGTCTACGATGGGCACAATTTTTAGACTTCTTATATACTCTTTGATCATCAATCTCCTACCCTTATCCCATTCTAAGTGGGGTCGGCACAACATATTTTTCCCACAATCCAACCATCTCTTTTAAGGCTCTTATATTTTACTCATTTCTTATTTTATCCAATTTCGTTATGCCAGACATCCACCTTAACATTCTCATCTTATTTACATGCAGTCTTCTTTTATCCGTCTTTTTCATCCGCACTTATATTGTACTATTTCATATTTTATCTAATCTTGTCACTCTTTTGATCGTCATCCTCCTGCCCTTATCCCACTTACAAGTGGGATGGGTATCTTGTCACTTTTTTATCATCATCCTCCTGCCCTTATCCCACTTAAAGTGGGATGGGCGTCTTGTCACTCTTTGAACATCATCCTCCTGCTCTTATCGCACTTTAAGTGGGATGGGCATCTTGTCACTCTTTTGATCATCCTCTTGCCCTTATCCCACTTAAAGTGGGATGGGCATCTTGTCACTCGTTTGATCATCCTCTTGCCCTTATCCTACTTAAAGTGGGATGGTTATTTTGTCACTCTTTTGATCATCCTCCTGTCCTTATCCCACTTAAAGTGGGATGGGCATCTTGTCACTCTTTTGATCAACATCCTGACCTTATCCCAATTAAAGTGAGATGGGCATCTTGTCACTTTTTTAATCATCATCCTCCTGCCCTTATCCCACTTAAAGTGGGAGGAGCATCTTGTCACTCTTTTGATCATCCTCCTGCCCTTATCCCACTTAAAGTGGGATGGGCATCGTGTCACTCTTTTGATCATCCTCCTGCCCTTATCACACTTAAAGTGGGATGGGCATCTTGTCACTTTTTTAATCATCATCCTCCTGCCCTTATCCCACTTAAAGTGAGATAAGCATCTTGTCACTCTTTTGATCATCCTTCTCCTGGCCATATCCCACTTAAAGTGGAATGGGCATCTTGTCACTCTTTTGATCATCCTCTTGCCCTTATCCCACTTAAAGTGAGATGAGCATCTTGTCACTTTTTTGATCATCATCTTCCTGCCCTTATCCCACTTAAAGTGGAATGGGCATCTTGTTACTCTTTTGATCATCATCCTCCTGTCCTTATCACACTTAAAGTGGAATGGGCATCATGTCACTCTTTTGATCATCCTCCTGCCCTTATCCCACTTAAAGTAGGAGGGGCATCTTGTCACTTTTTTAATCAGCATCCTCCTGCCCTTATCGCATCGTTAAATCATCGCATGTCGCACTTAAAGTGGAATGGGCATCATGTCACTCTTTTGATCATCCTCCTGCCCTTATCCCACTTAAAGTGAGATGAGCATCTTGTCACTCTTTTCATCATCCTCCTGCCCTTATCCCCCTTAAAGTGGGATGGGCATCTTGTCACTCTTTTTATCTAATCCTCCTGTCCTTATCCCACTTAAAGTGGGATGGCCATCTATTATATCTTTTGATTTAATAAAAATAATTCTCACCTGATAATATACTAGTGGGCGATCCGGGCGAGTCGTTACTGTTATTACTGTCGGTGGTTGCGGAGGACGGTAGGCCCACCCCGCTCAGTTCTATCTCGTCCAGTCCATTTATATCCTCATATATATAGTCGTTCTCCTCATAGCCGGGTTCTAGTGACGACACAATGTAGTATTCGACGTCTTCTTTTATTCTTTTTATCTGAAATTTGACAACTTAAAGTAACCAGCTGCGATATCCCACTCGCTGGGTAAAGGATATCTCTCTTTATGTATGTAGTATAGTTTTTTTGGCTAATACTAATATTGTGCCAAGTTTCATTAATATTAGTGCAACGGATTGCAGCTAAACATTTCTTTCGCATATATAATATTAGTTTAGACTAGGTATAGTTTTTTTCACATTATCATCTTTATTAACATTATATTATAATTATACATATTATATTCATGTTCGTGACCATTAAAGAAGCTCAAAGAGAGATAGCCTTAACTCAGAAGTGGAATCAATTTACTTACTTTTAGTTAGCATATGTTTCAATAATGTATTAATTAGCATAATAATGAATGAATGCATTTGATTGTGACTGAAATTTTAAATAATAGAATATGATGATTCAGCTTTAAAAAACAAATTTGGAAGGGTTATTGCAAATTAATATATCTTTTATTGCTTTCTGCACAGTATTGAATCGAACAATATAAAGCTCTATTTTTTTTAGTATTTTATAGGCTCCAATTTGCATTTCTTTACCATTGCCGTTATTGATAATATAATAATATCGACGATATATTTGTGTTTTGGGTCGATATGATTTCAGGTACAAATATAGTTTAAAAGTACATGCATGCATTGTTGTATAATCAATTAACGAATTATATGAGAGAATTTAAGAGAAAAACATGTTGTGCTGACCAAACTTAAATCGGGATAGGGATAGAAGAATGTTAATTATAATATTCTTAATATTATAATTTGCATGGCAAATATGACTAAAAATGTTCTGAATTTATTAATTAATATCCCATACAAGCCGCAATGTTATCCGGCTGAGTAGAATAGACCACCCTCATTACTAACCGAGATATCGTAAGAGGAGAAGTAAGGTAAGTTGACGTCAGGCAGGCAGCCGATCGTTAAACCTGTGCCGACCCCACTTAAGAGTAGAATAAGGGCAGGAGAATGATGATGATCCCATACAATCTATGTTTAAAGCAAATGAATGACTTGATTGAAAAAAAAAACAGGCGTTGATAATCAAGCTTATGTCGTTTAACTAAACTTATATAATAACTATATTAATAGCTAAATAACAATAAAATACTAACATTACTGACCTGTTCAACTTCTACGGACATGTTGTCAAGCATTCGCAGCAACGTCTCTAGTTTCTTTATATGGAACCTGTGCCTCTCCAGTTTCAATTTAAGCTCCTCCATCCTGTCCTGTTTCTCTTTGTCCAGCCTTTTCTTTTTACCGACCAACAGTGATTCCACTTCTGATTCGAAAAGATCAATCTAAAACATCCAAATTATCCATACTAATATTAAAAATGAGACTGTCTGTTACGCTTCCACGGCTAAACCGCTGGAACAGGGATCGGCAACCTGCAGCATGCTACCAAAATAAAAATTGTACACCAATGGCTCCATTGTTGTAAGAATGCTAGAATGTTATTTGTGATAATGTGAAACGCGTCAAAAGGGGTAATGCGGTCTTTTCAAATTATGTTTCCATAATTTTTTTTTTGACTTAGGTCACTTTCATAATTAGCGCAATGAATTCCATTTAATGTTGACATTACAACCACTATATAATGGTTTCATTTTTGATGTTATCTTAGAAATTATATTGAAATAATTAAAAAAAAATGTCAAACTAATTTTTTGAAAATTTTATTTAGACCACTTTCATAATGAAGGGCACATTTGTTCTAAATCAGAAATCAAATATATAAACACTATATAAAGAAAAAATATATTAGCTGTTGAATATCTAGTTTTTTTTTTAATTTTCAATATGGCTCTTTATTCTTAGAAGGTTGCCGATCCCTGCGCTAGACTAAATTATGGGATTAATTAGGGAGGTGTAACGAAAATGTAACGCAAGCAAAGTGAGGGACCAAGATTTGAGGTGAGAAGTATGGAAAGAGTACTAAGAGAGTGAAGAGAGTTGTGAAGTGGGGAGGAGGGGTTGTTCGGAAAAATGAACAGAGACGCGGAATCAATCTGAAAGGGACAAAAAGCTGAATTTTTATGAGAATAGTTTCTTTACAAAATAGATTTCGATGAAAAATAGCAGTCGCAGGGAATCTTTGAATTTGAATATTTTGGATTTGCAAAATATCGAGAAGAAAAATGGTATGGTATCACAAAATACTAACGAATTCAAATTCAAAATATTCTTTATTCAAGTAAACTTGCTTTTGAATTATCAACATCTACTGCTGGTTCGGAAAACTACAACAACAAAAATTTTAGTCGTTCTATTGGGTTACCTGTAAATTTAGTGCATCTATAGAAGATATTAGCCACGAGGACATTTCCTCGCGCTCCTTTTGCGCGGGGTCCAATTTCTGGGCCGCGCCTAGTCCTTCCTTAGAATATGCTTTTGTTTTTGTTTCCCGTTCCACCACTTTGAACCTCTCCATTTGCTGGAAAAATAGATTAACTATGTCACCTTACCGATAAAATGGCAGTGAAAGCCGAGCGGTGGGGTCTTGGGACTCTTGCAAGGCGGGTCACAGTTTTAACCCTTGGCAGGTACCAATAAGTTTATCTATTAAAAATTCTGTCTAATTGATAATTGTAATGTATCAAACGCTTTTCGGTGAAGGTAAGAATCAACATCAAGAAACCTTAGTGAAACCCTGTCCTCCAAAAAAAAAAATAAGAAAGGAGGCCTATGCCGAGCAGTTGTATAGTCATCGACTTTTATACTGGATTTATTTGTTAAATTTAAAATATTATTTAATAGTTGTACCCGATACTTCGTTCGCGTCAACTTAAATATTGAAATACTCGTCCCACTCAAAGTAGAGTTGGCAAAACATTTCTTTACCATGCTGTTGGCTAGGTGTTTTACAACTGGTTGCCTGCTTGACGTCAACTTACCTTAGTCGCCTTTAAGACACCTCGGTAAGAAAGAGGTTGGTCTATTCTACTCAGCCGGATACCACACGGTGGGTCGAATTAACTTAGTCGCCTTTTACAACATCTCGGTAAGAAATGAGAGTGGTCTATTCTACTCAGCCGGATACTGTACGTCGAGTCGATTTACTTTAGTCGACGTTGAGAACTACAGGACCGGTTCGAAGGTATCAATCAGTTCATCTAAGATAAACGGGTTTTTTCCGTAAAGTTTTCGTCATATCGTCCAAACTATAGTTCGTTAACCTTTAAAGCGACAGATGTCCACTGGACATAGTTAATGAATGGGATGCTCGATGCGAAAATTAATCCTACGCTTCGCAAGCAAGTTGGTTAAAGCTTTTAAGTTGGCGCAAACGAAGTCGCGAGTAACACAATAATTTTGGTAATTATCATCAATAAAATCATTCATCGAGCATTATAGCAAAATAATATCCCATAATATTATATAATTTATATAATTAGGCATTACTTTGCGGAGATCCATAATACAAAAGTAATAATAAAATTATTTTGCTATAATCCGCGATATAGTAAATAGATAATATATATATAGTGGACTATCCGTATTTTCATACCCGATACGTGCAGGATTCGTAAAAACACATGCACAAACCTCCTCCACTTCCACCACAATACACAAGCACTACACACGTTCACTATCACAAACTCAACAATCGTTTCGCCCCGCAACCGAAGCATCATCAGGAGATAGACTCCACGTCAACGTTTTGCGATTTTGTGCATCGAATCCTGCTCGTATCGGGTATGAAAATACGGATAGTCCACTATACATTTAGCACTATATATATTTTCTATTTACTGTATCGCGGATTATAGCAAAATAATTTTATTATTACTTTTGTCATGATATTATCTTTGTATCAATGAGGCACATAAGTTTTAATAGAAAATTTAGCTTGTTCGCCTGTAAAGCCCGCCGATCGAATGGTCCAACGAACCGGGTAACGTTTAGGTTCCGTTTCACCACCTCCAGATTTACCTTAGTCAGCTTAGCGGATGGAGATTCGACATATTTTGTAATAAAAAATATTTCTGTCAAAAAGAATCAGCAGAGTTAGCAACTCATTCGTTGGTCTCGGTATTCGCTTTTATAATAAAATTCCGCAATCTATATTAGACTTATCTACAGAAAAGTTTAAATTACGTGTACTATGCTTATACGTAAGGCATATTACACAATTGAAGATTATTTGAATGATAAAAATGCTTGGATTTGAACATCCTTTCAGCTCCAAACAAGACTGCAATTAAATAATGTGAATTTAAATGTTTAAAAGATTGACCGCCGAATTTCTTGCTGGTTCATCTCGGTAAGAGCAACTTTCCGAACCAGTGTTTAAGACTAACTATTGCTAGCAATGTTGAAACTGGGTGGTAATTATCAGGTGTAGAATATAAAGAATTCATATTAAGGGTTCCTATGTGATAAATATATTATAAATTGAATGTCAATAAAGAAAAATTGGGTTCGAAAATATCTTTTCTATTTATTTGTATTGGAAGTTATTCATGCTTATGGAAATAATTTCATGGTCCTTCGAGCCGGACCAATTAAATTAAATCTAATTGATCCTTGACGATTCAAAAGTGCTTGTAAAAAGCTTACTTGAATAAAGATTATTTTGATTTTGATTTGATTTAATTAACACTGTATCTATGTATTAAAGCGGATGGAATTTGTGATTTTTAAAAGATTTTAGTAACTTATGTATGTGGAAGAGGAATCTTGCAAGTTAAATTTGACTCACTTCCTACAATTCCTGAAGTTTTACATACTGGTTCACCCGATGACAAGGCATATTCATGATAATAATGACCTGATGCTGCTGCCAGGGTTGAGTTTTTGAGTTTTTAGAAAAACTCATTGGTGCCTGCCCGGGTTTGAACTCGTGTTCCCCTCGTAAGTCGCACGGTGTCACCGCTGGGCTATCACAGCTTAACGGTAACAGTAGGTAGGTGAGATTTTGTTAAAACTTTAAAAAAAGCATTTTTAACTTGACTTGTTATATATTCCTACCTACTACTACACATAGTAAATCTTTAGCAAATTATTCGTGGGTCTAAGAAATCGCTTCTACAATAAAATTCCGTAATCTATACTAGACCTGTCTATAGACAGGTTTAAATTAAGTACAAGAATTATGCTTCTACGTACAGCATATTACAAAATAAAAGATTATTTGAATGATAATATTTTTCTCATTTGGATATCATCTTGAATTTGAAAAGCTTTTCAGCTTCTTACAAGACTGCGATTTAAAATTATAAATTTAAAATGTCTGAAAGATTAACCGCAAGTTTCTTGCTGGTTCTTCTCGGTAAGAACAACGTTCCGAGCTAGCTGTAGCTTCAATAATCATATTGTTCCGCGAAGATTCAAAAGTGCTTGAAAAAGTATATTTGATTTAATGAATATTTCGATTTGATACAAATGTAAACTTCATATACTGAGTAATCTATTCAGTACTTATAATTATTGGTACGTATAACTAACGTCATTTTTGTTCTTTTATCTTACTTTAAAAAAGTACATAAATTTATCTGTTTCAGATACATTGGACTTTTTTATGAATGAATGAATGATAACTCTTTTATTGTACACCACGAAAATAATATATAGCACAGGAAATGAGGGTGGTTTATTCTAATCAGCCGGATTCTCACGGTACTATATCTAAATAAAAATAAGGTCATACAATCTGGCGGTCGACAAAATCGATCGCTTTGCGATTTTGTCGTGCAGTCATCTCCTGATGATGCTTCGGTTGCGGGGCGAAACGATTGTTGAGTTTGTGATAGTGAACGTGTGTAGTGCATGTGTATTGTGGTGGAGGTTTGTGAATGTGTTTTTACGAATCCTGCATGTATCGTGTATGAAAAAACGGATAGTCCAATATACATTTAGCACTTTATATATTTTCTATTTACTGTATCGCATTTGCATTAGCATCCTTTTATGTCCATAAAACTTCAAGGGCCTTTCAAACATAACACCGCTGAAATACCATTGTATAATCTGGCAAAGTTCCAGCAGTTAAGTGCAATGTGCATTTCTAAATTATCAATGCGAGAAGACACTAAGTGCCCGCAGCATAATTTTCACTATCATTCATATTGAAGAGTCTTATTAAATTCAAATAAATGACTCAACTCATAATATTCTATATTCAAGTAGACTGTTTACAGTACTTTTGAATCAAATTCAAATTCAAAATATTATTTATTCAAGTAAACTTGTAAACAAGTGCTTTTGAATCTTCAACATCTACTGCTGGTTCTGAAAGCTGTTACTACCGAGAAGAACCAGCAAGAAACTCGGCGGTTGCTCTATTCAAACAATAAATTCTTATCACTAGTTACAGATAGTTATTAATGTCTTGTACAGGGTTGAAGAGAAGTTATATCCACGCATTCTTATCGTCTAGGTAATCTTCAATAGTATAATAGGCTATCAGAATAAGCCTTTTTTTAAAAGTTCTTTTAAACTGCTGTAATGGTAAAGTTAAAGTAGATTGAGGAATTTTATTATAGAATCTTATACCCAAACCCACAATCGAATTACGAACTTTTGCAAGGCGCAAAGCAGGAACCGCAAGCTTATGTCGGTTCCTACTTTGTGTATTATATACGTCGCCAATCCTTTTATAATAATTTATATTCATATGTACAAAAATTACTAAAAATATCGTCAAATATAATCGTCAAGTGATTTCAAGAAGCTACCACTGATTCCGAATTTTGCTCCTACCGAGAAGAACCAGCAAGAAATTCGCCGACTAAGATAATGTAAAAGTATAAACTATCTTAAAGTTAAGTGATATTTACATCCATACTAAAGTTATAAACCCCAGCCTGTCTTTTACACTTGCACGGTTAAACCGCTGGACCGAAATTGATGAAATTTGGTACAACCAATGCCTGTACAAGCTATGGATAACCCAGCGATGAGAGCGTGTGACTGTTTCTAGGGGACCCGGGAACGAACTGAGCAGGCACTTTTCAAACTAAAGTGCCTAATTGATATTAGCAATTTATCACACGCTTTTAGGTGAAGGAAAACAACGTGAGGAAACTTGCATATCTCTAGAGAATTCTGGAGAAATGTGTAACCAATCCGCATCGGAGCAGCGTGGTAGGTCATAGGTCGAAACGCTCTCGCCAATACGGGGAGAGGAGGTCGATGTTCAGAAGTGGGATATTATCAGGCCGTTACTTTGAACCTTGTATACCGAGAACATGTACTCCGAGCTAACATATAGGGAAAATATTTCCCATTTTTTCTTCGGAAGCAGGAAAAAACAATCATCATCATTCTCCTGCCCTCATCCCCCTCTTAAGCGGAGTTCAAAATTTCAATTAAATACACCGATTTCCACTCGGGCGAAGCCAGAGCCTCAGGTAGTATAAAATATGTTAAAGGCTACAATTCATGTGATTCTAAGGGTTAGTTTATTCTCTTTTTTGTAATCTAATCGCTTTCGACAACATGAATGCTTTCATTTCACGTTACTTTATTTTATAACCATCCGGCCATTGCTAGATAAACTAAGCTTTTAAGAGTTTTTTAAAACCTCCGCCGTGTGGTATCCGGCTGGGCAGAATAGACCAACCTCATTTCTTACCGAGGTGTCGTAAAAGGCGACTAAGGTAAGTCGACCGACGGTGTGGTATCCGGTTGAGTTGAATAGACATTTTGTAAATTTGCAGGTGTGAGGAGGGAGGGAAGTTGACGTCAGGCAGGCGGCCGGTCGTAAAATACGTAGCCAAATCATGTGACAGGTTTGTAACATGTTGCCGACCACACTTAGAGTGGGATAAGTGCAGGAGGATGATGATAAAATTGATATTGAATTTAAATATTTGTGGCAGGAAAATCCCGCCTAAATCCACCTCGCAAGCTAAGAGGAGGCAGTCGAAATCAAAAGTGATATATCTATTTGTACTAGCTGATAACGACGGCGTTATCGCTATGACAGAGTCACCACTGCATTATCGACCCATAAGTTACGTGTAACTTCATGGTGTAAATTCATGGGGTATCCGGAATAGGCATCAAACGTATTTAAAAGAATAAGTCTAAAAAAGCTGTTTACAAAATTTCATGTCCCTAATATTAGCCGTTGAGCAGTTCCCTCGTCTGAAGCCAATCCTGGCAGCAACATCAGGTCATGCTTATCATATTAGTTAGTATATTCTACTGTAACTGTGTGTTCTATGTAAACTGTTCTATAATACTGTAGAACAATTTTTTGTTCTATCCTCAATAGTTTCTGTAGCGCACGCGATGAAAGATGTTTACGACTGAATCTTTCACAACTTATTACAATTTTAATAGGGATTCCTATTTTTTTTTTAAATGACATATAGCCTATGTTGCTCAGTGAAGAAGCAGCTTTCCAATGATGAAAGAATTTTTGAAATCGGTCCAGTAGTTTTTGCGTGAAAACATTACAAACATACACACATACAAACAAACATACAAATGTTTCCTCTTTATAATATTAGTATAGAAGTATAGATAAAGGCCGAAGCCGATTGAACTTATTTTTAAAAGTTTTTATTCAACTAAAGAGCTAATTAAGGAATGCACTATTTAAAAGTGTGGATAAAATGATTTTACTATAATCCGCGTATTAAGAACATCTAGTTTAGGATAGCAAAATCTGTTCTCATACCTTATTCATGCAGGATTAGTTACCGCACGTATCTTAAAACACAACAACCAACAACACATCACACAAGTATTACACACATTCACTACGTCAATCGCTAAAACGGCAATTTTTATATACTATATGTTAGCCAAGTAAGCGGATTAGCGTAACAGAAAGACAGAGTTTCGCAAATATTAGTATTAATATAAGTGTGAATTACATAGATTTCCTGTCATCGCGGATTATAGCAAATAAATCTTATGATCGAAACCATCGAAGGTCGAACAATAATATAGTGTGTTCTTAAGAGTCGCTGGTTCTAGACCTGAGCAGGATTTTGTTCTAGCAGTTTCTGTGAAAACTTATATACCCCCGAATTACTCCAACAACATGCAGAAAAATATCACTAGTAGTAGTAATTGTAATATTTTCCAACCTATAAACAGTCAATATCAATAAATAAAAACGTTTTTATAGAAAACTCTTGCGATATTCTGAAAGACAAATTTCGATAAGATGTTGAGGTGTTAAAGCGTTACAAACATATACATGAAAACTTTGCACCTATGGTAAAACTTATGGAGAGTTATTGGTACTCTCATCTTTGTTTGTTTTGAGAAGTTTTTAAGTACCCTCAATAACACAATAAGTGTTTTTGCACTGTTTCTGATTGACAAATACTATTTGTTACACAAAGCTTGTTTAAGTTTGTTAACTGCACCAAATGTCATCAATATTGGTCTAGTACAATACCCCTGAAATCACAACAAACAGACAAACTTTCGCATTTATAATATTAGTATCAATATCATCTAAGCATCTCTTTTTAATCTAAGCATGTGTTATGTTATGTTAATAAGTGAGTACTGCCTGTCCAGGGATTTGAATCCTTAAATTGGCCATTTATTGGCATGACTAGGTAAAATAGAATATTTTAATATATATATAATTTTTTTATTCGATACAAACTGTTCTCTAAGTGAACATTCAGCATGTAAGAATTTAGTGTCATGGAGAACAATCGGTCGAGTGACTTGTGCCTTTAAAATGGAATATAATATAAAAACATATATTGTCAACATATGAAAAAGGAACAGTAGAATAATATAATTCACTTGATTTATACATATTGTCCATCACATTGACACTTATTGTTGTCTATTTTTCTGTTCAAAATTGGGTTTATCATTAACAGGGGGTGTTGCAGGAACTTTATTTTTTTTAAAACACTTAAGAGATATGTGCATACCCAAAATGCAAAAAAACAGGTGTATAAGAATCCTAAAAATCTTAATTTATAATTGGAGAGGCCAGATAATAAATGTATAACAATAAGCATTATGTTCTGACATTGTATTTAAACAGGCATTCAAGGATCTTATTGATAATTAGAGTTTTTTATCTACTTTATGGTGAAGAAAGATATCTCTCGATATATAAGTGCTTTCATTTATATATGAAGAGATATCTTTGTAGTAAATGTAGTACATTGCACAAATACGCATACTTGACAAGTTGTAACGGAGCAGCACACTCAATCCTAATTCATATACAACTCCTCAATACAGAGTGGAGGATTTTTGTCCACAAGCGGGATCATAACAAGCCATCACATAACCCTCATAAACAATATATATATATAATAACAATATGGTAGCATATTGTGCATATAATATAGCTCGGGAATACTTCTGAAATTAAGTAGTGGTTTTTTTAATTAAATTAATCACTGGATATACCACTACTATGTAAAATGCCTTCTCTACTGTTTCTTTATTTTAGAATATTACTTATTAACACATTAGATAAGTGTAACACACTGTCAACAAACATTCTGACATTTAAGAATTGCAATAATAAGCAGTCACTCACCGTTTCAATTAGTTTCCTATATTCTAAAAGTGTACTCTTATCCTTAATTTCGCCCGATGCGATCCATGACTTAATCTGGTCACGTAGCCTCTGAAGTTTTTTAATCTCTTTTTTGAGATCTGCCTCATACTTCTCCTTCTGATTACTGTTTGTTGCATTGTGCACTTTCTGCCAAATGTCCTCAAACGTCTCCACCCCTTCTGTTACCTTTTTTAAACACCTGTCTATCTCACCTGCAACAATCATTATTCACTGAATAAATTGACTTAAAAAACCTGTTTCGCGAATGTTATTCTCAAAGGAACGTGTAATTACGTGCACTGAACACTGTTTAAGAATGTTATTGTATGTATTTAATAGCTGTTTGCCTTAGAAATTCATTAAATATCACGTTATAAAAACTGTATACGAAAACCTACGTTTATAAGCACGTAGCGAGCTATCGGACTGTCAAATCTCACGAATATCGTCTACTGTTCAATACCACAAGAACATGATCACAATTTTCAGTTCGCCACTAGTATGAGTTGAGTAGCCGAGGTCTTAACGGATGGACAATAGAACTCTAGAACACGTATCTACATAGGTTGGGGTGAATCAATCTCTAACCTGATAACATTGTCAATTACCTTGTAATTTTCTTGTCGCAGCCATAGCTATTTACACATATGGACGAACGTTCCGTACATATCCTAAACATACAAACTATTTACAGTAAAACGCACAAAAATTATTGATAAACAGACGAACTACACATCTGAAGCTTTGTTCGAATCCAAGATGGCTACCGTACACCGCTTGAACTGTTAGTGACTGAACGCATCCAGGCTGACCGCCACAGAATTAATCTGCCTCGCGCCTGAAATGGTAATTAGCGCAATGCTTTCATAAATAATTATGGCTAAGTTGTCACTAAAACAACTAAACTTCAAATTTTCCACAATATGATTTCTAAGTACGTCGCGTAGACCATCAGTCAAATGCGCAGGCGCAAAATAATAGAGCAAAGCATAGACGAAAAATTGACAAGATGACATATTGTTGTTTAGATTCTCGAACAATTAAAACTTAAGAAAGTAAATAGTACGTCCTAATTATTTCATTTTAAACATTTATCATGCTTTTATTTTAACAAACTTTAATAAATGTTGTATTTTAATAATCTTTTTCAAATACAAACATTACTAAATATCAGGACAGATGGATCTATGTAAGAAGTTTTAATTGTTACTAATAGATGACACTAATATCGGTGACATAAATTTGTTTTAGTGTTTCCTGATGACAAAAATACTTAATATTATGAATTGGTTCTATAAAATATTAAGTGTTAATTTAATAGCTTTCGACATTCTTAATATTATAGACCATTTATCTTTTCTTACAGTAATTCGACTTAACCAATAAGTAAAACATGGAATTAAATAATTTTTGGCCTCTATGAATCCTGAATTAAACTGAAAATTCTCATATTTTAAAAATTAAACCAAAGTAGTTAAATCTCGGAAAGGCCTCACAACTACAATAATGTGAAGAATCCTACCACATCCACTAATTATGTAGTGATTAAATGGAGATACGAGTTTTTATTTAAAATAATAAACGATGCCACCGAGTAAAGTTGTATTACTGTGTTCTAAAATGTAGTAAGTCTATAAATGATGAACATTCCAAAACATATTATATTATAATATACTAAAGGGCTGTAGAGTAACATATCTTGCTTCCATTATCTTGGGTCGGGAATCCGAGCTTACCAAGTTCCGAACAAAATTTTATTATTATTTTAAAATTTTTTCAAATTCAAAATATTCTTTATAATCAAGTAAACTTGTAAACAAGTGCTTATGAATCGTCAAAATCTACTGCTGGTTCGGGAAACTGTTCCTACCGAGAAGAGCCAGCAAGAAACTCGGTGGTTGCTCTTTTCAAATAAAATTCTTATACCTAGTTACATTTGGTTATTACTCTTGTACATGGTAGAGGAGTAGCTTAATCCACGCATTTTTATCATCTATATAATCCTCAATAGTATAGTAGGCTTTTTGTATCAGCCTCCCTTTAACAGCGTTTTTAAACTGCTGTAGTGTCAGAGATAAAATCGATTGCGGGAGTTTATTATAGAATCTTATACCCAAACCCACAAATGACGTTACTTTTACAAGACGCAAAGCAGGAACCGCAAGCTTATGTCGGTTCCTATTTCCTATACAATTTCGGCAAGCCGTACATATCCACGTTTCCACATGGGTGCCCTCCAACAATTTGCCAGGCATCGGATTCTCGTGGTTGTGTAAATAACTTGCTCTCATAAATCGAAATACCTATTACCCACTTCAAGCGTATCTAATATTATTATTTCATTCTATTCCTATCGGTTTGGTTCAATAAAATAGATAATTTACGATCGCTGATAAAAGTCGTGTTTTATGGTTTCTTTTTAGAATGTGTATACACTTGAGTTATCATATAAAGTTCCTAACCTTTAACCAATAAGAGCTATATTTGTATAAATATGTATTATAGTAAATGTTATTCAGTGCATCGTAAAATTGAATCAAAAATATGAATAGGGTGGTACCGGACACACCAGTGGGGCACATTTAAAAATGTTTTTTGTAGTGAAGACTTCTTTGTGAACTTTTGTGATAGGTAACAAATGTTAAACTCGCCTCAGGACACGTGACCTGGCTGAAAATTTGTAAGACGGGGGAAGAGTAGACTGCACTGTGTAGAAGGAGAGCAAGTGTCACACTCTCTAACGCGCGGCGAATATTTATACCTGCGCCTGCTGTTTCGTTAAGGCGGCGTAGGAAGATTGCGGTAATGTATCATGTTAGTGTACGATAACACAATAAATGAATATATTATTTTATCACATAAATGCTATATAATAGTACTTTAATACTGATAATAAAAGGAAAATTACAAAATGAAAAAAAGTACAAAATTATTCCCTAAATATTACAAAATATCAAAAAATGCTCAACGTTAATATTTAAGTTTTCAAATGATTTATAGAAGCAGGCGTTACTTTGCGGAATTCCATATTACAAACAATATAACAGAACTAACTACTTTGCTATAATCCGCACGGGTTAAGTGAATGCATGCAAAGCCAATGTGTATGAAGCAGGCAAAATCTACGCACCTTATACATGCAGGACCAGCCACCACATGCACCCCAAGGCGCAATTCACCAGCAACAACGAACACAAAAGCAGCACACACACCCACCACCACAATCTCGTGATTAATGATTGTGTCTCGAGATTGTGGTGGTGGGTGTGTGTGCTGCTTTTGTGTTCGTTGTTGCTGGTGAATTGCGCCTTGGGGTGCATGTGGTGGCTGGTCCTGCATGTATAAGGTGCGTAGATTTTGCCTGCTTCATACACATTGGCTTTGCATGCATTCACTTAACCCGTGCGGATTATAGCAAAGTAGTTAGTTCTGTTATATTGCTTGTTATTTAAGTTTTCACTTCTGCCGATGCTGCCGGACTGCAACCCCTTGACTTTTTTTAGAATGAAAAGGCTATCGTCTCACTTTTTTGCAATGTTGCAAATTTTGCAAATCGTAGGATTCCGGAAATATAGACGCAGGAAGGGAATTAATAAATAAATAAACACTTGTGTGTTTATTTATGAAGTGAATAAAAGTATATGCTCAAATTTTATTTAATCATTCGCCAAAAAATTCCCTCTATTTTGTTTTATGCTTTTAATACCATTTTACTTTTATACTTGTCAACTGTATTGCTCATGTCGTCACCATCTATAATTGACGATACATTTAGCTGTAATCCGTTTATTTTAAGTATGTTTTATGTAACGTAAAGATGTATTTGTCGTCGATGGTCTTACAAAAATAAACAAATAAATAAATAAAAAGTGAGGGCAGGTATAGACCCGCCCTCTCTTTTTATTTATTTGAGCATAGGCCCAGCTGTGGGATAGTAATAGTGAGAAATAGACTGCAAGGCAACATCGCTTCGCGATTGTTTTTGGTGTCATGGATTCTTTTAGTGTAGTGGATTGTATTAAGTGTTATTGGTGGCGGGTAGTACATGAGTGTTTATGAATTCTGCAAAAATCAAAATCAAATTAATCTTTATTGAAATAAACCCTTTCAGGTACTTTTGAATTGTCAAGCATCAAAATGATTAATGAAGCTACAACTGGTTCGAAATGTTGCTCTTACCGAGAAGAATCAGCAATAAACTCGGCGGTCAATCTTTTAAATATTTTCAAACATACATTATTAAACCGCTGTCTTGTATGAAGCTGAAAGGATTTTCAAAGGCTTTCAGGCTTTCTTATCATCCAAATAATTTTCAGTTTTGTAATATGCTTAACGTATAAGCATATTTTTTACACTTAGTTTTAATCTTTCTGTAGACTGGTCTAGAATGGATTGAGGAATTTTATTATAGAAGCGAATAGCGAGACCAACAAACGAGTTGCTTACTCTGCTGAGGCGCGACTGCATTAAATAAAATACAATATTTTATAATTAATTGAATTACTAGCTATGCCATCGGCTTCACCCACGTGGTAATCACAAAAATTTTCCCGAATTGAAATTTTGAACATAAAAGTTAAATACTAACTTTGAGTGAGTTAACCATAAGAGATAGAGAAATGTCGTCGCGGA
This sequence comes from Morpho deidamia, assembly GCA_947086505.1. Taxonomy (NCBI): domain Eukaryota; kingdom Metazoa; phylum Arthropoda; class Insecta; order Lepidoptera; family Nymphalidae; genus Morpho; species Morpho deidamia. The sequence continues at coordinate 15,515,370 of CAMTZC010000022.1, forward strand.
CTTTTTTGTAGTATATTTGTAAATCTCAAACTCTAGTACATTCCTTTAGTGTATCTCTGCTGGTTTACGCGGTGCAAGCGAGTAAAACTGCCAGCAGGCGAGTTTTCAAGAACTGCAGGCGTACCATGAAGTCTTATTGCGACGCAATTGAACACGTAATTGCTTTTTCGTACCATGACGTCTTAAAGACGCACACTAAGTCGTTGCCGAATGACCGTCTTTAAAAACATTTGAGTAAAAGAGACAGAGCTATCCATAGTTTATATAACGTTATCCTTTTCAAACATTACGACCCCAATGCAATTCACACTTCATGGTACGAAAAGAAAGCGGTTCGCGGTCGTCGTTTAAGTCGTCAATTGAGTCGCAATAAGAGTTCATGGTAGGCCTGCAGCGCGAATCCTTCACAATAAATTACATAAAACTGTAATATATTATTAGCTACCGAGGTGTTGTAAGAGGCGACTAAGGTAAGTGCCGTGTGGTATCCGGCAGAATAGAATAGACGACCCTCATTTCTTACCGAGGTGTCGTAAGAGGCGACTAAGGTAAGTGCCGTGTAGTATCCGGCAGAATAGAATAGACGACCCTCATTTCTTACCGAGGTGTCGTAAGAGGCGACTAAGGTAAGTGCCGTGTGGTATCCGGCAGAATAGAATAAACGACCCTCATTTCTTACCGAGGTGTCGTAAGAGACGACTAAGGTAAGTGCCGTGTGGTATCCGGCAGAATAGAATAGACGACCCTCATTTCCTACCGAGGTGTCGTAAGAGGCGCTAACGTAAGTGCTGTGTGGTATCCGTCAGAATAGAATAGACCACCCTCCTTTCTTACCGAGCTGTCGTAAGAGGCGACTAAGGTAAGTGCCGTATGGTATCCAGCTGCATAGAATAGACCAAGAATATTTTCATATTTAAATTTGCTAACGCCTAATTTTGTAGAAGTAAAGTAGCGGCCTGTTACAATGCCACTGCTGGGAATAGGCCTCCTTTCTCCGTTTCTTTTTATTTCTCCGTCTTAGCTCCGTTGGTGCTAAGACCTACCACGCTGCTCTAATGCGGATTGGTAGCTTACACATATCTCCAGAATTCTCTAGAGATATGCAGGTTTCCTCACGATGTTTTCTTTCACCGAAAAGCGTGTGATAAATTGTAATTATCAATTAGACACATGAGTTTTAATAAAAAAAATCTTTGGTTCCTGCCCAGGTTTGAACTCGTGTTCCCCTCGAAAGAGTCGCACGGTCTCACCTCTGGGCTATCACAGCTAATTTTGTACTTTACCCAAATCTAACATTTACACGCTCATCCGGTTTATACATATTGCTGAGTAGTTCTATGATACACAATCATGGAAAGCAAATATCATAAAAAATGTCACACTATCAATATATTTGTGGCTCCAGTTTCGTCACCGTACTGAAGGACTACAAATAACGTGTTTAGCACTTTGAACAACGTGACTACGCTTTTAGCCGCCCACTTTGACTGACTATAGGCAGAATATGTCTGTGGACAGAACCAACACGATACAATCTTATTGTATTACGTTTGTTCGGTATAATAGATATAACAATGGTGAATATTCATACACTTTTTTGTAAGAATCAAATAAAAAAGCATTCATACACTTTAACTCGAGAACATTTCAAGGGCGTAGCCAGAATTATATATTAATTAATTAATTTATTTATTTAAAGGTTTACTTACAACTACATACATATAGCTGTGATAGCCTAGCGGTGAGACCGTGCGACTCTCTAGAGACGACATAGGTTCAAACCCCGGGCAGGCAACAATGAGTTTTTCTATTAAAAACTTATGTGTCTAATTGATTATTGCTATTTATCACACGCTTTTCGGTGAAGGAAAACATCGTGAGGAAACCTGCATATCTCTAGAGAATTCTAGGGATATGTGTAACCTACCAATTCGCATTGGAGCAGCGTGGTAGGTCTTAGCTCCATTCCTTCTCTCCAATAACGGAGAGAGGAGGCCTTAGCCCAGCAGTGGGCATAGTAACAGGCTGTTACTTTACTTTACTTTTACATACATTGAAACATTTACTTTTCTTAATTATAGATTATTATTATTTTTTCTTTAATTTTTTATTTATTAATAACAAAAATATACAAGTTACATCTATCTTAAATTACTTACACACTATTACTATACAAATTATGCCCACGTGGAATGGTCCCAAGAATGCTGACAGTGTTTCCGCGTTGAATCGCTAAGCTGATTCTTTGCAGGTCTTTCTGATGCAGGTGAGGTACATTATAGGCCTTATATTTTTTAAACCTTACAAAGTGTCACTAATGTTACAATTTTCAGTGTAAGGGGGGCCAGCTGCCCCCCTTGCCCGTACCTCGCTACGCCCATGGGACATTTGCGTTCTCATGACGAGAACATCATACCACTTAGCATGTTGAATGCCAAGTAAATTTTGCATGACTTGCTAGTCTGGCTAAAATAAATTTCGCAATTGCAGTAGTCCGTTTTTTAGTCGTTATTTTATTTATTATTTAGTTATTTTAAAAAGCATTCAAAATTTACTCGAGTTATGTGGTTTTTTAGTTGTATTCAATAAACTAATTAATTGAATTTTTTAATAGCTATGGTTTCCTCGCTTTTATACGCCTCAATTAGTATGTGAATGCGTCATAGCGTAATTAATCTTTGCCTATGGTTGACAGTCATCAGCATTGATTCTCAATTAGCAATGTTTGTAGAGCACTGGGGGAGGTGTCCATTACACAGTCTGTGACTACTGATTAGTATAGCAACTATCAACCATGGTGTTATTATACGCTACTAAGGGAGCCATGGGTCGCAACTAATAATGAGAAGATGAACCTCATATACGTATTGTCGTCTAATCACACAAAAAGAGAGACAGAAAATAAGTCTTATTTGCTTTCTCTTTATTATCGACTAGCAAAGCCCCGCGGTTTCACCCGCGTCCATACAGATCTCGTGGTAGTGGAAAGTCTGCGAAGTCGGACTATCGATTTATTTTGTAGATTAATTTATTATAAAAAATGGGCATCATTAGTATTCTTGGAATAAGAGCTAACTCACCAAATGCAGGCCCTGCTATAACAGTCGCTACAATTAATTTGTTATGGCATTATTTGCTTTCGATATACATTCTTAAATTCGTAATATCTTTTGATTGGGATGGCGGATTTTAATAATTTAAATAGTATTTTACTGGTATTGAAACAGTTAATAATAAAATATCATTTGATGGGATAAGGATTAATACAGAGATATGAATAAAATGGTTTGATTATTGTCGTCACTTTTACCATTTTTTACAATGTAAAAAAGTAGTTATTGGCATAACTATAAAAGTTAGACATATGGTAGCGCGGACTTTTTTATGGATATTGATACGTTCTATAATACTGTAGAACATTTTTTTGTTCTATCATCAATAGTTTCCGCAGCGCACGCGATGAAAGATGTTTAGGACTAAATTTTTCCCAACTTATTACAATTTTATTAGCGATCCCTATTATTTTTGAAAATAACATATAGCCTATGTTGCTCAGTGAAGAAGCAGCTTTCCAATGGTGAAAGAATTTTTGAAATCGGTCCAGTAGTTTTTGCGTGAAAACGTAACAAACATACATACATACAAACAAACAAACAAACATACAGATCTTTCCTCTTTATAATATTAGTATAGATGGACACATTTTAAGCTCGCTCCCCTAATCTAGTATAGTAACTCTATCACACTAGTTTTAATTCTATGAAAGGCCTTAAAGGACTCGATTCCAGGTTGTTAATGCCTAATAAAAAAACCTTAATTCTAGCTTAAAATAATCCATGCATAGTAAATGCAATCTCACTTACACGCCCTTTCATTTGTTTTCCACGTGATTGATTATCATTAAAATCCAGTTTTGTATAAAATCACAATCGATATGTTAATTTAATTCGATACTGACTCATGCCTTAGATAGGTATAGGTATATTGTCTCTTTGTTCTTTGATAAGCGCCTAAACTATAAAAAGTTTTTTATTATAAGTAATTGTAAAGAGAACAGAAACTAATAGCTATTTTATGTTCTCAGTAAATTAAATGAAATACAATATTTTATAATAATTGAGTTACTAGCTATGCCAACGGCTTCACCCACGTGGAAATTACAAAATTGTTCCCGAATTGAAATTTTGGACATGAAAGTTAGTATTGTGAGTTAATCATAAGAGACAGAGACATGCCGTCGCAGACTTTTTTGTAGTATATTTGTAAATCTACAATTCTCTAGTACATTACTTTAATGCACCTCTGCTGGTTTACGCGGCGCGGCGAGTAAAGCTGCCAGCAGGCGAGTTTTTTTAGGAACCGCGCGAATTATTCAACATAAATTACATAAAACTGTAATATATTATTAACCTATTAACCTAAGCTTTCCGGAAGAATTGCACTCTTGCAATCTTTTTATAAAAACCGTACAAAAATCCGTTCAGTAGATTTAGAGAAAATTGATCACAAAGGGACAGCCAGCTTTTGGTGCCTTTCTTTTATAATATACTAGCTGTGCTAGCGGCTTCGCCCGCGTGGAAATCTGCGTGTCACAATTTTTTTCTAGAATTCAAATTTTAAACATAAACGTAGTTATTGTGAGTTAACCATAAGAGATAGAGACATGCTATCGCGGACTTTTTTGTAGTATTTTTTATAGATCTACAATTCTCTAGTACATTACTTTAGCATATCTCTGCTGATTTACTCAGCGCACACGACTAAACCTAAACCCAGCCACTAAACCCAGCAAGCAAGTTTTTTTTAACAACTGCGCAATTTCTTCAACACAATTTACATAATACCGATATGTACTATTTATCTAAACCATCCGGAAGCATTGTACTATCTTTTGGTGAAAACCGTACAAAGATCCTTTCACAGTAGATTAAGAGAAAACCGATTACATACAGAAAGACAGCTTTTTGGGACTTTGTTTTATAATAAGTATAGATAGATTAAAGCATACCTTTACTCACAGATATCTTTTTTGTTTCCTTATCGATATCTATACTAATATTATCAATGCCAAAGTATGTCTCTCTGTTACGTTTTCACAGCCCAGCAAGCACAGGCCCGATGAAGCATGTGACAGTGATCCTGTCTTCAGCTTCGGGGGTTAGCAGGTTCGATTCCCACCGACGATCGACATTTCCTAAAAACAATTTGTTGGTTCTTCGAGTTTGAGTGTATTTATGTATTTAAGTATGTACTTAAATAGATATACAAGTTTCCTCACGATGTTAAGTTTTTACAGAAAAATCATTGGTGACTTTCCTGGGTTTGCCCAGTTATACTGCTGGTATATCACAGCTTTGGAGTAAAAAAAAATTAAAAAAATATATATGATTTTGTGATTAAGAGATTTTGGTATTGCTTGTGTGCATTGTTGCTGGTCTTGGGATACATGTGGTGACTTGTCCTGTATGTCTGACTGTAGCATCACAATATTTATATAGTAATGTTCTTTGTGTACGGAAAAATATAAGTACGTATAAAACAAAATTTGATGTATATCATAGACATACAAGAGGTCACAAACAGCTTGTGATGACTGCACCGCGACTCAGCACAGTTAGCAACTCATTTGTTGGTCTCGCTATTCGCTTCTATAATAAAATTCCTCAATCCATTCTAGACCAGTGTACAGAAAGATTCCAATTAAGTGTAAAAAATATGCTTATACATAAAGCATATTAAAAAATTGAAGATTACTTAGATGATAAGAAAACCTGGATTTGAAAATCCTTTCAGCTTCATACAAGACAGCGGTTTAATAATGTATAATTGAAAATATTTAAAAGATTGACCGCCGAGTTTCTTGCTGGTTCTTCTCGGTAAGAGCAACATTCCGAACCAGTTGTAGCTTCATTAATCATATTGATGCTTGACGATTCAAAAGTGCCTGAAATGGTTTATTTGAATTTGATTTGAATAAAGTAGATTGATTGATGTGTACGGTACGTGAGTTTAGCCTGCTTCATACACATTAGCATTGCATGCATTCGCTTAACCCGCGCGGATTATAGCAAAGTAGTTCTGTTATACTTTCTGTAATATGGAATTCCGCAGAGTAACGCCTGTTTCTTTAAATCATTTATATGAGACTATTTATACATATGAATAAAGCTTTTCGTGAAAGTTTCATTTATACGCCATCAAGTTAAGAAAAGTTAACCCTTAAAAAAAACGAGCTGTGATAGCCTAGCGGTGAGACCGTGCGACTCTTTCGAGGGGAACACGAGTTCCAACCCGGGCAGGCACCAAAGAGTTTTTCTATTAAAACTCATGTGTCTAATTGATAATTGCAATTTATCACACGCTTTTCGGTGAAGGAAAACATCGTGAGGAAACCTGCATATCTCTAGAGAATTCTAGGGATATGTGTAACCTACCAATCCGCATTGGAGCAGCGTGGTAGGTCTTAGCTCCAATCCTTCTCTCCAAAACGGAGAGAGGAGGCCTTAGCCCAGCAGAGGGCATAATAACGGGCTGTTACTTTACCCTTAAAACAGAATACGATGTATAATGTAAAAGAAAATGTTGTAACGAGGTCTTGAATTAGTAATACGATTTTATTGCTGCAGATTAGAGCAATGGAAAAATAATGTTATTATCTTTATTAACTGTATAAAATGTAATCTGCTTGTAAATAACACGATACTCTTAATAATCATTTAGGACAATAAACTCTTTTGTTTTTTTAATGTCGCTAAGTGTGGCTTACAAAAACAATGGACACTGAAATAAGAAACATGAGTGTTTGAGATATAACTTTCGAAAACTTTTCGAAAACTATTTGTGTACACTTGTATACAGAGGTATCATAGAAAGATCGTACCATTAATGCCTATTTCTCATAGAAGGAGAGATTATTTTCCTAGGCCAAAAACAAAAAGTAGTTTTCCACAACAGCTATAGAATAGCCTTGCACCGAAATTATATAAAATTATTAATGTCTCAACCAAACTCAAAAACCTTACGTGTTATAAACTTAAAAAAATAAGATTTTTTTAAGTTTAAAACGTGGCTAAAAAATCTAGATTATGATGATGTAGACAGATTGTTAGTGTCTGTGACATAATTATATGTATAAAGTAAAAAAAAATTGTTATAAAAACTTAAAAGCTTTTATTACTTATAAGTAGGGGAAGGAACTTGACTTCTGACTCACGGCCAGGACTACATTGAAGTATAAAAAAAAACTATCGAGTAAAAAAGTAGAGTATCGACCTGTTACTATCCAGCCGGACATAGGTGATGATAGGCCTTCTCTCTCCGTATTTGGAGAAAAGGGTTGGAGCTAAGACCTAAGTACGCTGCTCCAATGCGAATTGGTAGGTTACGCATATCTCCAGAATTCTCTAGTATTGCAGGTTTCCTCACGATGTTTTCCTTCACCGAAAAGCGTGTGATAAATTGCAATTATCAATTAGACACATGAGTTTTAATAGAAAAACTAATTGGTGCCTACCCGGGTAGGAACTCGAGTTCCCCTCGAAAGAGTCATACTTCACACAATGTAACAATCTCTTTTTAGGCCTCCCTCTAGCCACATAACCATTCATATTCAACACTAGTTTGGTCACATCAACTTAATCCCTCCTCATTACATGTCCACAACATCTTAATCTTGCACTTTTCGTCTTTTCTATAATGGTCGCAACTTTCAGGCTTCTCCTTATTATTTTATACAGTCTCATCGTACCACACATCCACCTTAACATAAACTCCGTAATCATTTATTATGATATTATATCAGTTATTATAATTATTTACTGCTATAAATAAAACATACTGATAATTATCAGATTTCTAGTCCAATTATATTTATAATTTATAATCGGATACAGAAATACCGATGAAATGACGCGGTGAATGAATGTTGGAAAACAATTTTCATTAACAATAGAGTAATAGAGTTTTTTTTATTTTTATATTTATGTTTTAATTTTTGTACATGAAAATATAAATAATTATAAAACGACAGGTGATGTATATAATAGACAAAGTAGGAACCGACATAAGCTTGCGGCTCCTGCTTTGCGCCTAGAAAAAGTACGTAAATCGTTTATGGGTTTGGGTATAAGGTTCTATAATAAAATTCCGAAATCAATTTTGGTCATGCTATTACAGCATTTTAGAAACACTGTTAAAAAGAGGCTGATACAGAAAGCCTACTATACTGTTGAAGATTACTTAGATGATAAGGATGTGTGGATATAGCTGCACTTCTACCCTGTACAAGAAAGTAAATAGTTTAATTTATATTTTAAAAAGAGCAACCGCCGAGTTTCTTGCTGGCTCTTCTCAGCAGGAACAGCTTTCCGAACCAGCAGTAAAGTTGCCGATTCAAAAGCACTCATTAATTTTAATCTTTTCGAACAAATTTCATCCTGGGGTCCTTCATTTACCATTGCACATTATTACGTACAGGGGTTTGTGGACATGGTTTAAGGTTCGTGGTGACTCGTCAAAAAATTTTTTTTAGCTTACTGAAAAATTTGTATTTACAATCGCTATGCAGTCCGCTGTCCACAACAAAACCGTCGTCTTCCAATTTTAACTCTATGACGTAAGCATTAAGAACTCTTTTTGCATGTTTGTAACAATATATTTTCTTCTTTCTTTATCGCAGATTATAGCAAAATAATATTATTATTAGTTTTGATATAACGTATTTATATCGTTGTAAAGAACCATGTTTTCGCGGTAATTCATGAACGTTGCCGTTGTATGATTCTGCACACATTCACCTAGAGCTTTTGGAACACTTCCAAATTCCTCATACATCTTCTCAATGGAATTTTTGATAGTTTTCATGGTTTGTAAACTTCATAAACCAATCGATGACAAGTAGGTAATCTGTACATCACCTCTGCATAAGTCAAATATTTTACAAGGCAAATTTTACACTTATGTTTTTAGTTATATTTAGAAAAGTAAAGGAACATTAGGTATGGTAATATTCTACTAGAAATAGGGTGCTTAAATCCACCACATCTGGAACGCGGGTTTGTAAGATCCGGAATCCTTTTCAAAGCAGTTTTAAAGTTCTATTAAGATTATTAAAGTTTCCAAAATTAATGACAATATTATTTTTCTTTAATTCGGGATTAATGAAAATATATATATAATGCTAAATACGCCGTGTGGTATCTGGCAGAATAGAATAGACCACCCTCAGTTCTTATCGAGGTTTCGTAAAAGGCGACTAAGGTAAGTTGACGTCAGGCAGGCGGCCGGTCGTAAAATACGTAGCCAAATCATGTGACAACATGTTGTAACATGTTGTGCCGACCCCACTTGAGTGGGATAAGGGGAGGAGAATGTATATATAATGCTGAATGTAGAGTCTATTATCTGTTTTAATACCTGATAAATGCAGGGGTTGTGAATCTATCTATCACCACAACGACAGGTAGCGCTCTCCGGGGTACAGAGCCTCTGCTGGGGGGAGAATGTGTCCACTGTCCAACTGTACCCTGTCGGATTTTTAGTCGTTGCGAGTCCGACATTCACGCCGCTCATCCCCATCGGACGGTGACGATCCATAATGGGTTTTCCTGACAAAAAAAAACTTCGCTTCGAAAATGTAAAGCCCTAAGATGCTTGAGTTATGACTATTAGAAAATGCTGCACTGTAAAATGTCGAGATCTTAGAAGCTAGAGTCGTGACTTCGCTTAGAATTTCAGCACTTCAGGTGTCAGAGTCATGACTCACCAAAGAATATCAGGTCTTAAAGTTCTAGTGTTTCGGCAACGTATCTGAAAAGGCAGCGTTGATACTTAAGGCTGAGTTCAGTTATCAAACAGAAGGCGATGAATCAAAGCCGCACATTGTGTTGCAAGGATGAAATTTTTTAAGAGACATATGTCCAGCAATGGGCGTATCACTTAAAAAAGAGAATAATACAATTTCCATTTATAATACTAGTAAGATAATTACTATTATGTATCATTCACTGTTATGTCGAAGCCGACACGAAGTGCTTGTCTTCCCTTTAGGTTTAGCGCATCGATGAAAACGACAGGTTATTTCGGATAGTGATTATATTTTGCGAGTAATGTTACATGAAGAAAATACCGTTGCTACTATAACAAGTTTTACAAAGAATTTTTGAATTTTTGACGTCTGGCGGTTTGACAGCTGATTTTCAAACAGCCAATGATGAAAGGCCATCCACAGCTGCTGTTAACAGGCGTTCCGTTTTGGCCGCGACATACCCCCGGCCTTGGAAGCTCCCGGTTCCAAAATGGTCTGCGTCTCCTAATCTTCTTGGCGGATATGCGAAGTTCTGATGCGCATCGAATATCTTCAAATTCATCACGATGAAGACGGTTACCAACTATATCATTAGGGTGTCTTGTTCGTGCTTCTTAATGGATTATAGTGCGTTTAGATATTAGTGCCTCTAGAAGTGATGGCGAGTACACTCTGATGTCGTATGAAAGGTTGCTGGTGTGGTATCGCATTTCTTCGTCTAATAGCTCAGTTGAAGGTCGTCCAACACGATTGAGGGTAAGGCTTAACGGTAGGATGTACGAGAAACAACATACTGGCGTAAGGTATGCATGAAAATTGAACATGAGGATGAAACTCAAAGAAATATTAGTGAATTGTATATGTTATGTAACTGATAAATACGCAAAGTGCAAGACTCCCACCTTTCGCAATCCACGAAATGAGCATTAAGAGTCGAACGATTAGATTGAATAAAACCTTTAATTGATTATAATTGATTAGATTAGAATATTGCATAGAAAAAATATTAAAAAAAAATAAAAAATAATAATAATTACATGTTTTGAGGACCTTAACGCGTTTATAAAGTAAAATAAAAACATGCGTACAATTTATTCAATAAATTTGTTAGCTAGCCCCTTTAATATTCAATGTGAGCAATGATAACGTATGTTTGTAGAATGATGAATTTCAATAATTAATGTCTTGGAAATGAAATTAATATTTATGATGATTATTTGAATTAATAAATTATGAATAAATTAATAAAATGCAACACAAAACGAACTAAAATTTGCAAAGATTAATATATGTACATTGTATAATGAAATTAATTTTATATTTGCTATCGTAATAAGGCTGATTTAAACCGATGTGTCGCATATTTATAAATCGAGATATGTATTTAAATAGGCAAATTGCGGCATGCAATAGTACTGCAACGTAAATTACCTCAGATGAGTCTATGTGCATTAAAGGTTGTCCAGTATCAAAAACAAAGTTACTATATTTGTAAATGAGATCCTGGAAAAACTGTGATCTCTGCAACACCATGGGCGTAGCAAGGTAGCTTAAGTAAGCTATGCGTGACATGTCAGCCGGGTTATAAGCGGTCGTCTCATTCAGTCGTTTGTATGAATACACTATTAGGTCATAGAACGCTGATCTTCTATATCTTATGAAACATTGAAATAAATCAGGAAATCTCTTAAGCCACCCTAATGTTACAAATGAGTCAATCCTTAGTTCCGCTTTGTTGTGATGACGTTGGAACCACTCCCGTATTATTTCTAAAAACATTGCGTGAAAACATACGGTTTCGAATAACTTGAATCCAGGTGGGTTAAGAGGTACCATCGATTTATGTAACGTGTCAAGAATTTTGGTGCGCATAATGTAATTTGAAATTCTAAAATAGTCTAAAAAATAATAATAATTTATATTAGGTTTCGCCAAGTATTTAAATCGCTTTATTGAAGATAAAAATCGGTTCAGGGCTTGAAGATGCGTCTCGCCTAAGGTATGTATTAATAATTTCGGGGGATTGATGTAAAACCTTTCGTCATTTTTGCGCGTAATTAGTATGACGACATGATCTTCATCCGTTTTCTCCTCCTTTTTGCGCGTATTACATATCTTAGGTGGTTCCTCAAATTCCAAGAACTGAGATGATTGGTCAATAACCACTTGAGAAAAATTACACTGGACGTGACCCGTACTGCGCGTATTAATATGTATGGGTCCCGAAACAATCCAGCCTAATCGCGTGTTTTGAATGAACGGGCCACAAGGTAAACGCATTTTACCGTGGCTTAATATATCCCAGAACTTGTCGGCGCCTATTAGCAAATCTATATTTTCGCTTTCCCAAAAATACGGATCTGCTAAATGCAAGTTACTAGGGATGTTGAATTGCGTGATTTCTTTCTCTGAAATAGCGGACGTAGAAGTAATGTACGGCAATACTATGCATCCTAAACGCGTCGTGTAAGAGTTGACGCGTGATTTTATTTCAATATCACAAGTTAGCGTAGCTTGTGTTATTGAATTGCCAACTCCACGTATCGCTTGAGTGGACTGTATTACTGGTATATTTATTAGTTCGCATAAATTTTGTGTAATAAGGCAGCGGTCGCTTCCCGAATCCAAAAGAGCGCGGGCTAAATGGTAATTATTATCGTTATCGCGAACTTCAACTAATGCAGTCGATAATAAAACTCGTTGCACACAGGGATATTGTGTACTCAGCGTTCCAATGCGCGCGGTATTTGTATGCGTATTAGAAAGATCACCAATTAACTGCGACGGCGATGGAACAGGCTGAGGTGCGACCGCGGGGGGCAGGTGCATCGCTAGATGAATTTTATTATCGCTCGGGTCACTGGGTAGTGCTTGTGATGTTATGCCACTGTTTATCTCGCTTTCTGTATGAATAAGTGAATTATGTTTTATATCACATTTTCTGCAGGGACCGAATCTACAGTCTATTGCGGAGTGGCCCGGGCGTAAACAATTATCGCATAAGTGGTTGTCGCGTACGAATTTAATCCGTGTTTCTAAATCGAAACTGAGAAATTTGTGACATGCATATAATGAATGAAACGATCTGCATAGTAAACAAGTACGACTCGCGTTATTCGGCTTGGTGGTAGAAACATTGCAGTGTGCCTTTGCGTTATTGTGCGTGTATGTGATATGTTTTTTATGTTCGTTCGGTTTGTTAGTACTATGTGATACCTGCAATGTTTCTAACATGTCTGCCCTGTCCTTAAGGAACGTTAGAAGAACATCAATCTTTAGCCTAGAGGAAGAATCGACGGATTTATTTAAAATAGTGTTTTTATGTTGTTCCCATTCGCGTTCGGTTTGTTTATCAAGTTTGGAAACAATGATGTATATGATAAGTGTATCCCAGCTGTCGACTGGTTCGCCTAACAGTTTTAATGCGCGTAAATTCTTTAATATTGTGTCGATTAAGTTTCTAAATAAATCTGGTGACTCCTTGGATATTGGTTGAAGTGTAAATAGTGCCTTAATATGATTGTGAACTAGCAATCGGCTGTTGTTAAATCTGTTTAATATTAGCTCCCATGCCACTGCATAGTTTTGTGCTGAGAACTCTAATGAGTCTATAACTAATGCTGCACTGCCCTTTAATGACGATTTAAGGTAATGAAACTTTTGTATGTTGCTTATTTGAGTAGATTCATGAACTAAAGACAAAAATATATCCCTGAACTCTAACCAGTGCTCACATGAACCGTCAAAGGTAGGAACTGAGATTATAGGTAATTTTATTGAATCGTTATGGCCTTGGCAGTTCTTAGAACATGTACTATTTATTTCATCCTTTTTTAATATGCACTCAGCACGAGCCAAAGTACTATAATAGATATCTTCAAATATGTCGCGTTGTTCTAGCTGTTGGTCTAAATCTGCTTCTAAAACCGACTCCTCAATCTTTGTTTGAAGCTCATTGAACTCGGTATAAAGGGATGTTGCTCCCCGTGTGCGTAATTGCAAGTCGGTTTGCGTTTGAAAAGATAAAATTTCGTCAGATTGAAAACCGTTAATGTAATTTGAAAATCTTGTTAGCCTTCCTTTTATAATAGCGCGTTTTTTAACTAACTCGCGTATTAACTGATTAATTTCCTCATCGTTTGTAATCGTTATTGTAGAGGGCGATTTAGACCTAGGCTTCAAATTAGTGCTCATTTCGATAATTTGAAAAAGGGGACGTACTCACATTTAATACGTAGAAATAGCGTAGGAACTGGCATGGATGGGAGTATGTTGACGATTTCTTGCGTTTTTCCTGTCGAAACCACCGTATTCCCGTAGAGTTTAAGGTCGCTCGTTTAAAAGTCCGTCTCGTAGGAACAGTTATGTCGAAGCCGACACGAAGTGCTTGTCTTCCCTTTAGGTTTAGCGCATCGATGAAAACGACAGGTTATTTCGGATAGTGATTATATTTTGCGAGTAATGTTACATGAAGAAAATACCGTTGCTACTATAACAAGTTTTACAAAGAATTTTTGAATTTTTGACGTCTGGCGGTTTGACAGCTGATTTTCAAACAGCCAATGATGAAAGGCCATCCACAGCTGCTGTTAACAGGCGTTCCGTTTTGGCCGCGACAATTATTAATAATTATTTAGCATTTAATAATATAATATACATAGAGTTACACTTCCGCGTTGAATAACTTAATTTAAATAGGAAACAGCTAATTAGAAAAAAGATATTCTAAATATTCGAACGAATATTCTAGTGTAATTTTTTAATTTTCTTTTAGCCTTACACTTAATTTTTCCGGGATTTATTCCTCTACTCTTAACTGATGCTGAGTTCAAAGCTTTTCGTCGGACTCACGTTCTTGACACCTTTATGCTGATTTAGGACGAGGCTAACGAATTGACGCACGAGTCCACATTAGGGCTCGGGTTTGATCCTCGTCATAATCTCAATTTATCAAGGAAGATCGTATATATAGAGTTATTTTACTTAAGTAGCCAGTCTAAAATATGTTCTATTACCATAAATGTAGATAAAGAGAAAGAAAATAAATGGAATCTATCATCTCTCTTTTTTTTAGTTTATTTAACGGCCTGATATCGAGTCCTTTAGAGTTTTTTTTTGTATGGTTCAGCAAAGACAAGTAGGTATACGATGTTACTATTTGTTGTGTCACAATCACTTATAGGCCTACCTATGACTCCCTACTCTAGTAAAAATAACTCTATAATCACATATATCATTTACACATTCTTGACAATATATAAATACTCTGTCACGCGAGTCTTATAATAAAAGTAATAATAATATTATTTCACAATTTTTTAAAATTCTTGCGGATTATAAGAATGTAATATGATCATTACTTTTGGGTTGTGGAACTTAGCTAAATAACGCTTAATTCTATAAATTATTTAATAACAAACATTCTTATCTAGAGGTTTAAATGCTTATTTAACTGTTTTTTAAAACATTTTACACTACATTAAAAATGTTGTTATAAATTTGATTAACATAGTTTATATTTTTATATAGTCTAATATTAAATAAACCTTAACTTATATTTTCGTGTTACCTTTAATCTAGTACAAAATTAGCTATAGATTTGACAATATCATTTAATATGTTTACAAGTTATTAATGAATGATTCATAAAAAACCATGGATTGATTTTAATAAGAATTTTTGATAGGAAATAAAATTATTTTTAATGACACCAATATTGTTTGCATGTAAAAGTAAAAGTAACAGCCTGTTACTATGCCCACTGGTGGGCTAAGGTCTCCTCTCTCCGTTATTGGAGAGTTGGATTGGAGCTAAGACCTACCACGCTGCTCCAATGCGGATTGGTAAGTAACACATATCCCTAGAATTCTCTAGAGATATGCATGTTTCCTCACGATGTTTTCCTTCACCGAAAAGCGTGTGATAAATAGCAATTATCAATTAGACACATAAGTTTTTAATAGAAAAACTCATTGGTGCCCGCCCAGGGTTTGAACCTATGTCGTCTGTCTGTCTAGAGAGTCGCACAGTCTCACCGCTAGGCTATCACAGCTCATGATTGCATGTACTTTTACAATATAATGTGGCAGCACTCTTAACATTCCACGAACGAATTCCTGAAATGAAAGTCATTCTTTTATATTGTTGATAAATGGGAAATCTGTTGTATGTTTTATGGTGCACCCACACACTCGTTCCATATATTTTAGTTTATTACTTTACTTTATTACATTTTAATTTTACTTTATTACTGCTCTAAGCCACTTTTGTATTCAACTATACGCCTCTATAATAGACAAACTTTATTCGACATTTATACTTTAACATTATCTTATTGCATTCGAATTTTAAAAAAAATTGATGTTCTGTTTATGTGCACGATTTTATGGAACTAAAAATAATTGAATTTTAATGATTTTGCTTTGTAAAATTTAAAGCCGATGTTGTTTTATAATGCCCGTGTATGAAACCCGTGCATTCGCCTGAAGAAAAATAGTGCTTAATAAAATTAAAGTAAACATTCATTCCCAACAAATTATTTCATAACATACACGGTTCTTATTCCAGGTTCAATAAAAGCTATAATCCTATGCTAACCGTAAAGTGGCTAATCGCATCGTTTCAGATCCGTTTCAGCGTTTGAAAAAAAAAGATGTAATCAACAAGGAATCAGTTTAGCGCGCATTTTCGTAGCGGACGTACATGTTTTGTGTGCCTTTATCTAACGCATTAGATACCGAAGCTTTGATAAAATATATTTATTTTAATTTTATGTTCTTAAATTATTTTAAATTAAAAAAAGTGAACTTAAAAAATAAAATAGTTTTTATTTAACGTGACAATTAGTAAGTGACAAATATTTGAATATGGAATTTTTGTTTAAAAAATATACCTCGAAAATGTAGATTATAATTTTTGTAGAATATGTGTTGTATTTTTGTAAAAAACAATGTCATAAAAAAAGTGTGATATATATTAAAAATAATAATGGACAACTAAATTTATATGAGGATCGCGAAGTTTGAAAATGTTTTCTTACCGAAAATATTTTATTTTGTTGATATGTGTGTTGGTTTTGGGTGAGTTTATATATTTAAGTTAAATTTTTTTAATCAGTTAAATTCTTATATTTATAATAATTAGTACCTTGCCCTTAAAGAAACTTCAAACTTAAACCAGTATTAAACGCTACCGATAAGGTATAATTTGATTGATCCAACAGAACCAAAAAAAATATTGTTCATTCAGTATATTAGCTTATTATAATGTAGTATATTATAATCATCACGCTAAACAATTGGGTCAGTTATCGCAGATTTTATTGTATTGTTTATTTATTAAAGTACTGAATTACTGAATATAATATAATAGCGAAAATAGATTTATTAAATTATTATTTATGTGTCAATATTGGCGCCGTATTTATAAATATTTTTGGCCTATAGTTTATATTAGTTTTAAAACCACAAACAAACTCTTTTTAATACAACTATGTAATAAAATACAAATAGGCAATTAATTAAGTAATTAAATTCATTAAACAAGATATAAAACCGTTCTAGAACTGTTGGTTCCGCGATTGTTTTTTTGGAATTAATTTATTTTACCTTGATCTTACTTTAGTAGTTTGAATTTGAGTATCAACAGAACGAATAATGTGAAAGGCGTAAAATATGAATATTTCAATGAATTATTTCTTTAATAACAGGCCTAGGGTTACCATTTTAAATTCTTGGTTAAATTATTGACATATAATTATTATGTCCCGCAATCATTATCAGATCAGAGGTGTTTATTAATTTACGCGCACGTTAATTTTTGTTTACGTTAAATCCTAATATATTTAAATTATATGCTGTAAAGCTATAAAGCTCCAAGGTGACTTGACTTTTTCGGCACTATCAACAACTACCTTCATATTATGAAGCTGTGATTGCCCAGCGGTGAGACATCAATGAGTTAAAACTTATGTTTCTAATTGATAATTGCAATTTAACTGATGCATTTCGGTGAAGGAAAACGTGAGGAGACTTGCTTATTTCCAGAGAATTCTGGGGATATGTGTATCGTACTAATCCACATTGAAGCAGCGAGGTAGGTCTTAGCTTCAACCCTTCTCTCCAGAAACGGAGAGAGGAGGCCTATGTCCAGCAGTGCGATAGAAACACTACAACTAGCAATTTACAAAACACTTTAACAAATATATAACTTAGCCTTCATAAATTACTCTCAAGAATGACACATGAAAATCCATTAGGTAGTTTATGTTGTAAGCTACCGCTAAGACCGCTAAGACATACAGATAGACCCCATAGACCTAATATATGTACGGATGGCAGCCCTGATATAAATATTTTCGTTGCCTACGTTGTAATATTATGCGGAGGATGAATCATCTATTTTGTAAGTGGTAAGCAACTTGTCGTCGACTCCAGTATACAATGTCATTAGACTATTATGTTATTCCATAATTATCAAGTAAATATGATTGCATAACATTGTTAAGTATGAATAGAATCTGTGTCGGGAATTAATACGGATTTTTTTTAATTAACACGAATTGTTTGTCTTTGCTTCTAACTATTCAACTCAAAAAATAAGGAAATTCGTCTAAGAATCGATCGAATCGAATCGAAAGCATTTTTGAAGTACTTTCATCCAAATTCAAAATATTCTTTATTCAAATATTCTATTTTACAAACGATTTTCATTCGTCTAATTATAATAAAACTACCGCTGAGTGTGAAAGGTTGCTCTTGTCGAAAAAATTAGTCAAAATTTCTCATTACTTACCGACTTGATAAGTTTTGTACGGTTGATACTTAAGGCGCAGCATATGTATATAGATTGGAAATAAAACCTTATGGCTCATTTCAATACATGTTTTTTATGGACACCAAACTTACCAACCTCGATTACAATTTGTTGTTCCACTCCCGCTCTCACATCTTCCCTCTCTTTTGTAAAATTCCTAAAAGCCTTTTTTTAAACGCATAAATAAATTACTTAAATTATGACAAGTGGTTGTTTTACACTCGATTTTTACATTTATCCCACTTACCCATGAAACCTGCGAAAATTAACAATAAAAATTTATCAAGTATGGGGTTATAAAACTTAAACAACTATGTTTATGTAAATTGCATTAAGTGCTGTTTCCACTTAAATTATCTTTTAATAACATCATTAATTTTTATATTTTATGGACTGAATTCTACTATAGAGTGTATACTATTAATTTCGGAAGGAAAATGTATTTTGATTAATTTATTGCGTTGTTGTTGAACTTTAGATAGTTTATTCTCACAAATGAATCCAAGAGACGGCGTTTTTGAAATTTTTCACCATATCAATTAGTGCATTGGTAGCTGGTGTTGAGAATCCTGGATTTTTTTTCGCACATTATTTAATTTTGACGCAGTTTAGTATGGGACATAGCTGGGATGAGTGAACGGTGAAACTATGTGATTCTTTTGAGGGGATCATGGGTTCAAATCCCGAAAAGGCACCAATGACTTTTCTTTTAAAACTTATGTGCCTAATTGATATGTGTTATCTATTACACGTTTTACAGTGAAGAAAAACATCGCGAGGAAACCTGCATGTCTTTGAAGAAATTTGAGGATATGTGTAATCTACCAATCCGCATCGAAGCAGCATTGTGAGTCTTAGCTCCAACAGTTCTCTGCATGAATAGACAGATAAGGACTATGCCCAGCTGTGGGATATAACTTTTTTTATATTTATAGTATGGTTATCTGCTAAAATGCATTTAAGCAGAAAATAAATGTCATAAAGTTTTAAATGAAAAATTGTTTAGTTTTCTTTTGACAACAGAAATAGTGTCCATTGCGCTACAAGTCTAACACTAGCTATGTTGATGATAGGACGAAATCTAAGATGTAAACTAGATTTTATTTTACAAAATAAGTCCGCTATTAATTTCATTGCAACTTTAAAATTTCTATGTACCAAATACGCGCTTGATCAGAAAAGTCGGTCGTCTAGTGTATGTGTAAATATTATTTCGCCGAACAATAACGAATATAGATCAAATGTATTATCGTATCCACCCATAGCCAATTTGTCCCCCTACAATTTTCCCATTATTAACTTTACAGGCAGACAACGTTCGCGACAATTTCCTCATCTATCAATATCCTTTATTGTTTTGTATTCGATGTCGTTATATTATGCCTGGCCCGTTGGCGTTGTTCGAGTTTGGGTAAAAGGTAAAAGTAAAGTAACGGCCTGTTGATATCCCACTGCTGGGAATAGGCCTCCTCTCTCCGTTTATTGGAGAGAAGGATTGGAGCTAAGAGCTGCCACGCTGCTCCATTGCGGATTGGTTGGTTACACATATTCCTAGAATTTATAGAGATATGCAGGTTTCATCACGATGTTTTCCTTCACCGAAAAGCGTGTGATAAATTGCAAATATCAATTAGACACATAAGTTCTTAATAGAAAAACTCATTGGTGTCTACCCGGGTTTGAACCTATTGAGTTTGGGTGTATTTAAATATTTATTTAGAATAACATAAATGTATATGTTAAGTTTCTTTACACATAGCACAAGTATTAAGTTACCTATTTAGAAACAGAAGACGGGATAGATAAAATTAGAGCAATCTATTTATTAATCTCCAGGAAATATTTAGTTTCTCTCATAACGAGGAAAGTCTCGAAGTGTCTCGAAGTGAAACGAGTCTTATAAAGAAAAAAGGTCATTGTGTTTCAAAAATGACCCAGAAATATTTATAAACATTAAGCATAAATAATTAAAAACATTAAGCATAAATAACCAAAGGCATTCCTTTTCTCTACCCACTGTTCCAAAGCGAATTTTCAGATTGCAAATTGCTATCCTAGGAATTGTATATACTACTTATCCATAGGGATATATAAGTATCCCTATGGATAAGTAGATTTAATATTATTTTTCTTTCATCGCTTAGCGCACTACGAATTGATTGAAAATTAAAATATAAATCATTATTAGTTTTTATAGAAAATTCATATGAGTCAGGCTTTGAGCCCTGGTATTGATTTCTTTATTGTACAATCATAAAAATAGAAAAATAAGAAAGAAAGAAAAATATCACATGTACAAAGGGGGACATAATTTATAAGGATTACGGCTCTTTTACTAAAAAAATATCAAACTATATATTACAAAGAAAAAGAGAAAAATGTAAAGAATTTTTAAATAATTTACAATACCCACTAAAGCATAACATATATATGACTTTAAATATTATTTCGTTGCTTATCGAGCACCGTCAAAAAAGGATATATCGCACGTTTAATATTAAAGTGACCTAATTCAAAATTAGGCTCAATCCAGTTAGAGACATTATAATCTTTATTTCAATGATAATGATAAACTTTATTAATCTCATAAATTTTACAAAATATGACTTAAACTATGAATTCCACACTAAGCATGCTTGTATCGTGGAATTCATTCTTATGTACCACTTAATTATTTTGTAACAGACATTGAGGTATGTCGCGTTCACAATATCATAGAATAAAATAGAAAAGACGGCATTTTTATTTCTTTTTTTTTCTCTTAATTAACGATAGTAACTAATACATATGTATCTAAATATAAATTAATAAGATAAAACATATTTACTTAAAGATGACTTAACTAATAGGATAAGATTTTCAGTATCTTGGTAACTTAGATTAAGTAGGAACGACATGATTTTTTTCTTAGCTATACGTCCTGTGTCATTTTTTAAGTTGGATAATTGAGCAATTTTATTATATAAAAAGATGGAGAGATTCGGGAGTTGAAGCAATAAAATTCTATTGACTCTAAATGCAATCTATGATATCACGCTACGAATTAATAAAAAATAGTGTTTTCTTGCTCCAGCAAGTTATGGTTATTTTTAACACTCACGTGTTTTGTAGGCGCTACTCTACGCTTTATTGCAATTTGTCGCAAAAATTTTAATTAGGTCACTTAATACTGAGCGTGCGATATCAACGTTCTTTGTAATTACTCTAACAACCCTTCCCCGTTACACAAACTTCCCCTACATCTAATGAGATTGATACCATCACGCCGAACGTTCCGCTAAAGTGGAACATGTAAACATACACTTGCTTTTATGAGATTAGATCGGACCGGGAACGTGTACGCCTTTAATGAGCGCGTTGGAACCTAATGTGTCTATTTTCGGCAAACTTTGTGTTGACGATATGGATACGTACCTACTCCTTCTTCAAACATGGTCGTCATAGTTTTCTTCTTAGATTTTTACTCCATACGTTGTTACTTGTTCTATGAACCGTTACAGCTGAATGGGACGGCATGAGAACCTTTACCAGGGGAGGAAGTTCAAATCCCGAACAGGCACCAGTGTTTTTCTAAATTCAAGTCCAAATTCAAAAATTCAATTTATTTGTAGAAAACATTTTTTACAATAAGGTGTATTATATTATTATCTAATAGAAATGTTTCACCTAGTATCATAGGCATGCAAATTTACAAATACCCTCCTGTCCTTATCCTTAGAGGCTCTGTACCCCGGAGAGCGCTACCTGTCGTTGTGGTGGTAGATAGATTCACAACCCCTGCATTTATCAGGTATTAAAACAGATAATAGACTCTACATTTAGCATTATATATACATTCTCGTCCCCTTATCCCACTCAAAGTGGGGTCGGCACAACATGTTTGCAACATGTTGTCACATTATTTGGCTACGTATTTTACGACCGGCCGCCTGCCTGACGTCAACTTCCCTCCCTCCTAACACCTGCAAACTTACAAAATGAAAATTAAATTAAATTAACTACTTTCGTGTTGGATGTCAATAAAATTTGATGTCTCAATTTATCTATTAGTTATCTAATCCTATTTTGTTTTTTAATGTTAAATGCTAATCTTATTTTGTTTTTTAATGTTTGATATTTTAATATTCGTCAATTGTATGGAAGCACCTTTCTATAAGCCACATTTTCATTTTAGATTTAAAAAGGTTAAAATTTAATTGATGCTTCGTGCCTAATTTATATTAACAAGCGCTATAACAGAACTAACTACCTTGATATTGCTCGACGATCGTTTCATAGGCTCCACGACAAAAATCGTAATGCATTACGATTTTTGTTGTGGAGCCTATCCTCCTGATGATGCTTCGGTTTCGGAGCGAAACGATCGTCGAGATTGTGGTGGTGGTTGTGTGTGCTGCTTGTGTGCATTCTTGCTGGTGGAGGCGCCTTGCGGTGCGTGTGGTGGCTTGTCCTATAGGTATAAGGTGCGTAAATTTTGCCTGCTTCATACACATTAGCTTTGCATGCATTCGCTTAACCCGTGCGGATTATAGCAAAGTAGTTAATTCTGTTATAGCGCTTGTAATATGGAATTCCGCAAAGTAACGCCTGCTTCTATAAATCATTATATTAACAGTTTATCTCGAGGAATATCGTGAAACCTGCTTAAAATAATTCTTGGGACAAGCTAGCAATCCTTATTGGAACGGCTACGTGGTACATAGCTCAGCTTGCTTAAAAGGCTTTAGGTTGCTACAGAAATTAACACATTATGTACTTGTACTTATGTACTAGGGTAAAGTAAAAAGTAAAGTAACGGGCTATTAATATCCCACTGATATGCCTCCTCTCTACGTTTTTAGGAGAGAAGGATTGGAGATAAGACCACTCTGCTCTAATGCGGATTGGTAGGTTACACATATAACCAGAATTTTCTATAGATATGCAGGTTTCCTCATGATGTTTTCCTTCACCGAAAAGCGAGCGATGAATTGTAGATATCAATTAGACACATAAGTTTAAATAAAAAAACTTATTGGTTTGAACTAGCACTTGAGTGTATTAAGACTAACTTTTAATAAACGAAGTCGTTCGTACTAATTGTAGCTTTATTAAGTAATAAATAATAAGTAACTGATTGATGTTAATAATTTCTAATGACTTGTTTTATTGTTCTACCATTTTGAGAATCGACGTCCGCATATTATTTTTGCGGAGTAACATACAGTTCATATGCCACTGCTGGTCAATAGCATCCACTATCTTACAAGCGGTTTAGCAAGAGGTAACAATGAAAGCTTGTATATCTTGCTGAACACTGCTAAGGAACGGCCGGCTGTCTACTTGGAGAGAAGGCGTAGTTATGGAGTAACACAGATCTAAGAAACATTTTAGAGATATGCAGTTTCGTAATAATGTTTTATTTTTTAATATTGGTCGCTAAGTGTGACCATAAAAAATCTCACCCAACCGCTGTCACTTCTCTAGGACAGCGGTTGGATGGGAAGCTGCAACAGGTAACTATTATGTTGAACTATCTGCTGTCGTGTGGTATCCGGCTGCATAGAATAGACCACCCTCATTTCTTACTGAGGTGTCGTAAAAGTCGACTAAGGTAGCTTGACGTCAGGCAGGCGGCCGGTCGTAAAGAGCGTAGCCAGGTCATGTGACAACATGTTGTGCCGCCCCACTTAGAGTGGGATAAGGGCAGGAAAATGATGATGATATCTTGGCTTACAGATTGTACGTCACAACGTCAGTTCAAGGCCATTTGGTACGTAAAAGCGTCCTAATTTAGTAACATCGCAGTTATCAGTTTCGATTTGATTACGTCTAGCCAACGTTACTTCATAATTTGCGTAATAAATTGACTTGGGAGATTTATGGGGCTATCAATATTTCAAAATGATTATTTTTCAATAGAAGGACCCCAAGGTTTGTCTCGCGATGCTAAAACTATATAAACAGTAAGATGGTTAGAAGACGACGGTAAAAGAAGATAACACACACCGCTGTTCATCCACAAAGTAACTTAATACTTATGTTATGGGTGACAGACAACTGATAAATATATACATATATAATGTTAAATACCCTGCCTGAAAAAGCCTGAAAAGCTGTGATAGCCAAGCGGTGAGCAACGTGTGAATCGTTCCAGAGGTACATGGGTTCAAACCACGGGCAGGCACCAATGAGTATTTCTGTTAAAACTTTTGTGCCTAATTGATATTACTATATATCACACACTTTTCGGTGAAGAATAACATCGTAAGAAGACCTGCATTTATCCAAAAAAAACCCAGGATATGCGTCACCTACCAATCTGCATTGTATAGCGTAGTAATAGTAGTATGTAGTAATAGTAGTATGTAGTGATTCTAAGCTCAGCCTATTTGTTCAAAAAAAGGGTAGACGCATATGTCCATGGAATAGTACCAGCCGTTACCTTAACACGAGGACAAGAACGGGGACTGACCTGCAGGCCTACCATAAACTCTTATTGCGACTCAATTGAAGCCGTAAACTAAATTGTTTTACTTTTCGTACCATGACGTCTTAAAGACGCACACTTTAAGTCATTACTGAATGAGCGTTCGGAATGCGTCCTCAAAACATGTGAGTAAAAGAGTTATCTATAGTTCATATAACGTTATCCTTTTCAAACATTACGATTCCAATGCAATTCACACTTCATGATACAAAAATAAAGTGATTGGCGGTCGTCGTTTACATCTTCAATTGAGTCGCAATAAGAGTTCACGGTAGGCCTGCTGTTGTCGACTAACGTTGTCCCTCGACTATCCTACGTTCGCGCCCTTGTATCCCACAAGCGAAGGCTGAGTTAAAGGGTTGGCCTATATAAACAAAATCATTTTAAAACAAGTCATGTACTTCAAAACACAATAATAATTTTGAAATGACCGTAACGCTATTTATTGCGCGGTAAATATTTTTAAGCGTATGTTTATTTTAGCAATAAACTCTGTTGTCGCATCGTGGTTGACGAATTACTAAGTTTATAATTCAACGATAACGCGCAAAGAGGTGCGCCGCCGATGATAATAATTACTAAGTAATTACGGTTTTTGATCTTAAAAAAAAACATAAAAATAAGGATAAAATAGAGGATATATTTTATATTTTCTGACTTCTGCACCTAAAAGTGTTCTTAAAGAGAAATATTGTATGTAACTCATATTTACCGAATTCTGCACGAATATGTAGGTTTCCTTATATTGTTTCCTCCGTGCAATATATGGATTATTAATTTCAATATAGCACATTTGTTCGTGGCTTCTCGCCACTCTTCCGACGTCGCAATGACTAATCAAAGTCATACCATCAGCCCTCCACTACGCGTCGCCTTAAGCCGTGATCCGGCCTCACAGGAGGAACCCTTAGGACGACGTTCCCCGACGCTAGTAGAGCTTCTGCGCTCTACTCTTTGCATTTCGCAACCTCGACGATGCTTCTGCGCTCGCCCGTCCCGCCCGGTGACGCTGTTAAAGCCGTTAGGGCTAACAGCATACAGTCTGTTCGAAAAAAAAAAGATTGTGAGAGTGAATGTGCGCAGTGCTTGTGTATTGTTGTGTTTTTATGAATTCTGCATGTATCTATCGGAAAGAATAGTACACTCTACATTTAGCATTACATAAATCTATAAAAATAATATTTTCATTTCTTTTGTATTATGGTCCTCCGTTAAGTAACGTCTAATTCTATATATTGCATATGACAATAAAGAGGCTACTAAATCAGGATTTATAGAAGCAGGCATTACTTTGCGTACATTCCATAGTACAGAAGCTATAATAGTACTACTTTGCTATAATCCGCGTTTGTTAAGATTTATCTTAATGCTACTTGTAATGTAATGTAAGTTGTAATGTAATGGTATTTTATCACTTAAGTTGGTGTGAATAAAATAGCGGTAACTTATTATTTATACATATTATAAAACACGTTCCCAAAAGCTGTCTGTGTGTATGTGATGTGGTCCAATTCTTGAGGAAGAACTAGGTAATGGTGGTCACGGTTTTATATATATATATTTTTTCTTTCTTGTCAGGACGACCCGTTATGGGTCGTCACCGCTCGACGGGGACTAGCGGTGGGTATGTCGGACTCTCACCGACTAAAAACCTGACAGTGCTCCACCACGCTGCTGGTGGCGAGGACAGGGTAACGTTGTACACATTGCCCCCATCCCCGCCAGCAGTGGCTCTGTAACCCCGGAGAGCACCACCTATGGGTCGGGGCCTCTCTAAGCAGTGGCCCCTCTCACCGCTAATCGATGCATCGGGAGCACTAGATTACCTCGGGGACTTAACTTCAGCGAGCGTCCGATAAACCCCTGTCGCCTGCGCCCCACTCGCCTGCGGCGGATCGATCACGGTTTTATATGAATTGACTGCAATACACATTTGGACATCAGCGATGTCCACGCGGTCAAAGTCGCGAGCGGAGTTAGTTCATAAAGTCAAATTTGATTCCATTAACATGCCCAATAAGGCAAGCGGCTTATTAAGACGTTTACGAGGCTTAAAGTAGTTAAATTATTTATGGTCTACGTGATAACGAGACATCAATTACGTGATTAACATTGGCATATTGATTTAGATGTCCGAACAAATATTTGTGCTTAGCATGCCCAAATTTGACAGCATATTATCTATAAAAATTTGCCAAATTGGATCTACTCAGAAAGAACCGACGATAACGAATAGTGGAATAGCATGAATCTTTACGAGTTAATCCTGTGTTTTTTTAAAAAGCTTTTATTTAAACTTACCGTGTATGTAAAGTTGGAATTGGAAGTTAAATTTGACCCCGGTGTCCGACTGAGCTGAAATTTGTTTAAATTTAGTGTTTAAGTTTTGTTTAAATACTACATACATATCGATATTATGTAAATTCTGTTGAAGAGATCGCGCAGTTGTTAAAAAACTTGCTTTCTGGGAGCTTTAGGTGCGTGCGCAGCGTAAACCAGCAGAGATACGCTAAAGTAATGTAGCTGTAATGTAGTAACTAGAGAATTGTAGATCTATAAAAATCCTACAAAAAAAGTCCGCGACAGCATGTTTCTATCTCTTTTTATCACGGTTAATTTACAAAAACTATTTTTATATTTAAAATTCCACACGGGCGCAGCCGCAGGCACAGCTAGTCCTTTTATAAAACAAAGATGTTTATCGATAGAGTTTGATGCTTTACGTATTATTATGCTTCCTTACTATTCTTTGAACTCTCTTCCTCAACCAATAGATGTCCACTGCTGGACATAGGTTTGTTTACGGAATCTCTGTACCACAGATCTTGTGCCTCTTGGATCCAGCTGAACCTCGCTACGTTGACTGATGACCTATCAGTCCACCTCGTAGGATGTCTAACGACGCTGCGTTTTCCGTTGTGGAAAACCACGTTGTTCTTAAGACCACTTCACGCCCAACGGTTTTCAGCACTATGTACACGCTGAGCTATATCGCTGACTTTGGTTCTTCAACGGATCTCCTCATTTCTGATTTGATCATGTAGAGGTACTACGAGCATAGCTCGCTCCATCACCATCTGATGCCCTTAGTCTGAAAACACAGCGCAGGTCAAAACAACATTAAAATGAAGTTAAAAGAAAAATCTCATGTGATAGAAACAAACCCGTGTGGTATCCGGCTGAGTAGAATAGACCACCATCATTTCTTACCGAGGGGTCGTGAAAGGCGACTAAGGTAAGTTGACATCAGGCAGGCGGACAACATGTTTATAACATATTGTGCCGACTCCACTTAGAGTGGGATAAGGGCAGGAGGAAGATGATGTGATAGAAACAAAGATTTTTTTTAGATCCCTCTTCTTTAGTAAACAGTTTTTAAAGTGAAAGTCAAGAAGGTATCTAAAGGTATGGTAATAAAACACCGTACCCTTAGATAGCCTCTCAGCTGCCACTCATGTACCGATGAAGTGCTGGCACTTTTCAAGTTCCGAGTTCAGAGTGTTGGTTTTTTCCAGCTACCTTAGTATTCTTTAAAAAAACAGCACACGTCAAATCAATATCTAAATAAACTAAAAATATAAAATGATTATTATAAATAAAAGATCTTCCCAAATCCCTTCCGCAGTAGACAGTTTTGCAAAGTGAAAGCCAAGAAGGTCTCTAAAGGCATAGTAATATGACACACCATACCCTTAGAGAGCCTCTCAACTGCCACTTCAGTCTCTATAGTGTTAGATGCTGTCCAGATTTCTTAGTATTCTCTGAAAATATAGCGCAAACAGCGCAAGCGAAAACCACAATAAACAGTAGTAAGTAAATAAAGCTCCTATGTGATAAATACATCTTAGACAGTTTTTAAGTGAATGTCAAGAAGATATCTAAAGATGTTATTTTTTCAAACCGTACCCTTAGATGGTCTCTGAGCTACCACTTGCGTCCTGAGTGCTGGTCACTTTCCTCGCTTTTTAATATTGTCTGACACAACACAGCAGGTAAAAACAAGTGATCCTTCTAACGTGAAAAAATCAAAGAAAGTAAAAATAAAATAAAATCAAAGTAAATCGTCTTCTACAGTATACCGTTTTCACAGTAAAAGTCAAGAAGGTATATAAAGGTATGGTAATGGGACACACAGTACCCTTCGATAGCCTCTCAACTGCCACTCGAGTCTCAAAGGAGTGTTAATTGTTTCGAGTTTCATTAATATTCTCTGAAAACACAGAGCAGGTCAAATAAACATTTAAATAAACTAAAAGGACAAAGCGATTATTCTATTGTGATAAAAAAGGTCTTTTTAAATCCTCTTCTGCAGTTGACGGTTTTGCAAAGTGAAAGTCAAGAAGGTCTCTAAAGGTATAGTAATAGGACACACTGTACCCTTAGAGAGCCTCTCAGCTGCCACTCGTGTCTTGATGGAGAGTAAATTGCTTTGCGACTTCCTTAGTATTCTCTGAAAACACGGTGCATGCCATAACAACATTAAAATAACAAATAAGACAAGATTCTTCTAATGTATAGATTTAGTATTTCATTTCTATATTTTTTATTATTATATTTTATATACAAATTTCATGGCATTTATTATAAAAAAAAAATTGTAATCCACGACGAGCGGTGAAAAGACTCAAGCTAGGCAGTTAGGATTACAGAGTGAGGAACCTCCTCACAATACGTTTCGTCTCGAGCAACACTGCCTTCTGTATCCAACTAAGTAAGAGCCTCTTGAGATGTTGATCGAGGCTCGTCGCTAGTAGACCATCTACCGATACAATAACTATTGTTGAGAAACAATTATTATTGGGTCAATATTCCACATGCCGGTGATCTCATGAGCTAGATCCAAATATTAAGTTAGATTTAGACTTTAGATTTAGTATTTCTTTGCAACATGTTTTTTTTTCTCTATTTTGTATATTAATATGCATATTTAGGTGAGCAACTATAAATAAAATATGAAAATATATGTATAAATTTTAATTAATAATTGCATTGTGAATTATTGTTTGTATCTTATAAAATTAAAATAAAATATACGTGGCAAAAATATATTCTTCCTATATCCTCTTCTGCAGTTGACATTTATACAAAGTGAAAGTCAAGAAGGTCTCTAAAGGTATAGTCATATGACACACCGTACCCTTAGAGAGCTTCTCGGCTGTCACTTGTGTCTCGAAGGAGTGTTGAGCGCTTTCCGACTTCCAAGTTCATCTCTGAAAGCAGTCCATATCAAAGCTCAATAAAAATTAACTGAACAGTATTTTTTTTACCGCAATAAAAACAAAAGATCTTCAATCCTCGTCTGCAGCAGAGAGTTTTATAAAAAAGTTAAGAAAGAATCTACAGGTATCATTATAAACTATGCTCGACCCTATCTCTACCATTTTGTTTTCCATACCGAGTGTTGGCCGCTTAACAGGGTCTTTGACATTCTCTGAAAGCATAGCATCAAAACAACAGAAAAATTAACTCAGTGTTTCGAAAAAGACACACTAATTCTAATATCTTATCTGATATTAGAAAGATACTAATTCTAATTTAATATCTGAAATTCTCGTCAACAGTAGGTATTGTTAAGTGAAATTTATGAAAGCATCTATATATCGTGGAGATAAGTCTATCGTTATATGACTGGCCTGTTGGCGCAGTGGGTATGTATATATATATTAACTCCTTGTCGTATCCGACAACGGCGACCCTAGTCATTTCTGACGTGAGCTCGGATGTGGCTGGCAAATCCAAACTTGTGTTTGAAAGTGCGGTCTCAAGTTGGGCAGTATAGTTGACCAGTATTATCATAAGTATAATTATACGTCATTTCCGGCCGAGTTTTACGCTGTTGGCGCCTCGCATCAAGGTCGAACACTCGCGAATCCTCAAAACACTTAATACCCTCCTTGACACGAGAACGCCAGTCTGACCTAAGATGTGCGAAATTTTCCCATCCATTCACAGGTAATTTGCAAGCTTTTAGATGTCGCTTGAACACATCATTGTACCGCAGGTACTGCCCGCCAGATGTGCGTTTTCCACTCGCCAGTTCTGAGTAGAAAACAGTTTTTGGTAGCCTATAGTTTTCCATACGGTAGACATGACCACACCATCTCAGCTGACAATTCATTAGCATAGCCTCTATGCCTGACATATTTGGGCGACGCAATACTTCTGTATTTGGTATTTTGTCTTGCCACTTTATACGCAAAATGAAACGAAGACACCTCATGTGAAACTTATCTAGCTTTCTGATATCACTTTTATAAATACACCAGGCTTCTGCAGCATAAAATAATGTGGGAAGTACTATAGCTTTGTATACGGAAAGTTTGAAGCTTACAGTCGTGTGACTTCCATACGCGGTCATTTAGTTTACCAAATACTGCCGCAGCTTTTGCTATACGTGCTGATATTTCATAAATAAGAGTATTATCGTTCCTGATCTGACTTCCTAAATATTGGAAATTGGGTACTACTTCTACTGCGGAGTCTCTAATGTAAATTGAAGAAAGCTAAGCCTGTTATCCGCTAGGGGGTTGTTGCAGAATTTTAGTATTGGCGACATTTAGTAAATTTGGTGCAAGATTTCTGTAAAGCGTCGACATAATTTTGCAGTATATCTAAGTTGTCTGCCATTAAGCAAATATCAGCGTAGAGTATATCCATAACAGAAACAGTGGTGGATTTCGACTTGTTTCTAAAACGAGACAAATTGAATAAACTCTGATCCATTCTAACGTTTAAGTTAATTTGATCACTGCAGGTCTTAACAGCATCTTTCAAAGCAGCAGCGAAATACAGATCAAACAAAAAGGGTGCCATGACACAGCCCTGTTTTACGCCAGAGATTACGGGAAATAAATCTGAAAGATCTCCTTCGTGGGCAACCAGGGCCATTGTGTACATTGTGAAACTGCTTCACCAATTCAATAAGCTTTTTAGGCAACCCAAACTTTGCCAGTACGATCCAAAGTGCTTCTCGGGGTATGTGGTCAAAAGCTTTTCAAGATCTATAAAGCACAAGAATAGTGGGCGATTTTGCTCTCGACTTTTTTCTTGGATTTGCCTAACAACGAATATTGCATCTGCGGTTCCTCTACTCGGTCGAAATCCACACTGCGATTCTGGAAGCACTTGTTCCGTCTGCTTAATTAGACGAGAGGTGATTATATGAGCCATTATTTTTCCGGCAGTCGGTAACAAAGAAATACCTCTGTAAGAGTTACAGTTAGTGATATCACCTTTATATAGTTTACAGATAAGAGAAAAATTCCAGTTTTGCGGAATAGATGTTGTTTCCCATGCCTTAAGCATTATTTTAAACAGACGATCAGCTATCTTCAGACCGCCATATTTAAAAATTTCGTTTTGTAAGCCATCAATTCCTTGGGATTTACCATTTTTTAATTTTCTTAGTGCATCGGTATACTCGTCGAAGCTGGGAGGATTAGCCAAATTGCTGTACTGAGGTAGTTCTTCCATATCTTTTAGGTAATGAAGGTCAACACAATGTCCATCATGATTTAAAACCTCGCAGAAATGTTCCGACCAACGCTGAAGGATCGCTCTCCTATCCTTAGGTAGCTCTTTTCCATCCTGCGTTCGAATCGTTGTTGATTTCCGTATACAAGGCCCAAACATGCTCTTCATGGCATCATAAAAATTATTTTAATTATTCTAATTGCTTTGTATTATAAATTGTATTGTATTGTATAATTGTATTGTAAATTGCAAAATGCTGCATCTCCTTAGCTTTTGCAAACCACCACCCATCTTTAAGTGCTCTAATTTTTGATTTTAGTCTTTGTTGCAATATTCTCTGGGAGTTTGAATCGTGAATTTTTTTAAGTTACGCCTATTTTCCTCTAAAAGTTTTATTATTTCGTCATTAGAATCATCAAATCAGTCTCTATTTTTTTCTTTGTTGCCTTCCAACTTTAAGGCACATGAGTTCAAGTTTGTAGAGCACTCTTTCCAGATTTCATCAATATTATTATATAGGACTTTGTTCGTTGAACACCGTATCGAGTTTTCTCCGCACCTCGTCAGAATGGACGAGTTTACCAATATCAAGTTTTGCTGGTAGTTTATGTGATGCACGAAAAGGAGGCTTAAGTTAATTGCGCATTTTAGATCTTATAAGGCGGTGATCTGACCAGCCATGTGCTCCGCGCATTGATCGTGTAATAAGTACATCACATAAATCTTTCTTGCGAACGATAACATAATCCAGAAGATGCCAATGTTTTGACCTTAGGTGCATCCAAGAGGTCTTATATTTATCTGGTAAGCGGAAATATGTATTTGTTATGCAGAGATCAAATTCAGCACACAGAGTTAAAAGGTCAAGTCCATTACTGTTACATTTACCAATTCCATGTCTGCCTAGGGCTCCATTCCAAATATCGTATTCTTTGCCTACACGAGAATTAAAGTCCCCCAATAAAACAATTTTATCTCCTTTAGGAATTTGGACCAAAACTTGTCGAAGGTCCTGGTAAAAACTGAGTTTGTCCTCATCGGTGGATGTTGAAGTTGGTGCATATACACTGATTAGCTGTAAATATCTGTTAGATGCTAGTTGCATGCGCAGGGTCATTATTCGGTCATTAACTCCCTTAGGTAGTTCTTGTAGAGTATTCGCCAATTTGTTTCTAACTGCAAAACCTACCCCACTGCTTGCCTTCTCGCTCATTTCTTTTCCAATTCAGTAATAAGTATAACCCTCGCGGAGGACGCCATTGCCATGTAAGTGGGTTTTACTTACTGCTGCTATGTCAATTTTGTAACGCGCAAGCTCTCTTGCGATAAGGGCAGTTTTCCGTTCGGGGCATAAGTTAGAATCGTTATCCTTTAGAGTTCTCACGGTCCAAGCTCCTAACACTAATTGTTTTGTAATTACTTTATATGTTATTTTTCGACCGCGTGATATCGATTTTCAGATGTCCGCGGTACGACATCCAAATTTTTTGTGAAGCGAGCTATTTTTAGGCCACCTTTTCTAGGCCCCTCCTCCGTGCAAAGGAAAGCAGAGTAGTCCTAAACAGGGCTGCTTTGTCACCAGATGTGCTGCCGAACCTGTAATCTCACTTCAACTTATTCCACTCTCATCTAGTCGCCTACGTGCAGAGCTCTAACTAAGATTTGGACACATCGTTGTCCTCCTCCCACCATCAGATCTCCATCGCCGCAGGTCTTTTCCGTAGCGCCAAGAAAGAAAGTGCTAGGGTCATCTGCGCGTGATTTTGATAAGTGGATGAGCAGTTGCGCTGGTGCAAACCCAATCTTTAGTCCCAAATTAATGTCCACTAGTGGATTGGATGGCCAATACGACTAGTAAAAAATAAGGGATGTAGTGATATGACCGTATACCATTAATAGAACCCTGATATACGCCCTTTGCGGTGTATCACATAACCGTGCTGCATCGCTACAGTTGCCGAAGCTTTTTGGCATATCGTCATTGCTGGCCGTCCATACCGTAGCAGATTTTTGTACAATGGGGGGAACTCCCAGAAAAAGGTTGCAATCACGAGAGTGACTACAACCTTCCCTCCACTAGGTTTAGCCCACGGGTCGACGTGGTTTACCTGGGTGTGGCCGCTGTGTACACCAGCTACTTGGAGCCACTAGTGGAGAGTTATGAATGTTTGTAGTTTAGCCATACCTGCTCACAGAGTCGACCAGAGCATTATGACCATGAGTAACCATCAAACATCCACTACACCCCAAAGTGGGTATGACCCTGCCTTCAGCTCCACGGGTCGCGGGTTCGATTCCCGCCGAGGGCCAACATTTTCTATAAGCAAATTGTTGGTTCTTCGAGCCTGGGTGTGTATTTGTATTTAAGTATGTATTTAAACTTATATATGTAGTATATCTATCAGTTGTCCGTCACCCATAACACAAGTATTAAGTTACTTACTTTGGTACGAACGACCATGTGTGTAAATGTCCCATATAAACATTTATTTATTTATTTATCGAAAAAAAGAGAAAGCAAATGAGTTTACTTATCTGTTTTTCTTTTTTGCAAATTATATGAAGATTGGATTTAGTTGCATTATTCAAATATTACAAAACGTCGTGTGTTATCCGGCTGAGTAGAATAGACCACCTTAATTTCTCACCGAGGTGTCGTAAAAAGCGACTAAGGTGAGTTGACATCAGGCAGGAGGCCGATCGTAAAATAACTATCCAAATCATTTAGCAACATGTTTAAAACATTTCGTGCTGACCCCACTCTGGAAATGGATGAAATGTTGTGTGCTCTTTTGGTTCCTTTCCTTTTCTGTAAATAGAACGTGGGTTAAAACAAAGTAGATAAACCAATCTTTTATGGAAACGTGATGGAAACAATGATCTTCTCAAATCCTCTTCTGCAGTCAACAATTTTTCAAAATAAAAGTCAAGAAGGTATCTAAAGGTATGGTAATAGGACACACCTTACCCTTAGATAGCCTCTCAACTGCCATTTGTGTATTGAGGGGGTGTTTGCTTCTTTTTAATGTATTCTGGAAAAAAGTTGCCATAATATAATTTTAGAACAAAAAAGGAAGATGGAGTTGTCATATAATCAAATTAAATGATGTGCGCGTGTATCCTCGAACATTACGTCCGAATGGTCTATCGCTTACGATGGCGGTGGGTATAGTATTGCGAGTAGTAAAAAAAATATAGCCGTTTATTATTTGAAAATAGAAAATCAAAAAATTTGCTTCCTATTAAAGTCCTTTGTACTCCATTTTGCTTTTTTAAAACTGACCTATCAATTTACTAAGTTCTCGGAAGCATTATATTTGTTGTAAGAAAAAGTACAATAGTATATGAAATGCATAGTAAAATAAGTATAATACTACAGTACACAAGGATTCAGTCATTTTCTTCCAGACGTAGTAGTAGACTAGTAGTCAAATCATCAAGAAACCATCAAAAGGCAAACGCGTTGATCGCCCTTTACCCTTAGATAGTCTCTCAACTGTAGCCAAGAATAACATACCAGTGGCAACACTTCTTGGTAATGTTAAAATATTCTGAAATAAAAAACTGTAAACATTTTCAAGCGACCGGTCATGATATACGAATAAGATTACGCTTTCCTAAAATAACGATAACGAAGTATTTTATTAGGTACATAAATTTTTTTTATATACGAACGAAGCGATTCGCGTCTTCTTTTGGGAAAGGGGCATTTTCTCCTGTTCTAAGAAAAAGTTCTGTTCAATGAAAAAAGTGAGTAGATATCTTTCTTCTAGGCAAGCGCACTCCATTTTAGACTGTATCATTGCTTACCAACAGACATGATTTCACTCAAGCGCTCGACTATTATGTAATAAAAAAAAATCATAATTTGCAGCACTCAACATCTTCTCGAATACGAATCTTGCCGTTGAATACAAAGATTCCTATGCCAAAATCCTTTCACCTTCATACAAGACTGCAATTTAATAATGTTAAATTGAAAATGTTTAAAAGATCGACCGAAGTTTCTTGCTGGTTCTTATCGATAAGAGCAACATTCCGAACCAGTTGTAGCTTCGTTAATCATATCGATGCTTGACGATTCAAAAGTTCCTGAAAGTACTTGTTTGAATAAAGATTATTTTGATTCGATTTGGAACTTTTATACTTGTATAAGTAATTATGAGGGTTTTTTATTTTATAATTAACTAGCTGTCCGGCCATGTGTTGCTGTGGCTCGGTCTGGTTCGAATTCTCCTCTAAACAGAACTCAACAGTTAGAAAAAATGCTCCGCTCGCCAGCAAACTTTACAGGATCATCCGCTGGATGACTCTTAAGATTGTCTGAAAAATTCATGAAAATCGATCCAGTCGTTTTGGAATCTATAAAGGACATACAGATAAAAAATCATTTTTATATAAAAGATTATACATATCGATATAATTATTCCTGTTAGTTAAGTAACGTTTAACTCTAAATTTCTTTTTTTTTCAACTGATGGACGAATATTACTGAATCAGTGTTCTACAAGAGTTTTCAATTTCAAATTTAAAAAAATGATTATTTTTCTCATAAGATATTGATGAATGTTGACTCAAGAATAATTGTTCCTAATTTCGCTAAACGGTTTAATAAGGAGCGTCTCAACTAAAATCTCAAGAAGCTTTATTTAATTGTTGGATCTAGTACTTGGTAAAGTGAAAAAGATATAAAATAATTATTTAGCTGCAATACAAAAATAGGCGTTGAAGGTTTTAAGCTCTATCCGCTAAAAAAATTATATATACGAGTATCTCTACAATTAACGTAATATATTTCCGAAGGTTCTTTTGTCTTTGCCACTACAGCAGTTGAAAACACTGTTAAAGGGAGGCTGATACAGGAAGCCTACTATACTGTTGAGGATTATATATTTGATAAGAATGCATGGATATACATAGCTACTCCTCTACCCTGTACAAGACATTAATAACTATATCTAACTAGTAATAAGAATTATTCTTTGAATAGAGCAACCGCCGAGTTTCTTGCTCTTCTCGGTAGGAACAGCTTTCCGAATCAACAGTAGATTTGACGATTCAAAAGCACTTGTTTACAAGTTTACTTGAATCTAGAATGTTTTGAACTTGAATTTGATCCTTCTAGTGAGATTGAAACCTGAGAGTGAATACATCTAGGCGATACCCGTACGTTATATTTAAAAACGCATTTAATTCTACGATTAAATAAATACGGTTAAATATGAGAATCTTTTCACAAAAGTAATAATAAAATTATTTTATGGTTAATAGTATTATGAAATTAATAGTATTATGGATCTTCGCAAAGTAACGCCTAATTCTATAAATTAATCTTTTCACACTTCAGGCGATATAATTGTAATTTCAGATCAAGTATTCATTGCGACTGATTTATTAACACGATTCACGTAGCGTACATAATTCAGCGATTCAGAATTTTTCTTATCTTATCTAAGAGAATGTAAGGCCTAGTGGAATAAAGCAAATATAATAAAATTTGTAAACTATCAAATCCAATTTTATTGAAAGTCGGTAACGAATAATAGTGATTCCTTGACGATCATATCTCACTCTTTGCGACTAATGAAAGACAATCTGAAATAAGGATTTCGCACGTTCTCCTAATTAAGGAATTAGGAAAACGTGCAACTTAAATCTAGGGACTATCACGTTTAGATATCTGTTGCCCACATAACTTTGGGCCCACCCAAACTACATGACCATACCAAACATAAACATCTTTTTCTAAAAAACTTACACATCTTTTTGCAAAAAACTTTTCCTCATATTAAAAACGTTGATCCTATTTCTATTTAAATGATTGATTCTTCACCGTATATCTTGATCATTAAATGTTAAGATGTATACTCATACAATAGGATTTTTTTTCCCCAAACTTATATATTACATATTGGTACTGGCACACATACATGTTTCATTTCGACGTATTTTTAACGCACGATAAAAATCCTCTCGTACGAACGAGGGGTAACTTGGTCATTAACAATGGGCCTTATAAAGAAAACAGTGTCATTAAGAGAGGGCGGGAATTGGCATGCTAATGAACATTTGTTTCTCATGTTTACGATTATATCTAACGCAGACAATCTTGTTTGTGCAAAATTTTAACAATTCATTTTATTATAATATACGATACCTCGGCATTTCTATGATACAATAAAATTATTGATACCTGATAAGGCAGTCATTAAGTATTGTTAACAGAAATTTGGTAAAAAAGTAATAAAAGTATATCTGTTTGTAATTCACTAAAATATTTTAATTTATAGAATTAGGCGTTACGTTGCGGAGATCCGTAATACAAAAGTAATAATAAAATTATTCTGTTATAATCTGTGATAAACTATCAGCTGTAAAAAATCGGGGATTATAGCAAAATAATTTTATTATTACTTTCACTAAAATATATTCATCACTACTTATTATATAAGAAGGTCCCCACGTCTGTCTAATCTTAATCAACTTTAAAAAGCAAAAGATAATAGCAAAAAACAAAACTCTTACAGTGATGTTAAGTTTTTCAGTTCAGAATTCAAATTCAAATTCAAAATATTCTTTGTTCAAGTAAACTTGTAAACAAGTGCTTTTGAATCGTCAAAATCTACCGCTGGTTCGGAAAGCTGTTCCTACCGAGAAGAGCCAGCAAGACACTCGACGGTTGCTCTTTTTAAAAAATGTAAGTCTTATATCTAGTTACATTTAGTCACTACTGTCTTGTACAGGGTAGAAGCGCAGCTATATCCACACATTCTTATCATCTAAGTAATCCTCAATAGTATAGTAAGCTTTCTATTAGCTTCTTTTTAACAGTGTTTTTAAACTGCTGTAATGGCAAGGCCAAAATTGATTGCGGAATTTTATTATAGAGTCTTATACCCAAACCCATAACTCATTTAGATAAGTAAAGGCCTGTTACTATCTCACTGCTGGTCATAGTCCTCCTCTCTCCGTTTTTGGAGAGAAGGGTTGGAGCTAAGCCCTACCACGCTGCTCCCATGCAGATTGGTAGGTTACACATATCCTATAAATTCTATATACATATGATGTTTTCTTTCACCGAAAAGCGTGTGACAATTGACTACTAAAACTTGACTACTAAAAATTGACTACTGAAACTATAATCAATAATACTGAAACTAAAACTAAAACTATAATAATTTCTCCTCTCTCCCTTCCTCCTGTCATACCTCTCGCATACACGCTCACCTGCATTCCGTTCCACTTACGTTCCTCTTACGTCCCATTCCCACAGTATGGTACAAATTTCGTAGCTACTAAAACTTACTAAGTCAATATATTATAAGGTGACCCTATAGTCATTTGTTACTAACCATTGATAACGATGAAACATACCTCGTATGCATGATAACTGTTGATTTGTGACCCATTATCTAGTACCAAGATACCTATGACAGACGTCGGATTTATAGAAGCACTTAACGTCAAATAGATTGTTAAAAAAACAACTCTCTTAACGGCCGGATATGCTATTTCGTCTGCGATAGCTGACATCATTATTGTTAAACATAAATATTTTTTATTTTCATTACTCAATTATACGTATGGGGCCCGTTCACAAAATACGTCACGCTAAAATATATTTATTTACACCTCTCTCCTTACTGCCACGCTGTATCACATTTTATGCAAAACTCTACATATTTTTATATATTTACTAAATAGGAAATGAATTACTTTGTATAATTCCGTTGGCGCAGTGTAAAGTGACTCTACCTTCAGCTCCGCGGGTCGCGGGTACGATTCCCGCCGAGATCCAACACTTTCTATAAACAATTTGTTGGTTCTTCGAGCCTGGGTGTATATTTGTATTTAAGTATGTATTTAAAATTATATCTGTAGTATATTTACCAGTTGTCCGTCACCCATAACACAAGTATTAAGTTACTTACTTTGGGGTCGGACGACCGTGTATGTAAGAGTCTGATATATTTATTTATTATTTATTATGATAAACATTGAAAAGGAAAGTAAGTTTATTTCAGTAAATTTATTTTATTCTATTACTTATAATAAAAAAAATATAAATTAAACCGAAATGGATTTTGATTGAATGGAATTTTATTGAAACCATAAGAGAGAGAGAGACATGATGTTACAGAATTTTTTGTAGTATTTTTGTAGATATACAATTCTTTATTACATTTTTTTAGTGTATCTCTGCTAGTTTAAGCGCTAACTTACGTTAACTGTGCGAACTTTTGAAGCCAATTTACATAAAACCGTAATGTAAAAGTATGTAAAATAAATGTAGTGAAGTAGCGCCCTGTTATAACCCCACAGCTGGGAATAGGCCTCCTCTCTCCGTTTCTGGAGAGAAGGGTTGGAGCAAAGACCTAGCACGCTGCTCCAATGCGGATTGGTAGGTTACACATATCTCCTGAATTCTCTAGAGATATGCAGGTTTCCTCATGATGTTTTCCTTCACCGAAAAGCGTGCGATAAATTGCAATTACCAATTAGACACATGAGTTTTAATAGAAAAACTCATTGGTGCCTGCCCGGGTTTGAACTCGTGTTCCCCTCGAAAGGGTCGCACGGTCTCACCGCTGGGCTATCACAGCTTTTTATAGTTTTTAACCGTAATGTACTATTAACCTAAACATTCTGGAACAGTTGTACAATCTTTTAGTATAAAGCGATAAAAAATGCGTTCAGTAGATTTGAGAAAATCGATTACATACAGACAAACAGACAGGACTTTGTTTCATAAGTACAGATTAGTAACGAGATCAATAATTGTTGCGTCACATTGGCGCAACCTCGTAGCTATGTCAATGGTGAATATACCACTAGCAACTATAACTAATAACTAGCACTATAAAAAGTCTTAATACTTATTAATTTCAAGTATTCGTAAAACTCATAAATGATAACTTGATGTGAATATTTAAATTTTAACCCGTATTGTTAAATGTTAAACGACTGATAAAAAAATATTTTGTACGCTATGAATCGTAAATATATTTTTCATATACGTTTCCCGATAATATTGCCAATATAGTTAAAGCTGTTTCGGCAATTCAGATTTTTTTGTGTATTGTGTATTCAGATGTATATTCCTATTTCTGGGCTAATAAAGCTAGTAAAGTAAAGCAAAGTAGCGACCTGTTACAATCCCACTGCTGGGAATAGGCCTCCTCTCTCCGTTTCAAGAGGGAAGGGTGGAGTTAAGACCTACCACGCTGCTCCAATGCGGATTGGTAGGTTACACATATCTCCTGAATTCTCTAGAGATATGCAGGTTTCGTCACGATGTTTTCCTTCACCGAAAAGCGTGTGATAAATTGCAATTATCCATTAGACACATGAGTTTTAATAGAAAAACTCATTGGTGCCTGCCCGGGTTTGAACTCGAAAGAGTCGCACGGTCTCACCGCTGGGCTATCACCGCTCTTACCAGGATGTGCCAACTCCTTATTATTAATTTTAACTATAGAGAGAATAAAAATATACTGCTTTAAACTATATTTAACTTCTCTTCTAACTGAGATAACGTAAGAACTTAAACAGGCATTAACAAAATTGTCATGTTTAAAAGTTTGCATTAATGAAATTCAAAATTTATGGATATTTTTAAATTTTTACATATTCCAGAGTTATTAGCCGTTATTATGAGATCCAGATACATGTTACTGTCAAACTACGTTCAAATTTTTGCCCTACCTTCCGTATTATTATTAGTCGACAGCTTTGCTAGCTGATAGACGGATCATAAACATGTTGGTACTGAAAAATGAAAAATTAAATAGTTGCGTAGTAGTTAATTACGGATATTATTTGTGGGTTATATATACTAGCCTTTACTTTAATAAGTTTTTTTTTATTTACCACCGTAAAATACCAATATAATTACCGATAAATGCCGAGTGGTATCCGGCTGAGTAGAATAGTTCTTCTTCTTCTTCTTCTTCGTCAGCCGATGGACGTCCACTGCTGGACATAGGCCTCTTCATGGGATCGCCACACCACACGATCTTGCGCCACCTGGATCCAGTGGCTCCCTGCGACCTTTTTGAGGTCGTCTGTCCACCTCGTAGGGGGTCTACCGACGCTGCGCTTTCCGGTGCGGGGTCGCCATTCCAGCACCTTAAGACCCCAGCGCCCATCGGTTCTCCGCACTATGTGCCCCGCCCATCGCCACTTCAGCTTCGCGACACGCTGAGCTATGTCGGTGACTTTAGTTCTTCTACGGATCTCCTCATTCCTGATTTGATCTCGTAGAGACACTCCGAGCATAGCTCGCTCCATCGCCCGCTGAGCGACTCTGAGCTTTCTTATAAGGCCCATAGTGAGAGTAGAATAGTGCAGTGGGTCAAATCAAATCAAATGAAACATTTTATTCAAAATTGGTAGTAACATACACTTTTTGAACGTCAAAATTTCATAGACAGTAGTTATATAACAAATATAATTTATATTAATAAGTAACAATAGTAATCAAAAAATATTAAATTTCATTTTAAACTATCGTGAGTAGTATTCATAGTTAATAAAGATACCGGCTATACTCACGTCTAATTTTATCGGATTAGCCCGACTAGTTTCGAACCCGTCCGGGGCACTTATTCATGAGCTCTTTACACGACGTTATCGCGGCGGGAACTGATAATGTCGCGTAAAGAGCTCATGAATAAGTGCCCCGGACGGGTTCGAAACTAGTCGGGCTAATCCGATAAAATTAGACGTGAGTATAGCCGGTATCTTTATTAACTAATAAATTTCATGTTATTAAGTCCAGGCATTTTTATCTCTCATATAATCGTCAATATTATAATAACCTTTACTGCATAATGATTTTAATGTAAGTTTTAAATTTCTCTTCTGGCAACTCAACCTTTGCGGGAATCTTATAAAAACGTATGCAATTTCCTAAGAAGGAAGAACTAACCTTTTTGAGTCTAGTCTTTTTCGTCTCATTTTTGTTTTTATTACGAGTGTTCAAGTGATGGCGCTCAAAATTAGTCCCAAAAACTATCCCTATTTTTCCTCATATACATGCTACTGTCATTATGTTAATATTTTTGAATAATTATTTTAAAGAGTCTCGTGGGCTGAAGTTGTAAATAGTACGTATCGCACGTTTTTGTAATACACATATCGCTTTTATATTACCCAAAGCAGTATACCATAAGACATCAGACTGTGGAAATAACTGAAATAGACAATCTTAGGGTAGTGACTCTGGCTTCAGCTCAGCGAGTGGCGGGTTCGATTCCCGCCGAGGGCCAACATTTTCTATAAACAATTTGTTCATTCTGCGACCTTTGTATATTTGTATATAACTATGTATTTAAAATTATATATGTAGGATATTTACCAGTTGTCCGTCACCCATAACACAAGTATTAAGTTATTCAATTTGATGGACGACCTTGCGTGTAAGTGTCTCATATATTTTTATTTAAGAACAAAAAAATCGTAATTTGTATGAGAAAAAATTCTCTATAGATATGCAGGTTTCCTCACGATATTTTCCTTCACCGAAAAGCGTGTGATAAATTGGAATTATCAATTAGACACATGAGTTTTAATAGAACAACTCATTGGTGCCTGCCGGGTTTGAA
The DNA here is from genome assembly GCA_947086505.1 of Morpho deidamia. Lineage (NCBI taxonomy): Eukaryota > Metazoa > Arthropoda > Insecta > Lepidoptera > Nymphalidae > Morpho > Morpho deidamia. Next base: position 15,559,537 of record CAMTZC010000022.1, read on the forward strand.
CTCGTGTTCCCCTCGAAAGAGTCGCACGGTCTCACCGCTGGGCTATCACAGCTCTTGGCCGTGATCGTCTAATGGTTAGGACTCTACGTTGTGAGAAAATGTAATACCATACAAAAAGCTTTAAAAATACTTTAATTGGTTTATATTTACTATTGAGTAAGATACAAACTTCAGCCTCTATAATAACTAAACGTAAATAGTATCATTATCCGTTTGTATTAACGGATAAAACGATTCGTCTTAGCCTTGGCCAGTTTTAGATCTGTCTTAGCGTAGTGATATGATTGATAGCGCTGATAACAGTGCGATCATTAATGTAGAGTTCGGTGTCTTTGTTTGAACAGTCCGTAGAGAAAGATCTTTAGAGGCTGTGTCAGGGAGAGTTCAAGATGATTTTATAATTCAAATTATTTCATTTCCGACGTTCGGATATATACTCGAATTTACATGAAGTTGTGATGGCCCAGCGGTGAGACCGTATAACTCTTTAGAGGAGTCACGGGTTCAAACCCGGGTGCTTTTTGGTGAGGGAAAACGTCGTAAGTAAATCCGCATATCCGCATTGAAGCAACGTGGTGGGTCTTAGTTCTAGGTCTCTAAGAGAGGTGGCCTGTACTGCAATGGGATAGCAATAGACTTTTGTTTTTATATGAAACCAATGAATTGTCGGTATATGTATCGTGTTTTATACCGCCGAAGAAGAAGATTCGCCGTGTGTAGACACGGTCATCAGTATCGAATTATTTACACAAAAAGTAGTATGGTACGGCGCCGGCGCCTTGTGCGGAGCGTCTGTTTATTTTTTTTAATCCTTTTATTTTGTCCTTAAATATATCTAGAATTATTTATTTTTTGATTTCACTCTATAACTAGACATACGTGCGGCTTCGCCCGCGTGAAATTCAGTGTTTAGCATGTTATAGTCGCTCGAGTCCCGGCATGAGACTGCTTTTTATACCTATTCCCCCCTCTAAAATACAATCGACACCGGTTTGTAACTATACCCACTAAAAATTATTGTAAAACTACCTCTTCAACTCGATTTACATGAAACGGTTATGTGCTATTAACCTAAACCTTTCGGAGGAATTGCACTACCGTTTAGTAAAAACTGTACTAAAATCCGTTTAGTAGATTTTGAGAAAATCGATTACATACAGACAGACAGCTTTGGGGACTTTATTTTATAATAAGTATAGATAGTCCATTTATAAAACTTATTCAATTAAATTTATTTCGTCCATTTTTATAACATTTATGTCAAAACTTTTATGTCATTTCTTTATTTATGTAATAATTTTTAAGGACCTCTTTTATTGAGTATAGGCCTCCTCCATTTTTGTCCAAGTCTCTCTTTCATCTGCGCCATACATCCAGTTTATTCCAGCACGCTTTACAATTTCATCGGACCAACGTTGTAATGGTCTGCCCCTTTTCCTCTTTCTATATGGACCCGACCAATTTTATAATATTTATATAAACTTTAGTGAGCAACTACAATATATGCATATACAAATAATTGCACAAAAGTTGGGCTTAATGCTTTAAGCATTATCTCCCAGCCAACCTTCAGGAGTGAATAAAAAACGTATGTAGCCGTGCTATAATATGACAATGAAATAGTAATCATAAAGCTTAGGACACAATATATGTATATTGTGACTAAAACAATATGTATATATAAGTCATGTGTGCATATGAGTGTGAGAATCAAAAATGGCATTAAAAACGTAAAATAAGAATTAATAGGTTATATATAATAAAATAAATTAAATAATAAGAATATACTACACCGCATTTTGTCAAAGCCAGTCTTTCACCTGTCGCTTAAAAGAATCTTTAGTAGGTGCTCTCCTAATTTGTTCAGGCAGAGCATTCCAGTACTGTATAGCTTCCATTTGAAAAGAAAGATCAATAAAACATTTATATAGCGATCGATATAACACTGACGACTTCACAGTACCGTAGCTGCCGTAGCTACACGGAGCAGAGAGCCGTCAACCACGACTCCCAAACTCAGGGGGCCCCTTGCACTCTGAATTTCAGTAGTAAATATTTCTCCCACATTCGTAATATAAATAAACCGAATTCCAGTATCTTTATATAGTTAGTTAGGGCCCTAGTTTTTTTTTGCCCAGGGCCTTTGGTTACTTAATACGCCAATGTCTACGCACGACGAATAAACCGTAATTTTTGACGAAAAAAAACGTATGTGAACAGTAGGCCTACCATGAAGATTTAAAAAACGATTCAATTCAAAGTCAGTACCTAAACCCAACCGCTTAAGTACGAAAAGCGTACCATGAAGTGTGGATTGCATTAGGGTAGTAATGTTTGAAAAGGATAACGTTATATGAACTATAGATAGCTCTGTCTCTTTTACTCACATGTTTTTAGGACGAATTCCAAACGCTCATTCGGCAACGACTTTGAGTGTGCGTCTTAAGGACGTCATGATATGAAAAAGCAAAACAATTTAGTTTACGTCTTCAATTGAGTCGCAGTAATAGTTCATGGTAGGCCTGTAGGTGGCCTTAGCAATTAAGAAATATTAATTATTCAATATGAATATTCAGGTGTAAATATTTTGACCATGTTTCAACCGTAAGTTATGTTAAGATGTTACCATAGAATTACTGGCGAATAAAGTTGCGGGTTATTTATGTATAGCTCTCTAATTTTACGACCATTCCGATACATAAATTTGATGTTTTACCGTCGGACGCACTTTAACACGGCCGTCGTTTTATAGACTCGTAAAAAATTCACTGTTTACGTTTTTATATACCTGTTTAGTGATTTTTTTACTAAATTTTCTATCGAAAATAAAGTATTTTACTTCCTCCTTTTGAATAATTACGAGAAGACGCTATCATAAGTGATTTCTTTTCAAATTCAATTCAAAACCAAAATATTCTTTATTCAAGTAAACTTGTAACAAGTGCTTTTGAATCGTCGACTTTACGGAAAGCTGTTCCTACCGAGAAGAGCCAGCAAGAAACTCGGCGGTTGCTCTTTTCAAATATAATTCTTATTACTTATTATATTTGGTCATTACTATCTTGTACAGGGTATAGGAGTAACTATATCAACGCATTTAAACATCTATATAATCCTCAATAGCATAGTAGGCTTTCTGTATCAGACTCCCTTTAACAGTGTTTTTAAACTGCTGTAGTGGCAAAGATAAAATTGATTGCGGAATTTTACTATACCATCTTATACCCGAACCCACAATAGACTTATTTACTTTTGTAAGGCGCAAAGCAGGAACCGCAAACTTGTGTCGGTTTCTACTTTGCCCATTTTATACATTTTTCTATAATTATGTATATTCTTACTCTTATCACAAAAAAAAATTTTTTTTTTCGAGATACTGCACTGCACTTAGTTGATTTAATTAAAGTTATTTTAATGGAGTTGACAAAACTTGGAGTTGAAATGGGCGGGACACATGTTAGGAGAAAGCAATTTAAAATGGATCAAAATAATTTCTGAATGGTATGCTAGAGATGGCAGAAGAGATGGCAACGTTTTTAAAGTTGCTGGTCCAAAATGGATGGATTGTCGCCTTGAGGCCTTTGTCGAAAGGCAAGCAATTTATAAAACATTAAATAAAAATAAATAGAATACAACAAAAGTTATTTTATAAAAAGTCATTAATATTAACCGCCGACTGAATAAAATAGACCACCCTTATTTCTTACCGAGGTGTCGTAAACGGCGACTACGGTAAATTCTCCCGCCTTGTAGTATCCGGCTGAGTAGAATAAACCACTCTCATTTCTTACCGAGGTGTCCTAAGAGGGAACTAAGGTAAGTTGACGTCAGCTACGACGACTAGCAAAAACATGTGACAACATTTTTAAAATATATTGTACCGACCCCACTTTGAGTGGAATAAGGAGAGGAGAATGACGAAAGTCATGAATATTAAAAACTGAAGGTTATCTACAAAATAATACGATCAGACAAAGTCGTTTGCACACACTAGTGTAGCATAATCCGTTATTATTTTGCATTTAGTAATACTATTTAATCTTGCAATCGTTCAGTATTTTCATTTTAATCTCATAAACCATGTATTTATTTTTGTAACCCGTATGAAAACAAAGCAAATCTGATGAAGATAAACCCCGTTTTACACAACAATCATATGCACAACAATTATATTTATAATTGTATTATAATAAATTTATTATTAATGTATGTTTATGTTTAATAATATTGATTAATCAATTTTTTATTCAATGATTTAATTGATTAGAATATTTTTTTTGTCAATTGAATGATATTGCTTTTATACTCGTATGCCAATAAATATTTTATATTTATTACTAAATAAAACACATTAAGATAAAAAAAGGATGAATTAGTAAAATACCTAAATAAATATCAGTAGTTCAAACCTCCTGATTGGTACAAATGGATTTAGCTTTCCACATTCAATAAATATAATATAAACAATAAATAATAAATAAACGACGGGCCTCTTTTAGTTCTAACCATATATCATATGTGATAGCCCAGCTGTGAGGACTTGCGACTCGGTGGTCACGAATTGAAACCCCGGGCATTCAACAATAAGTGTTAAAACACACACTATTAAAACCTATGTGTCTTATTGATAATTGCAATTTATCACACGCTTTTCGGTGTACGAAAAAGATTTTGAGGAAACCTGTATATCTCTAGAGAATTCTGGGTACATGCGTAATCTACCAATCCGCATTGGAGCAGCGTGTTAGGTCTTAACTATAACCCATTTTTTTCCAGAAACGGAGCGGCGAGACCTATGCTCAAAGTGGTATTGTAACAGGCCGTTACTGTAGTTTACTTTACTTTACCCTTATTGTCATATCAAAATTTTCATCGATCATCATGCTAAAATTATAAATGCGAAAGTCCGTCTGTTGCGTGTAAATTTGGAAAAAAAAATCAATATTGGAGCGCTGAACCAATATTGATTAAAATTTGGCACAATTAATACTCATACCCCTGTGTAACATATAGGCTATAGAAATCCTGGTAATACAACAGGAATAGGATGTCATGAAAGACGAGGCCTATGCCTAGCAGTGCGATTGTAACAGGCAATTACTTTTATATACTATATAAGATAGCCATAAACTAACACCATACCGATCAACATATCCATTGTCTGCCAAGTTTAATCAGTATAACCATCAATTGATATTGAACGATATTATTGAATTACTACGTGAATGAATAAAATGGGTCAACATATCAATTGTGTAACTCCCCTTATGCGACGTTTCGTGTCTTCTGACAGTTCGTCTGTGTATTTTGGCTGACCTACCAGCGGCTGACAGTTGGCGTCCTGAAAGACCTTATTTTTGGAATAAGTGCATCTGTTACTGGGAGCTACGGATATAACTGCGGAGTTATAAATGTAGGTGTTCACGGTTTATCAGATGTACAATCTGCATGAGCAAGCTCAACACTTTTGGCGGGGCAACGTTATTAACACGAGAAATTTGATAAACGCTAATTCAATCAACGTTTATATACGTTTGTATACGTTTTTTATACGAAAATTTACCGCTAAAGTTTTGGCTATTTAATGAGAAAAACTTCAACGTCTTGTTGCTTAGAGTGTGGACGGAAAATATTTATCATATTTTTTTGGAGTGTGTCCGGAATGAAGCTAAAACGTCTGAATTAGTCGCTAAATTCAACCTTAATATAATGGATGTTGGAATTTGTAATAGAATTCTTCCTCATCACGACAAGCAAGAATGCTGTATAAATTAGTTGACATTGAGCTAAAACGTAGAATGTAGAATCTTGTAAAGCATGTTAAGGGTGACATGTTCATAATTGAACAAACGTTTTAAAAAATTAATATAAAACGTTTTTACAAGTCGACAAAAAATATGTCTTCCTTTAAACGACGTGCATCAACGGCTGAAGCTTGTATAGTACCCGGCATTAAATAATGCACATTGATGTTTACAACGAAACAGCCGGCCAGTTCGTAGAGCGCTGTCACTGTCACACACGGGTTCGTCAGTCTGTGCGACAGAGACAATGCTCTATTAAGCAGAATCTAGCCTATTTCTCTCTTTTTTTTATGGAATAGAAGGCAAACGAGCATGCGGTTCACCACAAGGAATCACCGCCGCCCACGATCTCTCGCAGAGCGAGTGTGTTGCCGTTCTTTAAAAAGGTGGAATACATGTTTATTGAAGGCACATATGTCGTACCGATCTGGAAACGCTGCCAAAGGGAGATCGTTCCATAAAATAGTTGTGCGCGGAATGAAATTATTTGAAAACCGCACCGTAGTGGATCGCCACGCATCCAGGTGGTGAGGATGATATTTTAACCTGTGACGTACAGTGCGGTTATGGAATTTAGCAGCAGGAATCAGGTTGTGTAGCTCACTGGAACACTCCCCGTGAAAGATGCGGTAGAAAACGCACACTGAAGATACGTTTCTACGCATCGCCAAAGAGTCCAGCTGTTTGCTGATCACCTGGTCCCCAATGTGAGGCCGGACTTGTGCTTTATATAGATTTGATATTGTCTCTCTAAGCCTCGATGTGCATTATTTATTGCCGGGTACTATACCAATTCTTTCAAGCTACGATATTGCGCCGTATTACTTTAAATTTTTGTACCGATAGCGCTATTCTATATTAGTTTTTTGTACCAGTGTATCGAAAGAAGAACTTCATTAATAGTAATTTATTTTCTATGAGAAATATAGTCCAGTACAATTAAGATTTGGACTGGCTCGTTGGCGCTTTTGGCAGTGACCCTGCCTTCAGTTCCAATGGTCGTGGGTTCAATTTCCGCCAAGGACTAACATTTTCTATACACAATTTGTTGGTTCTTCGAGTCTGGATGTATATGTATATGTATATGTATTCAAATTATATATGTATATATATATATTAACCAGTTGTCTGTCACCCATAACTAACTCATAACCTAAGTATTATGTAACTTACTTTGGGGACGGACGACCGTGTTTGTAACTAAAAAAAACATTTTAAAACCCATAACCCCTCGTCCGCACGGGCGTAAAAAATACGTCGGCCTTACGCCTAAAATGGAACACTGCTCGATAAAAATACATAGCGTTTTAAATGCGCTGTCGTGTGAATGCCTGGATACACATTTGTTTCATTTCGACGTATTTTTAACGCACGGTATAAATCCTCTCGTGCGAGGGATTAGAGCGTAGGGCGTTAAGCCGAATATACGAAACTTCTTATAAGGCGCGGAGTTTTAACGTGACGTATTTTTTACGTCCGTGCGTACTAGGCGTAGGCGCCGCTCAAACTGATAATTGTGCAATTGCATAAAAGATAATCATTCAATCAATTAAGTACAGAAATAGCTAAAAATCAGTCGCTCACTTGATAGAGTTTGTCACAAACACTTCAAATAATCTAGACTCGTTACTAACACAAATATAAGAGAAATCGTGACTACACTCATGGTGTGTTGACTCGCCCGTTTAGCGCTGCACTACGTGACATCTCCATTATCTTTTATTGCTTACGTGTGACTCCAGAATAAGGGCGCTAACGTCAAGGCTGGCGTAATGAAATGAAAATTTCAAATACGTTTTAACTTGTTTTAATCACATTGTGCCTTCAGCACAGATGTCCATGTGGAGAAGAGGTAACCAGTTTCTGCATACATGACCTTTAATGCAATAGGAGCTCTGGTTGGCTTTTCCGTCATGGTAATGATACCATCAAAAGAGCTATTGTCACCATCGACATTCCTGCTCTTCTCGAGCCTTCGGGGATAGATCGGGATGGTTAGACACTGGTTCCTTCAGAACAGGGACAGACAGGGCTCTGTCGGCTGCAACATGCGTTGATACGTTTAGTCTCTTCCCATATCAGGGAAACAGCGTCAAGACCTTGAGCTGTAGCGGAAATGGCCGTATCCGGTAAGCAGCGAAAGTATGCATCTCTTATCGTAAATATATAATTGCGCCGTTTGCAGTTGAGACCTCTAGGACCATGGAGTTAAAGTGCAAATAAAATATCCGATTTAACACCTCGGTCAATCGCCTCTTCAGGTGACAAGAGGGCTGGCTCCTTTTCGCACGTAGAATCAGCTTAGCGATTCAACGTAGAAACACTGCACGCATTCTTTGGACCATTCTACGTGGGCATTTGCGTGATTTGTATAGTACTAGCGTATAAGTAATTTAAGATAGAAATAACTAGTAAAAACTTGTTGTAAATAAAAAAATATATAAATTTCGTTTTAACTTAAGGATTAAAAGTAATAATAATATTATCCATAGGATTTTGCGATCAAATAATGCATATAGAATTTCTAAATTCGAAACAAGAAAGATATAGTCTTTCCGTTATATTGAGTGATATATTTTAAAGTATACTTTGAGCTGCGCATATGGGTTTTCAAATATTTGTTGTACTGCGCATACATTTTCTCATACAAATGAAATCATGATTAATGACATTCTACTTTTGACACATGTGTACAAAAAAACTAATGTAGGACGGCAGTATAAAAATCTTGAAGAAGATGGTAAAAGCTTCAGGCATTTATGCACATTGTTTATTGACGTGTAATGACGTTGCTCCGCCAAAAGTGTTAAAATGCATGCTTTCGTTACAGTAATAATATGAGACCTAATCTGTTAATGAATATCCATGGATAAATAAATAAATACAAATAAATATATGGGACACTTAAACATACACGGCTGTCCGCCCCCAAAGTAACTGAATGTTGTGGGTGACAGAAAACTGGTAAATATATACATATATAATTTTAAATATGTATTTTAATACAAATATATACCCATGCTCGAAGAACCAACAAATTGTTTATAGAAAATTTTGGCCCTGGGTGGGAATCGAACCCGCGACCCACTGAGCCGAAGGCAGGGTCACTACCAACTGCGCCAACAGGCCAGTCAATAAAGTCGATAAGTCGATAAGATGAGTTTTTCTATTAAAACTTATGTGTCTAATTGATAATTGCAATTTATCACACGCTTTTCGGTGAAGGAAAACATCGTGAGGAAACCTGCATTTCTCTAGAGAATTCTAGGGATATGTGCAACCTACCAATCCGCATTGGAGCAGCGTGGTAAGTACTTAGCTCCAATCCTTCTCTCCAAAAACGGAGAGACGAGGCCTTAGCCCAACAGTGGGCATAGTAAAAGGCTGTTACTTTACTTTTCTTAAACGTAAACCCATATTTATGGCTGCCTTGAAAAGTGTTTTGGACTTGTTAAGTTATTCACGTATGGTACGGATATCAGTACTGTTATAGACAAACTTGAATCGATCGTGAGAAAAAACATACTTGTTATGACGTGATGATAATTTGATTGCTCAAACGGCGCAGTTGTGCGAGGGCGGGCAAAATTGCTCCTTGGAAAAACAATTAAGAAAATTAAAAACATGACTTTCCCCACTAACGGGCGAAGGGCAGTCTTATATTGATGTATAGTTAGATAATGACTGGGGTGTATGTGAAACTTGGCTTTCTGACGTCACATTTTATATATTAAATCTAGATTTAGTATTTATTAGCTGCCGCCGTGTGGTATCCGGCTGATTAGAATAGACCACCATCATTTTCTTACCGAGGAATCGTAAAAGGCGACTAAGGTAAGTCTACCCGCCGTCTGGTATCCGGCTGAGTAGAATAGACCATCCTCTTTCTTACCGAGGGGGTCGCAAAAGGCGACAAAGGTAAGTTGACCCATCGTTTGGTACCCGGTTGAGTAAAATAGACCACCCTCTTTCTTACCGAGTGGTCGTTAAATACGACTAAGGTAAGTTGACGTCAGGCAGGCGGCCGGTCTTAAAATACGTAGCCAAATCACGTGACAAAATGTTTTTAACATGTTGTGCCGACCACACTTAGAGTAGGATAAGGGCAGGAGGATGATGAATATTTATTAGCTGATTTGATAGCCTTAATTCGATATACCTTGAACGACTCCCGTGACAGTTTTCATAACTTTCCATAAAAATTTATATTTTTAATTTGTATGTATCTTATCCCAGGAATTCTATAAAAAAAAAGGTTTTTGAGATATAACCTGTAACTGTGTAATTAAAATGTAAAAATACCCTCAGTTATGTACAATTTTTTTAACTGCTGTCCATTACAAAATTATAGAATTCTCGTATCACAATGTTAGTTACCAGACTCCTCCGAAACTGCTTGACCGATTTTTATGAAATTTTATATGCTTATTCAGTAGGTCTGAGAATCGGCTACTATCTTCTCTTCACATCGCTTAATGGTAAGGGTTGTCCACCCCAAACAAATATGGCAAAACAACGTTTGCCGGGTCAGCTAGTATACATATATAGTTTTTAAATAAATAATTATATATTCAGTATTCAAATCAGACTCGAATAATCAATAAAAAATTATGAGAATTTTTTTGCCTCTTGGAAGAAATCGAACCCGTGCACCACGGAGTTAAAATCTGGGTCAATAATACTAACGTCCGCGTTAAGGTTGTCAATCAAAACGATGACTTTAAAAATTTTACCCCCAAGGTTAAATCGTTATAATCAGCAAGATAAAAGCAGATATGTATCGGAGTAGAACATGCGTTATACTCGTGGCTACCAATAAGTTAACAAACAATCTGAAAATATTTACCTATAAATAGCGCAATGCAACAATTGATGATAAACATTGATAATGCAGCGTCCATAATTTGATCAATTGTACCAATATAGATAGGCCTTATCTATCTGATAACGGCAGTAAATAAAAATAACACTATTATTTATTTTTACATAGAGAATAGAGTTTTATATGTCGGAATAATGGACTCACCCCTAGTGAAGGTGGCGATATAAAAGTCAGTCTTATTATGAACATGTACTCAATACGACTATAAGATGTCGATGTTATCGATATTAAAGGCATAAGTTACGTTATCAAGTAGGATAAATGCTTTCATGGAGAATAGAGTTTTAAATGCAGAACCAAGGACTGACCCACTGCCGCAGGACTTACCCTGCCTTCACGTTTGTGGGTCGTGGGTTCGATTCCCACCTAGAACCAACTTTGATGTAACAACCGGATGTGAGCATTTATTTTAAATTATGTATGTATTTACTTTGCAGTTGTCTGTCAATCTAGAGTTAAGTTAATTTGGGGACGGACGACCGTAATCAAGGCGCCAATTTTAAAGTCAGTTTCATTGTAAACGTCGATTCAATACGACGATAAGTTGCTATATATACATTATTTTTATGATTTTTGCAATTCGTGCGCCTATGCACACTAGAACAGTATGGTGGGTTTCAGCTAAGAGCCGTTTTCTCCAAGAAGACATTTGATTTAACGAGCCGTGTAACCGGCTAAATAGAATAGACCACCTTCATTTCTTAGCAAAGTTGTTAAAGGCGACTAAGGTAAGTTGACGTCATGCAGGTCGTAAAATAACTAGCCAAAGTATTTAACAACATGTTTAAAACCTGTTGTGCCCACCACACTTAAGAATGGGATATGGGCTGAATAATTATGATGTTAACATAAACAATTTTCCATAGCATACGCAACAACCCCTTGACTTGTTTGTATAAACCCATGTTTGAATATAAAGTATATGAGTTGTGTAAGATACAGGTACATATGTTTAGTTTTAAAATTGCGTATACAATCCCTGTCAAATATTTCTTATTGCTGATTTAGATAATTAATTATCATAACACCGGTAGCCATTTAGTTTTATGACCCAACATCAATAATATTTATTAAAAAACATACTGACATAAAACATTTTCGGATTTCGAAACTCGTAATATTTTCAAACAACATAAATCAATATCAAGGTAAACTAATCGCCAACGTATAACTATTAATTCTGTTTGTAATAGTAATAATTAAAGTGGTCCGACAAATTGAGAGTATGTTTATTCAGAGTTAATTATATTAGCAGAACTTAAACCGCGTTAAAAATAATAAATCTTTTCTAATAAATACTCAGCTTCTCTAATAGTGTCTGTAGTGTAATGGGTAGACTAGGAATATGAAAAAAAAAATGTTTTCTCTGGGTAGACTTGAAATGTTCAGATATTGCTCATCAATTCTTGTATGTGAAAATATAAAGAATTATAAAACCATAGGTGATGTAAAGCTGTGATAGCCCAGCGGTGATACCGTGCGACTTTTACGAGGGGAACATTAGTTCAAACCCGGGCAGGCACCAATGAGTTTCTCTTTTCGGTGAAGGAAAACATCGTGAGGAAACCTGCATGTCTCTAGAGAATTCTGGAGATATGTGTAACCTACCAATCCGCATTGGGGCAGCGTGGTAGGTCTTAGCTCCAACCCTTCTCTCCAGAACGGAGAGAGGAGGCCTATTCCCAGCAGTGGGATTGTTACAGGCCGGTACTACAGGTGATATATATAATAGACAAAGTAGGAACCGACATAAGCTTGGGGCTCCTGCTTTGCGCCTTGCAAAAGTACGTAGGGCGTTTGTGGGTTTGGGTCATCATCCTCCTGCCCTTATCCCACTCGAAGTGAGGGTGAGAGGTATACGCCTTGTACGCACGGGCGTAAAAAATACGTCGCGTTAAAACTCCGCAATAGACATAATAAGAAGTTTCGTATGGTATATTCAGCTTAACGCCCTACGCCTAACGCCTAAAATGGAACACCGCTCGATAGAATAGAATAGAATAGAATAGAATACTCTTTATTGCACACATAAACATAATATAAAAACAAACAAAAGAAATATAAAATTAAAATTTAGCCTATATATAAAAAGATATAAGCACATTGAACCAAAAGTCAATTTAAAGGTACAAATGGCGGCCTTATCGCTAAGCCAGCGATCTCTTCCAGGCAACCTTAATGATAAAACCAAGAATAAAAATAAAACATAATAGGCAAGGCAAATTAAATAATTATTATGAGATTTATAAGATTATATACTAAATAATATAATATACTATAACATATATAAATATATACATATATATATATATATATATATATATACACATATACCTGATACATAATATATAGATGTCAAACGACAAACAAGGGACATGCTAATAAGTCACACAACCATTTTTAAAAAATGATCTTTTATTTGATTTTTAAATATTGCAAGTGACTTAGACTTTTTTATGCTAAGGGGAAGGGAATTCCACAAAATAATAGCCTGGATGGTAAAAGATTTGGAAAAAAAGGAAGAGGAGTGCGAAGGAATTTTTATACGCAAATTCACGTCCGAGCGACGGGAACGACTATGGGTGTCACGAATGAAAACAAAACGCTCTTTCAGATAAGGAGGGGTGTTAGGGTCGAACAGTACACGGTAAAGAAGATGAAGAATATGAGTATTCCTGCGAAGGCGAATTGGGAGCCACTTGAGCTTATTGCGAAACTCGGAAATGTGGTCATACTTACGTAGCCCGAATATGAACCTAATACAAAGATTTTGGAGGCGCTCAAGCTTATTAATTTGCTCCTCTGTGATATCTAGATAACATGAGTCAGCATAATCAAGAACCGGTAAAAGGAGAGACTGAGCCAGCGCAACTTTGGTAGGTATGGGTAGAAAATTACGCAATCTGCGAAGAGATGCCACGGCTCTAAAGATTTTCTTACTGACTTCGTTCAATTGCGGTGCCCACGATAAAAACCGATCAAAAATAATACCAAGATTTCTTACAGTATCATTAAATGGTAAGTGAACGCCGTTAAAAATTACCGGAGGGAGGACAGCCAAATCCACATGTGACATTAATTTTGGACTGCCCATTACTATAACTTTAGTTTTTTCAGGATTTACTTGTAGTCCAAAATTCTTACTCCACAGTGCAATACGTTGAAGGTTTTCATTAACAGTACCGATTGTGTAAGGTAAATCTGATAATTTACATAGAGAGTAAATTTGTAAGTCATCTGCATAGAGATGGTAGAGAGAAGTGATGGAATTACAAATAGAATTGATAAAAATTGAAAAAAGGAGAGGAGACAACACGCCACCTTGTGGAACGCCAGCAGTGATCATTGACCATTTCGAGTACGAATCTTGTACACGAACACGCTGCCGACGTCCATACAAGTAGGAACGAAACCAATCAATAACTTTTGGAGATATGTTAAGAGAGCATAGAATAGCAAGCAGGATATCAAAATCTACAGTGCCGAAAGCATTACTGAAATCCAATAATGTCAACACCGTAACTTTCCGATTATCCATGCCTGATCTGATATCATCGGTTATTTTTACTAAAGCAGTAGTCGTACTATGACCAGGCCGGAAACCAGATTGCATTGGACTCAAAAGATTGTGTTGAGAAAGGAAAAGGCTGAGTTGATGATGCACTAATCTTTCAAATACTTTAGAAAGGAAAGGGAGTATGGATATTGGACGGTAGTCGGCAAAAGTGGAAGGATTGTTTTTTTTAGGGAGAGGGATGACCTGAGCGTCTTTCCAGGCCGATGGAAAGGAATCAGTAAGAATGGAATAATTGAAAATAGCCGTAATGACGGGTGTAAGGATATCAAGGATGGGAATGATCATGTTACGACTAATGCTATCAGAACCGACTGCATTTGAATTAACAGATAAAATGATGATAAAAATACGTCGCGTTTTAAAAGCTCTGTCGTGTGAACATATATCTGGATACCCATTTGGTTCATTTCGACATATTTTTAACGACCTTTTTGCTATAATCCGCGATACAGTAAATAGAAAATATATATAGTGCTAAAAGTATAGTGAGTGGACTATCCGTTTTTTTATACCCGTTACCTACAGGATTCGTAAAAACACATGCACAAACCTCCACCACTGCCACCACAATACACAAGCACTACACACGTTCACTATCACAAACTCAACAATCGTTTCGCCCCGCAGGAGAAAATCGCAAAGCTTTACGATTTTGTCGGTTTCGGGTATGTAGGCGGTTTTTTTTTATATTTTCTATTTACTGTATCGTGGATTATAGCAAAATAATGTTTATTATTACTTTTGTATTATGGATCTCTGCAAAGTAACGCCTAATTCTATAAATTATTTAAATAAGATAAAAACCTCTCGTGCCAACGAGGGGATACGGTCTCATCGTCACAGCTACTCCAACAGTACATGAATCAGCAAGTATTTCATTCTTTATTGTATCCCCAAAGCACAGATCCGTCGTAAAACCGTCTACTATATGTTAAAGTAAACATTCTTACCAGTTTTCGAGCCGGCTCGCTAATTTCGTTCTGATTAATGTTTTAATTTACATTAGGCCAAATGCGCGGATGTTTATTATTATAAAATTACATTTATCTCTTTTATTATTATGTTTGTGTACATTAAATAGAATTTTAGACAGTGTGATCTATTTGACTCGCTTTTATATATTAATCTTACTAATACTGTAAAGTTTTTGTTTTTGTTGGGTGTGTGCGTTTTTACGGGTTTGTATGAAATTTGGCGTGGATGTGATTTTTCATAGCGTTTAAAGTTTAAAAAAGAACTTTTTGTGCATAGATAACATTTTAATTCCAACGCTGGTGAAACGGCGATAAAGGTGTGATAGTTTTATGTTTTATAAAATTTATCATGATTCAAGCTTAAACACTAAGGTAATATAAAGCCCAAAAAAAACAACGCGTTGCACTCGAGGGGTGCCGGCAGAATTGAAAACTCGAATATTAACGTCGGGTATTTTTGATGCAATGGTTAGGGAAAAATTTTGCACAAATTGCTCTAATTATCAATTAAATGTTTTGTTATGAAATTAATTGAGCTATCGTACACAAAATATAGTACCCGGCATTAAATAATACACATCGATATTTACAACGAAACAGCCGGCCAGTTCGGTTTTGTAGAGCGCTGTCACTGTCACACACGGGTTCGTCAGTCTGTGCGACAGAGACAATGCTCTATGAAGCAGAATCTAGTCGATTTCTCTCTCTAAGCGTCGATGTGCATTATTTATTGCCCGGTAGTATACTCTACTTTCACCAGTAAGAGCAGCGAATCCCGAAATTCGGCATGACTTCGAGACCCTAATTTCACCCTGTTCCGATCTCTCGGAGGTCCCCTTTTTCCAATTTGGTTTATTTTACTATACCTTAATCGTATTCGAGTTCGTTTTAAGCTTGATATACCTACATGCAGTCGTAAACTCCCGGTTATACTATTTATAGAAACGTAAATATACTCCTCGTATATACTTCACTTACAGCAAACCTCTTTAGTTCTGAGAGGATATGCCTTCGTCAATCAAAACACGTTAAAACGAAAACAGTCAGTGCTGTTTTTACATCGGAAACGCTCCCCTTTGATGTTTCCATAACGTTAATGGCAGCAATAAACCATACGTTTACTTTTTTTGTAAGCTAAAATGTCAATTAAAATTAGTTTTTGCATTAGTCTTTGCTTGTATGTCGACTGAAATTATCATCCCATTTTCGCATTGATATGCCATACCGTGTTGAAATAATCACTGATTGCGAGGATATGTTCACATTGTAATCCCAGTTTCAATGCCATCTTATGACATGACGTTACGAACTGTTAAAAAAACTAGTGTTAAATTATCATTATCAGCAGATATACAAAAAAGTTCGCGATAGCATGTCTCTATGTCTTATAGTTAACTCACAATAGCTATTTTATAGAATAAGGCGTTAATTTGCGGAGATTCATAATACAAAAATAATAATAAAATTAGTTGCTAGAATCCGTGATAAAGTAATTGGAATATATATATATATCATCATCATTCTCCTGCCCTTATTCCACTCTAAGTGGGGTCGGCACAACATGTATTAAACATGTTGTAACATGATTTGGCAAGGTATTTTACGACCGGTCGCCTGCCTGACGTCAACTTACCTTAGTCGCCTTTTACGACACCTCGGTAAGAAATGAGGGTGGTCTATTCTACTATTGGAATATACATAATAATGCTTAATGTAGAATGGACTATCCGTTTTCATACCCGATACGTGCAAAATTCGTAAAAACACATGCACAAACCTCCAACACCCCACAATACATTGCATAAATTTTTGTTTCAGTAAAATCAATCACGTGTCAAGAATCAAGGACCGGTATAACGGTGGAGTTCCTCAACACGAACATAACGCGGCTAAACGCTCGAGTCATCACGGCCCACGGCTACCGCCTTCACGATGTCGAGCATTTGTCAGTATTTGTTTACCTTCTTGATACCAAAAAAAGAGTTATGCTAGCCGAACGGTAAGACCGTATGACTTTTATCAGAAGGGCCCTAGCCCCGAGCAGTCAACAGTGAGTTTCTTTTATATTAAAACTTATGTGCCGAATTGAGATTTACAATGTAATGCACGTTTGTGGGTGAATGAAAACATCGTTAGGAAACCTGCAACTAGTCTAATCAATTCAAATCAATATAATCTTTATTCAAATAAGCGATTTCAGGCACTTTTCAATCGTCAAGCATCAATATGATTAAAGCTACAACTGGTTCGGAATGTTGCTCTTACCGAGAGGAACCAGCCAGACACTCGGCGGTCAATCTTTTAAATATTATTACATTATATATTATTAAACCGCTGTCTTGTATGAAGCTATCCCAATAATCTTCAATATTGTAGTATGCTTTACGTATAAGCATATTTTTTACACTAAGTTTGAATCTTTCTCTAGACTGAGTTAGTATGGATTGAGGAATTTTATTATAGAAGCGAATAGCGAGACCAACAAATGAGTTGCTTATACTGCTGAGTCGCGACGCAGGTATCAAACGCTTTTTGTGACCCTTTCTATGTCAATGATATAGATCAAATTTCGTTCTATACATACCGATATTTTTCCGTACAAATAGAATATTACTATATATAAATTGTGATGCTACAGTAAATACAAGGAGGTATGTGTAATCTACCAATCCGCATTAGAACAACGTGGTGAGTTTAAGCTCTAACCCTTATTTCTAAAATAAGAGTTTGAGCTTAAAGCCCATGCCCAGCAGTAAGATAGTAAGAAGCAGTTTAGTTTTAGGTGAATAAACATGCATATGTCCAGAGATATTATGGGGAATGTTACACCGGTCAATACGCGTTAGAACTGTATGGTTGGTTAAATTCTATATTCTACTAGCAATGCCAGCGGCTTCGCCCGCGTGGAAATGAGCGTGTCACAATTTTTTTTGTAGAATTCAAATTTTAAACTTAATCATAAGAGATAGAGAAATGCTATCGCGGACTTTTTTGTAGGATTTTTATAGATCTACAATTCTCTAGTACATTACTTTATCGTATCTCTGCTGGTTTACGCAGTGCATGCGACTTAAGCTCCAAGCATTATATTAATTTGCATAATACCGATATGTACTATTTATCTAAACCATCCGGATGTATTGCACTAACTTTTGGTAAAAACCGTTTAAAAGTCCGTTCAGTAGATTTGAGAAAATTGATTACATACAGACAGCTTTTTGAAACTTTGTTTTATAATAAGTATAGACAAGGAGATTTTTCCATATATGAGAACAGAGTTTTGGGAATGTTGTATTTGTGTAGATGAGTCTTATTGTAGAGATTTTATAAAGATGATGCTTCGGTTGCGGGGCGAAACGATTGTTGAGTTTGTGATAGTGAACGTGTGTAGTGCTTGTGTATTGTGGTGGACGTGGTGGAGGTTTGTGCATGTGTTTTTTACGAATCCTGCACGTCTCGGGTATGAAAATACGGATAGTCCACTATACATTTAACACTATATATATTTTCTATTTACTGTATCGCGGATTATAGCAAAATAATTTTATTATTACTTTTGTTTTATAAAGATGGATTGCAAAAATCGCTTCTTCAGTTAGAATGTCAAGATGTTCTAAGTAGAGATTCTTTTCAGGTTCTCTTTTTGGTGTCGTTGACGTACTTCGT
Source organism: Morpho deidamia (assembly GCA_947086505.1). Taxonomy (NCBI): domain Eukaryota; kingdom Metazoa; phylum Arthropoda; class Insecta; order Lepidoptera; family Nymphalidae; genus Morpho; species Morpho deidamia. The sequence continues at coordinate 15,578,440 of CAMTZC010000022.1, forward strand.
GTTACGGTAGTGTCCTTTATTCGAGTGTTGTATAATATATGAAACTATATTTTTTATACCACAGAGTAGTCATGAATGCGCCTAGATTGGAACACATCGCCGTCGAAGATCTGACAAGGATGCCTTTTCTTAAATCACTGTAAGTATATAATTATATAGAAAAAAACTATAAAGCTCTAGGAGATTCACGATTCAATATGAGTAAGAGGATATAAGGATCCAAGTTCGTGAATATCCTTTGTTTAAATGTTTGTTGATTTGACACTATCGACGGTTATTGCCTGTGTTGTGAGTTATTATACTACTCTAAAGTAGGGTCTAATATTTCCATTACAATAAAGCGAATTAGGGTGTATCTGTAAATAAATGTAAATATAAATATATGGGACACATACACACACACACATTACACACACGGTCGTCCATCCCCAAAGTAAGTAACTTAATACCTGTGTTATGGGTGACCGACAACTGGTAAATATACAACATACATAATTTACATACATACTTTTTAACTAAAAAAGAAATAATTTTATATTACAAATATTACATTAAAACACTAAGGTAAATTGACCCGCCGTGTTGTATCCGGGTGAGTAGAATAGACGATCCTCATTTCTTACTGAGGTGTCGTAAAAGGCGGCCGGTCGTAAAATACGTAGCCAAATCATGTGACAACATGTTTATTTAGAGTAGGATAAGGGCAGGAGGATGATGATGACTTAAATACGAATGTACACCCAGTCTCGAAGAAACAAGAAATAGTTTATAAAAGTGTTGGCCCTCGGCGGGAATCGAACCCGTGACCCGCGGAGCTGAAGGCAGGGTCACTACCCACTGAGCCAACGGGCCAGTCGCCAATATATATCTGTCTCTCTCTTTTATGTGCGATTAGACAAAGATGAAGAACATGAATATCATCTTCTCTGTCATTATTTGTGATATCATGTCACATACACTACCCTATTCTACGTATAACATTGAGTTATCGCTTGTGGTGTACAATGAAATATCTATAATGATGATGACCAATAGGTCATCATCATTCTCCTGCCCTTATCCCACTCTAAGTGGGGTCGGCACAACATGTTACAAACATGTTGTCACATGATTTGGCTACGTATTTTACGACCGGCCGCCTACCTGACGTCAACTTTATTTACTTTCCTTAGTCGCCTTTTAAGACACCTCGGTAAGAAATGAGGGTGGGTCTATTCTATGCAGCCGGATACCACACGGCATTTACCTGAGTCGCCTCTTACGACACCTCGGTAAGAAAGGAGGGTGGTCTATTCTATGCAGCCGGATACCACACGGCATTTACCTTAGTCGCCTCTTACGACACCTCGGTAAGAAAGGAGGGTGGTCTATTCTATGCAGCCGGATACCACACGGCATTTACCTTAGTCGCCTCTTACGACACCTCGGTAAGAAAGGAGGGTGGTCTATTCTATGCAGCCGGATACCACACGGCATTTACCTTAGTCGCCTCTTACGACACCTCGGTAAGAAGGGAGGGTGGTCTATAATATTCTGCCGAATACCACACGGCTATGTTGTACAATGATATTGGTATTTCCATTAAAAGATGTACAAAACAATACATAAATATTGTACGGACGTCACTGAAGTCATAAACCCGATTGGTTTATTGATGATATTGTCAGAGCGTATGACGTTGTATGACAAAGGACCTTTGTTTGATGACTACTCGTATAAGGACAAGGTTTATTACTTAGCGGATTGATTACTGCAATAATACGGCTACAGTTAAAAAATGTAAATATCTTATTACAGATTGACTTATATTACTTTCCTACGATGATACGGAAACCTATTATAAATTTGTAACTTAGTTAGGCACTATGGTCACACTCAGCTTATATTCCGATAAATAACCTATGTGACTATAAAGTTTCATCCAAATCCGTCCAATAGTTTTTTCGTGAAAGAGTAACAAAAATCCATCCATACTCACAAACTTTCGCATTTATAATATTAGTAGGATAAGGAGGGATTTCTTGTTCGGAATGATAACTACCAGTAGTTTGTCACTAGTTATTTGTGTTCTTTCTTTTCTCAGGAGCATAACCCAGGCGCCGCTCTTGCACAAGCTAGCCCCACTACCAGCGCTGCGCGAGCTTCGCACATTGTACGTATGTATTTTTTTCAGATTACTATTCTTTCTACTAATTTAATGAAATGGTGGATTTAAGTACTTATGTAAGACGTAAAGTAAAAGTCACGAGCTTATGTCAGTTTCTACTTTATCTTTTATACTTCATACATCATATATTTGATTTTAATGTTATAAATACTTAAATGAATTTACAGGATGATCACGACATCTGGTCTAATCGAGGTGCCGAATTTGAGCCACGTCCATGACAACGACGACGCGATCCGGTCACAGCAATATCTACAGGCTGTGTGAGTTGATAATTAGCGGTTTTAAAATATAAATCTTATTACTAGTTACATTTAGTCATTACTGTCTTGTATAGGGAAGAAGTGCAGCTATATCCATACATACTTATCGTCAAAGTAATCCTCAACAGTATATTAGGCTTTCTGTATCAGCTTCTTTTTAAGTGTTTTCAAACTGCTGTAATGGCAAGGCCAAAATTAATTTCGTAATTTTATACCCAAATCCATAAACAATTTACGTACTTTAATGTAGTAAGTTTCCATAGTTTGGTCGAAATGGACAAACAATTAAACAATATTTGCATGAAATGAAACCATGTTATTTTTATATTCACAACTTTTTACCTTAATAGTAATTGAGATTCAAATTGAAAGTCATAATATTCTTTATTCAAGTAAACTTGTAGACAAGTGCTTTTAAATCGTCAACTCTATTGCTGGTTCGGAAAGCTGTTCCCACCGAGAAGAACCAGCAAGAAACTCGACGGTTGCTCTTTTTAAAAGAAATTAAATCTTATATCTAGTTACATTTAGTCACTACTGTCTTGTACAGGGTAGAAGCGCAGCTATATCCACACATTCTTATCATCTAAGTAATCTTCAACAGTATAGTAGGCTTTCTGTATCAGTTTCTTTTTAACAGTGTTTTAAACAGAACAGAAATATTAGATAGATGCCAAAATAAATGGAGTAAGCTTTGCATCTAGCGGGTATGGTACAGTGTCCGTGGTACTACGGTAGAGCTAGCAATCCTTTAACGTAACGTATTTTTCAGGGACTTAGAAGCGAATCACATAAGACGTATCCCATCGCACGCGTTACGCATCCGAGCTGACCAAGTGTAAGTCCCTAGGTACATACCAATCATGCTACTTTCTTTGAGTTCCGTTCATAGAGTTATTATACTAGAATCTATTGTAATAGACGAACCAGCCTAAAATGCAACGAGAAAAAGAGATAGCAAACGCGGCTAACTATAATTTATAGAATTAGGCGTTACTTTGCGGAGATCCATAATACAAAAGTAATACTAAAATTATTTTGCTATAATATATAGTAAATAGAAAATACATATAGTGTTAAATGTATAGTGGACTATCTTTTCATATTGGATACGTGCAGGATTCGTAAAAACACATGCACAAACCTCCACCACTTCCACCACAATATACAAGCACTACACACGTTCACTATCACAAACTCAACAATCGCAACCGAAGCATCATCAGGAGATAGACTCCACGACAAAATCGCAAAGCTAAGGCTAACTATCTATGACTAGCCCGCTGGCCCGTGGGCCTTGAGCTCCGCGGGTCGCAGGTTCGATTCCCGCATTTTCTATAAACAATTTGTTGTTTCTTCCAGCCTGAGTGTATATTTGTATTTAAATATGTATTTAAAATTATATATTTACCAGTTTTCCGTCACCCACAACGCAAGTATTAAGTTACTTACTTTGGGGATGGACGACCGAGTGTCTAAGTGTCCCATATATTTATTTATCTCTCTCTTTATTAATTGTAATTAGACAAAAAATACGGATAGGTTTCTTATATTCCTTCTGTTATTATTTGTTGGACACTCGCATGCACTGGTCTCTTCCAAAGAGTTATTATGCTAGAGTGAGAATTCAACCTAAAATGTGTCCATCGACAACAAAAAGACAGCAAATGAGATTTATTATCTGTCTCTCGAGGAAGTATGCTAATTTCATCTTCCCTCTTATTATTTTTTAAGACACTCGCACTTAGAGGCCAGCCTATGGCTCCCCTACGTTTATGTTTTTTTTACATATTGTTTTATATTGTTTAAAAGAAAATTTCTTTGCTTAAATTTTTACTATTTATCGTTGACAAAGTTTTTTAATTCATATTTTTTGACGAATAGGTAATTAAAAAATTAAATAGTGCCGGAAACGTCATAGTATTCTACACTTTACTTATATTTATTTAATTAGAAATGCAAATTTAAGTGCAAGGTGCAATAAATATTTGACTAAGACAAATAGCATGTGAACATTATCTCTATAACATGCGTAATTATCGTGTTTGTTTGATTTCCGGCTGTACATACATCGACCTTTGTCTAATTTTTTTTAAATTGGGTTTTTTTATTCTTAGTTGCATAGAAATAATATTAGATTTTTTTCAGATAGATTATCTTAGATTACAGGGTATGTATTTATTATGGCTTTTACTGATTTGTATATACGTATATATATTTCTTTATCGCAGACGATAGATAATAAATAGTACAATTATGTCATTGCAGTTCATTAAACTACAACTTGATCGAGGAAGTGCCCGCTCACGCGTTTAAAAACTCGCAGATATCAAAACTGTAAGTGTCTTTTATTTTTTTATTTGTAATGACATCTATAATCTTCTTTAATTCTTTAATAGTCTGGCATTATCGTGGTCTTCCTTTTGTAATAAAAACTATTAAGTTCTTCAGTCTTTAATAGTCTTTTATTCTAGTGGTCGCCACTGTATAATAACAACTGAAACTGTCTTGTTTTAAAATATCTTTTATTCTAGTGATAACTCTTCTGTAACGACACCTATTTCTATTACGTGCCATTTTGAATTATGATCATTTCATTGCTCAAAAACGATTTTCACATTCATGTTTGGATATATTTTTTACTATATTTAATAGAAAATAAATAAATATATGGGAAACACACACGGTCGTCCGACCCCAAAGTATGTAACTGATTACTTGTGTTATGGGTGACAACTAATAGATATACTACATATATAATTTTCAATACAAACATTCACCCAGTCTCGAAGAGCCAACAAATTGTTTATAGAAAATGTCGGCCCTCGGCGGGATCGAACCTGCGACCCGCGGAGCTGAAGGCAGGGTTACTACCCATTGCGCTATATAAGCATATACCGAGCTAACATATGGGATATAAATTCCCGTTTTTCCTATGGAAACAGATAAGAAAATATAATGCACAATTGAGGGTATCCTAAAGTGGACTCGATTGAACTCGCGGGTGCCACTAGCTTTTGATATACTTGTTGTGTTATTAACTCTGACGCCGCAATGACTAATCTAAGTCAAACCATCAACCCTTCACTACACGTCGCCCTAAGCCGTGGTCCGGCCTCACAGGAGGCACCCTTAGGACGACGTTCCCCGACATTAGTAGAGCTTCTACGCTCTACTCTCTGCACTTCGCAACCTCGACGATGCTTCTGCGCTCGCCCGTCCCGCCCGGTGACGCTGTAAAAGTCATTAGGGCTAATAGCATACAGTCAGTTCGAAAAAAAAAATGTGTTATTAATTATTCCAATTTGCAGAAGTTTCAAAGGCAACACAAATCTACGGAAACTGGACGAATTAGCGTTCGCTGGAAATCTTGTGCTGAGACAATTGTAAGTGTTATTTCTAGCTGAACGGGCAAACGTTATTTTTCCATATATATTATTTCTAGGGAATTTCTATTGTAATTATATTATAAAAAAATTAAAGAAATTATCCAAAAAATAAAAATGAAAATTAGGGGTGGACAACCCTTTTCATTATAAAAAGCCTATTCTCAAACCTACTGAATATTCATATAAAATTTCATAAAAGTCGGTCAAGCCATTTCGGATGTGTATGATAACTAACATTCATCATTCTCCTGCCCTTATCCCACTCTAAGTGGGGTCGGCACAACATCTTACAAACATGTTGTCACATGATTTGGCTACGTATTTTACGACCGGCCGCCTGCCTGACGTCAACTTACCTTAATCCCCTTTTACGACACCTCGGTAAGAAATGAGGGTGGTCTATTCTATGCAGCCGGATACTACACGGCATATACCTTAGTCGCCTCTTACGACACCTCGGTAATAAATGAGGGTGGTCTATTCTATGCAGCCGGATACCACACGGCGTAAGAAATTATCCAAAAAATAAAAATAAAAATTGGGGTGGACAACCTTTTTCATTAAAAAAAACATTCTCAAAATTACTAAATATCCATATAATATTTCATAAAAATCGGTCAAGCCGTTTCACATATGATGAACGACTTAAACACATACACCGCGACTGTCTGTTAAAGGCAAGAATCAATTGTGATTTAAAATCGAATAATAATTTCACAGACAAATTATAGTTTATACGCAATACTTTGGAGACTTTCAACGACAGCGATGATATTTAGCAATTTTCTAGCGACCGATGTTAGGCTTTCAATTTTTGATGCAGTATTCTATCCGAACGCAATTTTGCTCGATATGTCCCTTACATGTATATTCAAATTCAAGAAACTCGGTGGTGGGAGAGAGAAGAGCTGTGATAGCCCAGCGGTGAGACCGTGCGACTCTTTAGAGGGGAACACGAGTTCAAACCCGGGCAGGCACCAATGAGTTTTTCTATTAAAACTCATGTGTCTAATTGATAATTACAATTCTATCATACGCTTTTCGGTAAAGGAAAACATCGTGAGGAAACCTGCATACCTCTAAAGAATTCTGGAGATATGTGTAACCTACCAATCCGCATTGGAGCAGCGTGGTAGGTCTTAGCTCCAACCCTTCTCTCCAGTTCTTGTCGTATAAGTAATCCTCAACTGTATAGTAGGCTTTTTATATCAGCCTCCCTTTAACAGTGTTTTTAAACTGGTGTAGTGGCACAGACAAAATCGATTGCGGAATCGATCGATTTTGTAATATAATGTTATATTATACAAGCTTTATAACTGTTTCAGAGATCTCAGCAACACGGCTGTTACTTCGTTGCCTACCAAAGGATTAGAGAACCTGGAGATCCTCAAGATAGAAAAAACGCCTAGTTTAAAATACATCCCATCGATTTATGACTTTAGGGTACGTATACCAATATTGTAAAGATCAAGGCAGATTTAATCTTGGTAAAACTTTGGGAACTTTGCAATATAGGGTTATTTATACTATCTATATTTATACTACTATTATAAAGAGAAAAGATTTGTATGTTTGTGTTGTTGGCGCAACGACTAGAGCCATCTACTAGCGGCCAGAGGACTGACGTCAACATAATCGATTCATTAGTCGTTACTTATTATTGTCTTTGTTATAAATTTTCGTTATTAAACGACTTACGCAAAGCAAAAACAGTTTTACTAAAGTATATTAGAAATTCGAAAGCTTTCGAAAGTTTTCACGCAAAAACTACTGGACCGATTTCAAAAATTCTTTTAAATATAAATATAAATATTGCCTCCAATATTTAAAAATCCTCAAAGCAATCGAAGCATTGGCATATATATAATTTTACATCTATGAAAGATTTGCACTTGATGCCGTGTGGTATCCGGCCGAGTAGAATAGACCACCCTCATTTCTTACCGAGGTGTCGTAAAAGGCGATTAAGGTAAGACGACAGACGAGGACTCTTACGACACCTCGGTAAGGCACATGGATCTTATTAAAATGATTGTTAATTAATTAATCATTATATAGGCCGATTATAAAATAAATAATAGCATAATAATGCATATAATAAATAAGGTTGTGTAATAGTGTAATAACCACTAAGTTTTGGCGGGCTATTCAAATTCAATTCAATTCTTTATTCAAGTAAACTTGTAAACAAGTGCTTTTGAATCGTTGACATCTACTGCTGGTTCGGAAAGCTGTTCCTACCGAGAAGAGCCAGCAAGAAACTCGGCGGTTGCTCTTTTCAAACAATAATTCCTATCACTAGTTACATATAGTTATAAATGTCTTGTACAGGTTGAAGAGAAGCTATATCCACGCATTCTTATCTTCCAGGTAATCCTCAATAGTATAATAGGCTTTCTGAATTAGCCTTTTTTTAATAGTATTTTTAAACTGCTGTAACGGTACAGTTAATGTAGATTGTGGAATTTTATTATAGAATCTTATACCCAAACGCACAAACGAATTACGAACTTTTGCAAGGCGCAAAGAACCGCAAGCTAATGTCGGTTCCTACTTTGTCTAATATATACACCGCCAATCCTTTTATAATTATTTATATTATACAAAAATTAAGTTACTAAAAATATACTGTGAAGCCAATGTAAGAATACCTGTTTCTTCTCAATATAAGTAAAGGAGCGGGTAGATGTAAGGATTTAGTCAGTCCTAGCTTGTCTTAGCTGTAACGCTTCAGGAATTAAAGTTGATTGGACTAAGTAATACTTTTACTACGGACACAACGAAATACTTGTGTAACAATAGTTAATACTAACCATAGCCTCCAGATCATACCCGAGGCATTGTTATGAATCGTGAGAACTGATATCCTCTTTTCGGTTTAAATTAAAAGAGCTACTGCTAGATGAGCAATGTCACGCAATTTAGTCGCTTTACACTAATTTGAGTGAGGAATACCTGGGTAAAATTGTTTACAGGAGAGGGGGTACTGGATACCTTTAGTAATATATATATGCGTGTGTGTGTATGTGTGTTCATGTATATAGTGTAATTGTAATCTAATGTTAAATATTAGATTAGATTATATTAGTTAATAGCTTATGTTCGTCACTGCCTTCCGTGGTGATCTCTGAAAACCAGCATAAGAAGCTTCACTTCTGAAAATGCTGAGTAGATCATCCATTTTGGGACAACACACTATACTGTTTTTATCTTTTTTTTTAAATATATTTATCGTTATAACTGTGTCAGTTTGTTTAATTATAGTTTATTTTAATTTATTTGTTAGTTTATAATAGTATAGTGTTTTGTGTCAAATAAATAATTTATTCATTCATTCATACATTCATTCATTCATTCATTCATTCATTCATCCATTCTTTCATTCATTCATTCATTCATTCATATCTTTACAATTGTCAGATCGGGTCTTCTCGGTACCTTTGGAGGGTGCTGGGGTACGGGCCTCGAAGCGAACCTCTTTGCCCGGGCTGGTCCTCGCAGGCCTTGTGGGCCTGGTCAATATTCGGGCCGGTTGGCTCAGGTCACCTAAGTGACATGAGGGAAGTCTTTACAATTGTCAACAAAAATGTAACTAAAGTTTCCGCATCTGCAGAACCTAAAGGAGGCCTATTTGACCCATCACTTCCACTGCTGCGCATTCCAGTTCCCCGAGAGACACAACCCCGCGCGGCATAAGCTCTATGAAACGCAAGTGGCCTTCATAAGGCAGGTCAGTATATAAAAGTAAAGTAGCGGCCTGTTACAATCCCACTGCTGGGAATAGGCCTCCTCTCTCCGTTTCTGGAGAGTAGGGGTTGGAGCTAAGACCTACCACGTTGTTCTAATGCGGATTGGTAGGTTACACATATCTCCATAATTCTCTAGAGATATGCAGGTTTCCTCACGATGTTTTCCTTCACCGAAAAGCGTGTGATAAATTGCAATTATCAGTTAGACACATGAGTTTTAATCAAAAAATCTCATTGGTGCCTGCCCGGGTTTGAACTCGTGTTCCCCTCGAAAGAGTCGCACGGTCTCACCGCTAGGCTATCACAGCTTTAGTCAGTATATACAAATGAAATGAAATTTTGTTATAGGAATTATACAAATGCATTTATTTATACAATGGCAACGAAGAACCTGCAAAAGTAAAAACTGCGCTGCAGATATCATCGCCCGCCACCTTAAAATTCAATAACAAACTGTGTTCCAAAAAATATATAAATAACCTTAATTAACATAATTTAATGTAAATTAAGGAACATTTTAATGTTAAATCACAAGACTTGGGGAGCCCGAAAATAATTATGTATAGAGACCGGCTATACTTACGTCTTATTTTATCAAATGAGCCCAACGACTGCTACAAGTAGTTCCCGTCGCGATAGCGCCGCATAAAGAGCTCATGAATAAGCCCCGTATGGACTTGAAACTAGTTGGGCTCATCAGATAAAATAAGACGTGAGTATAGCCGGTCTCTATACATTGATAGTGACTACCACTGTCTATAGTTTAAATGTAAAAAAGAATCCCGAACATACTGCATTTTTACACCTTCCGTTAGGTTAGACGGCACCGAAAAGTTAAAAGGGCGCTGCTGAATCAGAGCAACTTAAGACCCCTGAAAACTAAGCTAATTCAAATAGATTTGACCTATGGCCTAGCTGTGGACGGTCAATGGTTGGTACAGAATATTAAAAAACTGCGTCCTAACTTCCTGCCTTTCATAAATTAGCGTATTGTTACTATCTTTCTGATAAGCAAATGCCTCCTCAATTATAGAAAAGAACCTGCTTTAACCCGATAATTGTCAATCTCAATGAATCTTTTGAGGAGCCTCATCTCTTCTTGTCAAATAATAAAACTATTTAAAATAATCAAAATTGAATACTCACCTTCTTTACATACGGGATTATTCAAATTTACACACATTTTTTGTACACATATTAATGATTGTAGCCAAGGACGTGAGTATTTAAAATGAAAATAATAAACAATAACCGAGTTCATAAAAGTCACTAAGGCTATCATCACTCAAACTGTCACATTAAAATATATTAATTAAAAATGGGAGTGTTCTGTGTACTTTTCTTCGTAAAAAAGATATGTATTTATAAACATAAAGTCATTAATACTGTTTCTGAGATTTCGTTCTAGTATATGATTTTGCTTTGTTTTTTATGAGTCCAGACTCCTGGCAACCATATGCATAGCTAAGGGCCCATATTACAGATCAATATCACGGCTAGCACGCATGCGCTATCTAAAGAACAGCAGGCCTACCATGAACTGTTATTGCGATTCAATTGTAGACGTAAACTAAATTGTTTTGCTTTTTCATACTATGACTTCTTAAAGACGCACGCTTTAAGTCGTTGCCGAATGAGCTTTTGGAATGCATCCTACAAACATTTGAGTAAAAGAGACAGAGCTATCTATAGTTCATATAACGTTATCCTTTTCAAACATTACGAACCCAATGCAATCAACACTTCATGGTACGAAAATATAGCTTTTCATGTACTGACTTTGAATTGATTCGTTTTATAAAAGTTCATGGTAGGCCTAAAGGTGTAACCTCTACTTCAGAATCTACATTCTACAATTCTTATTGAAAGGGTTTATACACCACACAGGACAACTGTAAAATATTTTGTATATATTATACATACATTTAAGATTACACACAAACTAATAGTTTTAAATTAATGGTAGATAATGTTTCCATAAAAAATGTTAAAAACAAAGGGAAGCACCTCAGACACAAAGGCAAGAAACTTTCTTATAAGCATCACATTTCGCAATTCGCAAAACAGGTGTTAAAAGTAAAAAGTAACAGCCTGTTACTATGCCCACTTCTGGGCTAAGGCCTCCTCTCTCCGTTATTGGAGAGAATGATTGGAGCTAAGACCTACCACGCTGCTCCAATGCGGATTGGTAGGTTACACATATCTCCAGAATTCTCTAGAGATATGCAGGTTTCCTCACGATGTTTTCCTTCACCGAAAAGCGTGTGATAAATTGCAATTAAAACAGGTGTTATATCAAGAATCATTTCCTATCGTTTTAACTGATAATCAAACCCAAAGTCGGCTTCGAAACAATCGCCCTGCACTAAAGACCAAAAACATAGTTACCCAACAAATTGTCTTCACTTACTGTCGAATCCGTTTTTGCTAATTTGTTTTTAAAGTTTAAACAAAAAGAAACCTCTGAACTGTGTTAAAGGTAGTCCAAAAAATAAAACCTCTTAAATGTTTTTAAAAAAGTCCAAATATAAAAAAATATTAAACTGATGTATAAAAAGTTAATAATGGGCGTTTTACCATACTATTATCTACTGTGCAAAACCTTTTGACTCACTCTAACTCACTTTTCGAATAGGATTAAAGCTTAACTATTTTAGCACAGGTATACAGCCGTGTGGTATCCGGCAGAATAGAATAGACCACCCTCATTTCTTACCGAGGTATCGTAAAAGGCGACTAAGGTAAGTTGACATCAGGCAGGCGGCCGTTCGTAAAATACATAGCCAAATCATATGACAACATGTTTGTAACATGTAGCGCCGACCCCACTTAGAGTGGGATAAGGGCAGGAGAATGATGATATTTTAGCACAGGTATATTTACGGCAAATTAACATTGCAAACATCCAATAATTTTAATAAATCCATACCCATACCAATTTGTAGCGACCCCAATAGCACAATATAGCTGAATTTGTCACCAACGTTAAGCCCTTCAAGAAACTTGAATCTAAAGATCACATCCTTTGTATGAAAATATAAGGTATATAACAATAACGTGTAAGATCTGATTTTTTGAATGAAAAAGAACCTAATATTAAAATTTTATTGGAAAAAATGATAGTGTTCTAATGTTTCGAGTCAATAAAATTTATGGACTTGGAAGTAAACATACCATCAAATCGTACATTAAACAACAAATAATACATACCTTATAATTCCGATAATAACTAGCAGCATATAGAGAAATGTACCACATGAATTCGAGTATAATCCTCAATGTCGGATATCATTAAAAAAAAACCCCCAAACACATTATAAGATGATTAATAGCTGACGTGAACAGGTATGAAACTGATTTTAAAGTGATTGGAAAGGACGATTCTCGCACTTGCGCTGGCGGGAGTCTGGCGGGAGGAAAATCAATACGAGACTCGTATTGATCAGCTTCTGTAATAAATTATACGTATCTCATATACACGATATATTCAAATTCAAATTCACAATATTATTTATCCAAGTAAACTTGTAAACAAGTGCTTTTGAATCATCAACTCGATACTGCTGGTTCGGTAAGCTGTTCCTACCGAAAAGAGCCAGCAAGAAACTCGGTGGTTGCTCTTTTCAAAATTATATTTATAACTAGTTACGTTTAGTCCTCACTATCTTTACAAGTTCGAACAGTAGCTTTATCCACGCATTCTTATCATCTATATAATACTCAAAAGGTATGATATAAGACATATACAGATATGTATATATAAGACAGGGTGATACATCACCTAGATATGCCTAATTTCTACTTACATCTAAGATAAAGATTGCATCGAATTCAAAATCAGTGTGGATGTAATATCCTTAAAGTAAGTAAAGTAACGGCCTGTTACTATCCCACTGCTGGGAATAAGCCTCCTCTCTCCGTTTTTGGAGAGAAGGATTGAAGCTAAGACCTACCACGCTGCTCCAATGCGGATTGGTTGGTTATCCCTAGAATTCTCTAGAGATATGCAGGTTTCCTCATGATGTTTTCCTTCACTGAAAAGCGTGTGATAAATTGCAAATAACAATTAGACACAAGTTTTAATAGAAAAACTCATTGGTGCCTGACCGGGTTTGAATCTATGTTCGTCTCTAGAGAGTCGCACGGTCTCACCACGTGGCTATCGCAGTCACCACTTCGTAATATCCTTGGGCTAAGGTAAATATGATGTGATATACCTTATAAATCGGGTATTAAAAATTAATATTAAGTAATGTTCAATGATAGCCACTTTTCAACCAAACTGAATATGGATTAAAAACTACGAATACTTTCAAAACTTAATGTTGAAATTTTAAGAAGATTTTCAGTTTCAAAGAGATCCATGGTTTAAAAGACGTCCAATGTCTTATGTTTATCTCTTTGCCAACAGAGATGCAACCAAAATGAACAGAATACTACTCAGGAACCCAGAAGACGAAGATCGAGTTCTATTCTGGATGAGAATTTGTCAACGGTAAATAGGTGAGAAACAATTTTTTGGATCTTAATTTTTAATGGTATAGGGTCGTGTGCCTTTAATCAAGAATCTTGCTGCTAGCCATATAAGTTTCCTGTCAACTTCTATTCGGAATACTTCCTGTTTCCTTCCTATGTCGCCATTCCAAAATTTTGGCATAAGGCATTTAACGCATTTTCACGTAACATATCTTATGTTTTTTTTATCTCAATAATTATAGACATTGACTTTCAAATTCATTGTGCCAATAGCCCTACTTACGTAATACGGTAAGTAATCCTGCATGTATAAGGTTTTTCTTCCTACACTAGCATTACATATATTTTCTTAACAGACGCAGATTATCGAGAAATAATACTATCATAAATTTTTCATAAGCAACGCCTGTTTCTATAAATTACTTATATGTTCTCTTGAAGTATATCTTGGAAATTGTCTTGAAGATTCTCGTGTCGAGAGTTTCCTAAAGAATATCTTGAATTTCTATGCACGATTTGTTTGAAGAATTATCTTGAAGTTTTTCTTGAAAATGTCCTTCGAAGATGATCACAATGTCCGTCACCAGTTCCAGTGAATCAGAAAACACACCCGCAACGAGCTACGAGTACGACTCGTGGGCGAACGAGTATTTTGCAGATTCTGGCAGCTTCGAGGACGAGGAGCTGGAGAACTTCCACGAGCCCGTCAACAGCAGCCTGGGGGTCTCATACTCCGTCGAATGCGGCAACTTTAGCTTGGGGTATATACTATTATTATCTTTAACTTTTATGATTAAAGTTTAACATTAGATTTACATACGTACCGAAGTACAAATAGGGATGTTGATTCTTTTCGAAAATCGTCTACTTTAGATTTCAATGAGAACCTTGAAGTCAATTCTATTCGATAACTAATAAATAAATAAATGGGACGCTTACACACACGGTCGTCCATCTCCAAAGTAAGTAACCTAATACTTGTGTTATGGGTGACGGACAACTGGTAAATATACTACAGATATAATTTTAAATACATACTTAAATACAAATATACACCCATGCTCGTAGAATCAACAAATTGTTGTTAGAAAATGTTGGCCCTCGGCGGGAATCGAACGCGTGACCCGCGGAGCTGAAGGCAAGGTTACTACCCACTGCGCCAATGGGTCAGTCAAATCATATCTATCATAGTATTATGTCAACAAAATACTAAGCTTCATAAATTTTTATTGAACTGTGATTTTTTAGCAAATTTATTAATTAAACACATCTTGAACAGATATTGTGTTTGTACAAGGCTTAATGATTTGTTAAGTTATTGAAACAATTTGAATTCAGTTCCACATAAAAATTAAAGTAACGGCCTGTACTATTCCTCTGAAATGCCACGCGGCTCCAATGCGGATTGGTAGGTTACACATATCTCTAGAAATCTCTAGAGATATGCAGGTTTCGCGTTTTTAAAGAAAATCTATGTTTTGCTAAGCGTAAGAAGCAAAACCGTTCTCAAACCTTATATATACAGGATTTATTGAGCGTATCTCCTGACGATTCTCCGGTTACGAGGCGAAACGTTCAATGATATTGTTGTAGTGAATGTAAAGTAGCAGCCTGTTACAATCCCACTGCTGGGAATAGGCCTCCTCTCTCCGTTTCTGGAGAGAAGGGTTGGAGCTAAGACCTACCACGCTGCTCCAATGCGGATTGGTAGGTTACACATATCTCCAGGATTCTCTAGAGATATGCAGGTTTCCTCACGATGTTTTCCTTCACCGAAAAGCGTGTGATAAATTGTAATTATCAATTAGACACATGAGTTATAATAGAAAAACACATTGGTGCCTGCCCGGGTTTGAACTCGTGTTCCCCTCAAAAGAGTCGCACGGTATCACCGCTGGGCTATCACAGCTCAATTTCTCTCTCTTAGCCTCGATGTGCATTATTAAATGCCGGGTACTATAAGTGATTCGCTTTTAAAACTAGTACCTCTTTTGTTCCAGCAAACGGGTGGTAGTATGTACGCCGCTGCCGAATGCCCTCAATCCGTGTGAAGATGTGATGGGCTGGTCGTGGCTCCGAGCCAGCGTGTGGTTCGTGGTCGCGGCCGCCGTGGTCGGCAACACCGCGGTACTGCTCGTGCTGCTGACCAACCACACCGAGCTCACTGTACCCAGATTCCTCATGTGCCATTTGGCCTTTTCCGACCTCTGCACTGGTCTGTATCTCTTCATGTTAGCAGTGGTCGATCTTAGATCCTATGGGGAGTTCTTCAATTACGCCTATAACTGGCAGTACGGCGTCGGCTGCAAAATAGCTGGATTCCTTTCAGTGTTTTCCGGACAACTATCAGTTTTTACGTTAACTATTGTGACTTTGGAACGCTGGTTCGCGATCACTTACGCTATTTATTTGGAGCGACGGATATCTTTGGGCACAGCTGCGAAGATAATGATCGGGGGGTGGATGTTCTCGGTCCTGATGGCCGGGATGCCTTTGGCCGGGGTTTCAGATTACTCTTCGACGTCAATCTGCTTGCCGGTCGAGAGCAACGGCGTAGGGGACGCGGTGTACCAAGGGACTTTGTTCATGACGAACGCTATCGCTTGGGTGACGATTGTAATATGCTACGTGCAGATTTACCGATCTCTAGGAGGTGGGGGCGAGAAATATGGAGGGAGAGCGGCAGCTGCCGCAGCGGAGAGGCGGATAGCGAATAAAATGGCGCTGCTTATTGGGACTGATTTGCTTTGCTGGGCGCCTGTGGCGTTTTTTGGTGTGACGGCGTTGGCGGGCGTTCCGTTAGTCGACGTGAGTCACGGGAAGGTGCTGCTGGTGTTCTTCTATCCGTTGAACGCGTGCGCGAACCCGTTCCTGTATGCGATACTGACGAAGCAGTACAGGAAGGATTTGATCACGCTGGTAGCTCGGACCGGGCACTGCACGTGGCTGGTGGAGCGGTACAAGTTGGCCGCGACTCCTCCGCCAACCGCTCACACCAACCCCTCCGCGCCCCAAATGCTACCGCTCGTTGAATACAACCGGTCGACGTCGATGAACAAGGAAAACGGGGAGGCAGAGATTTTGTAACTGTACCTATTAGGCTAATAAATGTTGATATTATTTTTAATTACAATTATATTTATTAGACTTTTGTGTTTTATTTACCTATTAGTTTCATATTAATGGATTGTGCAATCATAATAATGGTGCAAGAAACAAGAATTAAAGTGTTCATATTGAAATATCATAATCATCATGTAGATAGATAGATCGATAGATAGATAGAAATTCTTTATTGCACACACATTACGGTACACAAGTACATAAAGAAAGAAATTTAAGCATATAAACAAAAAATATATATAATATAAAGTTTTTAAAAAAATGTATAGGATACATGAATATACAGGATTGCTCCATCACAGGATGACCTTAATCCCAACATTAAAATAAAGACATCACATCTAATTATAGTTAATTAAATTTGTTATTGATAGGGGGTTTGTTACTAATACAAGTATTTTAGCATTAAGGGAATACTTACGCACCTTTACGCAAATAAATCCAATAGATATCACAATATAATGCTTTGTCATCGAAAAACAAATAAGTTTAATAAAATGATGGCTTCCCATGAATTTGGGCTATTCAACAGAATCTTATAAGAATTCCAAAATCAGTAACTATAAAAAGCTTTTCTTTTGAAAAAGGAAATTTAGATATCTTAATTTGTTGTGTACATCCTTTCCCACACATAGTTCTGCCAAAATAATTTGATTTAATACAGAATTAAGAAAACACCAACTGCAGTTAAATAAATATATATTTTTAAAATCATACTAGTTCAAATAAATTTGTACATCATCATGTAGATTATTTATGGTATTAGAATCTATGTATTCCATGACTAGCTTATCACCTTCTAATAAAACCTCGTTTATCATCAAATCCGATATTTCAACATCCATTTTTAAAGGGCTTATACAATAACCATCTGACTGTCTAAAAAGCCTTAATTTTGTGTCCGCCATTTTATTATTATCATTTTTAATATTAGAAGTATCACATATACTATCAATAGCACGGCCTAGACTCCATTTTTTCGAAATAAATAGAGGCACAGTCCCTTTTAAATCTGGGTCTAATGTTACAGATTGTATATCTTTTACTTTATCTACATCTGTTACAATAGTTATTGCTTTGGGTCGCATGTCAGCAGGCTTTTGAACAGCGAAATACACTCTATCTGAAACAGTTACTGCTTTAGGTCCATGCGCTTTCTGTTTAATTCTCATCAGATGAATCTTTGATGCAGTTTTAACTTTTGCTGACAATTTCAGGGCTTTCCTTATATTTTCTGTTATCTGTAGAAAGAGAAATGATTTTCATTTAAAAAAGATAAATTCATAGTTCTATATCTATAAAAAAATTCTAAATATATAAAAACATGTGGTTAAAAACATTATATAATTCAAAATATACTAAAAAAAAATAATTTTCATTGTATATACCACTAGTTTCGAGGATATATTTACAATAAAATTAATATTAAAAATATTATTATTTCTTTAAAAATCTGTATAAAGAAGCACCTAAAAATTAAAAAAAAAAATAAAACAAATTTTTTGTACTTTACAATTCTAACAAATTAAAAGAAAATGAGATGAAAATAAAATATCCCAAGATAATTCCTAAAGGTAATCTTGAAATGTGTTTGAGAATAGTGGACCTTGTAACCTAGGTTTCATCTTGCCAAAGAGAAGACTTCAATTTAAATTAGACAAAACCTACACTTTACTTGCATAGTTTCTTATTTTAAGACAAACTTGTCTCAATACATATAGACTGCAGTTGTTATTTTCTTTTATAGACAACTTAACTACAATTCAATTGAAATTGAACGTCACTACAAAAAAATTGATAAAAAGTAAATTTTTAAATACCTTATCTTGTATTAACTTATTAGCTTCCATAAATTGTCGTTTTTGTGCTTCAAATTCTTCTATTTTTGCTGCCATTGTTACATCATCAACTTCAGGACAGGATCTATAAATTATTTAAGCATAAATCTATTTTATTAATTCGTTTATTAGTAAATCCAACAAAAAAGAATAAATATAAGACCTTTAAAAAAGATAAACTAAAGTATATTTTCATCTTGTAAACATACCATATCATGTAGCTTGTATTTAAAAAAAGGATTAAGCAAGAATTACAACAAACTAAGTAGAACTAGTTCCATGTAAAAACAATACAAAGTAATATGAAAGATAGTGTATTAGTAATATTAATTTCATCAAAATTTTATTATATCACTCACGAGTGGAACCTATGGTCTATACAGTAATGTTTTAAACATTTGTTGCATAGCATTTCATGTAGATTCCCTTTCCGACAGCCTTTTAGGGAACACTTGTATATCTGATCGTCATTTTCAAAATTAATCTTCTGAGTTTTTGGCGTCATTTCACATTCCCCAGATAAACAATGTTCACTAAAATGTTCCCGACAGAAAACCATTCTACATTTACACTGGAGAGGCAAGAAGTCCATTTGGCTACAGTCTTTCTTTTGGCATTGTTCGCCGAGAGAAGGAAATTCCATATTGTTGTTTCCAAGTAACTTTTATAAGATGATTATATCTTCATAATCTTACTCTTAGATATAAATACAAATATTATATGCAGTATTTAAAGTTATAAGCCATATATTTATAATATTTCACCAAGACTATTATATAGCTTCATTAATCTCTAAATTTGACTTTTCACTAAGATGATTTTTTCACAGATTTTCACCGAAACAACACTCTTCTATTACTTTACTAATTAATTATGGATACTGTTTTATCATTTATAATGTTTCTATCCCAAAACATTACTCAACAGAATTTATAACAATAGAAACCTTGTTGTATTTTGATCTAGGATTACAGTGATTTTGATTTTTGGTTATCTGTTTTCTTAAATTCTATTTACGTACTGGCATCTAGTCTTTTGATAAAAAATATTCGTGTTTGTTCTATTACCCTGAGACACAATTCACTTTACAATAAAATATACGGAAATATTTTACGTTTTTTGTGGAATTAACATTTAATTTTTAAGTTTCGCCGAGTTTATTGCTAGCTCTTGGAAACAGTTCATTTAAAAAGAAATATTTTCAATTTGAATCTCAAAGTGAAAAGCAGATAAGAATATTTGTATTTATTGGCTACGCTTTTTGAATTTTGTGAAAGTGACGTGCGCTATTTTTAAATTATAGTCAAAGCTTGTTCAAATGCAATGAAGTTTCATATTGACTGTTAAAATGGTGGTGGACTGGTGAAAGTTTAAAGAAAAATACATAAGCATGACAATTTATTTAAAAAAATAATTAAGGACTAAGCCATGTCGTCTTTGACGAAGGCCCATAATATTATACAATGTACATTAACAGAGACATCAAAATCATGTTACAATTGTAAAACTTGACTGGAACTAGTAGTAATGCATAAACAACCCAGATGTACCACGCCACATCTTGTAATATCAGAACTTACAATCTTTGTTTGCAGCCTCCTAAAACAGCTAGGCAATTTTTGATTTTAAACTATCGCGAGTAGTGGTCACAATTAATGTTTAGAGACCGGCTATACTCACGTCTTATTTTATCGGATGAGCACGACTAGTTTCATACGGGGCTCGTATTCATGAGCTCTTTATGCGGCGTTTAGGCCCCCGTATGGGCTTAGATTAACTAAGTCACATGTATATGTATTTTAAAAGTTTAGACAGTCTATTGTGAATACATAATACATTTATGTGAAGACATATTCTTAAATAAACTTACAAAGATATTTGCATCATTTCCTAACTAATATATAAAAGTGTACACAATTTCCTAAACACATCACATAAGTTTCAATGTCTCCATAGCAGCTTGCAACCGTTCCATTTCCCCCTGAGCTTGTGAGAGCTTCTCCGAGTTCATTTTCTGCACTTCGACTGGAACTTTAGTTATGTAGTCATCAGCTGCGATCGCTTGCTGTAATTTGTTTATGGTCTGGCTAAGAGTTTCCTTCTTCTTTTCTAGTTTTGCTATCTCCTTTTGAGGATCTATTAGGCCCTGTAATGATATATACTGTTATATTTGTGGGGTTCTATTATTAAAAACACTTAAAAAAATATATATATATATGGGGGAATTATACGTTATTTGGGGATTATTTGGGGATGGACGAACGTGTGTTGGTCCATCCCCAAAGTAAGTAACTTGATTATTGTGTTATGTGTTATATAATACATACTTAAATACAAATATACACCCAGCCTCGAAGAGTCAACAAATTGTTTATAGAAAATGTTGGTCCTGAACGGGAATCGAACTTGCGATCTGCGGAGCTTAAGGCAGAGTCGCCACCCGGTGCGCCAAAGGGTAAACCCACAACTAATTACTTCTAATTACTTCTACTTTATTAACTAATTACGCCTAAGTAATCTTGAATCTTCATACCTTACTCTCTTGTCTCTTTCTTGGACACCCGGAAGTGGGACAAATCGCCCTATTCGAAGAACATAGTCACATCTCCCATATATAGCATGGGAAACGTGTGTTATTCTTCGGATAGGACGAAATTTAACCTTTCAGAATTCAAAATAATTTATAGAACTAGTCGTTACTCTACGACAATTCATAATACAAAAGTAATAATAAAATTATTTTGCTATAATCCGCGATTAAGTAAATGGGAGGCCTATGCCCAGCAGTGGGATAGTAACAGGCCGTTATTTTACTTCTATACCAACCTTTAGAACTATATGTACTTCAATCTTATCGGACACAGTGAGTATGGAACACCCTGTAGATGGCGCATCGTCACTGAGCTCGCTGTTCGCCAGCGACTGCACCTTCCTGAACAGCTCCTTCACCTCGAGCTGGTCTCCGGCCGTCACCAGGTGTGCGGTGGTCTTCTGTTTATTGGTCAGGTTATACTCGGAGCGGGTGGAACGGATCAGATGTACTATCTTGAGGGCGGTTTCCACATTCGCTTCCAGGTTCTCCGAACGCCAGGGCGTGTCAGATTCCTGCAGGATAAATATGCGAGTTAATTTCTGATTAGTGTAGGCATAACAATTAATGGAAATAATAATTATGATGATTGCAACAAAACGTGTTTGGAACCCGCGGTTATCGTCAGTGTTTACCAAAAAATCAGAAGTAAAATTAGTTAAAAATAAATATATGGGACACTTACACACACGGTCGTCCGTACCCAAAGTAAGTAACTTAATACTTGTGTTATGGGTGACGGACAACTGGTAGATTGGTATTTAAGTATGTATTTAAACTTATATACTACATATATAAGTTTAAATACATACTTAAATACAAATACACACCCAGGCTCGAAGAACCAACAATTTGTTTATAGAAAATGTTGGCCCTCGGCGGGAATCGAACCCGCGACCCGCGGAGCTGAAGACAGGGTCACTACCCACAGCGTAATGTTAACAAAGTACTTACAGTAGGATATTCAGCTATACAGATAGACGGGCAGCTCTTGTCCTCCCGCGGCAGCCTCTGGTACAGCTCCTCGGTGACGAAGGGCATGAACGGGCTGAGCAGCTTGAGCCCGTACTCCAGGGTCGTGTAGAGGGTGCGGCGCGCGGCCGACTTCTGCTCCTCCGAGCCCTGCGCGAACACCGGCTTTAGATATTCCTGGAACAATACATAAAATTATAGTATAATGTAAAGGGAATTGAAGAAAAATCAACCAGAGTTACGACTTGTACACTTTTCTGTAACTAAAAGACATATTTATAAGCTCACCGTTTAACTGAGTCCTCACCTGTAGGGTGCGAGGGCGCGGAAGTAGGATGAGAACGGGGATTGAGGTAGGCGCGGGCGGTCAACTCCTGTATATTACGCTACGGGCGCTCGGCGCATGCACCTACACTTTAACCCATACCGCGTAGGCGAGGTCTAACTTAAACAGTTAGCCTATAGCAATGGCCGGCCACGTCTCTTGGTGGTCGGGAGCGACAATATGGCGGCACGGTCGACGTCATGTCCGTTTTAATTTGGCAGTACGGAAGCATCAAGAGTTGTGGCGCTTAACTTTAATGGCTCGGCTTTGGTTTAGCGTTATAAAAAGTAAAGTAGTAGGATGTTACTAAATAACTGCCCGAAAATCAGGCAAATACTTGCTTCTCCTTTAGCAGAGAAGGGCTAGAGTTTACTCCTTTGTACTCAGTAGTCATAAAGCTCACCAGGTAAACATCGCAGAGGTCATACAGCCACAGGTTATAGCAGTGCGTAGTAGCTGAAGGGAAGTCGTAGCCCTGGAAGCCTTGGTTCACCTTCTGCACGGCCAGCGACAGTCTCGACAACATCCATCTGTCCATCGAGGACAGGCCTGGAGCAAGTGTTGGCTCGTGGGCCTAGAAATTCGTTTATTTATTTATACGGTTATCCTACAGCGTTTACAAAATTCTTACTTAAATACTATTGTTCCGCACAAACGTGCGGACGGATGAAACAACCTCCGGGACCCATCGTCCCGGCGTTTCAACCTACCTTATGCGGCTGTTAGCTGTATGTGGTCCGGCCTCATGAGTCACTGCGTGTATATGTGTACGTGTGTGTGTGTGCTTGTATGTACTTGGCCGATTCCCGAAACCGTTGGCTCGCCTCTTCACTCTTCTACGGACACGTAATGTCTGTTTCTCCCTGAGTATACACTTCACTATATCGGCTGAATAACACCCGGTGTGCACACAACCTTCGTAAGGTCAAACGTTATTGACTCGTCCCTATATCGGGGAATAGTATCCAATGCGCACCAAAACCGTGGACGGTCGCGTCTTATCAAACACTTCACTGGCTAAACGCGTCATTAAATCTGAGAATAACACCCGAAACGCAAAATTACGTGTGCGTTATAGAATGCCGTGAACAGGCGCACGCGGGTTCTTCCTGTCGTGTTTGAAAGGTAACTAGCGGTCGGCCGCTCGCGTCAGCAATCGAATGCATAAAACGTCCTTGATTTCGCCGGTCGCGTCTCCGGCGGGCGAGTCATTTTATTCAAAACAACTATCTATACTTATCTATACTTATTATAAAAAAGTCCCAAAAAGCTGTCTGTCTGTATGTAATCGATTTTTTCAAAATCTACTGAAAGGATTTTTGTGTAGTTTTCACCTAAAGATAGTGCAATACTTCCGGATGGTTTAGGTAAATAGTGCATATCGGTGTTATGTAAGTTATGTTGAGGAGAGCGCACCGTTGTAAAAAAAAATGCTTGCTGGGAGCTTTAGTCGCGTGCGCTGCATAAACCAGCAGAGATACGCTAAAGTAATGTACTAGAGAATTGTAAATCTATAAAAATACTACAAAAAGGCCGCGATAGCATGTCTCTAACACTTATGGTTAAAATAGTTACTCACAGTAACTATTTTTGTTTAAAATTTGAATTCTAAAAAAAATCGTGCCACGCTGATTTCCAAGAGCCGCTGGCTCAGCTAGTCTATAAAAATACATCAAAAAGTCCGCGATAGCATGTCTCTAACCCTTATGGTTAACTCACAATAACTATTTTTGTTTAAAATTTGAATTCTAGAAAAAAATCGTGCCACGCTGATTTCCACAAGCCGCTGGCTCAGCTAGTTTATAATAATAATAAGGCTAGGAGTGGATTACACTTTGACTATAAGTTACTACCCTTTAACAAAGATATACATATGATTAAAGTGTTAATAGGTAAAATGCGTGTCTTTGCGCGCGCGCGTATTCGTGCATGCGTGCGTGAGTGAGTGGGTACGAACTGCATGCATGCAAGTGTATTTGGCCTGTAAAAATTTGGCAATCTTTGTTTCCAGTTAATTATGTCTAGATTAGAATTATTTCTTTTTTTTTAACTTGCGTTTAGTTATATGGAAAAAGTTTAATTTTGAGTAATTTTTCTTATAAATTTAAGGTATACGCGGTATAATAGAATTTCTAGCATAATTCGTTTTTGATTTAGGCACTCAATCATACAGATAAAGTAACTGTTGACTGGCCCGTTGGCGCAGTTGGCAGTGACCCTGTCTTCGGCTCCATGGGTCGCGGGTTCGATTCCCGCTGAGAACCAACATTTTCAATTTAGAATTTGTTGGTTCTTCGAGTCTGGGTGTATATATGTATTTAAGTATGTATTTAAAACTATATGTGTATATATTTACCAGTTGTCTCTCACCCATAACACAAGTATTAAGTTACTTACTTTGGGGATAGACGACCGTGTGTAAATGTCCCATATATTTATATATTTATTTATTTATAAATATGAAAAAAAAAAACTAACATTTAGGCATAAACAAGGTGATTAAAAAAAGCTATTAACAAAATTTCATTACTACTCATACTCTTACACATTAAGCAGTCCCTTCATATCTCGTGACCACCTCGAAAGTAAGGTCTCAGCGCTGGGCTATCACAGCTTTCATGTAAAAACGTTTATTTTCTTCTATGTTGTTCTTCAGAACAGAACAAAACTATCCTTACCCTATAAAAGGTGTCAGTTGGGAAGTACATTAGCGCGAATTTAGCAGCATTCCACAGCTTGTTGCAGAAGAACCGGTAACCCTGCACTCTCTGGATATCGAGGTTGAGGTCACGGCCTTGTGTCATGGCGCATAAAGCGAACCTGAAGAATTTTTGGACGAATCAAACATTGTAGCTAAATTTAGGAGTAATTTAATATACAAATTTTCCATAAAGAATTTATATCTAGACCCATGGACCGTAATAGCCCGTTGGACAAGTTGATTTGGCTAGACACCTCGGTAAGAAAGAGGGTGGTCTATTCTATTCTGCTGGATACCACGCGGCGGTGAAATTAGAATTGATAAGGTACATAAAAAAAGTCTTATGCAGGCCTTATAAAGTGTCACTATGTTATCAAATCAAATCAAATCAAACAGCATTTATTTACATATAACACTTTCATGCACACAAACAATTAAATATCATATCAAAACATAAATAAGTAAATAAATAAATAAATTTAAAAGAAATAAGAAAGTTAAATTAAAAGGGGGGGGGGGGGTAGAATATTCAAAAACATACAAAAATAACTATAAAGATACGTGTCCCGCCCCTATTATTCATGCATGGAAGTGTGACATGCAAAACGGTATGTCACTCAGCTTTTGCTAAGGCTAAACCTTGGCACTGATTTTCAGTGACATCCTACCGTTTCTGGACGACAGTGACAACTGGATTAGATTATAAAACACGATATGTAAACCTATTATATAAAACTAACTATTTCTATCATATATTCTACTAAAAAAAAGAAAATGAGACGTACTTATAACTATCACTTTATATAAATGGAAGCTTATTATAATGGTAAAAAATAAAAAATAAATAAATAAATGTTAAATAATTTATAGAATTAGGCGTTACTTTGCGGAGATCCATAATACAAAAGTAATAATAAAATTATTTTGCTATAATCCGCGATACAGTAAATAGAAAATATATATAGTGTTTAATGTATAGTGGACTATCAGTATTTTCATACCCGATACGTGCAGGATTCGTAAAAACACATGCTCAAACCTCAACAAAATCGCAAAGTCACTTTGCGATTTTGTCGTGGAGTCTATCTCCTGATGATGCTTCGGTTGCGGGGCAAAACGATTGTTAAGTTTGTGATAGTGAACCTGTGTAGTGCTTGTGTATTGTGGTGGAAGTGGTGGAGGTTTGTGCATGTGTTTTTACGAATCCTGCACGTATCGGGTATGAAAATACTGATAGTCCACTATACATTAAACACTATATATATTTTCTATTTACTGTATCGCGGATTATAGCAAAATAATTTTATTATTACTTTTGAAATAAATGTTAAATAAATAAAAATAAATAAATAAATAAATGTAATGTTACGAGTTGACAGTTTCCCAGTGTTACAGTTTCCAGTGTAAGGGGGGGCAGCTGCCCCCCCTTGCCCGTATCGCGCTACGCCCATGCCGTTGGAGGATAATATCGTTGCGATACATTCGCATGTCAAGTACTGCCTAAGGGATTGGACATTTTATCTGCATGATAACCTGATAGAATCGGAATTGAAAATTTTATTACGTTATTCAAAGGGCAAGTGGGGTTCACTACTCAGTAAGATAGAAGTTTTAATAGTATAGAAACCTCTCAAGTTGTGAACGTATTTATTTGTACTTTGATAGGGTGTTGTTTTGAAATTTGGATTCTCGTTACAGATCTTCATGTTATGTTCAATGTTAATAACAAATCGGGCACAATAATAAATCAGGGCACCATGCTTAATGGTAATTGTTAATGTCATGATGGGTGTTATTATAAATAGATATAACTTGCATATTTTCGTTGTAAATGAATCTACACCAGTTCCCAAAGTGGAAACAAAGTTCCCAAAAGCTGTCTGTCTGTATTTTTTTTATTTTCTCAAAATCTATTGAACCGATTTTTGTACGGTTCTTATTAACTAATCGTAGGTAGTGAAATTCTCCCGGAAGGATTAAGTTAATAGCATATTACGGTATTATGTAAACTATATTGAAGAGGTTGCGCGGTTGTAAACAAAACTTAGGTCGCGTGCCCCGCATTAACCAACAGAGATATATTTAAGTAATGTACTAGAGAATTGTAGATCTACAAAAATACTAAAAAAATCTGCGACAGTATGTCTCTATCTCTAATGGTTAACTCGCAATAGTTATCTTTATGTTAGGCACAGCCGGAGGCACATCTAGTATAATATAAAGTTTATTGAATCTAAATTAATTTTATATCGGTCTTGATAACTCCATTCACAATTCGTACTTATGATATACTAGCTGTTAACATAGAGGAAAAAATACTAGAAAATGCAAAGCTAAAGGTGAGGTAAATTCTAATATGACAGTTGAAATATCTTACCTCAGCGCATCCGTGCCACATTCAGGTATCCCGTTCGGGTAGTCCTGCTTCTGACCTTGTTTAGCCTTCTCCACCTCCCGAGGGTCCAGGTTCGAGTCCGCAAGCTGAGCATGTAACTGTTCTAACGTGATACCCCTAACCACATCCACCGGATCTATCACGTTGCCCAAAGACTTGGACATTTTCCTACCGTGAGCGTCTCTGACCATCGGGTGCAGGTACACTTCTCTGTAAATATAAAATATAATTAAATAAATATATGGGACACATACACGGTCGTCTATCCCCAAAGTAACTGAATACTTGTGTTATGGGTGACGGAAAACTGGTAGATATACTACATATATAATTATAAATACATACTTAAATACAAATATACACCCAGGCTCGAAGAACCAACAAATTGTTTATAGAAAATAAAACTCGTCTACTTTAGATTTCAATGAGAGCCTTAAAATCAATTATATTCGATATCTAATAAATAAATAAATGGGACACTTGCACACACGGTCGTCCATCCCCAAAGTAAGTAACTTAATAATTGTGTTATGGGTGACGAAATCTGGTAAATATATACATATATAATTTTAAATACTTAAATACAAATATACACCCGTACTCGAAGAACCAACAAATTGTAAAATTTTGGCCCTCGGCGGGAATCGAACCCGCGACCCATGAAGCTGAAGGCAGGATCATTACCCATTGCGCCAACGGGCCAGTAATGTAATGATAGATGTAGAGTAACTATCCAGTTTCATACCCGATACATGCATGTTCAATTCGTAGAAACCACTGCACTACACAAGCATTGCACACATTCACTACCATAATCTCTTAATATTTTATGTTATAACCGTAATATATTCCCTGACTTTTGAATTATCATGTATCTTTCCAAATTCAATATAATGATATAAAAAACTAATTAATAGAGTATAAACTAAATGTTTTCTTCTCGCCGTGTGGTATCCGGCTGCATAGAATAGACCACCCTCATTTCTTACCGAGGTATCGTAAGAGGCGACTAAGGTATGTGCCGTGTGGTATCCGGCTGCATAGAATAGACCACTCTCATTTCTTACCGAGGTGTCGGAAGAGGCGACTAAGGTACGTGCCGTGTGGTATCCGGCTGCATAGAATAGACCACTCTCATTTCTTACCGAGGTATCGGAAGAGGCGACTAAGGTACGTGCCGTGTGGTATCCGGCTGCATAGAATAGACCACCCTCGTTTCCTTACCGAGGTGACTGGCAAAAGGCGAAGGCACAACATGTTTGTAACCGGCTCCTATATTTGATGGAGCAATGGAGGTACAACTCTACCGTAGTAAATTGGAAGCGGTTCAAAGACGACTGGCGATAGGAATCTGCGGCGCATACCGTACTATCTCTACCGAAGCAGTGCTAGTGATAGCCGGACTAGTTCCTATCGCCAAGCTAGTCAGGGAACGAGCCAAGATGTTTACCAATAAAGAGCTGAGGCCACCAGAGGCACGGGAGGATACTCTTACAGAATGGGCAATGGAATGGTCAGGTACGGGAAAAGGAACGTGGACGAGAGAGCTTATCACGGATCTGAAAGTATGGCATAATAGAAAGCACGGAGAGATAGATCGCTGGCTCACTCAAGCATTTAGCGGACACGGAGTGTTTAATACGTACCTATTTGCTATAGGAAAAGCGCCGACCGAGAGCTGTTACTTCTGCGGAGAGGAAGACACCCCAAGACATGCCTTGTTTGAGTGTGCAGAATTTGCAGGATTAAGGAGTGCAGTTCAGGGAACTAAGGTAGCCCTAAGCGCACATAACTTGATACCTCGCATGCTCGCAAGTGAAGAGGGGTGGCACAATCATGAAGATGTCCTCCGCAAAATTATGTTTAAAAGGGAACAGAAAGAAAGAGATGAAAAAAAAGCAGAGAATAGTCTAAAAAAAACGGTCAGCATGAAGAAATGCAAATGCGGTTCCATGCTGACTGGAAGTAAGAGAGGAGGTTGTTTAGTCCGTGCAAGTCGGACACTCCCTACTAGTACGGGCTAGTAGGCGTCCGTCAGGGATTTTTCCTCCTCGCGATAAAAAAAAAAAAATGTTTGTAACCGGTAAAATAAGTAGCCAAATCATGTGACAACATGTTGTGCCGACCCCATTTAGAGTGGGATAAGGGCAGGAGAATGATGAAACTAAATGTTTTCTTCAACATTAAAAAAATTAATGGTTCTTTTCCTATTATGCAGTTCTCTAGAATCTATACAGAATAATGAGTTTGTTATTGTTACTTACTTGAAAGGTAATTTCCCGAGTAACCGCTGTCCAAAGAACACCATTCTAGCTACCCAAAAGAAGAGAATATCGTGGCCTGTTTCCAGTAGAGTTCCTGGATAAAATGCCTGCAAACAATTATATAGGTGGTAAAACACAATATTCAATTCACTAAATACGTTCCGTCGATTAGTGAAACATCGTGAAACTTCATTTAGTGGCCAAACAATCAAGAGAGCAACATTACAGTGTTTAACTTAACTTTTGTGATACTAATTTTAAGTTAATTTATTTTTCTCTTTGGTAATTTTATTATAACTGTTAGAAATTAAGTATTTTGTCTGTAATTAGTTTCAATCTAGGTTCAAGTCGTGTTTGCCTTAAAACGATTGTGCATAGTAATTGTACTATTATATTAATCTTGCATTTTACTATTAAATATATGTAACAATCATTCGCGAACCATAATAAATAAAATAAAAAAATGAAAATAAAAAAATATCAAAATTTATAGAATTCCATAGTAATGCAAGGATTATTTTGTTATGATTCGCGTTAGTTACAGAAATCTATGTAAAAAAAACCACGGTCCAAAAAACAACCAACATCTCGGGGCGAAGCGATGGTTGATATTGTCGTAGTGAACGGGTGTAACATTTGGTGTTGATGGTATTTTGTTGTGGTGTTATTACTAAACCGTTAATACAGTATACTGTACTGGTATTAACAATTTATAGAGTAATTTTTGGTAAAATCCCGTGTGGTATGCGGCTGCGTAGAATAGACCACCCTCATTTCTTACCGAGGTGTCGTAAAAGGCGACTAAGGTAAGTTGACCCACCGTGTGGTATCCGGCCGACTAGAATAGACTACCCTCATTTCTTACCGAGGTGTCGTAAAAGGTGACTAAGGTAAGTTGACCCACCGTGTGGTATCCGGTTGAGTAAAATAGACCACCCTCTTACTTACAGAGGGGTCGTAAAATACGACTAAGGTAAGTTGACGTCAGGCAGGCGGCCGGTCGTAAGATACGTAGCCAAATCATGTGACAACATGTTTATAACATGTTGTGCCGACCCCAATTCGAGTGGCATAAGGACAGGAGGATGATGAGAGTAATTTTTGGTTAAGGATAAAATCGCGAGGAATGCACAAATCTCTGGAGAATTTTAGGGATATTTGTTACCTACTACCTATTGGAGCTGCATGTTAGATCTAAGTTCCGTCCTTTCCCCTCAAAAACGAGGACAAGTCTTCTACCAAGCAATGGCAAAGCAAAAGTCTTTTCTAAAGGTCTCTTCTAAAAATCTTT
Source organism: Morpho deidamia (assembly GCA_947086505.1). NCBI lineage: Eukaryota > Metazoa > Arthropoda > Insecta > Lepidoptera > Nymphalidae > Morpho > Morpho deidamia. The sequence continues at coordinate 15,609,983 of CAMTZC010000022.1, forward strand.
ATTCTAGCAGATTTTTATAAAAAATTATGGAAAATCAAATCTTATCAATGAAGAATAGGGTTCTAGGACAAGAAATTCAGGTATCACTTCAATTATATATTACAAATTTTAATTTGAATAAAGTATATTAAGTAACATAAAAGGGAAATATAAAAATACTCGAAAAATTTTGTCATACAAATGGATACCGAATCTTAAATACGATTTTCTTTATTTGTGGATCTTTGGTATTTAGTATAGTGAATTACTGTAGATATACTGTTAGGCTAAAGTCAGTCAGGTTTCTTCTCCAAATTTTTATCTAAGGGCTGATGCCCTGGTTTCATAATACAAATATAGCTCTTAGAAGATAGTTCTTACGATAACTATCATTTAAAGTTTACCTGTAAATCTTCGGTCTGATCTGGCCATCCGAATATCGAGAACGGAAACAGCCCAGAAGAGAACCAAGTGTCCAAAACATCTTCGTCTCTCGCAAGCTTTATATCTTCGATTGCTACGCCGAATTTTACCGCGGCCTTGGATAGTGCTTCTTCTTCTGAATGAGCCGACACCCACTTTTCTTCTTTCTGTTTAAGATCATAAATTTACATGAAATTTTAAATTCTCTGTATGAGCAAGATAAGGTTTATCCTTACACAGGCGTTTTGATGCTGAAGTTATGCTACCTAAATTATAATGGGTTTAACACTATAGACGAAAGTAATAATAAAATTATTTTGCTATAATCCGCGATACAGTGAATAGAAAATATATATAGTGTTAAATGTATAGTGGACTATCCGTATTTTCATACCCGATACATGCAGGATTCGTAAAAACACATGCACAAACCTCCACCACTGCCACCACAATACAAGCACTACATACGTTCACTATCACAAACTCAATAATCGTTTCGCCCCGCAACCGAAGCATCATCAGGAGATAGACTCCACGACAAAATCGCTTTTAACACTGTATATTTTCTATTCACTGCATCGCGGATTATAACAAAATAATTTTACTATTACTTTTGTATTATGGATCTCCGCAAAGTAACGCCGAATTCTATAAATTACTATAGACGAAATTGAAGTTGACTCCCCTTCTGGGATATTATCAGGTTTGTATCCCTTCAAGCAGTATTTGTGCACCATTTGATCACTTCATAAAATTTATCTGCTTAGAATTTTTGACATTACTTTTGGATCATTTTTTATAATAATTATACCAAAGATTAGTATACCATTTTGGTAGTTATAAAATTCCCCATCGAATACAAGCGATCATTTTGTAATCATAAGTTACATTTATCTTTGGTCTAGTACCTGGCATTAATTAATGCACATCGATGTGTAGAACGAAACAGCCGGCCAGTTCGGTTTCGTAGAGCGCTGTCTCTGTCACACACGGGTTCGTCACTCTGTGCGACAGAGACGATGCTCTATGAAGCAGAATCTAGTCGATTTTCTCTCTCTAAGCCTCGATGTGCATTATTTATTGCTGGGTACTATACTTGCTCTTATGTACACATAGTGCTCACAGGAATTGAATTGCATTAACTGTATTGTACAGTTCAATTTTCAATAGCCAAAAAGCTGCATGGATGTGTCTTAAAAAATTATTGTGTATCTTTGCGTGAATTTGATATATCATATTTCAATTTTGGAAAAGTCTGTTTTCGTCATCAAGAATATTTATGTAACTTATTATTGTCAAATGTTGTATCGTATTTAAGGTGGAATTTTATAACAAAGAAAATACAAGTCATTATTATATAGTAACTAGCTGTGCCAACGACGGCTTCAGTCGTGTGTGATTTACCACTTTTACCGAATTTTCGAAATTTTGAACATAAAAGTATTTATTGTGAGTTAACCGTGAGTGATAGAGACATGTTATCGCGGACTTTTTTGTAGTATTTTTAAAGATCTACAATTCTCTTCTACATTACTTTAGCGTAACTCTGCTGGTTTATGCAGCGCACGCGACTAAAGCCAGCAAGCAAATTTTTAAAGAACTACGCGATCTCTTCAATACAATTTACATAATACCGATATGTACTATATACCCTAAACCATCCGAAAGTATTACACTATCTTCTGGTGATAACCGTACAAAAATCCGTTCAGTAGATTTTGAGAAAATCGATTACATACAGACAGACAGCTTTTTGGGACTTTGTTTTATAATAAGTATAGATATAGATTACCATGATCTAAAAATGAATGTGCAAAATTCGTTTTTGAACAATGAAAAGGTCACATTCTGCACATAGCGGTCAAAGGGATAAAGCGATTGGTAGGTTAAGTAGGTGTGCTGTCGGGACACCAGTGACACCGTTGTCCCAAGATGGAGAAATGGGTAGGAATAGTCTGCAACAGGAGCCGACCACCCATCCCGTACCAACAGACGCCCACGAGCTTAAATAATAAAATTGAGTAAAGGCATAATCATCCTGTTGTGTTAGTTGAAAATTCACAACACGCGATAAATGTGCTTATTTCTAAGTATGAATAAACACAAAGATGGGTATGCGATGATATCACGAGCATGCATAACATTTGTAACGTACTACGACAAGTTGCGTGCGCGTTTTGCGAACGGTTTTCTTGCGGCCGCTGCGCGTGCGACGTCTGCGTGGCTTTATCACTTCGTGCACCTCCTTGCAGCGTGAAAATTATACGATATCGATATTATCCATACTAATTATGAATTATGTCTGTCTGTCAGTTCAGAGAACCTAGTATACGCTGGACCAATATTGATGAAATTTGAAACAATTAAACAGTAACGTATAGTACCCGGTATTAAATAATGCACATCGACGTTTTGAACGAAACAGCCGGCCAGTTCGGTTTCATAGAGCGCTGTCACTGTCACTCAGTGTATGACGTTTCGCACGGGTTCGTCAGTCTGTGCGACAGAGACAATGCTCTATGAAGCAGAATCTAGCCGATTTCTCTAAGTCTCGATGTGCATTATTTATTGCCGGGTACTATAGATATGTTAGGAAAGGCCCTGGGGCAAAAAAGAAACTAGAACCCCATCTAAAATATTTCACATTATTTGCAGTGACTATAATAAAACTACTTCGGTATATTCCGCACCGCATCGAAGTCCAAAATATTACACACACGGATTATAGCAATGTAGTTCTGTAATATGGAATTCCGCAAAGTGACCCCTGCTTCTATAAATCATTCAAATTATTTGTTTAACATTTTTCGTTTTCCGGATTCAACGTACTCTAATGTTGGGGGTGGGGTCAAACTAAGAAGGGCCCCCGAGGTTGGGGAGCAAATAATGTGAAATATTTTAGATGGGGTTTTAGTTTATTTTTTGCCCCAGGGCCTTTCCTAACATATCTATAGTACCCGGCAATAAATAATGCACATCGAGACTTAGAGAAATCGGCTAGATTCTGTTTCATAGAGCATTGTCTCTGTCGCACAGACTGACGAACCCGTGTGTGACAGTGACAGCGCTCTACGAAACCGAACTGGCCGACTGTTTCGTTGTAAACATCGATGTGCATTATTTAATGCTGGGTACTATATGCTACTTATCCAATTAGCACAAGTTCAAATTTAAAATATTCTTTACTCAAGCAAACTTGTAAACAAGTGGTTTTGAATCGTCAACTATTGCTGGTTTGGAAAGCTGTTCCTACCGAGTCTTAAGAGCCAGCAAGAAGCATCTGTGGTTGCTCTTTTTAAATATAATTCTTATAACTAGTTTGGTCTACTACATTTGGTCATTACTATCTTGTAAACTGCTTTAGTGGCAAAGATAAAATCGATTGCGGAATTTTATTATAGAATCTTATATCCAAACTCACAAACGACTTATGTACTTTTGCAAGACGTAAAGCAGGAACATCGCCAATCTTTTTATAATTATGTATATTCTTATGCAATAACATTAATTTGCTTAAAATATACTGTAAAGCCAAAGTAAGAATACCTATTACCTTAAACTTCTCTCGCAGGGAATCACACGAACTTAAATTGTAAATGCCACGTATGACTTTTTTGTAATAAAAAACTTCTATCAATATCCGCGCATTTACCCTATAACAATATTCCATAAGATATAATGCTAAGTATGATACCGTTCTTTTAGAAGTTAGAATGGGACTAGTAAGATATACTTAAAAATAGATTTTGTGTAAATCTAACGAGAGAAAAAATATTACTCAAATATTACTCGTGTTTTACTCAAAGCCCGTGTTTGACATTTTTTTATAAATAATTTGTTGGTTCTTCGAGCCTGGGTGTGTATTTTTATTTAAGTATGCATTTAAAACTATATATGTATATAGTGTCCCATATATTTCCTATTAACAGTGCGATGCCGGTTCGATTAGTTTAATATAAAATTCTCACCTCATTAGCGGGTAGCGTGACGCGGTAGGCCGGTATCCTATGACCCCACCAGAGCTGCCTCGAGATGCACCAATCCCTGATGTTCTCCATCCAGTGGTACCAGATCTTCTCGTGCACGTCGGGGATGATTTTCAGTTCACCAGTCTTAACAGCCTTTATCGCTTCCGCGGCCATGTTGTCACAGCGAATGTACCTTCGAGGTTATATCGACTTGTAAGCGACTATTTATATGTAGGGCCAAGTTAATATTACGATAGACTATATCGAATCTTTCAGAATACTTAGAGAATAAGATTGACCTTGGTCTTATACTTTCGTAGAATTTGATCGCGGCCTTAAAACGCGCGCGCCGATTTTTACCTGACCTCGAGTACTTCCCCAAAATTAATTCTACTTTTATGTAAAAAGCGGGATTCTTGAGCATTGAATTGGAATTTAAAGGGCTGAAGAGATCGAAAAACGAAAACGGCGAATATACGGAATTTTGGACTCAAGCAAATTGTATACGGGAAGATCATTTCAGGTGAATATATTTTTTAATTTAATTTGCAATTCATTGTTTATTTAAAAGCATCGCTTACTTAGCAGCGACATTTCATTCGAACTTCAGTTCTTCTCGATGCGAGCAATTTTCTGAATCAACAGTAGAGTTGACGATTCAAAAGCATTTTTGAATCGTCAAAAAAAACCAATATTGTTACGAATATGCGAAGAGAGTTCGTAAAGCACTTCTCATAGAGTTCAAATTGGAAAAGAGTTCTTAAGCTTTATTTCATACAGTTCAAATTCGCTTGACGATCATTTTCTGGAACATTCAAGTTGTTTACGTATCGTGTTTTGTATCTCCGCTATGACCCATATCGAGCACCTGGTTATTAAGGTTGCGAATAGCGATCAAGAGCGAATTAAGGGGCGAAAATTCAAATATAAATGAAATAATAGCCATCTTAGCTTAGTTATTGGACTGCATATAGTGACTTAATTAAGCTTTTTAACGAGTCAATATTTTCATCCAAATCCACGAACCTCTATACTTGACAATATATTTGATTAATATCGAAATGAACATTTTGAATGAAACTGAATAAATAAATAACATACCATTGCGGTTTGAGCATGGGCTCAACGACATCCTTCGAGCGGCTGCAGAGCGGCACCACCATAGCGTGGTCCTTGGTCTCTTTGTATAACTTGGCATGATCCAACGTTTTTATTATCTCACGACGGACGTCGAAACGTTTCTTTCCCTGAAATTAATGTTATAATTTTAGGGAACTTTAAATAGGTAAAGTAAAGTAAGTAAGTAACGGCTATACATCCCTTATAGTATCCCTTTTAGGGATAAGTCCGCCATTGTACGTATGCTATTCTTCTCTGTCTTTTTTTATATTATTCTGTACAATAAAGAGATAAATAAATAAATAAATAACGTTCCGTAAATATATTACTTGTGGGGAATAGACCTCCTCTCTCCGTTTTTTGGAGAGAAGGGTTGGAGTTAAGACCTACCACGCTGCTTCAATGCGGATTGGTAGGTTACACATATCCCTAGAATTCTCTAGAGATATGCAGGTTTCCTCACGATGTTTTCCTTCACCGATAAGTGTGTGATAAATTGGATTTATCAATTAGATACATAAGTTTTAATAGAAAAACTCATTGGTGCCTGTCGGGTTTCAACCGGACTCTCTAGAGAGTCGCACGGTGTCACCACTGGGCTATCACAGCGTACTTTAAATAAACAGATCCAAAATTACCTCTTAATTTGAACTGTTTATTTGTATCTGTATGAAAGTAATAATAAAATTATTTTGCTATAATCCGCGATACAGTAAATAGGAAAAATATATAGTGCTATATGTATAGTGGACTATTCATTTTTTCATACCCGATACATGCAGGATTCGTAAAAACACATGCACAAACCTCCACCACTACCACCTCAATACACAAGCACTACACACGTTCACTTTATCGCTTTGCGATTTTGTCGTGGAGTCTAGCTCCTGATGATGCTTAAGTTGCGGGGCGAAACGATTGTTGAGTTTGTGATAGTGAACGTGTGTAGTGCTTGTGTATTGTGGTCGTAGTGGTGGTGTGTGAATCACATCTTTACCATACAACTTTGAAACTTTATACATAATATTGTAGACTTCAAACCATAGGGTATATAGTACGGATATATCTGTACTGTACTGCATAGGGTTTAAGAATTACATTTATTTGAATTAATAAATTTAGTTTAGTTTAAGTTAATAATATATTTTTCATTATATTAAATCATTAATAATTTTAGCAGTAGCAGTAACTATTTATTTATAAACTTTATAGTACATCACAGAGAAAAACATACAAGACAGAAAAAAACAGCAAAAAAAAGAAAACAACCATAATAGTCAATAGCAGATGGGGCTAGACGAAAAGCTTTTTATATTGCTACGAACATGCGAATAGAGGTCGTAATGTTTATGCCATAGAGTTTAAATTCGCTTAACATTCGACGTGCATCAAATCATGTTTATCGGTAAACATGTTTACGATCTTTTCAAGGTCTCACGAATGTTTTAGAAATCGGTTCGTTCGATATATAAGCAGACGTATCGTGCGCCTCGACATTCAGTTTGTGAATAGCGATCAAGAGCGAATGAAAAAGTGAAAATAAAAGTGAAATAGAAGTGACCTCGGCATTCTAATTGGACAACGGACTATGTAGAAACTGTAAGTAGTAAGTTTGCAGTAAAAAATTGAATAAAGTGTTTTTAACAAGTCACCAGGTATTTTCATCCAAATCCACGAACCTTTGTACGTAACAATATCATGGTCACTAAATGATTGGTGATTCCATCCATGTCTACTATATAGTAGTTGTAGTAGTAGCGTAGTCATCATCCTCCTGCCCTTATCCCACTCTAGATGGGGTCGGCACAACATGTTACAAACATGTTGTCACAAGATTTGGCTACGTATCGTACGACCGGCCGCCTGCCTGACGTCAACTTACCTTAGTCGCCTTTTGCGACACCTCGTTAAGAAATTAGGGTGGACTATTCTATGCTGCCGGATACCACACGGCGGTTGTAGTAGTAATGTAGAATAAATATAATACTTACTGCAAACGGTCCGCAGTTCTCCAACATCCTTCCTTCATCATCAAATATTGTGATGAAGGGCAAATTGTGCCGTTTCCCGATCTCGTAGTCGTTCGGATCGTGCGCCGGAGTTATTTTAACGGCCCCTAAGTTCAAATTCAAAATGTCAGTATCATTAAATAGTTGTCGTTTTGTGAATCGTCAACAATACGATGTCCTAGTTTTCTGACGTCGGTCTTTCGTGGCTTCTCACCCCCTTTCCGACGTCGTAATGACTAATCAAAGTCATCCCATCAGCAATCCACTACGCGTCGCCCTAAGCCGTGATCCGGCCTCACAAGAGGCAGCCTTACGACGACCGTCCCTGACGCTAGCAGAGCTTCTACGCTCTACTCTGAATTTCGCAACCTCGACGATGCTTCTGCTCTCGCCCGTCCCGCTTGGTTACGCCGTAAAAACCATTAAGGCTAACAGCATACAGTCAGTTCGAGAAAAAAAATCACTCTACTGCTTGTTAAATCAATTGCTTTCACAGAAAAATGTTTTTTTTCTCCTATATGTAAGACCAGTACATACACTTAAATTGTTATTTAATCAATTTAGCTTCAAAAAATGATGATACAGCCTGAAAAACTCATGACGAGTTTAGAGTACTTATGTTAATAGTCAAAAATATCAACCTGTTCCAAAGTTCATGTCGACGTAATCGTCCGCGATTATTGGGAGCTTCCTTTTTAATATCGGATGGAGAAGATTTTTACCGATCAGGTGTTTGTATCTAAAAATATTAGAAGTTAAATGAAAGTATACAAGATAATACAAAAATAATTAGTATGTTTTCTATCATCTATGTGTGTAAGAGACCCATATATTTATTTATTTCTTTATATATCTATAACACAAATTCCAAATTTCATTTATTAAAGTATAAAATTTGGGGATAGACAACTGCTTGTGATTGTTATACATATTGTTACGAACTTGCGATAAGAGTTCGTAATGTATATGTCATAGAGTTCAAATTGGTTGAGGGTAGTTTACGGACATAGCAAAAGAGTTCTTAAGCAAAATTGCATATAGTTTAAATTCGCTTGACGGTAATTCTCTGGAACATTCACTTTGTTTACGAATTGTATTCCGTATTCCCGCTACAAATCGCGAACAGTTGCGAACATTCTCGAAATCGGTTTGTTCTATATATAAGCGGTCGTATCGTGCGCCTCGACGTTCAGTCTGCGAATAGCGACCAAGGGTGAATTACGAAGGGACAATAAAAGTGAAATAATAAAGATCTCGGATTTCTTATTGGATAACAGACTGTTTAGAGACTATAAGAACTAAGTTTAGTATAGTGAAAAGCCGAGTAAAGTGTTTTTAACGTGTCACCAGTATTTTCATACAAATTCACGAACCTCTGTACGTAACAATATTTATATTTTATTAATTCTATACTGACATTACCTGGTATCTTCGGGGTGCACAGCTACAGCTACATCACCAAGCATCGTTTCCACTCGTGTGGTAGCTACCACTATTTCCTCATCAGAATTTTCAACCCGATAAGCAAACAGTACAAGTACACCAAATTCTACCTGAAACGTAGGTTATTTTAAATAATTTATAGAAGGTGTTACTCATGTGAACAAAGAGAGTGTTGAATATGAATGTGGATGGATGTGTGACTAGGGGGAGGCCTAAAAAGAGATTGTTGGAGAAAAGTGCTGTTACACGCTGTGATGACCCAGCGGTGAGACCGTGCAACTCTTTCGAGGGGGTCACGACTTTAAATAGTATAACATTCTTTAATAAAATTCCGAAATCAATTTTGGCCATGCCATAACAGCAGTTTAAAAACACTGTTAAAAAGAGGCTAATACAGAAAGCCTTCTATACTGTTGAAGATTACTTACGGCCGAAATTAATAATGTATCCGTAATCCAAGATTGATTTCGATCTTCGATCATTGTCGATCTATGGATCGATCTCCGATCCGCGTGCCAATAACAATATTGACAATCGACAATCTACAGATTTCTTGCGTAATCTTTAGATATCTTCAAATCTTTTTCCTCCTGATCATTCCGCTTTACACAATAATTAAAATTGTTTTCATGCTATATTTATAATAATTAAATTAATAAATGACTTCAAATAGTTTAATTTTTGATAATAACCTAACTTTTAATCATATAAAGCCTTTTTTCTTTTCAAAAAGAACCGATTTTGTTACAAATAACAGTAGAAATTTCTTTATATTTAGAAATGGAACGTTACGATTTCGTGGCTCTCAGGTTAGTAATAATGTGGGTTGGAGTAGAAAAAACAATTAATAATTAATCGATTTTGCCTTTAAAATAAATCGAGTTTTAAGAAATCGATTAAAATAACCTATTAATAATAATTCTTACTTATGTAATTAGTTGCCTTTTTAAATAATATAATAATTAATTAGAATAAAGGCTAATCAAAGTGGACAACTACCTAACCTAACTAACTAAAGTCGAAAACGTGAATTGCTTTTAACTCAAGTTAATGGTCTCAGAAAAATTGAAAAAAATTATAAAATCAAATTTTGTAAATAGCTAATAGCACACTGGGATTCGATCTAGGTTTACGTGCGATGCAATATGCTGTTAAAAGGCGAGCATGAAGACCAGTGCGCCATAAACAGACTTTCGATTCTGTTGCAAAATATTGAACTTAACTGTCTTCGCCAACTTTAGATGTGATGAAATATACTGAAAGGTAGATTCATTACAAATAACAAGATCACCAAGTCACAATTAGGAATATTTAAGATTTTCAAATAGTATATCTAATATATTAATAACAAATGATACTATTCGTATACGTCAAAAAGAAAAACAACAAGACAAGCGTAACAATCGTAAATTTTGTAGTTTGACTACATTGGTTTCATCCGACAATGCATATCTTATCTTTAAGAAAAGAAAAGAGAGTTAAAACAAAAAGAACAAAGGAACATAATGAAAATTGAAAATAATAATATATGTAATATATTTATAATATATACATATAAATATATATATATATAATAACAATAATAAAGGAAATAATATTCTCCTGTGTCATTTTAGACATAAAATCCGTAAACAAGTTTCGAAATCCCCCGAAATTGTAAGATCGCGATTACAGATTAAAATACCTATCTAAACAAACATCGAACGCAACAGATATGTTATTGGCACGCTCAAACCGTCATTTTCGAACAGAGGGCAATCTTCAATCTGAGATTTGTCCTCCCATAGATTGATCGGTTTGACGGATTGAGATTCTAGATTCCAGATTGTTTATTAACACACTTTATTGGTAATCTAGGGATTATGGCCGATCTAAAATCTGCAGATTTTGGATTAGATCGATTATTGGTTTCGGCCGTTAGATGATAAGGATGTGTGGATATAGGTGCACTTCTACCTTGTACAAGATAGTAATAAATAAATGTAACTAGTTTTAAGATTTATATTTTAAAAAGAGCAACCGCCAAATTTCTTGCTGGTTCTTCTCGGTAGGAACAGCTATCCGAACCAGCAGTAAGGTAGACGATTCAAAAGCACTTGTATACAAGTTTACTTGAATCTATACTAATATTATAAAGAGGAAAGATTTGTATGTTTGTTTGTTTGTATGTATGTTTGTTACGTTTTCACGTAGAAACTACTGGACCGATTTCAAAAATTATTTCACCATTGGAAAGCTGTTTTTTCACTGAGCAACATAGGCTATATGTCATTTTCAAAAAAAAATAGGGATCCCTAATAAAATTGCATTAAGTTGGGAAAAATTTTGTCGTAAACATCTTTCAACGCGTGCGCTGCGGAAACTATTGATGATAGACCAAAAAAATGTTCTACAGTATTATAGAACGTATCAATATCCACAAAAAAGTCCGCGACACTATATGTCTAACTATTATAGTTATGCCAATATAACTACTTCTTTACATTGTAAAAGTTGGTAAAAGTGCCGACAATAATCAAACCATTTTATTCATATCTCTGTATTAATCCTTATCCCATTAAATGATATTTTATTAATAACTGTTTCAATACCTGTAAAATACTTTTTAAATTATTAAAATCCGACATCCCAATCAAAAGATATTACGAATTTAAAAATGTAAATCGAAAGCAAATAATACCATAACAAATTCATTGTAGCGACCGTTATCGCAGGGCCTGCATTTGGTGAGTTAGCTCTTATTCCAAGAACACTAATGTTACCCATTTTGTTATAATTAAATCTATATCTATAAAAATATCTATATCTATATCTTCTATACTCTATACTAATATTCTGAAGATATGTGTGTATGTGTGTATGTTTGTAATGTTTTCACGCAAAAAATAATAAACCGATTTCAAAAATTCTTTCACCATTCGAAAGCTGTTTCTTCACTGAGCGACAAAGGCTACTTATTAGCAATGCGGTGGGTCTTAGCTCAATCCCTTCTCTCCCAAAAAAAAACGAAGAGAGGCCTATGCACAGCAGTAGGATAGTACCAGGTCGTTACTTTACTTTACTATTTTATCTAAATGAGCATCGATGTGTTTTGGTGTTGAAATGTCTTTTAGAAAAACTCAATACCCTCTTAATAAGTCCGCTATAGCCCGCAATTTTCTTCAGTTTTTGTTCGAACTTTTCCAGTGCAAATTCATCTTCTGTTAAAAATTTATCACATGGTTTTTGGTAAAGGAAAACATTGTGAGAATACCTGCATAACTCTAGAGAAATTTAGGGATGTGTAACCTACAAATCCACATTGGAGCACCATGGTAGGTCTTAGCTTTAACCCTTCTCCCCTAAAACGGAGAGAGGAGGCTTATGCCCAGCAGTGGGATAGTTACAGATCGTTAGAAGAACTGTTACATGTATGATGAAAGAATCTTACCTTAGTTAGTGTCTTATAACAGAAAAAATGTGGCAAATATAACAGGTATTAATACTGAGCACTGCCTGTTAAACAAATACCTATTGTTCAATTCAATAATGAGAATAAAGGAAGATTCAGCATGCCCAGAGTGTGGACAGGAAGAAACCTTATAGCTAAGTGACTCATGTATTCGCTGGTAAGATGGGAGACAATAGAAATAAGGAAGAAATTATATTTGCCGACCTGACACATATATCCTTCAGGGATATTATCAGGTTTGTAAAAGTGACTGGTAGGTTTGAGCAGGTGACATTGCCGGGAAAGCAGTGAAACCCACGTCCCAAAATGGGGAAATGGGTGGAAGAGTCCAGAATTGGAGCTGAGCACTCGTCCTGCTTCAACAGGCATCCTCATACCTAGATAGAGATTACCTTACTATCGTAGCCAGGGATAGTCAGCATGGTCCTTCCAGCCAACTCCACCTTGTCCACTTCAATATCAGAAATAGCACTCTTTAACGTACACGACCAGTTAACGAGTCGGTTGGCTCGGTATATATCTCCGGAGTCATGCAGGCGTATGAAGGCTTCATTGACGGCTCTACACATGGACGGATCCATTGTGAAACGCACGCGAGTCCAGTCTAAAGAGGAACCCAGCGAACGTAACTGTTCGTAAATTCTGCCGCCTTTACTGTGAATAAAAAAGAAGTTAACTAAACAATTTTTTGTAGTAATTTGATTGTGCCAAAATGGACTAGGCTTCCTGAAAATAAAAAGATCTGGTCACAGTTGGAGGAGGCAACTTTTGCAACTTTGTCTGTAGACAAACAGGCATAATTGTTGAAAATCACATTCTTGTTTTAAATCAAAGTCTCTAACAAATGTCCGAATAAAAGTAAAGTAAGTAAGGCTTAAATAAATAAAATTTGATTGTTGCTTGGATGTGTTTCGAAGCTAAAGTAAGGCGATAGGCCACATAATGCGGAGTACCGGTTTGAGGTCTTAAGGAGAATGGTGACCCCGCACTAGAAAATGCAGCGTCGGTAGATCCTCTACGAGGTGGATTGATGACGTCAGCAAGGTTGCTGAGAGCCGCTAGATCCAAGCGGCACAGAATCGTGTGGTGTGGAGATCCCGTGAAGAGGCCTACGTCCAGCACTGGATGTCCATCAGTTGAATGAGAATTCGGTTAAATGAGAGAGAGATAGAGGGAGCCAGAGATAGAGAGAGCGAGAGAGAGGGAGGGAGAGAGAGATAGAGACAGCGAGAGAGAAAGAGAGCGAGAGAGGGAGGGTGTTTGGAAGTGACTCAAATTGAGAAAAGTGACACACATTACAGGTTTTATCTCGTTTGATTGTGCCAAAATGGACTAGGCTTTCTGAAAATAAAAGGATCTGGTCACAGTTAGAGGAGGCAACTTTTGCAACTTTGTAGACAAACAAATATAATTGTTGAAAAATAACATTCTTGTTTTAAATCAAAGTCTCTAACAAATGTCCGAATAAAGGCTTAAATAAATAAAATTTGATTGTTGCTTGGATGTGTTTCGAAGCTAAAGTGGCGATAGGCCACATAATGCGGAGAACCGGTGTGAGGTCTTAAGGTGTTAGAATGGCAACCCCACACTAGAAAACGCAGCGTCGGTAGATCCCCTACGAGGTGGACTGATGACCTCAACAAGGTTGCTGAGAGCCGCTAGATCCAAGCGGCACAGAATCGTGTGGTGTGGAGATTCCGTGAAGAGACCTACGTCCAGCACTGGATGTCCATCAGTTGAATGAGAATTCGGTTAAATGAGAGAGAGATAGAGGGAGCGAGAGATAGAGAGAGCGAGAGAGAGATAGAGACAGCGAGAGAGAAAGAGAGAGCGAGAGAGAGGGAGGGTGTTTGGAAGTGACTCAAATTGAGAAAAAGTGACACACATTACAGGTTTTATCTCGTTGTTATCGTAAAAAACACGTTTCATATATTTTTACAAGCTTGAAAAAATTAATTATAATTATTTATATATGGTAAGTACATAATTTTGTTTATTTTAACATTTACATTGATGTGTATATAAAACATTGCATTGCAAAACATTAAATTGCATTGTTTCTAAAACTTATATGAACACGCATGTTTAATAAACTTGCTCAATCTTCCATTCGCAGGCACGTTTAATAAACTTATGTTATGTGAAAACTTACTCGTTCTTCCATTCCCAGACACGTTTAATAAACTCTTCTCTACCTAATTCGTGGCGAGTCATTTTCTCTTCCCTCCACAGCTTTTTTTCGACCACGACCTGCGTGGCGATTCCTGCGTGATCGCAACCGGGGTTCCAAAGTGTGGTGCGCCCATTCATCCTGATATACGGTTAAAATAAGAAGAAATTCTTTAGTACACACAAAATTACACAGAAAAGAAACATAATAAAATGTGTATGGGCGGCGGAGCTGTGATAGCCTAGCGGTGAGACCGTGCGACTCTTTCGAGGGGAACACGAGTTCAAACCCGGGCACGCACCAATGAGTTTTTCTATTAAAACTCATGTGTCAAGTTGGTAATTGCAATAATCCAGCGTGTTTGGAAAATAAGCAATTCATCAAATTTTTTGCACAGATCAAAAATGTTTGTCATCAAGAAGGGTTTCAGTAAACATCTATAGATAGAGGGCGCACTAGATTTACAAGATTAGGGACACAATTACCTCAAAATTAATGAAAATAATATGTCACTATAAATCGCAACAAAATTATATTATGGACCTCTGCAAAATAACCTCTAGTTCTATAAATTATTTGGAATAATTACTAATATTATGTAATTGTCTAAATATAGCAATATTCATGGAATTAGGTAAAACAGCAACTTACACACTTGCATTGCATGCATTACATTCATAGCTGTGATAGGCCAAAATGCAAAGCATAGTGAAAAAGTTAGATGATTTTAAAAAATTATGACTACCTTCAAAATATGTTTTTGAAAATTTAATTTGGGTTGTCAATAGATCTACTATAACTAACTAAGGACTAAGGTTATCCATCCTTTATGGGATACCTTGTTTATACATACCTATGCCACCTTGTTATAGCATCTTCTACTGCATTTGTTAGAGCATGTCCAAGATGCAAGGTCCCAGTGACATTTGGAGGTGGTATTACCATCACAAAACTTCCTTTAGAATTCGGTTCCAGTACTGATTTCCTCTAAAATAAATTATAATTTAACGAAAGACAACAGAAACAAATTATATTTGACTTTTTGTTGAATTTTCTTGTGCAAATCATAACCACACTGTATTTGCCAAATTAATAAATCTTCTCAACTGATGTGTTTCACGCAGACTACTTTGATAAATAAAAAATATTTGCAAACTCTTGTCTGCTAAAACAAGTACAGAATATAATCTACTCACACCATACTCAGGTTTGAAAAATCCTTGTTTCTCCCACCAAGCATACCATGCAGCCTCCACATATAAAGGACTGTATGCATCAGGCATTACACCAGAGATATCTTTTTTGTCCCCCAGTGCTGTTTCAATGGTATACACAGCACTCTCCTTTGTTTCTTTTGCCTTTTTCTGAGAAAAAAATATGCTGTTACACTTCTTTTTTCTACAAAAATCACAGCTATAGGAGAGTTAAAATAATAAGGTACATTATACTTTAACAATAATTATTAAAGTGTGGACTTCCGGTTGTGAGAAACATATTTTTCCAGACAGCAGTCTCAAATGAGAATTTGTTATAAATGTTTCCACTTTTAGCATCATTAAATAAAGGTTTTTTTAAATCAATATTGTGAATAAACCCTGCATTTTGTACATGATGTAATGTTTTAAATAATGCAAGTAATATACCTTTCACTAAAGTGCGATTCTCAATTGTATCAAACACAAATATATCTTTATTTTTGTTTTTTTACAAGAACAGTTGGAGGTGACAAAACCAAAATTTCAGAAAAGGTGATGGATAAAACATTACCTCAGGCTTATCTTTTTGTACAGCTGGTGCTGAACTCTTCTTGTCTAATTTTGCCTTCAGTTTCTCCAACTTAGCTGCTTTTTTCGCTTCTTTCTCAAGTTGCTTTGCAGTTTTTTCTTGCAGCTGATCTGAAGAACCATTTTGGGGTTCGCTGTCAGTCATGTTCTGTTGAAATTTATAAATCCGTAAATATTTCGAACCCCTACAATATGATCAAATTCAGGGCAGTTTTACTACGGGCGCCAATACAAGAGTTCTTGCATCCCTCTTGCACATGCACGTTTTTATGAATGAATCGTATGAAAATAGTCTCAGCTGCATCTCGCTCCACTCCGCCATACATATTAATTACGCACTCATTCTTATTTTGACAGTGTATAATATAACAAGAAAATTTATCAATGAAAGTATGGGAGCCATTTTAAATTTTTTAAACTTCCCGTTGAAAACTTTAACTACTTTAATTTTAACAAAAATTGATAATTTTATTTTAATTTAGTTAGAAATATACTTAAAACAAATATTGCTTATTACAATTTAAATGTATAAAGTCTTATTTCACTAATATCTGTTGAGATATTTCTTAAATATGTACTAATGAAATAAAATTGTGTGTTAACACGTGGAAAAACAATACGAAGAGGATTTACTTAATTTTAATGTAAGTATTGAGTTTTAATGAATTTTGTGCATTTCTATAATAGTAAGAGCATTCTTAAAATTTATATTCTCACATTCTAAATATAATAACCTAATTCCTTGCAAGCTGAAATTGTATTTCAAAAGTATTACTACAGTAAAATTTTTAACAACTGTTTGATTCAATTATCGTAATATGAAAATTGCGCGGTTGATAGCAAAATAATTTTATTATTACTGTTGTACGTTACGCACATTAATTTAGATTGACGAATTACCTATATTAAATATTAATATATTATGTCCTGCAATTTTATATTAAAGGGTCTAGTGGTCTTGTTGCTCTATAAACGATCAATAATGTAGCATTAAAGTCTTAAGTTAGTTTATTAGAAGCTGTTTTAAATGGTTTTAAGGGTGAATATTAGTTATTAATAATGTGAACAGAATTAAAATGGTTTTGAAAAATGGACTTCGCTGTCATAGCATAAAATGTAAAAATATTTTCAGTTCCGCTTGCTCATTGGAAATCATTGTGTACCTCTTATACCTTAATTTTATAGATAGCTTAGAAACCAATACTTGTGAACTGTGTGAACATAAAGTTACATTCTTTACAGTATTTTTTATTGAAGTAACATGTAATATATTAACATGTAATTTAAAACTTATTGTCAGGTTTTTAAAAATGACACTCAGATAAAAAACTAGTAAATAGTATAATAGAGAAAGTTTATTCTGTATAAAGTAATAGAGTATATTGCTTTATATAAAACTATTGTTGGTTTGTAATTAAAAAGCCAAAGCAAATTTTAAGACTGTTTAAACAGATGTACAGAAAGTCAAATCCCAGGATTCTTGAATCAATTGCATATTCTGTAATATATAAGCAACTCAAAATAAATTTATGTAATTTTTGTCTAAATTTGATTATCACATGATCTGATTTGTGGTTTAAGATATATTTACATTTACAGTGCTGATAAACAATATAGTGCTATGTGTAGTGAATGAAAGAATAATAGCAATTTAGAAAGACTGTTCAATAATACTACAAAAGAATAATTATTTTGTTTAATTAATCACTTATATATGCTACTGTTTGTACTTAACAGAATTTATTCTCAATTTTACCAAAAATATTTTCAGAAATTTAAGACTAGACTGTATGACTAAAGGCTATAAATATATACAGTTATATTTGTGAAAAAGATGACACTCAAGCTACCTACCTAATCTTATCTAACAATTTCTACACATACCTGCGACAACAAGATTAAGTATGTAAGTCTTTTTTTTATTACAAATCATTCAAGTAATAACTTTAACCCTTTGACTGACAAGAAGCAGGAGGGTGTACTAATTTTTTACCTAAATTTTTAGATCATGTTATTACTATATGTATAATAATTATACTTATAATTGATATACCAATTTCTTTGTTATAAAATTCCCCATTGAATACAATAAATCATTTTATAATAACTTTTTTTGCTGGTGATGAAAACATTTGGATTTTTCAATCCCCCCCCCCATATTTGGAGGGGTTAAATATAATTTTAAGTAAATTTCTGCTCTGGCTTCTAGGGGAAATATTATTATTTCTAGTTATTTGTCGCATATCTATTTCTCTCAAGTCTTTAGCTCAGTCTGTTTTTTACTCCTAATATTGTGGCATATGTTAACACTTTACACCCATAGCACTTTTATGTACTCTTAGTTTTTAAATACTGTGTTTATGTTAAGAAAATAATGAGTACATATAAATTACAGATCAAAGAAACTGGCTTGTCCCTACAACTCCTTCAAAACATTTAATGATATAGTTTATTCAGTTTCTCGACTTAAACTCAAGTTTACTTTATCCAAAGGAACTTAGAGGATTTTTAAATCGCTAATTTAAACTTTAATTTGGAAAATTGCTTCTACCAAGAAGAACAAGCATGAAACCTGGTGATTGATATCTTCAATGTTTTAATTCTAATACTTTATGTTTCATCATAGATATCCTGTGCAAGATGAGCTTACATTTTAGACCAAGTATGTTTATCATTTATATAGTATACTAGCCATCCCGTTTCACATTGCTGTGACTCAGTCTGGTTTCGAACTCCTCTCAAAATTAAATTCTCATTGACCATTTAAAAACTATGACTCTGATTGCCACCAAACTTTACAGAATTATGCTCTGGGTTAATCTAACGATTATCTGAAAATATAATTAACATTGGTCCAGCCCTTTCTGATTCTATAAGGAACATACAGACAAACATTTATTTTTACATATATATAGATTACTATATATGAAGTGGCCTTTTTGAGTAAAATCTTTTATAGTAAAATTAATGGTAATGTCCCTCAATTTTATTAGAAACATTTATCTAAATGTAATATCTGTTTTAATATTTTTCTATGGTGTTAGGCAGGGACCTCAAAGCTGAATCTTTTTTTTATTCGACATACTAATATTATAAAATTTAATCTTAAAATAAAATATACAAAATTGTTAAAACATTTCCTTTCATAATAATATTTATTATGTGTTCATTGAATCGAATCTTAACCAATATCAGTTATATCCTATGTTTAAAGTATTTATTTATTGATAGTTTAATATTTTTTCTGTAAGAGAAAATATATTATAGACAATTTTTAATTCTTTAATAATAATAATAAAATTGAGTTACGGCTGACGGACAACTGGTAGATATACTACATATATAATTTTAAATGCATATTTAAATACAAATATATACCCAGGCTCGAAGAACCAACAAATTGTTTATAAAAGATGTTGGCCTTCGGATGGAATCGAACCCGCGACCAGCGGAACTGAAGGCGGGGTCACTACCCACTGCGCCAAAGGGCCAGTCAAATATAAAGTTATTTCGATACTATCGATGTTCCATGTTTATTGAAATCTTTGTGTAATATTTTTCAGACCAACCTTGTAATTGCCAAAGAGAGTACTCAGTGGGATGACATCCTAGGCTATATATGCTGATGCTTTGTGGGATGAAGCAAATGATTAGCCCAATTTTTATGACAAGATGAAGGCAAGTAAATATTAATTCAATGCCTGTATGTCTGTCTGGCTATTTCACTTTCACTTAAAATTAGGTATATCTGAAACTGATATATATAGTGGGCCATTCGATTTGAGATATAATAAAATACTGTATAAATCAATTATTTCTCTTTTAGAGTGATATAAGAACAGATGTAAAGATATGTTAGTGATAATTATTCTAACTTTTTTTTGTCATGTGACAATGATGCTGCGTTACAGTATTTGGAAAGCTTCTTATTTAAAACCTGGTTTGCTAACAGTACATAATCAAAGATATTTAAGTTACAAAGAGACACAGATATACCTACTATTTTATTAATTTTAAAATATACTGCTGCCATTTGTAGGAAGGATCTGCCAAATACCAATTGGATGCTTTGGACTCGGTGAATCGACGTGCCAGGAACTCATAGGTGATGAGACCCTGACAAATGCCAAATTGCAGAGTCCGCAACACCGGCACAGAGTTGCCTGTTTATCGGTTTTCTACAAGATATATTTCGGAGAGTGTGCCCAGGTACTTCATGAACTTATTTCACCTTCGCCGTTAAATCATCGCACCGCTAGGCACCAGGAGAAGTTCCACCCTTATGTCATCGACATTCCACGAAGACGCACACAACGCTTCGCTTCGTCTTTTTTGTTGCACACAGCAAGGGAATGGAATTCTCTCCTGGCATCTATCTTTCCCAATACTTACAATATGGGTACCTTTAAGGCAAGAGTGAATAGGCATCTTCTAGGTAAGCGCGCTCCATCTTAAACTGTATCATTGCTTACCATTAGGCATGATTACAGTCAAGCGCTCGCCTATTTAACAACAAAAAAATATATATATTTATAGTGTCTATATAAAACTGGCAAAGTAAGACATCTAGACATCACTTGTAGAGATTTTACCTAGATATCAGAACTCTAGACACAGTCAAGTCTGTTAGTTAAAGACCAATATAAAAATATTTTGAGGACACTATTTAAGAGCAGGAATATATTTTATAGAATCTATCTTTCTGTCTGTTATTTGTTAAAGCATCACACACAATACACAACAATTGAAGCTTATATACTAACAGATAGGGTTAAAAAGTTCAATTTTCTTTCAGGAACAGGAAAATATTATATATATTTTTAGGAGTGTTCTAATGTACACAAGCCACTCTCTATTTATTTATTAAATAAAACTCACAAAATAGACATTTATAACTCGCTGTAACATTAAGTATGCAAGCAACCCTGTTATTCTTATGAGAACAGGATAAAATACAGATCGTAATTCTAATTATTATAAAATGTCTAATTAAAGTTCTTGGTTTATTTAAATAATACTAGATTAATAATATTGGTACAGTTTATAATAACAAATTGTATATTTAAACATTTCTATTATAATACTTTATTTCCTGTAAATTTTCTAAGATTAAGAATAATTTTCATAAAAGGAAAATTCTTAATTGTTATATGTAGTATTTATTTCTACATAAAATTGCGCAAGTTTATTATTGTTTTGCATCTACCAAAATATTGTCAATTCTATATGCCAAGATTGTCTGTAAGATTGCTTTTGCAATCACTATTTTTAGTATCATAACATTATTTAAACAATACATATGGATTACAGGATCAGTAGCTGCACAATCCTACGCCGGGAAGTATCTACCAGCCACATGATGCAGATGAAGATATATGAAGAGCTTCAGTTGGATCACAATTATTTAGCACCAATATTAATAATAATTTGGCATAAAATACCTGTTCTGATTATAGTAGTGGACATCTAAAATTTCTCTTTGTCAGTAAATTCAAACCATTCTGAATTTTGAAGTTCAGCTGTAAAAGTCAGAGTCAATGCGATTCGATGCTTGAGACTCAAGAAAAAGCAAACCAATGTCTATAAAATTGTATTCATAATATTCAAATTGACAAACAATATAAAGTTTGAAGGATGTTAACTAGGAGCCCATGGATTTTTTCTCATAATCATAGATAAGGTAGCTGACACACTAGCACTGATCGTAATTTTGTTGTTTTGTTAGTTTAAAACATTATTGGTTAATAATATTAGTACCAGTAAATCTTTGTATGCTAATGTGCCGATGATAGTGATAAAATGTTAGGAATTCTCAGTGATAGGCAGAAGTTTGATAGTTACAGAACCTAATATTCCATCAGAAATATGTTCCAAATCTAATCCGTATATTTCCGGTGCGGTACATCGATATATCGCAAAAAATTATATTTTGAGACTGGTTGATTGAGATCTTTTGAAATGGGTTTATAGTTTTTGTTGCTAAGGAAAATGTATAAAAATTGTTATAGTTTGAAACGACGGCCTAATATTGAACCATGAGTTCTTCTTGTGTTGGTGCTGAATAGAATGTGTACTTTAACATTTATTCCTATTCCGATAGACGTGTTTTTTAATAGTGCCACTATTGCATTCCACAAGCGATATATTTCTTTGAATGAAAAATCTGAATTTTGTAAATTTTGAAATTTTTATAAGTACGCTGTTTTCTAATAAAATTGAAAGATTTGATTAAATTGCTTTAATAAAAAATAGAGAATATATTGCCAGTGACATCACATGTGTGAAATTATATTATCCATCACAGAAACTTATGTCTTTTGAACAGTATTATATATGTTTAAGAAAAGACTTATTAAGTCAACGATTTGTTTAGTCTACTTGAAAAATTATATTATTATTTTTACTAGAAGAATTTACAGATAGCTGAAAAAAGGGAATTGAAATGTAAATTTTTTATCAGAAGTAGGGTTATTTGAAATACATGAGGCAAAAGTAGCAAACTGAAATTCCTATTCTTAACATTTGTAAAGCGATATAGTTTTCTTGTTGGATAAATTTTATTATTTTTATATTCCATAAGTAGATACTTCACTTAATGTAAACAAACAAAACCATGTCATTACAATAATATAATTGACAAATGAAGAAATACAAATTGAACTGAAGTTGTCAAAATAATATCTTTAATGAATATTTATTTTATAAAATTGAATATTTGTACCTTGTATTTTATATATATTTTGCCATATTAAAGTATAGCAAAACATAGATATATACGTATGTAACATAATATCAATATTCTATGAATTAACTCTGTGATACTGTAATACTTTATTAATATACTTGAAAATGTTTAAAATACTTTATGTTTAGGTTTTTATAAGTTGATATTAAATAATACTTATTTATTTGCTTCAAAGTTTTAAAAAAATATTGATAGCAATCACGCCATAATCAAATAGTGCGAAAACTATAACTAAGTTTATATATTGTTGTTATATATTAGATATTTGTATGGTTTAATGGTAAAATAATGTGTTTTGTGCCTACTACTACAAAGTACTTTTTTACATGTTTCCATTTAGTTAAATAATTTATGGAGCATACTTCGTTTAAGCGTGATAATTATTTCAAATAATACTATAATTTCGTGATTCCATTCTTTCTTAACTATGTATTAATCTCAGGTGTTAATTGATTTGATTGTAAATAATATAAGTAGAGATAAGACCCGTTCATTACCATAAGTGATATGCGATTGCACATACATTCTCACTCTAATATTAATTATAATTTACCAAAAGCGACATCTATCGTTTCAAATATTGATCTTGTAAATTGTTTCGAGTGAATGTATAAAATTCCTTTTTTTTTGTTAATAAGTTACAAATCCAATTTAAAGATACATGATCGCTTACGTGTCTATGTTTGAGGCCTGTGAAATCTCTGTTTGAATAACTTTTTGTCGGCTTATTCTGTTTTCTATGTACAAATTATATTTGTGTTTTTTTGTTATACTTTTAGCGTGTTTAGGAAAAAATTTTTTTGCATCTCTATGCGCTGTTTTTAAAACATTTTTTTTAAATTCAATAATAAATTTAATAAAGAAGTTACTAAAATATTTTGTTTTATTTAAATTTTAAGATTAATATTAGTATGTAGAAGAAAACCGGTAACTGAAATAATCGGTAACAGAAAAATACGAATCGATAAAACTTTGGAATCACTAGTTACGGTTTTAGCACAACAAGTACATCACTAATTTTACTACGAATTTACGTCATTCGTTATATATATTACGCGTAGTAAATTTCCATGTGTTAGAGAGAGTCAGAGCTGAGACTATTTCCGGATTTATGAATGAAACGGGTGAGAGGCAGATACATTTCTATGAATGACTATAATTAGTACCTATAGTACGTATCCGCACCTCCCACCATCTCCCACTCTTCCTAATATTCTAACGCGCCAAAGTATGAAACATTGTCGTCTTTATTTTAGTTAGTAGTCTATGATCAAATTTACGATCGTACGACACCCCATGCGATTTGAAATTTGAATGACGTGTGATATTGTTGGTCTGTGATGTTACAATCGAATGACATTCCACAATCCACAGTATAGAAGCAAAGATAATGAAACTTAGTCTATGGTAACTACCATGAATATACCTACTTATTTGGTTTTTTTTTTATGTGATTAGTTTCTTTTTATATTATTTATTAGTCATTCATTTCCACTTTCATCATTTATTAGTCACTTCCATCTTACATCTAATATTTTGTTGAATGATTTCTTTTTGTAAAATGTTTATTATGACAAATTAACCACAGGCTATAAACGATTACAAGTTTTGGCGCGCAAGGAAGTGGAAATAGACGCTCCGCACGCAAGCATCACGTCATGGGCCGATTTTCATTTGTGAACTAACGCCATTTTGTTTTTCGTCGCGACCGCGTTGTGCACTCCTGATTTATATTTAAAGATTTATTTATATTTAGAGTGATTGGTTGTGCTATATATCACACTTTTGTTGTTTAGATTGTAATACTCATCATGTCGGATCGTGAGGTACTATAATTATCTCGACAATTGCGGTTCGCGCCTCGTGCGCTTTGGTTTTATTTTGCCGGTTGATCTGAGTAGTCACAATTTTTTCCGGGTGGTTTCAGAGAAGCCGCTCGAGGACTCGCAACGGGTCCCGAGAGCCAGCACCTAAGGTGGTGGCCATGTCACGTGGGCACAGCCGTAGCCGGTCCCGCACTCCTCCGCCACCAAAAGCGGCCAACCGAAAATATAGGAGCCCGTAAGTATATTACTCGTATTCAATTCGTATTTGTTATGCATAATTATTGTTGTATTGTATATTTTTCTAGTAAGCATGTAAAGTAGGTGGTAACATTTTGTTTATAACCTCGGCATCAAGGAAACAGTTGCGCAATTTTATACATACATCCGTAGGTATAATAAAAACATATAGGTATGTCAAATACGGCACATAAAATTGTTATAAAGTTAAATTGGTATTCACTATTCATGATTTATTCATGTAAACTTCGCTTATAAACTGTTAAACAAATATATAACAGTAATAATAGCTGATTGTTATTTATGCAGGTTCATTGTATGAATTTTACTTCTCTAAATGAACTAAAATTTTGTCGATTTAATCATAAAACTTAAATAATCAAATTCAATGTTTGGTCAATAGTGGAGCACCATTGCCATAACAACAGTTTTATCAATGTATAGATAAGCATTTTACTTTAGTGGGTGGATATTTATGGGAGTGTTCTACATATCTACATTACATGTACTGAATATTACATTATTACAATGATATGAGTGTATTATTTGATAATTGTACTGTACATATGATGAATTTATTTAAAAAAAGACTACTTCTATAGTAATAGAGATATAGACATATGATTTTAGTACAGATTGTTGTTAGAATGAAAGTAATTTGTTATGAAATTAAAGTAAGCATAATTAATTAACAAATCTAATTTACTAATCTAATCTATTTTACAATTCTATTTAATATACTAAGATAATTTTATTGTTGATTATAAAAAATTGAATTGTAAAATAGTGTACTCTTTATTGTTCTAACCAATTATGTCAAATAAAATAATAGGACATAGAATAGTTAGTTCAGGATTATTGTAATTAGATTAAAGTAAAGAAAAAATTATGTAGTTTGGTAGAATTTATATAAAAAAACCAGTTGTATAACATATGATAGTATATGTAATTTATTAGCTAATATCCAATAGATATTTTTTATGATTTTATATAGAATTTATAAATATCTTGTTCTACAATGAAATACACTTAATATTTCATATTTCAAGTTATGCTAAAATATGGCTTAAAGATCAGAATAAAGATTGACTATTAATTTTGTAAGTAATAATAGATAATTAAGAGAAAAAAGGGACTTATTTGAGACAACAAAATTCAGGAAAATGACTTTTTGTAGAAAAGCTGATAATAATTGACCAGCAGGCCTACCATGAACTCTTATAGTGACTCAATTCAAGATGTAAACTAAATTGTTTTGCTTTTTCATACTATGACTTCTCAAAGACACACACTTTAAGTCATTGCCAAATGAGCATTCGGAATGTATCCTAAAAATTTGTGAGTAAAAGAGACAAGAGTTATCTATAGTTCATATAACGTTATCATTTTCAAACATTTCTACCCCAATGCAATCCACACTTCATGGTACGAAAAGGAAGTGGCTCGGTTTAGGTACTGACTTTGAATTGAATCATTATCTGAAAGTTCATGGCTTACAGTGGTCTAGCAGTCCCAGTTTACATAATAATAACTATAATTTTGCCTACAAAAAACAATATTTTTCAGATGGTTTTATCTATAAAAAAATTTTGATTCCTCAACTCAATTACTTGTTCGGAAAGCTGATCTACTAATATGATTCATGAATACATATGTTTTTAAAAATACCTAGTTATTACTGTACCATGATTTTTCCTATTTTTTTTTACATACAGCATTTTAGTGACATCAAAGGGACAACATTGTTGACATTTCATATAGGTGCAGGTGTCCTCCTTGAGTCGTGCGCTCACTACTGAGCATCGTGATGGTCCGATTCCTTCTGCTGTAGATTAGTTCCCGCCAATTTTCCCAGTCGGCAGCGCTATGTATAGCCTCGCTCAGTCCGATGTCCAGATGTTCAGACACCTGATCCGTCCATCTTTTCCGGCTCCGACCCCTGGGTCTCTTTCCGTCTACCTTCCCAGTGACCATAGGTTTTTCGAGGTTATCACCAGGTTTTCTAGCTATATGTCCAAAATACTGGAGTATTCTCTGGAGACATATGCTAGAGAGTCTCTGTTTCACTTTCAGCTCACAGGTGCAGGTGTAGTGCTACAAAATGATGGGTTTAGATGTATAAGTGCATGCTAACATAGTCTAATGGCTGATGCTAGGTCGTCCTCCAGGTCGCGCTCGCGGTCGGGAACACCGCGCCGCGGGTACCGCGCGCGTTACTCACGTAGCCGGTCCCGCTCTTACTCGCCGCGGGGCTCCTATCGCCGCTCTCACTCGCACAGCCCTATGTCGTCCCGTAGACGACACCAAGGTGATCGGGTGAGGCTTTTGGTACAAACACATTTTTTATATTCAACAGTAGCTGAACTTCAAATGTACAACTGTTATGCTTCTTTATGTTATTTATATATTTACTACGTATTAATATATGCTTTATATTGCTTCTAACTATTTGATAAAGTAAAAACTTCCACTATAAAAAAATATACTAAAACTAAGGATGTAATTAGCACCATCAGGAAGTTGAAATGGAAATGGGCTGGCCATACAATAAGAGGAGATGAGAGGTGGTCGAAAAAATTAATGTTCTGGTATACAAAACACCAGAAAAGAAAGAGAGGCAGACCACCCCTAAGATGGGTGGATGACATTTTGACTGTGGCAGGGCCAAAATGGACTAGGCTTGCTGCAAATAGAAGTATCTGGTCACAGTTGGAGGAGGCCTTTGTCTGTAAACAAACAGACATAATTGATGGAAAAAAAAACATTCTTATTTTAAATCAGTATCTAACAAATGTCTGAATAAAGGCTTAAATAAATAAATAAAATAAAAATTGCTTCTACAAATTTTTTGTTTTCCTTACTCTGTAAAGCTGTGATGTCCAGATGTTGAATCTTATCAAGGGGTTGCGAATGCGAACACGTAACAAATTTGTATTCTTTTGTTGCGGACTCGTTAAAAAAAAACTTTATTCAGCTTTTCACTAAAAAACTAATTTTTTAGTAATACTTACAACTACTTTGCAGTCCATTGGCCAATAACAATATCGAGGTCAATATTTTTTCACTTTTATTTTCACTTCGTGATTCGCTCTTCTTGATTACTATTCGAATACTGAATCTTAAGGCGCGCGATACGATCACTTATATAGTGAACGAACCGATTCGAGAAGGTTCGCGACTGTTCGCGATTCGTAGCGCGGATTCGGAACACGATCCGTAAACAACGTCAATGGTGAATGGTCCTTGGTATTATCATTTTAGTTTTATATTGTTTTTATGGGTAAAATGATTTTTTTTTAATCTCATATGGGTTTTTTTTTAAGTCCAATATAATGTTGGATAGTAGCAAGTTGTTGCTATATGTCTTTACTTGAACATATTCTCTAACATTATTGGATAAAGAAAATAAAGAATTAAAATAAATAAAGGAAAAATATGCTCAATTATACATTCTTTAGAGGTTATGGGTTCAAATCCTAGACAGGCACAGGAAAACCAATAAGTTTTCTGTTAAAACTTATTTGCTTATTTATCATTTGTTTCTTTACTATACATATATATTTTTTAATATTTTATAATATTAATTATATTTGTGTTTGTTTGAATTTTTAAAATATTTTAATGCATGGCAGCTGCACATCCCCAGGATTAGGGATGATATAGAAACATAATATTGTATAAGTTGAAGTTCATCTACTATTTTTATAGTTTTAATAACATTAATAATAAGCTTAAGTATTTTTATATAGCATATCACTAACAATAATATAGTTGGAATAAATTTACTCAGTTTCAACATATTAAAAAATGTTTACATAGCAATAAACCCAGTTTTATTATTTGGTTAATTTAAGGGATAGTTTTTGAAACTGTTTATTTTATTGTAACTGCATTAACTTTTAAAGTAATTTAGAAAAGTTATTTTTGTAACAAATTACAAACCATAAAAAAATCACAAAAAACTCATTTAAAAAAAACTATACAATAATGACATCCATAAAATCAAATTTGTTTTTTTTTTAATCTAAAGCAACATACCAACAAAACAACATACTATACTCTCTAATTACCAAGTGTATGTTATAATATTTAAATAATAAAATCATTGTTTGCTTTTAGAATAATACAATTTTGAAACTGTATTATTCTAAAAGCACCAAAACAAAAACATTTTTTTTATAATGAGACAGCTAGAGCAATTTTTAAAACTTACCCTTAATTGATATCTAGAATTTATAACACAGCTCTAGGTGTAGGTAAGCCGCATAATCCTTTGCCTAGAATAGTTATAGGCCCCTCTACTAAAACTACATCTACTTATGAAAATCAAGTGACCAAACGAGTGTTGAGTATGAACGTGGATGGATATGTGACCAGAGGGAGGCCTAAAAAGAGATGGTTGGATTGTGTGTAGTATGACACGCATATAAAAGGAGTAGCGCCCGAGTTGACGAATGATAGAAGAGAATGAAAGAGAAAAACATGTTGTGCCGACCCCACTTGATTGGGATAAGGGTAGGAGAAAGAAAGATAGGCCCCTCTATTACTATATTGTATTCTTATTCATTTTCAAAAGCAAATTAATTGTAAATGTCATAACATCTCATCTCATCTCAAACTTTTTCTACATGAAAAATTCACTCATGCAATTCTTATTATACTTAAAATAGTTTTATTCCATACATTTGGATTATTAAAAAAAAAGATCCATGTGTTTACTGGTCCAGAGCTCTTCAAAGTGAGATAGATAGGCGAACCCCATTTAGTGCGCAAAATTTGTGTTTGAAGATTTTTTATCTATAATCATTCTTCTTAACCAGCTTGTATAGTGTCGTAATGTAAATTGATACTGCCATAATTTCGTTATTTTTTTACGTGGTTTTTCGCAAAATCTGTTTTGGCTCCAGATATTCATGTGTAAATTAGATATCTCGTAGATTCTGTATTGAATTAGTCCATCATTAAATGATTATTAGAAAAACATCTTAATCTTAACGATCGATAGGATTTAGAAATCATTCACTATATCATAATTATGTTGACACTATGAGTGTGAGCATGTCACTGCTTAAATATAAAAAATCTACAAAAGTAATAATAAAATTATTTTGTTATAATCCGCGATACAGTAAATAGAAAATTTATATAGTGTTAAATGTATAGTGGACTATCCGTATTTTCATACCCGATACGTGCAGGATTAGTAAAAACATATGCACAAACCTCCACCACTTCCACCACAATATACAAGCACTACACACGTTCACTATCAAGTCAACAATCGTTTCGCCCCGCAACCGAAGCATCATCAGGAGATAGACTTCACGACAAAATCGCAAAGCCAAACGATTGTTGAGTTTGTGATAGTGAACGTGTGTAGTGCTTGTGTATTGTAGTGGAAGTGGTGGAGGTTTGTGCATGTGTTTTTACGAATCCTGCACGGATCGGGCATGAAAATACGGATAGTCCACTATACATTTAACACTTTATATATTTTCTATTGACTGTATCGCGGATTATAGCAAAATAATTTTATTATTACTTTTGTTTTATGGATCTACGCAAAGTAACGCCTAATTCTATAAATTATATAGTTACTTTAGTTCCGAATTTGTAAAGTCAGTAGTTAGTTTTGTTAATTGTTTTATTAAATGCATAAGGAGTTTATTTGTTAAGGTCATTTTACGCATTAAATTATGTAGATATTTTTGGTTTAAATTACTGTTCAAATGAATTGACCGTAGGTATTGCATACTCAACATGTCAACTGGAAAGTAGTTTATCGATT
Organism: Morpho deidamia; assembly: GCA_947086505.1. Lineage (NCBI taxonomy): Eukaryota > Metazoa > Arthropoda > Insecta > Lepidoptera > Nymphalidae > Morpho > Morpho deidamia. The sequence continues at coordinate 15,640,925 of CAMTZC010000022.1, forward strand.
GATTTGAAATTTTCCATTAATATCTGTATAAGTATTTTTCCGCCGTGTGGTATTCGGATGAGTAGAATAGACCACCCTGATTTCTTACCGAGGTGTAGTAAAAGGCGACTAAGGTAAATTGACGTCAGCTAGGCGGCCGGTCGTAAAATTCTTTAATACATGTTGGGCCGACCCCACTTAGAGTTGAGATAGGGGCAGGAGAATGATGATTATGTATAAGTATTTTTAAAATAATTTTACTAATGTATTTTATTATTATATGTTTTAGTATACGATATGGAATATTACAAACGCTTTAAATGTCATAGCTAAATTTTATCTGCAATTGATAATTATTTTTGTTTTAGGAGTTGGCAATCAAACGCTTAAAAACAACTGTATTAAGCTGTGGTGATTTTTATCGTAATTTTCGTTTTATATCTATATATGTAAAGTATACACAACGATTATTCTATAAGTGAAGTAATCCTTTGATATTCGAGTCAAACAAAATTTCAGCTGCAACATGTGCTCTTCTGACAATCCCGATTTTACTATCGACTTATTCAGAGATAGGGTGAGTTCCTAAATTTAATAAAAATATGCTTATAGGGCCCTTCGAAGCTTAATCGTTTTATTTATATTTAAAAAGTTTTATTTTGGTTGCACACAAAAAATTAATATATATCCAAGTAACATCTTTGGTTAATGTAATCAGAGAAGTTTTACAGAAAGAAAGAGATTTTTATATAGAAGAATTAAACTATGATAAACTACGGTAACACTGAATAAAAAGTGTTTAAGTGTTTTATTTTATGACTTTCCTTTTAAGTGTATTATTTTTATAAAAAATATGTATATTACCTGTATTTTGTCGACAGGAAAATCCAACACCTTCCCGGTGTCTTGGTGTGTTTGGTTTGAGTCTCTATACAACTGAACAGCAGATTCACCACATCTTCTCAAAGTTTGGCCCAGTGGACAAAGTTCAAGTTGTTATAGATGCTAAGGTGAGTGTGTAGAATAATATAGAAGTTATGAGGTTGTTTATGTGAAAGTAAAAGGTTCATAAACCAAAATATAAATAGACAATGGTAATACTTGAAGTTTTTATAACAAATACAATCAGATAAGTAATGTAGCGAGGAAGGGAATAAGTGGTAATAATAACAGGCGATATTCTTTTTTTTGCGAATTGATTGTGAGGGGTGAAAAGTGGGAAATGTGAAGAGTTGAGCGCCCACTCTCCTATGCGAAGCCAAATTATGGCTTAGGCATAGCGTCTTCGCTGGGAACGACGTTGTGTGCATGGGAACATAGATTGGGGTAATTTAATTTGTGGCACTTTTAGCTAAATCAGGCTCACATATGTCAACAGCCCATCCATGTAATCAGTATAAAGACAAAAAATAAATAAATATGGGACCATTATACACACAGTCATCCATCCCCAAATTAAGCAACCTAATACTTGTGTTATGGGTGATAGACAACTGGTAAATATATACTTATATAGTTTTAAATACACCAAAGATATAGTTTTAAACACACCCTGAGTGGAAGAGCCAACAAGTTGTTAGAAAATATGGGCTCTCGGCGGGAATCGAAACCGTGACGGTGAACTGAAGGCAGGATCACTGCCAACTACGCCAACGTGCCAGTCAATAATTTGAAAATGTATGGTTTTCAGACCGGACGCTCCCGAGGGTTTTGTTTCGTGTACTTCGAATCTCAAGACGACGCTAAGGTGGCCAAGAACGAGTGCACCGGCATGGAGATCGACGGGCGTAGGATCCGCGTTGACTACTCCATCACACAGCGTGCCCACACGCCCACCCCTGGGATCTACATGGGCAAGCCCACACAGTGAGTTTGATTAGATCCAGTTACCTACCTAAAACTATGAAAACTAACCTTTACACAGTTTTGCCTTTTAAAAATATTAGTATTATGAATAAAGCGTAGATCGCGCTGTGCCATATTTTTCAAATGTATCGAGTACCCTACTCTTTTTTCACGATACTATGTTTTACGTTTTTAAATTGTTTATTTTTTTTATTTTACATATGTTGTATGGAAATTTTAATAGAGAACCTCTCTAAATTTTTCTCTATAAATTTAAAGGAATATAAATTCTGACTCATCTTTCTGTGAGATGACTTCTTCTTTGGGGATCACCCTATTGTAGAATATCCATAGGCACGTTGGTCTGTGGATATCAAACTATAAAAAGTAAAAAAAAGTAGTTTATGTGAAGATAATATACTTTGTAGGGAACATTTATTAACACATTCCATGCCATGTGGGGCGCATACGACCCCCTATACTTTCCGTTCAAGCCATTTGCAGTCCTCATTGAAAAAGAAAGGATTCTTAAAAAATAATTATAAGGTTCAATATGGATAATTATACCGAATGTAGACGACTTTTTCCATCCTTAAAGTGTGGGTCGTATACGCCCCACGCGGCCTGAGTGGAAAATCTTCAAATAATGCCATGGGTACAGAACGTGTTAAGAATGACTTTTTAGTTTAATATTGTTACGTACAGGGTTCGTGGATTTGGATGAAAATACCTGGTGACTCGTTCAAAACAATTCAATTATTCACTACAAAATTAGTATTACAGTCTCTATGCAGTCAGTTGTCCAATAACATTATTGTCGCTTCTTAATTCGATTTTGATCGCTATTCGCAAACTGAACGTCGAGGCGCATGATACGTCCGCTTATAGATCGACTGAAACGAACCGATTTCGAGAATGTTCGCGATCACTAGCGAGTCCTAGCAGGAATACCGAACACGATTCGTAAACAACGTGAATGTTCCAGACAATTAATTCGCGTCAAGCGAATTTGAATCATATAGTTTACGTACTCTTGTCGCACGTTCGTAACAATATGTTCAATCAAAGGCGTTGTTTAGTTTTTTTACTATATCTTTTTTACACTTTTTTTTTAGTCGGAAGCTTTTCGAATCTGGAATTCACAAATTACTGTTGGAAATTTTCAATCACACTATATGTTAGAATAGACCTTTCTTACCGAGGTGTCGTAAGAGGCGACTAAGGTATGTACCGTGTGATATCCGACTGCATAGAATAGACCACCCTCGTTTCCTTACCGAGGTGACGTAAAAGGCGACCAAGGTAAGTTAACGTCAGGCAGGCGGCCGGTCGTAAAATACGTAGCCAAATCATGTGACAACATTTTTGTAACATGTTGTGCCGACCCCACTTAGTGTGGGACAAGGGCAGGAGAATGATGACTATATGTGTGTCTAGTAATGTGTCCATCATTAACTTTGTTCACAATATTAATATATTTGTGAATACCAAAATTGGTGGTAGATCAAAATAAATAGAATTAGAGTAGGCCAACTACAAGTTTAGTTGGTTTACTAAAGGCCTATTTATACAAAACATACAAATTTAAATCTTTTGCTTATGGTAGTCTTTAGCCACTTGTAATTAACCCCTTTTTCCTTTAATAATTACAGTGTTAGAGGCGACAACGGCTACGATAGACGCCGAGACAGAGAGTAAGTATTGTTAGTTATTACTAGTTTTTTTAATTGGGTCACTTTAATACTACTAGTATTATAGTGACCCAATTAAAAAAAGTTGTTTTGTGGCCAATTGCAATAAAGCGTAGCGTAGTGTCTACAGAACAAGAGAGTGTTTAAGAGACCTATTACTAGAAAGAGCAAGAGAACATTAACTTTTTTAATAGTTCGTAGTGCGATGTCATAGATGGAATTGAATTAAGGATCACAATGTATCGTAACTCGATTAAACCTAAATTTGAATTCGGTCGCTTCAATGCGAAGCGTGCGCCATGAGTTTGGCAATGATAGTATCGTTTTAAATGAGCCTAAATTACATTGTTACTATTTAAAAAAAAGGCCTTAGTACATACAATTTATTCTTATTGCACTAAAAATTGGGATCTATCATATTTCTAATCTTTGATGTTAGAAGTAAACCATATGAGCTGGTTTTTTAATTACATTAGTCGTAATGAAATTACGCTTTCTTGTTTGTGATTGTTTTATCATTCCCTTACCTACTATACCGATTTTATACACTACATAACTATCGTATTTTAACCCTTTATAAGTCCGAGGTAACTAGGAAAGTTACTAAAATAAAATTTTTGTATGTTTTGTGTCAGGAGAAGCGCTATCGCGCTGCTTCGCCTTTTTTGCATGTGACAAGTGCAGCGCGGTAGCGTTTCGCACCGCACTCAAACGGTTAATATAGTTTTTGCATATGACAAGTGCAGCGCGATCGCGCTTCGCACCGACTCGAACGGTTAATATAGTTTTTGCATATGACAAGTGCAGCGCGATCGCGCTTCGCACCGACTCAAACGGTTAATATAGTTTTTGCATATGACAAGTGCAGCGCGATGGCGCTTCGCACCGCACTCAAACGGTTAATATAGTTTTTGCATATGACAAGTGCAGCGCGATCGCGCTTCGCACCGACTCAAACGGTTAATATAGTATTTGCATATGACAAGTGCAGCGCGATCGCGCTTCGCACCGCACTCAAACGGTTAATATAGTTTTTGCATATGACAAGTGCAGCGCGATCGCGCTTCGCACCGCACTCAATCGGTTAATATAGTTTTTGCATATTACAAGTGCAGCGCGATCGCGCTTCGCACCACACTCAAACGGTTAATATAGTTTTTGCATATGACAAGTGCAGCGCGATCGCGCTTCGCACCGCACTCAATCGGTTAATATAGTTTTTGCATATTACAAGTGCAGCGCGATCGCGCTTCGCACCGCACTCAAACGGTTAATATAGTTTTTGCATATGACAAGTGCAGCGCGATCGCGCTTCGCACCACACTCAATCGGTTAATATAGTTTTTGCATATGACAAGTGCAGCGCGATCGCGCTTCGCACCGCACTCAATCGGTTAATATAGTTTTTGGATATGATAAGTGCAGCACGATCGCGCTTCGCACCGCACTCATATTAATATAGTTTTTTTCTTTATAGCAGCGACTACTACTACCGCGGTAGCTACCGCGAGCGCGAACGTGACTACTACGCGCGCGGCTACCGCCACCGCTCGCCGTCCCCGCACTACCGCCGCCGCCGCTACGAGCGCGAACGCTCCTACTCGCCGCGTAAGTCTTACTGGGCCTAACGCCCTAACGACTGACGAATGACAACAATCGACTATAAATCACCAAAAAAATATATCCACTTGATTAAATCGTATGACATTTCCTACTAAATACTGTCGCTAACGTTCGCAGACTTAGGATTATCAGTCTTAACATTACCACTGAGATCAACTTGAGAGCAGACACTCCGACTCGACGCGAAAGTCTTACTGGGCCTAACGACCTAACGACTGACGAATGACAACAATCGACTATAAATCACCAAAAAAAATATCCACTTGATTTAATCGTATGGCATTTCCTACTAAATACTGTCGCTAACGTTCGCAGACTTAGGATTATCAGTCTTAACATTACCACTGACATCAACTTGAGAGCAGACACTCCGACTCTTCGCGTTAGTCTTACTTGACCTAACGCCCTATCAACTGACAGCCATTGACTATAAATCGACTAAAAAAAATTAACCACTTTATTATGGCATTTCCTACTAAATACTGTTGCTAACGTTCGCAAACCTAAACTAACATAAATTTTAGAGTAGACACTGTGTAAGACTTTCTGGGCCTAAAGCCCTGTCGACTGACAACTGACAGCAATCGACTAAAACCCACTAAAAAATATCCACTATTTAGTCGTATGATATTTTCAATATACTGTCATCACCGTTCAAAATACTGTCGCTGCCGTTTGCAGACTTATGATTGTCAAACTTAGTCGCATTACCACCGACATCAACTTGAGAGTAGACACCCCTAGTCGCCGCGTAAGTCATACTGGGCGTAACGCCCTATCGACTGACGACTGACAGCAATCGACTATAAACCCACTAAAAAATATCCACTTTATTTAGTCTTATGATATTTTCAATATACTGTCTACACCATTCAAAATACTGTCGCTGCCGTTTGCAGACTAAGGATTATCAGTCTTAGCCGAATCAACACCAACCTTATAAAGAGAGCAAACGCTCCTTCTCACCGCGTAAGTCTTACTGGGCTTAACGCACTATCTACCGGCGACTGACAGCCATCGATAAAAGAACTACTCAATATAAACTATCCATAGCGTTCGCTAATACTACTATTAATTTCCTGAAATGAACAATTAAATTTTTTAATATTAAAAATTATGTATGTTTCATATGGGGGCATGAGAATTATAGAAAGGCTAAGGTATTTGTAGTATGGCACAAAGAGATTGGGAAACACTGATCAACAATAAGTTAAAGTGGATATTGGTAGTAAGATACTGACAACACATTGTATGACTGTCCCATAAATATTATATATTAACACTCTAGTCTCATGTATGAATGATTGAATACTACTTGCTTAAAACTTTCAACTGTTGATAGGTGATTAATTTACGAACATCAAGAATAATGGATAAATTGAATACTTAGACATACTAATTTCAAGACTCTGATATACTGATCACTGACATAATATGGTTGGTATCGACAAAAAATTGTATCCCATATTCTATAAAGCCCAAAATGCACAGTGAAATATTTAAACAAAGGAAGTTAGCTATTGAGTTTATCAAATGTTAAGATATAAAAAAAGCCTATATAATAAATTTCATTGTACATTAAGGGTCCAGACACACCTTCCATCCATGACTGTAGTTTATGTACTTATTGACAATTCAGACCATATTTATGACTATATTAAAGTTTCCTTCATACTGTTATCAAGGTGGAGCGAGTGATGAAAGTAATTTGAAATATTAAACCGTTGGCATCTCTCATCACTTTACCACTTAAAGTGTCAATAGTCAATGTAAATTTTCCAAAAAATGATTGATAAGACAACATATATTGGTAAATATTCATTCTCATTATACATCCATTTGCTTTTATTCGTTGTTTGATTCAAAGATTAATAATGCTTGATAGTCTATTGAACAATTTGTACTATTTGTTGTCGAAAATATAAAATATTACTGTATTCGTGAAAGTTATAAAAATGAATGACAAAGTATTTTTTAAGATCTTATTGCAGTTTGTCACAATTTAAAAATACAAGCATTGGAATTTTTATTAAAAACATCAAGACATCCCTAACGTTTATATATTTTTTCGACTAATTAGCCAATTTTCAACAATTGTGATAACTAAAGATCCATGAAAATATTTTATAAAAGATAGCTTAAAACTTTTTCATAAACTAAAAATAAAAAAAAAGATTATTTGAAGACATGAACAGGACAAGTTTCTTTACTTTTTTGGATCTTTGCATATATTTAAATACTATTTAAAATTAAATTTTATGTTAAAACAAACTAATTGAAATAAATTTAATTTGTCTCCCAAAAATTTTCAACTTTTACAAATTAAAATCCATAGTTTTTTATCTAGAATAACAATTTACCATTCTAAGCATTATTAGTCTATGGACATAATTTAGAACATCACTTAATTTTCATGTTAAATTCAGCTAGTGCCAATTGAAAACATAGTCATTTGTATAAAATAATACGTTGCACAAATGTTGTCTCGTAATGAATATTATAGATGATCCATAAAAGCCCTTTAGAAAGGCTCAATGTAATTGACGTATTATAAGAAATACCTAGCAATGTTTAGACAATTTCAATATCTCAATGTAGTAGATAATAAATTTTCTGAATTGTTTGTCTGTAGCAATTGATAAAAGTAAACACTTTGATCTCATATAAAAAAAGGTGAACAATCCTTGCATATTTAAATTTTACTCAATAATTAATTACAAGTGAGTTATTATATAGTTTCAAACTAACATCATAACTACTGCTCTAAATTAAATTAGTAAGCAATATATTTGAGATCATTCATAATATAATTAAGTAAATATGATCTCGAATTCTTATTTTAAACTTAAAATTTCGTGAGTAGTATCCATAGTTAATAGTAGAAACCGGCTATACTCACGTCTTATTGTTTTTCGGGTTAGCAAGACGCTCGACATCGTATAAAGAGCTCACGAATAAGTGACTCTGATGGACTCGAAACTAGTCGGGCTAACCCGATAAAATAAAACGTGACTATAGCCGGTTTCTACACATTAACTACCAATTCTTTTGTTCGATTCGATTGTATTCAACGCAGGATTTCTTATGTATTCTTTGAGTGTTTCTATAGTAAAATTGGATTGGTTACGTTTAGAGTATATCTTAAGTTTTTAACAATCCTGATGTTGTTATTTTATCTGTGCACAAACTCTTTGAACAGTATGGTTCTTCAAGAATTATCGTCGGAAAAAAAATTAACACAGTGAATATAATAAAAAACATGAATATATGACAATGCGATTGTAAATCTAGTTTTTATTTGAGATCAATTATTGTATAGCACCATACATCTGACAACTAGCTACTTACCTGCTTCCTCTCATGAACATCTTTGAAATTTATCTTAGTCTAAAAATACAGTTGTCATGTAACTGTTTAATGTGTAATGATTATATCTTAACTGAATATGGATTTCATGTTTAATTCGGGATTGTCGATTCTAGTGTGAACATATATTATTCATAGTAATGTTACTAAATGTAATTTTTAATCAAAGCGTTAGTGAATATTCATAATCAATAAACTTTGCTGTTTAAACGTGTCCCATATCCAGGGAAGAAAATAACCCTGCGTTTGACGATTAAAATTAGGGCTTATAATTTTTGCGAATATTATGCTATTTTTAATTGTATACTTTAAGTAATTTTGGACACCATGGTTATTTCCCTCTTTGACTTTACAGGTCGATATTAATATCGTGACGCTGAGGTCGTCTTCAGAGTAGCGTAGATTTAGATACAGCACATCCGAATGCCCGCCGGCCATTGCATTTATACTGTACCTGTCCGGGCCGGCCTAGTTCGACTTGTTTTTAATTTGACTTTTGTAAGACGCGGAGTGCGCGCGACGGACGCGTCCGCACATGTCGGGCGCACCCCGCCTCACTAGTTCGGTTTATGTTTACTGTAGAAGCGATACAAAGGGTCTAGTTGTAAGTTAGTATGTAAACGCCCGCGGGCCACGCCTCTAGGATGTAAAGATAGCTCTTAATAAAGGTCTAATACTAAGTCTAATGATGATTTTGTTTGTTTGAAAAGGTATTGAAACAAGAAGTAAAGGATGAAGTTCCTTGAAAAAACGTAACTGTGTTGAAGTATTGAAAATGTTTGATTGAAAAGCGCTTTCGAAATGGCGGTTGCCGAAACCCCGGACCGGGCCGGTGGGCGCCGAAAAGAAAATGTCGGCGCCGAAGCGAAGTTTTCGCGAACGTTCTCAATAGAAAAAGAATATGATCACGGTTTGTAGTTCGCAAGCAAGCACTCAAGACGGAGGCGCTCTGACGCACACAGATCATATTCTTTGCCGCACTATACTTTCCAATCGAACCGAACACACATTACAATATTCTCTGGTACATATTCATATGGTGATCCTTATGCATTTTATCGTAGTATGTATCTATTTGTCAGATATTGTAGTTTATAACTAGAATCATTTAATTGGAGTCTGTAAAATGACGTTCAGAACTAACCCCTGTTAGTCGCTCGCTCGGTTAGCCAAGCTGAAATAGTGATGTTCTACAATTGATTCACTCGTTATAACAAACATAATTTTCTACGACGTTCATGAGAATATTGCAAGGCCTTACTGTGTATTTGTGTTCTAAATTACAGAATCTTCTCGCTATGTATTTCCTGGTTAAATCTGGAGTCCACACCACAACAAAGCATCGAGCGAAATTCAAGATATTATAGCAGCCAAATTTAAACTATGGCAAGGAGTTTTAACAAGAACTGTTATATAGGGTGCTCTATAATTCCAATGCAACCATAATACACATAAAGGATTCTAAGAGTTTAATCAACATTTATGTTTAAAAAAATTTAAATATATTTAGGTTCTATGTTTTTGACAACAATGGTCATTCAGGACCATTAATATATCGACGAATGATCAATATGAGTTTTAACATAATTAATAACTGCAGTCAAGTTTAAAACTTTGTCAATAATTTTTAACAGTATACTGCCTATGGTCTACCAATGAATTAATTGGGTCCATAAGAATTCTAAAACATATTAAAGATTATTACACATAACATTATAAATTGCTTTTAAGTTAGTTAAGTTGATAATTAATCGAAACAAAGTTAAATGTAAAATTCATTTTATAACAAAACCAAGTTCAAAATCTGGCGAGAGCTGATCGATTGTATTCATTACTATTCATAAAAGCAAAGTAAAAAATTATATGTCAATTTACGGACTCGAATTAAGTAAGTTTTAGTCTCACAGTAATATATTTTAGTTTTAGACTTGTGTTGTGAGCGACTTGTTAATAAAAATAATAGTTTTCTAATGTCTTAATGATTCTTATTCAATTATTTAAATATTAATCCATTACCTTATCCATTTTCTCATCCTTTTTCAACCGCCCCAACGGAAGGATTTTATTTGATCAATTACACATCACAAATTTTCTAGTGATAGCCTGCCTATATGCATACTTACTAATAAAAATAATTAATAATAGGTAGTTTATAGTGCGTTGGTGACGAATTAATTATTATTTTTTTCTTCTACATTGCACTGTTAGAAAAAAGTGACCTAATCCAAAAGATAGTTGCTTTTTCATGCTGGTAACTGAATGGATGAACTATTTGCAGAAGTTGCCTTTTATAGTCTGGTTTTTTTTATTATTTTATATATTTCACTTACGCATCTTGAAGTACCTGCGATCAGAGCAAAAATAGTTTTCTAAGTGCTTCTGTAAACTAACATTAACTTCAGTTAATTAACATAATGCATTTAAGTTTTTTGTTTGTACCATTTTTTGCACTGTTTTGGACTGTACTTTTTATTACATTCCAAATAGTAATGTATTGTTATTAAAAATGTTTTTTTTTAAATTTGATGAACAAAAATGAAATTTTGGAAAAGGTTACTTTGTTATATGGTAGGTATTTATTTATAGTTACTGGTACATATATGTATTATTTACGTATATTATTATAAATTAATATGGGTGTATATAATAGGATTTGAAGTAAAGTTGATTCCTCATTCATTAGTTATAAATAATAATGCATATGTGTATGTATTAACTTTATTTGGGTATATTTATTACACTGGCGTACAATTAACAAAATCTCACTATCCGGTTTTTAATAAAATTCTTAATATTATTTATGTAAAAATAAAAAAAAAAAACATTTATCGACCCATTGGCACTTTACAGGCAGGCAGGTCCTTATTCACTACAAAATAACGCGTTTGCTTGTTACTTGCAATATCAGTTAAGTAATAACTTCGTTCACAAATTGATACCATATCTGCTTAGTTTAGAAATTGGTACCATATCTGCTTAGTTCAGAAATTGGTACCATATCTGCTTAGTTCAGAAATTGGTACCATATCTGCTTAGTTCAGAAATTGGTACCATATCTGCTTAGTTCAGAAATTGGTACCATATCTGCTTAGTTCAGAAATTGGTACAATATCTGCTTAGTTCAGAAATTGGTACCATATCTGCTTAGTTCAGAGATTGGTACCATATCTGCTTAGTTCAGAAATTGGTACCATATCTGCTTAGTTCAGAAATATGTACCATATCTGCTTAGTTCAGAAATTGGCACCATATCTGCTTAGTTCAGAAATATGTACCATATCTGCTTAGTTCAGAAATTGGTACCATTTCTACTTAGTTCAGAAATTGGTTACTATTTCTGTTTTAGGCTATTTGTGTTAGGTTGTCTGCGTTTGATATTAGTAAGTGTAGTAATATCATAGAGTTATTATACTAGAATCCCTATTCTAGTATAATAACTCTATGATAATTTGAGGCCAGTCTCAAAATTTGTTCATGAAAAGAATGAGAAAGCAAATGAGACTTCTTATAAATCCCTCTTTTTTTATGTATGATTAAACAGAGAGGTATATGAGTTTCATCTTCCCTTATTTGCTGTGACAATTATAGGCCTGCCTATGGTTCCCCTTCTTTAGTTTAATAATTCTATGGTGAATATCGAGTTCGGCTGCACTGATACTATGGTATAGCGAAAAGTTTCTCAATTTAGTGGAATGTGTTTAATCACCTTCTAATCCAAATTGTATCAGGCGGTGAAGGCTAATTTAAACCGGAATATATGGAGGCAGATCGTATGAAAGAAGGTCTCAGGTGACCACGATCCTCAGTAATGAGGGACCGATTGAAGAATATGAAGAAGAAATAGTTATTATTTTGTCTTTTTTATGAAAATTGGTAAATACCCGTGTATCTTAAGTGAATGTCGCATTTTTGTGTCCTGTAACGAAATACTAGGTGACTCAAGTAACATGTATCTCAAGGGACGACTGTACATTTTGTTAATAAGCAGAAATAAAAGCTAATCCGTTCGTGTTTAGCACTGATTTCGATATATATATTTCCTTCATAGCAATTGTATTAAATTATCTTTATCCGCATTTTATAATGCAGTATATTAACATCGAATTTAGTAAGCAAATTCGAAATATTTGCAACAATAGAAATGCCTAAAGTGAATAAGGACCCGCATATATCCCGAATTACACCAACTGATATTTTTTTATGGTATACGAATTGGATATAAAAAAAGAGTACTTCGTTTGAATCGGATTTCCAGTTGTGTAATTCGAAGATAGCTCTGTACATTAATAAAAAAATATAGAATATAAAACAAGACAACAATAATAAAAAATAAAACCTTATGAGCGGCAAGTTTTGGCAATGGACGCGATTCGTTATATGCATTGATTGACAGTTTAAATATAAAGTAGCTGTTGACTCAAAAAAAGAAAAGAAAAAAGGAGCCAAAAAGTGATGAGTGTAGCATTTCATCGGCTTAGTATTCATGCTAAACGGGTACAAAAAAGAGAAAATGTCATACATTGACGCGTAATACTAAGCCAATTGTCATTATATCGGGCGTTCGCTATTATTTAATTAATTTGCAATGTTCATTATCACACTCAAACCCACACACATTTAAAAATAACTAAAAATGCTACATTTAATTATTTTGCTAAAGTCAATCTTTTATAAATGATCACCGTTTCATATACTTTGGAATGGTAGAAAAATACGCGGCACTTAAGTTCTAGTATAAATTAAAAACATTTTAAATACTTTGATTACATGAACAATACTTCGTGCGAGATGAAGGTGAATCGTCTGTAGTTTTTCCTAGAATTTTGTGATTTTAATACACGGTACAGTTCCTTAATTTTATATTCCTCATAGGGTGATTAGAAACTGTTATAAATCTGAGATATATGGACAACTTAGCGTTGTCCAGACGTAGACCCGGGGTCCGCTTTCCTACACAGTTGCCTCATAAAGTATTGTAATATTTTAGTATCTATTAGGCACATAAGCCTATTATAGTTGTTTATGATACTGTTGCATAATAAGGGTTCTTATAACACGAGCGTTATAAGACCAAGTTATGTACAGTATTATACACTACTTTATCTACTCTCATACTATAATACGTAAAAAGTACGTTTCCATTCCATGAACTCGTGGTAACATTTAATATAGTTGCTCCTAGATTTCGTCGGCAACAGGTTCACGGTCATGTTTGTCGCAGCTTTCAGAATATCTGGTGGTGTACAATTACCACTATCCCCGCTCTCAGACATGTTTTTACACAAAAACTTATTTTTTTACAAACAAAACTAAACTTCGTTTAAATATTGAAATTTTTTTTTATGTCATATTGGCGCCAAGGCGCAAACATCGATTGCGCATGCGTGTTGCGTCGCCGCGGACCCGTTCATTGAAACCTTTTTTTTTAAGGTAGAGGTTCAACCTCCTTGGTCCAGCTGGAACTTGTATAGGTGTATTGTTATGATTAAAAAGTTACATTATGATACAGGTGTCCATACAAGACCTGTATCGTAATGAAACTTTTTAATTTTTTATTTTTGTTCTGTACGTAATGTTTGTCATAAGAATTTTGTTTTCAGTTTTATAATCTTTGTATTATAGTATCACAGTAGATAAAACAAATTACATATATTACAAAAACTATAACAGAACTACTTTGCTATAATCGAAATCAAAACGATTTTGTCGTGGAGCCTATTCTGATGATGCTTCGGTTTCGGGGCGCAACGATCGAGGTGCTTGTGTGCATTGTTGTTAATGGAGGGGTCTTGGGATGCATGTGATGACTTGTCCTGCATGTGTAAGGTACGTGAATTTTGCTAGCTTTGCATGCATTCGGTTAACCCGCGCGGATTATAGCGAAGTAGTTCTGTTATAGTTTCTATAAAATGGAATTCCGCAAAGTAACGCCTGCTTCTATAAATCATTTAATTACATATATTTTTATTATTACATAAAAAAATCATTTTCCGTATGTTTTTGTACACACAAAATGGTTACATTTGATATCATGACGGGAATGACAAATAATAGGATAAGGCAACGAAAAGCGTAGTTGGGTTCAGTAATACATCTCTTTCTATCTCTTATAATTTTAGTTAAGTCGAATTATAATGCAATCTTAAATGCCCTCATTTGAATTTGCAACAATATGTAAAAAAAAATTGTCCAGAATTTGTCCAAAACAAAATTTAGTTTAATATTATTATTAAAATTTGCGGATTTACGGAGACGATTCACCTTCATCTCAAACTCAAATGAAAATAAAGTAATAATACATTTATATATACTTTTCTAGATGGTAATAAAATAAACATTTTGAGAGCCTTTAGGCACCAAAATATATAAAACAAAAACAAAGTCTTAATTAAAATAGATGTTCAATTATAACGGATACCAGCACATAGGCGGCTATTGGAACAGAGCTCTAGAATGGACGGGAGCTAATTCTGTATATCTCATACGCAAACTATAAAGCTATTCAACTTATTGGGTCATACTGTGATTTAATACTTATAAGGTTATAACTCTTTTGGTATGATTAAAAAAAAGTATAAGACGGCGAAATTGAGCACAGATTAACATTGAGGTATATGTACTAGAGAAGACAAAGCCAATTTTTCATTTATCAAATGAAATATGTCGATAACGGCATTTTAAAATTCCATTAGATTTAAAAACAGGATTTAATGGATAAAAATGAATGACAAAGGTCCAATTAAAAGCCTAAAGTATAGTCCTAATTATTGAAGGCTGTATGGATACTAAAAGTGATATAGCAATAATAAAAATGATAAAAGATCTTATGCAGTGAGTTATAGCGACCGTAAACCTGGCGATGCGTATATCGAGGGTTTTATATTCCAATTTAATTCCGATTTCTTACATCTGTCAGGCTCCGGACGGTAGCTGACGTTTTGTTTTGAAGTTAATCAAGTTTGGACCAAACAAGTCAAGTTAAAAAAGCTATAACAAAATTTCATGTCTCTACTGTTCACCATTGAGGAGTTCTATCGTCTGGATCCAATTCTGGCAGCAGCATCAGGTCATGCTTATCATTTCAGCCCAATCGGACATTGGAAAGTGGGTCTCCACCTTCACATAAACATAGGTACACGGCAAGTAATATAAAAGCTTATAAAAATCATTAGTCACAGAAATATATTTGAATGTGTTGGCTTTATTCAGGTAAATCTGTAAATAAATAGTGGTTTTTAATTTTAGCTGTGATAGCCCAGCGGTGAGACCGTGCGACTCTTTCGAGAGGAACACGAGTTCCAACCCGGGCAGGCAACAATGAGTTTTTCTATTAAAACTCATCTGTCTAATTAATAATTGCAATTTATCACAGGCTTTTCGGTGAAGGAAAACATTGTGAGGAAACCTGCATATCTCTAGAGAATTCTGGAAATATGTGTAACCTACCAATCCGCGTTGGAGCAGGGTGGTAGGTCTTGGCTCTAACCCTTCTCTCCAGAAACGGTGGCCTATTCCCAGCAGTGGGATATTATCAGGCCGATACTGTACAGTACTGTATTTTTAATTTTATTTGTCATAAAAAAGAAATCGTCAAATCTGTACTTGCTAATGGCTATAATGGATTATAAAATGTTTTTATTTCAATGGCTCTAATATGAAATAAAACATCTTCTCTAGTACTACATTTATAAAATAGCAATAATCTACGTGGCCGGGAACTTACAAACTAGTGGCGAGATTATGAGCGTAGAAGATACCTTCTTGAGCTACATAGACTACAAAACTAGCATAGTTATTTCAATAATAAAAATGGGTGGACTAAAAGTTCAACTTGAGCTTTTATTGCATTTAAAAAAGCTTAAAATTAAAATAACTGGTTCGAAAAAATGATATAGTCATATAAAATAAATGTTTTTGATTTTTTTTTAAATAGGCGGAACGAAGTTTGGCGGTTAAGATTCAAAAAATTTGACAGTTTTATATTTTTTAATGCAATACAAGCTCAAATCGACAATTCTGGCGTGAATCTGCAATATTTTGTGCAGCAAAATTATTAATTTTAGATAATGTTTATTACTTTCTATTTTAATTTCAATTACGATGGATTCAAAGATATGTACGGATCCTGTAAACTTTACTAAGGACTAAATAGGAAAATGGTTATTAGTCGAGAAGCAAATCTATAATAGCTTTAGAGTTAGAAATTGCTTGATAAATTTCACTATTATTACATTCTTGGAATTTTCTACGTTCTGAATGAATACTAAGTATTTAAGTTTTTCTACTTGAAAAGTTTTCTATAATAACGACTTAACTACATCTACTTTTACTTGTAAAAAAACTTCTCTATTCGGCCATTATTTCTAAATCTATCAATATCAAATGACAAATATCTTGCCACTTTTATGATTATTACTTTTATATCATTGAATGTATGATTTCTCGATTGCCCTTATATTTAGGGCAGAGAAATAATAGATTTTTATTGAAACATGACGTACAAGGGGAAATCTTTGAAATTTTGCATTTAACGCTATGAAAAATTGGTAGTCCTTTCCATACGCCATTTTAAATATCGATATTGTCGATTCAACTTTTTTTAATGATGACCTTAATTATTTTGAAAATAGTGCGCACGGACCTAAATACCAATGTGACTTCTGCACCTCTTTTCATCTTAAATCAATTATCAAAAATATTAGAAGACATTTCAATTAATGGCAAACTTAAATGAATTATTAATAACCTTTTTTAACTGCTAAACTAACAAATTCCGAACCGCTCTTTGAGATAAAATCAGTGAAAAGTGTTCATGAAAAGGGTTGATTATATAAAAAAAAGTGAAAACATAAATTAATGTTAAAGGTAAGTACAGGTAATTCGGTCTTTTAAATTTGGTACTGGTGAAAATTTTTCATTTAATTAAGGGTATGCACTAATCGGGGTTTTTAATGTTCAGTAGATAATTGTTCTGAACGTGCCCTTGTCTGGACCAATTTTCCAAACTATTGGAAATATTTAACGTTACAAAGTTATCTTTCTTCTGTAATGCAGTTTTTTCTCAATAGTACCTTATTAAGTTAAAGTTAACAAACAGTTCTCAGACATTGACAACAAGAGTCCGCTTTGTAAAGTACAGTCAGCATCTGTTGCCTCCTAAGATTACTCGATTTAGTTTTGATAAATATATCGCAAGGTGAGATCGAGTGACCTTAGCCATAAATAAACTTGCATCGATTATTAATAGGCGGTCATTAGCATTTTTTCTACATTTAGATAACTCTTTATAATACCAAATAGATAAGAGCCTGGTATTTTAAGATGTTTCTAAAGTGATTTGTATATGGAATCCGTTTATGCATGATAAAAACTCCATTTTGAAAAAGATTACTAATTCAGTAAATAATATGTGGGAAAATTATTTGGTAACATTTTATAATTTCTTTCGATTTTTTAAAATATCCTACTTATTTATATTTAGTTTCTCATTTATAAGGAAGCTGAATTAAAATTTGTTGAGTTAAAAAGAAATGTGTGTATACAAAATGAAAATTTCAAAAGAAATTGTAATAAATCTGAATATGCAACTTATGTCTTAGTTAAGTAAATGAAAATGGTAAAAAAAATACTTCACTATGGTTGGAAGGGTAGATACATAATAGAATTTTCGAAAAACCGAAAACGACATTTTTGAATGCACCCTAGTCACTGATATTCAAAATTAAATTTCATTATTGCAGAAACATTTTTACAATAAGATGTATTACATTATTTTCTAGTAGAAATGTTTCACCTAGTATTATAGGCATGTAAATTTACATAATGAAAATTAAATTTTAATTATGTCAATATGCCTTCGTGTTTGATGTCAATAGAATTTAATGTCCGATGATACCGAAGTCCAATCTATTAAAAGAGGTCGCTGGGTAAAATAGAGAAAGTGATGGAAGTTGAGTTATAATTATGGCAGTCCATTATGTCAAAAAGAACATAGTGAACTGGGTTCGAGTCAAAGCCCAATGGAATGGCAATTGAGACAACGAACAAGTGTCCGAATATCTACACATTACTGGATAGTAATGTGTAGATATTCGTACACTTGTGGTATTTTCAAATAAGTCGCTATTACAGCGGACACCTATGATCGGGTTGGTTTTTTTTAGCAATAAGATATATATCCAAGTCAATAATAATATATTATATTTCAAAATAAATTTATATCTATGCATTCTAAAAAAAATATATAGGAATGGATGAAAAAGTTATTTTTAGGCGAAAACTCAACGAAGAATACTACTATCAAAATACGAGAGGTACAGTAAAACACAGCGGAGGTAGAGCTGCATTTCCACCACAGGTGTTGGCAATTTACTTTTTATGACACTATCATATGTAAAAATACCCTTCCGTTCATTCCTTTATAATTTTTTACAACATACAGATATGGATTTATTTTGAAATATATATATAACTATTGACTTGGATAAATGTTGAATTTTAAAGTTTCGCGATTCATACTTATTATTATATAAATAAACGGGTCACATCGCGGCAACATCGAGTTACCTTTTTAAAAGGTTCGACGTTTCGGTAGAGTTGCATCCGCCGTGGTCACGAACTGACTGGCGTGTTCGTTTCCGAGTAATAGAGTCATTATTTTATTCATCTACCCTCACTTGAATCGCACAATTCACGTAAGGTCTCTTGCACACCACACTGATATTATCAGCACGCGTGCACGCGTCAGTTCGTGACCATGATGCAACTCTGCCGACATTTCGGCAGAGTTGCATAAAACCTAGTAAAAAATTAAAAATTAAATTAAACCTAGTAAAAAGGTAACTCGATTTTGCCTTGGATAAATGTCTTCTTCTTTCTTTCTCCTACCCTTATCCCACTCTAAGTAGGGTCGGTACAACATGTTTTCCTCTTCCATTCTCTTCTATCATTCGTCAACTCCTACTACTCCTTTTATATGCATGTCATACTTCACACATTCCAACCATCTCTTTTTAGGCCTCCCTCTAGTCACATATCCATCCACATTCATATCCAACACTCGTTTAGTCACTTGATTTTCATCCCTCCTCATTACATGTCCATACCATCTTCCATCCCAATCTTGCACCTCTCATCTTTTCTACAATGGGCGCAACTTTCATACTTCCCCTTATACACTCATTTCTTATTTTATCCAATCTTGTCACACCACACATCCATCTTAACATTCTCATCTCATTTGCATGCACTCTTCTTTCATCCATCTTTTTCATTGCCCAACATTCTGATCCATACATTACGACAGGTCTTATGACCGATTTATAAATTTTCCCTTTAAGTTTAAGGGGCATTCGGGGGTCACATACTCTCCCTGAGACCTGTCGCCACTTCATCCATCCTGCATTCATTCTATTCCTCACATCGCGATCAATTTCACCGTTTTCCTGTAGAAGCGAGCCAAGGTACCGGAAGTCGGAGCAGACTGGCAGAACAACGCCATTTAAGGTTATTGGAGAAAAATTGGAGGTACCACTGATAAAACCTTGGATAAATGTCTTATTACTAGAAAAAAAAACCAACCCGATCCCTGCTTAAGTGTCGCTGTACTGAGCGATTTACTCGAACACGCCTTAGGGCCTTAGAGAAGCTGTGATAGCCTAACGGTGAGACTGTGCGACTCTCTAGAGACGACATAGGTTCAAACCCCGGGCAGGCACCAATGAGTTTTTCTATTAAAACTCATGCGTCTAATTGATAATTGCAATTTATCACACGCGTTTCGCTGAAGGAAAACATCGTGAGGAAACCTGCATATCTCTAGAGAATTCTAGGGATATGTGTAACCTACCAATCCGGATTGGAGCAGCGTGGTAGGTCTTAGCTCCAATCCTTCTCTCCAATAACGGAGAGAGGAGGCCTTAGCCCAGCAGTGGGCAAAGTAACAGGCTGTTACTTTTTACTTTTTACCTTAGAACCCGAATATTTATGTGAGTCACTGTATATAATGCTGACTGTACGTACACTAAAATAGACCAGCACTAAAGTTACAAGAGCAGCGCGGAGTGGTCGCGATGCAGGCGGCGACGCGCACGCAGCGGCGCCGTTGCCAGTAGGTCGGAGGGCGGCGGCGGACCCGCTTGGCGGGCACCGCTCTCCTGGTAGTAGATTTGAGCGCGCCCGCACGCCGCGCCCACCACTACACTGTCTTCACTCCTACAGTAAATTAACCCCGACGATCAAATAACGATCAATCAATCAATCAATCAAAATATTCTTTATTCAAGTAAACTTGTAAACAAGTGCTTTTGAATCGTCAACTTACTTTTTTTACGTTACTGCTGGTTCGGAAAGCTGTTCCTGCCGAGAAGAGCCAGCAAGAAACTCGGTGGTTGTTCTTTTTAAAATATAAATCTTAGAACTAGTTACATTTATTTATTACTGTCTTGTACAGGGTAGAAGTGCACCTATATCCACACATCCTTACCATCTAAGTAATCTTCAACAGTATTTTTTTTTTTTTTTTTTAATTTATTAGGTTTACCAACAGCTTTAACATTTGTATCATTCAAATCTATATTCTATTGTAAAACAAAACTAAGTCTAAATGTAAAACTAATTAAAGGCAAACGCCACATGCAAAATAATCTAAAAACTACTTAAATGAAATTTACAAAAATAATTAATAAATAAGTTAGTGTAACACTGTTATTTCAAACAATTAAATGTTATGTTTAGCTAAGATTTTGCTGGATTTGCTTTCTAAAAAGATGCAGGGAAACATTGAATATATCCGGGGGATTAATTTTATTATAAATTTTTATTATTCTGGGGATTGGTGAGTTAGCGCCCAAAACAGTAGAACGATGGGGAAAATATAGAAGGTTAATTAATGGTGTTCTTGGATATCGCGTTGGTACTCGTAATTTAAAGTATTCGAGGAGTGCAGAGCAGTCTACTTTATTATTAAAAATCTTAAATAGAAAGATCAAATCAAGTTCTATTCTACGGCTTTCCAAGGATTGCATGTTAAAGAAATTTAATTTATCATCGTAACTACGTAAACTTTTTGCTTTTCCTATTGTAAATGTAAGATTCCAAAGAAATCGTTTTTGCACTCGCTCAATTCTAAGCATGTGTGTTGAGTAGTGTGGTCGCCAAACGATGCTACAATATTCTAATATACTAAGAACTAAAGACTTGTATAACAAAATTTTAGTACTAGGTTTATTAAACTCTTTACCATTTCTTATAATGAAGCCTAACATTTTAGATGCACGCTTAATAGTACTGTCAATATGTGGTAAAAAAGTTAAATTGCGATCTATAATGACTCCTAAGTCTTTTACAAAATTTACTTCTTCAAGACACATGTTACCGATGGAATAGTACGAGGGAATAACATTCACTCTACGGGTAAATTTAATATGTTTGCATTTATTAATATTTAAGTTTAAATTATTATTTGTGCACCATTGCAAAAGTCTATTAATGTCGCTCTGTAAGAGCTCAATATCCTCTATGCTATCTATAATTCTTATAATTTTCAAATCATCCGCATACAAAAATGGCGTAGAGTATCGAAAACAATTAACAATATCGTTAATGAATATATTAAAAAGAATAGGGCCCAAATGTGAGCCCTGAGGAACACCTGATTTAATTGATTTCAGAGCTGATTTATATCCCCCTGCAACTACGAAAAAAGAACGTTCAGCTAAATATGATGTAAACCACCGTAAGAGAGATCCAGATATTCCATACATGTTTAGCTTGCGTATTAACATATCATGTGAAACCGAATCAAACGCTTTACTAAAATCCGTATATACAGCATCAACTTGTTTATTTCTATCTATTGACTCATATAATTTCTCCGTAAATGTGACCAGGTTAGTTGTAGTTGATCTAGATTTGACAAAGCCATGTTGACAGTCACATAAATATTTCCGAAAATAACGCTGTAGATACGGACATAGTAATGCTTCGAACGTTTTTGCGAACGCTGAAAGTAATGATATGGGTCTATAGTTGGAGATCTGGGTATCGTCATCATTTTTTAAAATTGGAACCACTTTTGCAATTTTCCATGGGGTGGGGAAGAAACCGGTGACTAACGATTTATTATATATAATAGTAAGGGGTTTTGATAAACTATAAGCACATTTACATATAAACATAGGAGATACAATGTCTGGTCCAGTACCTTTAGAAGTATTTATAGATAGAAGCTTTTTAAGTACTTGCTTTTCATCTATATAGAACTTAGAGAACGAATCGCTATGTCCATTAATCGAGTGGAAATACATTTCACTTATAGTACATGTACTCACAGAGTCAAATTTCAAGTTGTCTTTATACACAGAAGAGAAGTAAGAAGCAAACATATTACATATTTCTTCCCCTTTAGATGTAGTAACTATTCCGTTCGACATTGTAGTAGGATAGGAACTCCCCTTACCTCTTTTTCGTTTTACATATGAAAAAAAGTTAGAAGAATTACTTTTTATTAAATTTTCCATATTAGAGATATATATTCGGTAGCAACTCTTTGTTAAAACTTCACAACGTTCTTTTAATAAAAGGAATTCTATTTCATCTCTAGGATTTCGATATTTTTTAAATTTTGTTCTAGCTCTATTCTTTTCGTTTAGCAACCTTATAAGACTTCGACTATACCAGAATGGATAATGTTGATTTTTTCTTTTAAATAATGGAACAAATTTTTTTAACGCCTGTTCATACAACAGTATAGTAGGCTTTCTGTATCAGCCTCTTTTTAACAGTGTTTTTAAACTGCTGTAATGGCATGACCGAAATTGATTTCGGAATTTTATTGTAGAATCTTATACCCAAACCCACAAACGATTTACGTACTTTTGCTAAGCGCAAAGCAAGAGTCGCAAGTCGGAGGGATCGCCAACACAGATACACGTAATACACACACACAGCGTCTTCGCCGGCGAAGACGAGGTCCCAGTTTTCTGACGTCGGTCGGTCGTGGCTTTTCGCCACCCTTCCGACGCCGCAATGGCTAATCTAAGTCACACCATCAGTCCTCCACTACACGTCGCCCTAAGCCGCGGTCCGGCCTCACAGGAGGCACCCTTAGGACGACGTTCCCCGACTTAAGTAGAGCTTCTGAGCTCTACTCCCTGCATTTCGCAACCTCGGCGATGCTTCTGCGCTCGCCCGTCCCGCCCGGTGACGCTGTAAAAGCCATTAGGGCTTGTTAGCCCTAGTCAGTTCTAGTTATAGTTAGCATACAGTCAGTTCGAAAAAAAAACAGTAAATTAAAAACTTTTTGTTTAAAAACATCTATGTTGCAATAATCCGCTTTTTTTTAAGAAAATCTATGAAGCAGACAATACCTTACACATGCAGGACAAGTACATGTATAGTGCTAAATGTAAAGTGGACTATCCGTTTTTTTCATACCCGATACATGCAGGATTTGTAAAAACACATGCACGAACCACCACCACCGTTCACTATTACAAACTCAACAATCGTTTCGCCCCGCAACCGAAGCATCATCAGGAGATAGACTCCACGACAAAATCGCAAAGCTTTGCGCTTTTAGTGAACGTGTGTAGTGCTTGTGTATTGTGGTGGCAGTGGTGAAGGTTTGTGCATGTGTTTTTACGAATCCTGCATGTAACGGGTATGAAAAAACGGATAGTCCACTATACATTTAGCACTATATACATTTTCTATTTACTGTATCGCGAATTATAGAAAAATATTTTTTATTATTACTTTCGCAAAGAATCGCTTTTGAATCGTCAACTCTGCTGCTGGTTCTGAAAATTGCCGCATTTAATTACCGTAAACACTTACCGTAGTATGAATTCGGTGAGATCAGGCTGGTCTTCGAATTCGTTATGTATGTAGCCCATGGTGGCGATGTCCAGCGCAGCCCACGGCCCACCCTTCTTCACTGTACCCCAGTCTGGATCCAGCACCAAGTAGCTGTAGTCTGAGACATCCGTTTCCGTTGTCAACGGCTCCATGCACTTCTGTTCGATTGGCCCCAGAGCGTTAAGGGAGGTCTCCCACTGTAACGTATTTATTTCATTTTTTTCCGAACTGAATGTATGCTGTTAGCCGTATCGGCTTTTACAGCGTCACCGGGCGGGACGAGCGAGCGTAGAAGCATCGCCAAGGTTGCTAAATGCAGTAACGTATTTAACATTTTAGACTTTCAATGGAATCGCATGTTACGTATATATCATGGTAAATTCGAATTCAAATTAAAAATATTCTACATTCAAGTGATATCAGTAGTTTCCATCGTCCAATGTTCGCAAGTTTGCTCCTATCGAGAAGAATCAGCAAAAAACTGATACTTGGCGAATAAATATAAATTTGATAGATTACAATCAAATTGGTTGATTAAACTCAGCTTGGTGCGTAGCGTAAAATATGATAGTTGGATTGCAAATTATTTGAGCCATAGTTATCCGTACCAATTGTGATAGCCTAGCGGTGAGACCGTGCGACTCTCTAGAGACGACATAGGTTCAAACCCCGGGCAGGCACCAATGAGTTTTTCTATTAAAACTTATGTGTCTAATTGATAATTGCAATTTATCACACGCTTTTCGGTGAAGGAAAACATCGTGAAGAAACCTGCATATCTCTAGAGAATTCTCTAGGGATATGTGTAACCTACCAATCCGCATTGGAGCAGCGTGGTAGGTCTTAGCTCCAATCCTTCTCTCCAACGATTGGAGAGAGGAGGCCCTAGCCCAGCAGTGGGCATAATAACAGGCTGTTACTATCCGTACCAAAAGTTATCTTGCTATCTTAATTTGCAATTGCAATTTTTTCAAAGCTCGAATTACCTACCGAAAGCTAACATAAAAACACCTTAATTTTGACTATACTTGAGCCCAAAATTATCCGAACAAGAAGTTGTAATTTAATCGGCTTCCAAATTACTAATTGTTGGAAGTATTTGATTCTGTAATGCGTACATACTTACCAATGAGTTGATAGTGTCTGCATCATTTGCTGCTTCTAGATCTAGCAGCGCGAGAAGTGCCATATTATGCAGTCCACTTACGAACAGCGCACATTTGACAGCATCTGCGCTGAACCTAGGAAGCGAATCTACATCGCTATCAGATTCAGTGTCGGACTCTTCGCTTTCCTCTTGACGTACTTTCTTTGTTGTGCTGTTATAAAAAAATGTAATGTCAACGTAAATAGCCTTTGCTATCCCTGCCCTCGTCTTAATACTCATCTCCCTTTGGAGAGAATGATGTAGAGTTTTGTTAGCTGCGGCCGAAATTCGACTCATAATTCTAACGTTCTCTCATAGAAAATGTTACCAAATAATTCGTCAACAAGAGATAACCGTACAACTACAACTTATGGAACACACTAAACAAGTATTGACAGGTTAAGTTAATAATAATTTGGAATCATTAAGCCAGGACGATTCTACCACCAGTTCGGAACGCTGTCATCCACTGAGAAGAACTGGCAAGAAACTCAATGGTTGCTCTTATCACGAATATTAACTATTTGACGTTGGATTCTATCAACACGAAATACTTAATATCGGTAACCAAATCAACATTAAGACGTCACTGCACTTTAAAACGTATGGACACCTTGAGAAGTGATATTGGACTGACTAAACTGTTGAATTTTACCCTCATTCATTCGGTTTTATTCCTCTACCCACCAAATGACAGATAACATAATATTGTAGACAGAATACTTCCTCATTATTATTCTATGCATATTAATGTATTTATTTATATATAATTTATATCTGATTATTATAATTATGTTTAACAATTATACACGTTATACCGAGTCACCGTATGATATCTGACAATATCTAACAGTTTACACCTAGCACGTTTATAATTAGGCGTTACTTTACGGAGGTATTATGAAAAAAATATTATTTAGCTATAATCCGAGATAAAAGAAAATATATGGTGCAGAGCTATGTTGTTTATATTATATGTATTATATGATTGCGCTGGTTCTGAATGGATGTGTCCAGTGTACCCCAAATTACAATACATAAAATAACATACAATATCCACGATCGACACGTAAAACTACTCACCGTCCCTCTGGAACGTCCAGCTCCCGAAATTGGCAGAGATATCACGCACAATATATATTTTTTATTATTATTATTTTATTTTAAAGTATACATGACTAAAAACTTAAAGGAACCCTATTTTACTGGCGGACTCCGCACTAGGAAAACCTGTATTGCGGAGCCAAGGAAAAGATTCTTTATTTGCTTAATGAACTAGGTGGGAATAACATTTTCTATTGAAGATCTAAGGATTATATTACTAAATTAACGCAATAAGCAAGTACTGAACAATATATGTAATGCTAAATGTAAAGTGTACTATCCGTTCTCTTACTTGATACATGCTTGTGGAGATCTCCTGACGATGATTCGTTTATGGGGCGAAACGATTGTTGAAATTGTCGTATTGAATGTGTGCAGTGCTTGTGTATTGTCGTGTTATTGGTGGCGGGTAGTTTATCATTTTTTTTCGAAATCTACATGTGTCGGGTATAAGAACGGATGGTACATACCACATTTAGCGTTTTTTTTTATCGCGGATGACAGCTAAATAATATTTTATTACTTTTGTACCTAGCTTGTCAATAGGGCAGGTTATATATATCCCAAACGATCTAAATCGTATAATGAATTGAAAATATTTCATTGTTACTAACGAATTATATGTGATTTAATTATAACTATTTCCGCTTCGATTCTAATTAATAGATGCATAAGGTATTTGTGCACTTCCCTGTTTTAAGATCTTCATGGTTTTATTCTATTGTCTGTATTTGCAAAATCCAATTTCCTGATAAACTTATATGTATATTTTTTATTTTATTATAAATAAATAATTAATAAATTGCCATTGCAACTGCACATAAACGTACCCTGCTAGCGGATAAACAACGTTTATGGTAAATATAATTAATTATTTAATTTGTTTTCACGAAAGGCAAGAGATACATGATAAAAAATATTAATTAGTTAATTTAAATTGAAACAATGTTCGACGAAAACGTTTGGTTTATGGCACACCCAAAAATGCAAATTACAAAAAAAGTAAAGACCTTTGAAGGTTGGGACCTTAAAATATACGTCGACTATATTTAAACTTTACGAACTGGTTTAGAAAGTATTATTTAACTCGGGAGGTTTAATTTTAAATCCAACCTGGATTATCGTTTAAAAGTAATAAATTCATTCTGATTGCCGAAATTATGCTTTTTTTATGGTATCATCTTCAAAATTCGTTTAAATGTTTCCATCTTATCGTATTTCGTGTATTAAGTTTAAAAACGTAAATAATTCTAGATTTATACACATACTAACTATGGGGCCTAGAATTTAATTAAAATTTTAAACACAAGTAGTTATTGTGAGTTAATCACAAGAGATAGAGGCATGCTGTCACGGAGATTTTTGTAGAATTTTTGTAGATCTACAATTCTGTAGTACATTACTTTAGTTTATGCGCTGCACGCGACCATAACTCCCAGCAGGCGAGTTTTTTAACAATTGTGCGAACTTCAAAATAATTAACATAAAACCGTACTGCACTATAAACCTAAATCTTCCCAAATAATTGCACTACATTTTAGTGAAAACTGTACAATATCGGTTCAGTAGATTTTGAGAAAGCCGAGCATACAGGCAGACAGCTTTTGAGGTCTTAATTTTATAATAAGTATAGATTAAAGTCTTCGTATGTAATCACAGTTTTATGGGAAAACAAAATTATTTGAAGAATCCATAATATCGAAAAGCGAGATTAGGTGCCAAAAATTTTTGAGTCAAAAAGTAGCCAACAGCAATATTTTGGCAGAGCAATATAATGGAAATGTATTTAGATGGTGACAACGTTTGGGAATATATGATCTGATGAATACGGTTAAATTATAGCTCACCTGTCAGAAAATGTAACCTGTTTTTCCAACGCGGGTGTTAAGAACTCTCTCAGCTCTAATGGCGTCATGACTCTGCTACTGTATCCACTAGATTTATCCGAGAAAGCTAAGTGACTTAATTTTTCCATCAGCGGCGTTAATTGAACTCCTGATAATTTCTTCTTTAAACTTATTGCGTCTGGATCCGCTCCGCTTTGGGACTCTGTATTTTCCGATAACGATTTCAGAGGCAACGAAAGCGATTTCCGTCGCGACTGATCGGTTTGCAATGCTGACGCTTTGGCAACTTTTTTTGGCGTTCGTTGCGGCGATTTTATCACATCCGAATCAAAATCTTTGAACTTGTCCAACTCGCATAACTTCAGATTAAAGTTGAACATGTTTTCTTCTTTCGTTCTCTGCTTGAAGCCTGAATAATACTGCTCAAGATACTGATTAAATAGGAATTCTGAAATGGCTACGCCATCGTTTCTGAATACTGGAAACAGCGGGTCATTAATTGTCATTGTGTTTTGACTCTTCTGCTCAGGAGATGAATCGGACTCATCATTTTTGGACCGTTTCAATTTCATTTTGGACGATGCTCTTGTGGACAATTTTCTAAACGTTTCTTGTAAATCCGTAACGCTCGCAAGCTTTCTAATCGGCTCCGGTTTGTTAATGAAATGTTCTCCAATACAATTGCTATCTAACACTGTTTTGTTATCTCGTTTCTCATCTTCGACATTGTTTGATGTATTCTCGATGTTTTTCAGAACATCCGGTTCCACGATTTGCCTGTCGTCTTCTATGAAATCAGGTCTGTCTGGATTCTGGCATATTGATAGCATGTTGCCGTGCAACCTTTTGTATTCTACCATAGGAGTTGAGCAAACACTAGTTTGACCCGTAAATACTTTCTCATTTTCTTTCGCATCCTCGTCCAAGAATTTTTGCGCTTTGAAGCTAAGGGACAATTTGTTTGGACGCGGTCTCGGTTTATTCGTGAATGGGACTACATCAGGCATGCTGGGCTTCCTGACTACTCCAGTATTGTCCTCCTTATTTGGTGGAGATATCATATTATGGTCTTCTTCAGGAACGGCTGTAAATAGTAACGACTTGTCCCTTTTCATTCCAGATTGGGGATGATCCCGTGCTCTTTCGCTTTCAGCTTCTTGTAACTGTAAATAATTGGAAATCTAACAGATTGTGATCAGATATGAGAGCTGTAAATAAAGATTTACATATACAAGATTGGTAATTGCTATGCAATGTTGTGTAAAAAATTTGCCTTTATATATTGAACTAAATAAGAATTTTTATAGTTTCTAAAAAGCGATATTTAATTTAAAAAGGGTCTCTTTACTTTTGAGGATTAAATAAATTATAAAAATACGTGGAATCCTAATCCGATTTCGCATGCGATGAGATGTCCCAATGGAAAGTAACAAGTCATAAAAATTATAATTTGATGACAACAACATCCGAAATTCTCGGTAATCGTTCTCAATACGATCAAGTTTATGTACCGGCAAAGTTAGTTGTCGGTAAAGTTGTCGAAATTGAATGCAGTCACAAAATGCTATTTGAATAAACAATATTATACAGTAAAAACTTGAGATTGTGCTTTACTGATGGTACTGATGTAAATTCTGATATCATGCTCTAGTATTGAGCCAATTCGTTATTAACCTTTTTAGGTGTCTTCTTATTAAGCCATAGATTCTAATATAATATTTCACTTTTTTATTGAATACATTTTAAAATATTTTTCACGAGCTTCGCAATTTCACTTGCGTGGAAATCGGTGTGTCACAAGTGTTTCCTGTTTAAATGGCGACCCCGCGAGAATTCTAACCTAATGTACTGTTAACTTAAAACTTCCTCAAGAATTGTACCATCTTTAAGTGGAAATCGTACAAAAGTCGTACAAATCTTTCTTCTATCTTTTATAATATGTATGGATAATCTAAAAAATGTTTTAATCAAAATAAATAATTGTAGGTCACAATGAGCGAAGATAGCAACCAAGTTCCCTGTAGTTACGACTCCAGAAACCCCGAGAAACCTCCTTATTATACGTGCCGGTACAAATCCGCCTTTATTATGACCAGGAAATATTCCTTAATCCTAAATTCATAATTATCATCAACATTCTCCTGCCCTTATCCCACTCTAAGTGGGGTCGGCACAACATGTTAACATGTTGTAACATGATTTGGATAGGTGTTTTACGACCGGTCACCTACCTGACGTCAACTTACCTTAGTCACATTTTACGATACCTAGTTAAAAAATGAGGGTGATCTATTCTACTCTACTGGTATTCTTACATTTGCTTCACAGTATATTTTAAACAATGTAATTTTTGTACATAAAAATATAAATAATTATAAAACGATAGGTGATGTATATAATAGACAAAGTGGGAACCGATATAAGCTGGCCCCTCCTGCTTTGCGCCTAGCAAAAGTACGTAAATCGTTTGTGGGTTTGGGTATAAGGCTCTATTATTCTAATTCCGAAATCAATTTTGGTCATGCCATTACAGCAGTTTAAAAACACTCTTAATAAGAGGCTGATACAGAAAGCCTACTATACTGTTGAAGATTACTTAGATGATAAGGATGTATGGATATAGCTGCACTTCTACCCTGTACAAGACAGTAATAACTAAATATAACTAGTTTTAAGATTTATATTTTAAAAAGAGCAACCGCCGAGTTTCTTGCTGGTTCTTCTCGGTAGGAACAGCTTTCCGAACTAGCAGTAGTAAGTTGACGATTCAAAAACACTTGTTTACAAGTTTACTTGAATAAAGAATATTTTGAATTTGAATCTACTCAGCCAGATACCACACGGCTTAGGTAATATTCCTTAATCCTAAATTCATATTTATGACACGGTATAAAAATAAATTTCGTCATTCACGTAATAAAATTATAATCCGATGGAAAAAAAGTGATTCGTAGTATATTTAACTACCTTTTTAAATCTGGCAATAACTTCGTCACCCTTTTGGTAGAAATCCTGGAGTTTGTCCGCTTGCCTTTTCAACGCGTTATACGTTTTTTTCCCAACATAAACTATTAAAAGTTGAGCACCTAATGGAAGAGGGGTATCTGTTTCTAGATTTTCGGCAGGAGATTTTATTCTATATGGATCCACTACGGTTAGATACGAAGTCAGGCTTGGCGGGAGTTGCGTCGAAATTATCCTGCGGGGAAAAGGAAATATCATAAAACCTTAAAAAAATCATTGCATTTATTTACATGAGAAAGGTTACACATAAAGGGAATGGCAAGGGCATGAAATATAAAGTAGCAGCCTGTTACAATCCCACTGCTGGGAATAGGCCTCCTCTCTCCATTTCTGAAGAGAAGGGTTGGAGCTAAAACCTACCACGCTGCTCCAATGCGGATTGGTAGATTACACATATCTCCAGAATTCTCTAGAGATATGCAGGTTTCTTCACGATGTTTTCCTTCACCGAAAAGCGTGTGATAAATTGCAATTATCAATTAGACACATGAGTTTTAATAGAAAAACTCATTGGTGCCTGTCCGGGTTCGAACTCGTGTTCGCCTTGAAAGAGTCGCACGATCTCACCGCTGGGCTATCACAGCTTACGTGAAATATACAGCTATTTATTTATTTATTCGCATCAACAACAATATTAAACAACCCAACAAATATCTTACAGTATATATTTAAATTAATTATGTCGTACCAATTATTCCAATTAAGTGCATTAGCACTAAATTGATAGCCGCAAAATGTTATTGGTAAAATGCATAAAATATTTTTTTCATAATATATTGTTTCCATTCTATTCTATCCATTCTCCCTTATTATTTATCAACTCTGGGGCTATTCCTTTTATATGCATATCAAACTGCACATATTCCAAATATATATATTTTGACCTCTTTCTAGTCACATATCCATCCACATTCATATTTAACACTCGTTTGGTCGTTTGATGTAATTATTCTATATGTATAATAGCACAGTTATAATCAAAATATTGCTAATTAGGTATTGCTGTAATGCTTGTATTGCTGTTTGGTCAGAGAAGAATTCACTCGCGTTGAACTACGAAAAATCTAAGTTTATTATATTCGGCTCAAAACCCCAACTAAGCAAATTAAATCCTTTGCATTTAAATATTTCTTTAAAAGGGCAGAAACTGAACAGGGTATACGAAGTCCGTAATCTTGGTCTACTCATTGATTCGGAGTTGCGATTCGAGAAGTATATTGCTACAACAGTACGTAACTGTTTCTATAGGCTAAAGATTCTTTACAAATTACGTAAGTATCTATCTGAAAAACTTCGTATACAGCTGATAGAAACATTAATTCTCTCTAAACTGGCTTATGCGGATGTAGCATACGGTCCACGGCTATTATCTAGAACTAGCCGTCTCATCCAGAGAGTACAAAATGTATGTATACGTTTTAGCTTTGACATACAATGAGAAACCATATTACACCGTATCTTAATAAACATAATTTATTAAAAATGAAAGCTAGACGGAAGCTGCACTTAGCTTCTCTTTTATTTGGTATAATTAAGACAGGTAAGCCGATGTATCTTAGTTCTAAACTTGATTGGGTGGGCGATGGAGAATCGGACCGTTGACGCAGATGTAGAAAAAATTAAGAGTTCCACGACATTTCTCTGCTGCTTTTAGAGGCAGTTTTAAATACACTGCCACACATTGCTGGAATAATATTCCACCACCTGTTCGAGATGTATGCAGTAAAACCTTTTTTAAATTTAACTTGAAACAGTTTTTACTACAACATCAAATTTTTTATGAGGAATTTCAAGTTGAAATGTCGATATTATAAATAAGTATTTCAATTGTTTGATAGTAATAAATAACAAAAATACAATTAAAAATAATAATAATGATAAAACTTATATTATTCATTTATTTATTTATTTACTTATATTGGTACGTTTAGTGTAGTTTATTTACGTACAGTAGGTACGTTTGTTTTGTATAATTTTAGATAGATTTTAGAACACTAGTTTATTAATAAATGTTAACCGTGATGACACTCAAAGGGTCGCGGCTGAAAACCAGTGCTGCGTGTCACCTCAGTTTTCTGTTTTCTTTGTCATGTGAAGTTTAGAATTAGTTATGGTAGTGGCTTGTCTTTAATTCACATGGGCAAGAAATAAACAGTTTTCATTTCATTTCATTTCATTTAATTAGATTTTTTTTATTCAAATAAAAGGAAAGACAAAGTAAACTTAACATTGCTAATTAAAGTAACAACAAACAACACTCACTTGTTATTGTAAAGTATGACGCCGCCCAAAACACCTTTACTTCTTCGACAATGCTCCAAGATTTGCATAGATTCCATATAAACGGCAGTGGCGCTCTGAAACATGCGATATCCGTAAGAGATCTGACAGAGTATGACGTGCGAAGAAATGCTGAGTGATAATCAATCAGAATTTAGTCCTTCGTAACATCCCTAATGTTACGAAGCCTAAAGTTCCAAAAAGTCGGAACCTCCGACTCCGACTCCGATAAATTCTAGTCGGAGGTATAGCGAAGGTGTCATTTTTCATGCGAATGTGGACAGACCTCGCCCGATTAAAATCAGTAGTTGATAGCCAAAATCTTATTCCGAACGAACAGTTCGGATTTCGTCCAAAACACACCTGTGTTCAACAAGTGCACCGCCTCACGGAGCACATTCTGCAAGGTTTACAAACCAAGCAGTTTACAGGTGTCATATTCTTCGACGTCGCCAAAGCCTTCGATAATCTGGCACGCAGGCTTAATTTACAAGCTGCTCCAACTAAATATACCAGACAGACTTGTACTCATCTTTCGAGAGTACCTGACTAATCGCACCTTTCGCTATCGCATAGACGGTACTTTATCGTCTCGCCGCACAATTCGTGCTGGTGTCCCTCAAGGATCTGTGCTGGCACCTTTATTGTACTCGCTCTACACGAGTGACATTCCACGGGCGCCTATCAAAGAGCGTACACATCTTGCCCTTTTCGCGGATGACACCGCTGTATTTACCACATCCCGCCGACCTCAAGTAATAACTAGACGTCTCCAGAAAGCGGTAGACAGCCTCGGACGCTGGTTGGAGGATGGAGAATCGAAATAAACCCGGATAAAAGTGCAGCCATGCACTTTATCGGTAATCACTTTCGATCTCACATAGACACACCAACGGAAATATCCCTTTACAATACACCGATTCACTGGCAACAGAAAGTCAAGTACCTAGGTGTCACCTTTCAACCTTCCATGACCTTCCACGAGCACATACATATAGTCTGCAATAAGGCTGCGTATGTCATGGGACGACTTTATCCGATGATATGCAAGAAAAGTAAGATGTCGCTCCGCAACAAAGTGACACTCTACAAAACTTGCATAAGACCAATAATGTCCTATGCGAGCGTTGCGTTCGCGCACGTTTCAAAGGTCAGATTGCTCAGGCTCCAAAGACTTCAAAACCGATTTATGCGGACAGCCACTGGGTGTCCGTGGTTCATGCGGAACGTTGACCTCCATAGAGACCTCGATCTCCCTACCATTACTCACCTCTTTAAACGTTTTTCGAAATCTTACTTCGAGAAATCTGAGGTACACTCGAACCCCCTTATTACAGTTGCTTCTACCTACATCCCAGTTAGGTCCGACCATCGAAAATATAGGCGTCCAAAAAGCGTCTTGTATGACCCCGACGATCAAATAACGATCGCCAACACAGATACACGTAATACACACACACAGCGTCTTCGCCGGCGAAGACGAGGTCCCAGTTTTCTGACGTCGGTCGGTCGTGGCTTCTCGCCACCCTTCCGACGCCGCAATGACTAATCTAAGTCATACCATCAACCCTCCACTACACGTCGCCCTAAGCCGTGGTCAGGCCTCACAGGTGGCACCCTTAGGACGACGTTCCCCGACTTAAGTAGAGCTTCTGCACTCTACTCCCTGCATTTCGCAACCTCGGCGATGCTTCTGCGCTCGCCCGTCCCGCCCGGTGACGCTGTAAAAGCCATTAGGGCTAACAGCATACAGTCAGTTCGAAAAAATAAAAAATAAAAAATAAAAAAAAATGTGGACAGAAGGCGCAATCACAAGTTATAATACGTCGCGCAACTCCCGTGCATTAGTTTCTTTTCAGTATCAATGATTAAACGCACTTGAGTATTCAATTATCTAAATCGTGGTGGTCATATTATGCCACTACTAGGTACAATTTACGGGTCAATTTTTAAATTAATAATGAAGGAGGCGGAGGTAGAGACCTCCGCCGATTGCGACTTCGACTCCGATAATTAAAATATAAAAAACTGCGGTTCCGGTAAACCCAGGTGGGTGCTCGTTACTAGAGATGTTACAGAGGTCTGTAACATCTCTAGTAACGAGCACCCAACAGAGAATATAGCCTTAATAGATCTCCTACTTGGTGATAGGACTATGTCAAAAGTGGTCTCAGAGAGCCTCTAGATCCACACAGATAGACACAAAATGAAAGAATACAGAGATCTATATCTACAGTAGACGTCCATTGGTTGAAAGAGATGCTTTATTCTGAATGCGAACGAATGAATTATGAATTTAGAGTATTTTCAAACTTACTCTAAATATTTTCCTTGAAAAATTGTTCGGTATTTGTTCATATCGCTAATGGGCTGCGATAGTGGCGCAACACAAAAAAACACGTGTTTTGGACTAAGAATAGGTCTAAAGGACACGCAAAGGAAACAAGTCACAAAAGAAGATCTGCAAAAGAATCTGCTTAATGATTCTTAGCAACGGATGCTGCAACTGGCCTTGGCAGTATAACATAGCAATTTGATTCGCTTTCGATTTGACAGATATTAATATCTCAATATCTAATGACTCCTCTTCATAATCGGCGATTACAAACGATAAAGGCCGACCACAATCGTGTAGAGCTATCTACAGCTGTAATCGCCCATATTCGTCTATGATCACCTACAATCCGTAAATTATCAGTCTCAGACATGCACAGAACAGAATCGATGGTAGATACGTAGGTTTTACGCAGTATTATTAAGCAAATCAGATTACTAAATGTTATTTTTTAAACAAACAGTTATTTTTTAAACAAACTCTTTAAAGTCTTGAATGGCATTAAAAGTTGGGATATTCTACCTCTTCCAAAAAGACACCCCGATCGTTAGGGTGATTAAAAATGTTTAAAAGGGCACTATTTTTTCCATTGGTCTGATAACTTGACAGTAATATTTCTATGCATTAACTATTTTCGAATATTATTATAATTTTTATTTTGTGTATATATTTTTATTCGTGGTTTACTATAAAAGTATAATTTAATCATTTATTTTTGAATTTAAACTATCGTGAGTGGTATTCATTATTAATGTTGAGAGACCGGCTTCACGTCTTCTCACGGCTTTTCCGATAAAATAAGACGTGAGTATAGCCGGTCTCTCAACATTAATTAATCATTTATTTTATCAAAAAATGTATATATCCGCTTTAGGTCTTTTATGTTGATGTTAATGTTAATTAATAAGTTCAGTCGTAAGATATGTAAAATCCTTTCAGCTCCAAACAAGACTGCAAATAAATTATGTAAATTTAAATGAGTTTCTTGCTGGTTCTTCTCGGTAAGAGCAACATTCCAAACCAGTGTAGCTTATTAAATCTAATTATTGATCCTTGACGATTCAAAAGTGCTTGTAAAAAGCCTACTTGAAGATTATTTTGAGTTTGAGTTTGTATCGTATTATAATCATAGTTATTATATTTACAGTTGAGGACCCATGGCAGGTCTGTGAGAGTGTCACTATAAATAATGAGGGGGAAGATGAAAGTCGTATACTCTATCTTTGGCTAATCACACTTAAAAAAGAGAGACATATATATACACTATCATTTGATTTCTCTTTATTATAATAGATTGTAGACACCAAGGGTGTAGCCAAAACTTTCTTACAAGGGAAGGGGGGGTCAGAAAATCCTTGACTATTAGTGATAGCGGAACAATGGGAACGTCGCTGTCTCTAAATGAGGCTGGATCCGCCTAAAATCATAATCTTAAAATAATCATAAGTATTGTAGATGGAAGTAAAGAAGTTATCGTGTGCATCCGAGACGTAGTCGCAGAATTAGGGGGATTCTATTGTCTCAGAAAATCTAGACTATATTTTTAAACGTGGCATTTAAATTATGAGTAGCTCACATTAAAAATGGAGGCGAGGTACATTATAGGACTTATGCAAGCCTTATAAAGTGTCGCTATGGTGCGAGTTGACAGTTTCTCAGTATAAGGGGGGGGGGGGGTAGCTGCCCCCTTTGGCCGTACCTCGCTACGCCTATGGTAGACACATTTTAGGCTGGCTTTCCTACTCTAAGTATAAATAACTCTATGATTGTAATACGGATGATTGTGTGGACACTTGCATGATGATCGTGTCGATTATTGAGATCAACGATCATCGCAAGTTGTGAAGTGAAGACATAATAGAAAGTCCAGCGTTCGTCACAAGAGATTGTTAATTGGGTAGACTCACGACAGGTTATCAGTTAATGCTATAACATTTCTGTATCTTCGCCTCCAATTATCAACAATGTTATTGATAAGATAACAAATATAAATAAA
This sequence comes from Morpho deidamia, assembly GCA_947086505.1. NCBI lineage: Eukaryota > Metazoa > Arthropoda > Insecta > Lepidoptera > Nymphalidae > Morpho > Morpho deidamia. The sequence goes on from CAMTZC010000022.1 coordinate 15,679,020, forward strand.
CACTTGAAACTTGTGTTTTCTTTAGATATCCAATTTCATGTTTGTGTAAGGTCCAACGGACGGAAATGATGTTTGCGAAGTTTTTATGTACTTTGCCTATACAGAAACCGAGTTGCTTGTACAAAAAGCTATCTAATAGCTTATTTGCAGTAGCTACTTTGCGAACATCTATAATACAAAATAACATTTTTTTAACAAATTAATGTTTGCAATTTCTGTCGTGGAGTCTATCTCCTGATGATGCTTCGGTTGCGGTTCGAAATGATTGTTGAGGTGGTGATAGTGAATGTGTGTAGTGCTTGTATATTGTGGTGGTGGTGGTTTGTGCATGTGTCTTTACGAATCCTGCATGTATCGAGTCTGAAAACAAATAGTTAACTCAATATTTAGCATCATCCTGTATATTTTCTACCTGGATGTATCAGGTATGAAAGTGGTTAGTCCACTCTACATTTAGCATTGTATATATTTTATTTGTACACTAGTATTAGTAAAGTAACAGCCTGTTAATATCCCACTGCTGGGAATAGGCCTCCTCTCTCTGTTTCTGGGGAGAAGGGTTGGAGCTAAGACCTACCACGCTGCTCCAATGCGGATTGGCAGGTTACACATATCTCCAGAATTCTCTAGAGATATGCAGGTTTCCTCACGATGTTTTCCTTCACCGAAAAGCGTGTGATAAATTGCAATTATGAATTAGACACATGAGTTTTAATAGAAAAACTCATTGGTGCCTGCCCGGGTTTGAACCTATGTTCGTCTCTAGAGAGTCGCACGGTCTCACCACTGGGCTATCACAGCTTCTAGTATTAGTGAATTACTACTAGTATTAGTAAATTCAAAATATTATTTATTCAAGTAATCTTGTGCTTTTGAATTGTCAACTTTACTGCTGGTGGAAAGCTGTTCCTACCGAGAAGAGCCAGCAAGAAACTCGGCGGTTGCTCTTTTTAAAATATAAATCTTAGAACTAGTTACATTTATTTATTACTGTCTTGTACAGGGTAGAAGTGCACCTATATCCACACATCCTTATTATCTAAATAATCTTCAACAGTATGTTTATGTATTGGTATTTTTATGTATGTATTATATCGTGTGCCCTGTATATAAATATACAAGTAAGAATAACACATCTCAACAAACATAAGCGACGATAAAAATAAAACTATACCAAAGAAAGATATCATAAAAAATGCATTACCTTTTCTGTTTAATAATAGTAAAATTCGTAATTAGCCATTGTCAAATTATCTGTTTTATTTTTGTTAAATTCAACATGAAACTAACAATTTTTTTTCAACTTGTGAGCATTGTTACCTTATTTCTATAGAAGTTAACTTACTACTAACTTAGGCAGAACGTTACGTACATTGTAAAGTAATTAGATAATCTTGTTATGTGAGTCACGTGGATGGACACGGTAATTGGTTTATGTTAAAAAAAATGTTACAGTTAGGGTCATACGTAGTTCATAGTTGAAGCTCCAAACAAAATATTTGTACATTGTATATTGACGGGTATTTCTAATATAGACACGACAAAATACTTTATATACACATATACGATAGTTATATATATATTGATCCTTGACTATGAGTGCGACTAAGGTATGAAGACCACCCTCATTTCTTACCGAGGTGTCGTAAAAGGCGACTAAGGTATGTGCCGTGTGGTATCCGGAAGAATAGAATAGACCACCCTCCTTTCTTACCGAGGTGTCGTAAGAGGCGACTAAGGTATGTGCCGTGTGGTATCCGGCTGTATAGAATAGACCACCCTCATTTCTTACCGAGGTGTCGTAAGAGGCGACTAAGGTATGTGCTGTGTGGTATCCTGCTGCATAGAATAGACCACCCTTCTTTCTTACCGAGGTGTCGTAAGAGGCGACTAAGGTATGTGCTGTGTGGTATCCGGCAGAATAGAATAGACCACCCTCCTTTCTTACCGAGGTGTCGTAAAAGGCGACTAAGGTAAGTTGACGTCAGGCAGGCGGCCGGTCGTAAAATACGTAGACAAATCATATCACAACATGTTTGTAACATGTTGTGCCGACCCCAAATAGAGTGGGATAAGTGCAGGTGAATGATGATGACGATGAGTGCTTGAAAGAGCTTATTTGAATAAAGATTATTTTGATAACTTTAAATACTTAGCTATAGTACGTGGTGGCAAGTAGGTATTTTGGTATTTAGTTAATTTTCTGAACGTGAAAATGGAAATTAAAAAAATACCTTTAATTACCTTAGGCAGAGTTAACATCGGAACCCTTTGGAATATATGACAGCCATATTGTAGCACCGGTAAATACGTCTCGAATATTTGGTACAGCTTCTCGGCCAGCCGCTTCTGGTCTTCCATGGTGTCGGCCAGCGCTTGCAGGTCTCCGTGGTACACCTTGATCATTGAGGTCAGCAGACTGGCCCGGTTTTTGAGCACCCAATCGGGAATGTTGCGATCGCTACCTATCGCCTGGACAAAAAGTTATACAAAATAACTGTTTTGAATAAAATTGACTCGCCCGCCGGAGAGGCGGACGACGCGAGCGGCCGACCGCTAGTTACTTTTCAAACACGATAGGGACAGGCCGCGTGCGCCTGTACACGGCATTCTTTTATAACGCACACGTGAAATTTTGTGTTTCGGGTGTTATTCTCAGATTTAGTGATGCGTTTAACCAGTGAGGTGTTTGATAAGACGCGACCGTCCACGGCTTTGGTGCGCGTTGGTTACTATTCCCCGATATAGGGACGATTCAATAACGTGTGACCTTACGAAGGTTGTGTGCACACCGGGTGTTATTTATCCAATATAGTGAAGTGTATACTCAGGGAGAAACAGACATTACGTGTCCGTGGAAGAGTGCAGAGGCGAGCCAACGGTTTCGGCGATCGGCCAAGTACATACAAGCACACACACACACGTGCACATATACACGCAATGACTCACGAGGCCGGACTACATACAGCTAACCGCCGCATAAGGTAGGTTGAAACGCCGGGGCGCCGGGCCCAGGTCCCGAAGGTTGTTTCATCCGTCCGCACGTTTGCGCGGAACAATAACTTATATTTATTAATCTATGAGGGATATTATATAAATACTGTCATTATCTATTGCATATTATGCAACAAAGTAAACCAAAAACAAGTTTCCCGAATAAATAATATCCTAAACACAAGGATCTTAGTTTGAGGTCATTAAGTTCTCCCACTTCTATGAACAAATTATCGCAAAAAAATATATGCTATGGATTATGTAAAAGTTGGTTGTGTGATCGTAATTTCAGCTAATAAATAAATGAAATAAAATTACAAAAATTTAAAAAAAAAAAAATTTACTGCTTGATATTTTCAAAATCTTGTACAAGCCGATTGTCACGCGACGATTAGATCTGTCTTATCGATTTCATTGATTAGTCTTTGAAAAAAAAACGATGAAATCTTGAGATATTCATATTAATTTATTATAATATATTTTTCTCGGTGGTTATCTTCATTACTGATGAAGGTCGTGTCCCTGAAAGTCCTTTGCAACTTTTTTCTTCTATTTAGTCCGACATTAAGCCGCCGTGTGGTATCCGGTTGAGTAGACCACCCTCATTTCTTACTGAGATGTCGTAAAAGGCGACTAAGGTAAGTTGACGTTGGGCAGGCGGCCGGTCGTAAAATAACTAGCTAAATCATGTAACATGTTTAAAACATGTTGTTCCTGCCCCACTTAGAGTGAGATAAGGACAGGAGAATGATGATTACATACTCATTATCATATTAATTATGATTACATACTCATCATCACATTAATGATGATTACTTACTCATCATCATATTAATGATGATTACATACTCATCATCATATTAATGATGATTACATACTCATCATCACATTAATGATGATAACATACTCATCATCACATTAATGATGATTACATACTCATCATCATATTAATGATGATTACATCCTCATCATCACATTAATGATGATTACATACTCATCATCACATTAAAGATGAGTACATATTCATCATCCCTCAGGGTGGTTGTAACAGACATACCAGTACGGGTTGATATTTGATCACACCAAAGGGTGAGTGATCCGCGAGGTCTTTTTCCTTCCACCTTGCCTTTTCATAATATATACATACAAATAAACCTAATAAAAAGCGGGTAAAAAAAGATTACCCGATGGCATTATAGCGGACGCGTTGCGATATACTCGCTCGTGAAAGTGAATCCTTAAAGTAAGACAAAAGTAATAATAAAAATTATTTTGCTATAATCCGCGATACAGTAAACAGAGAATCTATATAGTGCTAAATGTATAGTGGACTATCCGTTATCCGTTCGGGTATGTAAAATACGGATAGTCCACTATACATTTAACACTATATATATTTTCTGTTTACTGTATGGTGGATTATAGCAAATAATTTTATTATTACTTTTGTATCGATTTCCGCAAAGTAACGCCTAATTCTATAAACTGGTATAATACTTACCAAAATATATCTGCCGTACTCTCTAATAATAAACTTTCCGCTCTGCAACGTTATGGCGAGTGGCTGTGAGAACAGTGATTTGATACAATGTGCTGCACCAACGACCTATGTAGAAAATAAAAACATCTTGAAAATGTTAGTCTATCCTTACTAATATTATAAATGCTAAAGTATGTCTGTGTCTGTTACGTTTTTACGGCCAATCCAAATAAATCTTATATATAAAATTTTCATGTCACAATGAAAACCATAAAACGGAGGAGTATTTTATAAAAATTGGTCAAGCAATTTTATATGCATATCCAGTAGGAATGGACTACTATAATGGACTAACTTTACTATAAGGACTGTCCATCACGAACAATTTTTTTGTTATTTTTTTTTATAAAGTACACTAGCAATTTCCTAAAACTAATTTATATGGCATATTTACGTTTGCCCGCTCAGCTAGCACTAGTTATATTATTTTAAATACGTAAATATACCTGTACTCGAAGGACCAACAAATTGTATTGTAGAAACTATAACAGGTTTTGTCGTGGAGCCTATCCGCCTGATGATGCTTCGGTTTCGGGGCGAAACGATCGTCGAGATTTTGGTGGTTGTTGTGTACAAAAGTAATAATAAAATTATTTTGCTATAATCCGCGATACATCGCGATGTATCGCGGATTATAGCAAAATAATTTTATTATTACTTTTGTATTATGGATCTCCGCAAAGTAACGCCTAATTCTATAAATTGGTTGTTGTGTGTTTTGCTTGTGTGCATTGTTGCTGGTGAAGGCATATTGGGATTAGGGATGGACAGAATCGCCAATCACTTAGTGATCATGATATGATTCACTCATCATATAGCATCATCTGCTATCGAATTTTAGATAACTGCTATTGCTATACAAAATTGTGGATATTCCGTTAAAAAGTAAAATAGTATTACTACGAAATGTTATTATATCATATGTATCGAGGTTATGTGGCACTTTTACGATATTCCAAGTGAATGTATTACCTAGAATTTCATATAAGATATCGAATTGAATATGATTTGAGAATTACGTTTGTTTCTAATAACAATAGCTTTATCCAGTGATAGCTGAATAATATAATAGCCGATAGCATTTTTTGCTATTTGCTGTTTACGCTTTTAGCGATTCCGCGATTGCTGGACTTACTGCTTATACAAACAAATGTTGTCCTTATATCCTATACATTGCATACGCATATAAGGCCTACATTTGTTTGTGTACACAATAGCAATCGCAATAGCAGCACGATCACCGTGGTCACCTTTGATCATATCATGGGACGAATATGATTCTCAAATCGCAATCATATCCAAGCTTAATTGGGATGCAGGTGGTGTGTGCATAGGTACTTATGCATGTGTAAGGTACGTGAATTTTGCCTACTACATACACATTAGCTTTGCATGCATTCGCTTAATCCGCGCGGATTATAGCAAAGTAGTTCTCTTATAGTTTCTGTAATATGGAATTCCGCAAAGTAACGCCTGCTTTTATAAATCATTAAATTATATTGTATTGATTATCGAGACAAATTATAAAGCGTGTAAAAATTAAGCCTCGCGTCACTTTATTGCGCGCAACGAATTTCTTCACTGAATAGTTTTAACATAGGCACTGAACGTGTTTCTCATACCGCGATGATACAAAGTCCATATTTTAATTACGGCATGAAACTCGAGGATCCATTGACGCGTATTATACGCGGGGTTGCATACAAATTTTTATAAAATCCACTTCTGAAATATAAAAATCGCGTGTATCAAACGAGAAAGAGATGAAGTGAATTGAAAGATAGACTTTATTAGAACACTTTTTGTTTTGAAGAGGCGCATCTTTAATCGAAAACCAGATATTATTGCGGCATACTCCCTAATTTTAAAATTGAGATAAATTTAATAGATACATTAAAGCATAAATTGGAAACCTCATGAGTTCCTGCCCGGTCTTAAACCTACGGACCGTTCGTATTATAACGAGTTTTTAACTACTACACTATCACGGCTTTTATTTCGGATTTTGCGTTATTCGGGCCTAACATATTATAAATTTATATGTAATTAAGAGAGTTTTCGGGTTAAATGAACCCAAGCACAAGCCTTATGCAACTTGCATATATATACGGCTGGGTAAATTCAACAGCATGAATAGAAAAATTTGAATTTAAAAAACCACGAGGGCATGAATGAAATGCAATTTGGTAAATTGCTTGCTGGGTCGAAATGCAGGTACAAAGAGAGCTTTTACGAATATGCAGAAAAATTTTTAATATTTTATGCGAAGTTTGAGTGGATAGAGCGCTAAACTTGATATAACATGTCTAGTAATATAGATAAAAGTTTATTAATCTCCCGTAATAGCGTAGTGTAAAAAGCACGCTTTATTTAAGCTCAGTGGGTTCAAACAGTGGACAACTTTCTTTAAGTTTTCTAAAAAGACTTGACTGAAAATGTAAAATAAACAAAGTTCTTTCCCGTCTGGGCCAAAGTGGCGGATCCATATATTGCAGCTACTCTTGGTAGGATTATCAGAGTCAAGTTTAGTTCTTTAACCTTGGGTAGATACCAATTAAATGCTTTACTTCTATAAATCGAAAAATGTGAGTGATAAGTTGAGATAAGAGTGTACAGAATGCGTTACCTACCATTTCATTAATATGACCATTGATATGCAATAACAATAGTGTTGGTGATAGATCTTATCCTTGTGCGACACCAGCATTGATGGATATTACAATAAGTTCCAAAAATCTAACAATGATAACTATTATTTACCAATTATTGTGAACTATGATTAACTTATGCCTATTTAATATTCATTCACATAACAAGAAAACTTAAAACTAAAAAGGGAGATGATGAGATGAAATTTGGTAGAAACATATTGGGCATACCCTATCAAACGTCTGTGCAAGTTCTAAAGACAGCTAAAGCAAAAGCTTTTAAAGATATTGTGACGAAAACCATATTGTACATTAAAATCGATCGAATCTATTCTGGTTATTCGATACAAATTTTGTGTTTCATTTCAGTTGCGCAATGTTGTTATATCATATTTAGTCAATACGCAATTCGCGGCCGAGAGGTTAACGAATGCATTAACATCAAGTTAACGTTAAATTATGGACCAATTAGTGTTATTTTTAAATCTCCTATCTTGATTTCGAATTACAAATATAAAATTCGCGAGGGCTAATCTCTTTCGATCATAAATTATAATTAGAAAATGCGTATTTAAATTACGATACCTAAAAAGTATTAATATTAATAACTGCTGTAACTCATCCATACTTCATACTAATATGCGTAAGTTTTCCTGTCTTTCTGTCCGACTGTTGAACATAAAATAAACGCTGTGCAAGCTTTTATCGATTCTGGTAATTTTTTAAATTGTTACTTCTGTTGCTTACATTCCGTTATTGCTTCTAATTAGTATGTATTTTTCGATCATATTTTGGAGTGCAATACATATATGCATAGCAATATATGTATTTGATAAATGTCTATACAAGGGGTAATTTTGATATGTTATTTTTCACAAGCAAAATATAGAAGTTATACGCTAATTTCTTGTAAAACTTTTTTTTCATACTAATATATATATAATATATATATATATATATATTAATTTGAATATTGAAAGAGCATTGATTGATGATTGATTGTTGTTTCTTGTGAGATTTCTTTAAAAAAAAAATAGCACATATATAAAGGTAGACTTATCCTTAAAAGGGATCTCTTCCGACACGAAACCAATTATAAAATTATTTGGATAAATTAATTATCGCGGATCACAGCAAAATAATTTTATTAAAACTTTTGTACTGCAAATCTCCGAAAAATAACGCCTAATTCTATAAAGGATCTTTTCCGGCCAACTTTTGACTAACACAAGGAAAAGAAAAAGGAGGTAACAAAAAAACTATGTACGTAGAAGAATAGTTGCCAATAGGGAAAGAGATGTGCTTGGATAAATCATTTCACAGCTTCACACCATGAAAGCCAAATGATATTAAGTAAGTCAGCGCTCCGCACTTAGGGAAAGCAAGATCTAAGGTATTTATAGATTTCATTTTTGTACTTATACATTGTCCATATTATTTCGTTATTCCATATTTCACAACCTATATTAAATATTTCAGTTTAATTTTATTTGTAAAAACGATTAAACAATTCGTAAAAATTCTGCTTTTAATCTTAAATAAATAAAATACCATACATATATCCCTGCTTCACATGTCAAGAGTGAGCTGGAAGCTCGCTAAATATGTCGCGACCCGAAAACGGATGAGGAGGCAATTTTCATCAAGGCATATTTAGGTCTCTAGGTTATTAGAAGATTGAGAACTCTGAGTTCTGAGATGATATGTGTATAAGGACGTTCATTTCAATGCAAATTGAAATATCCTTGTACCTTACCTTTAATACAGATCTTACAAAAAAAAAATATACGCAAGCACTACAAACACCCACAATCACTACACTGCATACATTCACTAACACAATCTCAAAAATCGTTTCGCCTCGTAACAACAAGTGAGACTATGAAAAAATTGAATTGAAAAAGAGAAATTTCTGCCGTCTCTAAGAATATATATATATATTTGTTTTATCGCAGAGTATAGCAAAATATTTGAAGCTGTAATAATCCAGCGTGAGACCGTGCGACTTTTTATGGAGACTGTCACGGGTTTAAGCCCCGGGGAGGTACCGGTCAGTTTTTCGTTAAAACATATGTGTGTAATTGATAATTGCAATTTATCGCACAGTTTTCGGTGAAGGAAAACATAGTGAGAAAACCTGCGTTATCTCTAGAGAATTCTGGGGATATGTGTAGCCTACTAATTCGCAGGGTGGTCGGTTCTAGATCCAACCGTCCAAAAACGGACAAAAGAGGCCTTTGCCCAATAGTGCAATAATAACCAATACTTTACGTTTAATTTTTTTACTCTATAGCAAAATAATATTATTATTTCTAACTAGCAATGCGTGTGGCTTCACCCGCGTGAAATTCAGTGTTTAGCATGTTATAGTCACTCGAGTCTCGCCAGGAGACTGGCTTTCTTATATCCTACACCGCTTTTTATACCTATTCTCCCTTGTAAACTGCAATCGACACCGGTTTGTTACTACCCCACTAAAAATTATTGTAAAACAACCTCTTCAACTCAATTTACATAACCGTTATGTACTATTAATCTAGACCTTTCGGAGGAATTGCACTAACTTTTAGTAAAAAGCGTACACAAATCCGTTCAGTAGATTTTGAGAAAATCGATTACATACAGATAGCTTTGGGGACTTTATTTTATAATAAGTATAGATGTATTATGGTACGTAAATTTTAACAAAATTTCGTTCAAATCAGAGCACCGAACCAATACAAAACTAAACGAACATACTTTCGCCTTTAAAATAAAAAAAAGAGAAAACTAAGGTGCGGGAATCCAAATATAACTTCCACATTTTAAACTTGTGTTTGGTTGTTTTAAGGTCAAATCGGTCAGTCGGTCATTCTCTTCACTAATAAATTGGCGAATATGGGTTTTACTTTCGGATACCGCATATATCACAATGTTGTAATTATATCGGATTTTATTAAACATGAAATCAACCTTTGTCAATATATTTTCCAGCAATATTTATTATTTTTTATTTAATTAAGTTTAATATAAGGTTTTACAGGAGCAACGAATTGTTCCGTATTTAAATAAAAAATTAAGGTAACTAAAATATTAGTAAGTTTTCTTTATTAAACATCAGTGTGTCGAAAAAGTTCTCTCTACTTCAATTTACATAATAAAAAAAACATCTTTTAAATTTTTATAGGAAACTAGGAAAGTTGAAATATAATTTTAATCTTCTTTATAGAATTATCCGTTACTTAGCGGAGATTCATAATACAAAGGTAATAGTAAAATTATTTTGCTATAATCCGAAATGATATAAGGATTTTTTTATCGCGCGGATTTTAGCAAAGCTTTATCGCGGATTATAGCAAAATAATTTTAGTATTACTTTTGTTTTAGTATTCTAGTTTAAGGATTTTTTGTAAATTTTAAGAATTTTCCAGAAATGAAAATCGTCGGGATATCAGTTTAAAATTCGATGGTAGCATATATGTTATTGCCTATACTAAGAGGGTTATTTATTTATTAGTTTATCAGGTAATCCTACAGCGTAACAAAGTTCTTATTCTATACATATAACAACTTAAACTAAGGCCATATGAGGATTATTATTATTATGAGGAGGTTATATAAAGTTTTTTTAAAAGGCGGAAAACAGGAAACAGAACAATATCTTGCACATCTAAATTCCATACATCCGAAAATTAAATTCACATTTGAAATGGAATCAGACCGATCGCTTGCTTTTATGGATTTAAAGATCAAGGTAAAGGCAGACAGATCTTTGGCACATACTGTGTACAGAAAACCCACTCATACCGATAGATATCTTCACGCCACATCGCACCATCATCCTAGACACCTAGAGGCCGTCAAAACCTCGTTGGCGAACAGAGCCTATGATCTATGTGACCCTGAACACCTTAATGGTGAATTACAACATATTCAGGAGATACTAAAAAAGAACGGATACACTGATAAAAAACTGATTAGACCACGCACGCGAAAGGAAAGACATCTTGAGGCGAACAGACAGCCGGCGTTTTTACCATATGTTAAAGGAGTAACAGATAAAATAGGGACCATGTTAAAAAAGTTATCTATAAAGACCGTCTTCACGCCTTTACATAAGGTAGCTAGGCTCCTACGCACACCGAAAGATGTCATCCCCTACCAGACCCCAGGGGTATATAAAATCAACTGCAGTTGTGGTAGCGCATACATTGGCCAAACAAAACGTACCATTGCTGAGCGGGTCAAAGAACACATAGCTGCAGTTAAAAACAACCAGTCAACGAAGTCGGCGATTGCAGACCATCTGCTCAACTCGGGGAGCAATCACTGGATTGAGCTTCATGATCCCAAAGTCCTGTCAACTGATGCCCACTATTATGCGAGGGTGGCGCGTGAAGCCATTGAAATTCGTAAGCATAATACGTTCAATAGAGAAGAGGGCTTCAGATTGTCAACGACTTGGGATCCAGTGATTCATAAACACAACTCGCGGAAGAAGTCGTTGCAAGCTATATTGCGTGCGGATAATATCAGTGTGGTGTGCAAGAGACCTTATGTGGATTGTGCGGTTGAAGCGAGGGTAGTTGGTGAAAATAATGACTGTAGTTCTCGGGAACGAAGACGCCGCGGCCCTCCAGTCAGTTCGTGACCATGGCGGATGCAACTCTGCCGAAACGTCGAACCTTATAAAAAGGTAACTCGATTTTGTCGCGATGTGACCCGTATCTTCGTATATTAATAAGTATGAATCGCGAAAGTTTAAAATCTACTGGTTATTAAATCTACTACCTTTTTACTAAAATTCGTACAAAAAACCGTTCAGTACATTTTGAGAACATCTATCAAATATAGACAGAAAACTTATGGGGATTTTGTTTCATTATATGTATAGATAGAGCAGTGATAGCCCAAAGCGAGACCGTGCGACTCTTTCGAGGGAAACACGAGTTCAAACCCGGCCAGGCGCCAATGAGTTTTTCTATTAAAACTCATGTGTCTAATTGATAATTGCAATTGATCACACGCTTTTCGGTGAAGGAAAACATCGTGAGGAAACCTGCATATCTCTAGAGAATTCTGGAGATATGTGTAACCTACCAATCCGCATTGGAGCAGCGTGATAGGTCTTGATTCCAACCCTTCTCTCCAGAAACGGAGAGTGGAGGCCTATTCCCAGCAGTGGGATTGTAACAGGTCGCTACTTTACTTTACTTTTTTATATGTATAGATGACATATAATATTAATAACACTTTATGTGAGAGTAAATATATTTTAAAAGTATTTTTAAAATAGAATTAAAGGCTTATTCCATGAAGAGGCTGGAATTGACACGTATTTTTTTTAAACGTAGAACCGGCTTTTAGGTTCTACCCAAGGTTCGGTTCTGAATTTAGTAAATTTAACGTTTTTTACATAAATATATTACGTATGAAGTCGAATCGAAATAATTTATTCAATGTTGTTTTGGACATGAAACCTGTTTTGGACGAGAATATTGAGACGAAATTTCTAATCGTTCGAGTAGATAATTATTGAAATTCGAGGTCACTCTATTGGGGACCTGTCTACATGTAAACAAGTTTTATAGATATTAAATTAATTAAGAAAAACAGTTTTTTACCGCGTTTTTGTCTGCCTTGACTTTAATCCGCACTAATATTATATAAATGCGAAAGACGTGTCTTTCTATCTACTTGATACTTAATGATGCTTAATCCGCAGGAGGAATGTGGAATAAACTTGGTACATTTGAAGCTTATATTATATAAGCTGACGTATATAAAATTTAACTTTATTATTAGTTGTCTGATTATCTCAAAATTTACTAACTGATTTTTGTAATTTTTTTAAATTAAAGATAGTGTAATTCTTTTAATAAGATTTAGGTAAATAGTAAATGTCGGTTTCATGTTAATAATGTAAAATGCGTGGTGGTTAAAAAATACTTGCCTGCCGGAATTTGGGACCTTTACACTAAAATCGCAACTTTAGTAATCATCTACTCGATCTTTAGTACCGAAATTAATTATTTAGTCATATATGCAACACACCAGTTTTGCAACTATCTCCATTTAAAAAATCACAGCGCTCCGTTAGACTTGAGCAGTCAAAAATAAATATTAGTATGGATATTAAAGCGCGTTATCTTTTTATTTTCATCTTAAAACATGCAAATTACATCAGATGGGACAAATCACGTGGAATATAGTTTCTTGGAAAATTACAGAAACTTTTTCACACGGTAAATGAGGACTACAGAAGTCTGAATCCGAAGTCCGATGTGGAGAAGGGTTGGCGCTACAACACCGCTCTCATACGTAGTGGTAGGTTACACATATCTCAGGAATTCTTCATAATCAGAGATGTCCCCAAGATGTTATCCTTTTTCGAAAAGCCTTTGTTGAACTGTATACATCGATAAAGCACATAACTTGAATAAGTACGAAAGAAAGAAGATATTTAATTTATTTAATAGACTTACTAATTATTGAGCCTTATATCCACTGTTTCGAGCAGTGTTTCCAAAAGAAGTGCCCATGCCCCACAGGCAGGCAATTTATTTTTAAGCACCCACCCCCTTCGTCAATTTGAAAATGAACTCGACACGAGTTTTTAAACATTAAGTTTCGCTCCAGACCATTTAAATAGAATGCCGAATTCGGTAAAAACCTAAACTAAAAAATAAAAAAACTAAATCTAAAACCTACAATTTAAGTTTCTTAGGTTAAAAGTTCAATTTTTTAATACTAAAAGCTATTTATTTTACTTTTTTTTTCTCTTTATTTTTATCGGATCTTTAAACCTCTGAGAGATTATATCAGACCCATCGTGACCTAATTAAAGCTATTTTACAAATTAATTATATCGAGCCTACTATACAATAGTTTGGCTTGCTCGGAGGTCGGTACTGGATGATTTGAATAGTGCCCAAATGTTTCAGATCAACCTTAATCGCTCTGAGCACGCTCCACTAAAAGGTGAAATGTATCCTCAACTGTGTCACAGAGACTACAATTCGATGATCTAATTTTTTTAAATGTATATTTAAATTTATTGTACTTTACGTTGTATATTAAAAGTTATATACGTATGTTAGTTTTTTCCTGATGATACACTAAGGCCCAAAAGAAAGCTCTTCGTCGCTCAGCGGGCGATGGAGCGAGCTATGCTCGGAGTGACTCTACATGATCAAATCAGAAATGAGGAGATCCGTAGAAGAACTAGAGTCACCGACATAGCTCAGCGTGTCGCGAAGCTGAAGTGGCGCTGGGCGGGGCACATAGTGCGGAGAACCGATGGGCGCTGGGGTACTACGAGGTGGACAGACGACCTCAAAAAGATCGCAGGGAGCCACTGGATCCAGGCGGCGCAAAATTGTGTAGTGTGGCGATCCTATGGCGAGGTCTATGTCCAGCAGTGGACGTCCATCGGTTGAAGAAGAAGAAGAAGATACACTAAGAACAGAGGGAAGCAACTGGCTTTTACTAGCCAGAGACATAGAGTCGTGGAGTTTCATGGAAGAGACCTTCACCCAAGGCTGGTGAATAGTGATAAGTCTATTATAAACATATGACCAACCTGTCCAGCGAGTGCCAGTCTTTGCGTGTCCGACACCCAGCCTGGATGGAAGTAGAGCACCGCGTCAGCTGGGTCATCTTCCTCCGCCATGCAGCACTGCGTGTCATACACGAACACTATCATCATTTCCCTATAACAAACAGAATTACCATATTGTTATCATATCATGATTTCGATCACTATATTCCCTGTCTATTCTGCGCCGTGTGGTATCCGGCAGAATAGAATAGACCACCCTCCTTTCTTACCGAGGTGTCGTAAGAGGCGACTAAGGTATGTGCCGTGTGGTATCCGGCTGCATAGACTAGACCACCCTCATTCCTTACCGAGGTGTCGTAAAAGGCGACTAAGGTAAGTTGACGTCAGGCAGGCGGCCGGTCGTAAAATACGTAGCTAAATCATGTGACAACATGTTTGTAACATGTTGTGCTGACCCCACTTAGAGTGGGATAAGGGCAGGAAAATGATGATGATTCCCTGTCTATTCTATGACCCTATTTATGTCTATTCAATAACCCCGATCCTACTCTAATTGTGGTCAGCCATTCCATTCGTCAACGTTGCTTCTTATTTCTTCTAAATGCATATCCATACCTCACACAATCAATCAATCTCTTTCATAGCCACCCCCTTTTTTTCATCCCTCCTTAGCGATATATTATAAATACGAAAGTCTGTCTGTCCGTCACGCTTTCACTGCTAAACCGTATAAGCCAATTGCGATGGAATTAGGTGCAATTAAAGCTTATACAGCTTAAGCTTACACCACACTAAAATATACAATAAAAAGTGGTTTTCTTTAGGGAACATAGAAAAATACAGAGCATAATTGAGGATATTTCAACAATATGTTGACGCGAACGTATTCCCGAGTACAGCTTGTTTATCATGTATATTTCATAATGGGAAATCTTCAAAGAGCTAAGAATGGTGTATCAGATTACAACTTATATTTCTAAGATTATATTTCTCTAAATTTATTTTATTAATTTTATTTGCATTTTCATGTCCCCAACTCTATAACACAGGGAGCGCTCGAGTGTTGTCACTGTACACATAAACTCAACTCCAGACTATAGGCTAACCGTTTAACTCAGTCCTCATCTGCGTGGTACAAGGGCGTGCGTGTAGGACAAGAACGGGGACTGAGGTAGTTGCGAGCTGCAAACGCCCGCAGCGTGGTCTATATAAGACGTGACCTATCTTCGCGGCCTAGTACCCCACAGGCTAATTCTGAGTTACATGTTTAAACTATAATCTATGTATAGCGTCACCAGATGCAACAACCACTTCAAAGAACCTTGACCAAATCTCTCCAGATCAGCTGCTCTGGTCAGAGAATCGGTACCCAGAGCTCTGTACGATTCTACATTCACGAGTGACACAGGTTTGCTATTATTGTAAAAAAAAACATTCATATCCACCGCTTTGCGAGTTTGGGCCGATATTTCCAATAGAAAAAACATATTATTTAAATTAAAAACAAGATATAGAATAATAATTAGCTCATGAATAAAGTTTTTTGGTATTCAGCCTATTATAATTAAGAAAATTCAGTGTGTTATAAAAAATTGCTTATTATCATAAAATGAAATATGTATGACTAAATAAAATGGAATATGGTATGACTGTTTAAATCATAGAGTTATTATATTTAGAGTAAGGGAGCCAAAGATGGGCCTGTTAGTAACAATAACAATAAATAATGAGAGAGAAGGTGATACTCATATACTTTATCTTTGTCTAATCGCACATAAAAAAGAGAGACAGATAGACCTTCATTTTCTTTCTTTTTACTGTAACATGTCACACTATGTCAAAATTATGATATGACACATTCATATTACAAATATTGTAATACAGTATTTTAAATATATCCCTATATCTCATAATTTAATGCATTTTGTATACTAAATGTTTTTTAATAAATAATTTTTTAAAGTATATTAAGTCAGCCTTTTTAGTGTTATCATAAATATTCTTTACGTAGATAAAAATCCTAATATTCTGAATGACCATAAATAACATAAAACTGTCATCACTCCTAAATTACAAAATGAGATGAACTTAAAAAAGTAGTATTAATCTGATATCCAAATTCAATTCTCAATTTATATATTAGGCAACTTAAAACAACAGATCGCCTCATCTAAAGAATAAAGTTACATGTTTTATATCTTAAACGTAGAATATGTAACTTTTTTCTTCTGATGAGGCGATATACTACCATGTATAGATTTTTTTTACAAACATATCAATCACTTGTGTCCAGAGTGTCACTTTGAATATATTAATCTCAAATTATCATTTACTCACATTAATGAATGAGTTCTACATGGATTGGAAGTTTTAATATTAAAATATATTGGTTTTGAAATTAATGCATACATGCATAATGAATAAATATATTTTTTTGCGATAAACTTGAACATAAACATGTGATAATGTGGCCAAGTATAATACATATTGAAGAACTAGATTTGTTGTGACACCAATAATCAATTTGCAAACTGTGGTAAAATTTTTCTATAGTAAATAGTCTTCACACTTGCAATAACATTGAATATTAGTAATAGGCAACAATGTGCTATTCATTCATATTACATTTAGTATCCATAGAATACCGAAACGTATATTTATTTCATCAGAAACCAGAATGTATAACTTTAAAATTCATAACAATAGAGATAGTAAAAGCTCATTTGTATTTTTAATTACTTCCAAATAGAAAATTAAGATAGGCAAACATAATAAAAGTCTTTTAACGATAATTAATTAGAAGCTATCGTATGCAATGGGATTCAAAAGCTGAAAGATCGAGTCCTATAAGAAATTTTTTTTACAATATATATTAAAGTAGATATTTATTATAATAGATAATAGATGTTTGGACGGATCCCTAAGTCTCACAAATGATATCAAACGCAGAAATCTATCGCTAGCATAAGCTAGACATTGCATCTAACAAAATCAAATATTTTCAACTCACTTTGCCATTTTGATGGACTTAGAAAAATCTACTTGTTGCGAAACACAATTTTAGGCTTGCAGCATCTTTGATATTTCAAAACAAATCGATTACAGTGCACGTAATATTTTCATATTGAACGGATTGTATAAAACCGACAACACGACCACCATACACACGGTCACTTACAGAGTAAAAAAATTATTTTTTTGTATATTTTACTGACGTCCAATATTGTGTTGCTAGAAATTGCAAACTTTTTTAAATATGGCAATTCAAAGAGTATGCCATTTATATAATATCAACAATAGATAGCAGCACTCACAAACCTTTATGGTCTTATGTCTCAGTAGTAAGCGTAGTTAGTAAGAGATGGCTCTATAAAGCATTTAAAGGTGTAGGTATTATATATGTAGGTATGTTTATTCTTAAAGTATCTTTAAGTCAAGAGGATCAGGAGCAGAAGCATCATCAGGAGGATAGGCTCCACGACGACTTTTGGCAGTACGATTTTTGTCGTGGAGCCTATCCTCCTGATGATGCTTCGGTTTCGGGGCGAAACGATCGTCGAGATTGTGGTGGTGGGTGTGTGTGCTGCTTTTGTGTGCGTTGTTGCTGGTGAATTGCGCCTTGGGGTGCATGTGGTGGCTGGTCCTGCATGTATAAGGTGCGTAGATTTTGCCTGCTTCATACACATTAGCTTTGCATGCATTCACTTAACCCGTGCGGATTATAGCAAAGTAGTTAGTTCTGTTATATTGCTTGTAAAGTTTTGTTAGACGGAATCGATAACTTATAAATAGGTATTTGAACTTAGTGGCGGTGTAAAAGCCATTAAAACTATCAGAGTATGTGCAATTAAAAATAAAGCAAAAATAAATTTAAGTGACAAACACAAGTTTTATGGATGGGATTGCCACACGAGTCCAAGTTTTATCAAATACCGCCATTGTATTTGTCTCTTCCAATAACCTTCTAGGACGAGAACCTATACATTTGTCCGGATATCCGCTTCCGTTTTGTCGTTCAAACGTGCCGCATATAGACACCGTTAGAATAATAATTATTCTTGTAAATATTAATTACTAAGAACTTTTTAATTATTTAATGTTTGGTAAATAAAGTTTACCTTACGCATCACATTTTAGTTATCTGGGAGCTGTAAAAATCTTTATTAAAAGTGTAAATGATAATAATTAGCAATTATAATATCTTTATTTAGTCTGCGGCATTACCTTTACGTTCATAAAAGAGAATAATGCCTACAAATGTATAATAGGTTGCAATTTGGTCGTGTTAATATAGTATTTTTTTAAGAAAATAATTATTAGAAAAGTGTAATTATTTTTTATTATTTACATCCGTACAGACTTACAGATCGATATGCTTTTTGTGATAGTCCAAGACTTGAGAGTGATTCATAGAGTATTTCTTATTTTTCTTTATTGCAGTCAGAGCAGAAGTCGCGTGGAAAAAGCTATTCTATGTGGGTGGCTAGGCGCGTTTTTTATATGTTTTAGCAACCTATTCTATATTTAGCTACGATCAAAATCAAAGAAATATGGATTCTTGGAGCCTTCAACACTAATGAGCGTATTAATGAGAGGTTTCCGCATTATATATACATATATACGCGGTGGCAGATCCATTATTAAATAAACACCAAATAGGATTTACATCTTTTAATGCACCGATATCAATACACTCTATATTGATAACACTTGAAACAGTCTTAACTAAACATAAGTATAAGATTAATATTTTATATCGTAATTTAAGCCATGCCCATCGTTACAATGTAACGATGGGCAGTGTAAGTAAATATTTTATAATTTCTAGTTTTTTTTTAAATATTCTTGTCTCTGGGCAATTTTTTTTTTAACCGATATGTAGGTAGTATTAGAAACGTCAACCGTTGAACCGTTCGCTAATGGCCGCTCGATCGCTTTACATAATTCGTGTTAAATTCGTTGTAAAACATTAACAATTCGTCTTGGACTTGCAATATCAAGAGCGGTGTCCAACTTTTAAAGTGTCGTGTCGAGTTTCAGACCCGTAATAGTGGTACTGTTCGTACGAGTGACACATTCCTCCAGCGTCACAAGAAACGGCAGGCCGCTGGCGCATATCAAGGATTTCGAACCTTTTAGTGCATGGTGGCAGTACAACGGCCTCGAAAGGTAGGTGATGCTAAGTTGTTACTACTTCATCATCCTCCTGCTATTATCCCACTCTAAGTGGGGTCAGCCTAACATTTTATAAACATGTTGTCACATGATTCGGCTACATATTTTACAACGTATTGTAACGTATTTGTAATGATTCAAATGCGGACAAAAGTAGTAATAAAATTATATTGCTATTTAAAATATTTCGTGGATTATAACTATTTTTTTTTATTACTTTTGTATGAGGCATTTTAGTTATATATTATTTAACATGAGTCACAGAGTGTTTAAAAACATTAAGCAGCATAATTATGAATATTAGGAAATAATGTCATTTAGACAATTCCAATTATTAATAGAACAAGTTCGCGACCAGTTTTTTTGCGCCGAAATTCTACAACAACAAGGTCGTTAAAAGTATATTATGAATTTGAGTATTCCTAAGAGTTTTATACCAAATGAAAAAAAAAATCCATATATATGATTCTTACACAATCGAATTGAAAACATAAACACTAAAAAACATAGGTGTTATCAAAGGATTTCCACAACTATACTAAGGTTTAAGTTTTTTCTAATATAGAAACTGTAACAGAACTACTTTGCTATAATCCGCGGGTTTTATAGCTTAATGTTGCCTGCTTCATACACTTAGTATTACATTCGCATCCACCGCATACCTCACATACATTCGCTTAACACCCGCGGGTTAAAGCAAAGTATACGCGGCAATTCAAATTCAAATTCAAATTATTCTTTATTCAAGTAAACTTGTAAACAAGTGCTTTTGAATCGTCAACTTTACTGCTGGTTCGGAAAGCCGTCCTACCGAGAAGAGCCAGCAAGAAACTCGGTGGAGCTCTTTTAAAAAAGAAGATTCTTAACACTAATTACATTTTGTCATAGCTATCCTGCATAAGGTCAAAGAGCAGCTATATCCACGCATTCTTATCATCAATGTAAGCCTCCACGGTATAATAGGCTTTCTGTATCAGCCTCTTTTTAACAGTATTTTTAAATTGCTGTAATGGCAAAGTTAAAATTGATTGTGGAATTTTGTTATAGAATCTTATACCCAAACCCACAAACGACTTACGTACTCTTACAAGGCGCAAAGCAGGAGCCGTAAGCTTATGTCGGTTCCTACTTTGTCTATTATATACATCGCCAATCTTTTTATAATTATGTATATTTTTATGCACAAAAATCAAATTGCTAAAAATATACTGTGAAGCTAACGTAAGAATACCTGTTTCCTTAAACTTCTCTCGCAGGGACTCACGGGAATTCAAATTATAAATGCCACGTATGGCTCTTTTTTGCAATACAAAAATTTTCTCAATATCAGCGCATTTACCCCATAACATTATTCCATAAGACATAATGCTATGGAAGTAAGCAAAATAAACTAGTTTTGCTGTTTCGACGTCTGTAAACTGTCTTATCTTTCGAATAGCATAGGCTGCTGAACTGAGTTTCCCTGCGAGAGCTGTTATGTGTGTAATAAATAATAATAACAATAATAATACACATCGAAGCTTAGAGAGAAAGTCGGCCAGATTCTGCTTCGTAGAGCTTTGTCTCTGTCGCACAGACTGACGAATCCCTGTGAAACGTCACATACTAACTGAGTGACAGTGACAGCGCTCTACGAAACCGAACTGGTCGGCTGTTTCGTTCTAACCATCGATGTGCATTATTTAATGCCGGGTACTATAGTTCTGTTATAGTTTCTGTAAAATGAAATTTCGCAAAGTAACGCCTGCTTCTATAAATCACATTTTCTCATATGTTTCTTCGAATAACCAATCTCACTTGTTTCTGATGTAAGCTAATGACTGATAAAACACTGATTTAGTTTGAATGAAAATACGATTCCTACCATTCATAGATATATTAATTCATAGGTAAATTGACCTAAACTTGTCTCCAGCCGCATAGACATCGGTGTGTCAAAAAGTTTATCCCACGAATTCTCTTTATTTTATTCTTGTGGCGTATAATTATACTCTATAACATCTTCTAAAGTATTTATTAGATTCATATGGTGTCATCATCATTCTCCTGCTCTTATCCCACTCTAAGTGGGGTCGGCGAAACATGTTACAAACATGTTGTCACACGATTTGCCTACGTATTTTACGATCAGTCGCCTCCCTGACGTCAACTTACCTTAGTCGCCTTTTACGATACCTCGGTAAGAAATGAGGGTGCTCTATTCTACTATTCATAGAGCGGTTCATTCATCAATTCATTTTATTTATATGTCATAGAATAAATTAAAATTTAACTTAGTATTACTTACAAGTATAACACATTTAGTCATAACTTGGATACTGAGTTAAAATATTAGTAGTATTGCAATTTACTTCATATTTTATAGCCTAACCTTGAAAATTGCTCACATAATTTGCGTCAAGTTTACGTAATTTAAACATTTTATTTGAAAGTGTTTATAACTACAGCAAGAGCAGAATAACAGTTAAAATTGATAAGTGTAAAGTGTGAAGAATCTTATTTTTATAATTTTCAGATTTTTTTGTTTTTCTTGTTATCTCGGCTTAAACCGATATTTATCATAAAATTTCCTATAAAGTTACAACCTACTAATATTCCACTGTATAGGCCTACTCTCTTTTTTTTGAAGTGAAGATATAAAAGACAATTTATAATTATTAACTTTGATTATACCAAATTGTCACTTTCCACAATGTGCTTCAAGACAGGAAAACTAGATTTTTTTTCATCTTTTTGATATATATATGATATAAGAAAATAGAAAAGCATTTTCTGGTACAAATAACTAGTTTCTCTTACATTGTAATGAAAAAATGGGTTTGCCATTTACGCTAAAGACTCTCTTGGATGCGAATGCGCAAACTTTTAACAAGAACGGCAAGAGTTGACGACAAAAAGTAGTCTGTGAACGTTATTCCAATTTAAGTAAGCGTGTGTGAACCTAAATTCTTTCAACTAATGGGTGTGGCGAGCAGGTTAGCGTCAAGACTTAATGTTTTTACAAGTCCAGTTCAGTTGCTTAATAAAAATCTAGAGCATTTTATAATATATCCAAGTAATGTTTATCAAATTTACCTTAAGTACTTGTAACAAAAAGCAATGATAGCACAGCGGTGAGACCGGAGAGGGTCACGGTTTTAAGCCGCGGAAGAGTTTGACAACAGATATTTTTTTAAATAAAATCTTTGTGTGTATGATATTTGCATTTTGTTAAATGTTTTTGGTGTAGGAAAATATTGTGAGACAACCTTTCTTTCTTTAGAAAATTTTAGGAGTTGTGTGTAACCTATCAATTCGGATTAGAGTAGCAAGATGAATCTCAATCTTCTCTCAAAAAACGAAAAGAAGAACCTATGCCTATGGTATAAACAGGAGAGGTATGATATGGTATAATAGGAGGCCGTTACTTTTACTCGCATTTCGCAACCTTGGCTATGCTTCTACGCTCACCCCTCCCTCACTTCCCCCTGGTGACGATGTAAAAGCCTTTAGGGCTAATAGCATACTAATACGAAAAAAAAAAGTTTTACTCGACTAGAGTGTGGGTCACACACTAGTCGAATATTAAATATGAAGATGGCTGGATATGAGAGTAGAGTGAGGTCAAAAAGAAATGATAGAAATAGTTCCACAGATGAGCATGATCATGGAATGCTTTAATTCTTTATTTATCTTACTGTTAATATAACAGAAATATAACAAAGTATAATTATAGCAAAGTAGTTGTTTCTGTTATATTACTTGTAATATGGAGTTCCGCAAAGTAACGCCTGCTTCTATAAATCACTTATCTTACTGTCATACCGAAAATAAGCAACATATTGTTGTATTTTAAATATAGAGATATCTGAACTGGCTGTCTTACGTTTTATCTCGATGAAACCACTGCTGAAACTTGAAAATAAATTATTAAAACTACACAGCACCTGTCGATATATTTAATTCGGAATGTATGATCGAAAAATATTTCCAACTACTTATACATTGTGTCCCGAAACTAGATGATAAGCGGACAACAAAAAATTAGTCGAGAAACAAAATAAAACAAAGGAAAATATATCCTTTTATTGCTAAATATAATGGATGTAAAATTGGATTCCTTGGAAAAGTCACATCCCTTATGATATTTTTTTTACTTCCATGACTACCATTTTTCGAAATATTCCCAATTACTTTTTCAGACGATATGCTGTCCGCCACAATCCTTAATAATCTCATTATAGTATAATCTATAGTTGCAAAGTTTGTCTTTTAGATTTTTTTATACCTTTCGGAATTTATTATATATATATATATATTCAATTCAAATTCAAAATATTCTTTATTCAAGTAAACTCGTAAACAAGTTCTTTTGAATCGTCAACATCTGCTGCTGGTTCGGAAAGCTGTTCCTATCGAGAAGAACCAGCAAGAAACTCGGCGGTTGCTCTTTTCAAACAATAATTCTTATCACTAGTTACATATAGTTCTTAATGTCTGGTACAGGGTTGAAGAGAAGCTATCTCCACGCATTCTTATCATCTAAATAATCTTCAATAGTATAATAGGCTTTCGGAATTAGCCTTTTTTTAAATAGTATTTTTAAAATGTTGTAATGGTAAAATATTTTTATTATACTAGGTATATATTTCGACTTAATGACTACGTTGAGCATTGTATATAAGTTCCCGTCGTGTGGTATCCGGCTGAATAGAATAGACCACCCTCATTTCTTACCAAAATGTCGTAAATGGCAGCCAAGTTAAGTTGACGTCATAGAGGCGGCCGGTCATAAAATATCTAGCAAAAACATGTGACAATATGTTTAAAACATCCTCTCAACCCACTAAAAGCGGGATAAGGGCAGGAGAATGATGATAATAGAACATAAGCTGAGCAGAATAGAACACCCTCATTACTTACCGAGGTGTCCTTAAAGGCGACTAAGGTAAGTTGACGTCAGGGACGCTGCCGGTCATAAAATACCTAGTCAAAACGTATAACAACATGTTTAAAACATCCCATTAACTAAAAGCAGGATAAGGTCAGGAGAATGATGTTGATCGAGCATAAGTAAGCTCGACTTTTGTATATTATAAAAGCTTCATACGAAATGATTTTGTGAAGTAGAACGTTAGTGATTACAAAGCGGCATAGAAAAGATTTCAACGCGCACTCGACTCAAGGTTAATGAAGAACCGTCAGTTACGAATGTTCGAAGTATTAAGGCCGCGATTATATAAAATACGTAATATTTTTATAACAAATGTAACATTAAGGTTATTTTGATTACGTTATTTATAAAAAAATATATTTATCCTACTTGTAACAACCGGAAATATCGTTTTACGTAAGTTTAGTTACTCAAGAATGTTTCTTTATTATAAAGGAAACTCATATCGCTCATGGGCTGCAATAGTGGCACAACTTAAAACACTTGTTTTGGACTAGGAATAGATTCATGTTAAAATACACATTATTTTCCGCAGCAATTCCGGTAGAACTGATAACTTTATATTAGGCCGTTCGTTTAGGCATACTAAGGTGTTTTTATGCATTTTCAATCAAAAATTTAAACCCATTTATCACAAAACATGGCTTTTGAGTTTATCATCATAAATATTTCAAATTACAAAGACAGGTATAGAAATATTAGTAGAACTATAAATACATCGAACGAAGTTTAAAAAATGCTTTGAATTCTCTTTTTGGAATTAATAATATTAAAATAGTTTAATTATTAATTGCATTAAACGAAATGCATGGTCACTTTTAAATTAATAGTCAGCATATTGCGGAATGGAAAATGGCAATGAAGCATTGTTAGATAAATTTCCCATCGATTTCTCTTTTTATAAAACATACGAAACAATGCAAGCCAAAAAAAACTAACGACAAAAACAAATTATTTTGGATATGAGCAATATAACAGAATTAACTACTTTGCTATAATCCGCACGGGTTAGGTGAATGCATGCAAAGCCAATGTGTATGAAGCAGGCAAAATCTACGTACCTTATACACGCAGGACAAGCCACCACATGCACCCCAAGGCGCAATTCCCCAGCAACAACGCACACAAAAGCAGCACACACACCCACCACCACAATCTCGACGATCGTTTCGCCCCGAAACCGAAGCATCATCAGGAGGATAGGCTCCACGACAAAAATCGTACTGTAAATTATTTTGGATATAATGGGTAATAATTTTAGGGTAGAACCCAAAATTAAAACCTGAAAAATCAGGAACTCAAAAAATCAACATTACATCGGCGGGTTACGTAAATCTATGTTTAATTACGAGACACATAACGTAAGGTCGTAGAAAGTGAATCGGCTTGTGTGAACCGTCAAAAAAATCCGCCATCTTGCCAGTCTGTGGCGCGAAGCTCGATCGAAACAACGTTTCCCGCCAAACAAATTAAACGTCAAACATTATCTGTCATATGCAACTTTTTCGTGCAACTGTCAGTGTAGTTTTTTTTAATTAGTGCTATGTTGTGATTGTGATTTTTGTGCCTAAAATATTTTTTCGGATTTTTTTATGCATGTTTTTTTCAAAATAGGGACCTCCGATGGGAGAAAGTATACGTATTTAAAAATGGTAAGATAAAATTTAAACTTTTACATAATCTAAGATCTATTTTATTTAAAAATATTGAAGATGGAATTAAAAGCTATTTACGACTAATTTTAAATTTAAAAATTAATACTGTATCGTATTTTACAGACTATATATGTAATTGTAAATATAGCGGCGACAATTGAATGTAAACTAATATCTTTAAAAATATTTTCGTAATATACGTAACATATGGTAATTTGACACTTTTACTCAATCATTTATTAGCATCGAAACCGGTCGAATAACAGGCAAAACAAATCTAAATAGCTATATTGAAAGTTTCTCCCTATTACATAGTTTGTAGATTTTCCGTTCACTAGATACGAATTACTAAAACTAATTTAATTGGCAACTCTCGCTTCCAATGTTACAACATTGAAATTATCCTTTTCCATTCTATAATGGAATGCGCGTGGAAGGAGAAAATGGTAATTTAAATACGGTATTACTTCCGTATTATATTACACGTAACACTTAACTAAAAAAATTATATGTCAGTCTATTTGGATATACTTATGATAAATCTAAGACTACGTCACATATATATAATGATTTTCAGTCTTAGCCTAAGATGCTATGCCCAGAGGGCGATTCTTAAGGATCTCCGCAAAGTCACGCTTAATTCTGTATTTACTTAGCCTTAGAGTTAAGATAATTCTTATCATTTGAGGATACATACATTAGTTATCTATAAGATATTATTAGGTATATAACGTTTAGTTGTTTTAGATAATCAAAAAGTAAGAATCTAAACTCAGAAAAAAACGTCTTGATATTTGATACGTGAAATAATATTTTGATGTTAGAAAAATCTTGCAGATTCTTATATTTATATATAAAACTTACAGAATGAAACTATGTGTATTATTTTATAATTGGTTTCCCGTTAACTGTAAGTAATATTTATAACAACTATGCCTTTATATCGTGTGAGTGAACAGCATACCGGCCTTTTAAAGCATAAAACACGCAATATACTCGTATATACATACTTGCGTGTCGGAATAACTGTGCCGTTAAAATCTGTCAGCAGAAGGATAGTTTAAATTTATTAAACTTTTTTAATTAGAACAGCATTGGAGATAGAAAAAATTTTTCGTATTCGAATTCAATTCAAGAAAGGACCCTGTTGTTTAAATTTTTACGCGCCTCACTTCATTCAAGCTGATCACCTATGTGCAGTGTTTTTCGTCTACCCTCAGTTAGATTATCCGATAATATAGCCGTCTTATAAGCGTTCTTAACTATGAGTCGTACTTTTGGTTGTGTATGTGTGTTGTGTGTCCATGTGATAGCCCAGTGCAACCATGCACTCTTTCGAGGCGTAACGGATTCAAACCCGGGCAAGCACTAATGTTTTTAAACTAAACTGTTAAAACTTATGTATCTTATTCATTGCAATTTAGCACACGCTTTTAACGAAGGAAAACATCGTGACACCTGTATATCGGTAGAGAATTCAAGGGATATGTGTAACCTACCAAACCGCATTGGATCATCGTGGTAGGTCTTAGCTCCAACCCTTCTCTATAAAAACGGAGAGAAGAGGCCTATGACCAGCAATAGGACAGTAACTGGCCATTACTTTTATCTTAATTGACCTATAAATAAAAGGCCCATATCTTATGATTTTGTGACTTTTCCGCCACATTCCTGAAGAAGTGGTGACGTGTCAAATTAAAATTATGTCGCTATTTAGACCTTTAAACTATCTACTTTGCATCATTTTAAACATTTTTAATCTACTGTCCCCTACTTGTAGCTCATGCCAATATCAAAGACTTATCAATATCGAGGACAAGATGAAAACCTCATTTCTAAAAATGAGGTTTTCATCTTGTCTAACCTTAGGAGAGAGTTTCGTTTTTGCATCAGCGCCAGGCAATATTAAAGACATAAATCATTATTACCAAATTCAAATTCATAATATTCTTTATTCAAGTAAACTTGTAAGCAAGTGCTTTTGAATCGTCAACTCTAATGCTGGGTGGAGAAGAGCCAGCAAGAAACTCGGTGATTTCTCTTAACAAATATAATTCTAATAACTAGTTATATTTGGTCATTACTATATTCTACAGGATAGAGCAGTAGCTATATCCACGCATTTTTATCATCTTTATAATCCTAAATAGTATAGTAGGCTTTTTTATAAGCCCACCTTTAACAGTGTTTTTAAACTGCTGTAGTGGCAAAGATAAAATCTATTGTGGAATTTATAGAATGTTATACCCAAACCCACAAACCCACAAACGACTTATTTGCTTTTGCAAGGCGCAAAGGAGCCGCAAGCTTATGTCAGTTCCTACTTTGTCTATTATATACATCGCCAATCTTTTAAAAATTATGTATAAGAATTTATCCACAAAAATTAAATGGCTAAAAATATACTGTGAAGCCAAAGTAAGAATACCGAAGATATTATTCACAACTAAACCAGTTGTAATTTGTACATCTGTATAATGATTAATGCAACAAGAACTTAAGTGTTGCATATTTAATATTACATTAAACTATCATTATCGCATGCTAATTTGTAGGTGACATTTCTTTTAATCACCCTGAATTTAAATTTAATAACATAATTTAGAATCTTTCGGTACTCAACATTATAATTTATTTTATATTAATTCGTACTTTATTAATGTTGAGAGACCGGCTATACTCACGTCTTATTTTATCGGATGAGCCCGACTAGTTTCAAGCCCATACGGGGCTCTTATTCATGAGCTCTTTACGCGGTGTTATCGCGGTATGAATACCACTCACGATAGTTTAAATTCAATAATTCGTACTTCTAATATGTTTTGACCTTTTTTAATTAAATAAATAAATAAATATATGGGACATTTACACACACGGTGATCCGTCGCCAAAGTAAGTAAATTAATACTTGTGTTATGGGTGACGGATAACTGGTAGATATACTACATATATAAGTTTAAATACATACTTAAATACAAATACACACCCAGGCTCGAAGAACCATCAATTTGTTTATAAAATATGTTGGCCCTCGGCGGGAATCGAACCCGCGACCCGCGGAGCTGAAGGCAGGGTCACTACCCACAGCGACAACGGGCCAGAAAAGGAGCAACGGATAGACTAACACGGTCGTGGTTTTTTATAGGAATGTTTTAAGAGTTTGAGAGTGGGATAAGCTTTAATTGTCCGTGGAAACTGACATACTGATTTGGGGAGTCCGTTGACAATGCCTTCAGCTCGGCGGGTCGCGGGTTCGATACCCACTAAGGGCCAACATTTTCTACAAACTGTTTGTTGGTTCGTCGAGTGTGGGTGGGTGTATATTTCTATTGAAGTATGTATTTAAACTTTAAAGTAATATATATATATAAATTAACCAGTGCGTCTGTCATCCATAACACAAGTATTAATTTATTTTGGAGACGGACGACCGTGTGTGTAATTGTCATATATATATTTTTATTTATTGACTTAAAATATATTTATGTAAATACGCTATACACGGGTAATCTGATAGAGCAATATTAATGAAATTTGGAAAAAATTAACCTTATATATTCAGTCTAAGATTTAATATTTCCCCAAGCTCATCGTCTTTAAATGATTTATGGACTTGATCAGGCGGAATTAATTCATGAGATTAGAAATAATTCTAATAAGAAATAATTTTGTACTATCCAAATGACATCATCATTCTCCTGCCCTTATCCCACTCTTAAGTGCGGCCGGCATAACATGTTACAAACATGTCATATGATTTGGCTACGTATTTTACTACCGGCCGCTTGCCTGACGTCAGCTTACCTTAGTCACCTTTTACGACACCTCGGTAAGAAATGAGGGTGGTCTATTTTATGCAGCCCGATACCACACGGCATTTACCTTAGTCGCCTCTAACGACACCTCGGTAAGAAATGAGGGTGGTCTATTCTATGCAGCCGGATACCACACGGCACATACCTTAGTCGCCTCTTACGACACCTCGGTAAGAAATGACGGCGGTCTATTCTATGCAGCCGGATACCACACGGCATTTACCTTAGTCGCCTCTTACGACACCTCGGTAAGAAATGAGGGTGTTCTATTCTATGCAGCCGGATACCACACGGCACATACTTTAGACGCCTCTTACGACACCTCGGTAAGGAATCAGGGTGGTCTATTCTATGCAGCCGGATACCACACGGCACATACCTTAGTCGCCTCTTACGATATACAAATGACATTATGTATAATTTTAATATTCCGAAAGGAAAATATCTACATCTTTGACGATAATTAATGAACATTTTATCTGCACAAAACATCTATGGACGTGTCATAATTTTTGTCGATGAATCGGCATTTTCTGTTGACTATATATTTATGGTGGGCAGCGTTTTGTTCGAAGTTTTGTTGAGAACGAAGATCTTAATGCCATTATTATAAAGATAATGAGAACCAATTTTTTTTTTATTTCACTGGTGGATATGAAAGATGCCTTTATTGTTAGGATGCATTCATGCATTGGATTTAATTTCAAATGAAGGCTGCTAATTAAGGTTATTACAAGATCTTAAATTTTTTACATTCTATTTTATTTAAACAAATGTATTTTGGCTAGTAGTTAGCTATTATATTTCTAAAATTTGGATATAATATTGATTTATCTGACGATGTCTTTCTAAAAAAAAGTTTTAGTTTTAGATTTGGGTAAGGTTCAGCCGCCTTATGGTATCTGGCTGAGTAGAATAGATCACCTCTTACCGAGGTGTCGTAAAAGGCGAATAAGGTAAGTTGAAGTCGGGCAGGCGGCCGGTCGTAAAATACGTAGCCAAATCATTTTACAACATATTTGCAACATGTTGTGCCGACCCCGTTTAGAGTGGGATAAGGGCAGGAGGATGATGATTAGGGTAGGGTTCTTGTCCAAAATCCCTGTTTCTATATCAAAATTTATTAAAATCAATTTAGAGTTTACGGTATGACCGTGCGACACTTTCGAGGGAATCACGAGTTCAAACCCCGGACAGGCACCAATGAGTTTTCTGTTAAAATTTATGTGTCTAATTTGTAAGTGTAATTTATCACAAACGATCAGTAAAGGGAAACATCGAGAGGAAACCTATATCTCTAGAATTATTGCGATATGTGTAACCTACCAATCCGCATTGGAGCAGAGTTGTGCGTTAGCTCCAAGCTTTTTATCCAAAAAAGAGGTCTATGCCCAGCAGTGGGATAGTAACGTGCCCGTAATTTAATAAGTTGAGACAAACGGTATATTACATGGAGCGGAGTGATGAAGCTCAAAGCCAAAAAAGGACGGAGGCCTTTCCCCAGCAGTGGGATAGAACATGCCGTTAATATATGAGGTTTACACAGGACAAAAAATGTTGTTGTTAGTGGTTTATAGTGTAATATAAAACTTATACATGCATCGGTTATGAAAAAAAAGATATCTCTCTACATATAGCATTAAATTTTAATTTATCGCGGATTATAACAAAATATTATCATTATTTTTATATAATCAATTAAGCAATTATATCAAGATATTGAAGTAAGATAACAAAACATACAAACATTCGTATAACGAGACGGCACGGAATGTGCTAGGGAATGTAAGCGGGCGCACCACACGCAGCCTGTCAAGGCCGGAGTTCTGCCTACAGCCTAGCGATACTAGCTTGTAATACGTATTTAAATATATTATTTATGTCTGGGCCTTTAGCGACTCGTTATTTAAGTATTAACAATCACACCCGCACAGTTCGGTCTTCATTCTAAAGCCGTGGTTCCCAACCTTTCTTGTGACATGCCCCATCTTAGCCTTTCCATAAAAGCATAAGCTTAACTTAAGTTATACTCGTTTAGAGTCCATTTTCGAATTGCCCCTCTTAACATTCATAGTGTCCCCCTGTGGGGCGTGGGCCCCACGTTGGGAAACTGCTCTAAAGTATTAAGCCCGACTAATGCGGGATATCTCAAAATTATTTAATACGTCAAAACCAAAGTCTAAAGCGCTTTAGTGTAATGACTGTAGAATCTTGTCCTTTAGTGGAGTGAGCCTCTTAAATTAGGCACAGAGTCGACATAATACCTTAATATCATCCATCATCCTCCTGCCCTTATCCCACTCTTAGTGGGAACAGCACAACATTTTACAAACATGTTGTCACATGATTTGGCTACTTATTTTACGACCGGTCGCCTGCATGACGTCGACTTACCTTAGTCGTATTTTACGACCCCTCAGTAAGAAAGAGGGTGGTCTATTCTACTTAACCCGATACCACACGGTGGGTCAACTTACCTTAGTCGTTTTTTAAGACACCTCGGTAAGAAATGAGGGTGGTCTTTTCTATTCAACCGGTTACCACACGGCGAGTCGATTTACCTTAGTCGCCTCTTACGACACCTCGGTAGGAAATGAGGGTGGTCTATTCTACTCAGGCTTTCAAGTTTATTTATTTTGAAGGACATTACTTCTATCTTGTATCAAGAAAGGCTGTGATAAAAGAAAGCAAAAACATAGTGAAAAATTAAACGCATTCAAATGCTTTCGCTAATTACTGACCACTTTTGTCTAGCATGATCATTTCACAAGCGATTAAGCTTAAAATGCTTGCGGCGTATAAAAGTTAAATGAAAGCCTTGTAACAACAGTAAAGTGAGAGTTATGTTGTCTTGTTTGTTTCTTTTTTTCGATTGAAATAATGAAGAGTTGCGCCCCGTGGTGCAAGTTTTATTTAAAATACAACTGTACTTAGTTGTAGACGAAAATTGTATCGACGAAAGATTTTTTTCTGGTTTTATCTGCTTTTATAATGGATCATGGATTAGCTTAGAATAAAATTCTAGGTTCAAAGTTAAGTTTATACCAAATTTTAAGTAATTTAGTTAAGACATTGAAGCGTTGATGCGGTATAAACAAAGATTTACAACTTTATTATTATAGCAGGTTGGAGAATAAAGTGAAGTGTAGGCTAAGTAATACTTTACTTAGCCTACACTACACAGAATATTACTGCTATGATTCAATGCGAAATTAAATAAGTTTCCCGCATCTGCTTATTGACATTACTTAAATTTTAATGACTTTCAGGGGCTTGTTCCAATGTTTAATAGATTATTTTATGATTGCAATGTACATGGACATATGTAGTTGCATAAACACTTTGGATAGAACAACGTTATTACAACGATAGATTTTTTGAAACGCTAATTGTCACAACGTTTATACAAGTCGCTAAAAATATTTTTTTTTAAAAAACGAGCATAAACGGCTGAAACTCGTACCAATTCCTTCAAGTTACAATATTGCGCCGTGTTACTTTAAATTGGTTTGCTCACAACGTTGATTTTTGTACACGCGTATCAAAAGTCGAACGTCATTATCCGTAATTTATTTTGTATGAGAAAAAGTAGTGCCTTACAACAAACATTTGAAAATCCACAACCGCCGATCAAAGTTTGTGAATTTCAAAAAGCGCTATCATATAGTACTTAATGAAAAACATATTATACGCACAAAACAAAGGAAAAAAAAGCTTATTATTACGAAAGAATGCGGACGACAGAAGCTTTTAAGCGTCTTCGTATTTAACGTAAAGATTCGAAAGGTGTCATTATGCATCAACTTCAAGGGTGCGGTCAACTTCAATGTCAATTTCAATGTCAACAAGTACGCTATTATCTATGATATTCATATCACGAGGCAATCGTTAATGAATTCTTTAATATCAAAAGGTTTATATATTGATAACTTACTTATTTATTACGGGGGCCCGAAATAAAAGAAATAATTTGAGTAGAACTTGGTATATGTAATAAAAATAGATAATGGACATTACTGAAACTTAACGTCCGAAAACCGTAGAGTTATTAATATTGGAATAGGGGCGTAATAGGCAGGCCTTTTAGTGAGGGTTAACACTTATACTTCATCATTGTCTACTAACACATATAAAAGAGGTACTGATATATATACGCACATTTGTTTTATCTTTAATGTATTATGACACAGTTTAGGCTAAAACAAAAGTAACAATAATTTTTTTTTGCTATAATTCGCGATAAAGTAAATAGAAAATATATACATATAATGCTAAATGTAGAGTGGACTATCCGTTTTCATACATGAAGGATTTGTAAAAACACATGCACAAACCTTCACCACCGTCACCACAATACACAAGCACTACACACGTTCACTATCGTTTCGCCCCGCAACCGAAGCAACATCAGCATCAGCATCAGCAGATAGACTCCACCACAAAATCGCAATATCGCAAAATCGCCTATATTGTTTCATATTTATAATACTTTATCGTGGATAATACTTTATCGCAAAATAATTTTATTATTACTTTTGTATTATGGATCTCCGCAAAGTAAGTTTATTCTATAAACAGTTTAGGCTGGTTCTAATCTAGTATAATAACTCTATACTAAATCAAGCCAAAAACGCCGTGTGGTATCCGGCAGAATAGAATAGGCAACCCTCCGTTCTTACCGAGGTGTTGTAAGAGGCGACTAAGGTATGTGCCGTGTGGTATCCGGCTGCATAGAATAGACCACCCTCATTTCTTACCGAGGTGTCGTAAAATACGAGTAAGGTAAGTTGACGTTAGGCAGGCGGCCGGTCGTAAAATAGTAGCCAAATCATGTGACAGCATGTTTGTAACATGTTGAGCCGACCCCACTTAGAGTGGGATAAGAGGATAATGATGATGACTAAATCAAGCCAAAATTAAACTTTGTCAATCAATCAACTTCCAATTCTGGACAGAAGTCTATTCACGAGATCTCCACACGATCTTGGCTTCCTGCGACCTTTTTGAGGTCATCAGTCCACCTCGAAAGGGGGTCTACCGACACTGTGTTTTTCGGTGCGGGGTCGCCATTCCAACACCTCTTACACACTATATGGATATTTTTACTATATTTCTTCAAATACGATCAAATCAAGTAGTTCTATAATTTGATTTTCAATAATCGTAGATTGGATAATGATGTTTTCACTACTAAGGGTTTTTGCAAAATTTTTCGTATAGATAAAATTTGTGAGAATTCCAATGACCACTCGAAACTTTTTAAGATATTCAAAAATATTCAAAAGGCACAAGGAAAACCTTAAATTCAATATCATTTCATTTTCCTTATAAGGTGAATCTTTTGAATGTGTGGTTCATGCGCAAACATTTTGAAGTAAAAGCAACGTTATGTAGACATAACGGCCGACAAGCCGTTGTATATTTAACAGAGTTAATATAATACAGTTGGGAAGCCAGTCCAAAATGTTTCATATTAGTTAATATATAGACACCGGCTATATTCACGTTACGGCGTTACACGACGTTATCGTGTAAAAAAAAGTGTAAAGAGCTCAATAATAAGTGCCCCGAATGGATTCGAAACGATAAACTAACCCGATAAAATTAGACGTGAGTATAGCCGGTGTCTATATACTAACGTTATAAGTTAAAAGTTATATAGAGGCTCCTTCTCATGAGCTCATTAACGCGCTATCGCAGCAGCCACTAGTCAAGCTCATCTGATATGACGTGAATATAGCAGGTTTCTATATATTAATTTTGATATTTATATATGTATGTTAGGAATCCGGCCATACTCACGTCTTGTTCTAACGAGGAAGCCCGACTAGTTTCAAGCTTACTCATATTAACAAATTTAAATTCACCGTTAATTTATAGAATTAGGCGTTACTCTGCGGAGATCCATAAAACAAATGTAATAATAACATTTTTTTTGCTATAATCCGTGATAAAGATAATAGAAAATATATATAATGCTTAATGTATAGTGGACTATCTAGGCTAGAGTGGACTATCCGTTTTCATACCTGATACATGCAGAGTTCGTAAAACACATGCACAAACCTCCACCACCGCCACAACAATACACAAGCACTACACACGTTCACTATCACAAACGCAACAATTGTTTCGCCCCGCAACCGAAGCATCATCAGGAGATAGACTCCACGACAAAATCGCATTTTAAAAAAATCAGCGCTTTACCCCATAGCAACAATCCATATGTCACAAAGAATAACAAATTACGTATTGAACGGTAGATAAAACATAGTTATTCAGTTACAGCCGGTCGGGTACGCACTTTTTATGTCGCCTCTTCCAAATAGCAAGAATGTTTAGCACGCCTCATCCGGTAGTGGCACGTTCGTCGACAAATAATGGCGCAAACATTGCGTGACTGCATAGAAAGCATTGTTTGTGTATGATTTAACAGGTGAGATGATGTTTGTTTGATATTATTTTGAAATACCAACGGTGTATGAAAGTCTACAGCCGTGTGGTATCCGGCAGAACAGAATAGACCAACCCTCCTTTTTACCGAGGTGTCTTAAGAGGCGACTAAGGTAAGTGCCGTGTGGTAACCGGCAGAACAGAATAGACCAACCCTCCTTTTTACCGAGGTGTCTTAAGAGACGACTAAGGTAAGTGCCGTGTGGTATCCGGCTGCGTAGAATAGCCACCCTCATTTCTTACCGAGGTGTCGTAATTCAAATTCAAATTCAAAATATTCTTTATTCAAGTAAACTTGTAATCAAGTGCTTTTGAATCGTCAACATCTACTGCTGGTTCGGAAAGCTGTTTCGGCGGTTGCTCTTTTCAAAAAATAAATCTTATCACTAGTTACATATAGTTATAAATGTCTTGCACAGGGTTGAAGAGAAGCTATATCCACGCATTCTTATCTTCGAGGTAATCTTCGATAGTATAATAGGCTTTCTGAATTAACCTTTTTTTAATAGTATTTTTAAACTGCTGTAAAGGTAAAGTTAATATAGATACAGTAAAAGGCGA
The DNA here is from genome assembly GCA_947086505.1 of Morpho deidamia. Taxonomy (NCBI): domain Eukaryota; kingdom Metazoa; phylum Arthropoda; class Insecta; order Lepidoptera; family Nymphalidae; genus Morpho; species Morpho deidamia. Next base: position 15,716,334 of record CAMTZC010000022.1, read on the forward strand.
CTATGGTAAGTTGAGGTCAGGCAGGCGGCCGGTCGTAAAATACGTAGCCAAATCACGTGACAACATGTTTGTAACATTCTGTGCCGACCCCACTTAGAGTTGGATAAGGGCAAGAGAATGATGATGATGGATGTATGAGAGACTTTTTATATTTTTTTCCGAATAGCATATGTTCTTAGCTCTAACGGTTTCAATAGCATAGGCGAGTGAATAGTCCGAGCTAAACCCATAGTTATAATAAAAGAATAATGACCTTTTTCACTAACCACCACTAAACAATCACTTTGCTAGGGGACACCTAACTAAATGGGACTCCTAAACAGACCCTTACTTCAAATTGAGTTCAGCAATGAATGTTACCACTAACTATGGGACTCCTAACTATGTGGCTTTTTTTCCATAACAGTACGTGACTTGCGATAGCAGGTCGTCGCAATCGTAAATACCGATAGGTAAGATAAGAAATAAAAAGATTAAGGGAGCCAGCTTAAAATTATCTGATTTATAGAAGCAGGCGTTACTTTGCGGAATTCCATATTACAAGCAATATAACAGAACTAACTACTTTGCTATAATCCGCACGGGTTAAGTGAATGCATGCAAAGCCAATGTGTATGAAGCAGGCAAAATCTACGCACCTTATACATGCAGGACCAGCCACCACATGCACCCCAAGGCGCAATTCACCAGCAACAACGAACACAAAAGCAGCACACACACCCACCACCACAATCTCGACGATCGTTTCGCCCCGAAACCGAAGCATCATCAGGAGGATAGGCTTCACGACAAAAATCGTACTGCGCCGCGCTACCCATACAAGCAGTCTTAAATAGTTCAACTCCCACCAATACCCTCCCCTCCGAGCACATGCAGCAAAACGGAATTAGATACATTTACTTGCTCGTTAATTAAGTGACCATTGTTATTTTTTATTATCTCAAGTTGCTCTAACGTATTGAGTCGGAGTCCCTTATCACAAGTGTGGAGAATATGAAATGAATGGTCATTAGGCACTTTATGACTCAATACGTTAGAGCAACTTGAGATAATAAAAAATAACAATGGTCACTTAATTAACGAGCAAGTAAATGTATCTAATTCCGTTTTGCTGCATGTGTTCGGAGGGGAGGGTATTGGTGGGAGTTGAACTATTTAAGACTGCTTGTATGGGTAGCGCGGCGCAGTACGATTTTTGTCGTGAAGCCTATCCTCCTGATGATGCTTCGGTTTCGGGGCGAAACGATCGTCGATATTGTGGTGGTGGGTGTGTGTGCTGCTTTTGTGTGCGTTGTTGCTGGTGAATTGCGCCTTGGGGTGCATGTGGTGGCTGGTCCTGCATGTATAAGGTGCGTAGATTTTGCCTGCTTCATACACATTGGCTTTGCATGCATTCACTTAACCCGTGCGGATTATAGCAAAGTAGTTAGTTCTGTTATATTGCTTAAAATTATCTATCTCTTTTTGTTGTATGTAAATAAACAAAGATAAGTCTCTTATTAAGACTTTCACTTACAGGCCTGCCTATGGCTATATCTAATCATTCTCATGCCCTTATCCCACTCTAATTTGGGTCGGCACAGCATGTTTAAAGCATGTAATAAAATGATTTGGCTAAGTATTCTACGACCGGCCACTTGCCTGACGTCAATTTACCTTAGTCGCCTTTTACGACACCTCGATAAGGCTGGTCTATTCTACTCTGCCGGATACCACTTTCACTTATCTAATCTACTATAATAACTAGGACTATACCCTGCAACGCTGTGGTTGAGTCAGATAAAAGATTTTTTTGCATTAGGATATTCTCTTAATTTAATTTCTCGTATTTTTTTGCAAATTTAGGAATAAAAAGTAGACGCGAATACTTTTATACTAAATTTTTTAAGTTAAGCCCTAGAATTTTTAAGAGATTTGCTGACTTGAAGATATAAATGGTATATGGTGCTTTTGGCTGAGATAATAACCAGTGTTAGGGTTGCGTTAGACTTTGGAAAGTTTAGGATATTCGTTTTATTCCATTAAATTCAAATTCAAAAATTCTTTATTCAAGTGAACAAGTGCTTTTGAATCGTCAACTCTGCTTATACTCATCACAATCACTTATATTTATACTGTTTAGTTATAGTTTACTTCATTAAATATGTATTATTATTTTTCCTGATTATTTTTAGTGGAGTGTTAAATTATTTTTATTATTTTAACCAAAATTGGGTCGCAGTATTTTAAAGCCACCGACCGCTCTTCTTCCAAATGACTGGCCCGTTGGCGCAGTGGGTACTGATTCTGCCTTCAGCTCAGCGGGTCGCGGGTTCGATTCCCGCCAAAGGCCAACACTTTCTATAAACAATTAGTTGGTTCTTCGAGCCTGGGTGTATATTTGTATTTAAGTATGTATTCAAAATTATCTAAGTATTATATTTACCAGTTGTCTGTCCTCATAACACAAGTATTAAGTTACTTACTTTGGGGACGTGTAAGTGTCCCATATATTAAAAAAATAATAATAATAGCAGTAGGTAACGCATTATATCAGCTAATTTGTCAAATTAAAAAGCATTTCGTATCATCGAGTGAGATCTCTACCCAGCGCAAACTTGTTTCAAAGACTTGTTATTAGATTTTTTGAATAACTTACGAAACTTTGCGTTTTATCCTTGTGCTAGAGATACGAAATTCAAAGGTCAGTGGACAGTCGTCCGCAGATATTTTAATTACGAGTATTATAAAGAATTCTCTTGACATCTGAGAAATTGTTTGGTTTATACAACTAGATATTTATCTTGTACTTGAGGACTGTGCATTTATGTGGTGAACAATAAACAATATAAATTGTATAATTTAATGAATTGTTGAAAACACAGTGTTGGGAGACGACGTGGATTGACCTTATACAGCAGGCCTACCATAAACTACTAATTTCATTTGTTTATAATTCGTATAACATTCAAACTCCCACAGCCATAACCTTGGCCCTAGAGGCTTCAGTGAACGTATCGTATCCCATGATACGGAAAAGCTATAATAACATAGCTTGTGTTTCCCATACTCTATCAAGAATGTTTGTTCAGCATGGGAATGCTGTATCAAAAATGTTTAGTTTATCTTTCCAATCTGTATTAAACAATAAACAATTAGCAAACAATGTAACTGTATTTTACTGCAAATGTTTGGGTATTCAAGTTACAGAAATCACTTCATAATACAAAACGCTGGCCCCCTCCCCTAGTCTGTCTGTCCGTTTCTTCAGGAGAAACGAAACAAAAAACTGAAATATGTAATACGATATCTATTAATATAATTCATCCTCCCTATCATCCCCACTCTAGGTGGGGTTGGCATAAGATGTTATAAACATGTTATCACATGATTCGGCTATTTTAGACCGGACGCCTGCCTGACGTTACTTACCTTAGTCGTATTTTACGACACCTCTATAAGATAGATATTGGTCGATTCTGCTCAACCGGATACCAAACGGTGGGTGGACTTATTTTAGTCGCCTTTTACGACACCTCGCTAAGAAGTGAGAGTGGTCTATTCTAATCAGCCGCATACCACACGGCGTTTAGGTGTTACAGTGTTATACAATATAACAATAATATAATTTAGGTGTTATAATTTATGTATAATTTGGAAAAAAACGAGGTCTTTGTTAGTTAGAATGTTAAACGCTATCAAAAAAAATAAAAACATTATTAGAGTATTGTACTATTATTATCCCACCGCTTCGTAAAGGCTTCCTCTCATCTAAGACGAATGAATGAATTTTGTATAAAACTTTTGTTAAAGAATATCGTGCTAATTATATTTATTCCTATAACAAGGAAACAAAACTTATATAAAAGCTTTATAGTAGCGGCCTGTTACAATCCTACTGCTGGGAATAGGCCTCCTCTCTCCGTTTATGGAGAGAAGGGTTGGAGCTAAGACCTACCACGCTGCTCCAATGCGGATTGGTAGGTTACACATATCTCCAGAATTCTCTAGAGATATGCAGGTTTCCTCACGATGTTTTCCTTCACCGAAAAGCGTGTGATAAATTGCAATTATCAATTAGACACATGAGTTTTAATAGAAAAACTCATTGGTGCCTGCCCGTGTTTGAACTCGTGTTCCCCTCGTAAGAGTCGCACGATCTCACCGCTGGGCTATCACAGCTTAAAAGCTTTATAATTATTATTAACTTTACTGAATGTAACGAGTTTAAGAATTGTATAATATTTTGAAAAGAACTGCAGAGTCTCTGTGGTTCTTCTCGGTAGAACCAATTTTCTAAATCAGCAGTAAAGTTGACGATTCAAAAGCATCTGTTTACAAGTTTACTTGAACTTGATGTACTTTATTTTTAAATTTAAACTATCGTGAGTAGTATTCATAGTTAATATGTAGACACCGACTATACTCACGTCTGATTTTATCGGGTTATTCATTATTATCAACTCATGTTCCCGCCGCGATAACGTTGTGTAAAGAATAATGAATAAGTGAGCCCCGGATGGGATCGAAACTAGTAGGAAACTGGTTATTACAAGACAAAATCAGGCGTGAATATAGCCGGTGTCTACATATAAACTATGAATACTTTATTTACTTTATACTTAACTATACTAGTTTGAGTATAAAACGAACTTACAGAAACTATAACAGAACTAATTTGCTATAATCCGCGCGGGTTAGGCGAATGCATTACGATTTTATCGAGGATAGGCTGGAGCCTACCCTTCTGATGATGCTTCGGTTTCGGGGCGAAACGAACGAGATTTTGGTGTATTGCGTGTCTTGGATGCATGTGGTGACTTGTCCTGTATGTGTAGGGTATGTAAATTTGCCTCATACACATTAGCTTTGCAAGCATTCGCTTAGCGCGCGGATTATAGCAAAGTAGTTCTGTTATAGTTGCTGTAATATGGAATTCCGCAAAGTAACGCCTGCTTCTATAAAAAATTTCTAGAATATCGCGTGCAGATAATAGTAGTGTAAAGCTTATGCAAACTGCACAGAGGTCTCTGTTATGCCCTAAATAAAAACCGAGTTATATTTGTGTTGGAAATTGCATTACACATAGTCGATATACTTTACGACATATTTCGAAAGTGTTAGCACTTGGTAAATATTCTTTAAAAACTAACGCCATTTCATTATACATTATTTGTCCAGACATATAATTCATTATTCATTTTTAATACCAGAATTGGCATATTACGTCACAGTATGTGTTTTTCGGTAATGTTTACTTCTTAAGTAATAGGTTTCGTAAGTTGAAGGCAATGACGGGAGACTTGCACCATAGGGACAATTGTAAAGTAATTACGTTCATTTTGTAATATTTTCGTATTATATCGGCATGAAACAAATTAAATATGTAATATTTTCTCATAGTAGGGGAGCCCACAATTCTAAATGGGGATTTACTCGAACGTCATAGTGACCTAATGTGTTGCAAAGCTTAGATTGATCACATTTATTTTGGCTTGTATCAGATTATACATCTATTTTTATCCCTGAATTATTTCCTTTCTAACAAAAAAAAATTAGCCACGCTCGAGAATGTCAAGATTTCGCTTTTTTTTACAAGTTTGTAACCCTCCCCCCTTTTGACGTCGCTCTTAAATTTTCAAATTAGTAGAATATAACTGAGCATGTAATTAACTCCCCCTTCTTTATTCTGATGCGCTTGAGAATGTCTAATGGTCAATTTTTTTTCACTAATCTGATCTCTTTATTCTTGACGTGTGGAAATATATAGTGCTCATGTTTGGTGGAGGCACTCAACAAGGTAAAAGGTATCCCGCTATACATTAATCTCGAGCAAATCCCGAAATCCCCGCTTTAACTAGTGTTACACCAGTAACCCGGGATACCGCAAGTGAAAGTTAGTTTTCACCGATCAACTTTATTTTCTGCAGCGTTACAGCTAACACAAGCACTGACAGACTAAAACCTTACATCTACCCGCTCCTTTACTTATACCGAAAATAACCCGCCACAACATAGTCGTTATAATACTATTATACATCCATATTTATTTTATGCATTATTATCTAAACTATAATGTATTATATTAGTTGTATTTTATCATCGGCCTATTTATTTAAACATTAACAATCATATTTATTAAAAATCAATATACGCCACCGGAAGTAGGAAACCTATGGCGCATTAGGCGCGTTGGTGGTATTCAACACTAGCTGTGCTTGTGATCCGTATTACTATGCCCACAGCTGGGCTAAGGCCTCCTCTCTCTCCGTTTTTTAAGGGAAGGATTGGAGCTAAGATCTACCACGCTGCTCCAATGCGGATTGGTAGGTTACACATATCCCTAAAATTCTCTATAGGTATGCAGGTTTGCTCACGATGTTTCCTTCACCGAAAAGCGTGTGATAGATTGCAATTATGAATTAGACACATAAGTTTTAATAGAAAAACTCATTGGTGCCTGCCCGGGGTTTGAACCCATGTCGTCTCTAGAGAGTCGAACGGTCTCACCGCTAGGCTAAACATTTGTTATTAATATGGATTATTGACAAATCTACTATATTATAAAAAATAAGGAAGAGGAAAAACTTCTCAAAGCTAACCGGATTTTATGTCGCACCGCATATGTAATATACACATGATTAACAAAAAAGTTATAAAGCGGCTTATTATTCTCCCAATTAAAGGCCTTTGTCTCTATTATATTTTCATGCGCTCCGTATCTTGGATCCAAGAAAAATGAGATGGTTCGATTTTGTGACATGCATAAAAGGTGTAGCGCCAGAGTTGACAAATAATGACGACACTTAGAGTGTTATAAAGGCAGGATAATATATAGTGAACTCATCATCATTCTCCTGCCCTTATCCCACTCTAAGTGGGGTCGGCACATGTTACAAACATGTTGTTACATGATTTGACTACGCCTGCCTGACGTCAACTTACCTTAGTCGCCTTTTACGCCTCGGTAAGAAATGACGGTGGTCTTTTCTACGCAGCCGGATACCACACGGCACTTACCTTAGTCGCTTCTTACGATATCTCGGTAAAAAGGAGGGTGGTCTATTATATTCTGCCGGATACCACACGGCAAGATAATATATAGTGAACACCAATCTTAAATAGCCAGAGACCGTTGAAGAGTTAATTGATATATTTCTTTAATAAGCAGTGTATATTACTCAAGGCATTTTATTATTTTTTATTTATTTGGATAACCAACAAGACTTACATTATTAATACTATAAAATACTCTACAAGCTATTTAATTAAATGTAGTCTTAATAATAAGTTTCCGCGCGTTATTGGGGACGCGTACATTATTTAAATATATTGCAAAATAAAAGATATATACGTATATTATACTAACTTAAAAATATTATCAACTTAATTCTTTCTTTTAAATTTATCGTTTTGTGTTTAAAAGTATGCATGCTATCGCTAAATATGTCTAGTCCTATTTCTTTTGATAAATAGTTATAGCGACGTTGTATTCAAGTTGGCGTGGTGACCCAAGTTACTATTTGCCGAACGTGTACCGAATGGTAAATATTTTGATTGCCTTGGTAATTAAGATGGTGTTTTTAAGTCAATTTTTTATATAATAATAATAATAATAATAGCATTATTCACGAAAATCCATTTTACACTTAAAATTACTTATTTAACAATGGTATCGTAAATTTACGCACCTTATACATGCAGGACAAGTCACCACAGGCACCCCAAGGCACCTCCACCAGCAACAAAGCACACAAGCAGCACACACAACCACCACCACAATCTCAACGATCGTTACGGATCGGAGCGAAAAAAATTTTGCCTGCTTCATACACATTGGCTTTGCATGCATTCGCTTAACCCGTGCGGATTATAGCAAGGTAGTGCTGTTATAGTTTCTGTAATATGGAATTCCGCAAAGTAACGCCTGCTTCTATAAATCATCTAACATAGAGCTCCTTCAATAACGTGGATTATAACAAAGTAATTTAATATTCACTTTTGTTTATTAACTTAAGTGTAGGATGCAAATGATTTCGTCAGAAACAATACGTTGTGTAATATTATAACTTGTATAAACGGAAACTCCCTTTTACAATTTCCTTAATTAATGTTATTCTAAAATATAGAGCGGATATATAACGATCGGAATGCGTGGACCTTCTGAAGAAGGTTGTATGCTGAATAGATATTTAGAATCATAGTTATTATACTAGAGTAGAGAAGCCAAAATGTGCTTACTTATTATAAAATAAAATCCCCAAAGCTGTCTGTCTGTATGTAATCGATTTTCTCAAAATCTACTGAACGGATTTTAGTACGGATTTTACTTAAAGGTTGTGCAATTCCTCCGAAAGGTTTAGGTTAAAAGCACATAACCGTTTCATGTAAATTGAGTTGAAGAGGTCGTTTTACAACAATTTTTAGTGGGGGTAGTAACAAACCGGTTTCGATTGTAGTTTAGAGGGGGAAAAGGTATAAAAAGCGGTGTAGGGTATCAGAGAGCCAGTCTCATGCCGAGACTCGAGCGACTATAACATGCTAAACAGTGAATTTCAGGCGGGCGAGGCCGCACGTATTACTAGTATTACAATAAATAAAATGCAAATGAAGTTCATAATCAATCTTTTTGATTCTTGATTCTTTTTTCAAAGAAAAGGAAGTATTTTTGTATACCTTTTTGAAGGTATACAAAAAAATGTTGTAAGTATTTAAATTAAGAACTGCATTCCCCCATCATCACCCTCATGCCCTTATCCCTCTGTAACAAAGAGGATGGTCTACTCAGCCGAATACCACACGGCGTGTCGACTCACCTTAGTCGCCCTTTGCGACAACACGTTAAGAAATGAGGTAAATCAATTTTATATCGATTGATAACAATAAACACCGAGTTACGTCTGTCTGTCTAGACCTCAACCGCATTGTTACGAGAGCGTATTTAGGTCACTATACTTCAATTGCTACTTGTCTTTGAGGAAGTGTGGTACACTGCCCTACAGTTACTGCTATACAATTATAGTATCCGACAATAAATAATGCACATCGAGACTTACAGAGAGAAATCGGCTAGATTCTGCTTCGTAGCGCATTGTCTCTGTCGCACAGACTGACGGACCCGTGTGTGACAGTGACAGCGCTCTACGAAACCGACTGGCCGGCCGTTGTAAACATCGATGTGCATTATTTAATGCCGGGTACTATAACTTGCTATATGCCGCAGTTTTATGCACTGTACATTGTAAATATGGAACATAAATATAACTCATAATCTTACCTTGTTTGATTGAAGCTAGACCGCCGTGTGGTATCCGGCAGAATAGAATAGACCACCCTCCTTTCTTACCGAGGTGTCGTAAGAGGCTACTAAGGTATGTGCCGTGTGGTATCCGGCTGCAGAGAAAAGACCACCCTCAGTTCTTACCAAGGTGTCGTAAAAGGCGACTTAGGTAAGTTGACGTCAGGCAGGCCGCCGGTCGTAAATTACGCAGCCAAATCATGTGACAACATGTTTGTAACATGTTGTGCCCACCCCACTTAGAGTGGGATAATGGCAGGAGAATGATGATTGCTAACGGCAAAACATTTCGTGTATTAAAAATAAAACTGCACAGTCATAATATTGATTACATAAAAAAACATTCATATCATCTAAGTCGACAGCTGTAATAAGCTTACGCAACGAAATTTCTCTCAAATCTCGCCGAGAGTCATTTCAAATGATATTATGTTGAATTATCAAATACCGCGCCATATAGTTAACGTGTTTTATTAACGTACTAGCCAATGTTTTCACCCGCGTGAAAACAGTGTCATAAAAATTTTCCCGAACTAAAATCATCCTCCTGCCCTTATTCCACTCCAAGTGGGCTCAGCAGAACATGTTACAAACATGTTGTTACATGATTTGGCTACGTATTTTACGAGCGGCGGCCGGCCTCACATCAACTTACCTTAGTCGTATTTTACGACTACGGTAAGAAGGAGGGCGGTCTATTCTGCTCAACCGGATACCACACGGTGGGTCAACTTACCTTAGTCGCCTTTACCGACAACTCGTTAAGAAATGACATTATAATAGCATTATCAGAACACTCCAAAGCATGTAGCCCAGCAGAAAAAAAATACTATTGTTAATTAAGGAATTTTCTGGGACTTCCGTTGTCATAAATGACCACAGTTATAGTCGAAAAGCGGAGACGTCTTTTATTGCTTTTTTTGTTTATAACAATTGCAATTTTTATTTGGGGGAAAAAAATATGTCTTTTTCAGAATCGCATTCCGAATAAAATGAGCTATCACTCATATTTTTAAGAGAAATATAACGATTTTTCTCAGAAAACTCACTTCTTGACTAGACTTGACTAGACTTCTTGACTATACAACCCTCTCAAATAATAGCATACATATTATTTTCGAGGTATTTTTTAATCAATATGTGATCCCGGTGTATAAGCTTTAATTTTTCTAAATGTGATCATCATTGATCAAGTCGATTAGCCGTAACAGCTTGACAAACAGACAGACAGATTTTCGTATTCATAATATTGCAATCGATTGTAACGATTGTGATATAAAATTAACAGTTATTATTAAAATATCCATATATTTATACAGATTATACAACAAAGTCCCGAAAATATGTCTGTTTGTATGTGATAGATTTGCTGAATATCCGCAAAAGGATTTTTGTGAGGATTTTACTAAAATATAGTATAATTTAACCCTTTACCAGTCGTTGTGCAACATGTGCACAAATCGTCGCGCATAATTTTTCACATTTATTTTTGAATCATTTTTTTTACTTTATAATAATTATACCTATGATTAGCATACCATTTTCTTCCTTATAAAATTCCCCGTCGAATGCAACCAATTATTTTATAATATATTAATAATGTAAGTTACATTTATCTTTGGTACTTGCTCTTATGTGCACATAGCGGTCACCGGACATATAGTGGGTTCGGAGATTAAATATATTGTATGATTCAATTTTCAATTGCCAATATAATTAGTATTGTTAATCCATATAGCTGCATGGATATGTCTTTAAAAAAATATTGTGTTTTGTTAATTTACGTGAAAAATCTAAGTGTTCTCGTCACCCACGATAAATGTAAGTAATAAAAAGTAATTATTATAAAATAATGTATATGCAATGGGAAATTTAATAACGAAGAAAATGGTATACAAATTATAGGTATATTTATTATATAGTAAATAACATGAACTAAAAATGGATGTCATAAATTCGTTTTATGATCACCTAAGGGAACCTATCGCTCAAAGGGTTAAGGAAGGAAGGCTAATAGACATCTATATATCGACTGTGAGCCATATGTCCTATCTCTAATTTTAAGCCAAATCACTTTTTAACGGCATTGGGTACTACTGCCCATCATTTACCGTATCAACATGAATCTACTAGAAAATTTGTAAATAAATAAATATATTTAAAGTCTGTTTTTGTATTTCATTAAAATTATTGCGAATAATCACGTTTTATCTTTGTAGTGTTCACTTTGATGTATAAATATCGTATAGTATAATATTTGATGTATATATTCCTTTATTTTATATCATAACTAATTCAAAGATTTACCCATCGATATTAGTAATAGGCTACTTCTTTGTATAGTTATTATGCTAAAAATATAGCTTACGAAACAATATTGAATTCGACACGGATACCGAACAGATGATGAAGTAACAGATAATGAAAAGAAATGTTCGTTTCATAATTTACACTTTCGTTAGTGAAATCTTAATATTTTATATCGACTGACAAATTGTCCTATCTTATTTTTGACAACTTTTCAGGAAGAAGATTGTACTTATGTAGGTTGACATGTGTGTATCATCCTTGTATATTTGTATACAAGAAGCATACATATATCCTCATACTAACTCACACTAACACTAATGTACAGAGAAACAATACACTGTTTCAAGCGCACATACGTTTAGTACACGAGAGCCTTTTGGTGAGTGTGGACGTGTAGTGACATGTTGTTACTTGTAGTGCGTGTTTGAGCTTGTGCTTTATTCATATCCTATTCCCAGCAGTGGGATTGTAACAGCCGCTACTCTACTTTACTTACTTTTACACAACAGATAAATTTATTCAGTAAACAGAAACCAAAATATACCAAAAATTGACACATCATCATTCTCCTGCCCTTATTCCACTCTAAGTGGTCGGTACAACATGTTACAAACATGTTGTCACATGATTTGGCTACGTATTTTACGACCGGCCGCCTGCCTGACGTCAACTTACCTTAGTCGCCTTTTACGACACCTCGGTAAGAAATGAGGTTGGTCTATTCTATGCAGCCAGATACCACACGGCAGGTTTGTATCAATATCCGTTTACCAATTTCTTTTGGTATCTTCTACTTGTTTTTTTTATATTTATCTGAGGTTTTAAACCATATCGTGGACATGGTCACGATTACTCAGCATTAATATTTTTGGCACGAAACCTCCGTAGCAAAAAAGAATTTGTAAAGATTTTTCTATGGAGCATAATGTCTCTATTGTACTACACAAAAGAACGAAACTGTGAATGAAATGTAAAAAACAGAAGTGTCCAAAGTCGTACATTACGAAATAACTTTCGATAGTGATTTATGTATAGAAATAACATTATTTCTATACTACAACATGTGAATTCATTGTTTTTAACCCCAGTATCCAACTATGCTTATGAAATATTTCTATATACTATGCTAAGAACACTATTATAACACGCCTGACACGAACGTACAAGAATCTTTTTTTTTATACAGGAAAAAACCTCTTGTGGCTACCACCGCCCAACGGGGACAGGCGGTGGTTATGTCGGATGCGCACTGACTAAAACGACCTGAATGCTCCCAACGCTGCTGGTGGCGGGGGCAGGGTCCCTTTTGACCCCACCCCCACCAGCAGCAACTCTGAATCCCAGAGTGCGCCACCTCTGAGTCGGGGCCTCTCTTAAAAGTGGCCCCTCCCTCCGCAGGACTACAAGAATCTATACTCTAACTTGGATTTATTTCATCTGTCTAAAGCACAGCTAAAAAAAGGGATCATCCAATTTCATCGTGATACATAACACACACACACACACACTACGTTCGCACGTACACGTTATGGATATTTTTATTTTAAGTTTTATTTACAATTTTCAAGTCTAGTTTTATCTTTTATATCATCTTTGTTCTGTTCCTTAACATATCTATATATTCCTTACTCTGTTAATGTAAATAGTCTGTTTAGGATAACAAACAGACAGAGTTTCGCATTTATGATATTAGTAGTGATAGGTTAAAGGGTTTTAAGCAGTTTTGTAATTTTTTTTTATTGAGACATTTATCGAAAGCGATAAAAGGTGGTCACACAGCATGCTCAGGTCAGGGTTGCCAGGCACGCATGTATGATTTCCAGGCCACATGTTGCATGTGTTAGTAATCCGACTACGTGTGACTCGTTAACGTTTAAGACAGTAATAAATAATAAAGTATCGGCCTGTTACAATCCCACTGCTGGGAATAGGCCTCCTCTCTCCGTTTCTGGAGAGAAGGGTTGAAGCTAAGACCTACCATGTTGCTCCAATGCGGATTGGCAGGTTACACATATCTCCAGAATTCTCTAGAGATATGCAGGTTTCCTCACGATATTTTCCTTCACCGAAAAGCGTGTGATAAATTGCAATTATCAATTAGACACGTGCGTTTTAATAGAAAAACTTATTGGTGCCTGCCCGGGTTTGAATTCGTGTTCCCCTCGAAAGAGTCGCACGGTCTCACCGCTGGGCTATCACACCTATCAATTATAAATATACTATAGTAATATTAAAAATATATGATTTTTTTAATACATACTTAAATAGATATATACATAGGTTCGAAAAACTAACAAATTGTATTAGGAGAATCTTGTCCCTCGGCGGAAATCAAAGTCGCGACTCACAGAGCTAAACGCAGTTACTACCACCTGCGCCAACGGGCCGGTTGCAATATATATATTGTGAAACCCCTTTGGTCAAATTAATATTATTTTAAGTACCAAATTATTGACGTGTCTTTTCTTTTGAAGTAAATACACATTATTGTAAATGAAGGTATTTTAAAAATTATGTTGTCGCGAACGAAATCTCAGGTACAGGTTTAGTTAAATTAAATTGACATAATCGTGATATTGTAAAAGCTCCATTTAAAATTGAAGTTAAGTTAAATTGAATTTGAATTGAAAGTTAATAACTTTTAAGAACTGTTACTTAAGTCGTTTCTCAATTAACAATAATCGTTTATTTTTACTTTTTAGTATAAATGCTAAAGAATATGGCGATATTTATTTGTAACTTCCTCCTATGACTTCAGTGTTTTTATATATATGAGCTTCAACCCGCGATTTTGTCTGGAAAGTCGCCAAATCACTTAGAATATTCCTAGACTAAAAATATTGTTAAAAAAAACCTTTAATAGCATATAGAACTAAAAAAGTGAAATATAATTCTTAACACATTGACTTACCAAAACATATTTGTATAAATATATGTCTATAGTTAGTTAAAGTTCTAAGTAAAAATAAAATTTTTGTTCTACCTTCATTAAAATTTTAAGCGGCGAACTTTCTTCTTTTTCCGATGGACGTCCATTGCTGGATTTAAGTCTCTTTAACGCCTCATTCTCACGGACGTAAAAAATACGTCGCGTTAAAAGTCCGCAATAGGCGTAATAAGAAATTTTTTAAAGTTAGAAGGCTTAACGCCCAACGGCTAACGCCGCTAAAATGGAACACTACTCGATAAAAATACGTCGCGTTTTAAAAGCGCTGTCGTGTGAATATATATCTGGATACACATTTGTTTTATTTCGACGTATTTTAACGCGCGGTACAAAACCTCTCGTCCGTACTAGGGGTTAGGGATCTCCACACCCCATGACCTTGTGCCCCTTGGATCCCGCGGCTCCGCGCAAGATCCGTAAGTCATCACTGTGTGGCAACACACACTGTTCGAAGACCTTGGTCTTCAGGCACTAAGGTATCTTTGACGCAAAGATCTCGCGTAGCTTTCCAAACTCTGCATCCAAATTGTATACCAACGCATATAGTTATTCAAATAGTTGTTGAACGGCTCTACATTTTCTCATACAAAATAAATTTCGATTAAAATCGATTAAAAAATTGAAAGTGACGCAATGACGAAACTGACTGAAGCTTTATGCACGTTGTTTAAAGAAAGACATATTTTTCGCCGAAGTGTATAAACGTTGTGTAAATTAATCCTGTGACGCTCTTGGAAGCCTGGTCAACAAGGGTATTTTTTCTTTAGATAAAAAGAGTGTCGTCCTCGCTGAGAGGATTGTACTGCTGCTGAATAAATATACACATAATATCATACTGATACGCAATAATACGAAGTAACATATTAGGTCGACTAAAGTCGACGCTCAGCCGTACGCATGCACATTACGGCTGTCGACTAAAGTCGACGCTCGGCTGTGGGCAAGGTTTCGAGGCCGACGAGCGCCGTACCGAAGTGGGTAAAGTTAATCAAAATTGACGTGTAATGACGTTAAGCCGCCCAAAGTGGAATAATAAAAAAGGAATAATAACTACACATCGTATTTATAGTATTAGTATGAGTTAAGTAGAAGTAAGCTCATTCATGGAATTTGATAAACTAGAAATCGGCAATAGTGTTGCGAAAATTCTTATGTCGAGTGAAAGAATCGATATCGTACGCCAAACACGTTGTACTTTCTAGCATACCTGATAGTGATGTCACTTCGATAAAATATATAAAATTTTCACGATCAGTATTCCGTTTGGGTTACAGTAAAAGTGTTTATAGGTTTTGGTTTACGTTAATTATATGGAAAAAGCTCGTCCACTTACGTGATCGAATAAATAATGAGGAGAACCGTAGAAAAATTGTAATCATTGCAATCAACAGGCACTATAACAAAACTACCTCGCTATAATCCGCACTGAATCAAAGCTAATGTGTATGAAGCAGGCAAAATTTACGAACCTTATACATGCAGGACGAGCCACCACACGCACCCCAAGGCTCCTCCACCAGCAACAAAGCACACAAGCAGCACACACACCCACCACCACAACAATCTCGACGATCGTTTCGCTCCGAAACCGAAGCATCATCAGGAGGATAGGCTCCACGACAAAATCGTAATGCGCTCCCATCCTGATGAAAAATTTTGAAACCAGTAGGAGGTTACGTTTTATTATCATTGTCCTGCAATTATCTCACTCTTTTTGAGGTCGGTACAACATGTTTTACTCTTCCATTCTCTCTTATCGCTCGTAAAGCTTAGCGTAACTCCTTTTATTAATAAAATAAAGATATAGGACACTTACACACATGGTCGTCGGTCCCTAAAGTAAGTAACTTAATACTTGTGTTATGGGTGACGGACAACTGGTAGATATACTACATATATAATTTAAAATACATACTTAAATACAAATATACATCCAGGATCGAAGAACTAACAAATTGTTTATAGAAAATGTTGGCCCTCGGCGGGAATCGAACCTGCGACCCGCGGAGCTGAAGGCAGGGTCACATTGCACCAATGGGCCAGTCACTATTTTTAATATATTATTATATGCATGTCATACTTCCCACAATCCAACCATTTCTTTTTCGGTCTCCCTCTAGTCACATAATCATCCACATTTATATTTAACATGAAAAAAAATGATATATCGTTTAAGAAATTCTACTACTTAATATTATAAATGCGAAAGTTTGTGAGTATGAATGGATGTTTGTTACTCTTTCACGAAAAAATTATTGAACGGATTTGTATGAAACTTTACAGTTATATAGGTTATACGTCGGAATAACATAGAGGCTACAATTTGTAATGATTTTATGTTATGTAACGATACATGTCAATAAAGTCGGTAAAGATCTGGCCTCTGAAAGCTTTCTCGGCGTACGCTGCCTAAACCATTAGAAGCAATATAACAGAACTAACTACTTTGCTATAATCCGCACGGGTTAAGCGAATGCATGCAAAGCTAATGTGTATGAAGCAGGCAAAATCTACGCACCTTATACATGCAGGACAAGCCACCACATGCACCCCAAGGCGCCTCCACCAGCAACAACGCACACAAGCAACACACACACCCACGATCGTCGAGATTGTGGTGCTGAGATTTTGCCTGCTTCATACACATTAGCTTTGCATGCATTCGCTTAACCCGTGCGGATTATAGCAAAATAGTTAGTTCTGTTATATTGTTTGTAATATGGAATTCCGCAAAGTAACGCCTGTTTCTATAAATCATTTAAACCATTAGAGTTATACAAAGATGATGTACCGTAGTATTGTTTGTTTTTAATAGTTCTACATAAAAGTCCGCTACAGCATATATCTATCTTTTATGTGGAAGACACTTTGACCAAAATTGTGAATCATAAATTTAATTAAATTAGATACTGTGGCAGAAAAAATTCCTCGCGAGCGAAGCCGCGCGAAAAAACTATTTTATTTAATATTTTAAAGAGTACAAACAACACAGAAAATACGAAATTAACAAATATATACGTCGGAATCAGAAATAATACATATATATAAATTATGTCGGTTGACTAAAATTTAAAAAAAAATACTCGTTAAAATATACTCAAATTCTTACTTGAAGTACACAAAAGATTGCTTTTTGTTTTTCGTTTGTCCTATTATTACAGAAAAACTATTTCAATGAAAAGTTTAGTTTCACTGAGTATAAAATTGAAATAAAATTTATTTAAATCTATCCAATATCCAATTTTTGAATTTTTTTAATATATGATATATTTATGAGTTTCATTTTGCATCTCATTTTTTATTGTGATACCCTCACTTCGGCTGAGTAAAATAGACTATCCTCATTTCTTACCGAGGTGTCGTAAAAGGCGAGTAAGGTGAGTTGACCCACAGTGTAGTATCCGGCTGAGTAGAATAGACCACCCTCATTTCTTACCGAGGTGTCGTATAAGGCGACTAAGGTAAGTTGACTCACCATGTGGTATCCGGTTGAGTAGAATAGACCACCCTCTTTCTTACCAAGGGGTCGTAAAGACGACTTAGGTAAGTTGACACCAGGCAGGCGGTGTCTAGAATCATACCGTAGAATCATGTGACAACATGTTTGTGACATGTTGTGCCGAACCCACTTAAAGTGGGTGGGATAAGGGCAGTAGGGAAAGGAGGATGACTCGCACCTACAGACTTGACTAGGACTTCCCTTGTATTTTATAATAATTCTATGAGTACAGTTCGCAAGTAACAGGTTCCCAATCGCTTGTCAACAACAAACTATTGATCAATTGTGCATAGATAAACATGGGTTCTCACGATCTGATCCGCCGCAAAGCTGATTTCCTTTCACCATACATATTTTAGATGCCGCAAAGCGAGTTAAAACGTTGTATTTCGTGCAATTATTTTAACCGCATTTTGTCTAATTTCTAACCAAATATTTTAATAGTTTATTAGTCTACTAGAACTTGAATTGTATAATAGTTCGACAAAGAATAGTTATTACTTTTTGAACTGGACACAAATTTTATTTAAAAAGATGTATGAATGCCAAAAGTTTTGCTTATAATTTAGAAGTATAGAAAATACAAACATACATTCTCCTGCCCTTATCCTACTCTAAGTGGAGTCGGCACAACATGTTACAACATGCTGTCACATGATTTGGCTACGTATTTTACGACCGGCCGCATGCCTGACGTCAACTTACCTTAGTCGCCTTTAAGACACCTCGGTAAGAAATGAGGGTGGTCTATTCTATTCTGCCGGAAACCACACAGCGTTTGGAAGTATAGAAAATATTCAATTATTATTAAAATATTTTT
Source organism: Morpho deidamia (assembly GCA_947086505.1). Classification (NCBI taxonomy): domain Eukaryota; kingdom Metazoa; phylum Arthropoda; class Insecta; order Lepidoptera; family Nymphalidae; genus Morpho; species Morpho deidamia. Next base: position 15,735,187 of record CAMTZC010000022.1, read on the forward strand.
TTTAATTACGTCACTGATTTATAAAAATAAGAATATTCATAATTATAAAAAGATTGGCGATGTATATAATGGACGAATTAGGAATCGACATTGGCTTGCGGTTTCTGCATTGCGACTTACAAAGTACCTACGTAAGGCGTTTGTTGGTTTGGGTTAATAAATAATTAATTCTATAATAAAATATCCGCAATCAATTTTAGCCTTGCCATTGTAGCAGTTTAAAAACACTATCACAAAAGGCTAATACAGAAAGTCTACTATACTGTTGCGAATAACTTAGATGATGCGTGGACAGAGCTACTCTTCCACCCTGTACAAGACAGTAATGACTCAATGTAAGAATTAAACTTTGAAAAGAGCAACCGCCGAGTTTCTTGCTGGCTCTCTTTTGATAGGAACGGCTTTCCGAACCATCAGTAAAGTTAACGATTTTTAAATCACTTGTTTAAAAGTTTACTTGAAATTCAAATTCAAATTTCTTTATTCAAATTGGCCTATTACAAGCACTTTTGAATCGTCAAATTAAAATTAAATTGAAGCTACAACTGGTTCGGAAAGGTGCTCTAACCGAGAAGAACCAGCAAGAAACTCGGCGGTCACTCTTTTAAAAAATAAATATTACAGTTTTGTATTAACTATTGTTAACAAACTTAGATTATAATATCGTCTAGTACATAGCTGGCCGCAATTTAGTTCCAAGCTTTCTTATCATTGACATAGTCTTCAACATTGAAAAAGAATATTTCGAATTTGAATTACAGCTAAAGAGAAAATATTCCCAAAAATATGTTACTAGTTTATTCATTCATAAATCATGATTATTTGACCAGTCAATTTGTGACCATGGTGGATGCAACTCTGCCGAAAGTAATAAAAAAACTAATAACAAAGGTAACTCTATTTTATTACGATATGACCCGTATAATAATCATGATTATTTATTCATAAGTCTTGAATACACAAATTCATATAATAGACCACATACTTATCCTTTTTATCATCGTTAAGGATTATAAAGACGAGTTTTTATAGTTAATGTCATCCACGCTCAAGGATAAATCGTGATTGGTTTCAGATATTTCGAATCTAATGTCAAAGTCGTGTCATCAAGCTAATACAGAACACACCACAACACACGATATACGACTATAGACTAAATATGTTTCTAGCTTTGCAGTAGTTGATGCAAACATAATGTTATTATATATACTAGAGTAGGGGAGCTATAGGCAAGCCTGTGAGCAAGATTGTTGTAAAAAATAGGGGTTTTCTTTTTATCAAATATGTCTTATGATGTTAGCCCTAATGGCTTTTAAGCGTCACCGGTGGAATGGGCGAGCGCAGAAGCTTCACTGGGTAAAATTGATAAGAATCGAGTGTTTTAGGCACTCGCAACTTACTGGGAGCGTCGCCTTAAGGGTGTCTCCTGCGAGACGAAACCTCGGTTTAAAGCGGCGCGTTTTGATGAACTGTATCTAATACATTGTAAACAAATAAGGGAAGAAAGATGAAGAAAGTATGGAAGATGAAACTCATATATTTGTCTTTGTCAAATCACACATAAATAAGAGAGACAGAGTTTCATTTCCTTCCTCTTTTATTTCGAAGGACACATTTTAGGGCTCACCTATTCAAGTGTAATAAATAATTAATGTAAGTCAATAGAAAATATATTCAAATTCAATATTCTTTATTCAAGTAAACTTGTAAACAAGTGCTTTTGAATCGTCAACTTTACTGCTGGTTCGGAAAGCTGTTCCTACCGAGAAGAACCAGCAAGAAACTCGGCGGTTGCTCTTTTTAAAATATAAATCTTAAAGCTATTTACATTTAGTCATTACTGTCCTGTACAGGGTAGAAGTGCACCTATATCCACATATCCTTATCATCTAAGTAATCTTCAACAGTATAGTTGGCTTTCTGTATCAGCCTCTTTTTAACAGTGTTTTTAAACTGCTGTAATGACATGGCCAAAATTGATTTCGGAATGTTATTATAGAATCTTATACCCAAACCCACAAACGATTTACGTGCTTTTGCTAAGCGCAAAGCAGGAGTCGCAAGCTTATGTCGTTTCCGACTTTGTCTATTATACACATCATATATATAATGTTGATTTCATACCCGATATATGCAGGATTCGTAAAAACACATGCACAAACCGCCACCACAATACACAAACACTACACACGTTTACTATCACAAACTCGACAATAGTTTCACCCCGCAACCGCATCTTCATAGACTCCACGACAAAATCGCAAAGCCTGCATGTATTGGGCATGAAAAGGGATAGTCCACTCAACATTTAGCAATATATATATATATTTTATATTTACTTTATCGCGGATGATAGCAAAAAAATATTACTTTTGTTTTAAAAATGCTATTTCTATGTAGCCAAGTATATTTTTTATCAGAATTTATCCTGTAAATACTATAAAACTATAACTTACGCCGTGTGGTATCCGGCAGAATAGAATAGGCCACCCTCCTTTCTTACCAAGGTGTCGTAAGAGGCGACTAAGGTATGCGCCGTGTGATATCCAGCTGCATAGAATAGACCACCCTCATTTCTTACCGAGGTGTCGTAAACGGCGACTAAGGTAAGTTGACGTCAGGCAGGCGGCCGGTCGTAAAATACGTAGCCAAATCATGTGACAAAATGTTTGTAACATGTTGAGCCGACCCCATTTAGAGTGGGATAAGGGCAGGAGAATGATGACCATACAACTATAACTTATTGATAACAAATTGTAGTCGCAACTACGATCCCAACAACTTAAAATTTAACTCAATTGTGTTATATGAATGGTGTTCTTCCTTTCAAGACGTAATATTTTAAATGTAAAAAATCAATATATTATATTCTAATGTATAAAATCTAAGTTATTGCACATCGTTCTCGATAGTAAGGCTTCAAACACCTACCTAATTAATTGGACAGCATATTTGCCCGCGTGTAAAGTAACTATTCTCGCAATGCTTTTTTTTGACAAATTGCTAAATATGCTTCTAATATACCGGTTCTCGTTGGTGACACAACTGGTTAGATATTTTACTTTAGTCATCGTATATATTCAGTTATAATATAGAATCTGGTATTTTGTAATATCGATTCAAATAATAATCATTCTTATTGCTCACGACTATTTTGAAAAAATTAAATGACATGCATATACAGATCGTGATAATTTGAAGGAATTGCAGTGATTTAGGCATAAAATATAAATATATAGAATGGTATTTATTAGAATATATCGCTCTTAATATTATATGTGCCGTGTGGTATCCGGCTGAATAGAATAGACCACCCTCATTTCTTACCGAGGTGTCGTAAAAGGCGACTAAAGTAAGTTGACGTCAGGCATGCGGCCGGTCGTAAAATACATAGCCAAATACAACACGTTACAACACGTTACAAATATGTTGTCACATACAACATGTTTGTAACGTGTTGCACCGAACCCACTTAGAGTGGGGTAAGGGCAGGAGAATGACATCAACTTACCTTAGTCGCCTTTTACGTCACCTCGGTAAGAAATGAGGGTGGTCTATTCTATGCAGCCGGGTACCACACGGCACATACCTTAGTCGCCTCTTACGACACCTCGGTAAGAAAGGAGGGTGGCCTATTCTATTCTGCCGGATACCACACGGCGTTGTCTTACACTTACAATTAACCAAGAGTTAATCTGTGTTTGTCTTTAGAAGCGATAAACAGAGTTTAATTAATAGTTTACTTAAGTTAGTTTTGCTGTAATATATTTTTAAAGATGAAATTTCGCGTCATATTTGATTAATATTTATTTTTGTCAGCCCTAGGGAGGCAAACGAAAATCAGCAAAGGGCTGCTTATTAGTCTGAGTGGTTATCCCATTTCTTTTTCTCACCGCTACACAACCTTAAAATAAAAGGCCTAAATAGTAAAAGTAGTAAAAAGTAAAGTAACGGCCTATTACTATGCCCACTGCTGGAATGGAGCTAAGACCTACCACGCTGCTCCAATGCGGATTGGTAGGTTACACATATCCCTAGAATTCTCTAGAGATATGCAGGTTTCCTCACGATACAAGCAATATAACAGAATTAACTACTTTGCTATAATCCGCACGGGTTAAGCGAATGCATACAAAGCCAATGTGTATGAAGCAGGCAAAATCTACGCACCTTATACATGCAGGACAAGCCACCACATGCACCCCAAGGCCCAATTCACCAGCAACAATTTGGTACGATTTTTGTCGTGGAGCCTATCCTCCTGATGATGCTTCGGTTTCGGGGCGAAACCATCGTCGAGATTGTGGTGGTGGGTGTGTGTGCTGCTTTTGTGTGCGTTGTTGCTGGTAATTTGCGCCTTGAGGTGCATGTGGTGGCTTGTCCTGCATGTAAAAGGTGCGTAGATTTTGCCTGCTTCATACACATTGGCTTTGCATGCATTCGCTTAACCCGTGCGGATTATAGCAAAGTAGTTAATTATGTTATATTACTTGTAATATGGAATTCCGCAAAGTAACGCCTGCTTCTATAAATCATTTCCTCACGATGTTTTCCTTCACCGAAAAGCGTGTGATAAATTGCAATTATCAATTAGACACATAAGTTTTAATAGAAATACTCATTGGTGCCAGCCCGGTGTTTGAACCTTTGCCGTCTCTAGAGAGCAGCACGGTCCCACCGCTAGGCTATCAAGGCTAAAAGGCCTAAATATACCCTTAAAAATAAAGGCCTAAAAATAAATAACCATTTTTATGATATTTTTTTACATTGCTTACTATTATTGTGGTGTGTAGAAAGGAAATAAAGATATTCTATTCTGTTCTGTCCTAATTTATTTTACTATCTATGTATTTGTTTCGTAAAGGTTAGTCTTCATTAGGTGTTAATTCAAAAGTCGAAGCATCATCAGGATATAGACTCCACGACAAAATCGCTTTGCGGGTACGAAAACGGGTATAAAAAACGGATAGTCCACTATACATTTAGCACTTTCTATATTTTCTATTTACTGTATCGCGGATTATAGCAAAATTATTTTATTATTACTTGTGTCTTAATACTACCCTTTAGTGACCACGCCTAACGTTCTTTCACGCTTTTTTTTATAATGTACCTTTTTTTTTTGAACGGGGGGGAAATCTTCTGAAAGATACTGGAACTCTTGGGGGTAAGCTCCGGTTATGTGGGATTTCTACCCACTAAAACCCCCTCGATGGACAGCCTCCGCACTAGCTGAGAGGCGCCGGGATCTCTGGCGAACTACACCGATGCCTCTCCAGTGCCGTGCACGTCGTGCTCCTCAAAATATAGTACGGATTGTGTCTGTAACGTGCTCCATTACCTCTCGGGGTCAAAAGGTACAGCCACAGCCCCCACTGTGACCGTTCCCGACCCCAGAGGTCCCATCAGTCGGGACTTGTTAATTATTATTAGGGCGGCTTACGCGGCCCCTTCGTCTCCGCCTGCGAGAAGGATCAGCCTTTTCGCGATCACGCTCCGCAGTCTCCTTCCTGACCATAACGGCTTCACAAAAGGAGACCACAGCTTTCCATGCCCTATCACTATTCAGCATGGCAGAGACTACCGCCTGTAAAGAAAGGTCTCGTCCGATGGAACTTATCAAGACACGCCGCTCCGCATCCCACGCAGGACACTCTTCGAGCGTGTGCTGCGCGTTGTCTTGATCCCTCTACAGTGGTAGCAATGGGGAGCAGCCTCGCGTCCAATCCGACACAGATACTCACTGAAACAGCCTTGCCCAGTAAGTATCTGCGCTAGCCTGAAGGTAATGCTACCCGAACTCCTCGCTATCCAGGTCTCGAAGTTTGGTAAAATCGCACCAACAGTACGTTGGCGCGCATTTTTCTCCTCGTGAAGTCGCACATACCAATCTTCGAGTACTTGTTGGTGTGCAAGCCGTCTGAGTACTTGAAGATCGGCCACATTTTCACCCCTACGAATATTTCGAATTTCGGCAAAGAGCCTCGCGTCTCTATCCGCTAGAATATCAAGAAATTTACTAGAAATAGTTGATTTGGTAACAACGTTTGCCGGGCCAACTAGTATCATAATTAAATTCTTATGGCAAATTATATTTCATTCGTTCAAATTCAAGTTAGTTTTTGTAAGCACTTTTGAATCGTCAAATTACAATGAAGCTTTTTTTTTTTTTTTCGAACTGACTGTATGCTGTTAGCCCTAATGGCTTTTACAGCGTCACCGGGCGGGACGGGCGAGCGCAGAACCATCGCCGAGGTTGCGAAACGCAGGAAGTAGAGCGCAGAAGCTCTACTTAAGTCGGGGAACGTCGTCCTAAGGGTGCCTCCTGTGAGGCCGGACCACGGCTTAGGGCGACGTGTAGTGGAGGGTTGATGGTATGACTTAGATTAGTCATTGCGGCGTCGGAAGGGTAGCGAGAAGCCACGACCGACCGACGTCAGAAAACTGGGACCTCGTCTTCGCCGGCGAAGACGAGGTGTGAGTGTATTACGTGTATCTGTGTTGGCGATCGTTATTTGATCGTCGGGGTCATACAAGACGCTTTTTGGACGCCTATATTTTCGATGGTCGGACCTAACTGGGATGTAGGTAGAAGCAACTGAAATAAGGGGGTTCGAGTGTACCTCAGATTTCTCAAAGTAAGATTTCGAAAAACGTTTAAAGAGGTGAGTAATGGTAGGGAGAAACAATGAAGCTACGAATGATTCAGATAGGTGCTCTTACCGAGAAAACCAGTAAGAATCTCAGCGGACTGTCGTTTCAAAAATGATTATTAAACCGCGCTTACTTCGCGCGCGTGTACCCGCTAAAACTTGACCCCGGATTTAAACATGATATGAAGTGAATAGTACATTCCCCTAAGCCTTCCTCAAAAATTTCGCTATCTTCTACTAAAAACCGTATAAAAATCAGTACTTTTTGAGAAAATCGATCACATACAGACAGCTTTTGGGTACTTTGTTTTATAATATGTATAGATAGATAAGGCCGCCTTTGCGCGCCTCAAATGTAAGAAATATCTATTATGTTTCTCTTATCTGCTATATTCCTGTTTTATTGTCGGAATGTGCAATAAATTTTGATATATAAATTGTTAAACAAAATAAAAATTACAATATAATCTAGAGCGTAGCTGGTTTCAACTTAAATCAAAACTTGGTCTTCACCAATAAGCTTTATGAATAAAAAAAGACCAATAAGCGTGTTAACACTAGATATACCAGCGATTTGAATATACCTATTTCTACCAAACCACTCAAAATGACTGGTGCATAAAAAACAAGCTATTTGTGGCTTTTAGTCTATATTTACTCTTAAAAATGACAAAAATAAAGTTGAACAATATTAATTAAGTTTATAAAACGTACTCTCTAATTATAGCTACAAAAGTCATAACATCATTTCTGAAAAAAAATGTGTAGCAGGAATTTTGAATGGAAATTGCACGACCTGTCTAAATGACTGGTCTGGTAAATCTAGTGTTAAATTGCTTTTTGAACTTGGTTAAAGACAAGTCTAAAATAAATTGTAGAATTTTATTATTAATCGTATACCGAAGCCCATAAACAATTTAAAAACTTTTTGCAGCCCTAATCTTAACTTTAAGCAAGTATTAGAAATGTCAGGAATTTCATTTAAATATTTCAACTTTCTCACAAAGTCGACAAAGACTAAGGTACAACTACAACATATGGAACAGGCCAAACATGTATTGACAGGTTAGGTTTCATATAATTTGGAATTATTATGCCAGGACGATTCTACCACCAGTTCGGAACACTACTATTCACTGAGAAGAACTGGCAAGAAACTCAGCGATTACTCTTATCGCGAATATTAACTATTCGAGGTTAGATTTTATTAACACAGAACGTAATGTGGGTAGGTGTCTGAACAACATTATACGCCTCTATAGTGATCGGACGATATCGGAGGGTAGATTCTAATAACAAATAACACTCAATGTAAGTAAGTAGACGCGGGTCTACCGTAGCAATATTAGAACGGCACAGTAACACTAATTACACCTGTTTCTTCAACACAGACAGGTTGTAACACGATCTAAACGCGGGAGCGTCTAATAATCGTACAAGTCTCGTTAAAACGAGACTCCAACATGATACTTCCAGCAGCGTAACAGTCTAATAACCGTAAGAGTCGAGTATGACAACAAGACTGACTTCAATATGGCGGACTCCATCTTTTATAACTAATTTTCCCTCCAAAGGGCAAGTCCCTTCCTTGCTATCGGTTTATAGTATTTTGCGATTATAGTGTTGCCAACTATCATTCCTAACACAAGATTATAAGGGTCGATAGCAAGCAAAATATTGTACGAACTTCTTTGATTCCGTTTATTGGAGTTACATAGTCGAGTTTACGGGAATATCGAAATTGGTGACTGCGCAATTTTCTCCGTTAAAATTTAATATAATTAGATTACGCGGTTGATCTCGTGCGGTTGTCTCTGGTTGGCTGCCCGGAGTCGAAATTTGCAGCTATTGTCTTGAATTTTGTAAATAAAAACATGATTTTTGTTCGGAACATAAGCATGTTTGGTAACATTTCTATGAAATTGCGATTCTCTATGACCTCAATAGAGTATAAGAGGGTCGTACAAAAGTGATATAAAAAAAGATTAAAGCTTAAGAAATTTTGATTACCAACCGATTTGAGAAACATTTGTTCGGTTCATTCTTTACTTTTAATAAGCTGTATTAATAATAACGTTGATTTATTCAAAGGGTAGAGAAGAACTTACCCAGCAGCTGACTTTTTAGGATTCCGAATATATAAGGCCTTGAAAGCAAACTAAAGCAATATTTATGTAATTTTATTAGCAAAGAAAACTTTAAACCCATTCATCTCAAAACATAACTATTAACTATCGATATATAAATTATGGAAAGGGGCCTTTCACACTACGTTGTACGTCTGGCGTGCGATAAGATTTTCGTAAGGCAATAATAGGCTTTCTTCTTCTTCAGCCGATGGACGTCCACTGCTGGACATAGGCCTCTTCATGGGATCGCCACACCACACGATCTTGCGCTGCCTGGATCCAGTGGCTCCCTGCGACCTTTTTGAGGTCGTCTGTCCACCTCGTAGGGGGTCTACCGACGCTGCGCTTTCCGGTGCGGGGTCGCCATTCCAGCACCTTAAGACCCCAGCGCCCATCGGTTCTCCGCACTATGTGCCCCGCCCAGCGCCACTTCAGCTTCGCAACACGCTGAGCTATGTCGGTGACTCTAGTTCTTCTACGGATCTCCTCGTTCCTGATTTGATCTCGTAGAGACACTCCGAGCATAGCTCGCTCCATCGCCCGCTGAGCGACTCTGAGCTTTCTTATAAGGCCCATAGTGAGCGACCACGTTTCAGATCCGTAGGTCATCACTGGCAACACGCACTGTTCGAAGACCCTGGTCTTCAGACACTGAGGTATTTCGGACGTAAAGATCTCGCGTAGCTTCCCGAACGCTGCCCATCCGAGTTGGATTCGGCGGCTAACCTCTTTCTCGAAATTGGACCTACCTAGCTGGACCGTATGTCCCAGGTATATGTACTCGTCTACAATTTCGAGTGCAGAGTTCTCAACGGTGACCGGGTGGAGCGGAACATGTGAGTTTGACATGATTTTCGTCTTACTCATGTTCATTTTAAGGCCCACCTGCTGAGATACTCTGCTGAGGTCGTCGAGCATTGCGTTAAGGTCCTCCAGACAGTCTGCCATAACGACTATGTCGTCGGCAAATCTAAGGTGAGTGATGTACTCGCCGTTGATGTTGATGCCGTATCCGTTCCAATCCAAAAGCTTAAAGACATCTTCCAATGCAGCGGTAAACAGCTTCGGGGAGATGACATCTCCTTGTCGCACACCTCGCCGCATTTGGATTGGTCTCGTAGTTTTGTCTTGGATTCGGACAGACATTGTGGCGTTTTCATACAAACACTTCAACACTTGGACGTACCGATAGTCGATTCGGCATCTCTGGAGCGATCTTAACACAGCCCATGTTTCCACCGAATCAAAGGCCTTCTCATAGTCCACAAACGCCAAGCAAAGTGGCTGGTTATACTCCTCGGTTTTCTGTATAACCTGCCGCAGCGTGAATATGTGGTCTATGGTACTGTATCCTTTTCGGAAACCGGCTTGTTCGGGAGGCTGGAAGTCGTCGAACCTACGAGCGAGACGATTCGTTATGACTCTCGAGAACAACTTATAAACATGATTCAGCAGCGCGATGGGTCTATAATTCTTCAATAAGGTGTTATCACCTTTCTTGAAGAAGAGAACCACCACGCCCCTGTACCATGCTTCCGGCATAGTGCCTTCGTGAATGACGGAATTGAACAATCGCTGAAGGACTTTAAGTACCGGTTTACCACCCGCCTTCAGGAGTTCGGTAGTGATTCCGTCATCACCTGGAGCCTTGTTGTTCTTAAGTTGTTTAAGAGCCATACTAATCTCGTATAGGCTGACGTCCGGGATATCTTCGGTATAGTGTCGGGTCAACTTGGCTCTTGGGTCTTTTGCCAAATTGACAACAGGCTGTTGTGTTGAGGTGTATAACTGCCCATAGAACCTCTCAACCTCTCTCAAAATCTCGGGACGAGATGAAATGATACTACCAGTATCGGTCTTCAATCGCGTTAACTGCCTCTGCCCAATAGACAGATCTCTTGCGAACACTTTTGAGCCCCTGTTACGCTCAATAGTACCTCGAATGTATTCGGTGTTGAAGTGTCGCAGGTCGCATTTCTGCGCCTTAGAAATCTGTCTATTGATCAGACGGTAGCGTGTCGCGTCTACAGAAGACTGTAGCCTCATTTCGTTCCTCTCATCCATGAGTTTGAGAGTCTGGGTCGAGAATTTACTGGTTCTCTTACGGTGTGTCTTATAAAATTTGGACCCCACCGTATGGACAGTTTCCACCAGCCTGTTGTTTACATCGTCCACAGTAGCGCAGTCAGCTAGGCAGTCAAAACGATTCATCAGCTCGAGTTGGAAGTTCTCGGGGTTTTGGATATGAGCTCGAGTTGGTCGGAGCGTAGACTTCACCAGTCCGGATCTTTCCAGCTGTACGCATATATTCAATGTGCCTCTAACCAGACGGTGATCGCTCCCGGTTTTCACAGTATTGATCACAGAGACATCATTGAATATATGACGCCTGGTCGACATGATGAAGTCAATCTCGTTTCTCGTGGAACCGTCGGGACTTAACCAGGTCCATTTTCGATGCGGCCGTTTCTTGAAGAAAGAATTCATCATGTAGAGGTCCTCTCTCTCCAAGAAATCGGCCAGCATCTGACCCCTGTGGTTCCGTTGCCCGTATCCAAATTGCCCTACTCTCACCTCTGTGCCGCTTCGCCTGCCCAGTTTTGCGTTGAAATCCCCCATAACAACAGTGTAGAAGGTTTTGGAGGCATGCATGGCTCTAGATAAATCCTCATACATGGCCTCTACCTCCTCGTCTGGATGTGCCGATGTCGGTGCGTAAACCTGTATGACCTTCAGCGAATACCGTTTGGTAATTCTGAGTATAAGGAACGCGACCCTGCTCGACACACTCTCGACTTGAACAATGTTGTTTACAAGGGACTTGTGGACGAGAAACCCGATACCACCCTGGGACTGTTGTTCTCCCTCCCGGTAGTAAAGCAAGTTGCCGGATTTTAGGATCATCGTATCCTCCCCCTCTCTTCGGACTTCAGATAATCCTATCACGTCCCACCGCAACTTGCTTACTGTTTCTTCCAGCTCGAGTATCTTTTCGTCTTCCCTCAAAGTGCGTGCGTTGTACGTTGCCAGGTCCAGTCGTCGGGGTTGGCAGCGGAATCTCTTCCGGAGATTCTTAACACCCCCTGCCCCACCGTTACCCGAACCGCTGCCAGAGCTGGGAATAGCGGGGCTGCCGGGAACTAGGGGCTGTGGCTTATTGTTTTTATCCATGAAGGGTATTGCCAATAATCACCACGCTTGGCATGCGGGTTGGTGATCGCAGTGCTGACCGTTTTGCACCGACAGTGCTGCTGCCCACTGTCGGTCTGGTATTTAAGCCAGCAAAATGGAATGGTTATACCGCCATTTATCGGTCGCCAGAGCCTCGTCGGTTGATCTGCAGGGTGCACCGCGTGCAGGTGAGGTTGACAATTGAGGAGACTGACTGGGACGAGCCTCCCCCTTACACCCCATATAGGCCAATAGGCTTTATACAAAAAGAAATAAATTAAATCATATTAATTCAAAACATTTTTTTTTCAAATAAGCTCTTTCAAGCCTTTTTGAATCGTCAAGAATCAGCCACAAGTGGTTCGAGATGTTGCTCTTACCGAGAAGAAACAGCAAGAAACTCGACGATCAATCTTTCAAACATTTTAAATTTTACATTATTAAACCGTTGTCTTGTATGAAGCTGAACCACCGAGATTCTTGCTGATTTTTCTCGGTAAGAGCAACATTCCGAAACAGTTGTAGCTTCATCAATCATATTGATCCTTGATGATCCAAAAGAGCTCGAAAGAGCTTACTTGAATAAAGATTATTTTGTACTTCAATAAAGATTATTTTGATTTGATTTGATTTCAAAAGATTTTTAAATCCAGCCAATTTTATTTTTACTACCAATATTTGTTAATTTGCTTTAAGTATAAGCATATTTCTTACTTATTTTAAATCTATCTGTAGACTGGTCTAGTATGGATTGAACAGACATAGATAAGCGCAAAACAATTTCCGATTAAAAAATTTAACAATATTACTTTCGTTACAAGTTCTATGCAGTATTAAGATTCTTCGCACGACCTCCGGCCGTGAAAGCGCATCCGCTTGCAAAACGCACAGCCACACACGTTTCGGATGTTCGTCGTGAGAACTGAGTAAAAATCAAATAAACGTGTAATTTATACCTATTTAATTTTCAACACTTGAAAGTTACTTAATTCAACGCTCCCACGTCATAAAAGTACACGGTGCGTTATCGTTCAATTGGCCAAAGTAACGCTGCATAGTTGCATTTTTAACGAATTAATAAAAAGATTTGCTCCTGTAACATACGTAAGTTACATAATATAGGCGGCCGTATAAAGATAATTGCTACTAATCAGTTTAGCGCAGATTTCTCTTAACTAGTGCGTTGCTCAAACTTATTTCACACTGAACCTTATTTATTTACCAGCTGAGCACCGAGATTTCAATGGCGGTGCAAGGTTATGTAAAAAGTAAAATTAGTACTTACCTGTAGCTTCCTAGTTGTAAACGTAAACCCCGTTTTTTTGGTCTCGTTTTTTTCAGAAACATCCATGGTATTGGAATACCATGGATGTTTCTGAAAAAAACATCCCTGTGTGCTTCCAAATTTATGCGCACCGTATACCCTATATATAATATACAAACATATGCCCGTACAAAAAATATTAAACAACACGCACATTCCTACACACACAGTCGTACACACACGCATATATACACGCATGCAACGTACACGATTTTTATTAATATTACTAGCAATGCCCCGCGGTTTCACCCGCGTACATACCGATCTTGTGGTAGTGAAAAGTCTACTGATTCGGACTATAGATTTATTTTTGTAAATTAGAAGTGTGGCCCTGAGTATTATTAATAGTTAAGGTAAATAAAGTGTTAACTGAAAATTGAATTATTTTAAGAGGTATAGCTAGGCTAGAGGCTATATCCCTGGATATCATTGGTATCCTTTGAATATATCTCATAATAACTCCTCATTTGCAGACGTTGTTATAATGGTCGCTATAATGAATTTGATATGGCATTATTTACTTTAGATTGTCATTTTAAAATTCGTTACATTTTTTGATTGTAATGTCTGATTTTAATAATTTAAGAAGTATTGAAACAGTTTTTAATAAAATATCATTAGTTGGGAGATGGATTCATATAGAGATATGAATAAAATGGTTTGATTATTGTCGGCACTATAGACATATAGTATCGCGAAGTTTTTTGTGAATATTGATAGCTTCTATGATGCTGTAGCATTTTTTTGTTCTATCATGAATAGTTTCCGCAGCGCACGCGATGAAAGATTTTTACGACTTAATTTTTCACAACTTATTACGATTTTGTTGGGGATCCCTATTTCTCTTTGAAAATGTAATAAAGCTTATGTTGCTCAGAGAAGAAGCAGCTTTCCAATGATGAAAGAATTTTTGAAATCGGTCCAGCACTTTTTGCGTGACGTTACAAACATACACACATACACAGAAACATACAAATCTTTCCTCTTTATAATATTATATTAGTATAGATATAGCGAGAATCGTATCGTCATAAACTTCTAAATTTAGGTATATTTTCTAGACGTCGATGGTATATGAAGCTTATTGACTATGGTCTATATATGCTCTATAAAGCTTACTTACTATTAGTTTTGAAGTAATTTATAAATTTCGCAAACTATATTTTTTAGTTGCTATTCAGTCATTTACAATCGTAAATATAGAGTATAGTCACCTATAACTAGCAGTAATACTCTTAAGTTAACGCCGTGTGGTATCCGGCAGAATAGAATAGACCGCCCTCCTTTTTTACCGAGGTGTCGTAAGAGGCGACTAAGGTATGTGCCGTGTGGTTTCCGGCTGCATACAATAGACCACCCTCATTTCTTACCGAGGTGTCGTAAAATACGACTAAGGTAAGTTGACGTCAGGCAGGCGGCCGGTCGTAAAATACGTAGCCAAATCGTTTGACAACATGTTTGTAACATGTTTTGCCGACCCCACTTAAAGTGGGATAAGGGCAGGAGGATGATGATTCAGTCATTTTCCATCAACTTCGAATGTTCTAAATTTGTGATTCACAGAAATATATACGTTAATGCTAAATGACTTACTAACATTAAAGCCCCTTGTTGATCAAATTCACACTGTCATTGGCATTGTCATTTTGAGTTAAGTAAGTATATCACCGTTTACATCAAATATCAATCGTACTTTTATAAGTAAACTACACTTAAGTAAACTTAAACACTACTAAAGATTGTCCGATATCAAAAACATAATTACACCGACTTTTTCAAGTTTGGGGTCAGGTTTTAGCAGAGCTTTTATACATAGGCCTGAGTCCCCTACTCTTACAAAAGTAATAATAAAATTATTTTGCTATAATCCGCGATAAAGTAAATAGTATAGTATGTAAATAGTAAATAGTATACATACTAATTTTATAAATGTATACATACATAGGTCATCGTAACACTTTAAATTAAAGTGTTTTAAGTGCAAAGTCACAATTAAAGTGGCCCAAAAAAAATATCTATTCTTATAAAGATGATTGTTTTAAATTCATTTGAGGTACAAAAAATATAATAAAATTCTTTTGCTATAATCTGCGATGAAGTAAAAAGAAAATATATGTAGTGCTAAATGTATGGTGGACTATCCGTTTTTTCATGCCCGATACATGCAGGATTAGTAAAAATACATGCACAAACCTCCACCACCGCCATCACATTAAACAAGCACTACGAGCGTTCACTATCACAAACTCAACAATCGTTTCGCACCGCAACCGAAGCATCATCAGGAGATACACTCCACGACAAAATCGCAAAAGCTCCCCTACTCTTGCTTCCCTTATTCACAAGAGTCTGAGTGTCCAAAAAATAGTAAGAGAACCTCTCTTACTATTTTTAATGTCGATATCGTATAACTCATATTACAAAATCATATACGATTTTATTATTTATTAGCATTTGTAAAGCGTTACGTGTCTCGAAAAAATCTTAGCAACTTACATCACTGGCATGAATTTCACAATATCTTACGCACGAAATATTTGATCAGGCAAAATTAAACTTTATGTACAATGAAATAAAATTTAATTTACATAACCGTTTGTATGTCGCAAACTGAGCTGTCGAAGTCCTTATAGGAATGTCGCCATATATATGCAGTTTCCGTAGACAGTTAAGTATTCGTGGTAAAAAGTGTTAATTAGTGCGGAACCATTTCTTATTTGCATAGATTTAGTAATTAGTTTAATATACTAAGCCATATTTAGCAAACTTCGAATTAAGCCTAACTACTAGTTAAGGATATAAATTTTCGTGTTAGTTATTTATTTGACGTTCTAATCGTCTGAATAAAGCAACATCCATTCTAAACTATTGCTAAAATCCAAATCTAAGTCCAAATCCGAATACAATGCGATTTATTAAAAAGTAATGTCATTGTGTAATTCAGGTTAACTATATGTACACATGTATATATTGTAATGGATATTTATTCAAGTAATTTATATATTTTAAACCATTTGTATAAAGTAACGTCCACTGTATGACCTTATTGAATTCTGTCAGAGTCCAAATTTGAAAATTTTGTGATTTACTAAAAGTAATCCAAAATTTGATGTCATATACTACGTAATCAACAATATATGTACACATGTATATATTGTAATGGATATTTATTCAAGTAATTTATATATTTTTAAATCATTTGTATAAAGTAACGTCCACTGTATGACCTTATTGAATTCTGTCAGAGTCCAAATTTGAAAATTTTGTGATTTACTAAATATAAATCCAAAATTTGATGTCATGTACTACGTAATTGCGATGCAAATAATTCAATTTAGATTAAAATAAATCTACTAATTAAGCTTATAAATGCAACAATTGCAACGCCAAATAAGTTACCAGTAACTTATTTGGCGTTGCAATTGTCTGACTAAATCAACGTCCTCCTTTATATGACGTTGGTTAATTCTATTAGGGTCCAAAACTGAAAACTATGTGATAACAAAAAAATAATTAAAAATTTGATGTCATATACCGAGTTATTGTGATACAAACAATTCAAATTAATTTAGGTTTAGGCAATCAATCCAGTAATACATAAATGTTAAGTCTTGTTAATTTTTTCGTATCGTAATCGTCTGAATAAAGCAACGTTATCCACTATATGAGATTAGTTAATTCATTCAGAGTCCAAATGTGAAAATCATATGATTTATTTTTACTAACGAATGTATTTCAAAATTTGATTGAATGTGTTTAATAATTTTGTTGCCATTAATTCTAATTTACATTTAAGCATTAATCTAGTAATAAGCATATAAATTTTCGTTTATAATTTTCATTAACATGTTTATCTTTTTGTTACAGGTATGTTGGATAGAAAACAGAATTACTTGAAAGTGATTGGACTCATAGCAAGGTGGACTTCAATTGTGTATAGTTGCTTAGGAAACTCCTTGTGAGATTCACCTTGGAGTTATCCAAATTGTATCATAGGCTATCAGTATTCGATCGAATACAGGGAAGAGCAGCTCGAATTATCGGGGACCAGGTGATCAGCAAACAGCTGGACTCTTTTGTGATGCGTAGAAACGTATCTTCACTGTGCGTTTTCTACCGCATCTTTCATTGGGAGTGTTCCAGTGAGCTACACGACCTGATTACAGCCACTAAATTCCATAACCGCACTGTACGCCACAGGTTAAGGTTATCATCATCCTTACCATCTAGATGCGTGGCGATCCACTACAGTGCGGATTTCAAATAATTTTATTCCGCGCACCACCATTTTATGGAATGATCTTAGCAATACTTACAAAAGTATGACCCACGATATTATATCGTTGGCGTATCGAATAAGTAAATAAAATATATAAATAAATCTCCGCCGTGTGGTATCCGACTGAGTAGAATAGACCACTCTCACTTCTTACCGAGGTCTCGTAAAAGGCGACTAAGGTAAGTTGACGTCAGGCAGGCGGCCGGTCTTAAAATAGCCAAATCATGAGACAATATGTCTATAAGATGTTGTGCCGACACCACGTAGAGTGGGATTAGATTTATTCTGAGAAAATCCGTAATTAACAGATCGATTCTGAAAGAAACATTTAAGCGCGTGCGAAATTCGTTGAGAAATCATATGTCGTAACAGCTTGTATTGTTTGATAGCTAAAATCAGACGCATTACTTCAATAACTGTGAATATATAATGATTTGTTACATGTTCGTCTGTGTGAACCAATAATGAATTCAGCAATCTATAAATATTTAATGTAGTTTTCATTTTATTGTATTAATTTAGACTAATGTTGTATGAATATAGCTCAGGCTCAAACACGCGCTAACCAGTAACAAAATGTCACTACATGTCCACTCTCACCAAAGGCTATCGATTCACTGACGTGTGTGCGTTTTAGACAGTGCAATGTTTTATTAGTGTTAGTGTGAGTTAGTATGAGATAAATAAAAGGTAAGATACACACATCTCAACCCGCATACACCACATTTAGGTTGCTACTTGCATTGTTATACAGTTAAAAATTTTGTATAATGCGTAGAGGGCCTTTAAATGCAAAATGAAATACATATCTTATATATATGGATATTTTTCCGTACGAATAGAACATTACTATATATCAAGCAATATAACAGAACTAACTACTTTGCTATAATCCGCACGGGTTAAGCGAATGCATGCAAAGCTAATGTGTATGAAGCAGGCAAAATCTACGAACCTTACACATGCAGGACAAGCCACCACATGCACCCCAAGGCGCCTCCACCAGCAACAACGCACACAAGTAGCACACACAACCACCACCACACTTTCGACGATCGTTTCGCCCCAAAACCATACACATTAGCTTTGCATGCATTCGCTTAACCCGTGCGGATTATAGCAAAGTAGTTAGTTCTGTTATATTGCTTGTAATATGGAAATCCGCAAAGTAACGCCTGCTTCTATAAATCAATTATTCTTTTGCCTATTATTTTGATATGATTTGCTTTGTTTATGACACATGCGTAAAAATTACACATTAGAGAACGTGTTTGACATATACTCCTACGATAGTGCCTAGTTGGATATTCTATCACGTACCAAGACACACTGACCGGCTCAAGTGTTACGTGATACATATAACCTTTGTTCTGACGAATTTAGACTTGATTCGCATACTATTATTTATTAAATTCCTTAATACTGGTACTCAAGGCTGTTAAGTAATGCGTGTGACATAAATATTCCAAAAAACATGAGTAAGACTTCCAATGGCACACTTTATTTTCTGCAAATTATAGAACTTTAAATAATTTATAAAATTAGGCGTTACTTTGCGGAGATCCATAATACAAAAGTAATAGTAAAATTATTATGCTATACAGATGCTATATATTATGATACAGTAAATAGAAAATATATATAATTTTAAATGTATAGTGGACTATCCGTTTTTTCATACCCGATACATGCAGGATTCTTAAAAACACATGTAAAAACCTCCACCACATCAACCACAATACACAAGCACTACATACGTTCACTATCACAACTCAACAATCGTTTTGGCCCGCAACTGAAGCATCATCAGGAGATAGACTTCATGACAAAATCGCAAAGGTTTGCGATTTTGCTTCGGTTGCGGGGCGAAACGATTGTTGAGTTTGCGGTAGTGAACGTGTATAGTGCTTGTGTATTGTGGTGAAAGTGGTGGAGGCTTGTGCATGTGTTTTTACGAATCCTGCACGTATCGGGAATGAAAAAACGGATAGTCCACTATACATTTAACACTATATATATTTTCTATTTGCTGTATCGCGGATTATAGCAAAATAATTTTATTATTACTTTTGTTTCAACAAAGCTTGCTGCCAATATATATGTCGAGTTAGTTTAGAAACTGTTGGGAAGATGGAGCGGGAATACACTAACGAAGGTCTAACTTACCCACGTGAAAACATTTGTCAACTGCATCCTGTGAGAGATTTAGATGAATTCGACAAAAGTGTAATTTATTTATTTATTTAAATTTCACAATAGCATTATAAATGAAATCAACAGATATCTATTGATGCTCGCACTAGGTCGCCCTGTACCACGAGCATCAACCTTCCCAAATAGTACAAAAAAAAATTCAATAAATATTAAAATACAAATACATTGTTACAATTGCGAATTAGTTTTTATCATGCAATAATATAAAATTAAGGAAATTGTTGCTATAAGCCAGATATAATACTTATATCCGAATCATGATAACAAAAATTTCGTATATGTGTGCGAGATTGCGTTTGTGTTGCGAGCCCGGAGTGTGAGTATGTGATTGTGAGAGAGAGAGAGAGAGAGATAGAGTGTGTGTGATTGTAATGTAGTTGTGTGTGTACCTTGATACGAATAGTTTTATCATTTTATTCTAATAACGAGTATCCTACCATTAAAAAGGTTTTCCAAAAATACTAATGAAAATATCTTTGGATCAAAATGTCTTCTCAGGTCTATGTATAATACATATACATTGAAATATCGTTGGATCAAACTGTATTCTCAGGTCTATGTATATACATTGATCGTTTTCTTATTATTTTACAATATTTCTTTTTTCATAAAATGAACATCGACACATTAGTGGTATGTCACTATGACCCGTAGGTGCGACAGAGAGCGCAACAGAGGGCGTCTTGTTTCCACATTTTATCATCCCGCGGGCAGGATCTTTCAAGATACTATAATACCAATTTAGTTAGACGTAATCTAATATTATTATCGTCTAGCACTCGAAAATCGTACTTTCAAGTAGGTATTTTGATACAAACTCGATTTCGTCGGACCGGTCCCGCACCTGTGGTTTCGTGTACACTCTCACTTTCATTGGCACTCGCGATGACCGAAAAATAATCTGTAACAATACATACTCGTAACTTTGAGGTAATAACACCTATTTGACTCACTTCCTTACTAATATTATAAGTCTGTCTGTCTGTTACGTTTTCACGGCCAATCCGGGTATGTATAAGCATTAATATTGCCAAATTTCATCTATATTGGTTCAAGAGAAATCATCATCATCCTGGCCTAATCCCACTTATGTGGGGTTGGCACAACATGTTACAAACATGTCACATGATTGGGCTACGTATTTTACGACCGGCCGCCTGCCTGACGTCAACATACCTTAGTCGTATTTTACGAGACCTCGGTAACAAATGAGGGTGGTCTATTCTACTCAGCCGGATACCACACGGTGCGTCAACTTACCTAAGTCGCCTTTTACGACTCCTCGGTAAAAAATGAGGGTGGTCTATTCTACTCAGGCAGATACCACACGGTATGTCAACTTACCTTAGTCGCCTTTTACGAGACCTCGGTAAAAAATGAGGATGGTCTATTCTACTCAGCCGGTTACCACAAGGCATTACATTTACCAATACATATTTTTACTATTTCCTATATCGCGGATTATAGCAAAACAATATTATTATTACTTTTGTTCAGAGAATGTGTTAACTTATTACGTAGTATTCAGTAGAGTACATTCTCCATCAACGTCTGAACGACAATTTTCATTCACACTTTCATATTGTTTTTGGAGAGCAAGGCCAAGTTACATGATTGCGTTGGTTATGCAACAGTAATAGGTAAGATCTTTCGTCTAACAATCTTTTTTCAAAGCTAAAGACCTAACTCTATAAATAGTGCGTTTTGCAAGTTATCGAAACTTGTTTACCGTTTACCTCTATCTGTCCTAAGTCAGATAGTCTTGTAGACTTTGAAGTATAGTGTCTTTAAAATAAATTAACGGTCTGTTACTATCGCAGTGCTAGGCATAGATCTCATCATCATCATCATCTCATCCTTTTAAAAGAGGGTTGGAGCTAAGAACACGCTGCTCCAATGTGAATTGGTAGGTTACACATATCCCCAGAATTCTCTAGAGTTACGCAGGTTTCCTAACAATGGTTTCCATTACCGAAAAGCGTGTGATTGCATTTATCATTTATATGCTTAAGTTTTAAAAGAAAAACTCGTCGGTGTTGTTTGTCGTGTTTGAACTCATGATACTCTCAAAACAATCAAACGGTCTCACCGCTGGGCTATCACAACTTTTTGATCTTTGGATTCAAATTTGATAATAAGAAATATGGCGATCCGTTGAATATCAGATTAACTGATGAAGCGCAATAAGGTGTGAAGAGAAGTCAAATTTGTAGACAATATAATAAATAAAAAAATGCATTCTTATTTTAGATCGCTGAAGGTATATCGTGATATATTGAGTCCGCATTGTATAAAATTTACTTTACCTACTTTATTAGTACCATGACTTATAGAGAAATGACTCATACTGTGAAAAAAAAACTCGTATAATTTTAAAATGGCTTTAAAAAGTCTATATCCCACAGTGGATGTTATTTTTATGGTAAATAAAGGCTTTAGTTTAAAATGAAAAAACTTAGATCTAGTTTGGTTATCTCTTAACATCGCCGGTTCTTATTGATATTGTTTCGGAGTATTAAAAATCTTTTGCTTTTGCCAATAGTAATATTTGCCACACTCCGTGTGGTATCCGGCAGAATGGAATAGACCACCCTCCTTTCTTACCGAGGTGTCGTAAAAGGCAACTAAGGTATGTGCCGTATGGTATCCGGCTGCATAGAATAGACCACCCTCATTTCTTACCGAAGTGTTGTAAGAGGCGACTAAAGTAAGTTGACGTCAGGCAGGCGGCCGGTTGTAAAATACTTAGCCAAATCATGTGACAACATGTTTGTAACATGTTGTGCCGACTCCACTTAGAGTGGGATAAGGGCAGGAGAATGATGATGAATAGTCATATTTGCCACATAATTCACAATATCTTGCGGCATAATAGTAAAAGGCTGTTTTAAGTGAATTAGCTTGTAGAAAGGCAATACTGATTATCTTACGTATCCATTAAGTACTTATGTATGAAATTAGCGTCTTAACTGAATAATTTGACTGTTGACTTTCGTTTGAAAGCCCGATTTTTTTCATGGTTTGTTACAGCTTAAATACTGTCACACATAAATTAGTTTTTATTAAGAAAAGTGATACACATTGGACAATATTGACTTACAATAAAAATATTCCCAATATATTTTGGTTTAAGTTTTTTGCATTTCCAGTAAGGTCAAATGAATAAATTTTGTCAATATTTCTTACGTACGAATATAATAACAAAAGAATAATTTAAACCATTAGGCATTACTTTACGGAGGTCCAGAATACGAAAGCAATGATAATATTATTTTGCTATAGCTTTTGCTATAATGCTAATGCTTTTCGGATATTGATGGGATTACCGAGATATTGTAGCGCTTCCGGCATGTTTGCCGAATCGGGAGTTCCTGACTTTTATGCAATTATTAGAGCTCGAATTACATCTTTTTGGAACCGGCTCAGAACTTCTTCGAACTCAATCCTCCAAAGAGTAAGCGATGATATGCCTAGTACTACCCTAAACTATTAGCTATCTGTTCATCTTCATAAAAACAGAAAATAATTATTAAGGCATGTTTTTGACATCTGAATGATATTTGAATAGTTTTCTAAGTAGATAGTAACAAATTGTATTTAATTTTTGTCTGTATATTTAATTTTAATTTTTGTACATTGGGTTATTAATACCTTTCAATAAAAATTATTTATTTATTTATTTATTTATTATTTCAAGCAATATAACAGAACTAACTACTTTGCTATATTGCTTCTGTTATATTGCTTGTAATATGGAATTCCGCAAAGTAACGCCTGCTTCTATAAATTATTTATTATTTATTATTATGATCCGAGTTTGACAAAATCTATGTGTAAAAAGCACAGCGCACCACCCGTGTTCATACCTTACGAATGCACGATTTATAAACCGCAAGGGCTATATACCAGCACCGCCAACACCTCAATTCACTACTAGCAATGCACACATTCACTATCACTATCTCAATAATTGTCTCGCCCCGTTACCGAATCGTCGTCAGGAGATAGATTCTACGACAAAATCGCAAAGCAAAGCAAAATCACAAAAGTGTTAGATCTTTTGTATTATAGAGTTATATTAATGCTACGCACAACTAGACAAATCTTAATTTAAATATCTTAAGTGAAAGTTACAACGCAATCAGCTAAACTTTCTCAAAGGTACGGTATACTGTTATCAAGGTTAATTCTTTGTAACCAACTGTCGAAGTGATGACAAAATATTTAAATGTTAATACAAACTTTGGACTACCTTAAACTGTAGACGCGTGCATTTAACTTGGATATACGGTCCAATGAAAAAAAAGGGCAGTCACAGAATGCAAATCGAGATGAATCATTTCGTAAAAAATTGTGCGTGTTGCAAATAATAAGTTATGGATCAAATATGTGCTTTTCACGAAATAGCAGAAGTAAATAATAATAAATATATGAGACATTTACACACACGGTCGTCCGTCCGCAAAGTAAGTAACTTAATACTTATGTTAGGGGTGACGGACAACTGGTAGATATACTACATATATAAGTTTAAAAACATTCTTAAATACAAATACACACCTAGGCTCGAAGAACCAACAATTTGTTTATAGAAAATGTTGGCCCTCGGCGGGAATCGAACCCGCGACCCACAACGCCAACGGGCCAGTCAGAAGTATTATCATTCAATTAACCAAGCACGACTTAGTATAGTAGGCTGTATCAGCCTCTTTATAACAGTGTTTTTAGACTGCTGTAATGGCAAAGTTAAAATTGATTGCGGGCTTTCATTACAGAATCTTATTCCCAAAACTCAATATATTAAAAACGTAATACGTCAGTTAATATTAATGTTGTCGCTTAGGTCACGACAAATAGCATATATAGAAAGACACTAGAGATTGACAACAAGGCCGGAATGACACGATCTAGTTCACAATGCTTTATTGATTACCAATCGTTTCATTGGGTTAACATTCCAATTAGCCGTCTGTTGGCGACGCAATTATAATATACTAGCTTTTGCCCGCGGCTTCGCTCGCGAGGAATTTGGTCTGCCACAGTATCTAATTTAATTTTATGTGAAAGCCACCATGACCAAAATTGTGATTCACAATTTTAGTCATAGTGGCTTCACATAAAAGGTAGATATATGCTATCGCGCACTTTTATTTAGAACTATTAAAGACAAACAATAATACGGTACATCATCTTTGTGTAACTCTAATGGTTTAGGCAGCGTACGCCGAGATAGCTCTCAGAGGTCAGATTTTTTCCGACTTTATTGACCTGTATCGTTATATTACATAAAATCATTACAAATTGTAGCCTATATGTTATCCCGATGTATAACCTATATAACTCTAAATTTTTATCCAAATCTGTCCAATAGTTTTTTCGTGAAAGAGTAACAAACATCCATCCATACTCACAAATTTTAGGATTAGTAGGATAGGATTCAACTTCAGACCAGCCGCGCGTTGCTGTCTCTTAATTTGAATTCTTTTTTTTATAAATCGGTTGTCTATGGATAAGCGGACGTCGTGTGGTATCCGGCAGAATAGAATAGACCACCCACCTCTTTTACCGAGGTGTCGTAAGGGGCGACTAAGGTAAATGCCGTGTGGTATCCGGCTGCATAGAATAGACCACCCTCATTTCTTACCGAGGTGTTGTAAAAGGCGACTAAGGTAAGTTGACGTCAGGCA
The DNA here is from genome assembly GCA_947086505.1 of Morpho deidamia. Taxonomy (NCBI): domain Eukaryota; kingdom Metazoa; phylum Arthropoda; class Insecta; order Lepidoptera; family Nymphalidae; genus Morpho; species Morpho deidamia. The sequence goes on from CAMTZC010000022.1 coordinate 15,760,644, forward strand.
GGCGGCTGGTCGTAAAATACGTAGCCAAATCATATGTCAGCATGTTTACAACATGTTGTGCCGACCCCACTTAGAGTGGGATAAGGGCAGCAGAATGATGATGATGATGGATAAGCGGATAGTTTATACATAGACACTGTTTTCTCCATTTATTTATTACTAGCTTATAAATTCAACTTCATTCGCGTGGACTGCAGTCTTATTTTTTTATTAAACCGTTATACTTAAAATAAATTATCGTGTATACCTTAAAACCTTAACCTTAAAAGCTAGGCAAATGCTGTCGCGAACTTTTATTTGGAACTTTTAGAGGGGAACAATTTTGTAGTACGTGATTTTTGAATACCTTTACCTGAATACCTTTTGCCATTTCCGCAATATTTTTTAATGCTGCTCCTCTCCTTTTCATCTTAGCGTGATGTTATATAGTTTTTAGCTTTCCTCGATAAATGGACTATCTATAGAATTTTTCAAATCAGTCCCGTAGTTTATGAGATTAGCGCGTTCAAACAATCAAACAGATCTTCAGCTTTATATATTAATATATATTTTATATACTGCTATAAGTCCTCGTGTAATTTTGCTAAGAATTTGATTCGGTATGCTCGAGACCGCGACCTTTAGAGTCAGTGACCTTTTTCTGCGATTTCACGAAATGGCGACTTGCGTAAATCTGATTAGATATTTACTTGTTGAGAGGAATCGACACCTTACAGCTGTTATGTATATTATAAAATTAGGATCGTAACTTTGCGATTTTGTCGTGGAGTCTTAACTAGAGATGTTACGGAGGTGGGTTTACCGGAACTGGAGTCGGAACCGGAGATTTCTTATTTGATTTATCGGAGCCGAAGTCGGAATCGGAGGCGGAGGTTTCCACCTCTGCCTCCATCATTATTAATCAAAAATTGACCCGTAATCTGAACTTAGACAAAATGACCACCACGATTTAAATAATTGAGTACTTAAGCGAGTCTAACAATTGATACTGAAAATAAACAAATAAACGAGCGTTGCGCATGTAAGGGGAGACACCCCCGGGTAACGAGTTACAATTCGCATGACAATTCCATCTTAGTTATACCTCCGACTAAAATTTATCGGAGCCGGAGTCGGAGTCGGAGGTGTGAATTCAATCGGAGGTTCCGACCTTTCGGAACCGAAGGCGGAGCTCCGTAACATCCTTAATCTTAACCAGATGATACTTTGGTTACGGGGCGAAACAAATATTGAGATTGCGTTAGTGAATGTGAGTACTCCTGTAGTGGCCGCTGATTCTTAGTTTTTTTGCAGCATGCGACGTTTTAAATTCTGCGTATATCAAAGTATGAAATCATATAATACAATCAAAATTTAGCGTTACATTATTTTATAAGGCATTAAAGTAACATGTTATTATCCCACTGCTGGGCATAGGCCTCCTCCCTCCGTTTTTGGAGAGGATTGGAGCTTAGATCTACCACGCTGCTCTAAAGGTGTTAGGTTATACATTCCCCAAAAGTCTCTAGAGATTTGCAGGTATCTTCGCGATGTTTACCTTTACCGAAAAGCGTGGGATAAATAGCAATTATCAATTAGACACACAAGTTTTAACAGAAAACTCATTGGTGCCTCTGTCCGGGTAGTGGTGATAATGGGTAATGGTGGTAACCCTCTGCTGAGAGTGAAACCTCGGAAGAGTCACAAAGCCACAACGCTGTGCTATCACGGCTTCAAAAAACAAAATAACTTTATCATTACTTTAGCATTATATATCTCCGCAAAGTAACGTTTAAAACTATAAATTATAAATCGTTTTTAATAAAAAGATGAATAAATCTCACTCGATTTGTTAATACTGGTAGTAATTAAGGAATTTCTCAGCGTTAGAAACAGTATGTCCAAGATGACGGTAAGTAGAGCGCGATGTTGAAACATTATTTGCACATCCGCAGAGCTGGCGCACGTTGCGTGTAGCCGCATATATATCTCTTTTAGATCCAACTGATTAATCCTAGACGGTTTGACCGGTTAAGGCACGCTATTGAATAACATTATTTTGCTACAATCCGCGAGAAAAAATTAGAATAAATCTATGCTACGTATATTATAAAATCTATACGGGCTCCACTCGAGTTCATACCTTGTGCATGTAGAATTCATAAACCACGTGCACCATAAATCAGCACCACTATCATCACATCGCACTACACAACTAGCATGCACACATTCACTACAACAATCTCAACAATCGTTTGGCCAAAAATTTATAGAATTAGGCGGTACTTCGAAGAGATCCATAATACAAAAGTAATAATAAAATTATTTTGCTATATTTATCGCGGATTATAGCAAAATAATCTTATTATTACTTTTGATACGTTTGGCCTCTAACCGAAGCATCATCGGGAGATACATTCCACGACAACATCGCAAAGATAATAGCAAAAAATAGTATCTTTTTAATAAAATATAAAAAATAATATCTAAAAATAATAAAAATATAATTTTTTTTTTCTAGCTACGAAACTAACGGTTAATTCTATTATTTCGTGATCTTACTTAAGAAAGTAACCTCAGACGCACTAAACTGTTTAAATATACACTACAGTACGCTAGAACATCACACATTCATATCACAATCTCAAGAATCGTTTCATCCCGTAATCGAACCATCAACAGTAGATGGATTTCACGAGAAAATTCCAAAGATTGTATAAACATAATTCATTAAATTTTGATTTCATTTTAATTCATTATATTTCAATTCTTTATACTCCGTAAATTATACAGATCTGTTAATTTTTTGTAAATTTGCAACCATTTAAATTTGAACTTAAACATGCCTCGCACCGCACCCGTGAAACCGCGTGTGCAGTTAGTTAGTTTTTTAATAACCGTCCGTTAATTAAATACGTTAATTAAATAATCACCGTTTAATTAAGTAACATGCTTTATTTTAATTTCATTTAACGCTTAGTTACGTGATGTACCGATGAATAAGTGAAACTGAGATCCTAGCGATACCTTAATTGGGCTGAATAATATGACCTCTGTAGCACAGTTGTGCAATTCACCTCACAGAAAATTCATTATTTGGTTCTTCATTTATACAAATGATTCAAATACCGTTCTCCCTAGTAACTGGTAAGTAGTAATGGCGTGTTACTATCCCACTGCTGGGCATAGCCCTATTCTCTTGTTATTATGAATATACATAATTATAAAAAGATTGGCGATGTATATAATAGACAAAGTAGGAACCGACAAGGAAGCTGCTTTGCGCCATAGAAAAATACGTAAGTCGTTTGTGGGTTCGGGTATAAGATTCTATAATAAAATTCCGCAATCAAATTTAGCCTTGCTATTGCAGCAGTTTGAAACACCATCAAAAAAAGGCTAATTCAGAAAGCCTACTATATTATTGAGTATTACTTAGACGGTAAGAATGCGTGGATATAGCTAGTCTTCGACCCTGTACAAGACTAGTAGTACTAACTAGTAATAAGTATTATTAATTGAAAAGAGCAACCGCCGAGTTTCTTGCTGGTTCTTCAAAGTAGGAACAGCTTTCCGAACCAGCAGTAGATGTTGACTATTCAAAAGCACTTGTTAACAAGTTTACTTGAATAAAGAATAATCTGAATTTGTTGTTAATGCTACTTTTCATTAAATATAATTCTTTTAACAGTAAAATTAATAGCCAATAATTATCACTGTTCATAGAACAGTGAACAAAACATATAACATCTCAAGTATGTGTTAAAGATTCCTTTTATTTACGTGCAAATAGTTTTATCACATTCACTCTTATTATAACCTAAAATAGTAATTTTCCCAACTGATCATTATATTAATGAAACTATTAAATTATATAAGAAAAATATAAAAAACATTGTGAAGAAACACAAAATTTAAATTATCGCTTTTTTATAATAGAATTATTGTAAAATTGTGAACTTTATCACATTGTGAATAAAAAACTTTGATTGGTTGATAATAGATGACGTTTTTCGATGTCATCCTACTCCTGTTGAATTTACACGATTTCTATAAGCTATATGTTACCCCGGTGTATAAGGAATAATTGTGCCCAATTTCATCGATATTGGTTCAGCCAGATTCGCAGTGAAAACTTTACAGACAGGCAGAGAGACTTTCGCATTTATAATGAAATATATATGAAAAGCTCATAGGTTAAGGTATGGACATTATCCGTCAAACAAATTTGCATTTCTTATAAAAAAAAGGTTAATTCGGCCAATTATGCGCGACGACGGATGATGTCCAGCATATTCTGGTAAAAATCTTAAAAGTATGATGGGAAGAGAGAACACTTTAAGCGGAAATATAATTTAAATAATTAAAACTTAGGAGTTCTAACTAGTGATATATTTAAGATAATGATTACGAGTACGATTTTTGTCGTGAAGCCTATCCTCCTGATGATGCTTCGGTTTCGGGGCGAAACGATCGTCGAGATTGTGGTGGTGGGTGTGTGTGCTGCTTTTGTGTTCGTTGTTGCTGGTGAATTGCGCCTTGGGGTGCATGTTGTGGCTGGTCCTGCATGTGTAAGGTGCGTAGATTTTGCCTGCTTCATACACATTGGCTTTGCATGCATTCACTTAACCCGTGCGGATTATAGCAAAGTAGTTAGTTCTGTTATATTGCTTATAATGATTAATATATTTAACCTAAATGAAGAAATTTAAATATCTTTGTAGTATTAATTTAGGCGCTGATGGGACTGGCATGTCCTTGTAGGATATAATAATAATTCTTTATTTCAGACAACTCTGGCCCAATTTGTTAATAGCACAAAATAAATAAAAATAAAAATTGTAATATTAAATTTAAAAATATAATGTTACCCGTTGGCGCAGTAGGTAGTGACGCTGCCTTCAGCGCCGCGGGTCGCGGGTTCGATTCCCGCCGAGGGCCAACATCTTCTATAACCAATTTGTTGGTTCTTCGAGCCTGGGTGAGTATCTGTATCTAAGTATGTATTTAAAATTATATATGTAGTATATCTACCAGTTGTCCGTCACCCATAACACAAGTATTAACTTACTTACTTTGGGGACGGACGACCGTGTGTGAAAATGTCCCATATATTTATTTATTATTATTATTATTATTAAATATGTGGTAATATGTTAGGTCAGAGAGGACACAGAGGGATTGAGTTGCGAATGTAATTCTGGTAATATTATACCATGAGTCAAATATAGTAGATTAATCATACTATACTGTAGACTAACCGTTTAACTCAGTCTTCGCCTGCGGTTCACAAGGGTCCGCACCCTTGGTAGCCGCACAAAGGTGCGGACTTAAGACATGAACGAGGACTAAGGTTAGTGCGGCCGCCCGTACCTTAGTCCCCGTTCCCGTCCTACCTCCGCACCATTGTACCCCTCAGGCGAGGTCTGGTCGAGGACCGACGACCGTGTGTGTAAATGTCCCATATATTTAATATTTTAATATTTATTTAATACAGCTTCAGGATTGCCTAACAAGCACCTTAATAGAATGATGCATCATAGGCGAGTACATCTTACTTATTAACGTCCTCAGAATACTATTGAAACTGCACCGCAGTCTTGTTAATAAGGATGAAGTCTTGTTCCTTATAACGGCATGAAAACCGTTTGTTTGCGTATAAGCGAACATATTTGACGCGTAACAAAACCGCGGCAACCCCAGCAATATTCATGAGCCGTTATTATACTGCACCCTTAGGGTATCTAGAGCTTTCTGCTAGTATCTTGTCTACAGGTTCCCCGTATAGAGTGTTTGGCAATTGCTTTAAACAGATCGATGTCTACAGCGAAACAGCCGGCCAGTTCGGTTTCGTAGAGCGCTGTCATATCACACACGGCTTCGTCAGTCTGTGCGACAGAGACGATGCTCTATGAAGCAGAATCTAGCCGATTTCTCTCTCTAAGCCTCGATGTGCATTATTTATTGCCTGGTACTATATTTTTGCTTAAATGCTACAACGAGAGAACCTGTGGGCCAACATATCGCTAATGCTCACGCCTTATATATTCATGATTTTGAGATCCTCTGCAAGTCAGACCTAGATATTTAAACTGTGAAGTTATATATAAGTCCTTACAAAATAAAGATATAAAAAATACTAGTAAGGATAAGAATAATATTGCCTAATAGATAAGTACATCATTAACTTATTTTGTATTTTTCCGTTGCAAACGGGAAGGAAGTAATTAGACATAGGGAAAGAACGCGTATGTTAATATTAACGCAAATTAACTATAATAATATTACAGAATACGTAACGACGGACTTTTTAATTATTAGAAATGGCACTTTCATATATTATGTTACATATTAATTGGGGAGTTATTTAATATTGAATTACCATACTATTTCATTCAAAAACTTAAGTGGCATTGTGAGCCGAAATTACATGCACAGAATTTGTAATTATTACATTCAAAATATTCTTTATTCAAGTAAAGTTGTAAACAAGTGCTTTTGAATCGTCAACATCTACTGCTGGTTCAGAAAGCTGTTCCTACCGAGAAGAACCAGCAAGAAACTCGGCGGTTGCTCTTTTCAAACAATAGTTCTTATACATATAGTTATTAATGTCTTGTACAGGGTTGAAGAGAAGCTATATCCACGCATTCTTATCGTCTAGGTAATCTACAATAGTATAATAGGCTTTCTGAATTAGCCTTTTTTTAATAGTATTTTTAAACTGCTGTAACGGTAAAGTTAAAGTAGATTGTGGAATCTTATTATAGAATCTTATACCCAAACCTACAAACGAATTACGAACTTTTACAAGGCGCAAAGCAGGAACCGCAAGCTTATGTCGGTTCCTACTTTGTCTATTATATACATCACCAATCCACCAATGTAAGAATACCTGTTTCCTTGAACTTCTCTCACAGGGAATCGCGCGAATTTAAATCGTAAATGCCACGTATGGCTCTTTTTTGTAATACAAAAGTTTTTTCAATGTCCGCGCATTCACCCCATAACAATATTCCGTAAGACATAATGTTATATATAACCAAACATACGAATATTAAATGCAAAAGTATGTCTGTGAAGCGTTAACTTAACGCTCAATAAGCTAGGTGCTAAACTGCTAACTGCTAGGTGGAAGCAACTGAAATAAGAGGGTTCGGTTGTACCTCAGATTTTTCGAAGTAAGATGTCGAAAAACGTTTAAAGAGCTGGGTAATCGTAGGGAAATCGAGATCTCTGTGGAGGTCAATCCATATTGGAGCAGCGTGGTAGGTCTTAGCTCCGACCCTTTTCTCCTAAAACGCCATTACTTTATATTAATTAAGTAGTGTAGTAATACTTTTTCCGTATTCCACCGTATATGATCATCTCGTACGTACACTACGGAAAGTGAAAACAGCTTTCGTCATAGGAATGCAACAAACACCATACCCAGGAGTTGAAGCGGCACCGCTATGTTTACGTGTTATGTAAACCTTATAACCGGTTCGACTCTCATTCGTAATTTGTTTAACCGCAATCGGCTTGATTCCGTGAATTTTTTTTTATTGAACGACGGGTTCAAATACCAAGCAACGTGTTAACATCAAATCAAATCAAATCAAAATAATCTTTATTCACGTAGGCTTTTTACAAGCACTTTTGAATCGTCAAGGATCAATAATTAGATTTAATAAGCTACACTGGTTCGGAATGTTGCTCTTACCGAGAAGAACCAGCAAGAAACTCGGCGGTCAATCTTTTAAACATTTAAATTTACATTATTTATTTGCAGTCTTGTTTGGAGCTGAAAGGATTTTTAAACAACGTTTTAATGTAGGAAATACTGCATTATTAATAATCGTTTTGCGAATTTTGCCTGCCCATCTGCATTGGTGTAGCGGGATGTGCAAAAACTCTGGGCCTTTCGTTTCTTCAAAGATAATGACGCATTTGTATTGCTTGCATATATAAATAAACGGGTGACAACACGACAAAATCGTGCTACCTCTTTATAAGGTTCGACGTTTCGGGGAGCAATCACTGGAGCTTCATTATACCAAGGTTTTTTTCTATTAAAACTTATGTGTCTAATTGATAATTGCAATTTATCACACGCTTTTCGGTGAAGGAAAACATCGTGAGGAAACCTGCATATCTCTAGAGAATTCTAGGGATATGGGTAACCTACCAATCCGCATTGGAGCAGCGTGGTAGGTCTTAGCTCCAATCCTTCTCTCCGAAAACGGAGAGAGGAGGCCTTAGCCCAGCAGTGGGCATAGTATCAGGCTGTTACTTTACTTTATACCAAGGTTCTGTCAACTGATACCCACCATTAAACAAGAGTGGCGCGTGAAGCTGTTGTAATCAAAAAGCATCATACGTTCAACAGATAAGGGGGTTTCAGATTGTCGACGACTTGGGATCCAGTAATTAATAAATATAACTCGTGAAAGAAATCGTTGAAATCGTGCGGTTTAAGTGAGGGTAGATGAACACAATATTGCCTGTAGTACTTGGGAACGAAGACGCCGCGGCGCTCCGGTCAGTTTGTGACCACGGTGGATACAACTCTGCCAAAACGTCGAACCTTATTAAAAGGTAACTCAATTTTGTCGCGAAGTGCCTCTTTTTTTTATATAATAATAAATATGAATCGCGAAGGTTTAAAATCTACCATAGGCTATTCTTCATAATCGGTAATTACAAAGGATTAGGCGCGAGCACGATCATGTAGAGCATTATCGCCAATCATTGTCTATTTTTGAATTTAAACTATCGTGAGTGGTATTCATTATTAATGTTGAGAGACCGGCTATACTCACGTCTTATTTTATCGGATGAGCCCGACTAGTTTCAAGCCCATACGGGGCTCTTATTCATGAGCTCTTTACGCGGTGGTTTAGCTCATGAATAAGAGCCCCATATGGGCTTGAATCTAGTCGAGCTCATCCGATAAAATAAGACGTGAGTATAGCCGGTCTCTCAACATTAATAATCATTGTCTATGATCATCGCCGATAGTGAAGAGCAGGCAGCAATTAAAGTATTTAAAGTTGATTTCATTTTTTATTAAATCTAATAATACAGAAGTTAATTTATTCCGCGATAAATTGACCTCGCGTTACAAAATTACGTTGCAATTATTGAAAATTTCGAGGGTGGTATTACTTGGTTGTGGCAATTCATAATATGAAAATTGAGGGCGATCGTAATTCGGCGTCTCTATTTCATAATAATTTGGCAATTCGCTTGCCCTTTCGTCCATTGGTCCAGTTTAATAACATAAAAAGTGAAGAATTTGTATTACGAAATTTAATGTGTTAATAATATAATTGAATACATTTCGAGAAATAATTTAATTAAATATCATACACATAACCTAAACATGAAAGTCATTGAGGAAATAACACTCAATGCAGTGTAGACTATCTATCCCACAAAGTTACGAACTTATCTAAATAAAACTATCGATTACCAACTTAGACGAAATAGCATCTTATATACGTATCGAGTTCACATTCCCAACAAGACTTCATTATGGAGAGTTCAAATATTAAAGAGAACTATTTGAAACGCTCACAAACCCCTTTACTGCTATTAAAAAACTACAAACATGATTTGAAAAAGAAAAAGTAAATAATTTATGGAAATATAAGGAACTTTAGCATACAATAACAAAATGAAACCTCTACACTTTACATTTTTTTAACTTTTATATTTCCCTTTGGTTTCAATATTTTCTTTTACAACTCATTCTAATTTAAAATTTATCCCATCTAAATGTTGCCCCTACTCTAATCCCCGACTTAAATTTAAGACTCACCTTCTTAATACACAGCATCAATCTTAGTTGTCCTTAATTACCGACCAATTCTTTGCTTTTAATGCAAACTATTTAGTTACTATTTTTTTCTAAACAAATTATATAGCCAGAATATGCAGTACGATTTTTGTCGTGAAGCCTATCCTCCTGATGATGCTTCGGTTTCGGGGCGAAACGATCGTCGAGATTGTGGTGGTGGGTGTGTGTGCTGCTTTTGTGTTCGTTGTTGCTGGTGAATTGCGCCTTGGGGTGCATGTGGTGGCTGTTCCTGCATGTATAAGGTGCGTAGATTTTGCCTGCTTCATACACATTGGCTTTGCATGCATTCACTTAACCCGTGCGGATTATAGCAAAGTAGTTGGTTCTGTTATATTGCTTGTAATATGGAATTCTGCAAAGTAACGCCTGCTTCTATAAATTATATAGCCATAATCTTCTATAAATCTAATATTATTAGTATTTATTTTCCTTTTTATTTATTATTATTAGTATTTATTTTCCTTTTTATTTATTATTATTAGTATTTATCGTTTTACTTATTCATTATTATAGTGTGTTTAAAGTAATTAATTCTGTATTTTTTAAATTATTTTGGTTTACTGAGTCGTCCGTATCGTCACCTAGGCTGCAGCTGAAAATTGGTCCCGAGTGTCATTGCAAATGTCACTCGGTTCCTGCCGAGTTTTTTCAAGATTGCATAAAGTTTAGATGTATTACTTGTAATTATGTGTTCTATTCTATTATAAGTGTTGTACTGTATATTGTCTATGTTTTGGGCTATGTTTCAATAAATATTTTTCTTTCTATCTCTTCAAAAAATATCATACGAAATTTCAATTATCTATCTTTTTCGCGATATCATTCCTTATTTTTCCATTTTTCCTAGGGAAAATTACATATGTGACATATTGTTCTTAATGTGTCAAGCCTTTTATAAATAAAGATTAACACGACGATTATGAAACTCTAAGTTAGGTTCCCGTCCGTAGCGTAACTAATACTAGTCCTAGATACTATAATGAATATTAATATAGGAAACTAAATAAATATTTATAGACGTCTATAAATGGATTAACTTATTCCTAAGCCGAATCGTAGACTGGTATGTGCCTGTCAACACACATTTTACATATAGCTGTTTTGCAAACGAGGTCTGTGATAGCCCAGCGGTGAGACCGTGCGACTCTTACGAGGGGAACACGAGTTCGAACCCGGGCAGGCATCAATGAGTTTTTCTATTAAAACTCATGTGTCTAATTGATAATTGCAATTTATCACACGCTTTTCAGGGAAAGAAAACATCGTGAGGAAACCTGCATATCTCTAGAGAATTCTGGAGATATGTGTAACCTACCAATCCGCATTGGAGCAGCGTGGTAGGTCTTAGCTCCAACCCTTCTCTCCAGAAACAGAGAGAGGAGGCCTTTGCCTAGCAGTGGTATTGTAACAGGCTGCTACTTTAAACAAGGTCACTTGGCGTACGGACTCAAAACTTTCGATGAAATTCCCTCAGTGTTCGAAAACAAAAAGTCTTTCGTCATAGCCTTCGTATAAAGTCTTGGTAGACCTTACATTAATTAGATGGACAGCCGGCCATAGAAAGGGTGAGCCTTTAACGGTATAAGATCATATGGTGTCGAGTTTTAGTCTTTTGGTTGGTAAATTAGAAGATACTAAACGTCTAGCATTGTATAAAACTTAAATATGTCTATTTACGTCTTGTAAATGTAGCATTGAACATATTTGTTTTTAACTGGAATGTTAATTTAATTGAGCCTACAAAAACAAAGTTATCAGACAAAATTTGTCTTTTAAAGTGCAGTGAAAATTGACGAGTGTTTAAGGAATTAAACAGCGATTAATTGACCACCCCTAGCAAATAATAATAATTCTATTATTATTTATTATCTCTTATTCATTATATCTTCTCTATTCTCCTGTCTTCTAGAACAATAAGATTTTGTGAGCTTGCATTTGAAAGTTTTGTTCAAGCACCAATATAAACACAATATCTATATTGTTGATATTATGTTGTGTACACGCACGCTTTGGTAATTCTGCCAAGCTCGCCAAAAAAATACTATAGGCTAACCTTTCAACTCAGACTCAGGGTACAATAGTGTACGATAACGGGGACTAAGGTACGGGCGGTCACACTAACCTTAGTCTCCGTTCATGTCTTAAGTCCGCACCTTTGTGCGTCTACCAAGGGTAGACCCTTGTGAGTCGCAGGCGAAGACTGAGTTAAACGGTTAGTCTATAGTATAATATGATTAATCTACTACATTTGACTCATTGCATAATATTACCAGAATTACATTCGCAACTCAATCCCTCGGTGTCCTCTCTGACCTAACATATTACCATATATTTATACGGTATATCATATAAACTAAATAACGATAGTATGAAATAAATAATAACGACATCGTTTGGCGTCATATCGCACTCGCAGAAATACCGGCAGTCGGCGGAATAACAGGCATAACGGCTTTTATTGAGAAATGCATGTTGTAACGTAACGCTCGCACATTCGCAACTATCACTCGCGAATCGGTTTGATTGATCGTGTTCACTTATAGGCGCGTTTTACGTATGAAAATCTATACTTATTATAAAACAAAGTCCCAAAAAGCTGTCTGTATGTAATCGATTTTCTCTAAATCTACTTAACAGATTTTTGCACGGTTTTCACCAAAAGATAGTGCAATATTTCCGGATGGTTTAGGTAAATAGGACATATCGGTATTGTGAAAATTGAAGATCCATGAAAATACTACGAAAAAGTCCGCGATAGCATGTCTCTATCTCTTATGGTTAATTCACAATAACTACTTTTATGTTTAAAATTTGAATTCTAGAAAAAAATTGTGACACGCTGATTTCCACGCGGGCGAAGCCGCTGGCACAGATAGTAAGAGATATAAATTCATCAATTAATGAAAATTAATAAATGCTTGAACTATGTATATGTAATATGTACAACGCAAATAAGAGATTTTCAAATTTTGAGATTCATTAACCTAAGTCGCATCTGTTATCGAGTGATTTCCTGTTATTAAACTTACAACTGGCTTAAAAATTAGGTTCCGACTCACATTCACAATTTACTGGCACCTATTTCAATTTTATTACAATTCTCTTTTAATTAACATTAAAATTCTAGTGATTTTTGCAATTGAAAAAGGCAATTTCGCATTTATATAATGTTTAATTATGTAATAAGTTTACAACACAAGCATATTTTTAATAGTTACTTTAGACTTTTAGACGAAACTAAAATTTGATTGCAAAGTTTTATTATCGAATCGTATATCAAGAATTGTAATCGAGTTTCGTGTGAAGATAGATCGAAACGATACTTTGATTGTTAGTAGTTAAAAAGAAATAAATAACTATTAATAATAAACAGTGATCTTAATCTTAGAGTTCTTTTAAAAAACCATAAGTATTATTAACTATTACACATCAAAAGTAATGGAAATCTCTTTTTGGTGTTATAGTAAATATATGTCATGATAAATGTAGAGTGTACTTATTACTATATAATTCTGCTTACTTGGGTGATATGCGACGCATTCGCGATTGTGACATGGAGTCTATTTCCTAATGATGCTACGGTTAAGGGGCGAAACGATTGTTGAGATTGTGGTAGTGAACGTGTGCAGTGCTTGTGTATTGTTGTGCTATTCGTGGTGGGTAGTGCACTAATTTATACAAATTCTTTGTATTATGGACCTCCGCAAAGTAATTCCTACTTCTATAAATTATGACACACCATGAGATCTCTCTCCCGGCGTCTCTATCCCAATGTTTATATTGGATGTTTTCAAAGCAAAAGTGAAAAGAAATCTTTAGGTATGATTAGCTTACCATCAGGTATGATTGCAGGCATGATTGATTACTTAATTTACCAGAATATAGGCAAAGATATCAAGCATGACGTATCGGAACGCAATCACGTTGTCGATCGCATCATGCAATTTCATTATCGATATATTCCACTGGAAATTGTATTTTTTATCTCTGGAAAACCCATTATGGGTCCTCGTCACCTGAGGACCAGCAGCAGGTATATATGACTGTAACCTGACAGTGCTTCACCACTCTGCTAGTGGCGGACAAGGTAACGTTAAACACATTGCCTTCGTTCTCGCCAGCAGCGATTTTATACTCCGGAGAGCGCTACCTACGAGTTGGGGCCTCTCTAAACAGTGGCCTTTGCCTTCGGTAATCGGTATAACAAAATATCGCGAATGTAGGCATAACATAAACTATATTAACACTTTGAATGCAGCAACGTTTTTAGCCAAATTTGATGAACGCTAATTGCCACAAATCGAAAATCAAAAACTAAGTAACAAACTTTATACAAGTACTTTTGAATCATCAAGGACCAAGTAGATATAATGTAGCTACAACTGGTTCGAAACGTTGCTCTTACTGAGAGGAACCAGCTAGAAATTTGGCAGTCAATTAAAAAAAAATCCAATTTAAATTACTTAACCGTAATATTTATTTATTATTAATTTTGCAAAATAATTTTATTATTAATTTTGAATATATATGTACAATAAAGTAATAATAATGCTCTAGCAATTTTTGAATTTAAACTATCGTTAGTGGTATTCATAGTTAATGTTTACAGAGTTTACATGTTTACGTAAGTCGTTTGTGGGTTTGGGTATAAGATTCTATAACAAAATTCCACAATCAATTTTAACTTTGCCATTACAGCAATTTAAAAATACTGTTAAAAAGAGGCTGATACAGAAAGCCTATTATACCGTGGAGGCTTACATTGATGATAAGAATGCGTGGATATAGCTGCTCTTTGACCTTGTGCAGGATAGCTATGACAAAATGTAATTAGTATTAAGAATCTTCTTTTTTTAAAGAGCTCCACCGAGTTTCTTGCTGGCTCTTCTCGGTAGGACGGCTTTCCGAACCAGCAGTAAAGTTGACGATTCAAAAGCACTTGTTTACAAGTTTACTTGAATAAAGAATATTTTGAATTTGAATTTGAAATTTGACAGACAGGCTATACTCATATTTTATCGGAGGATCCTTAGTTTCAAGCCCATACGCGGCTCTTACTTCTAAAAATTAATTAATAATGCTCTAGTATAATAACTGCACAGAACTGTCTAGAAAGTGGCACAGACTAAATTCCCAATTGGCAGCTCTAGAATTCCATTACACTATGTCGGAAATACTAAAAAGCCTATTGACAACTCTATTGAAGTGCGTTCCACTTTTAATTATGATTTTAATGAGTCGTACATATTCATGGCACGATACGGTACGGTTAGCTCGTCGATTGTGGCAGTTAACTGTCTCGGTTGTTTTAGGATAATGAGTTCTTTTGTATACGGAACCAACGGGATGCCAAATTGAGCGTTTAGAACGGGATCTTTGGAAATAAAAACTCAAGTATCCGCATACGAATGAAATAATGGTGTCATTTATCATTCTCCTGCCTATTTCCCAATCTAAGTGGGGTCGGCGAATAAGGAAGTACAAGTTGAATTATAGATTGAGGATTCATTAAACCTCACTTCTGAACATTCTTTAACAGTACATTCTTACATGAAAATACTCCACACAATCATCCATTTTTCGGCCTACTTAGGTGTATAAGAAAAAATTAAGAACCGAACTATTCTTTTTTCGTTTCCAATGTTTAACAACCGCTTATACTGGACGTACAGTTACACCAACAGCTAACATGAAAGCCTTTTCGCCTCTTCGTAAGTTGGTTCAGTATTAAGTACCTTTCCTGCAACTCCCCACCAACAACTTTCTCTTTCTTTAAACAATAGACTTCTACTGTTTGATTTAGGAATCTGCAAGGGATCTCTAAATCACACCGCCATCGCCTTTGCCTCTTAACTTCACCGGCTCTCCGCGAGCTTTTTGACGTGGTCAGTCTATCTCGTAGAAGGTCTACTGACGCTGGAATTTTGTTGTGTGGTCAACATCCTAGCTAATTAAAACTCCAACATTCATCGGTTCCTCCGACTATGTGCCCCGTCCATTGCTATTTCAGCTTCGCGTCACGCTGGTAATATCAGCAAATAACTTATTTATCTACTTACTGAGAATAGCAAAAAAATCTTTCTCAACGTTTACTGTTAATAAACTACTGTTAATAAATGAGCTGTGATAGCCCAGCGGTGAGACCGTGCGACTCTTTCGAGGGGAACACGAGTTCAAACCCGGGCAGGCACCAATGAGTTTTTCTATTAAAACTCATGTGTCTATTTGATAATTGCAATTTATCACACGCTTTTCGGTGAAGGAAAACATCGTGAGGAAACCTGCATATCTCTAGAGAATTCTAGGGATATGTGTAACCTACCAATCCGCATTGGAGCAGCGTGATGGTTCTTAGCTCCAATCCTTCTCTCCAAAAACGGAGAGAGGAGGCCTTAGCCCAGCAGTGGGCATAACAACGGGCTGTTACTTTACTGTTAATAATAGCAAAATGATTGATGATGACAGTCAAATAGTCAAATAATGTTAATGTCGTCTGTTGTAACTGTCCAAGAAGCTGTCTGTTTGTATGTAATCATTTTTCTCAAAATCTACTGAACGGATTTTTGTACGGTTTTCAAAGATAAGTGATTTGATGAGTTTCAAAAGATAGTGCAATACTTCTGGATGGTTTAGATACATAGTACATATCGGTATTATGTAAATTATTTCGAAGAGATCGCGCAGTTGTTAAAAAACCTTGCTTGCTAGGAGCTTTAGTCGCGTGCCCTGCGTAAACAGCAGAGATACGTTAAAGCAATGTAGTAGAGAATTGTAGATCTATAAAAATACTACAAAAAAGTCTGCGATAGCATGTCTCTATCTCTTGTGGTTAACTCACAATTACTATTTTTATGTTTAAAATTTTTATTCTAGAAAAAAATTCTTACTCGTTGATATTCACGCGGGCGAAGCCGCTGGCACAGCTAGTTGAGTATAAAACACGCTTCATTAGAGAACTTTTATAATTTTCTATAAAAGTATTACAAGTTGAACATTTATTGAGACTGTGGGCTTTACTCAGTGACCTAAAGGCCTAGTAATCCGGGTTGGCTTTATTCCGGAATTCGTTACGTTAACCGCATAACGCAATACGTAACCGGGACCAAAAAAATTGTGAAATTTCATAATATATGAGTTTAAAAGGTCGTGCAAATAAAAAGTTTGCAAATAATAAGAATAAGGATTAACCGCTGAATTCAGGCGGCGCAAGATTGTTTGACATGGAACTTCGTTTAAACAGACCTATGTTCTACAGCAGGCCTACCATGCACTCTTATTGCGACTCAATTGAAGACGTAAACGAAATTGTTTTTGCTTTTTCATACCATGACGTCTTAAAGACGCACACTTTAAGTCGTTGCCGAATGAGCGTTCGGAATGCGTCCTGAGAACATGTGAGTAAAAGAGACAGTTATCTATAGTTCATATAACGTTATCCTTTTCAAACATTACGACCCCAATGCAATTCACACTTCATGGTAGAAAAGAAAGCGGTTCGCGGTCGTCGTTTACATCTTCAATTGAGTCGCAATAAGAGTTCATGGTAGGTCTGTAGTGCACCTGTATATAGTATAGTTGACGATTCAAAAGCAATTGTTTACAAGTTTACTTGAATAAAGAATATTTTGAATTTGAATTTGTAAATATGCTATGGGATTTGAATGGAGCTACCATACTATATACACTCATCATCATTCTCCTGCCATTATCCCACTCTAAGTGGGGTTGGCACAACATGTTACAAACCTGTTGTCATATGATTTGGCTACGTATCTTACGACCGGCCGCCTGCCTGACGTCAACTTACCTTAGTCGCCTCTTACGACACCTCGGTAAGAAATGAGGGTGGTCTATTCTATTCTGCCGGATACCACACGGCTACCATACTATATACACTATACTACTACTTTACTGGACCAGCATGAAGTAATGCGACAGCGCTTCTACGTTGACCTTGAGTGCAAAAATGAAGCAATATTCCTGTGCCATTATCACGAAACATGAGCGTTTTACCGGCTTCTTAAATCGTCGTATGCACCAGTACATTTAAAGAATTTTCTATTATATTATATTATAAACAATATAACCGTTAAAGTTGAGTCCGTGCAAATTGAATAATTTTAGTGGCTAGTAATTTGAAAAGGGTGCAAAAACAAACAAAAAGACTTCTACAGTCTATATGTATGTAAAAGATTTTTCTTTCCCAACTATTATAAAAAAAACCTCCACTATACTCTACTTTTATGTACAGATAAAATGTGATAATAGTAAATATATTTAAACAATTACACACACAGCTATCCGTCTCCAAGAAATGTAACTTAAAACTTATCATCCTTCTCCTGCCCTTATCCCACTCTAAGTGGGGTCGGCTCAACATGTTACAAACATGTTGTCACATGATTTGGCTACGTATTTTACGACCGGCCGCCTGCCTGACGTCAACTTACCTTAGTCGCCTTTTACGACCCCTCGGTAAGAAATGAGGGTGGTCTATTCTATGCAGCTGGATATCACACGGCACATACCTTAGTCGTCTCTTACGACACCTAGGTAAGAAAGGAGGGTGGTCTATTCTATTCTGCCGGATACCACACGGCGTTAACTTAAGAGTATTATTACTGCTAGTTATAGGTGACAGAGTATATTTATGCTATTTTTATACACATACTTGAAGACACGCAAACTCGAAGAGCCTATAAATTGTTTATGGAAAATGATGGCTCTCGGTTGGAATCGAACCCGCGACCCGCGGAGCTGAAGGCCCGTCAATATGTACCTAGTAAATATGTACTTAAGTTTATATTTTTGTTCGCAGGAACACACAACATGGCTATCATTATTAGTGGCCTTAGTCTCGCTGATCACGCCTGGTGAGTTTCTGAATTTTTATTATGTTACATATAGATATATTTGTAGAAATCGTAAAATACTTAAATATTAACAAATCCAAAGCCAAGTTATATGGAAACCCATTGACGATGTTGGATCAATTTAAACATCTCGGGCACGTGATAACCTCTGACATGAAAGATGATGCAGACATCGAAAGGGAGCTCAGGGCTTTGTCTGTCAGGGCAAATATGATCATCTGCAGATTTGCTCGCTGCTCAGTTTCAGTAAAAGCAACCCTCTTCAGAGCGTACTGTATACTTCTTTATACGAGCAGTCTGTGGATAGATTATACGAAAAAGCAGTATAATGCCCTGCGCGTACAATAATACGTTTAGGATGCTGATTTGATTTGATTTCCGTTGATTCTTTGTACTGAGTGCTCTTCCTGTCACAAAATTCCCGTCATAAATCAGAAGGTATCAATCATATTCATATAATTCTAAGAATACATCTAATCAATGCAAGGAAACACCGAATAGGAATTTCGAGTATCATTAGCTAATTCAGAATTATCTTTAATCGATTAATTATGAATACATGTCGTAAAGCTAACGATGTCATTTAAGATTTCATAATCAAAGGGGTATAAGGTAATATATAAGAAGCATTTATTACGTGCATTCTGTATCAATTGATTTAAACTCATTGTCTAAAGCTGGGAGAACTCTGCTCTATTGTCTAAAATACAAAGGAACAACGCGGCCGTTCGTGAATCACCATTTACGGAATCTGTTCACGAATGCAAGGGATCGAAGTTAAAGTACTTATGTATGAGTGCAGCGTACTATGCACTCGACGTTTTATTTGGTTTCAGTACAGAGTAGCTAACGACCAGACTAAGATTTTATATATTTTGTTGCACCAAAGACTTCAACTTTCGACCCGATTTATACAGCAAGCTGCTTGTCTGCTAATTTTGAAATCTAATTCTATGATATAATAATTCCAGATGACTGAATATTGAAACTATTATCTATTTCCCTATTTTTTTAACCTAATTTTAATTTTAATTTGTAATACTATTGACAAAATATAAATTTTGATAGTGTACACTTGTACATATTAGTCCTAAGCAAATTGAAAATAGTTTAGTTTTAAAAAAATGTAATATAGGTAGGTAAGTAGTTTTAAGACAATTTGAATTTTTACGAAAGGCCTTAAAGAAATCGATTCCAGGCCGTTAAATAAAGTAAAAGAAGAAAATCTAATTCCAATGAGATCTCGATTCTCGATCTTCCTACCAAAGATTACTTCGAAAATAATTGCTTCGTACCTATAATCAAAGACTACAGTTTACATATTGAAACCTATAACCTATTTACATCAACGATAACATAGGCGGAAAAAATCATTATATATAACTGTGACTATCACATTTACACAGTTCAAAAAAAATGCCACGTCGAAAAAAAAAATTTTACAAGAATAAACAGCATATTTTCAGATAGAAAAAGAAATTAATCGACTGTTTCATTAGAATAACTTTGATAACTTAGATAAGTTCATTTCTTTTAAAGATTAATTTATGTTATTACAAATTATTTTATATTATTACTAATTTATAAAATTAGGGTCGGGCATGCAATCGGGTATGGAAAAAAACGGAAAGTCACTATACATTTAGCATTATAAAATTTTCTATTTACTTTGTCGCGGATTATAGCAAAATAATCCTTTTATAGTAGCAATAATAATATTTAACAGCATATTTTCAATACAATTAAATTATTTTGCTGTAATCCGCGATACAGTAAATAGAAAATATATATAGTGTTAAATGTATAGTGGACTATCCGTATTTTTTTATTTATGTTGAGTTTATGATAGTAAACGTGTGTAATGCTTGTGTATTGCGGTGGAAGTGGTGGAGATTTGTGCATGTGTTTTTACGAATCCTGCACGTATTGGGTATGAAAATACGGATAGTCCACTAAACATTTAACACTATATATATTTTCTATTTACTGTATCGCGGATTATAGCAAAATAATTTTATTATTACTTTTGTATTATGGATCTCCACAAAGTACCGCCTAATTCTATAAATAATTTAGCTAGATTAGTAATATAATCAGTATATATAAGCTGTAAGCTTACCCTTCTATTCCTAGACCCGTTTCCGTTAAACAAAATTAGAATTTGCAGTAATTTAGTTTTTACCTGACATTAGGAGCATAGTGACTTATATGACTCGCTGTACTAAGGCCTTCTATCCATTTAAGTACTGACACTACTTAGCAAGGCAAATTATTTAAAATATTTCGAGTGCTTGGATGTCGCTCCGCTTAACATACTAAGGTTCGTTCTACGTCGAATTATCTCTAAAAGGACCAATATGTAATCCTGTACTAGTTAGATACTAGCTGATCGAGTATACATATATTTGAAGTGATACGTTTGCATATTAAATTTTTACTATTTTTTATTTTAAATAAGAATTACAGGCATTTAAAATAGTTTCTTGTTATCACTTAGTCAAAAAAGATTTTATACCAAAAAGGAGTGAATGCGTTGCATTTACTCTTCATATTAAATGATATAATAGCGAGTAAATGCAAAAATTTACATGCTATTATTAAATTATATATAGGTAGCAATGCCCCACGGTTTCACCCTCGAATTTCGAAATCAAACTGAGCCACAGCAACGCGTAACCGAACAGCTAGTTTATGGTTTGTAATACAAATAAAGCAGATTGCAATAAAGTGTAACGTAGGCCTTACAAAATTCATGTGTTTAAGAGACCCATAACTTAAATTTAGTAGCTTATTATTAGTATTAAATTAATTAGTAGATGAAGTCTCCACTAATTATATCGTTATATTTTAATTAATTCAAATATCACTTTTATCTATATTTCATCATTTTTCAACATTAATATATGTATATAGTGTTTCATTATTTTTCTTTTTCTTCCTTCCTTTTTTCACTATCCATATTCCACTTCTTGTCATTTTCGTTCCGTTACTCAAAGGTTGGCTGGTAGAGATCCCTTTTTAGGGACAAGTCCGCCTTTGTACATGTGGTATTTATCTTTCTTATTTTTCTATTTTTATAATTGTAAAGTAAAGAAATAAATAAATAAAATAAAAGAGCTAAACACTATTTTAACTACTTTACTTTAACTACTTTAACTACTTTAACTATTTTAACAGCTATTTTAATAGTTCATAGCGTGATGTAATAGATGGTATTGAAATAAGGATTTCAATTTATCAAACACAATCAAGGCTAATTCGTAAATCGGTCGGTATCGGTCGCAATCGGTCACTTTAGTACAAAAAGTGCTACATATACCTGTGGTTAGTTGTTTAGAAGCGATGGGTTGGGCACGTATTTCTAAAAAACCGGCTAGAAAAAAGTACGCAATGGAGGTTATTTATTAATTCAAGTTAACGCAAACGGAGCTGCGTGAACAGCCTATGTTTAATAATGAGATATGCCTCAAAGTGATAGTCACCTGACCTCTGGCGCTCATCAAGGTCATACCAGAAACATATTATAGTAATAACTACTCTATGACACAAGTTATCTACGTACAATCAAAGGCCAATGATCCAGTAGGCGCTTACAATACACCATTGTAAGATTCACTACTAAAAACACAGAACCTTCGAGTTTTTGCTGGAATTAGTCAAGAAAACGAAAGTTTATCGTCAGAACTTTTTGTGCTGGATAACGTTTTGGTCATTTTATTAAAATATTATAGTGTTAGTTTAAAAAATATCAGAAAGTTTATTGTTCGATGTAGGCTGTGGGTTTGTTTCGCCGTGTGGTATCCGGCAGAATAGAATAGACCACCCTCATTTCTTACCGAGGTGTCGTAAAAGGAGATTAAGGTAAATGCCGTGTGGTATCCGGCTGCATAGAATAGACCAACCCCCTTTCTTACCGAGGTGTCGTAAAAGGCGACTAAGGTAAATGCCGTGTGGTATCCGGCTGCATAGAATAGACCACCCTCATTTCTTACCGAGGTGTCGTAAAAGGCGACTAAGGTACGTTGACGTCAGGCAGGCGGCCGGTCGTAAAATACGTAGCCAAATCATATGACATCATGTTTGTAACATGTTGTGCCGAGCCCACTTAGAGTGGGATAAGGGCAGGAGAATGATGATGATGATGTAGGCTGTGGGTTTGTTAGCAATAATGTCTTGTTTTTACGAACCCTGCATGTATCGGGTATGAACAAATTGGATAGTCTACTACACATTTAACACTATATATATTTTCTGTTTACTTTATCGCGAATTATATCATAATAATTTTATTATTACTTTTGTATTATGGATCTCCGATAAATTATTCAATGATGTCTTGTTTTTTTTTAATTTTAGTGGACATCGCTTAAAAATTAGTAGTAAAATAATTGCCAACACCGCTGCTAGGCGAGACAGAGAAGGGTGGGAGCTAAGATCCATCACGATGAGAGATCTACATTGAGAGTTGGTAAATCTACCTGGGGATTCTAGTGGACATTATTAGTTTATTGGTATTTTGTTATTCTCTACAGATGCTTAGGTTTTAATCGCGATATTTTCATTCACCGAAAATCGTGTGTGTGTGTGTGTGTGTGTCTGTGTCGAAAACTATTCCGCTTTTGAGCTCGTCAGTTCCTCCCAGTGACGATGGATGATAAAATTTATTAGGGCTAAATAGGACTTAATAACCACAATTTAGTAATGCAATTAACACTATGACCTTTTGATGTGTATTGAAAAAAATCATGTCATAAATGTGCACTGACCCCTTCTTATAATGGAAATATATACAGACTTCTATAAATTTCCTGATGTTGATACGTGGCTGGCCTTGTTTTGACATCTGGTATTTTTAATGAACAGATCGAATTTAGTTTAGTTGTTCTTAAATTTTTGGGAGTTTTTATGTATGCTATGATACATATGAACTTCAGCTACATATATCTATACTTATTTCAACACAAAATTCCCAAAAGCTGTCTGTTTGTGTGTGATCGATTTTCTTGAAATCAACTTTTTGTACGGTTTTTGCGCCTGTAGCATGATACCGCTCGTAACTACTTTAGTCCCCGTTCTCGTCCTACCTCCGCATCCTTGCGACCCGCAGGCAAGGTCTGAGTTAAACGGTAAGGCTATAAAAGATATTGATATGCGGCAGGTTTAAGTTAATAGAACATAACGGTTTTATGTAAATTGACATAAATATTTTTGACATACTGTTTTCACGGAAATTTGTTTATTGGTTAAGAAATACAGAGATAAATAGTTTTGATGGTCTGATGAACGAATAGAGCGCGTGATTCGATTTTGGTTCAAATCCTGGTCAGGAACCTAGATTTTTATGACGTGTTATGTGTTATGATCTACGCGTGTTATGACGTGGTACGTGTTAAGACGTGGTACGTGTTAAGACGTGGTACGTGTTATGACGTGCTACGTGTCATGACTTAGTCGTTGTTATGAGTTAGTCCATATTTGAAACTCACTATGTCATTTATCGTGAAGTAAATTTGATAAAACCTACATATCTCTATAAAATCATCAAACCGTATTAAAACAGTTTAACCGTAACTTGTGTCGACGATGCTTTTGCGCTCGCTCGTCTTGCCTGGTGACATTTTCAAAGCCAAAAATAAAATAATACCAATTTCGTTCGACACTACCTAATGCTGAGGGCATTTAGACAACTTTGTTGCGACGAACTTGTAAAAAAAATAGTAAAATTTGTTCAAGGTCAAGCGATTCAAATTTAGATGTCGCATTACTTATCTTATTTTTACGTTATGCAAATGCAAGACCAATCGAGCGGACATTATAAAAAAATGCTATTACAACATTAGATAAATTGGATGAAAAACATTGTGTATTTTTTTTATCACGCACAATGACTTAGTTAAGAAATTTAATACAGTGGCTTCTTAATAAATATAAATATAAATTAACAAAACGGATTCTTAAATTCCCATAATCAGAATCCTGTAGAGCTCGCGTTTTACGAATCCCGTATAAACGCGTTTTACGTATCCCGTATAAGTTCTGAACTCCCATTACATTCTGCTCATAGAATGGCAAAGATTTTCTCTTATAGCCGATTATACCAAAACAATAAATGTAATGCGTCGAACCGGACGGAAGTACGGACGGGGGAAAGAATACGAAAAAATGTTAGGATAGTGAATTTTGTTGTCACTTATACAGAGAAGCTGTGATAGCCCAGCATTGAGACTGTGCGACTCTCTAGAGACGATCAAGAGAATTTATTATTTATTATTACTCAAACTTATTCGTCTAATTGCTAATTCCAATTTATTACACGCTTTTCGGTGAAGAAAAACATCGTGAGGAAACCTGCATATCTCTGGAGAATTCTAGGGATATGTGTACCCTTACCAATCCGCATTGGAGCAGCGTGGTAGGTCTTAGCTCCAACCCTTCTCTCCAGAAACAGAGAGAGGAGCCCTATGCCCAGCAGTGGGATAGTAACAGGCCACTACTTTACTACTACTTTATACAGAGAACATCGCAGATGGGTCCTTCACAGCATTCCAAATATGGATGTACGGAAAGATGCACCGTTTATAATGTCACTAAGGCGTAGTATTCCCGCAGGATGCACTTCAATACCATAGGCTAACTGATGGCGTGATCGATCTATTAGTATTTTGTATGAGCACATCTTATGTAACTACCACCACTAAAAGCACCATTATAGCGCAGGGTGAAATACTAGTGGCGCCATCTGTTATTGCAATGAGAAAAAATACATGAATACATTTCGTTGGGTTTTAACATTATGTATTACATTTAATATTAAAAGCTTTAACGTCACTTGTATGTATGTTTGTACGTGAAGATGGAATCATGCAAGTAAATTTGACCCACTTCCCGGTGTCCGATTGAGCTGAAATTTTACATACTGGTCCAATCCCGATGACAATGCATATTTACGATTAGTATACCTGATACTCCCAAAATTATCTCCAAACGAGAGAATACCTCGGCGTTTAACAGTAGGAACAAGAAATTTATTTGAAACCTTTTTTTAACTAGATTTTATTTTTTGGAACGCCACAAATAACGCCTGATTGTGATACCATGTGACAGCGATGTATCGTTAAAAATGCGATTTTTATTTTGTAAGCAGATAAGTCGTGTACGGTGTACGGATTGTAATTCGTAATTATTTCGATATCGAAAAACGCTGTATGACCAATAGAAATAACTTAATTAATATAATAGTACAATAGATTAGTGGTAAAAAAAATAAAAAGGTCGCGAAGAGTCGCTGGATCCGAGCGGCACAATATCGTGGGTTGTGGAGAACCCTTAAAAAGATACCTATCGCCAACTGTGGACGTCCCAATTAAGAATAAGAACAAACAAATCGGATTATTGGCAATACACCTCTGTGGCTTGTGAAGACCGCGATATATCCTACAGATATGTAGGTTTCTGCACGGTGTTTGCCTTAATAAGTTTTTATAGGGCTTTAATTGCCGCACGGTCTCACATTTTCCACGTGGCTTCATTATTCCGTTCGTCTTACTTATTATTTCTTTCTTTCCCTAGCGCTGTCAAGTTCACCGCGCGTGGTCTGCTACTACACAAATTGGTCGGTGTACCGGCCTGGAACTGCGAAATTCAACCCACAAAACATCAACCCCTACCTCTGCACCCACCTTGTGTACGCCTTCGGGGGATTCACAAAGGAGAATACCCTCAAGCCCTTCGACAAATATCAGGATATTGAAAAAGGTGAGAACTATTCAAATGTTGAGTATACTATTGCTTCTCGTACCGTTGTGAACATTTATCGATAAGAACATTTCAAATATATATTAAAATTAATCATTAAACATCATTCTCCTACCATCCTACTCTAAGTGTGGTCGGCACATCATGTTTTTCTCTTTCATTCGTCAACTCTGGCGCTACTTCTTTTATATGAATATACTTTAAACAACCAAACTCTTTTTAGGTCTTTCTCTCACATACCCATTCAAATTCATATATCATCAACACTTTTTTTTCATCCCTCTTCAGTATATGTCCATACCATCTAAATTTTACACTTCTCGTCTTATTTCAAAATGTTTATCCAGTTTTGTCACACCTTAGGATTCTCAACTCATTTGCATATACTCTTCTTTCATCCATCATTTTCATCGCCCAACATTCTGATCCATACTAAACTACAGGTTTTATGATAATTTTATTAAGAAAGATTAATTGAAACGATTTGATATTGTGATAAAAGAATTCATTTAAACTCAACAAGAGATTAAAAGAAAACTAATTTTAGAAAGGTTAGCTTTGGAAATATATAATTTTAACAGAAATATAAATCTTACTTTCATTTTAAAGGCAAGATAGAAAAACACGGATAACAATTAATTGAAACAACGATTCTTTACTCTGTGAACACAATAGAATAACAGATTAATCAAATCAAAATAAAAGGAATACTCGTAAACAACAAAACCAGCTCTTCCAACGTTCTTCGCAGCGAAAAGAAATTCATTTGTTTTATTTTCCTAATCCAACTTCTTAGTTGGATTAGGAAATTAAAACTATTTATTCAAGTAAACTCGTAAGCAAGTGCTTTTTAATAGTCAACTCTCTTTCTAGTTTTGAAAGCTGTTTCTACCAAAAAGAAGCAGCAAGAAATTTGGCGATTACTCTTTGCAAAATATAAATTACATAGAAAAAACATCCTATAAGCTAAGTTAATGATTTAATTAACATGGAAACCTACTGTTGGAATTATACCTTATATTTCTGATCAATAATAAATAACAAAAAATGTTTTTAAATTTAAACTATCGTAAGTTGTATTCATAGTTAATAAAGATACCGGCTATACTCACGTCTAATTTTATCGGATTAGCCCGACTAGTCTCGAACCCGTCCGGGGCACTTACTTATGAGCTTTTTACACAGCGTTATCGCGGCGGGAACTGCTGAAAAGTTCCAAAAGGAAAGTAGACGTGAGTATAGCCGGTATCTTTATTAACAACAAACAACGTTTGAATAAAACATCGTAATTAAGAATAAACTTTATCGGAAGTTAATTTAAAACATCCCGTAATGTTATCAATTTGGTTTCTATTAACGTGAAATCGGATAATTTTGTATTTTAAATAATTGAGATTTGTATTCATGCTGTAATTAAATTGTTAATATTTTCTTTGTATCATAATTATTTAATTGCTTCGATTTATTTGCAGAGCAGTAGCCGTTGATAGATTCCATGCCAAAATAAATATTAATAATTTGACTAATAAAAAAGTAGTAGTCAAATTATTTCGCTATTGCTTCAGCGATGAAAGAAAAGAAATTCTAAATCTAGTAGACTGTCCGTTTTCCTACTTGATATATGCAGGATTTGTAAAAACGTAAGCACTATAATCCTCTACTACCGCAACAATACATAAGCACTACACACATTCACTATCGCAAACTCATCAAACGTTTCGTCCCGCAACCGAAGCATCACCAGGAAATAGACTCCACGACAAAACCGCATAGCGGCACATCATCCAAGCAAGCATAGTTATTTAGTAATTGGTTTAACCCCCAGCAATTATTTTTGGCTCCGAGGACGTATGTAACAAGTTTGAACTAAAAAAATTAATGTAATTGTTAATGAGGGTGCCATTGTTATGTTTAACGATCGCAAGTTGCTCTAAAATGTTAAGTCGGAGGCTTTTTTCACAGTTGTGCAGAAATATAATAATTTGGTTAAGTCGTGAGGAAAATGTCGTGAAATCTATTTCCAAAGATGCTTCGTTTGCGGGGCGAAACGATTGTTGAGTTTGTGTAATGTTTAGTGTATATTTCATAATTAACAGGGTTACTTCTGCTGGGCGTAGGCCTCCTCTCTCCTTTTCAGGAGAGGGGTTGAAATAAGACCTACTACGCTGCTACCAATGCGGATTGATAGGTTATTAGACAGATAGTAGATAGGGATTCTGTAATCCCCAGAATTCTCTAAAAATATGCAGGTTTACTCACGATGTTTTCCTTCACCGAGAAGCGTTGCACACGTGACCACCTTGAAAGAGTCGCAAGAAGTTGGAAGAGTTGTACGGACTCAACGGTGCTCTATCACAGCTTAAGGGTTATTTACTTTTGGTTATCCAGGTGGCTACGCAAAGTTCACGGGTTTGAAGACATATAACAAGAATCTCAAGACATTGTTGGCTATCGGAGGCTGGAATGAGGGCTCTACGCGTTTCTCCCCAATGGTTGCAGCGAAGGACCGAAGGAGGGAGTTCGTCAGAAACGTTATTAAGGTAATATGACAAGAAACATAATTTTCTTTTTATTAATATAATAACTAATAAACCACTAGTGATTTATAGCAGAGCGTTACTTTGTGGAATTCCATATTACAGAAACTATAACAGAACTACTTTGCTATAATCCGCGCGGGTTAAGCGAATGCATGCAAGTGTATGCTAAGTGTATGAACCAGGCGAAATTCACGCACCTTACACATGCAGGACGTCACCACACGCTCAACCACACAATCGCATTACAATTTTGACATGCAGCCTATCCTCCTGATGATGCTTCGGTTTTGGGGCGCAACGATCGTAGAGATTTTGATGTTGGTTGTGTATATTGCTCGTGTGCATTGTTGTTGGTGGAGGCTTCTTAGGATTCGTGTGGTGACTTGTCCTGCATGTGTGAGGTACGTGAATTTTGCCTTCATACACTTAGCATTTATACCCACGCGGATTATAGCAAAGTAGTTCTGTTATAGTTTTTATAATAAACCACAGATTGACCGAGTGGAGATTGCTATTGTTATTTAACATCCATAATAACATACACCCTTTATTTTACTCTGAGTTAAAAATATAAATAACCAAAATGGAATAAAAGAAAGAAAAATTTCTACCTAAAAATGCCTTAACAAAAATAATGCATTAATTGACATTTGAACATACAAGTTATTGTGAGCTAACTATAAGAGATAGAGATATTCTGTCGGGCACTTGTTGTCGTGTTTTTGTGGATCTACAATTCTCCGGTACATTAAATTGATGTATCTCTGTTGGATCACGCGACGCATGCATGACCTTTTTTCTGAAACAATTTATATAAAGTTACGGTTTTATGTAAATTGTTGACTGTTAGTTTTTTCCGAAGAATCGCACTACCTTTTATTAAAAACCGCAAAACGGCACGAAAATCCGCTCAGTAGATTTTAAGAAAATCAGAAAGAGATATAGAGTTATTCACGAGAAGGGTTTACAGTGTAACTGCACTAGTTATGCCTGCGGCTCCGTCCGTATGTAAATCTTTATTTAATTAAAATTTTGAACATATCAGTAGTTATTGTTAGTCGACCATAAGAGATAGAGACATGCTGTCGTGGACTTTTGTATAGTGTCTTTGTAGATCTACATTTCTCTAGTACATTACTTTAGTGTCTCTCTGTTGGTTTTATATAAACATACGGGTGACATCGCGATAAAATCGACATACCTTTGTATAAAGTTGTTTGTGCCGTGTGGTATCCGGCTGATTAGAATAGACCACTCTCATTTCTTAACGAGGTGTCGTAAAAGGCGACTAAGGTAAGTTGACCCGCCGTGTGGTATCCGGCTGAGTAGAATAGACCACCCTCATTTCTTACCGCGGTGTCGTAAAATCTGCCTCTGTTGGTTTATCCCACGCAGGCGAGTTTTTTATAACTGCGCGACTTTTATAAACACGATTCACATACAACCTAATGCATATAAGGCAAGTAAGGCATACTTTATTAAATAGAAAAACTCATTGCTGCCTGGGGTCTGAACCCATGATCTCCTCGAGAGACACAGTCTGCCAGTGCTGTATAAATTAATATCCCAACTAACACTGACTGTGAGCTTAGCTTAATTTTATAACAACCTATCTTTCCTACATGATATAGTGGCCATTCCACTTCGAAAGCTGGGTACAGTGCAGGTTATTTGCACTTTCTCCTCCATTAAAGTTATTAAAGTGCGGGCGGATATCTTGTATTAAATGTGTTCTAGCCGAGAACTGTCGATCCGACATTCCATAATAGATTTATGCATTTGATTTCGGTTAATGCTATATATTCTTAACGCGTCTTAAATGAAAGTTATTGAATGGTTTTAATTAACTTTATTTAACTAGGTAAGTGGAAGCATACAAGCTAAATTTGAACCACTTTTCTGTGTCCGATTGAGCTAAAATTTTATACTATAATGTATTAGTCCATTCTCGATGACAATGCATGTTTATGATAAGCATGACCTGATACTGTTGCCAGGCTCCCGACTAGGGAACTTTTCAACAGTTAACAGTAAACAAAGCGCCTAGCAATTATTATTTGAACGATTCTAGATTCTACGCAGATATAACGAGTATCTTAATAGTTTTTAAGATCCTCCTGCCCTTATCCCACTCTAAGTGGGATCGGCACAACATGTTGGAAACATGCTGTCATATGATTTGGCTACGTATTTTACGACCGGCCGCCTGCCTGCCGTCAACTTACCTTAGTCGCCTTTACGACACCTGGGTAGGAAATGAGGGTCATCTATTCTACTCAACCGGATACCGCAAGGCGGGACGACCTACCTTAGTCGCCTCTTACGACACCTCGGTAGGAAATGAGGGTGGTCTATTCTACTCAGCCGGATACCACACGGTGGGTCAACTTACCTTAGTCGCCTTTACGACATCTGGGTAGAAAATGAGGGTGATCTATTCTACTCAGCCGGATACCACACGGTGGGTTAACTTATCTTAGTCGCCTTTACGACACCTCGGTAGGAAATGAGGGTGGTCTATTCTACTCAGCCGGATACCACACGGCGGGTCGACCTACCTTAGTCGCCTCTTACGACACCTCGGTAGGAAATGAGGGTGGTCTATTCTACTCCGCCGGATACCACACGGCATAATAATTGTTAAGTTCATTTAAAATAATTAATCATAAATAAAATACGACTAATAAATTGTTAGGGCGTGATGTTTTTCTTGTTAAAATTTCAACTCATTTCGATATCTTGTCATCAAGTTAATTAATTGGAAACTTTATACAGTAAAAAATTGAAATTTCCGGAAACACGCTGCTTATGACTTAATTATTTCATTATGAATCAGCGGTGATATAAATTAAATTATATTGGAATTATACAAACTAGTAAAATGCGGATATTATTTTAGATTTTATTGTAAGATAATGTGAATAAATAATGTCATTGTTGAAATAGTAATTACGTACTTTTAAAGGATATTATTTGTTTTTCTTTGCATGGTGTATCTCTATGTGATGAAATCAGAAGTCGTGGAAGAGAGTCGTGGAACAAAGTCACCGATATAGCTTAGGGTGTCGTGAAGTTTAACTGGTGATGGTTGGGACACATACTGTGGAAAACGATGGGCGTTGGGGTCTATTTTTTTTTTGTTATCGAACAGTGTTTTTACAATTTAATACAAACTATGACTATATATTATAAACTAATCCGATTGAGGATTATACTTTTACCAGTATTAAGCTAATATTATCACTAATTAGGGAACTTAAAATCAATATAAAATAGAACCATATAAAATTAAAAACTAGAAACTGTCAAAACTTCAGTTTGTATATGTGGATATGCAAGTGTGTCTGTGTGTGTTTATGTGGTGGATTGTGGTGGTGTTGGAATAGCGGTTCCGCACCAGAAAGGCTCAAGAAGAAGTGACCCACGACCTCGTTCACGTCAAATTAAATTTTAAAAATACCAAAAAATATAGTCATTTCACAGATGTTAATCCAATATATACGCATCAATTGCACAAAATTTCATCAATATTGATCAAGCGGCTTAACGGTGAAACCGAAACAGATTAACAGATAGAAAAAATCTATTTATTTCCTTGTGCAGTTCCTCAGACAAAACCATTTCGACGGGCTGGACCTCGACTGGGAGTACCCAGCCTTCCGCGACGGCGGCAAGCCCAAGGACAGGGAGAACTACGCGAAACTCGTGAAAGAGCTTCGGGAGGAATTCGAAAAGGAGTCCGAGAAGACCGGAAAACCGCGCCTACTGCTTACAATGGCTGTACCCGCCGGCATCGAGTACATCGAGAAGGGATTCGACGTGAAGACCTTAAACAGGTAAATATCAGCATCAGATTGACTTTATTTATTTTTATTTATTACCAATACAAATTCAAATTCAAAATATTCTTTATTCAAGTAAACTTGTTAACTTGTCTTTTGAATCGTCAATATCTACTGCTGGTTTGGAAAGCTGTCGCTCTTTTCTAAGAATAAATCTTATTACTAGTTACATATAGTTATTAATTTCTTGTACAGGGTCGAAGAGTAGCTATATCCACGCATTTTTATCGTTTAAGTAATCCTTAAAACTTACCGAGGTGTCGTAAAAAGCAACTAAGGTAAGTTGACCCGCCGTGTGGTATCCGGTTGAGTAGAATGGAGCACCCTCTTTCTTACAGAGGTGTCGTAAAATACCACTAAGGTAAATTTACGGCAGGCAGGCGGCCGCAAGTAAAATACGTGCGGATCCTACTTAGAGTGGAATAAGAACAGGAGGATGATGATTTATACATATATTTTCTATTTAATTTATACATATATTTTCTATATGATGACTAAATGCAACTAGTTATAAGTATTATTTTGAAAAGAGCAACCGCCGCATTTCCTGCTGGCTCTTCTCGGTAGGAACAGCTTTCCGATCCAGCGGTAGCGTTGACAATTCAAAATCACCTGTTTACTTGAGTGAGTTTACTTGAACCAAGAATATTTTGAATTTGAATTACTTTTACTTTATTACTTTTGTTACTCAAACCTTTTACTTATATCCGATTATAAGATGAAAAGAAGAAAAAGGCTAAAGATTTCAAAATATCTACTGACAACCTTTAACAAGTGGGTAAGTAAAGTAAAGAAACGGCTCGTTACAATCCCACTGCTGGGCATAGGGCCTCCTCTCTCCGTTTCTGGAGAGAAGGGTTGGAGCTAAGACCTACCACGCTGCTCCAATGCGGATTGGTAGGTTACACATATCCCCAGAATTCTCTAGTGCTATAAGCAGGATTACTCATGATATTTTCCTTCACCGAAAAGCATGTGATAAATTGCAATTATCAATTAGATACTTAAGTTGTATTAGAAAAACTCATTGGTGCCTGCCCAGGGTTAGAACTCGTGACCACCTCGAAAGAGTCGCACGGTCTCACCGCTGGGCTATTACAGTTCAACAAGCGGGTGGTTTTAAATTAATAGTGTTGATGGCAGCACATCAAATTAGGATTCTATACGGCGATATTACGACGTAAATTGACACCAATTAGTAACTCACCCACACAGCTTCAAGATCGCAATAAATAGGTCGCTATCATTGACACCGGTTGCGAAGCGAAGCGTGAATGAATCTGTAACCAGGTTGTGACACACTTAAAGTAACACGCGTGTGCGTGTTACTTAATTTTCTAATTCAATGTCATCTTGCTTCATAATAATTGTTTGGTGCAAGTTACATAATTATTAACCAAATGTGCTATGCTAACACTCAAAACACACTTTTTGATGCCAGTAACAACACCGTGATTTCTGTGATGGTATAGTTATTTTATTATAATACTCAAGTAAGGAAGCAAGATATTAAACAGAAATAAATTGATAGCTGATAAAATTTCGATTACCGTCAACTCTCCTATAACGCGGTACTTTCAGAACGCGCAGGTGGAATTGCGACAGCCCTCCTATAATGCGGTACTCTCAGAACCCAGTATGTATCGAACGTGGAGCTGAAATTGCGACAGCCTATGAATGACTATAGATATTATAAGAGGATTTAATATAAGTTCTATTTTCGACGCTAAAGCACAGACGAGATTCATAAACAACGTTTTTTATAAACGTTAATAAAATCACAAACCCAACAATCATTTCGCCCCGAAGCATGGCAAAATCGAAAAAGCTTTGCGATTTTGTCGTGGAGTCTATGTTCTGATGATGCCTGTAGAGATTGTGATAGACATACTTACGTATTAGAATATCAGTATAGATTTACTTAAAAATCAATGCATGAACTATAACTTTCACGCGCTCTCTCATACTCGCTCTAAGTATATTACTTGGTCTAAACACTATATCATAAGCAGCCGCGTGCTGAAGAGTGTCGTATTAAATCGACACCGGAATGCTAATCCAAGGTACCATTAATGCAGGCTGTACCTATCATTGCAATAATATAAGTACCTTAAAATATCACAATGATTTGATGTTGTAATTATTTATTCATACTACTACTCATAATAGAGTTTTTATGGTAACTCGTTCACTGTTAGACTATTAAACTTTGGAATACACTGCCTCCGACTATAAGACAGGCAAAATCGTTGAACATCTTTAAACGATTGTTGAAAAAACATTATCCCGTACTATATGCTTAATTTGATAACGACATTCATTATTTGTATATTTATTATATACCTTTTATTATTATATTTTGTTTTATATATATTTATATAATATGTCCATTTATTTATATATTATATAAGTATTTGTTTGCATATTCGTGTCTATTTAATATAATGTTATTATATATAGAGTAATATAAATTTTTTCATTATCTTTATTTACTGTGCGGTGAACTATCCTACCAGCTATTTTATCAACAACTGGATAACGTTTAAGGTTGCCTGGAAGAAATCGCTGCTTATAAGGCCGTCTTATTGTACCTATGTTTTTGTTTGTTAATATCTGTAATTTTTGTTCTGTGTGTAGAACAAAGAGTGTTTAACAAAGGAGTTTTTACTCCTCGCTAGCGAACACAGATCGGATCTACATATCGTCAATGGCAACACACACTGTTAGGAGACATTGGTTTTCAGGCAGTAAATATTTTGAACGGATCCGAAACGTGGTCGCTCACTATGGGCCTTATAAGAAAGCTCAGAGTCGCTCAGCGGGCGATGGAGAGAGCTATGCTCGGAGTGTCTCTACGGGATCAAATGGATGGAACGGGATGGAATGGCGACCCCGCACCGGAAAGCGCAGCGTCGGTAGACTCCCTACGAGGAGAACAGACGACCTCAAAAAGGTCACAGGGAGCCGCTGAATCCAGGCGGCGTAAGATCGTGTGGCGATCCCATGAAGAGGCCTATGTCCAGCAGTGGACGTCCATCGGCTGAAGAAGAAGAAGAATCGAAGACGTCCATAGTTTTTTCGTGAAAGAGTAACAAACATCCATCCATACTCACAAACTTTCGCATTTATAATATTAGTAGGAAAGTAGGATTATATATGTAGTATATCTAGCAGTTGTCCGTCACCCATAACAGTATTAGTAGTATTAAGTTACTTACTTTGGAGTCTGACGACCGTGTGTGTAAGTGTCCAATATATTAATTAATTATTAAAAAAACTTCTTTCAACGATATAGTCTGATGTAACTAAACTTTTGAAAACTATGAAGTCCGTCTAAGTAATGATAACTATTGACTCACAGATTGCAAAAGTCTGATTTGAATGAAGACAATGTAGTGAATATACAATGGGGAAGGTGCTAGGGCAGTAGGGTGACCCCGTTTTTGGTTTACCTTCATAGAGTGTTCTTTTTACAATGATAAGATGTCCTTGTGGAGTGGACCATGCTACTTCAATGTGCAATCACAGGTTACTTATAATCCTCCTGTATCAGAAGTACTGCTCTTCAAACGTAGTGCGTTAGACAGTTATCCACTCTAAAGCATTCTTATTCTCGTATTAAATTTTGCTACATTAACAATCGTATAAAAAAAATGTATTAATTACAACTAATATGTAATAGTTTCGTTTATTCAAATTTAAATCGTCTACCAGTCTTCAAAAAACGGCGACGACGGAAAAGCGTATGGTGCTTAACACACGTGGATTATAGCAAAATGGAACTCTTATAGTTTCTGAAATATGGAATTCCGCAAAGTAACGTCCGTTTCTATAAATGATACATATCATTCTTCACATAATCCATTCATTTGTTTTTCGGCCCACATTACCTTCTACTATAAAAAAGTGCTGTGGTAGCTCGGCGGTGAGACTATGCGATCCTTTCGAGGCGGTCACGAGTTTAATCCCCGACTAGGCACCAATGAGTATTTGTATTAAAAATATGCATCTAATTGTTAATTGCGATCTATCACATGCTTCACCACTAGCTGTGATAGCCCAGCGGTGAGACCGTGCGATGTAATCTTTCGAGGGGAATACGAGTTCAAACCCGAGCAGGCACCAATGAGTTTTTCTATTAAAACTCATGTGTCTAATTGATAATTGCAATTTATCACACGCTTTTCGGTGAAGGAAAACATCGTGAGAAAACCTACATATCTCTAGAGAATTCTGGAGATATGTGTAACCTACCAATCCGCATCGGAGCAGCGTGGTAGGTCTTAGCTCCAATCCTTCTCTCCAGAAACGGAGAGAGGAGGCCTATTCCCAGCAGTGGGATTGTAACAGTCCGCTACTTTACTTTTTACTTACATGCTTCACATGCGTCAAGAAACATGTATATCTTTAGAAAATTCTAGATATATACATATGTGTATCCTTCCAATCCACATTGGAGCAGCGTGATAGATCTTAGCTCCAATCCCTCCAGAAACGGAGAGAGCCTGGTATAGCAGCAGTGGTATAGTAACAGGCTATTACTCTGAATTTTTTTTATGAATAAATTATCCTGTAAGTTGTTCCCAGTATGGAGTTCGTCGCTGATTGTAAAGCAAATGACATAATTCGTATTAAGTCTCGCCACGACGCTCTGTTTACTTTTGCATTTCGGAACAATGACAAGATAGGGACATTAAGTCAACACTTGAAAGTATTGTAATACGTTATAATTTACTAAATTTTGACCCAATTTCAAAACACACATCAGTCTAAATTGTGCACATCCTATTGCACATATATACTAGCTTCTACTCGCCAATTTACACTACTGTATTGTGATAAAATAGACCTAATTCACTCTTTAGTCTTTCAACTATCCCTCGAAACAAAAGTAATAATAATAATTACTTTGCTATAATCAGCGACAAAGTCATCATCTTCCTGCCCTTATACCACTTTAAGAAGGGTCGGCGCAACATGTTGTCACATAATTTTGCTACGTATTTTACGACTGGCCGCCTGCCTGACGTCAACTTACCTTAGTCGCCTTTTACGACCCCTCGGTAAGAAAGAGGGTAGTCTATTTTACTCATCCGGATACCACACAGCGGTTAATCCACGATAAAGTAAAAAATATATATATATAGTGCTAAATGTATAGTGGACTATCCGTTTTTTCATACCCGATACATGAAGGATTCGTAAAAACATGTACAAACCTCCACCCCGCAACGGAAGCAAATGCTTTGCGATTTTGTGGTGGAGTCTATCTCCTGATAATTCTTCGGTTGCGGGGCGAAACTATTGTTGAGTTTGTGATAGTGAACGTGTGTAGAGCTTGTGTATCGTGGTGGCAGTGGTGAAGGTTTGTGCATGTGTTTTTACGAATCCTGCATGTATCGGGTATGAAAAAACGTACAGTCCACTGTACATTTAGCATTATATATATTTTCAATTTATTACGAACTATAACAAAATAATTTATTACTTTGTATTATGTATGTCCGCTAAGTAACGCCTTATTCTATAACTCGAAACATTTTTACATACTAAAAACTATGTCGTTTCGTTCTTACGATAACAGTCCAATAAGTTATTTATTCGCAACACTGAGCGGCCCATATGGGTTTCCAAATGTATGTTAAACGACATTATATTTTCTCATACAAAATAAATTATAATTAATGACGTTCTGCTTTGGATACACGTGTACAAAAACACTAATATGGAGTAGCGCTATCAGACCAAATAACTTGAAGGAATTGTTACACTCTACAGCTGTTTACGCACGTTGTTTAAGAAAAGATTTTTACCGACGTTTATAAAAGTTTGACGTGTAATAACGTCGCTCCGTTCAAACTATTACACTAATAGACTGATCAATGCTAAAAAAAACTACAAACAACAGATATCTCTCATGTATACAGGGTGGTACCGATCATACGATATTAATTTGAATTTTAGTTATCTAATCCTAAAAAAAATCTGTCAATTCAGTGAAGTCCCAAGACATTATTTTACGTTTTCTAAAATATAAACTTGACTAAGTTTTACCCGCGACTTTTACTTCGACGTAAGGCAAATAACGTGAACCGCTGAAATGGAACCTCTTTTAAATTACAGATTTGACTTGGCCTTAAAGGACTCGATTCCAGACCATTAATATATTATACTTTGACACATTGTGAAAAAAAAACTTATTATGTTGATGATAAATAGCGTTATTTAATGTCATTTGAATTAACAGGATTTCTATAGCCTATATGTTACCTAGGTGTATAATTAATAATTGTGTCAAATTTTATCGTTATTAATTCAGCGGATTGGCTGTTAAAACGTAACATACAGACAGACAAACAAACAGACTTTCCAATTTATAATATTAGCAAGGATTTATAAAATAATACAAAAAATACTACCTACTTTATATTAATGTATGTACAACACGATCGTATAGGTCTGGACGCCAGCAGAATTATTTTTACATCTCGTTCAAGACTATAAATTCCGCAGACGACATTTTCATGTAAATTGTTGCTCATCAGAACAATATCCGAGCATGACCGGCCACGTATCGCTAACCTTATACGGCTAGAATGTGGGTGCTTTATTAATAAAAGAGGTAGTATGCTTCCTTTATATCCTTGACCTTTAAAAACTATAAGTTATACGAGACTCGATAATGTCGATAAAAATGTATACGGGCGTGTGCACATTCGCATTTAAACTTTAAATCAAGTTTATTTATAGGTTTCTAACCACCTACCAATAGAAGTAAATGAAACCAGGGTGTCGTGCAGCATTAATTTATTATTATTATTATAATAACAAGAAATTAAAAAGTCGCCCGGTAGACAGATTTATAAAGGGTCGTGGTACAATGTCCAATCCGTTTTGATCTCCGCTGCAGCCGAAGTACTCCCCTGGTGGGTCTGTCCGCGGTTGGTGGAGCCAAGAATATGAAGCAAGGGTCTCAGAGGACGACGGGCTCAGGGATCCGGCAGCTTTTAGGTCGAGACTCCTGAGTGTGATCTTGAGTATTATCTTGGGTTGTGATCCTGGATATTATTCCGGGAATAGTCACGGGTATGATTCTCGAGTATAACTTTGAGTAATACCTCGGGTATAACCCTGGTTACTACTCAAAGCTATACCAGTCTTTTTCAATTAATGAATTAGCCTTTTGCTTGTTTTTGATCAAGCGATGGACATCTACCGCTGAATAGTCGTCTCTTAAAGTCTCTAAAGTCCACATTTAGGTTAGATCTTCCCGCAGCCTTTTCAAAGTCCTTAGTCCATTTTGAAAGCAGTCTACCAACGCTACTTCTTCCAGTGCAAGGTCGTCGTTCTAACACCTTGGGATTCCAACGCACATCGGTTCGACTTAATTCGTACCCATGGCTCAAATATTGATAGCTTATCTACATCTAGAATAGGAAATTGCTCTAATAAAGAAGGACTAACAAGAATCTTGGTGTTTGCTGTATTTCAGCTTATTTTATAAATATTATTGCAATATTATTATTACATAAATAAAAATAAATAAAAAGCGTTTTTTATAAAAAACAATAAAACAATTTTTTAATTGTAATGAGCTATGTAAGCTAATATAAAAAAAAATTAATGATATATTCAAAAAAAATCTGACTGTTTTTATTATATTTGCATGAGTCTCTGTGACGCTAGCAGGATATATGGTTACAACTTATAATGCTTAAATTTTGCATAACAACTTGAGTTTTCTATAAATACAAAATTTTAGATTTAGTACAGAAAATAATCCTTAAAGCAATGATCTTGAAAAGACGTACTTAACCAATAACTTGTACGCGCCTTAAGTATTTCATACTTTTTACTTTTTTTGATTATTTGAGTAATTGTTTCATTTATACATAGTGGTAATTAACTTTATCCCGGATATTAATGAACATAGTTTTTTACTGATGTCGTATTTGTACAATGATCACAATAATAGTACAATTTTTTATACATTTAGCCATGAGAAAGGTTCGCACATGTTTCGCATAAATTTACCGTTAATTAAACCGTCACTATGATTTTAGTTTCTTTTTTATTGGAATTTACTCGTAAGTGTCGAAGAAACCGTTAACCACATAAAAGCAAATTTAATCCCACTTCTGATATCATTTTTTAACTAATAATTAAATAAATTAATACTTATGTTATGGGTGGCATGCAACTGATAAATATATACATCAATATTCCTCAAATACCAACAAATTATTTTTAGACAATTTTGTTCCTCGACGAAAATCGAATCTGCGACCAGTGGAGCTGAGGGCCGGGTCATACCATTTGCGCCAACTAGCCAATTAATAATAAAAAAATGTTTTTTATGTCCACAAATTCTATTGAATTAAGCTATGGACAATTTCTCATCATCCTCCTGCCCTTATCGCACTCTAAGTGGGGTCGGCACAACATGTTACAAATATGTCATGATTTGGCTACGAACAATTTCTATTATACTTAATTACAAGATCATGAATCATAAAGCGCTGTATCATATGATAAATTCTTGAATTTATCTCATTCAGGATACCAAAGATTTATTAAACTGACAACCAAGGTCTGTTACTTGGGGCATTTAATGACTAATACCGGATGATTCAAGCTTTGCTCTAATTTTTTTGGTTTTTAATCTACTTTGAGTCATGCAATCATGTTGATGAAATTTGATAGAATTGAGGCTTATATACCTACTAGATCCTTACTAAGAT
Organism: Morpho deidamia; assembly: GCA_947086505.1. NCBI lineage: Eukaryota > Metazoa > Arthropoda > Insecta > Lepidoptera > Nymphalidae > Morpho > Morpho deidamia. The sequence continues at coordinate 15,802,218 of CAMTZC010000022.1, forward strand.
TTATAAACTAGCTCTCAAGCTCAAAATTTAATGAATTGAAAATTTATTGCACTTTTTGTGGCAGGTAAAAAAATTTAAATTCACGTCAGAATACGTGACCATACTCGAAAATTCGGAAGACGGAAGGAGAGTAGGCCACCAGCGCGGTGTAGGAGAGGAAGTACCGCTCTCTTGCTACCGTGCTGTTTCGTTTAGGCGGCGAAGAGCGCTTGAACGAATATGTCATGTTTATTTACGATGGCGTAATAAAATAATATTTTATTTTGTCATAAATGATAGTACTTTTATACTGATAATTAAAGTAATTCATGAAAAACTATTCCCTAACCATTCCATCATGATCACCCTCCTGCCCTTATCCCATTCTAAGTAGGATCGGCACAACATGTTACAAACATGTTGTCAAATTATTTGGCTACGTATTTTACGACCGGCGACCTGCCTAACGTCAACTTACCTTAGTCGCCTTTTACAACACCTAGGTAAGAAATGAGGGTGGTCTATTCTACACAGCTGGATACCACACGACGGTCCCTAACCATTCCAAATTATCAAAAATCCACAACGTTGATATTCAAAATTTCACTTATGCCGACATTCCGGGAGTGCAACCCGTTGATTTTTTTTATATTTATTCTTATACAACTTCTGACGTACTACTTTTTCTGACAATAACGAACATATAAAGGAAATATTTATCAAATTTGGTGCAATCGTTTGGAAGTTATGCGCGTAAAAACATTTCTGTGATTTATTTTTGTATAGATTCTTTGTATTGATGCGAAAGTTACGTCGTCGCGGCTAATCTGGTTGAACAATATTGTACAAATTTGGTAGAATTCAAGCTAATATACCGAGCTGACATATATGATATAAAAACTCCCGTCTTTCCTTCAGGAACAGCCAAAACGTGTTTGGTACATTATGAAAGTTAATTCTACACACCAGTACAATATACCTAATAGGTTGCGAGTACAAAACAATAAAATAATACATTTTATTTTATTTTTCTTTTTATGTGTCTTAAATTTATTTAAATGGATTTGACGCAAAAAAATATCGTTCTAAAAAATTTTAAAGACGTCAGCAATATGATTTAAGTTTTTAGTGATATTCGACTCTACTGGATTTCTTTTCCCAATCGGCGATTACAAACGATAAAGCGCGAGCACGATCGTGTAGAAGGCATACTCAGCTGTACTCGCCAATTATTGTCTATAATCACCTATGATCGCCTACAATCCGGAAATTATGGTATGTATGTATCGTATGATAATACGGATGATCGTTTGGACAATTTCACGATGATTGTGCCATTTATAAACGTATCGTATGATCGTATGATCGACGATCATCGCTGGTAGTATGGCTGGTGGTGATCAGAGCAGGCATACCATAGACATTCTATTTGTCACATACCTTCTTGTAATCCGATTACCATCCGTATACCGTACATCGTATTCCGTTTACATTCGCTTTGGCTTGAAGGCCGTAATATTTACTTACTACAATGGTTGATGTCTCCAGATATTTGGATTGGATGAACTTGCTGACATACGATTACCACTCCGCGTTCGAGCCGGCAGTCAACCACCACGCACCACTTTTCCCTCTCGAAGAACCCAATGAGTACAGTGTCGACAACGAGCTTAATATCGTAAGTACCACGCTTGGCAAAAACATTATCGTCTTTAAAAGCAAAATTGAAATAATAACAGAAAGGTGATTTGTCACATCTAACCGTTTTTTGAAAGCAAAAACTCAACTTGCAATGTACGTAGGTACATGAAGGTGGAATCTTGTAAGTTAAATTTAACCCACGATCCGATTTAGCTGACATTTTGTATACTGGTTCAGTCTCGATGATAATGCATGTTTATGATAAGCATGACCCGATGTTGCTGCCTGAATGGGCTCCAGAGGAAGGAACTCCTCAACGGTTAACAGTACGGACATGAAATTTTGTTAAAAGTATTTTAACTTGACTTGTTATATAATTTTCCGTGAGTTTTTATTCAACTTGTTTTACAATACCTCTTTAAGGAATTTAATAGCTTTAAAGTTTCAACTTCATATTGTTATATTATTATTAACATTAACTGTCCGGCCACGCCTGTGTTTCAGTCTAGCTTAGAATTCCCGTTAAAACAGAACTTAACAGTTAAAAATATTGCTCCGATCGCCACCAAATTTATACAGCATCATCCGCTAGTGCATTCTAAAGATTGTCTGAAAGCCTCTTCGGATGACAAGAGGGCTGGCTCCTTTTTCGCACAAAGAATCAGCTTAGCGATTCAACGCGGAAACGCTGCCAGCATTCTTGGGACCATTCCAAGTGGGCATGATTTGTATAGTAGTAGCGTGTAAGTTATTTAAGATAGATATAACTTGTACATATTTGTTATAAATTAAAAGTTAAAAAAAACATATATAGTTAATAAAAATAAAAGTAATAGACTCTAAGACACAATTCTCTATAAGGGATCTTCACGATCTATGATCTTGAGAAGCTCTCTGGATCTCAATAACATCGCTATCCTAGTGAGTTTTCAGCGTTGCTTATCCTTCTTCTCTGCTTTAAGGGTTCATATTAACTCTATTTTGTATTATTTTTTAGGACTACACTATTAAATTCTATCTGGAAAATGGCGCTGACCCCGACAAACTGGTACTTGGCATACCTACATACGGTAGATCATACACGTTGTTCAACCCTGAAGCTGTAGAAATCGGATCGCCAGCTGATGGGCCTGGTGAACAAGGAGATGCTACGAGAGAAAAGGGATATTTAGCATATTACGAGGTAATATTGTAAATTAAAACTCATCATTCATAATAGAGATCATTATTATACATGGTCTCCATCATTCAGATGAGGGCTAGATTTTGAAGTTCTATTTAAGAATCAATATTGTTTGTCAATAACAAATCCCATAGTGTTTTATTCGTTTTTGTCTAGGGGAATAACTAAAACAGATTTACTATTTAATTCCAATTTATTAAGAAAATGAACCCTCAAGCCGGATCTTCGCTTTCACGACTAATACAAAATTACATATAGCTTAAAAATTCATTTTTCTTTCGAGATGCTGTGGAAAAAACTTATAATGTATTTTTCGGGTTCAACTCGCGGATGTTACTGCGTGTATCACTTGTATTGATGAATTATGTCTTTCTACAGATTTGCGAATCACTTAAACCAAAGACGAGAAAACGAGCGATTGCATCTGATGAATATTCTGAAGAAGAGGAGGAGGAAGATTCTGAGGAAGAAGAAGAGGATGAGGAATGGACAATAATGTATCCCAACCCAAGTGCTATGGGCCCTGTGGCATACAAAGGCAATCAGTGGGTCGGATATGATGATGTCGATATTGTAAAGAAAAAGGCCAAATATGTTGCTGAAAATGGACTTGGAGGTTAGTTTTTTGAATAAATTAAATTTAAAACTAATAACAATGAACTAATGAAAAGTCTAGTTCTCAATCGAGAAATAATCATCATGTGGAATTATTTCTCTTTTCCTAGTTCTTTTAGTAGAATGTATCATAATGAATAGTATAAGCAAACGAAACTATCAAAGCTATATGAGTAAAGGTAGAACGATAAAACATTTTATTGTGATATTTAATAGTGCCTCCAAAATATTTCCTGGCAATCCTACCGTATGCCTTTTGTATCTAAAGGGTGTCTAAGATCTGCTGATCTACCAAGTAAGGAGCCTTCCAACATGACTTGCGGTATGTTGTTGTCCAACATACTTGAAATGAACCCCAGACCTATAAACATGGTCATCGCTATTTTTATTCAGACTATCAGAGTTACCTAGTGTCTGTTTCTTATAAAGATTTAGTTATTTCTGACTTATTATCGATAAGAGATACAAAGCTTTCTTTGAAGAACCATAATTGATGACGAAATCTTTGAGCCATAGCTGTACATACATAACGAGAATAAAAAGTATGTTTTAAATGTGTCTTTATCGACGTTTTATGTTGTTTTATTTAAATTAGTTTTAATGTTTTCATATAATGTTTTATTTTTATATCCTCAGGTATTATGTTTTGGTCGATCGACAACGATGACTTCCGTGGTACGTGTCACGGCAAGCCTTACCCGCTCATCGAAGCTGCCAAAGAAACTTATATCGCAAATCTTGGGTAAGCTTGTCATTATTATTTGCAATATTATCTGCGCGTCGAGGTTTAATTTAATTATTCTCTTTACTTAATATCTTATTATTCATCAACCGAACTCCCACTGTTGGAAATGGACCTCTCCAAGAAATCACTTCACTTGAAACTAGTGGTTCCTTATAGGACCTATCAGGGAGGAATGCCTTTTGATAAGATGCTCCCAGTAGTTGGATACAGCGAAGGATGCTTTGGATTACTAAGTGAGGTGTTTTCAAGCGATGAGTGATTGCAAATCAGCACGATAGTTCGATCTGATTTGTTGTATGATATTTTAAGGGCAAGAGAGTAAATAAACATCTTTTTTATTTCGGTATTAAGGTCGATGCGGATGAAATCGAGAACGAAGGCAGAAGCTTTTTTGAATTCTGGAGTAAATATAATAAAATATAAAAACATATAAAGTCACATATGCTATAACATATTCTGATATTAATAGCAATAAGGACACATTTTTTCCTAACAAAAAATGCTGTACACAGTTTCTGCTTGTACATTTTTTCTGCATATTTATATGAAATTTTGTGCCTGCAGATCAACTAACAAAGCCGTTGCAAAGGACACTCCTAAGTTACCTTCTAGATCGGGAAATAGAAGAAAAAATCGTCCAAAAACGACCACAACAACTACAACTACCACCACAACAACAACCACGACGAAAAAACCGAAAAATAAGTAAGTTTTAATATTTTCATTTTTATTTTATGATCCCGATAGTCATGATTAAAACTTCATATATTATTTTAACACTTTCCTAGGAAATGAAACAAGAACAACTGCCTTCTTTTCTTGCTGGCTCTTCTCGGTAGGAGAAATTCCACTTTATAATTAAATTTGTTCTTGTATTTTTTCTGTCACATCATTTGAAACCAAAGATAACATTTATATTCACGAAGTACTGTTGTGTTTCAGGAGCAATAAGCGAAAGAACAGCGGTTCAAATGCTATCAGCACAACTCCAACGTGGAATATCATCACTCCGGAACCGCCAACAACTCCTGACCCGGGATCAGGTAAAGTTGCAGCCTTTATTCGATTGACAAAAAAAACAACTTTTACGAAAAAGTTTCTACTAAAGACCTTTTAATCAAGCAATATAACAGAACTAACTACTTTGCTATAATCCGCACGGGTTAGGTGAATGCATGCAAAGCCAATGTGTATGAAGCAGGCAAAATCTACGTACCTTATACATGCAGGACAAGCCACCACATGCACCCCAAGGCGCAATTCACCAGCAACAACATACACAAAAGCAGCACACACACCCACCACCACAATCTCGACGATCGTTTCGCCCCGAAACCGAAGCATCATCAGGAGGATAGGCTCCACGACAAAAATCGTAATGCGCCGCGCTACCCATACAAGCAGTCTTAAATAGTTCAACTCCCACCAATACCCTCCCCTCCGAACACATGTAGCAAAACGGAATTAGATACATTTACTTGCTTGTTAATTAAGTGACCATTGTTATTTTTTATTATCTCAAGTTGCCTTTTATGCCAAGTGACCTTTTAATCATTACGCTACTCGACAGATCAAACATAATTTTAAAATTGTGGCATTCAATTAAAAATGCATCGGTTTTTTTTTCTTTTGGATCTGTCATTGCAATGTTAGATTAGATGTACAATTTGCCTAACGAAGTTAGAAAATTCTATGTCAATGGAAATTAAAACTTAAGAGAATTTTCCACGCACTTAGAAATTAAAATTTGTTTTTTTTTGCTTTTGGGTCTCTCCTTACAATTTTTGTCTATTAGATGTACAATTTGCCTCACGAAGTTACATGATTCTATGTCAATGAAATATGCGAGTTTTGAGAGAATTTTCAAAACCACGCACTTAAAAATTTAAGAATGCTTCAAAATATACGCTTGAATATTCTTATTTTAGTATCAGCTATCAATCTAATCGCGAAGAGCCTCGACTGACATCTCAAGAGGTTTTCGCTTAATTTTTGAATATTCTTTAGGATGCAAAAGACAATTATTCTTGAGATTATTCGTATTGTTAAGTCCTCACTCTATAGTCTTAGTCACAAGTAGTTTGAGTACTTTCACCGCTCACTGGGCCAAAAGTTTTTATACATAAAATATTTAAGAGTATATTCTAATTAATTATTCCTTTTCAGACTTCAAATGTACCGACGAAGGTTTCTTCCAACATCCACGTGACTGCAAGAAGTACTTTTGGTGTCTCGACTCTGGCCCCTCCGACCTCGGCATTGTCGCCCATCAGTTCACGTGCCCCTCTGGTAAGACAACCACAATACTATTCGTCTTTTTATTCAGCTTCATTTACACTTTTCAACAGACGCACAATTTCAAATTATCGTTAGCAAGAGGTAAAACTTAACTACTACAAAAAATTAACTTGAAAACACCATCTAAACTACAAAGGCAATTAAAATATTAACCATTTGCAACAAGCTCGGCAAAAAGTAACTTGGGCCATGAAGCCACCTTGAACAGAATACAACGTTACCACAACTATTTATCAAAATAATTAGATGTAGACATATTTAGCGAAAGCATACTTACTTTTAAACCCAATATAATTAAATTTAAAAGAGATAATTAAGTTGACAATATTGTTATAGTTAGTTTAATATATGTTTTATTTTGTAATATATTTAAATAATGTACGCGTCCCTATTATTTGCCGTGGTTACCTTTAATTAAGACATGTAATTAAATTGATTATAGAGTATTTTATAGTATTAATAATATAAGTCTTTATTTATTTATTTATTATTTATTTATTTATTATTTATTTATTTATTTATTTATTCATTACATGTACACTTACAGCTAAAACCAAAACGCATACATGATATATAGAAAACATTAAAAAAGGAAAAAAAAAAAACATTTACAATACATTTCTTACATTAGTTACTATCTAAATAGCACATAACGATCTTTAAAAAAGTTTGATCGTTATATGTGAAAATGTCGGCATCTGGAAATCTGCTTAGTAGCTCATTGACTTGCGCAATAACCCGCTGAGTCGGAGCAGCCGCCGCGCGACGCGTCCGCGCCCGCTCGCTCGCGGCCAGCAGGCGCGGCCGGCGCCGCACGCCGACAGCACCCTCTGTGCCACACATGTGTTGCCGCGGTACCACCAGGCCGACCCGGCTAAGGGTAGACAGATCGTCTATCCTATTATGCAACAGCTCATAATAATGCATTATGGACTGTATTTTCCTCCTGTATGCCAGAGTATTAAGTCCGACCATACCGATCACGAATGACGACGGATAAAGATAAGGATAAAAACCGTACATTCTCTTATATAAATATCTTGCAAACTTACGTTGTATTTTTTCAATTTGATTTATATATTTACTTTCGTATGGATCCCAAACAACCGCACCGAATTCCAATCTACTACGAATAAAACTATTATAAAGTAAGATGGACACTCGAACATCGCTAAGCTCTGAAGACATTCTTATTACAAAACCTAACATTTTATAGGCGGATTTACATATGGATTGGTAGTGCTCTTTAAATTCAAGCCGAGTGTCTAATATTAAGCCCAGATCGCGTATTTGATTGACTCTTTCCAAAGGTTGATTTAACAGCGTATATTTATTTAAAATCGGAGTTCTAGATCGCGTAAAACTTATTATCCTACACTTTCCTTCATTGAATGGTAATCTATTTGTAATAGCCCAATCGCCTACCCCATCTATGTCTCTTTGTAACATATCGCATGTTGTAGTTTGATCAATTTTTGTATATATTTTTAAATCATCGGCAAATAACAGATACTTTGACGTAGTTATGATATCTGGCAAATCGTTTATCATTATTAGGAACAGAGTTGGACCTAGGTTACTTCCCTGACTTACGCCCGATCGGGTGAAATAAGTATTTGACTCAAATTTACCAACACGAACATATTGTGAACGATTTCCCAAATAACTAGCAAAAAACCGTAATAGGCTTGGTACAAAACCAAATGTGTAACACTTTTGAAGAAGAATATCATTGTCTACAAGGTCAAAAGCCTTTTTAAAATCAAAATAAATGGCGTCTACTTGACGACCCTTATCCATCTCGGACGTTACATAGTCCACCAGATTTATGTGGTTAGTTAAAGTTGAACGCGCTGACCGAAAACCGTGCTGGCATTCATCGAGCCTACCTCTTATCTGTGAGACTATTAGGTTATTTATAATTGACTCAAATACTTTACCGAAGCACGACAGAACTGCTATCGGCCTATGTTGGTTAACGTTATGAGATGTTCCCTGTTTAGGTATTGGTGTCACCCTAGATACTTTCCACTTACTGGGGTACTCACATTGACTTAAGGATAGATTAAATATATGCAGTAAGGGTTCTTCAAGGACTGACGCACAGTCCTTTATTAGAAAAGTAGGTATGGCGTCAGGTCCAGCTGCTGAGTGCGATTTTAAGCGTTTTATCGCTTGCCGTACATCTTTTACAGATATCCTATCAACAACGATGCGAAAGGAATCTTTGTCAGCGATCGTAGTGAGATTGGAGATATTGCGCGCCCTTTCAGGATCTAAGTTAGGGATGACTTTATGAAAAACTGACTCAAAATAATAAGCAAAAATGTTGGCCGCATCTTGCCCCTTAAAGGTTTTGTCTAAGTACACATACTCGCGTTCTTGTCGCTGAACTTTGTGGTTATTCCTTACATAATTCCAAAATTTGTTCGGATCCTTCTGGATATTTTGTTGCATCACGGTTTTGTAATGTGAATACGCTTCATCCATTAATATTTTTACATGTCCCCTATAATATTTATCCTAATGAAAAAAACCCTTATTTAGATATGCAGAATAGTTAATTCAAACACCACTTTATTGAAACAAGTGCCTTTATTTCCTCAAATAACAACTAATCTCATCATTAACTTGTTAGGCCTGTACTTCAACAAAGCGGCTGACTCCTGCGATTTCGCACGCAACGTTCTCTGCAAGAAGCCGGCTGCAACAACAAAAGCACCCAAACCAACCACGGCTAAAACGACCGTCCCGACGACTACCACCACGACCACGACTACGACAACACGACGGCCGTTCAGGCTCACATCCAGGAGTCCATTGCTCTTCCGCACTTCTACCACAACCACTACAACGACACCTGTACCTGAGGTATATAAATTCAAACTACAATAAAAATATATAGACAAGATTCCGTTTGAAGGACCATAATATTGATGGGACCGTAAACGTTTGTTACTAATATTAATCAAATTAATTTTAGGTAAGTGAAGAAGAATCTGAGGAAGCAGTTGTCGAAGAAGCGTCCGATGACGAAGCAGAAGATCCTAAAGTAATCAAAGAATTAATTGATCTTATTAAGAAAGTTGGTAAGTAGTACTCAGATATATGTTCAAAATCGATTTATTCGTTGACACGACTAATCAACGTTGATAAATTTGAACCTTATGCGATGGTTGTGTAAAATGAAACCTGACTATGTTTGTCAGGTGGTGTTGAACAGTTGGAAAAGCAGCTGAAGTTATCAGAAACATCTGGAACTACAGACGGCGTTGCTACCACCACACCTTCGGCTTTCAACAAGAAACTGTACCAAAAAGTGCTTGAAAGGGCGAGAGGAAAGAACAAGTAAGTTCAACCGCACAATATTGAACTTTAGCAACTTTATCTCAAACAGAGTGACTCAATTGTATACCTGACAACAAATTATCACAAGCAAGAGATTCTCTTAACTCCGAATTGGCATTGGTTGCGTTAGATAAATACAAAATGTCATTTCCTAAGGTTGAAATAGTTGAAATCCTCTTCGTTGCAATTTCATAACTTGAGTTCATTAATAATTGGAATGGCAGACTTGATATTATTGAAATATTTTGTTACACTAAATTTTTAATATGACATGTTGCTCAAATAGCTACTTATAGAGCTATATCGGCAATTTTACATTAAATAAGTCGTGATATTTTAGGTTTGGCAGTAGTATTGTAACAGAGAGCAGTGCAGTTCAAAACAGTCGTCGAGGTCCTCAGAATGAAGGAATTGAACCTTCCTCTGATAAGAACAGACTTCTCAGGAAAGAAAGACCACAGTAAGTAAATGTTAAATTTAAAACTTTAAACTATGTTGCATGTGCCAACCTCACCTATGTAAGATAATTACAAAAAAGTAACAATAAGTATGTGTCAGGCACACATATAAGTATGTGTTGTGTGTGTCTGTTTGTGGATCTGTGAGATAGTGATATTGTGTGAAGGTGAGATATACGGTTTATGAATTGTGACTTTTAAGTTTTAAATAAAAAAAATCAATCCGTCCACAGATACGTAACAATCAATCGATCGAGACCATCTACACCAAGCATTCCAGACCCGATAGAGAGCGAGGAAAGTGAAGAAGAATCTGAAGAGACACAACAGTTCACAAGATCAAGAACAGAGCCTGCATTGAACATTGCTACAACCGCAAAACCATTACAATACGTCAATATAAGACGGTCAAGGCCCACTACAGCTGCTACTACGGAAACTCCAGATGAATCTAGGTAGGGTATCACTGCAGAAAGTTATTTTTCCATAGATGATTCAAACTACAAATTCACATACAGCATCTTTGGTTGAATACTTTGAATGAAATGAATTCTTTTCGACTAAAATTCTAACGATATTCCTTGTTTTCTAAAGTATTACAAAACATGCCGTGTGGTATCCGGCTGAGTAGAAAAGATCATTTATAATGATTTATAGAAGCAGGCGTTACTTTGCGGAATTCCATATTACAAGCAATATAACAGAACTAACTACTTTACTATAATCCGCACGGGTTAAGTGAATGCATGAAAAGCCAATGTGTATGAAGCAGGCAAAATCTACGTACCTTATACATGCAGGACTAGCCACCACACGCACCCCAAGGCGCAATTCACCAGCAAACTGCGCAGTACGATTTTTGTCGTGGAGCCTATCCTCCTGATGATGTTTCGGTTTCGGGGCGAAACGATCGTCGAGATTGTGGTGGTGGGTGTGTGTGCTGCTTTTGTGTGCGTTGTTGCTGGTGAATTGCGCCTTGGGGTGCATGTGGTGGCTGGTCCTGCATGTATAAGGTGCGTAGATTTTGCCTGCTTCATACACATTGGCTTTGCATGCATTCACTTAACCCGTGCGGATTATAGCAAAGTAGTTAGTTCTGTTATATTGCTCGTAGAAAAGATCACCTTCATTTTTTACCGAGGTGTCGTAAAAGGCGAATAAGGTAAATCGACCTGCCGTGTGGTATCCGGCTGAGTAAAATAGACCACTCTCATTTCTTACCGAAGTGTCATAAAAGGTAACTAAGGTAAGTTGACCCACCGTGTGGTATACGGTTTAGTAGAATAGACCACCCTCTTTCTTACGGAGGTGTCGTAAATTACGACTAAGGTAAGTTGATGTCAGGCAGGGGGCCAGTCGTAAAATACGTAGCTGAATCATGTGATAACATGTTTGTAACATGTGCCGACCCCACTTAGGGATAAAGACAGGAGGATGACTAAAGCATTACAAAATATATCGACGACATACAATGAAACCAAGTGATTACCACATGCTTTTTATTTTTATTTCTTAATACATAAGCGCTCGACTGTAATCAGTTCTTATGGTAATAGATGCCACAGTTTAAAGTGGAGCACACGGACTCATAAGATGGCTATTTGCCTTGGTTTGAAGATACATAAATAGAACATTTAACATTTTTCAGGAATGCACTATTTGAACGAGTGGAACCTTACGTCACTGCCGAAGAATCACCTAATTCGCTAGAAAAAGCAAGTGCTAAACGAGAAAACACCCCTGAGTATGTTACAATAAGAAGGTCTCGCCCTTCGACATCGGAAACTACCACCAACCAGTGAGTACAATAAATATATAATAATGCATATTATTATTTAACAAAGTTAATAAATATCTAAAATTAAAACAAAAAATTTAGTTACAGTTTTTGGCACATACGAATTAATTATTATTTATATATTAATATTAATTATTATTTATGTTGAAAGTAAAGTCTATTTTTACTTACAAAATTATGATTGCAGGTATCAAGTTTTTGAACAAGAAGAAGAATCACAAGAAACTGTGCTGGAAAAAGAAATTACTTCACAATCTTCGCAACCACAGTATATTTCTGTTCAAAGAGGTCGATCTACTACTGTCCCACCTCTCGATGAATCAATCAACCCTGAACCTACCACAATCCTATCTGTCCAAATTTCATCCTTATTAAATGCACCTAATCCAGAAGAAATTGAACGCCTTCAACCAGAACAAACACAAAGCACAGTTGCTCAAACAACCGAGCTGGCCGAGCCTGAGACTACAACGACTTCTACAACAACAATAACAACGCCTTCTCCGGCCACAACTAGTACTACTTCTGCTCCCTCAAGTACAGCAACTAGACGCACTCTTTTACGCCGTCGTGGATCAACTACTCCAACTACTACAACAGCTGCATCCGTTTCTACTACCCAGGTGAGTTCTAGGAATTATTCTTTTATTCGCCGACGAAGACCTTTATCCCAACCCAATGAAATAATATCAGATTCAAATGAATCTTCCGAAACTTTACGGAGAATAAGGTCAACGACTCCTAACAGTCGAGAAATAGAAGGTGCTAGACTTATTGGTAATAACGCAAAAGTCATAAAACAATTTAAAAGTAGGTCTTTTAAACCACGCAATTTAGATTCATCAGCTGCTGCATCGCAAATTTCTCCAGAGCAATTTCAGCCTGAAATTAATCGTAACGAATTACCTTTATCTTTAACACCAATTGACATAGAGACCCCAGAAATTGTTGAAAATCAGGAATTTGACGTTAGAGAAAATAGTTTTAAGTTATTTGGTAAAACCTCCACAACATTAGCTGATCAGCCAGAAGATACTGACGTTTCTGCTGCTACAATAGATGAAAGACGTTCAAATATTTTGCCAAGAGGTCGAAGCAAATTCTTTCTTTCTACTACTGAAGCTATAAGTAAGTCTGTTGCTACTGAATCACCGATAAATCTAAAACGACCAGCGTTTACAAAATTTACACCTCGGCCATTTGGAAGACAAATTTCAAATACAAAAGACACCGAAAATACCAACAATAACATTTCAGTAAGTCCAAGAATACGTTCACGGCTTTCTTATGCAAGACCAAGAGCAACGACTTCGACTTCTACGCCTCTAATACAAGCTAGGAAATTGCCATTTTTATCTCGCCCGTTGACAACTCAACAAAAACTGACTTCTCAGAACAGCGACGACGAAATAGATAACAAAAATGATGATATTTTCCTCTCCGAAACTGCTATCGCAGAAAATGAGCATTTAGATATTTCAGATGATGGTAACATAAAACAATTAAAATCATCTGATTCAATAACAGAAAGTATCCCTATTAGTGATAAAAATCAGGATAAAAACGGGAAAAGAAAATTCAGGGTTATACGAAGACGACCAACTATATCACCAGTGTCACCAGATTTAGTAGATATTGACGTTATTGAAACTACGACTATTGCAATTCCAAGGGTTAGGAAAATTATAAGGAAAAAATTAAAACCTGCTGAAGAACAACCCGAAATAACATCTAAAATTCCAACCATCATTAATGCTGGATTTAAAGATGCGCCAAGGGATGTTGTAAATTATGGTGACAAAACCCGGCCAACTGAGGTACCTGCAATTACTTTCACAGAAACCAAGCCAATAACAGAAAGTGATAACTTGACTCCGGAACAGGTAACTGAAATATTAAAAGAATCAATCAATAAATATCCTGATCGAGAAACTTTTAGTGACAAAAAAGAAAATCAAGTAGAAAATTCAGATATATTAAAAACACCAACGGTAATTTCAGAAAAACCTAATGTTATTGTAGAAACTGACGAAAAAACATTAGATTTATCTGAAAATACTGAAACTGACGTCACATCTACAAATAATAATGAAAATCAAGAAAATAATGAAAACTTAAAACCACTTGAAGAACTTAAAAACTCATCTTTAGAGAACATTTCTCTAGATACTAAAAATATAAGTTCAGAAAATGAAAATACAGATGATGAAATTGAACAACCGTCTACAACTGAAACATCACCCACAGAAACTGAGAGTATAATTAAATCTTCAACAGTAAGTACAACACGATTAACGTCACCCACTTCAAGGTCTAGATCACCATATAGACCTCCCAAAAGGTTATTTACCTCTACAACAGAATCTACACCGTCAAGCAGTAGGACTTACAGTCGCAAGTATAATCCAGGTGCATATACTAGTCCTGCAACTGTTGAACGACCAGGATCTTTTGCTCGAGGTACAACAAGACGACCATTATTTTCTAGGACATTTACAAGAAAAACCTACCCTATTGCAAAGACAACACCAAAATATCGAGGAGAAGAGGCAGATGAGTACTCAGACGAAGAGCTTCTTGAAGAGGAACCGAAAAGTCCCTTTGCTTTTGTACCACCTAATCAACTTTTTACAAGGAAACCGGATTCAGAAGAATATGAAGACAATGAGGAGGAATTAGAATCAGTTGACGCTTTAGAAGAAACGCCAGAAGATGAAAATTATGAGGATGATCAACAAGATCAATTTAAGACTACTTCAAAAAAACCTATTTTCAAACCTAAAATCATAAACTCCAATACTTTCAGAACATCAACATCTACTACAGAGATACCAAAACGTTTGTCTGGAGAAAACCAAAACAGAAATAATGTTTATAATAGATTTGGCGGTAATAACAATAACAAAAAACGAGTTCAAAATGTTCCTCGTGGATATAATACACCTATATCACCACAGACAATATATTCGAAAAATTCTACAGTAATAATCAAAAACCAACAAAAAGCTAGTGACATTGAGGACCGTGAAGCCACTACTAGATCTGTTATGAATGAAAATGATATAACAACAACAGAAAGTGATGATTATCTCTCAGAGGTAGAAATAACGACTACCACATCTACAGGCAATACTAATATTTCTGACACAGTCCCTTCAACCATTGAAACGGAAACTGTTACATCTGAAATGGAAATTAATAATAGTACAGATGATTATTTAGAATTTACCACTGATTACCCTACAATGCAAGATTTATATACTACTGTAGAAACAGAAACAGAAATCGTAACTGAAACTTCTGCTGTTGCACTCACAACTAGTAAAGTGGAAACTGCAAATACTACTTCAGAGGCATCGTCTGAAACAACCACAAATATTCCTCAGGTTTCCCCCATTGTGAAAACTCAATTTGACAAACTTTTTTCTATTAGTAGAGTTGTTGAAGTTTCATCAAAGTCTGAAAAGCATCGATTAAATAAAAACAATGAAACGACTCTTATTGAAGAAGGTGAAGTTAAGATAGAAAAGAAACCTACGGTAGACAAAATAGGAGAAGTAAGTAGATATAGTCTCATTAAAATAGTTGAAGATGAAATCCCAATTTATTTGACTAAATTCGGACATGTATACCCTGTAGATAATCCACCAGATAATCCTATACGTATCGATGAAGCAAGGAATGCAAGAGCATTAGTGGATTTCACTGATATCCCCAAAGAAAATCTTGTAGCTTCTGAGAGTATGAACGAAGCTTATCGACATGTAAATAAGATGTCCGGCACAAAACACACGGGCAAAGATGATGTTGAACATTTTTTCAACGACGATTTTTTGAGTTACGTAAATGAAGATAAAATACTTGATAAGTCGAAAGATGAACCACATGATTCATATTGGCAATTCGTTCCAGCAGCTTATGAGAATGAAAAAAAAAGACAAAACAACAATGGAGCAAAAGAATTTGAAATTGTGACACCACGTTTAATTTTTATGGATTCGTCAACTCTTCCATTAGAAGCTTTATTTAAAACAGAAAACCCTATAAAAGCTCGAAAAGTGGACGTTAATAATAATAAACCTTTTGTAGTTTATTCTGCGCCTATATCTACACAAGGTGAAGATGCTAATATAGTGAAATTAAAAATACTGAAACCTCAACTTGGAAAAAGTATAATAACTTTTGCAAAAGGTAAAGAATTTAAAGGAATACCGACGACAGATGATTCTATGATAAAATACCCGATCAGCATTTCAATTTTAAATGAATCTGATAAAATAACACAAGCTATTCCATCTACCTTGAATACAACCACAACATTATCATCAGTAATGACAACGCCACTACCACCAGCTTTAACAACTGCAACCTCTGAAAATGTTAATACAAGCCCTATTGTAAAACTTTTAAGTTCGTCTCAATCAACAATTGCAAGAACAGAAAGTATACAAACAATAGAACCACTTCCTACCCAAACAACGCCAATAATAACAGAAACTATCCCCGAAGAGACGACTACATTAAAAATCACACCACAAGAAAATAAGAGAGCAAAATTCGGATTTCCAAGAAAACCGTTAGTTATTCGACCACTAAACTTAACAAGGCTTAATTCAACCCCTCGATTAGCAAAGAAAGTTAACTCAACTTTGATTCAAAAAGGTAATAATGAAGCTATCATTCAAAGCAAATCGCGTGTTTTGGGAAATAACAGAGTCCAAAATTTACCAATAGATGTTAGAAAAAAATTGAGCACAACAAAATTAACTAGAAGCTTTACAACAGAGAACCCTCGATCAACAACTGAGCGAAAGATCTTTATAAAACCGATAAGAACTAATTTACGGCCGGCATTTGTTCCAAGAAGATTTACTTCAACTCTTGGTTCAACAGTAGTTGGAGATTCTTAACAGCAATTGGCAAGCCTTTTTTGATTTTTGTAACGGACCAAATAAAAGTTAAATCATTTTCAGCCTGTGTATTTAATTGGGTTGGTGTATTGGTTATAGAATGAAATGTTTAGAAGACAACAATTTTTATTACCGTCTATTTTTTATACTTTTACTAATTGTAATAACAGATAGTACTTACTATAATATGAAGAGATTTTGTGATTTTTTCAACTCTTTCAGAGTTAATTATAAAAATATAATATAGTACAAATATTTCTTACCGTTAGTAATCGTTGCCTCTAAAACATTTCATTTATAGTTTGCTTTTGTATATAGAATTTCAGTGTAGTCATATTATAAAGATTTATAGCTTTAACTTAGATATTTATGAAATTGAAAGTTTTCTTACCAAAAATGTATATTTTAATGTTAGTTTGTTTTGGTATAAAGGCTTTCGCACACAAATTGTCATAGGTTATGATTAGTGTAATGTTATTTAATGATTATTCGTAATTTACTAATATCTTCTCGTTACCATTTGTATAAAAGTATCGCACATAATGTTAAAATTATGTAATGTAACTTACAAATAATAAACGTTTGCAATAAACTGTTAGTAAACCAAAATTTAATTATTTTATAACGACACCATAGAATTGATATAATACTTGTAAATTACAAGGATCTGATTTACATACCTATATATTTAATAATAAATCAAAACGAAATTTTAAAAAAATGATAAAAGGAAAACGTATAAATAAAAACAATGGGCATGAAGATTATAACAAGGTAAGTTAACATTTCTTTATTTTTTCTTCAGCTGGAGTTTTGTATGGTATTTAATTATTGTTTAATGTGATTCTAATATAATGCAAACTATGTATCTTATAGAATACTTCGCATGATCTGAATCAAACAACTTTTATTTGGTTACACACATATGCCGAAATCAGTTAGTCAAACATAATTTGATGATTTAATGTTGTTGATTGTAATAGCGGCAGTAACTTTAAATATAAATAATACAAATACAATAAAATAATGCCTTTGAATAGTGGAGGCTAACATTTTTAAGTAGCCTAAACCTAAGTCCAATAGATGCCTTGATCTAGGTATCTATTAGTATCTATTAGTATCAATATTGGTATAGTTTATACACGACTACTATTTTGTCGAATCGTTACTGAACGGCAAGGTGTCTTACATATCCGTATTATTCTAATACGGTTTGGTAGATCCGTGCCGACCCACAATAAGTGCTTTCTTTTTTTTCTTCCCCTTTCTTTTCCTACAAAAAATATACAAACTAAATTACATTGAAGAAACATAATTATAAAACTTGACGATTGTTTTTGATACAAGCATATATAGTTTGATATAAATACAAGTTATGTTATTATCTATAGGTATAGAAACTAAAATACGAAAAACTATATTTCGATGAGATCGTTCATGTCTACATATTATCTTACTTAATATTATAAATGCGAAAGTTTGTGAGTATGGATGGATGTTTGTTACTCTTTCACGAAAAAACTATTGGACGGATTTAGATGAAACTTTACAGTTATATAGGTTATACATCAGAATAACATATAGGCCACAATTTGTAATGATTTTATGTAATATAACGATATATTTCAATAAAGTCAGAAAAAAACTGGCCTCTGAGAGCTATCTCAGCGTACGCTGCCTAAACCATTGGAGTTACACAAAGATGATGTACCGTAGTATTGTTTGTCTTGAATTGTTCTAAATAAAAGTCCGCGACAGCATAGATCTACCTTTTATGTGCAAGCCACTATGACCACAATTGTGAATCATAATTTTAATTAAATTAGTTACTGTGCAAATCAAATTCATGCGAGCGAAGCCGCGGGCAAAAACTAGTATTACATATAACGTATCTTTGTCCAGTTTCAATATCGAGATGGGGTAATGATTGATTGAGTTGACTTTTTCACCTGTGCTATGGGCTATAAGTCTGAGCTTCTTTAATCAGAGTTATAATATCTACATATAGTATAGTTTTTTTTTATTTGTATAGGTTATAACATTTACTTTAAAGATATCACCGTCGTTGACTGACAGTGGCCTGATTATAGCGTCATTTGCGTGATAAATCAGGTTATTAAACTCTAATTCAAATTCAAATGAGTCTTTATTCAAATTAGCCTATTAGAAGCACTTTTGAATCGCCAAAAAATTTAAATTAAATTGAAGCTACAACTGGTTCGGAAAGGTACTCTAACCGAGAAGAACCAGCAAGAAACTCGGCGGTCACTCTTTTAATAAGTAAATATTACAATTTTGTATTTACTATTGTTAACAAACATAGATTACAATATCATCTAGTGCATAGCTAAGAAAGATCATCCATGTCAGATCATGATTTTTAATTTGTACTAATTGCTTGTGGACCAGAAGGTTTTAAAAAGTATTATTTTGAGACCACATACAAGAGATGTGTTTCCAAATGTAAGCATTTTGTTACTTCCCTAATCAAATACCATTATCTCACTTTTTATGATGGCAGACAATGTCTGCTACATTGTCTGTCGTTACAACTTTGTCGAACATCGAATAATAGCAGTTTTGTCATTTTTTTAATCGGTTTCTCTCAATTGACCTTTGTATTCTTTATACTTCGATTTTTTGTTCCATTGTGAAAACCAATAGAAAAATTCTATAAACAATGAAAAAACAGTTAAAAGGGTCGAGTTGCAATTCGTGTTAAATTTACACAATGATTTGATGATTTGGAAATATTGACTATGCCTTTTACTTCCCTTCTCGTATATAGGAAACTCCACTGTTTGTTTGATCTCTTAAAAAATTCTTTCCAATTTTTCCTTTTCAACATATAGGCGTCCGATACTGCTTTCAAAGCATTTTTACTACATACTTTTTCAACTTCACACCAGATCTTGAGTGTTTCTTAACGTGGTTTATTTTGACTGGCCCGTTGGCGCAGTGGATAGTAACATTTCCTTCAGCTCCGCGGGTCGCGGGATCGATTCCCACCGAGGGCAAATTTTTTCCATAAACAATTTGTTGTATCTTCGAGCCTGGGTGTATATTTGCATTTAAGTATGTGTTTAAAATTATATATGTAGTACGTCACCCGGATGGACGACCGTGTGTGTAAGTGTCCCATATATTTATTTTAGACACTGCCGAGAAACGCCAAATATGTGCCCAAACTCGCCTTAGGTAGGGCTGACAGCTTCAGTTATTCACTATTAAATATATCCGACACCACCCCGCTTGTTTTGGGTTAATGAACACTGTTGGGCTTATTTATTATACTATTTATATTATTACACTTGCACCACTAATTATTGGTAATAATGACATGCTATAATTTATAATATAAAATATCGGCTCTAAGTTTTTACTAATAGGAACAAAAACAAAAATATAAATATGAACTATAATTATTTCTAAATAAAACTTATCACTATCATTGCTTGCCTGCTATCCTTACTATATATTACTATTACTTTCAGTTTTTCTCTACACGTTTCGCTATCTATTAAGGAGTCTACAAATACTGAGTTTTCTTGGACATTGTTAACCTATGTTAAATAAGGTCCCTATGGATCTAATTTAAATGTACAATTTCACGTGGTTATCAATGAAGCAAACATTGTGAGGAGCATATATTATACATATTTAGTAATATATGTAACTTGTCAATCTAAACTGAACTAAAGTGTTTAATGTACATGTAAGTTCCAATGTTTACTTTCAAGAAGATAGGCGGCTGTTCTTTAACAGTAGGATAATAGATTACTAGAACGTCATAAGTATAGCAAGAATGAAATGAAAAACGCTCAGAGTTGCATTAAACACACTTTTAATTTATCCATAACACAAAGAAATGTCTGCCTGTAGTTATATTGAACATTGAGAACAGAAAGAGTATTTGGCATTCATTCTCTTATTTCAGCTTCGCTTATTTCATTCTCTTATTTCAGCTGTTACATTCTGACTGTAGGAAAGTGACAATATGTCCGCATAGTTGACGATTATATCGTTTAACTGTTGTTACTTGGCTGTAGATATAGTTCTGCTTACGTGATGTTTTTTTTTATTCGCTTAACATTATCGGAGACCTTTTTAGACAATTTTCATTTTACATTTTGATAATTATATATTATTACCCAGTTTGGGGGGGGTAATAATATATATAATAGCTGTGATAGCCTAGCGGTGAGACCGTGCGACTCTTTCGAGGGGAACACGAGTTCAAACCCGGGCAGGCACCAATGAGTTTTTCTATTAAAACTCACGTGTCTAATTGATAATTGCAATTTATCACACGCTTTTCGGTGAAGGAAAACATCGTGAGGAAACCTACATATCTCTAGAGAATTCTGGAGATATGTGAAACCTACCAATCCGCATTGGAGCAGCATGGTAGGTCTTAGCTCCAACCCTTCTCTCCAGAAACGGAGAGAGGAGGCCTATGCCCAGCAGTGGGATTGTAACAGGCTGCTACTTTACCCAGTTTGGGTAATATTCTTATAGGCTAGTTATTTTACAGATTTTTTCTTATTTGTTACCTTTATTTTGACATCACAGTTATATTATTACTATTTACTATTTATATTAACTATTTATCTAACTTTATATACTATACAGTTACGGTTTTATTTTTGATTTTTATTTGTTGACATTTTATTAATTACTCTACACTATTTGTTACTAACTTGCGTGATGTATGATTACAACAATGTGTGATATTGTGAATAAATGATAACTTAATCCATTGGGCTCCTGAGGTCGGCATCGAGGTCAATTGTTAGGTACGCTGTACCTATTTGGATAAGCAATGACCGTAATATTTAGCCATACTTATTAGTCCATGGGCGCATTGCCGATACGATTATGCCCTTCTATCTAATGTTAATTAAAATATGCTTAGTAAATGACACATGATTAATTTATAGCGTTAGGGGTTTACTTATAATCCACAATAAAGGAAATTGAAAATATATATATTGCTAAATGTATATTATTATATTACTAGATGTGGATTTTCTTAAAATAACCGTGAGAGATAGAGACATGCTGTTGCGGACTTTTGGTGTATTTTTATAGATCTACATTTCTCTGGTACATTACTTTAGCGTATCTCTATTGGTTTACGCAGCGCACGCGACTAAAGCTCTCAACAAGCAATTTTTTTTAACAACTGCGCGATCTCTTCAACACAGTTTGCATAATACCGATGTGTACTATTTACCTAAACCATCCGGAAGTATATCACTATCTTTTGGTGAAAACCGTACAAAAATCTGTTCAGTAGATTTTGAGAAAATCGATTGCATACAGACAGACAGCTTTTTGCGACTTTGTTTTATAATAAGTATAGATAAGGTAAAGTGTAACATGCCAGATGAGTAAGTCGTGACTCGTCCGCGATTGCATCTCGTCATATTAACTTATGCAATATTATGTTACTAAAAACGGAATGGGAACACCGAGAAGATTTTAATATTGTTTTTTAGTTCTGTTTAGTTATTTATATTTGGTTAAACATTTATTATATTCAGAATTCAAATAAAATCAAAATAATCTTTGTTCAAATAAACTTTTCCAAGCATTTCCAATAACAATATTAATGACGCTTTTTTGAAAATTATACTATCGTGAGTAGTATTCATAGTTACTGTATAGCAACCGGCTATACTCACGTCTTATTTTATCGGGTCAGCCCGTCTAGTCTCGATCAGTTCCCGCCGCGATATCCTCGTGTAAGAGCTCATGAACAAGTGCCCCAGAGTGGGCTCGAAAGTAGTCGGGCTAACCCGATACAATAGATGTGAGTATAGCCGGTATCTAAACATTAACTATAAATGAAGCTATTAAAATCTTAATGCATGATTTAGACGTAAGCAACTTTAGAAGAACCAAACCGATTTGATCTAAGATACTGATTATCGATCGACTAGTATAATCGCTACTACGCTATTAAGCATTTCGATTACTTTTATGTCGATAATTTAATTTCACGCGAAATAAAACCGAATTGAAAGCGGAAGTTATTTCTATAGCAATTAAATTAATTGATAAAGTCCAAGATCCGAAGATACAAAAGTAGTCTTGCTTAATACTTGCAAGATGCAATCAAGCATTGTAAATTACTAACTTTTCATGCGCGCATTCGCTGTATTTTAGGTAATAGTTAAATCAAATCAAACCAATATAATTTTTATTCATGTAAGCTCTTTCGAGCACTTTGAGTTATCAAGGATCAATATGATTAATAAAGCTACAGCTGGTTCGGAATGATGCTCTTACAAAGAAGAACCAGCAAGAAACTCGGCAGTCAATATTTTAAACATTTTAAATTATGCATTATTAGCAATGGCCCGCGGTTTCGTCCTTAC
Organism: Morpho deidamia; assembly: GCA_947086505.1. Classification (NCBI taxonomy): domain Eukaryota; kingdom Metazoa; phylum Arthropoda; class Insecta; order Lepidoptera; family Nymphalidae; genus Morpho; species Morpho deidamia. The sequence goes on from CAMTZC010000022.1 coordinate 15,825,576, forward strand.
CGATCTCGTGGTAGTGGAAAGTCTACGAAGACGGCATAAAGATTTATTTGTAGATTATTTAATTATAAAAAAATGAGTATCATTAGTATTCTTGGAATAAGAGCTATCTCATCAAATGCAGGCCCTGCTATAACGGCCGCTACAATGAATTTGTTATGGCATTATTTTCTTTCGATTTATATTCTTAAATTCGTAATATCTTTTGATTGGGACGTCGGACTTTAATATTTTTTTTGTTCTATCCTCAATATTACTGCAGCGCACGCGATGAAAGATTTTTACGACTTAATTTTACACACCTTATTACAATTTAATTAGGGATCCCTATTTTTTTGAAAATGTCATATACCCTATGTTGATCAGTGAAGAAGCAGCTTTCAAATCGTGAAAGAATTTTTGAAATCGGTCCAGTAGTTTTTGCGTGAAAACATTACAAACACACATAGATACAAACAAACACAAATCTTTCCTCTTTATAATATTAGTATAGATTAAACCGCAGTCTTGTATGAAGCTGAAAGGATATAAACATCCAGCCGTTTTAAACATCCAAATAATCTTCAATTTTTTAATATACTTTACGTATAAGCTTATCTCTTACATTTAATCTAAACCTCTAGACTGGTCTAGTAGTTAATTTTTTACCTCATAACTGTGTAAGGCCTCCTCTGTCCTTTTTGGAGAGCAGGGTTAGACTGACGCGGCTCCAATGCGAATTGGTATGGTACATGTATCTCAAATATTGTATAAAGATGTGCAGGTTTGCTCGCGATGTTTTCCTTCACCGAAAAACACGTAAAAACAGGCGATAAATTGTATATATACAACTTATATGGATATGATTTATAATAGAAAAAATAATTTTATTAATTAACTAGCTTTTGCCCGCGAGTTCGTTCACTTGGACCGTTGAGTCTTGGAATAAACAGTAGCTGTCATTCACCAACCCTGCAAATATCTCCATCATAAAAATCGGATCGTTCAGAGTGCTTCAATTACAATTATTATGAAATTTATTAACAATTTTATAACATTAAATTATCATTTACTCTGTATGGTATGGTATATATCATTTGCTCTGGAAAAATTTGTAAAAAAAACCATTAAAAAAATCTTTTTTATACTATATCAGGTCTCTTAGATAAAACCTATTTCTTTTACTCACAAACTTGACTTTGACATCGTGAATAAAAAAACTTTCATAGATCGATAATAGATGGCATTTTTAATCACCCTATTCCTGTTGAACTTGTAGGAATCTATAGCTTATGTGATAAATTAATTAATTAATTAATTAAATGTCAATTGCCTGTCCGAGGTATGGACCCGCTATCCCATGCAAGGGTTGGTTAGGACAGTGCGTGATTACTTTAACCATTCGTCGATCAAAGATTCAAAGTTCTTTCATAGTTTAAATATTATCTATAAGGATGACAATTAAAACACAAGGATAGGGTTGTTTTATTTTACAATTCCAAATAAAACTGTATACTGTCTTTACATTTTTACAATTTATTATTATCTTCTTATCTCCTTCTGAATATCTGAAACAAACAAACAATATTTTTATATAATAATTTATTTATATGTACAACTTTGATTTAAATAAATACGTGTCCAGAATATTCGAAATTAAAATGTTAGGATAAGTATTTAAAATTTGCTTTAAATTTTAGCAAATATTTCAAAACTATTTTAATATTATCGTCAATAAACAAAATATAGTTTTAATACTAGAATGATTTAAAGTATAGAAGTTATATTAAATATATATCACTGATTTAAAACATAATTACATTTTGCAAATATTAAAAGAAAAAAAGGATTTTGAAAAACAGCTAACTTAAGGATTTTTAGATGTTATTAGAACTTCGATAAAGTATAATAAAAAAAAATTATGGATAATGAAATATAATTGCAGAGAAGTAGATGCATATTCCTTAAATTCATTTTAAATATTACGAATAATCAGTAGATTACTTCACTCAATTATTTTCAAATAAATATAATAAAAATAGATAGATAGAATACATTTTTGGAACTATAAATATTGATACTGTAACGAAATATATGTTAATACTTTACATCCATTTTAAACGAATATTCATAAGATTACGGTACTCAATTGTTTTTAAAATCAGTATAAAAAAAATTAGAATATTATGTTGGCACTATAAATATTGATATAGTGGCAAGATGTTTATTCAGTAAATTCAATTTAAATATTTAGAATATTCATTAGGTAACGTCACTCAATTACTCAACTCAATCTATTTTACTCAATTCAATATTCTCTCGTACTACAGATCATCGCTCACAAAGTGCAAAGATCTCGCAGCATCTTTAGAGAGAAAACGGCTTTCTCTCATCTCGGTTCGTCTAACCCGACGCGCTTAATGTTGCGTCACGGTTCATTAATTATAGAATTATTTGTTTTGGAGAAAATTTGTTGTTTTATAGCCCTTTTCAAATATCCATATTCATACCAATATTTTATTCAAATTTAAATTCAAATATTCTTTATTCAAGTAAACTTGTAAACAAGTGCTTTTGAATCGTCAACTTTACTGCTGGTTCGGAGAGTCATTCCTACCGAGAACAGTCAGCAAGAAACTCGGCGGTTGCTCTTTTCAAATCATTTAAAACTAGTAACATTTAGTCATTGCTGTCTTGTACAGAGTCAGAGGGTAGCTATAACCACGCATTCTTATCATATAAGTACACATAGCGTCTTCGCTGGCGAAGACGAGGTCCCAGTTTTCTGACGTCGGTTGGTTGTGGCTTCTCGCCACCCTTCCAACGTCGCAATGACTAATCAAAGTCATACCATCAGCCCTCCACTACTCAAACCCTAAGCCGTGGTTTGGCCTCACAGGAGGCCCTTAGGACAACGTTCCCAAACGCTATTAGAGCTTCTGCGCTCTACTTTCTGCATTTTGCAAACTCGACGATGCTTCTACACTCACCCGCCCGCCCGGTGACGCTGTAAAAACTGTTAGGGCCAACGTGCGCTTTTTTATATACTAGTAATATTGTTTTTTTTTCTTTTCCACTGTGTAATAATTGTTTGTAAAATTGTACAATAAAGTGTTAAAACATCAGCGTACAGTCAGTTCGAAAAAAAAGGAATATAAGTAAGTATAAGGAATATAAATAACGTATTGCAATAAAAATTCCGTGTGTGTAAATTCTCAGAATAAATTCCGTCTGTTAAACTGAGTTCCCACTTCGCCATAATTATTATTATGGTTTGCTTGATGTACATGTTGCGAAACGGTCGCCAGCCCACGCCCTTCCCGCGTGAATCATAGATCATGCTAAGATAATACTTGTAATATTATAGCTATTATTTTTTTATCAATGACAGATTCTGTATAATGGATTTATGGTATTTGGTTAAGTTGATTTGGCTAAGATAATCATAGAGTTGTTATAATAGAGTAGGGGAGCTAAGTGAGAGTGATATAAATAATGAGGGGGAAGATGTAACTCGTATCTTTCGTTCGTCTTTTCTAATCAGACATAAAAAAGAGAGACAGATGGATACACCTTCATTTGTCTACTCTTTATTGTAATATGTTACATTTTAGGCTGGCTTCCCGACTCTGGTATAATAACTCTACCCCTCGAAGCACGAGAGGTTTTTTACCGTGCGTTAATAATATTTATTCACACGACAGCGCTTTTAAAATGCGACGTATTTTTATCAAGCAGTGTTCCATTTCAGGCGTTATGCGTTGGGCGTTAAACCAAATACACCATACGAGACTTCTTATTACCTTTATGCGGAGTTTTTACGCAACGTATTTTTAAAATAAAAATACGTTGTGTAACAAAATACGTTTGACATGTTTATATGACATACATTATACGTTTGTATGACAAAATACGTTTTGTCGCGTAAAAGACGCGACAAGTTTTATACCGTGCGTTAAACATACGTCGAAATGAAACAAATGAGTATCCAGATATCTATTCACACGACAGCGCTTTTTAAACGCGGCGTATTTTTATCGAGCATTATACATTTTAGGCGTTACCCCTCGTACGCACGGACGTTAAAAATACATCGTGTTAAATTTCCACAATAGGCGTTACAAGAAGTTTCGTATATTATATATGCGTACGAGGGGTTAGGCGTAGGGCGTTAAGCCGAATACACGATACGAGACTTCTTATTGTGCCTACGCGGAGTTTTAACGTGACGTATTTTTTACGCCCGTGCGAACGAGGCGTAAGATTATCTTAGACAAATTATCTTAATCAGAAACCGTGAATACATATGAGTGTCACCTCCCCCTCATTATTTGTTGTGTCATTGTTACTTACAGGTTTGTCTGTGGCTTCCCTATTCTAGTATTAATAACTCTATGAATATAATACGCGTAATTTTATAGTGACTGTTTTTTTATCAGCAACAGGTTCTTTATAATGGCTACACGGCTTTTGGTTGTAGTGTTTTCTAGTTCGATCGCAGGTTTGGTGACATAGAGCGCTTTTGAATATAGTTCCGCTTGATGGAAAACGATGTTACGGTGTAAACAGATAACAGTAAAATAAAATTAGTCAGATATTGTTAGATCTGACTAATTTTATGTTACTGTTTATCTTATTCCCGAAGTAAAAATGGGAATTTGATCATATATTAGACCGGTATATAAGGTGCAATCGTACAAAATTTTATCAATATTGCTTCAACGGATGAGCCGTTAAAACGTAAGAGACAAATAGACAGATTTTCGGACCTTTTTAATGGATTTTAGTATGGATATTGCGTATTATGTATTTTTTTCTATTTGCTCTGTATAGACAAATGAGTGCCTCTTTATAAATTGACTATAAAAACTTATGTCCTTGACTTGTCCTTGATGACACGTGTTTCGGTTAAGGAAAACTTTGTGAGGACTAATTATTTAGAGATATCTCTAGAGAATTCCATGTAATCAATGACATAAACAGTGTTGTCTAATCTACGACACTCTCTTCCTTTCTTGAAAAAGCAGTGTGATAAGAAAAGTACATTATTTTACACATTAGTAACTAGTAAATGTATATATATGCCACTATCGCAATATAAAGTCATACTTTAAATAATTAATATAACGGTATATCGAATTCCTTTCCGTTAAATTAATTAATTATAGAATTATAATTAATAATTATTATTAATGGGAATGGTATAACATAATAAGCAGGTAGATTGTGCAATCAATGTTAACACATGGTTAATGAGAGGGAAATTGTCATTAGCGAGAAAGCTCGATATTCCGGTGATATTGCGAAACGGACTGGCATTTGGATTATGCAAATATTCAAACGACCGAACTAGTTGTGCATGACAAACATACAATTTGAATGACAGCTGTTGAATTTCAAATAAGTCTTCTGTAAACTAAAAGGGCGTGCGTATTTCCATATATTTATGAAAATTAGTAATAATCCTTCGTGGAACTAGAGTGGTAGAAAGACAGACTTTATTATTGATAATATTATTATAGATTTAAAATTCGCAATTTAAAAATATTAACGTCAACCTAGAATTACACAATCAAAAAGTTTGTTTACAAAAAAATTGGTATATTCATGACTAACGTGGGAATTTATAGATTATTAAATCCTCGGATATTACAAAAGCATCCGTTAAACTTATAATTATAGTGTTATTAATCCCCGATCTGAGTCAAGGACCACGTGTATGAACACATGCAACGTGTCTCGTAGCATTTTGTCTGCAAACAAACTTTAAGCTAGAAGCTCGACTGCGAAATAGCTCTACATTTTTTGTGCATTAATTAAAACGAGGATTATAGCAAAATAATATTATCATTACAAGAGTAATAATAAAGTACTTTTGCTATAATCTATACTTATTATAAAACAAAGTCCCCAAAAGCTGCCTGTCTGGTATTATGTAAATTGTGTTGAAGAGATCGCGCAGTTGTAAAAAACTTGCTTGCTGGGAGATTTAGTCGCGTGCGCTGTATAAACCAGCAGTAATACGCCAAAGTAATGTACTACAGAATTGTAGATCTATAAAAATACTACAAAAAAGTCTCGAATAGCATGTCTGTATCTCTCACGGTTAACTCACAATAACTACTTATATTTTCAAAATTTCGTAAACAACTGAATTCCACGCGGGCTAAGCCGTTGTTGGCACAGCTAGTCCGCGATAAAGTAAATAGAAAATATTTATAATATATAAATGCTAATGTATAGTGGACTATCCGTTTTTTAATATCAGATACATGCGGGATTCGTAAAAACACATGCACAAACCTCCACCACCGCCACCACAATACACGAGCACTATACACGTTCACTATCACAAGCTCACCAATAGTTTCGCCCCGCAACCGAAGCATCATCTTCTGATGATGTAGATGTTTGTCGATAGAGTAGATAGAATGATAATGATAGAATTCTATCTACGCTATCGACAAATGACTAACGCACTTTTGCAAGGCGCAAAGCAGGCGCCGCAAGCTTATGTCGGTTCCTATTTTGTTTATATGGGGCTAAAAGAATCTTGTCAATTGGAAACAAAACAAATACAAATTGTATACTTATGATAATAGGTATATTGCAATAAGAATAATAGAAGTTTAAGTTAGTACATGAGTATGCAATCAAATGCTAATTTCCAATTCGAGCCAAGGCTGAACATGTGTGTGTCGACACGTATTACGTGTCGCGCATATTTGGGCATAAATTTGTATGCAAACGTTGAACCACTTGTCGAGATTACCTATTGGTAAATGCCATTAATAAGGGCGTATGAGTTAATGTTGGCTCGGCACGTGATTGTTAAAAGTTAACTGCAGGTCTGCCATGAACTCTTATCGCGACTCAATTGAAGACGTAAACGACGACCGCGAACTGCTTTCTTTTAGTACCATGAAGTGTGAATTCCATTGGGGTCATAATGTTTGAAAAGGATAACGTTATATGAACTATAGATAACTCTGTCTCTTTTACTCCATGTGCATAGGACGAATTCCGAACGCTCATTCGGCAACGATTTAAAGTGTGCGTCTTTAAGACGTCATGGTATAAAAAAGCAAAACAATTTCGTTTACGTCTTCAATTGAGTCGCAATAAGAGTTCATGGTAGGCCTGCTGTTATTATTCAATCATATTTCAACTATGAAGTAACTGGCCCGTTAGCACAATTGGTAGTTACCGTCCCTTCAGTTCCACGGGTATAGGTTCGATTTCTGCCGAGGATCGACATTTTCTAAAAACAATTTGTTGGTTCTTTGAATTTGCATGTTACAAAATTGAATATTATTTGGATTATAAAATGTCTGGTTTTGAAAATCCTTTCGCTGCATACAAGACAGCGGTTTAATAATGTATACCACTACTCTTCCTGCCCTTATCCCACTCTAAGTGGGGTCGGCACACCATACTATAAACATGTTGTCACATGATTTGGCTACGTATTTTACGACCGGCCGCCTGCCTGACGTCAACTTACCTTAGTCGCCTTTTACGACACCTCAGTAAGAAATGAGGGTGGTCTATTCTACTCAGCCGGATACCACACAGCGGGACCACTTACCTTAGTCGCCTTTTATGACACCTCGGTAAGCAATGAGGGTGATCTATTCTAATCAGCTGGATACCATACAGTAATATGTACAATAAAAAATATTTAAAAGATTGACCGCCGAGTTTCTTGCTCTTGCGAAGGTTTTTCTCGGTAACATTTCGAACCAGTTCTAGCTTCATTGATAGAGATAAACGGAGAGAGGACGCCTATTTCCAGCAGTTTGTAGCACGTCGTTACCTAACTTACTTTTCCTTAACTAATCGTATATTGACTTGAAATCGGTCATTAATCAAATAAAAATAAAGTCCAAAATTATTTATGCATTTGTCATATTTTATTTTTAAAGATCAATTTGTTTCCGTTTTTTAATTGTGTTTTAGTTTTATAACTTACATGGATTCATGACCGTTGACGAATATATGTTCTTTAAAAACTGTGTTTTATGTCTTTTCGAAAGTGAACGCTTATTTTGAATTAGAAAGTTATTACGCTTTAGAAAGATGTGAATAATATTCAAATTAAATAATCTCGATAGGAATCTTACAATGGACTTAATTAAACACCGAATCTTGCATTAATTATCTTCTGTTCAAAAAAGATGCATTTGAAATTTTCACGAATTCATATACAATTTAAGTTCAATCACTACAGAACCGCAATATATAAAATCTATACTTATTAATTCAATTCCGGAAGGTTTGGGTTAATAATAATAATAATAATAATAAATATATGGGACATTTACACACACGGTCGTCCGTCCCCAAAGTAAGTAACTTAATACTTGTGTTATGGGTGACGGACAACTGGTAGATATACTACATATATAAGTTTAAATACATACTTAGTTACAAATACACACCCAGGCTCGAAGAACCAACAATTTGTTTATAGAAAATGTTGGCCCTCGGCGGGAATCGAACCCGCGACCCGCGGAGCTGAAGGCAGGGTCACTACCCACAGCGCCAACGGGCCAGTCAATACTTTAGTTTGGATATACACATAATCAAATGTAATTGAAGGTAGACAAAAGGTTACTAAGACGTTACGGTTTTACGTAAATTAAGTTGAACATGTCGCGCAGTTGTAAAAATTCTTCTGCTGGGAGCTTTAGTCGCGTGCGTTCGTTAACCAGCAGAGATACAATAATTTATGTACGAGAGAATTAAAGTTCTATAAAAACACTACAAAAACATTCGCGACAGAATGCCCCATCTCTTATGGTCAACTCATAATAGTTTCTTTTATGTTTATTAAAACTTCAATCACATACACTGATTTTCACGCGGGCAAAGCCATAAGCATAGCTAGATAAAATAATGATAAGATTACCCTAAGAATAATAAACTTGAAATAAATATAAATACTTTCAAAAGCACTCGTAGGTATATAGAGGTAATTATCTCAAGAAATACATTCCATGTCATATCTACGAAATATGCCGTGTGGTATCCGGCTGATAGAATAGACCACCCTCATTTGTTACCAAAGTGTCCTTAGAGGCGACTAAGGTAAGTCGACCCACCGCGTGGTATCCGCCTGAGTAGAATAGACCACCCTCATTTCTTACCGAGGTGTCGTAAGAGGCGGCTAAGGAAAGTCGACCCGCCGTGTGGTATCCGGCTGAGTAGAATATACCACATTCTTAACGAAGAGTCGCAAAATACAACTAAGGTGAGTAGACGTCAGGCAGGCGGCTGGTCGTAAAATACATAGCCAAATCATGTGACAACATGTTTGTAAAGTGTTATGTCTACCCCACTTAAAATGAGATAAGGGCAGGAGTATGATGATGTCATCTAAGAAAGTTTATTATTTTTGGAAATTCTTTATTCTTCCAAATTGACTTTCAATTAACTCTGGTTATTTTTTGACCTCCACGAAATTACTAGTAATAAACTGGTGTATATTACAATGGTAAAAGTAAATTAGATTTTGTGGGGACATAACGCAACTGTAATACCAAATACGTCTTCAACATGCCGGTCTCCGTTTGACCTTTAACAGCGTTCTATCAAGGAATTCAAACTACGCATCTGACTTGTTTTAAAATAGATTGTTTACGTTTTTTTTTGTTTCGAATTCTACAGTTTCCTACTAAACGAGACTTTTATAATATTTAATTTATAGAATTAGGCGTTACTTTGTGGAGATCCATAATACAAAAGTAATAATAAAATTATTTTGCTATAATCCGCGATACAGTAAATAGAAAAAATATATAGTGTTAAATGTATAGTGGACTATCCGTATTTTCATACCCGATACGTGCAGGATTCGTAAAAACACATGCACAAACCTCCACCACTTCCACCACAATACACAAGCACTACACACGTTCAATATCACAAACTCAACAATCGTTTCGCCCCGCAACCGAAGCATCATCAGGAGATAGACTCTTTCTTTTTTAGCTTTGCGATTTTGTCGTGGAGTTTGTGGTGCGTGTGTTTCTACTAATCCTGCACGTATCGGGTATAAAAATACGGATAGTCCACTATACATTTAACACTATATATATATTCTATTTACTGTATCGCGGATTATAGCAAAATAATTTAATTATTACTTTTGTTTTATAATATCTTTTAAATCGCAAGTCCAATTAATAAAGCTAACGTTTAAGTTTGTTAAACAATGATCCTAATATAATTAATAGAATTAGGCGTTACTTTGCGGAGATCCATAATACAAAAGTAATAATAAAATTATTTTGCTATAATCCGCGATACATGTATCGTTGTATCGCGGATTATAGCAAAATAATTTTAATATTACTTTTGGATCCTAATATATTAAAATGAATTTATAATCTATGGCGCATTCGTTTCTAATCTATTTTAAACGATTACAATAATTCATAGATTACTTGGTCTGCGTATATCTCCAAAAAAATATACAATCTGGTATTGCACAAGAGTATTGAACTCAGAGCTGTGAGACGATATCTGCAAAACTCTTTGTACTGAGAGTCTGAGAAACTGAGCAGAAATTTCTTTGCAGCTGAGAGCGATGCTTTGGTAGCAGCCTGTTATAATCCCACTGCTGGGAATAGGCCTCCTCTCTCCGTTTCTGGAGAGAAGGGTTGGAGCTAAGACCTACCACGCTGCTCCAATACGGATTGGTAGGTTACACATATCAACAGAATTCTCTAGAGATATGCAGGTTTCTGAACGATGTTTTCCTTCACCGAAAAGCGTGTGATAAATTGCAATTATCAATTAGACACATGAGTTTTAATAGAATAACTCATTGGTGCCTGCCCGGGTTTGAACTCTTGTTCCCCTTGAAAGAGTCGCACGGTCTCACCGCTGGGCTATCACAGCTCAGAGTGATGTTTTAGTTCGTATATAATAATAAAACTATCAAATCAAATCAAAATAATCAAATATTCAAATAAGCTCTTTCAAACACTTTTGGAATTTTAAGGATCAATAGGATTAATAAAGCTACAACTAGTTCTGATAGAAGCTAATTGTGACCTCTCGTATTTCTATGATATACATAAAATTTGGTCTGATACATATGGATACTCGTGGGTATAGAGTTAATATTTATATATAATATATAAAAATTTATAGTCTTATATTCAAATTCAAATTCAAATTCAAAATATTCTTTATTCAAGTAAACTTGTAAACAAGTGCTTTTGAATCGTCAACATCTACTGCTGGTTCGGAAAGCTGTTCCAACCGAGAAGAAGCAGCAAGAAATTCGGCGGTTGCTCTTTTATATATTCTCTTATATATTCCTGAATATAAGTGAATCAAGATAAATATGGTCGCGTGATTACGAGATGTTTTACGTGCTGCGTGCATGTTGTATATCAAAAATCTTAGAAACTTCACGTGACATAACTATCTTACATAATGGTCCAATCTGCACCCTAACTCTGTATTAGCGGACCGCTAATTTTATATGATATTTGCCCAAATTCTGACGACTTTGTTGACACCATGCATGATTTTCTTTTCTGTTATCCATATATATAAATGAATCTGTGTCTTCCTTGGTCAACGCTTGACGGGTGAACGGTTGGAGCTTTTCGCTAATTCTTTCTGTGTTGTTTTGTATTGTGATGAGTTACTTAGTCTTATTAAAATAATTTTTCTTGTAATTAATGGAATATTTAAAAATTTTAAAAACTCGATTTATACATATAAATATGTAACTATATACCTGCCTTCAGCTACGCGGGTCGCGTGTTCCATTCCCGCTGAGGGCCAACATTCGCTATAAACAATTTGTTGGTTCTTCGAGCCTGGGTGTATATTTGTATTTAAGTATGTATTTAAAGTTATATATGTAGTATATCTACCAGCTGACCGTCACCCATAACACAAGTGTTAAGTTACTTACTTTGGAGACGGAAGACCGTGTGTGTGTCTAAAAAAAATGCTTATTAACTAAAACTAAAAAAGCTAGTCTACAATAAACAATATAACTTGAATATGAAGTGATATTTAGGTTTTTTTAAATTATATCATTGCTATCATTTTTCAAAAAATGATGAAAGTATGATGCCCTGCATCTTAAATTCTAAATGCAGACTCGGCTGGTAAATTTTGCAACTTGAGTATTGATAATTAATTTTCTTGGAAACTATTTGAAAGTTTCCTTTTCTTTGGGGTTCTGTGAGGTATTCACTAAAGGGTTTTGAAAGAAATATTGTTTTGTGGAATTCCGCAATACAAAAAACTAAACAATCTATATTATAAAACAAAGTCCAAAAAAAATGTTGTCTGTTTGTGACAGATTTTCTCAAAATCTATTAAACGGATTTTTGTATGGTTCTTACTTAAAGATAGTGCAACTTTTAAGGTTTAGGTTGATAGTACATCGCGGTCAAATTCCCGGGAGGTCGGCATTTATGCGGAAAAACCTTTGTCATACACTTATTTCCACGCAGCCGAACCTTCGGGCAGGGCTGTTTTAATATAACGGCTAGTTTTAATATAATCCGCTATTAGAGTTTGTTACAGATTAGAAATTTTCATTAATTTTCTTATAAATCCCGAATTATAGCAAGTATTCAATATTTTTGGTAATGCCCTTAGACTTATAAGATTAATAATAGACACGGTCTTAATACTGGAATAATTAGATCGTTTATTGGATCGGAAAACTTAATGTTACTTTTGTTACACACAAAAACTATACCCTGGGTACACCTGTGATCATTTCCCCTTCCAAGTCAACATACAACTTTCTTACAAGTTCACATCGAAGAGTCTAGTTCACCTTGAGGCTACATTCTTAAAAATTCATATTATTATCTGTGATCTGCAACCTACGCGCAGTTTGTGTCAATACTTAGTATTACTAACGAGATGTAGATAAACCTTTGTTATTTATTGAACCGGTCACTATGTCCGTGTAATAAGTTATTATTCACGGTAAAATAGGTACATTGTAGTCGATATATCGTGATGTATACGTGGGTATTTAGACTCATATATCAATCGTTACTACAAAAGAGGCTTTGAAGCCTGGTAGCGGCTTTTTTCGACACTGTCGGAGCGCTCTTAAGAATACCAGAGCTTTTTCAAGCTTGCAGAGTCTCCCTCGAGTTTGCCTGTGGCTTTTTCAAGAGTGCTGGAACTCTTACAAGTCTGGCAGTGGCTTTTTCAAGACTGCCGTAGCACTTTCATGTCTGCCAGTGGCTTTTTCAAGATTGCCGGGATTCTTTTAAGTCTGCTAGTGGCTTTTTCAAGACTGCCAGGACCCTTATAAGTCTTCCAGGACTCTTACAAGTCTGCCAGGACTCTTACAAGTCTGTCAGGACCCTTTCAAGTCTGCCAGTGGCTTTTTCAAGACTGCCCGGAACTTTTCAAGCTTCGGGGGGCTCTCGCAATCCTGCCGGACCAATACCATCATTATAAAAGCCTAAAATCCGTCTGTCTTTTTATACATCTGTCTCTCTAGCAGTCTGTAGGTTAAGCTTTGAAAACTAAGCCGTGCAAGAATATTAATGAAATTGGGCAATGGAAAATTTTGTACCGAGCTAAAATATACAATATAAAATACAATTCTCTGTGGAAACAGGAAAGAAGTAGTTAACGTTACATGACTTTTAATTTAGTAATTTTTAACTCTTAAGTTAACATAAATATGGGCGTGGGCACAACTTTTAATAATATATCATTTTCTTATCATTATAACTTAAAATCTATTTTGTATATACTGGTTATCATTGAAAACAATTCACACTCTACAACAAATACGCCATTGAATTAAATATTGCATTAATAACCATCAAATCTGTCGACAATAATGACTTCCTAAGTGCTAATAGCCAATTAATATATGCTCAATGTCATATTGGAGGCGCGATGACTCACAAGAGCCTGTCTTTATATGAAAATTAATTTAATTTAAATCAGCTCTCATAAACAGTAAAATCAATGAAATAAATATATACTAGCTGTGCGAAGTATATGTTAAAAGAAAGATTACTTATTTGCATGTAGTTCTAGAAGCTAGACCGCTTTCCCGACTTCCTATTACACTGAACACGTAGAGCTTGCAAAAATCATTGAAATAAATGAATGTACCCTAACATTGTTTCATTAAAATTAATTCTCATCCTCCTGCCCTTATTCCACTCTAAGTTGGGTAGGCACGCCATGTTACAAACATGTTGTCACGTGATTTGGCTATGTATTTTACGACTGGCCGTCTGCCTGACTTAATTTAGTCATATTTTACGACCCCTCCGTAAGAGAGAGGGTAGTCTATTCTACTGAGCCGGCTACCACTATAAAATAAATAAACTATAAAATAAACGCGAAAGTCTGTCTATGTAGTATTTTCATTTTTTGACAACAGAACTACTTCTAACATGGAAAAACAATGCATTAGAGTTAATGAAAAAAAAAAATAATCTAATAAAACTATGTGCGTTTACGCATATCTAAAACTACTGAATCAATTTTAATGAAATTTTCTAGGTAATTATATGTGAGTATAATTATAAGTGTTTGATGTTAAAAGCTTCCGATAGATAAAAGTATAAGTCAATAGTATAAGTAATAGGGTTTTTTATTAACGATATGTCAAAGTCAAGTCTGTACATTAAAGAAGTAGGTTCTATATCACGATACGCGATATATGTAGAAGTTTCTTATGAAAAAAAAATTGAAATTTTAGCGGAAATTTAAGAAAACTCTTGGACTTAAATAGTTAAGCCAGGACAACGTCTATCGGGTCAGCTAGTATGAATTTAAAAGTACGCGAAAAATTCGACGTAAAACTATTTTTATATAAGAATCTTTATGTACTAATAGCTTTAAAAAGTTTAAAATAGTTGTAGTTATTTTAATTACTTAATTATTATGAAGTGGGTTTATTATTTAGGAGCTGTGATAGCCCAGTGGTAAGACCGTGCGACTCTTTCTAGGGGAACACGATTTCAAACCCGGGCAGGCACCAATGAGTTTTTCTATTAAAACTCATGTGTCTAATTGATAATTGCATTTTATCATACGCTTTCCGGTGAAGGAAAACATCGTTCAGAAACCTGCATATTTCTAGAAAATTCTGGAGATATGTGTAACCTACCAATCCGCATTGGAGCAGCGTGGTAGGTCTTAGCTCCAAACCTTCTCTCCAGAAACGGAGAGATGAGGCCTATTCCCAGCAGTGGGATTGTAACAGGCCGCTACTTTTTTTTACTTTAAGTGGTTTTAAATTATATTTAGCTTTATAGCTAAAACCAAGCAATAACTCACATTTATATAACTAGCTGTGCTAAATGAGTTTATTTTAATTGAAATTTTGAACGTAAAAGTAGTTATTGTGATTTACTATAAGAGATAGAAACTGTCGCGGACTTTTTGTAGCATTTTTATATATCTATAGTTCTTAAGTATATTACCTTAGTGTTTATTTTGGTTTACGCGACGCACGCAATTAATGCTTCCATCAGGCAACCTTCATCATAATAATTTGCATAAAACCGTAATTTACCATTAACCTAAACTATCCAGAAGAATTGCACTACATTTCAGTAAAACGGATTCGGAAAATTCGGATTTATAAACGCATTTTAACTATAGATCAGTTAAAGAAGGTTTATGAATCATCATTATTCTCCTGCCCTTATCCCACTCTAAGTGAGGTCGGCGCAACATATTACAAACATGCTGTCACATGATTTGGTCCTTAGTCGCCTTTTACGACACCTCGGTAAGAACAGAGGGTGGTCTATTCTATTCTGCCGGATACCACACGGCGTTAATTTTTTTTTATGAATAAACAATTTTGTGGAACGTTTTATAAGCTTATAGAGCGTTTTAACTAAAGAGTGTCTAAAACCTTCTATAAGCTATTTTTATGAATAAGACCGTTAGATTAGATGCGGAAATTTTTTATTTAGATATAAATTGACACGTATAAACGATTTTTTTATAAGATAAAGTAGGTGTCATTCGTTTGCATACTACGATGTGTAGTTTAACTATTTGCGTTTATAAATATTTTAGTGTTGACGTCATAAAATTGTTTAACAACTATGGTTGCGGGCGACTTCACTCGAGCGTCAACTTTAGTGTTAAAATACTCTCAACTATGCACTGTACTGTTTTTTTTTCGAGAAAAAAGGCAATTTTTTTATCCTACATAACGGTTTCACAGTACCAATTTTTTCTTCAAAGTAATGACAAAAAATGTCTAAGAGAGTAATAAAGACTCGTTTTTTCTTTCGTAATGTTTACGATCCACGCTTAAAGTAATAAATAATAATAAATATATGAGACAATTACTTAAAGGGTCGTGTGTCCGTAAAGTAACTAAATAATTTTGTTATGGGTGATAGATAACTGGTTAATATACTACTCATATAAATTTATTACATACATACATCCTTACTTGAAGAACCAACAAATTTTGTATGGAAAATATTGGCCCTCGGCGGGAATCGAACCCACGACTTGCGGAGCTTACGCCAACGAGCCACTCAGATTCAAATTTAAATTCATAATAATCTTTATTCCCCTACACAAATATTAGAAAGACCTATCTACCTACATAACAATATGATATGAATATTAAAAAGTGAAATTACATATTATGTATACGAAAAGTGAAAGCTCAACGTGACTGACTTATTTTAATAATATATAATATCAGGTGTAGTGTATTTATTTGTACTTTATATAAATACATTTTGCATTATACAATATATGAAGTTTTCCATTACTTTATGACGTTAAATTTATACCCCAACATCGCAGTATTACACATGTTACATAAAATTTACATAACGCGTTGTGTTTTGATCGTAAAAAACGTTTCAGATATTATAAAAACCTTTATGTATAACATAAGTTCGTATTATGATTAAAGTTTAAAGTAAAAGTGCGTATTAATTTCCGTTTTTGCTTAACACAGGAATACTTATTCTTATATCTGTACACATTTTTACATTTCAAAACAAAGTCTAAAGCTATCTGTGTCTTTGATCGATTTTAACCATATCTTCTAGGTACTTTACCTATAAGAGGCATAAAAGTTTACTCTGGTCGACTCACTCAAGCAAACATTAAATATTCCATTGAATATTCTAGAAATGTTCCCGCACATCTATGCACATTTGTGCTCGTACACTGGAAACAGTGGACTCGCGTCGAGGCGTACGCACTCGTTGTTCACGAACAGGGTTTTGCTTCCGCTACCGGAACGAAAATATTCATTTGTACGAGCACATCTTGAATAAGGAGTGGACGAATGAAAAACTATTAATAGTTTTATAGAAAACGTCTAAAAATATATAGTAAATTTGTATATAAAAATAAATAAAATAATAATAATAAACATTATAAAATATTTCTATATTTTTTTTAACAGATTTTTGTATGTTTTTCTAAAAGATAGCGCATTTATTGAGGAAGATGTAGGTTAATAGTACATTCACCGGAATTCGAATTTTGAGGTGGTGCAACGTACAACCTACTTTATAGCCTAGAATTTCCGCAGATTCGGGAATTACGCGGTTTCGGAATTTACGCAGGGAAAACTTTGTCACATACTGATTTCCACGCGATTTAAACCGTTATTGTGCACAGATTGTGTTTATTATGAAACAAAAACCGTTAAAGTCTCTGTTTGCGTGTGGTTCATGACTAAGGTTGAAATGTCAAATTTGTTAAGATTTTGCGTATATTAGTTACTGGATAATATAAAAGTAATTGTCAAAAAATTCAGAAAAGATTAAACCACTAGAGATTTTTAACCAAAACTGGCGTCCGTGTCTATATTTCAGTATCAGTATCATAATCCTATTTATGTCTGAGTTAAAAAAATTGCGTTTTGGACTTATTTATTCACGCCTGGTTGAGATACAATCTTTTAAGAATAACTTACTATATCCATAATTTAAAAACGTATTTTTTTTTATTTGTTAGTTCATTTATTATGTTTTATTATATTGTTCTGTACAAACATCCTCTTTCTTACCGAGGGGTCGTAAAATACGACTAAGGTAAGTTGAAGTCAGGCAGGCGGTCGGTCGTAAAATAGGTAGCCAAATCATGTGACAATATGTTTGTAGCATGTTGTGCCGACCCCACTTAGAGTGCTATTGCTAGGCAAAGCAACTTCCTACTTTGTCTATTATTATCACGATTTAACGATAGGTGACTATCGTTTTATAATTCTTTATATTCTTATGTACAAAAATTACATTGTTTAAAATATACTGTGAAGCAAATATAAATATACCTATTTCCTTAAACTTCTCTCGCAGGGAATCACGAGGACTTAAATAGATGTCACGTATGGCTCTTTTTTGTTATACGAAAATTTTATCACTATCCTCGCATTTACCGCACAGCAATATTCCATAAGACATAATGCTATGAAAGTAAGCTGAATAAACAAGTTTTCCTGTTTTCATCCCTCTCCAATAGGAACATATCAACTTAATCTCGCACTTGTCATCTTTTCTATCAACTGGAGTTCACTATTAAGTGATACACGTTCAGGACCGAAATTAACCAAGTTCTGCATATGGATCATGCATGCCCATGGTAATAAATTATTTTAATTTGTCATCGTTTATTTTACTTTAAATTAAATTTATCACTTTATTTTTGTTTGTAAATGAACTCTTTCATTTTAATTATGTTTATTGTTACTTAAAATAAATAGATCGTTATTGTTATTATTTTCAAGGACCCTGAATCATCCATACCAGAGGTCTCCTTATGTTAATACATACAAATATATATCGTATTCTATTAAATCTTGCCATCCATTCACCTTAACTTTCTCATCTCATTTGCGTGCACCTTTCTTTCTTTTTCTTCTATATAGCATATAATATATATAGCAATAATATAACAGTAGATTTGACGATTCAAAAGCACTTGTTTAGTTAAATAAAGAATAATTGGATTTGATTGTAATTCTAATATCTAGTTAAAGTAATAAACAAACAAGTCGATACTCGACCATATCGTTATTATTACAGATAATGGTGTAACTAATTTGCTCAACGCCATGAAAGGTGTTTCTTATGTAATCGTTAAATAAACCGTTTCTGTTTAAGTTTTGTGAAATCATATAATTGATTTGTTTTTGAGTAGATAAATAGTCAATGTTCAGTATTTAGAAACGTACATTTAATTATATATTGGAATGTAATGTTGACATATTTTTTAAACTTGCGACACCCGCGACTACGTTTGCGCCAATTTAAGCGTTTATGGACCCTCAATATCTTAATATATATTTCACCTGTTCCCAAAAGAAATAACGGTTTTTGAATACTATATTTTACTATGGTTTATACTTGAATTGTGACATTGTTGTTTTGACAAACTTACGCATTCATAATAGTGGGCTGGTGGTACGACTACGTAGTCATGGGACTAAGTATGCGTCGAGCTCAGTATTAATTTACCCACAATGAAGAGCTTTTTCATTCCCGAAAAAAAAGGGAATTATATATATTATTCCAGTATTTAAACTTACTTTTACTAAATTTCATCAATATTTGTCCTGATATATTCTAAAACAGATACTGTTTAACATACTGATCTAGTTTATTGAATATTTATACGATTATTTAAATATATTTATTGTGTTTCTGATATTTATGCCATGCGCCCCGCATTAGTGCATTAATTAACACAGTTTCATCGATTAACAACTCACATTTCATGACTAATCAAAACAATTTATGATAAGGAATGTATGATTCAAGAATGAGCAAAATGAACTCAATAGTACAAATAAGGTAGTATGCCGTGTGGTATCCGGCTGAGTAGAATAGACCACCCTCATTTCTTACCGAGGTGTCGTATAAGGCGGCTTAGGTAAGTCGATACACCGTGTGGTATCCCGTTAAGTAAAATAGACCAATCTCTTTATTAAATAATAAATAAATATATGGGACACTTACACACACGGTCGTCCATCGCCAAAGTAAGTAACTAAATACTTGTGTTATGGGTGACGGACAACTGGTAAATGTACTACATATATAGTTTTAAATACATACTTTAATACAAATACACACCCAGGCTCGAAGAAAAACAAATAATTTATAGAAAATGTTGGCCCTTGGCGGGAATCGAACCCGCGACCCGCGGAGCAGAAGGTAGAATCACTACCCACTGCGCCAACGGGCCAGTCAAAACCGAGTTATTACCGAAGGGTCCTAAAATACAAAGGTAAGTTGTTGTCAGGCAGGTGTCCGGTCGTATAATACATAGCCAAATCATGTTTGTGTGTTTGTAACATCATGTGCCGACCCCACTTAGAGTGGCATAAGGGCAGGAGGATGATGATATACGTAATTATTTTTGTTGCATATAATCCATTTAAAAAATATGACATTAAATGCATATTGAAACAAGCTAGGGTCTCCACATATAAAAGTGATTACTAAAAAGGGTTCCATTTATTAAAAATATTAAGAAACACTGCGTTCTAGAGTTTAGAGCAATTTTGATGAGATTTGATACAATTGAAGCTTGCAGTCTAACATATAGGTTAAAAATTACCTTTTTTCGTTCGGGAATAAGCAAAAATAATATACTGCATGACTGGGGATATTTTAACACTGAAGTAGACGCGAACGAAGTCGCAGCTACAACTAGGTTACATGTCGTTTAATTTTAAGAGTCCAATAACTTTAACTTCACACGCGATTTTCTACTAAAGCCCAAAGAAGTCATTTTAATTATCAATATACATACTATAAAAGAAATTCAACAAAAGCTGTCAAAAAATACAGACCGTATGTGATCGATTTTCTCAAAATCTACTGAACTACTATTTTTTTTATTAAAATATTATAAATATATAAAAATAATTCTTCTAAGAAATAACTCTAAAGGAAGATTTAATTTATAGTACATTCTCTGGAACGGCCTAACCGATTTTTATGGACTTTCACTGGAAGACAGTGGTGGTTTTGGAGCAACATATAGGCTACTTTTTAACCTACTATTCCCGCGGTTTTGGTATTTACGTGGTAATAATTTTATGACGCACTGTAATAAATAATAAATATACGGGACACTTACACACATGATCCTCCGTCCCCTAAGTAAGTAACTTTATACTTATGTTATGGGTGACGAACAATTGGTAGATAAACTACATATATAAGTTTAAATACATAAAAGTAAAGTAAAGTAGCAGCCTGTTACAATCCCACTGCTGGGCATAGGCCTCCTCTCTCCGTTTCTGGAGAGAAGGGTTGGAGCTAAGACCTACCACGCTGCTCCAATGCGGATTGGTAGGTTTCACATATCTCCAGAATTCTCTAGAGATATGCAGGTTTCCTCACGATGTTTTCCTTCACCGAAAAGCGTGTGATAAATTGCAATTATCAATTAGACACGTGAGTTTTAATAGAAAAACTCATTGGTGCCTGCCCGGGTTTGAACCCGTGTTCCCCTCGAAAGAGTCGCACGGTCTCACCGCTGGGCTATCACAGCTTAAATACATACTTAAATACAAATACACACCCAGGCTCGAAGAACCAACAAATTATTTATAAAATTTTGGATATAAGAAAATTTTGGCCCGCGGGTAGAATCGAACCCGCGACCCGCGGAGTTGAAGGAAGGGTCATTACCCACTGCACCAACGGGCCAGTCAACACTAACTAACTTCCACACGGGCAAAGCTAGTACACAATAAAACAAATTATAGCGACTTTACATGACTCATTGGTCAATCTCGCGTGAAAATCTAAAATGCAAATTATGTCTGGTAAATAATATCTGTGACCTCATAAAACTATTTCCCTAGATATAATGTCGACCGCGAGCTTTACCGCAAGCTCGCGTACTTTTGGTATTTGTTGCGATAATAATCTCTTACTTTCAATTGAATAGAAACGTTCAAAATTATATGTAAACCAAGTATGTGTAGAGCAATATTGAACGAAAAACGGAACTAAAATCGTTAAAATAAAACCTTAATAATATAATTTACATTAAATTCTATTCAAAGTAAATATAATTATGTTTTTGCATAATAATATATATTCATATAAGATTTAATTAGTTCTTATATTTATAGTCCTTTGTTATTTATTTTCCATCCATTTGTCAATTGAGACTCAATTTGTAGTTTAAGATGTATAATACTGTCTATCTAAGAGCACAAAAGTGATAAGTTAATTTTCCTATATTTGCCGCGAAAGACATGAAAAAGTTAAAAATCTATTAAAACAATTATCAGTCTACTAAATTTAATTTTTTCTTATCAAAATTAACTAATACGCCATCGTGTTAGTTTTACATTTTGGAAACGTAACACACACACACACACACATGTATTTTATTTAAAAATATTAATTTTCACTCGTAACATTTGGCCTCTATAACTTTTATAGTATTTATTTATGAATATTTAATAGTATTTCCGTTATTTTATGTTTGCATAATATTAATTTCTACAGTCTTATTATATTGTAATTAATTTAAGGTATTATTATGTTTATTCTACTATAACAAATACGCCTTGTGGAAGTATCAAGGTTTAACCGCATTTTTAAAAGATTAAACCACATTCATTGTTAATTTTTTAACAAAAAAACCGTATTATGCACAAAATTTAAAATACATTAATGTATAATATAAATGACTTTATGTAAATAAAGAAAAAGGCAATCAGATTAGTCAAAAATACTAACCTAGCGATTTGTCAACAGGCTGCGAAGGAGCGGCGTCCCTTCCTGCGTCGTACCAAAGCCACCGCACCACCCGACACGGACAGCGAGACAACCACCACTAGCACCGTCGAAACAAGCACAAACAAGTTCACCAGACGCGGTAACAACAAGTTCAAGATCCAGAAAACGGAAAAAGAGGAGAAACCGCGGGAAAACTCAACAGAAAAGCCATCGTTGAATGGTGTCGCGTCTCGGAGTGATAGACCGCGCAACTTCGTACGCCGGCGGCTTGGTGGGGCGAACTGTGAGTCCGGTTTTTGCATTCACTAATATTTGCACACAATTCTTGCACCGCACACGCTAAAACCGCTTTTCGTAACGTACATTCTCATATAATTGCCGTCATTATCCATTGCAACGTTCGCGGAACAAAAGGAAATACGTAGCGCTTATTGTACAGACCATAAGTTTTTGCATTCACTGATATTTGTTCACAACACCATAAATCTACAAACGAAATTAACCTTTACTTAACTTATTGAATACTATACAATAAAGTTTATTATTCCGTGCTTGAATTTAAAGATTTAAATTGATGTGTGACTCTGTATAGCATAGGTCTTCAGTTCTCACAGTTGTTTACTATTGAAAGCTATTTAATTGACTTCACAGTTTTCCATCTATTTAATTTTTGTGTGCGCGTATGTTGATTGTATTTCACCTTGATAAGTAGACGTATTTGGGTGCCAATTATGTACAGCTACTTATTATGGTTTCGAAATGTAAGCGGCATGGGGGCGTGGTTCAAGTTTGAATCGCCATAATATTGCGCGCAATTTATAACCATTCAAAAGGTGTATTACGAATCTTTTCGCATCATATTTGGGATAATATTTGAACGACAAAAGTAATATTTTGGAATATTCCACATTAGAATCAAATCACATTAAAGTAAAATGATATTATGGGTTTTTTGTATATAACGAGTATTTCGAAATCTGTAAATGTCTCATTCTACAATTTTTTTATAAAATCTATCTTTAAGTATTGTATTAATGTATTTTTTTATCTTTAAATTTAATTACAAACAAAGGTTTTTAAGAATAGAACAGTTGAAAACAGTTCGAAAAATTGATAAACCTTTGGGATTTGTTTTTACTTGGACTAGATAACTATCAGGTTGGATACTACTATGTTGATAGTTTATTTAAAGAAGCAAATAATCGATGCAAAGGACGACGTGTTATTAACTTTATAGGTCACATGTATGTACTTGTCACACATACACTAGGGATGTGAAAAATAATATTTTTGTTATAGTAATTATTAGCGATTACTTTATTATCATAATCGATCATCGATCAATGTACCCAGACTACAAATTATAATCGAATTTCGCATACAGCGGAACAAATTAGCAATTTTTATTAGTACTAGTCCACTTTAATTAGTAACTATTAGAGTAACACCACGTAACTCCTGTATTTTGCTGACTGCAATAACAAGGGCGCCACAAGTACTTTACTCCGCGCTATAGAAGTGCTTTTGTAGTTTCATAAGAACTCCCCATACAATATATTCCTCTGGATCGACGTTACCCAGCTATCCCTAAGGGTTCAAAGTGCATCCTGCTGAAACACTGCACCTAAGCGACATTCTTAACGGTGCATCTTCCGGTACATCTATTCTTGGAATGCTGTGTATAAGGTGCGATAGTATTATATTATCCTGTCACTTGTACTCGATTCTTTCCCCGTCCGTACGTCCGTCCGGTTCATCGCGTTACACTAATTAATTATTAATATTAAAAAAGGATTTTTTTAGTAGTAAATAAGCGATAAAAATAATCTTTTTCGATACTTTATAATCGATTTTTTCAATTCACATCCCTAACATACATAGCACACGTCAGGCATACCTCAACCACGAACGGCCATGACAGTGTTATATCTCAACGTCCTTTCGTCTTCTCAGTAAACAATGTACGGCAATCAATCATCAGTAGAAGTGCTCGCGATTATCGCACAATGTCACTTGTATTACAGTACATTTTCGCGTGAAAGAATTGCATCATTGTCACTTGCTTATAAATGAATCAGCGTTGTGGAGGTCGTCAAGATCAAGTTTTCTTAATGAAATGGGCGAAACTCGTTCCTATTATGTGACTTCTATCTTCTTCATTTTCTCTATGAATATTAATGAAGGATGCAGGGATATCATCCTGCTATAAAAATGTGTAAAAGGGCGATTGCTTTACAAATATGATGAAATTAACTTTGCGATTTTGCGATTGATTTTGTTGTTTAAGTCTTTCTCCTGATGTTGCTTCGGTTGTGGGGCGAAACGATTGTTGAGTTTGTGATAGTGAACGTGTGTAGTGTTTGTGTATTGTAATGGCGGTGATGGAGGATTCGTAAAAACATATGTGCGACATATGTATACGAATCCTGCGTATATCGGGTTTGTAAACGGATAGTAGTTAGACACCTTGGTAAAAAATAAGGGTTCTCTATTCTACTCAATCGGATACCACACGGCGGGAATCATGCAATCTAAACTAAATCACTAAAATATATGATTTCTGAAGAATTTTAAACATAGATGAATAAAGCAGATCTTTGTTGATAGTGAATATTATCTGGATGTTTCAGATTTTTTGTTAATTTTGCAAATTTTAATACAGATACATAAATAACATATACTTATAGTAAGAATCCTAAAGATCTCGTAAAGAGCGCGTTGAACTCTTTTATATGAACGAGTCGCCTTGTTAGACCCGGTTTTCTTATTATTTGGATGTCAGCAGTAAGTTCAGACAATATTCACAATTGCTAATATCTATTGCCTATACAGTAAATCCTCCTATAACGCGGTGAGTGCGTACCGCGTCGTCGTATGCAGGCTAACTTGTAGCGCAAAAGAAAAGATTTCAGAAATTTGTAAAAAGACTTAGTCGACAACAAAACGCAGGTACTGTGAAAGAGCTCTGATATCACAGAAACCGATGACGTAGATGGCTATGTGGCTATGAGGTAAAAATGAGATGTTTATAAAAACATGTTGTTTATGTATCTCGGCTGTGCTTTTGCGTCGATATACAACTTATATTAAACCCTCTCACAATATCTAGTTACTAAAGTCATACATAGGATGTAACAATTTCAGATCTGCGTTCTATGGAAACCGCGTTCCGGGAGTACCGCGTTATAGGAGGGTTGTCGCAATTTCACCTCCGCCTTATATGGAAACCACGTCCTGAGAGTACGTACCGCGTTATAATAGGAGGGTTCACTCTAATACATACTTTACACGATCAAAGCTCTGGTGACCGATTATCTGCCGTATGAACATTCATTATTATCTCACTCTATACTCAAAAACATACGCTTTTCGATGAAGATAAATATCGTGAGTAACCTGCATATTAACAAGTTATAAAAAAATCTTGTAACAAAATTTCATATCCCTTATACTCATATCCGTTGAGTAGTTCCCTCATTCTGAGTCAATTCTGGTAGCAACATCAGGTCATGCTTATCATAAACATGCATTGTCATCATAACTGGAACAGTATGTAAAATTTCAGCTTAATCAGACACCGGGAAGTGGGTAAATTTAACTTTAAAGATTCCACCTTCACATACATATATGGCCAGTTAAATAAAAGCTTTTAAAAATACTAGTTTTACTCTTCCAAGTAATCGTTGTCTTTAACAAGTTTCGCAAGTTTTATTGCTGGTACGCTACGCTTTATTGTAAATTGCAACAACGATTTTTTTTAATTAGGTCACTTTAATACGAAGCGTATGATATATGTATATCTGTCGGAAGTCTGCACTGCCCCAGTGTATTTATTTTATCAATTATGGACTTGTCATAGATTCTTAACTTGTCGCAACTATTAAAACCTGTTTTTATATACGTTTCTTATACAAAACTGCGTACATAATTCATAAACCTGTTTCATTTAGAACTGCGTACAAAACGTTAAACCTTAATTTTTATAACGACACAAAAGAAATAGTAAAATTATTTTGCTATAATCCGCAATAAAGTAAATAGGAAATATATATATAATGCTAAATTTAGACTGGGTTTTTCGTTTTCATACCTGAAATATGCAGCATTCTTTAACACACATACACAAACCTCTACCACCGCCAACACAATACACAAGCACTACACACGTTCATTATCACAAACCCAACAATTGTTTCGACCCGCAACCGTAGCATCATCAGGAGATAGACTCCACGACAAAATTGCAAAGCTTTGTGCATTTGTTTTTACGATTCCTGCATGTATCGGTTATAAAAACGAATACTTCAATCTATATTTAGCATTATATATATTTCTTATTTACTTTCTGAAAAGTACCGCCTAATTCTATAAATAATTGAAATTATTCTATAACGATACTTTTAAAAGTGTTTGTCTTGGACTGAGATAACATCTCGGTTAAAATTAACCTCGATCGGTGTGACAGCGGAACGAAGAGTCGGTTTATCGTCTTTGCTATTAGTGTGGTAATAAAAAAGAACCAACTAAAAAGAATCAGATGTTAAGATTAATCTTTAGTTAATTGCTTGCAAAAACCAGCTGTAGAAAAAAGCCGTGATAGCCCAGTGCGACTGTTTCGAGAGGGTCATAGGTACAAACCACGTGCAGGCACCAATAAGTTTTTAGATCGAAACTTATGTTTTGTTCATCATCATTTCCTGCCCTTATCGAACTCTAAGTGGGGTCGGCACATGTTTTAAACAAGTTGTAACATGATTTGGCTAGGTGTTTTACGACCGATAGCTTACCTGACGTCACCTTACTTTAGTCGCCTTTTACGACACCTCGGTACGAAATGAGGGTGGTTTATTCTACTAAGCCGTATACCTCACGGCGGCGAAACCTATGTCTTGTTGATAATCGCAATTTATCATACGCTTTTCACTAAAAAAGCTTACCTGCATAATTTTATAAAATTCCGGGGATTGGAACAGAGTTTCTGTGAACATACTCTTATTTTCATTTCACGCATACAATGATCATGTTTACGCACAATGGATAAACTGTAGTTTTCGCGGTAAAAACCTACGTGAGCATAAAAGGCCTTACCATCCACTTAGCCTGCTTGTTTAGAACTTCCAACATATTATCAAATGAAGTCTGTTATTTCTTACACCACATCAGCATAAATGATTATTATTATTATAATATACAAGTTTAGTATGTTTGTTAATTACCTGGGATAGAACACGTTAGGGAATCTTTAGTGTCGCAAGGATATAATAAATTGTATCTAAAGGTCATGAGAATCACTTTTGCTTTATCAAAGAGATAAAAAAAATTAAATCATTTTGCACTTACATGTAGCTAGGATATGCAGCTCATTGACCTTCATTAAGAATTCATAGCTCGCAAAAACGAATCGGCGTATTACGAAACAGTTATAAATAGTATTAATTATTTCTGCTTTTAAAAAACTTTATAAGACTTATTTATTAACAACAATAAAATATTCTTTATTCAAGTAAACTCTTTCGAACACTTTTTAATCGTCAGGAATCAACGTGATTAATGAATCTACGACTGGTTCAGAATGTTGCTCTTACCGAGAAGAAACAGCAAGAAACACGGCGGTCAATCTTTCAAACATTTTCAATTTTACATTATCAAACCGCAGTTTTGTATAAAGCTGAAAGGATTTTCAAATCCAGGCATTTTTATCTTCCAAATAATCTTCAATTTTTTAATACACTTTACGTATATGCACTTCTTCTCTTACACTTAATTAAAAACCTTTCTGTTAGCTGGTCTACTATGGATACAAATACAAAATCTTTTGCGTTAAATTCTTATTAATTTAATCTCAGAGTGATCTGATCATTAGAAAAATCTAAACTGACCGTTGGTACAGTTGACGGTTCTGCTCCGCGGCTCACAGGTTAAATTCCCGCCGATGGCTAATATTTCCTAACAACAATTTGTTGGTTCTTCGGATATGTATTTAAAATTATATAATCAATATATTTACCAGTTGCCGGTCCATAACACAAGTATTAAGTTACTTCGGGGACAGCCGACCGTGTGTTTAAGTGTCCCATATTTTTTTTATTTTATATATTTATATACTAACCCTCATTATAGCTACTTAGTGAATAAATAATGATCTATTTTACTTCGAGATATCACGGGTTTAAACCCCGTGCATTTTTCTATTAAAATTTATATGTCTTATTGATATTTACCATTTATTTTCGGTGAAGGAAAACTTATTGGAGAAGCATATCCTAACCGACGGCATTGCAGCAGCGATAAGGTTCAAATCTTTTCTCTAAAAGGAGATAAGGGGATTTGTCTAACTGTGGGATAGTAAGAGCTCTCTTTGTACTTCTATACTTATTATAAAACAAAGTCCCAAAAAGCTGTCTGTCTGTATTCAATCGATTTTCTCAAAATCTACTTTACGGATTTTTTTACGGTTTTCATATTGTGTAAGTTGTACTGAAGAGATCGCGCAATTGGTAAAAAAAACTTGCTTGTTGAGAGCTTTAGTCGCGTGCACTGCATAAACCAGCACAGATACGCTAAAGTAATGTAGTAAAGATTTGCAGATTTATAAAAATACTACAAAAAAGTCCGGCATAGCAAGTCTCTATCTGTCACGGTTAACTCACAATAACTACTTTTATATTTAAAAGTACGAAAATTCGGGAATAGTTTCATAAATCACTGAATTCCACTGGGGCGAAGCCGTTGTTGGCACAGCTAGTTTATAATAAATATCATACAGATATGTTTGATATGTCATAAAAATTACAAGCGAATACTAGTTTGGAAACGTGTTACAAACGGATAATGCAATATGACATTAATAAAGACAACATTATGAACATTCTCACGCAATGCATTTAACGGCTATGAATTAGTATTGAGCAATTTTTTAAACTACGCAATAATTGTTTCCTCATACCCATGAATATGTTCCGGCAATTTGACTATAACGCCACATATATCCTCGACATTGAGGCATTGACAAATCACATTGAGTTGATGTTGAGTAAGTTTCAAAAAATTTTTATAAATTTTAGTGAATACCTTTTTTTATACGAAACTGGTCCGGTATTTAACTTTTTCCGTTTCGATTCTAAGCACGCTTTTAACGGGTCATCAAAGTACAAGCTCTTAAAATTAAAGCTTTAAAGTAAACTTTACCTAAATTTTAAGCTACTTTATGAATTAATAATTGATATGAATTAATTAATCTAATAACTCAACATCTTGCGCAACTTCCTAAACGTTGTCCCGGAGGTTTATGTTACTTCAAGTTAATCTCAATGCACTTCACGACTTCAATATCTCGCCTCTGAGGTGATGTAAATTATGTTGGTTATTCTAAGGATCTCTTCATTCTTCATTATATTCGACCACCCATTGATAACTCTAGCATGGCTGATTCTGTCGCTCGCTGGGCTATTCTCATAGCAAGTTGATTCTCCGAAATATTTACAAATTCAAATTATTCTTTATGCAAGTAAACTTGTAAACAAGTGACGGTTTACCGATACAACAAAAGGAACAATTATTGCTGACTCAATATTCCACATAACGGTGATCGTGTGATTAAATAATTTATTATTATTAAAGTAAAGTAGCGGCCTGTTACAATCCAACTGCTGGGAATAGGCCTCCTCTCTCCGTTTCTGGAGAGAAGGGTTGGAGCTAAGACCTACTACGCTGCTCCAATGCGGATTGGTAGGTTACACATATCTCCAGAATTCTCTAGATATATGCAGGTTTCCTCACGATGTTTTCCTTCACCGAAAACCGTGTGATAAATTGCAATTATCTATTAGACACATGAGTTTTAATTGAAAAACTCATTGGTGCCCGGGTTTGAACTCGTGTTCCCCTCGAAAGAGTCGCACGGTCTCACCGCTGGGCTATCACAGCTCTTATTATTTATTATTAATATTATTTCTTAATAACATATAAGCTTACAGTAAAATAATTTTTTCATTATATCATTAATATACAACCTCTTTAAACCAAAGTCAAGCGGAAATAAGGTATTAAAATATTTTTAAACTTTACGTAACAAAAAGAAAATACTGCACTAAAATTGTTTGCACCTGAGACTAACAAGCCTTGAAATAATTTAAGCTAACGGAAAATGCATACAATATTACTATTTTAAAAAAATTTATATGACAGATATAGATTGATAGATAATGTGAGTGCCGCTTGGTAAGACCATTTGACCTGTATCAATGGGGATTGGTATTTAAATACCCCAATAAATTTTTAGTTTATATATACATTTTATTTTCAACAAAATATTATCTCCATAAAGATTTAAAAGCTCCATTAAGAGAAATAAAAGTAATAATAAAATTATTTTGCTATAATCCGCGATACAGTGAATAGAAAATATATATAGTGTTAAATGTATAGTGGACTATCCGTATTTTCATACCCGACACGTGCAGGATTCGTAAAAACACATGCACAAACCTCCACCACTTCCACCACAATACACAAGCACTACACACGTTCACTATCACAAACTCAACAATCGTTTCGTCCCGCAACCGAAGCATCATCAGGAGATAGACTCCACGACAAAATCGCAAATTCCATTAAGAGATTTATTATTAGACATTATACTTAAGAGAAAGAGAGAATGCAATTAAAAAAGTTTGTCAAAATCTAATAAACAAACATGAAATATTGAAATTCAAATTCAATTCAAAATATTCTTTATTCATGTAAACTTGTAAACAAGTGCGTTTGAATAGTCAACTCCACGGCTGGTTAGGAAAGCTGTTCTTACCGAGCAGAGCCAGCAAGAAACTTGACGGTTGCTCTTTTTAAAATATAATTCTTCTAACTAGTTACATTTAGTCATTACTGTTCTGTACAGGGTAGAAGTGCAGCTAACTACAAAATAACCACACATTCTTATCTAAGTAATCGTCAACAGTAAAGTCGGCTTTCTGTAGTCTCTTTTTATCAGTTTTCTTAAACTGCTGTAATGGCAGGGCTAAAATTGATTGCGGAACTTTATTATAGAATGTTATACCTAAAAATCTAAATACCCACGCATTTACCCCATCATACTATTCCATAAGAAATAATGCTATGGAAGTAAGCAAAATATACAAGTAGACTCCGAAAAAACTGGGCCGATTTTAATGAAATTCTCAGACAATCTTTAGAATGACCCAGCGGAGGATTAAAGCATTTTTTAACTGTTGGGCTCGTTTTAGAAGTGAATTCAAAACCAGATTGAGGCACAGCAACGATCAACTAATCAGTAATCGTTCAAAAGACAGCTAGATCTTTGACACGTTTCCCCGAATTATATAAAGGCAATAGCAAAAATTCTTCACCGTCCATAATGAGCAGCGATTATCTAATGATGTTGCGCAATAGAAAGCGGTGATACACTTGACCGACTGCTTTCACCGCATCTCAGCGAGGACTAGTAAAGCAACACGGTTTCACTCCCTTTTTATGGCAACATGCCTTTTAATACTGTTTCTCTTTTCCATTAGTGATATAACGGTTTAATAGTTGTGTTTAACGAGACTTTGTTTATAGTTTATAGAAATAGGCCTTACTTTTTGGAAGTCTATAGTACAAAAGTAATAAATTATAATAAATAAAAGTAATACTGCCGTGTGGCATCTGGCCGGGTAGAATAGACCACCCTCATTTCTTAACGAGGTGGCGTAAAAGGCGTAAGGTAAGTTGACGTCAGGCAGGCGGCCGGTCGTAAAATTCGTAGCCAATAATTTGATAACATGTTGTACCGATCCCGCTTAGAGTGGGATAAGGGCAGGAGAATATAATACAAAAGTAATAAAAATATCATTCGTGATAAAAATATATATAGGTAATGCTAAATGTAGAGTTTATTATCCGTTCTCATACCTGTTACATGCAGAATTCCTAAAATCTCATGCACTACTCGCCACCAATAACACAAGAATACACAAGCACACATTCACTACGACAAACTCAACCGTCGTTTCGCCCCATAACCGAAGGTTCGTCAGGAGATAAAATCCTCGTAAAAATTGCAAAACAATGCTTTGGTTACAGTAAGTTTTTATAGGTGGCCTTTAAAGCATGACTTTTAGGAATTCTGCATATATAGGGTATGAGAATGGATAATACGCTCTACATTTGGCATTATATATATTTTATTTTTTAGCGGATTACAGAAAAGTGATTATTGCAATAATTTTGTATTTAGACTATGTGTATATTTAAAATAGCGGCTTCTATCCCACCAATGGGCTAATGTCTACCCTTTTCTTAAAATGATTTAATAATGACAAGTACAAGTATTAACGTATAAGAATTCTGAAGAGAACCACGCCTATTTTTGTAAAATATACGAGTATATGTTCATTTATCAAAGTCTGACAATCAGTACATCTACAACGAGCGATTTGTATCTCACCTTTGTCAGTTAAAGGTCACGCACGTTAGATTAATCAATTTTAACATTGACAATGATTGGTTGGAGATTAATGATGATAAAATGACTGCAGACCGAAATCAAATCAAATCAACATTTACATTATTTAACTGCAATCTAGTTTGAAGCTGAAAGGATTTTCAAGTCCAAGCATTTTGATCATTCAAATAATCTTCAATTGAGTAATGTGCTATATATAAAAGCATATTTATTACGATTAATTCAAATCTTAGTGTAGACACCAATTATTTATCTTTTCTGTTTTACAAGTTCTTAAATATATTTAATAAACAGTGTTAAAAAAATAAAAATCTGCTTAATTCCAGCAATTATTTTATGACGTTAAATTTATACCCCAACATCGCAGTATTACACATGTTACATAAAATTTACATAACGCGTTGTGTTTTGATCGTGAAAAACGTTTCTGTAGATATAAATAACATATCAATCTTGATACTGCCAAACTTTGGGTGAAACATATTTAGGAATTCTCCATAGACCTGCGTCTATGGAGAATTCCTTATTACATTTTTCTCTCACTGATAAGCACATTTTAAACATCGTTCATGCGTGTTCAATATAAATAAATATAAATATATAGGACGCTTACACACACGATCCTCCGTCCCCAAAGTAAGTAACTTAATATTTGTGTTATGGGTGACGGACAACTGGTAAATATATACATATATAATTTTAAATACATACTTAAATGCAAATATACACCCAGGCTCGAAGAACCAACAATTTTTCTATAGAAAATGTTGGCCCTCGGCGGGGATGGAACCCGCGACCCGCGGAGCTCAAGGCAGGGTGATTACCCACTGCGCCATATTTAATTTCGTACTGGCTATATGCTGCCCTAAAGGATTTATAGTGTCTCAGGGTGGAATGGCGCTGAAGTATTCCAGAGGCTGCTAAACAATGTGTAGTATCTGGGGCGTCACTCAGGCGTCAGGGTGCCTGTTGTGAGGCCAGACCACAGGCTTATGGTGTTGAGTAGTAAAAGGCTTGTGTTATGACTGTGACTAGTGATTACGTCGTCGAGAGTGTGGCGAGAAGTCGAAACCAACCTGTAGGACTCCCATGAACTTTTAGAAAACGATTAAATTCAAAGTCAGTACCTAACCCGAACCGCTTTCTTTTCGTACTATGAAGTGTGGATTGCATTTGAGTACTTATGTTTAAAAAGGACAACGTTATATGAACTATAGATGTCTCTTTTACTCAAATGTTTTTAGAACGTATTCTGAACGTTCATTCGGCAACGACTTAAAGTGTGCGTCTTTAAGACGTCATGGTATGAAAAAGCAAAACAATTTACTTTACGTCTTTAATTGAGTCGCAATAAGAGTTCATGGTAGGCCTGATGACAACCCTCATCTTTCCGGTGAAGACGCTGTATGAGCTATATGAGCATCCTAAGCTCCCTATAATAGTATTTACTTACTCCCTGTGCCACTACAATATTTTATGCGTCTTGGTGTCCTCTTCGATTTCGCTCTATCTCCGTCCTACAAGACGCTCTCTCTAATAGTTAGTCGTTAAATAAATAACACTGATGACAAATTAGTGTCGTGAGAAAATGTACCATTTCGTAACTCCGTTTAGCCGCGTTGTAGACAAACAAACACGTGTCCCACGCTCTTGTGTCACGAGGTATTTTCTCCATTAATATTCTTGTGTAAGGCAATGGCGCTAAAATGGCCCTCGTTGTTCCAATTTTAATCGCAACCAATCCTAATAATTACTAGGACACTGTATAATATGATGTAATACATATCAAACATGTATGCAAGCTGTTACAGCCAAGGCGTAGCCAGAATTCTATAGAGGGGAGCAAAATTGTCTCAGAAAATCTAGATTATTTTTTTTACGTAATCATAGTCTTTAAAATATAAAGAGCTTACATTTGTAATGAAGGTGAGGTACATTATAGGTCTTATACAACCCTTTTATAGTGTCAATATATTGCGAATTGACAGTTTCCCAATGTTACAGTTTTCAGTGTAAGGGGGGAGGCAGCTGCCCCCCCTTGCCCGTACCTCGCTATGCCCATGGTAACAGCCCAGCGGAGAGACAGTGCGACTCTTTCGAGGGGGTACCGAGTTCAAACCCTGGGCCACTAATGAATTTTCTGTTTAAACTTATGTGTCTAATTGATATCTGATTATCGAAGGCTTTTCGATGGAAACATCGTAAGGAACCTACATGTCTCTAGAGAATTCTGGGGATATCCCCAGAATTATCCAGGTTACACATATGTGTAACCAACCAATCGGCATTGGAGCAGCATGATAGGTTTTAGCTCCAACCCTTTTCGTCTAAAACGCAGGCCTATGCCCAGCTTTGGGATACTAACAGGCTTACGTAACTTTACTTATAAAACTATGTAATGACTATGTAATGCATCGAGATAATGATAAAAACATGCACTGTCAAAGCCAAATTAGTAGCTCATAAAATGTGACAGGTTTGTCTTTTCGACTACAGGTTTGACCGCACATTCTTAAAAATCAATGTTTAGATATATGAGATTAATAAACGAAGTAATTTTCATTGTTACATTTCAGTTATTCTCTTACAAACGCAAAGACATTTTTGTCTTATAAATTTTCACTTTACTTAAACGTATTAAAATCAATCATATTGCTTATTGATTTAAAAATTATAAAATATCCAAATTAACTCAACAATTAATGCAATTAACAATAATATCAAAATAGATAGACAATAAACAGTTCTGTCTAATAAATATCCTTATCAATTTGATAAATGTCAACCTAAAACGCACAGATTGACAGATATACGCTTATTTGTTGGCCTTCTTTTATATGATTACTTAACACTGCTAATAAGAAATTATATATCATAATTGCATAATTATTAATGCTCGCTGACAGATAAAATCGTATGAAAAGATTTCTCTGAACGCAGCTGTGGAAAAACATTCTCGATATAAAACTTGCCGCATTTCTCGTTAAAACGACAATTCATAAACAAGTTTCATTTCTAGTTATATCCACCATTTTAAGAATACTCGATAGTACGTTTTGAGAGCGGTATTTTAAATGCCACACGTGTTATAATTGTGAAACGTATCAAAAGAAAATAGAGCAAATTCATCAATGTACAATCACGAATTAATATCTCTTACGACATTGATCGTGCCTGTTTAGGGGTTTTATTATTAGAAGTTATTTAACGCTAAATAGTCATGAGTCGTGAACAGATATCTAGTAAGAATTCAGGCTTCTGAAAGATCGATGTGGTTAAATTAACAACGTTCAAGTAATGACCTGTTATCATCCCACTGATAGCAGGCCTGCAGGCCTACCATGAACTCTTATTGCGACTCAATTGAAGACGTAAACTAAATTGTTTTGCTTTTTCATACCATGACGTCTTAAAGACGCACACTTTAAGTCGTTGTCGATAAGCGTTCGGAATGCGTCCTAAAAACATGTAGGTAAAAGAGACAGAGTTATCTATAGTTCATATAACGTTATCCTTTTCAAACATTATGACACCAACGCAATCCACACTTCATGATACGAAAAGAAAGCGGTTCGGTTTAGGTACTGACTTCGAATTGAATCGTTATCTAAAACTTCATGGTAGGCCTGCAGCTCCGTCCTTTTGGTAGTTTTAAAGCTTAGAACCACCACGCTGCTCCAATGCGTTTTAGTAGGTTACACATATCCATTTACATGCATTTGAAATGTCGGCCTTTCGCAAAATGGTAAAGATTCCTTGGGCTAACTTCATCTCAAACGCTTAGCAAGCTTACCATGAATTCTTATTGCGACTTGATGGAAGACCTAAACTGAATTGTTTTGCTTTCTCGTACCTTGTTAAAGACGCACAGTTTAAGTCGTTGTCGAATTAAATCCTGAACTGAATCGGAAACGTATTTCATTCACTCTTATTTATATAGTAGGTATGCGATCCAAATGCAACTCAGTTAAAAACACTTCATGGTACGAAAAGACAGCGATTCAGTTTAGGTAGCGACTTCGAAGTGCATTGCAATTGAATCGTTTTCTAAAAGTTGATGGCAGGCCTACAGGTCTTGGATCGCTGTATTAATTTCCTAGGTAGATCCTAGAAGGATAGATGTACGGAAGGCATCGTGTTAAATGGTTCGAAATAAAGAACACACAATCGGAAAGTTTTCTACAACTGATGTCCAAACTTTATTTCGAATATGGCACCCAATGATGACATATCCGGAATTCTCCAGAGATATTACAGTTTTCTCACTTTTTTTAAACAAATCCATATATTTAAAAGAGCTGTGATAGCCCAGCGGTGAGACCGTGCGACTCTTTCGAGGGGAACACGAGTTCAAACCCGGGCAGGCACCAATGAGTTTTTCTATTAAAATTCACGTGTCTAATTGATAATTGCAATTTATCACACGCTTTTCGGTGAAGGAAAACATCGTGAGGAAACCTACATATCTCTAGAGAATTCTAGGGATATGTGTAACCTACCAATCCGCATTGGAGCAGCGTGGTAGGTCTTAGCTCCAATCCTTCTCTCCAAAAACGGAGAGAGGAGGCCTTAGCCCAGCAGTGGGCATAACAACGGGCTGTTACTTTACTATATATTTAAAAGAGGTAAAACCAACATAGAAACACCGCTATAGGCTAACCATTTAACTTAGACCTCGCCTGCGGGGTACAAGGGCACAGAGGTAGGACGAGAACTGGGACTGAGGTTGATGGGGTCAGTCACCTCTTGTATATTACGCTACGGGCGCTTGATGTTCGCGCCTACCTCAATGCCCCAATCTCGCCGTAGATACGCGCACTTGTACCCCGCAGGTGAAGTCTGAGTTAAACGGTTAGCGTATAGAAAACAACAAAGCAAAACAAAAGCAAACAGAAGCAAAGCTACAAGAGAGGCAGTTGTTCTTAACCTTCAATCAAACCATTCGTTCATTTTACGATGTAAAAAGAACAGCGAAATTCAAATAGTACATACATATTAATTGGGACCATTGTTCGGTGCTCATGGACCGGCAAATAACCAGATGTGACTATCCAAAATTGTATATAAACCCTGAATGTGCCAAGAGAGGTTAAAAGCATTCGAACAATACATAATTATATCACTTTGGTACGTGAAATAAATTAAATAATATTTAAACTTATACAATTTGCGTATAATATTTAATTATATTATGAAATTGTAAGTGAAAGCCTTCCTCTGAAAACTAATTACGGAATAGCGAAAAGCAATAGTAATTAATAATTTACATACCAAATGTTAAAATGAACAACCGTGAGCGTATAATAGATTTATTTTACTAGAGTAGTACAAATGTATCGTGAACTATCTGTTTTTTCCTACCCGATATATGCAAGATTCGTAAAAACACATGCACAAACCTCCACCACTGCCACCACAATACAAGCACTACACACGTTCACTATCACAAACTCAACAATCGTTTCGCCCCGCAACCGAAGCATCATCAGGAGATATGCTCCACGACAAAATCGCGATTTTGCGGTGCGATTTAGCAAAATATATATTTTCTATTTACTGTATCGCGGATTATAGCAAAATAATTTTATTATTACTTTTGTATTATGGATCTCCGCAAAGTAACGCCTATTGACAGCGTGGTATGGTGAAATTTACATCGAAATTCTCTAAGAAGCACTTTTCAGGTCACCGCGTTCGCCATTTCTAATGGAATAAAGCCTAATGGATGTCGCAATGTCTACAATATAGTAAAGAAAAATTACCTAATTACACTGTCTGCTTCCAGTTGGGAACAGGCGGACTCGAAATAAGGGTTTCCGGGATCGAATCCATGTATAACTAACCTAATCCGAACGAATCTTTTGACTTTTTTTTCAAATTTCTTCTTTTTATATTTTCTAAAATAAATACCGAGCAAAACTCAGTTACCCAGGTAGTTTTTATGGGTCACTATAAAATGCAGTACAGCGTCATCTAGTCGATTATTACAGCAACGTTGCAGTGACATCCTTGCGACGGAAGGTAAAACAGTCTCCACTAATTAGTAATTACTCCAAAAATGAAGGAGTTTTTCATCTATATCCTATATATTATATAGGATATATTATCTATAATAAATAAATCTATGTTTTACATAAAGCTTGCTTTTGCTCTTGATTTCGTCAACACACTTTAGATCCGAGATAAAAAGTATATTTCTTAGTATGCCACATTCCAACCCTTCAATTATCTCTAGTTACTATCTCCGTTATGGAAGAACATACAAAACCAGTTTCTTATTTAGATTATCAATAAGGATTTCTTTTTAAGTACAAGTATACACATTATTATTTATAATTTCCATTTGTCTCAAGAAGACAAGGTTCAATCACCACATTTTGCAGTTAAGTTCAAAGTCGCGTGCTTATAATTTCGCTCCTAAAACGCTACTGTTTTTTTGAAGCTGTCAGTAATCAGTCGTCATAACCTGAACCAAGTCATCGAGAGACAGCTAGGCTAGGTAAGACTGTATTTGACATGATTTCATGAATAAAACGATGACAAATATGCTGATTTTTGTTTTTTTTTACTTTATTCTTTTTTTATATTTTTCTTTTAGTGTTTAATTTTGTTTTAATGTTATAATAATTAATGATAATAAAATAGGAATATGTTAACAGGAGACTGTAATGTTAAAAAGTAGTTTTAGAGGATTAGGTTACTTTTAATATATACATATTTATAGTGTATGTCCGTGACATCATCTGTTGAGCTTCATCTGAAAATCAACGCTGGATGTCTTAATTTCGACATTCAGCTAATACTGAGATGAAGCCCATACAAAGCTATGTACTAGATATTATAGAATTAGATGAGATATTTAGATTAGTTTTCCTATTTCGTTAATCTTGTATAGAGCTGAATAAATATTTTTTCATTTCATTTCATTTTTCCTTCACAGCATCTACTACCGCAAAGCCATCGTCCTCAACACAAGCTCTGCAACCTCGCCGGCCGTTCCGAGTCGCCAGCCGTCGGCGGCCAGTCACTTTCGGTTCCACCACTACCAGCACCACGGTCAGACCTACCACCACGTTGGTGGAGAGCGAGGAATCATTGCAAGATATTGGCGACATAGGTATATTATACACAATAAATTCAACAAGCCAAGTTAACAAAGATATTAAAATTTTATTTATATATTAGTTTACGTAATATTATGTTGCTTATATATGTTGTATATATAGATATATTTAATCTATAATTTTTGAATTTAAACTATCGTGAATGGTATTCGTTATTAATGTTGAGACACTGGCTTTACTCACGTCTTTTTTTATCGAAACTAGTCGGGCTCATCCGATAAAATAAGGCGTGAGTATAACCGGTCTCTCAATATTAATGATCTCTATAATGTTTAATATTTTTACATTACTTGTACCTATACCACAATTCATTACCTTTCCCAAAACTCTTAGGGCTGCTGGAAGAGATGATATATTTATTTCCTTGATATTAAAAATATGAGGTAGTATAGAATAAAATTTGTTTATTTATTTGTTGCCTCATAAACTTAACTTAACGATGTTAGAAATATTATAGACGAGCATCAATCTGCTTTTAAAATCTAGCAATTAACTATATCGAAATGGCTATGAAAATATATTATTTTTATTTTTCTAGTTCATTTTTAGAATAGCTGGAAAAAAATTGAATTCGTAATCAAAAAAAATGTATTTAAAATAATGAAATAAATAAATTGAATATTCAACAAAATTATTTACTATTCTACGTAATATTTCGTTACATTGAATAAGTTTCAAAAATAACTTTAGTAAATTTTAATTTCAACTTAAAGGACTAAACGCTAGTTCAAAATTTAAAAATATAAAAAGATATATGTATAGTCTTCTGTTAATTTTTAAATGGAAAAATTTACTTGCGAAGGTTCAACAGTTCATTACTTTCGCTTGCTTCGTTAATAGACGCGATAGAAGATCCATCTCTCAGACCGAGCACCACAGAACGACCGACCAACGTCCAAAGACGACGTCCGTTGGTGCAACTGAAGAGTGATGACCAGAGTCCGTCGGCCACTAACGAGGAGGAGAAGAAGAGGCAGAGCAAGAAATACAGCGCAAGCTTTAAACAAAACCAGCTGGACGAGATTCTAAAGCTCAGGTCCAGCGCTGAAGAGATGGACGTGACCACGGAAGGAAAAACTACACTTGAAGGTTCTCTAATTTCCAATGTATAACATTTATAGTAAACGAATAATAACTAAAAAGTAACGCATGTCCCAAAAGTTTTGCAAAGGTTCACGGGTTTCAAGTACTTACCATCACCTCACTTCAAGTCATCTACGATTTAGTTCTTGTAATTAATCCTGCGCTTAGCTTTGAAGGAAAAAGATATCCGATGTTAGCGACGCAATAATAATTAATATAAATTAATAAAATAATAATATAAAAAAATTGTACCTAATATTTTAAATAAAAAATGGGAAAAGGAACGTGCGTCGTGTGACAGTTAGGTACAAACGTTTTTTAAAATTTGACATATACGTCAACTCATACGCGCGCCAACGTTTTTAAAAGCTCCCAATTTTAATAATTTTTCCTAGCGAGTATAATAAGCAGCACGACGTACACTCCATTACCGATATAAAATCCCTCGCTTGTTTTATTTATAAAAAAGTCGGTTTCAAGTGGTCCTTCGAGCCGGATTGAAATATCGATTGCTTTGAGTAATCGGGAGTAATCTTTTGGATTCTTGATTATACAAGGTATGTTTCATACTCCAAGCATGGTGAACACAAGAAGCACTGTAAGAAAACAGGAGCTTGTGGAGAAGAAGCAGAAAAAACAATCGATTGTAGATACTGAGCCACCCAAAACTGAGGCTATTAGCGAGGAGCAAGTCAGAAAGAAGCTTTTCGAGGACTCAGGAGCAGAAGTGGCACCAAGTGTGTCCGCCACTACTCATAGATCTAAGAAATCGAGTGCTGCATCTATATTGGCAAGGAAGAAGCGGCTGCAACTCGAGGCAGCGGAAGCGAAGGCCCGCATAGAGATGGAGCTCATTGATAAACGACTACAGGCTGATATGGCGGCACTGGAGGAAGAGGAAGAATACAGTCCGCAGTTGGAGGAGCAAGAGGTGCGTACAAATCATACTAATGTAGAAAGGTGGTTAGAGCGCAGCAACCAGGAACAGTTAGCACAGCCCGCTCAGCAGGATGGTTTAGATTTGGGTGAGCTGTGTCCGCCCGCCGCGACTGGTGGTGTGACTGAAGGAACTGTTCAGATGCTAGCAAGCGCACTTAAGAATTTGGCAGCCGCCTCAAAAGGTAACGCATCTCACAATAATATGCTTAGCCGTATCAGCACCCCGCGGGACCTACCAAGGTTTGCGGGTGACCCCATGGAATGGTTACAGTTCAAACAAGCGTATGAGGAATCCACACAAGTATGTAACTTTACCCCCAAAGAGAATATGTGGAGATTACGTGGGTGTCTTTGTGGACCGGCCAAGGAAGCCGTCACGGCGCTATTAATCAGCGCCGCCTCACCCGACGTTATAATGTCCACACTGGAGCTTCAGTTCGGCAACCCGGACATAATTATCTCAAGGATAGTTCGTGATGTTACGAAGCTACCAGCCATGTCAATAGAATATCACAAAGATATCATAGCATTTGCTGTTAAGGTAAAAAATCTTGTCGCGGCTGTTCGCGCTATAGGTGAAGATGAATACCTGCAAAACATGAATGTCATATCGGTCGTGTTGTCTAAGTTACCGACGGTTTTATTAGCTAAATGGACGGATTACAGCTATCCCCTCATAATTGAAAAAACTAAACCGAAACTAGAAATATTGTCCGATTTTCTCAACGACGAAGCTATTAAAATCACGAAAACGGCGGTAAATATCACTTATTCGAATGATAGCAACTTATATCGAAAAAAATATTCCGATAATTACGCAACTAAATCTTTAACTGTCATGGTAAACAAAGAAACAAACGCGGAAGAAACAAAATGTCGGTTTTGTCGCACGTCAAAACACAATTTACCGGACTGCAGGGCGTTTAAAAAAGCACTACGTAAGGATCGCTGGCGTCACGTGAAGCGATATAGTTTATGCTATAAATGCCTACTATCGCGGCACGATAGAAACACTTGCCCGGCGCCGGCGTGCAACAAAAATAATTGCAATCAGGCACATCACCCTTTGTTACACTACGATGTAAATATTGCACAAACCGTAAGCCCTACCGTGACTACAGAACCGACGGAAAGTGAACTAAATGGAGACACACAACAGATCACGCACATATCGGAAAACAATCGACAAATATTATTAAAAGTGGTAACCGTTCATATTCACGGACCGCACGGAACCGAGACAACAGCCGCGTTATTAGACGATGGGTCAACTGTGACGCTCATTGACTCGGAGCTCGCGGCGCGAGTGGGGCTACGCGGCGATAAGAGACCTATGCGTGTGTGCGGGGCATGGAACGATAATG
Source organism: Morpho deidamia (assembly GCA_947086505.1). NCBI lineage: Eukaryota > Metazoa > Arthropoda > Insecta > Lepidoptera > Nymphalidae > Morpho > Morpho deidamia. The sequence goes on from CAMTZC010000022.1 coordinate 15,869,257, forward strand.
CACTAGAATGCGATAGCGAGACAGTAAACTTAACGTTATCCAACAGAGACGGGCAATTGTTTAAGTTCGCCGCGAATAGTGTTAATAATTTAAACTTACCAGCGCAAGATATTCCCTCATTATGCGTCACAAAATATGATCATCTTTGTGGTATACAGGATCAGATCCGTATGGGGTATTGCAAACCAAAAATGTTGATAGGACAGGATAACTACCACTTATTATTACCACTGCAAGTGTTAGAAGGCAAACCTGGGGATCCATATGCCACACTTACTCCACTTGGATGGTGTATGCATGGCTCACAACCAACTGGACGTTTTACTCACTCTGCCTTGCTCCTCAGCTCCAATAATTGTAAGATAAACGCAGAAAATGAAAAAATACTGCGTGAAATACAGGAAGAAGTTCGTAATTCTTTCGCTATAGATTCTCTAGGTATAACAGCTAGACCACGAGAAAACTCGGAAGACTTGCGGGCACTAGCTTACCTAGACAATTCTTCCGAATTGAAGGAAGGAAGATGGCACGTCGGTTTGCCTTGGAAGGATAGCCAGTCTAAAATGCCTAACTCATTTCCACACGCCATGATGCGGCTCAAGAGCATAGAAAGTAAGATGAAAAGTAGCGAAGGTTATGCTATTCGTTACAAAGAAAGAATTGATCATTTATTTCAAAATGATTACGCAAAAGAAGTTTTAGGCACCTCCTCTTCCACAAGAACTTGGTACTTACCACATTTTGGGGTTGATAACCCAAATAAAAAGAAGTTACGTTTAGTGTTCGACGCTGCGGCTACTTACAAAGACTTGTCACTTAATGATTACCTGTTAAAAGGCCCGGATCTTCTTGTATCATTACTGGGCATAATGATGCGCTTCAGGGAAAATAAAATCGGCATTACCGCTGACATAAAAGATATGTTTTTGAGAATTAAAATCCTACCTGAAGATCAGGACGCATTACGGTTCCTATGGCGGGATAAACCAACGGATAAAATAAAAATATGCGCAATGACGTCATTAATCTTTGGCGCCAACTGTTCACCGTTCATTGCCCAGTTTATCAAAAACAAAAACGCACAGAGTTACCTGCCGTCAAAATCCGCCGCGGTACAAGCCATCTGCGACCAACACTATATGGACGACTATATAGACAGCGTTGAAGACGTTGAATCTGCGCAAAAATTAATTAACGATATCATTTATATTCACGGACAAGGCGGCTTCGAGATTCGGAACTGGACAAGCAATTCTGAAAAGCTTTTAAAGTGTATTCCACCAGACAGTCTGGGGCCTACGGCTGTAAAATTTGACATCGAACAGCATACGGAGCGTACCTTGGGTCTAATGTGGTTCCCAAAGAAAGATCAGCTTGGTTTCGACGTATCTTTCAAACGTATTTCAGCCAACATTGTTTCTGGAAAAAAGAGACCTACAAAACGAGAAATGTTACGAGTCGTCATGTCGATTTTCGATGTGTTCGGATTTTTATCTCCGTTCACTATAAAAGGTAAAATAATGTTACAAGAGACCTGGCAGTCTGGCATCGGTTGGGACGAATTATTAACAGAAGAACTCTATAAAAAGTGGATAGAATGGCTCAAATTACTCAAAAGCATCGACAGCGTAATTTTACCGCGACATTATAAGAATGCGACACGCGCGAGCGAGAGGGGCGATAATGCACCGAGTGCACTGAATAGCGCAGAGAGCGGCGCTTACACGAATCTTCAACTACATGTTTTCTGCGACGCATCACCGAGAGCGATGTGCGCCGTGGCATACTGGCGGTGGCTCAATTCAAGCGGAGTTTTTGTTGCATTTATTGCAAGTAAATGCCGAGTGGCGCCGGTGAAACAATTATCCGTGCCCCGGCTGGAATTACAAGCTGCCGTATTAGGGGCTAGACTAGCGGATACAATAGTAAAACAGCACACACTTAAACCGCAAAGAAAATACTATTGGAGCGATTCAAGTACGGTGTTACACTGGATAAAAAATAATGCTCGCAATTATCATTCATTCGTTGCTCATCGTCTAGGAGAGATTGATGAACTTACCTGCTGGAGTGAATGGCGTTACGTTCCAACCAAATTAAATATCGCGGACGCTGCTACCAGAGAAATATGTGACATGGCAATATTTTCGGGCGAGTGGCTTTATGGCCCTTCGTTTCTTTATAGTAACGATAGCATGTGGCCTGAGGACATAATCAGCACAACCTCGGTATGCCCGGAGGAAGTAAAGTACGTTACTACAATTAAAAGTACAGACCAAACCTTACCCGCATGCCCGGACCCTGAAAGGTTTTCTTCTTGGTTACGTTTGCTAAAATCTACGTGTACGGTGTTATCATTTGTTGATAAAAAATGTAAAAAACTTACCGGTGAAATAGATGGTGCCATGATGGCGCGCGCAGAACAGTTATTGATCAAGTACGCGCAGGGTCAATCTTTTCCTGAAGAGCTGGAACACCTGAAAAGAAAAAAACCATTAGATCGAAAAAGCAAGTTACTTACCTTATCGCCGTTTCTAGATGAAAATGGAATCCTCCGTGTGGGTGGCCGCATTGATGCTGCACCTGGAATTACGAGAGAAATTAAGCAACCTATTATATTAAATGGCACTCATCACACTTCAAGGCTTATAGTAATGCATTATCATAAAAAATTTGCACATGCTAATCACGAAACTGTCGTCAATGAAATTAAGCAGAAGTTTTGGATAATACGAATTCGACCCACGGTGAAGAATGTTGCATCCAAGTGCATGCTATGTCGAATCCGCAAGACACAGCCGTGCCCACCAAGAATGGGAAGTTTACCAGAGGCTAGGTTGGCCCATCATCAACGTCCCTTTACATTTTGTGGACTAGATTTATTCGGCCCTATGAAGGTAACTATTGGCCGGCGTCACGAATTAAGATATGGTGTATTATTCACATGCATGACAGTTAGAGCCATTCACATAGAAATGGTATCAACACTTACCACTGATTCGCTAATAATGGCTCTTCGACGAATGGCTGCGAGACGAGGGTGGCCCCAGCACCTATTTTCTGATAATGGCACCAATTTAAAAGGAGCAGATAACGAATTAAAAAAATCAATCCAAGAATTAGATCAAGAGGTATTAAAGGCACTGGCCGTAAATTATGGCACCACATGGACTTTTATCCCTCCTTGTAGCCCCCACTGGGGTGGGGCGTGGGAGCGCATGATAAGGAGCGTGAAAACTTCACTCAAGGTCATATTAAAAGAAAGAGCTCCTAGAGAAGAAGTGTTGATCACCTTGATGGCAGAAGTAGAACAGATGGTCAATAGTCGACCACTATCTCATGTATCAGTTGAGCCCACTAGCCGTGAGGCCATAACCCCTAATCACTTTCTTCTAGGTTCTTCATCTAATCTTCCCATTACCGGCACCTTTGATGACTCCGACCTGTTCCTGAGGAAGCAGTGGCGCATATCACAGCGTCTGGCGGACCTTTTCTGGCGTCGTTGGGTAAAAGAAGTCCTACCTGAGATGCTACCTAGAACACGATGGCAAGAAGAATCAAAATCACTAGAGGTTGGCGACATTGTCATCATCATCGATCCCAATATGCCACGAGGTGTGTGGCCTCGAGGTGTCGTCGAAGCAGCGCTTCCTGGCGCAGATGGACGGGTGCGAGTGGTAGACATCCGAACAAAATCAGGGCTGCTGAGAAGACCAGCGATACGCGTCGCCAAACTACCTGTTGGAAAGGAGTGCTGAGCCCAGCACTGGGGAGGGGCATGTTAGCGACGCAATAATAATTAATATAAATTAATAAAATAATAATATAAAAAAATTGTACCTAATATTTTAAATAAAAAATGGGAAAAGGAACGTGCGTCGTGTGACAGTTAGGTACAAACGTTTTTTAAAATTTGACATATACGTCAACTCATACGCGCGCCAACGTTTTTAAAAGCTCCCAATTTTAATAATTTTTCCTAGCGAGTATAATAAGCAGCACGACGTACACTCCATTACCGATATAAAATCCCTCGCTTGTTTTATTTATAAAAAAGTCGGTTTCATCCGATTTGGAGGAACATGGGAACGTAAACTTTAATTCTTCCTTCTAAAGACGAGGGCAAGCCTCTGCCAAGAAGGGAAATATTAGTCTTAAAGGTCTACAAAACGTGGCTTCAAAATTTAATTTCATTTTACAGATATCAGCGCTGAAACTGCCGTCGCGCTGGCTGCACACCAGCTATTGGAAGCTCCGATCCCAATAATTCCAGATTACGACGACGAACTAGGCTCAACCACTAAGAGACCTACCCAAACCATAATCGATTACAAATTCACTAGTCCTCAATACACTGAAGACTTCACAAAGACCCATGCGTACCCTGAAGAGTACACTCGCACTCCAACCTATACCTCGACTAGACACAAGTTTGCTGACACATCAACCGGCTCCTATTCCTCACTACATACAGATTTCGATTCACCTTCATCCACGCCATCCTCATTTAACACTGACACGAGAGTTCCAGGTTTCACTACCGGAGCCTATACCAACCGGTTCTCAAGACCAACAATTGACGCCGCGAGCACCATAAATCCAACGGTATCTGGAATAACGCTCAACCTAGGGTCAGAAGGTTCTGGAGAATCTACCGCTCGATACGCTAGTTTCCCAACTGAAACAAATCCTACAGCCTACACTACAAGTAATTACGAATCAAGAGTCTCGAGACCTGGATACTCTACCAGCATCATAGATCCAACTACATCGAGGGTGTCCGTTAATTTTAGAGAATCAACGGCTAAATATACTAGTTCAGATCGCAACGTTCAACCTACTTATCCTACAGGTTTCACAAGCAAAGTATCAAGGCCTGGAGGATTTTCACCGAATTTAGTAAATGTGGATGAAATAAGTGACAAATCGACAGTGAGGTATAAAGGTTCGAGCGAGAGGGGTCCATCTACTGCTAGATATGAGGGTTCTAGCGACAAGATTCCGGGTCCTTTAGTGTTTGGGTACTCAACTGGTGGGCAGGGCTTGCAAGAGCCTTCGTATTTTACCAGGGAATACCTTTTGGAATCGCCCGTGACAAAGTCTTATGATGGTAAGTGTAAGTCTCATCACATTTATTAATACAGCAATTTTAAAGGAAAGTCTAGATCTCTCGGAGAAGAGAGATAGGTAGATTTGAATCCGTAAAGGAATAATGAATTATCTTTTGTTACTCTTGGTTATAGACAATTTAACTTTAGTACGTCCTCAAGGAATAAGTAAATTCGGAAAATTATTAATTAATACCAACTTGTGCAATAGCGATGTGGTCAGGTCGTAAATTAATAAAGTGGTGACCTCCTACACTCATTTTGAGTAAAGGTTCCTCATTCTATGGAGACTATTAGAGTTTAGGCTCTACAAGATGAGTCTCCATAGAAATAGACAGATTAGAATAATACTCAAATATTTTCCAGATGAATATCAATACCTGTCATCAAAAGTAACAACACCACAACCATCAAGTAGAAAACCGGCGAGAAGGCGAACAGTTTTCAGAAGAATCTCCACAACTCAATCACCTACCTCAGCCCTTCCACAGACCACGTTAAAACCAAGGAGAACCACAAGGAAACCGTTCGAAAAGATACCGGTAAAAAAGATCTCTGTTCAGAAAGATAATGTTCAAAAGGAATTGGTACAAACGCCGGTCCAGAGTGAAATACCGGTTGATACGGTTCAAAAGAAAGTAGTTCAGAAAGTTCCTAAAGCCCCAGTTCAGAGGGTGCCGGAGCCGAGCGGCGCAATTAGGCCTATATCAGATTACGATTACTACGACGATGGTCAAGAGAAAGTTGTAGAGAATTTTGAAGAAGCAAATAAAGTAATATTACATGGAAAGGGTTCGTATATAGAATTTTTATATTTTTTGTAATAAATTGTACTTTTTCTGTTATAACTAATGTGTATAATGAATTTGCATATTATCGTACGCTTTTCGGTGAACGAAAAGACTGTGAGTGAACCGGTAAATAGCTAAAGAATGCCGGGGATATGTGTAACCTACTAATCCGCATTGGAGCAGCGTGGTAGGTCTTAGCTCCAACCCTTAGGACTTCAGAAATATAATCAGAATGAACTTTTAAAGAAATCTTATATCTATAGGTACTAATCCAATAACCAGCGGGCTTCCCCTTTTGACTGGCCCGTTGGCGCAGTGACCCTATCTTCAGCTCCACGGGTCGCGGGTTCGATTCCCGCCGAAGGCCAGTATTTTCTAAAAAAAAAATTGTTAGTTCTTCGAGCCTGGGTGTGTATCTGTATTTAAAAGTTATATATATCTAGTATATTTACCAGTTGTCAGTCGCCCATAACACAAACAAGTTACTTACTTTGGGGATAGACGACCGTGTGTTACACACGGTCGTCTATCCCGTGTCGTGTTTTATTAATAATTTATTTATTTATATATTATTCCCCGAAATACCTTTGGTTGCTACAAAGTTCTTTATTATTACTATTTTAATATTCCACTCTAAGTGGGGTCGGCACAACATGTTACAAACATGTTGTCACATGCTTTGGCTACGTATTTTACGACCGGCCAATGCCTGACGTCAACTTATCTTAGTCGTATTTTACGACACCTCGATAAATTCAAATTCAAATTCAAATTCAAATATTCTTTATTCAAGTAAACTTGTAAACAAGTGCTTTTGAATCGTCAACTTTACTGCTGGTTCGGAAAGCTGTTCCTGCCGAGAAGAGCCAGCAAGAAACTCGGCGGTTGCTCTTTTTAAAATATAAATCTTAGAACTAGTTACATTTATTTATTACTGTCTTGTACAGGGTAGAAGTGCACCTATATCCACACATCCTTATCCTCAATGTAAGCCTCCACGGTATAATAGGCTTTCTGTATCAGCCTCTTTTTAACAGTATTTTTAAATTGCTGTAATGGCAAAGTTAAAATTGATTGTGGAATTTTGTTATAGAATCTTATACCCAAACCCACAAACGACTTACGTACTCTTACAAGGCGCAAAGCAGGAGCCGCAAGCTTATGTCGGTTCCTACTTTGTCTATTATATACATCGCCAATCTTTTTATAATTATGTATATTTTTATGCACAAAAATCAAATTGCTAAAAATATACTGTGAAGCTAACGTAAGAATACCTGTTTCCTTAAACTTCTCTCGCAGGGACTCACGCGAATTCAAATTATAAATGCCACGTATGGCTCTTTTTTGCAATACAAAAATTTTCTCAATATCAGCGCATTTACCCCATAACATTATTCCATAAGACATAATGCTATGGAAATAAGCAAAATAAACTAGTTTTGCTGTTTCGACGTCTGTAAACTGTCTTATCTTTCGAATAGCATAGGCTGCTGAACTGAGTTTCCCTGCGAGAGCTGTTATGTGTGTGCTCCATTGGAGTTTTGTATCCAACGTCATTCCCAAAAATACAGTTGTATTTTCTGTTTTTAGTGGTACATTGTCTATTAAGAGCTCATTTGCTGTTTTAGCTGCATTAGGTAATGCAAATTCTAAACATTTCGTTTTATTTGAGTTTAGTACCAAATTATTTAGCCTGAACCATTGAGCTACCTGCGACAATCCACTGTTTACTTCGTCAATATTATTATCGTCATTCCTATTTACTTTAAATATTAAAGATGTGTCATCAGCAAACAGTACAATGTCGCAAATATTATGAATGAAATATGGTAGATCATTTATATATACTAAAAACAGAAAGGGACCAAGGATTGATCCTTGAGGCACACCCATAACTAAGGCCGATCCGGATGACTGCACATCATTAATGCACACTCTTTGAATTCGGCTATAGAGATAAGATGCAACGAGACGAAGTGCATGATCCTTAATACCATAATGACCAAGCTTTAGTAATAAAGTTTCGTGTTGAACGCAATCAAATGCCTTGGACAAATCACAAAATACCCCTATGGCATTTTGTGAGTTCTCCCACGCATCAAAGATATGCTTCAATAATCTTACGCCCGCATCCGATGTAGACCGACCCTTGGTAAACCCATACTGCTCAGGGTGAAGTAAATTATTAGAATTAAAATGCTTGAGCAGTTGATTTAGAATAACTTTCTCAAAGACCTTGCTAAGAGTTGGCAAAATCGAGATGGGTCTATAGTTGTTAGGGTCGCTCTTATCACCAGATTTGAAGACAGGGATCAATTTACTATACTTCATTAAATTTGGAAATGTCCCTGTGTCTACAGACTTGTTAAAGATCTTGGCCATAATAGGTGCAATAATTTCAATAACATTATTTATTAACTTTACAGACATTCCCCATAAATCAGTTGTTTTTTTATTATTTAAAGTTTTAAAAGTTTTAACAATATCGTGCGGAGAAATGTGTTTAAATTTAAAATTTACGTTGCACTTCATGACGCTGGCCTTTAAAACATTAAGAGCTTCAATTGGGGATGAGTTTATTGAGCTAGTGGTAGAAATGGGTATATTCTGAAAAAAATGTTCAAATACACTCGCCACTTCTGCGTCGGAATTAGTAAACTCATTTCCAATTTTCAGCTCTATGGCAGAATTACGCATTTTATGTCTGCCTACTTCATCTCCTATAACATCCCAAGTTGTTTTTATTTTATTTTCAGAGTTCATTATTTTACATTTAATGTGAAGTGATTTGGCCTGTGCGCAGACATTTCTAAACATTTTCGAATATTTTTTTACATATTCTAAGAATGTGGGGGACTGATTATATTGCTTTTCTGCATACAGATCAAATAACTTGTTTCTACTCTTATAAATGCCATTAGTAGCCCAATCGCTAAACCTGAGATGTTTGGAGACTTCTTTTTCTATAATATTAAAAGTCTTATGGAATTCACTACCAATAATTCCAAAGAGAGCATTAAAAAGATCATCTGAACTACCGCAACTTTTGTCAATATGTGGTAATTTTGATAATATTTTTACTTGAAATCGCTTTATTTTATGAGACGTGATAGGCCTGAATTTAATAAATTGCTTTTTGTTATTTATAATGTTGGGAACAGATATAATTTGTCCACTATGATCAGACCTTAAGCGACTTATTATAGATTTTTCTAAGATATTACAGCTGTAATTAGTAAAAATATTATCAATACCGGTAGCCGAGTCTGCAGTTATCCTAGTAGGTTCGTTAAATACATTAATCATATCAAAACATTGAAATAAATTAAGCAACCTACAACGAGTACTGGTATCCACTAGTATGTCAACATTAAAGTCTCCACAGATTAAAACTTTTTTTGAAGATTTACATGTCTTCTTTAAAACTTCCTCCATAACACTCTCAAATAGCATATAATCACTGGAGGGTGGGCGGTACACAGAAACTATAATATAGCGCTCCAACTCTACACAAGACAGCTCAATGGTACGTTCCACAGAAAGACCGACAATATCATTCCGTTCTTTACAATTTAATTTACAGTGAGCTAGTATTAAAGATCCCCCACGAATGACGGTCTTCCTCAAGAACGCACTGGACACATTATAACCTTTTATATTTAACAGGAAGTTGGAACTGTTTAACCAATGCTCGGTTATACATAAAATATCTACATTAAATTTATTCATAAACAGTTCAACTTCAAATTCCTTGCCAGATAGTCCTTGCAGGTTCTGGTGAACAATATTCAATTTACAAGGTCTATCTGTTGTCTTAATACCTAGTTTAAAGTAATATTTTCCGTACATAAAATATTACTTGATATACTATTAGTACTACTACTAGTACGTGTGTCAATATATGAAAAATTTGTACTTATTGTACAATCTGTATAGGTGTCAATAGACTTAGCTACAACAGATGTAGCTGTATCACTTAAATTATAGGCTAGCAGTGAAGCTAGATTCCTGTAACATTTTTTAGACAGATACATAGTATCTCTAGTTAACTTAAACGAGGAAATAAATTTATTAATGTCAAAGTAAAATATAGCGTCACTATGACGGTATGTCAAATTAATAAGAACGAGGGTGGTCTATTCTACTCAGCCGGATACCACACGGCGGTATTATTATGTTAATATTATTTGATAAAATTATAATTTTACATTTTTTTTCATCAGGCAACATCGAGTGTTTAGATATCGGTAACTTCCCGCACCCGACGTCTTGCAAGAAATTCATATCGTGCGCCCGTATGGAGAGCGGCGCAGTGATCGGTTGGGAATACATTTGTCCAAAGGGCCTGTCCTTTGACCCCGTGGGAAGCATTTGCAACTGGTCAGCGGGTTTAGGTTGTAATGAGAAGGACGTATGAATAATTGTGAACAAATTATGTGATAACCTAAGAAAGGTGTAAATATGGCCGCATATAAACGCCGAGTTAAAAATATTCCAAATTGAAAATATAAGTAACATCTATCCATATTAGGGAATTGAATGTAGGTTGTAATATTATCCATATCGAATATAAGCAACGAATAATAACTCATCTGTATCCAAAAATAGAAATAGTCCAATAATAATTTTAATTATGTGACTAAGCAAAAAAAATGTTCATTCACTGGCTTCATGACACTCGGTCGTAGCCTTTTATTCAATTATAATAAAAAATACAAGAAAAGCGAAATGTTAATTCACTGGCTTCATAACACTCGGCCTTAGTCTCATTTTCCGCACATAAACGCCGAGTTAAAAATATTCCAAATTTAAAATATAAATAACATCTATCCATATTAGGGAATTGAATGTAGGTTGTAATATTATCCATATCGAATATAAGCAACAAATATTAATCATCTGTATCCAAAAATAGAAATAGTCCAATAATAATTTTAATTATGTGACTAAGCAGAAAAAATGTTCATTCACTGGCTTCATGACACTCGGTCGTAGCCTTTTATTCAATTATAATAAAAAATACAAGAAAAGCGAAATTTTAATTCACTGGCATCATAACACTCGGTCTTAGTCTCATTTTCAATTATAATTTCCGATCGTGTAACAACTACAAGAAACTAAGCAATAAAACACAATTATTTCTTAAACGTTTAAGGACTCGTACCATTTTCTAAGACTAATGTTTTACTATTTATTGCAACCTGCTAAATAAAAATTATTAGATATATAAATTAAGACGTATACACAAATAAAAACGCGGCCAATCGCTTTGAACCGAGCCTAAAAAAAATTAAATATAATCCCTCTGGATTCCCTTCAATTCTATTGATTTTTTTGACACAATTTAGTCTTTTATTAAGTCATTGCGACAGTAATTCTAAAATTTTTAAACCTATAAATAATTTCTTTAGATACTAATAATGTTGGTTGAATATATAACCAAAATAGGTCTCACTATTTTTATTATTTTTTACTTAATTATATTTATTATTCATAAGAATGTTTACACCCTTTGTGTTCATATATTCAACCAATAATTCAAAGACAATTTTTTATTATTTTGACAACTTTACATATAACGTAAAATTTGTTCGAATGGCAACAAATTTGTTAATTTTTTTAGATAATAGTGAATATAACTTGTGAATGTGCCTTAATTATTTTACAATGCTAGTTTTAAGTATTATGTAATTAGAAAAAATAAAAAATTATAAATAAATCGATATTTCATTTTTGCATTATTCCCTGTAAGAATTAGTCAAAAATTACTTGAAGAGAGAAGCTGTTTTAGAAAAAATAATAAACTTTTCTTTAACGGCTTGGAATCCGGTCTTTTGAGGTCTAATTGAAATAAAACATAGACTAATAACATTTATAAAGTCCTCTTGCTAATATTAACATAACCTATACCAACGCAGGTCATTTTAACTCTCTGTGCCGACGGTATCTTTTCTTCATCATCAGAACTGTCTTCATGATCCTCAGACCTAAGCACCTCCAACTTAAACATTACACCGAAAAACTCTTTTAGATGTTGCAGGAACTTGATAGTGTAGTCTGAAAGAGGGCCAACCTGGAAATAGGGTAAAAATCTTTTTATCTTTTTGTTGAGGGCTGTTATCTTTTAAGGATATGTCAGTATTATTGTGACCAAAATAATGTAAATAAGTCATTAATGAAAAAATATTTTATTTATAATATTTATTTATTTATTAGCAATAGTTTGAATAAGTCAGCAAGTGCTCAAGAGATAACACTGATCCAAATCAAATCAAATTAATCTTTATTCAAATAAACCATTTCAGGCACTTTTGAACCGTCAAGCATCAATATGATTAATGAAGCTGCAACTGGTTCGGAATGTTGCTCTTACCGAGAAGAACCAGCAAGAAACTCGACGGTCAATCTTTTAAACATTTTCAATTTCACATTATTAAACCGCAGTCTTGTATGAAGCTGAAAGGATTTTCAAATCCAGGCATTTTTATCATCCAAATAATGATCAATTTTGTAATATGCTCTACGTATATGCATATTTCTTACACTAGGTTTAAAGCTTTCTGTAGACTGGTCCTAGTATGGATTGCGGAATTTGATTGTAGAAGCGAATAGCGAGACCAATAAATGAGTTGCTAACTCTACTGAGTCACAACGCTGGTATCACACGCTTTTTATTATGTCTCGTATGTCTATGATATAAATAAGATTAGATTAAATCTACTTAGTTAATAACAACTTTTGTTAACTAATATTGCAAGTAAAATTTGGTGTGTAGTTAAAATATGGTTCGGTAAAAGCCAGTAGTAATAACCATACAGTAGTAATACCAGTAGTAATATATTGGGTAAATATTTTTGGAAGAACTTGAAATTGATTGATGATGCTTCGGTTGAGGGGTGAAATGGTTGTTGAGTTTTGTGATATTGAACTTATGTAGTGCTGTGTATTGTGGTGGCGGTGGTGGAGATTTGTGCATGTGTTTTTACATCCTGCATGTATCGGGTACGAAAAAAACGATAGTCCACTTGTTTTGAATAAAATGACTCTGCCGCCGGAGACGCGACCGGCGGAATCAAGGACGTTTATGCATTCGACAGGCCGCGTGCGCCTGTATACGGCATTCTTTTATGTGTAATTTTGCGTTTCGGGTATTATTCTCAGATTTAATGACGCGTTTAACCAGTGAAGTGTTTGATAAGACGCGACCGTCCACGGTTTTGGTGCGCGTTGGATACTATTCCCCGATATAGGGACGATTTAATAACGTGTGACCTTACGAAGGTTGTGTGCACACCGGGTGTTATTTAGCCGATATAGTGAAGTGTATACTCAGGGAGAAACAGACATTACGTGTCCGTGGAAGAGTGCAGAGGGGAGCCAACGGTTTCGGGAATCGGCCAAGTACATACAAGCACACACACACACGTACACATATACACGCAGTGACTCATGAGGCCGGACCACATACAGCCAACGGCCGCATAAGGTAGGTTGAAACGCCGGGACGCCGGGCTCAGGTCCCGGAGGTTGTTTCATCCGTCCGCACGTTTGCGCGGAACATCACTTATACATTTAGCGCTATATATATTTTCTATTTACTGTATCGCGGATTATAGCAAAATAATTGTTAGTATTTCTTTTGTATTATAGATCTCCGCAAAGTAAAGCCTAATTCTATAAATTATTTAAATACAAATCTCTTACAACACACTCGCTGACGTCCTTTTGGCCAAGCGCCATCCACAATGCGAGGATCCACTGGAACGAAGAGTCGACGGTTCCGGCGCGGTGGATTTCGTCTAAAAGCTTCATTGCACACTCTCTACCTAAATCTTCTGGTAGTGTGGTATCCCCACTGCCTGCTTCAGACGATTTCTGTTGAATTATAATAAATAAATATATGGGACGTTTACACACACGATTCCCAAAGTAAATTAATATAGTACCCGGCAATAAATAATGCACATCGAGGCTTAGAGAGATAAATCATCTAGATTCTGCTTCATAGAGCATAATCTCTGTCGCACAGACTGACAAACCCGTGTGTGACAGAGACAGCGCTCTACGAAATCTAACTGGCCGGCTGTTTCGTTGTGATTTTTATATAAAAATCAGCATCAGAAGTGTTTCTTCTGAAAATGGTAAGTAGATCCACCATTTTAGGACAACATAATGTTTTAAATTATACAATTTATTTATAGTAACTATGTTTCTTTTTGTTTCTTTAGGTTAAGTAAATAATAGTCACATTTATTTATTTATGTACCATAAAAAACGTAAGAAAAACATTATTAATACAAAAAAATGTACAAAGATCAACTTATCCCTTTGACAGAAATTTATGTCAGCTAACCTACGAAGTGAGTCAATTATTTATTTAAGTAAACTTGTAAACAAGTGCTTTTGGATCGTCAAATCTATCGCTGGTTCGGAAAGCTGTTCCTACCGAGAAGAGCTAGCAAGAAACTCGATGGTTGCTCTTTTCAAATAAAATTCTTATAACTAGTTACATTTGATTATAACTATCTTTTACATGGTAGTGGAGTAGCTATATCCACGTATTGTTTATCATCTATATAATTCTCAATAGTATAGTAGGCTTTGTACGCCGTGTGGTATCCGGCAGAATAGAATAGACCACCCTCCTTTCTCACCGAGATGTCGTAAGAGGCGACTAAGGTATGAGTATAGTAGGCTTTTTGTATCAGCCTCTTTTTTAAACTGCTGTAGAAGCAACTTAAATTAGTCGCCTTCTACGACACCTCGGTAAGAAATGAGGGTGGTCTATTCTATTCTGCCGGCGTGATTATTTAATTACAAAGATAATAAACTATTTGTACCCGCGATTTGAAATCGAAAACTCCTTTGCCAATATTTTGTAAAAAAGTGATGCTCACCGCCTCAGCACAATAGAAAGTCTTCTCATTAGTTTCGGCAATCAGACTGACGCCGAATCCGGGGCTCTTGCCGGCGTTAGGTCCCCGACACTGGTCTGTGTTTATGTACACATCAGGCAGAAAATTTAACATTACCTGGTAAAGAAATAAAATAAATATCATCCTAAATAGTCATTTTTTTATTTACTTGTTGATTAGTGGATGCCGTGTGATATCCGACTGAGTAGGATAGACCACCCTCTTTCTTACCGAGGGGTCGTAAAAGTCGACTAAGGTAAGTCGACCCGCCGTGTGGTATCCGGCTGAGTGGAGTAGACCACCCTCTTTCTTACCGAGGGATCGTAAAAAACGAATAAGGTAAGTCGACCCGCCGGTATCCGGCTGAGTAGAATAGACCACCCTCTTTCTTACCGAGGGGTCGTAAAAGGTGACTAAGGTAAGTCGACCCACCGTGTGGTATCCGGCTGAGTGGAATAGACCACCCTCTTTCTTACAGAGGGATCGTAAAAAACGAATAAGGTAAGTCGACCCGCCGGTATCCGGCTGAGTAGAATAGACCACCCTCTTTCTTACTGAGGGGTCGTAAAAGGCGACTAAGGTAAGTCGACCCGCCGTGTGGTATCCGGTTGAGTAGAATAGACCACCCTCTATTTTACCGAGGAGTCATAAAATACGACTGAGGTAAGTTGACGTCAGGCAGGCGGCTTATCGTAAAATACGCAGCCAAATCATGTGACAACATGTTTGTAACATATTGTGCCGACCCCACTTTATGTGGGATAAGGGCAGGAGAATGATGATAACTTGTTAAGTAGTGTCCCACTACTTATAGGGATTGAAATCGAAGAAGAGAAGAAGGTTTTGAGATGGGATTAAAGTTTGCTAAGGAAAAATGCATAAAAAAACTGCTTCAGTTTGCCTAAAAGAACAGCCTAATACTGAATTATGAGTTCTGCCTGTATTGCTGCTGAAAATAATCTGTATTTTAACATTTACACATACTTCTAGTCAATAACACGTTTTTTTTGAGTTGTGCTAAGTGTGCTCATGAACCATTTATAATATTAGGCCAGAAGAGGTAATCATATTGCAAAAACAAACAGAAGATATGAGATGTTGCGTTGTACCTTACCCCTTTGGCTGCCTCGACAACTCTGTTCGCCATAGTGGGAGATACTCGCAGCGCATACACAACTCCGCGGATTCTTTTCACCAAACCCCACTTGGTCCATTGCAAAGGTCGCAGGTGTCGCCGTACAGGACATTTGAACACAATCTCGCCACCACCAAGAGGTGGTGCACCTGTGAAGGTTTCACTTCGTTAAAGTAAAGTAACGGCCTGTTACAATCCCACTGCTGGGAATAGGCCTCCTCTCTCCGTTTCTGGAGAGAAGGGTTGGAGCTAAGACCTACCACGCTGCTCCAATGCGGATTGGTAGGTTACACATATCTCCAGAATTCAGAGATATGCAGGTTTCCTTACGATGTTTTCCCTCACCGAAAAGCGTGTGATAAATTGCAATTTTCAATTAGACACATGAGTTTTAATAGAAAAACTCATTGGTGCCTGCACGGGCTTGAACTCGTGTTCACTTCCTTTATCTATACTTATTATAAAACAAAGTCCCAAAAAGCTGTCTATGTAATCGATTTTGTCAAAATCTCCTGAATGGATTTTTGTACGGTTTTCACCAAAAGATAGTGCAATAGTTAAAATAGTTTAGGTAAATAGCACATATTGTGCAGTATTAGTATGTAAATTGTGTTGAAGAGATCGTGTAGTTGTAAAAAAAACTTGCTTGCTGAGAGCTTCAGTCGCGTGCGCTGCGTAAACCATCAAAGTTACGCTAAAGTAATGTAGTAGAGAATTGTAGATTTATAAAAACACTACATAAAAGTTTAGGATAGCATGTCTCTATCTCTCACGGTTAACTCATAGTAATTACTAAAGTTTCTTAAATCACTGAATTCCACGTGGGCGAAGACGTTGTTGCCACAGCTAGTAAACTAATATTATGATTATCTACTACAGGATAGTGGAATCTTTATGTATCTACATAGTTTTTTTTTGACGAATATATCCTTACTAATATTAAAAATCGAAAGCCTGTCTGTCTGTTGCATCTTCACGGCCAATCTGCTGAACCAATATGAAATTCGGCGCAATTCATGCTTATACACTGAGCTAACACATAAGCTTTAAAAATCCTCTCATTTCAACAGAGAAATCAGAAGATTGAGAAACCCAATCTATTCATATTCAAATTCAAAATATTCTTTATTCAAATAAAATTGTTAACAAGTGTATTGCACTATCTTTTGGTGAAAACCGTACATAGATCTGTTCAGTAGATTTTGCAAAAATTGATTACATACAGACAGACAGCTTTTTGGGACTTTGTTTAATAATAAGTATAGATTTAATTTCATTAGGGTAAGCTACTTTGAGGTGTGTGAAATTTGACATACGAGCAAAGTTACAGAATTAATTAAATGCCTATGTTGAAGTACCAAGTAAATTAAATGTAACCAAGTACTAATTTTGTCATAATAATTAAGTATAAGTAGTTCAAGTTACCTCTCCTAACAACTTTCAGCTCCAATCCATCGTCAACCAGTATAAACTTAAGCAATAAGGGTAATCCAGCTGCCTTCACTTTATCCACTGATACATCCAGGTCATGATGTGTAACCCCCTGGAGCACTACATTAAGTGGTTCCTTAAAGAATGGTCCCAGTGCTAGTAACACTTCAAGATAATAACCTAGAATACAGTAACACATATTAAAAGCAATAGCCCTAAAATGGCATAAAAAAAAGTTTAACTTGCAGTAATTTGTACAATAATAAAAAAAAATTAATAAAGAAAAAAACTTTTTTCAAATATACCTATTTTACTAGCACAAACTGTATCATGAATATATTGTATTCAAATTAAATCAAGATATTCTTTATTCAAATAAGCTGTGTCAAGCACTTTTAAAGCATCAAGGATCAATTTGATTTAAAGAAGCTACAACTGGTCTAGAAAATTGCCCTTAATAATGAACCAGCATGAAACTCAGCAGTCAATCTTTTCATTTGTGTATAATCGAGTTCTTCTTAAGAAAACTAAAACATAAAAAATTTATTTAAGAAACTTTAGATAAGTAACAACTTGTGTAATTGTAGGCTTGAATATGTTATAGAGTACTCTTAACTGTCTGTCCTGTTGATAACTGATAAGGTGATAAAAATATTTACAATTCCCAAAGTAATATTCTTTTTCTTAAATTGCCTCTCCAACTAGTGATAGTTCCGTCCTATAATATAAAATAAAATCATATATTTGTCCAAAAGAAACTAACCTATTCCTCTATGTGTACAACAACTGTGCGAAACCTGGCCTCCAATCAAAATTCCAGGCTGATAGTACAGTGAGGTACCAGTTTCACTTAATTCGACTCTGGAACCGTTCGTGATTTTATCCAATAATCGTATTAAATTAATTTCATACTCCCTCAGGCCGGGATCGTCATGAGTACTTCGAATCTCTTCAATTCTTATAGCTCGTCCACTTAATGTTGATAATAACAATCTTTGTCGAAACAAATTACTACCTTTATAAATAAGAATGTCGTTATGTACTACAGCAGGCATTTTTATAGAATTTTACAATTCAATAATATTCACACATGTATCTGACATTTACATTCATTGATTATAGTCATAGATTATAGTCAATTATAGTAATTTTATGATTTTAGTTAGTAATCTATGATTATAGTGTATCATCTATGTTCATTGACGAAATTATTAAATACGATAAAAAAACAATCCCAAAAACAAAAATTAAAAAAATAATTATCATAACAACTTTTTGTGACAAAATTGTTAAAATGCTCCAACAAAAAATTTAATCTACGAACAGTGTTTAAAACTGTTTATCATGTACATGATTGAAATGCTATATATAATTCCGTTCTTTTTATTGTGACTAGGTATAATCAATCATCAAATCGACAAAAAATACTTCAACATAAGAAGAGATATAAAAGGAATTTTAAAAACATATTTTCTATACTACTGTAGTACTGAAACTTATAATTGGGCACAAAAATACCAAGACGATAGAGAAGGGATCTCTGTGTCAAATCTTTGGGGCAGAGGTTATTTAATTTGTCTGTGATTAACAACAACAAATTACAAACACATATTTGTGTTGTGAAATAATATATTTTTAACGTTAAATCAATTCTTACAGAAATAATGAAAGTATCGGTAGGTGATGTAGTCATACCGGGGGATTACTGTGAAGAAATTGCCAGGGTAGGTGAAAAATCAAAAGTAATTGTCGGGCCAGGGTTACGAAAAGAAGTCGAGCGCATTTATGTTACAAAAGCTGGAATTTTGAAAAAGCGAAATCCATTCACATACTGGGTAGACAATTATCAAAAACGATACGTTCCATCGAGAGGCGAAAATGTGATAGGTGTAATTACTCAAAAGGCGGGTGATATATTTAGGGTTGATGTCGGCGGCAGTTGCATAGCAACTTTATCATATTTATCTTTTGAAGGAGCCACTAAGAAGAATAGGCCAGAAGTGCAGGTTGGAGATATAATATACGCGAAAATGCTGGTAGCGAGCAAAGATATGGAACCTGAGTTGGTATGCGTAGACTCGAATGGGAAAAAAGGTCGATTAGGCATCCTCAGTGATGGATTTATTTTTAAATGTTCACTAAATCTGGTGAGAAAAATCCTTAACAATAATTGCCCTCTAATTAATTGTTTAAAAAATGAATGGCCATTTGAGCTAGCTGCAGGAATGAATGGAAAAATCTGGGTAAAAGCAAACTCCATGAGGGAAACAATAGCAATTGGTAATGCAATATTGGGAGCTGAATATGCAAGTGACACCGAAATAAAAATCATGTGTCAGAATATAGCTTCAATATTAGCTGGACATGTGTCCTAATATGATTTAAGATTGTTAACAAATCTAGAACTGTACTCTTATAATTACTTCAATAAAATAAAAAAAACTCTAAAATTCTTTTTTTTCTATAAACAAAGAAGTGAGTGTTAAAGAAGCCCATAACTTGGGAGAGTAGGAAAACTAGCTTTTTTAATAGTTCATATCATGATGTCAAAGATGCCATTGAAATAAGGGTTACACTGAATCTAACTCAATTAAGTCTATTATGAATTCATGAATTCACTTTAATATTAAGGGTACACCCTTAATATTAAATTGACTGTTATACTGAATATAACACGTTCAATGTTTAAAACCTGTAATTTTATTCTACAGATGGGGCGATATATGTTATATGAGTGGTTTATAAATTAAATAATCAATAACAGTGATGAAGATTTATTTTGGCAAATACAACTAACCTATAGTCAATAAAAATCTCAAACACATGTAAATTTACAACTTATGCCAATCATTCTGTACACATGACTGAGCAACTGTTCACATAGGCAGGTATATTGGTTAAACAGAAAAGAATTTATAGAATTAGGTACACAATACAAAAGTAATTTATTATTTTGATATAATGTAATTAGAGAAAATCTATGTAAAGCTTAAAGTAGAGGGCATCACATATGCAGGATTCATGAACCAGCACTACCAACACCACACTAAAAATCAGTTAGCAAAGGTAATTTAATAATGATTTTAATTGGTATATTTAGACCAATAAATATGTCATTATTGAATAGTTTTATTTTTTCATAATATAAGCATCAACAATTCAGTAGCGCGTCACTATTCCTGCCGTTAGTGCGATAGAGAGCACAACAGATTCAACAATTCATTGACCAGCGAGCAGCGACGCATGATACTAGTATAGTATAGCACTGCACACATTCACTACCACAACTTCAACAATCGTATCGTCACGTAAAAGAAGTATTATCAGGACAAAATAGCAAAGCCTGCTTTGTGTTGTCATTTCGTAATTATAATATCATTATTATGACTAAATATTTATCAAATTGGCTTAATTGATGTTTAAAATTTCACATTTTATTATGAATTGATTTAGTTACATAATAATCCTTATTTTCATCTATCACACATTACAAACTATTAAAGAAGCTAGTGTTATTGCTGTTCCAAACTATGGGTCTCTTACACACGAGTTTTGAAGAAGCTACTTTACTCTTTATCGCAATTTGCCACAAAACATTTTTTTTATTAAGTCACTTTAATACTAAGCTTGCTATATAACCTTTTCAGGAATATTTTTGCATAAGAAATTCTGAAATTAAATAATTTAAAACTTATCCCTGCCTATATAAACAGTTGTGCCACATTCTTGCCTAAATAAATACAATATATTACCAGAAAGCAACGCCACACGCGCTATATACAAAATAACGTGGCAATCAAACTCGCATCCAGCACACAACTATCAATCTTACTGACCAGCAAGAAATTCATCTAATTATATTAAATAATAAAGAATTTAATATTCAATATATTAACAATTTTAATACAAACTGGGATCTCTGGTGTGTTTCATACATTTTGTTTATAGCTGAAGCCATTTTTGAAGCACTTTCTTGTATTGTTAATGTTACTAAAAACATGATCACGTGATCAGATTTATATCGCATGGCTTATATATCAATAAATAAATTGTTGACGATTCAAAAGCACTTGTTTACAATTATACTTGAATAAAAAATAATTTGAATTTGAAAGATATCTCGTAATGATAATAAAATTGTCATTGTCATGAAAATCAAATCGATTATATAACATAAGTCATCTTATTTTATTAACCCAATAAATATTTAATATAACAAAATACCAAATATATACTGTTGTTAATATTTTTGTTTTTTTTAAATATTTGTATTAAAATGGATTTCCACATTTATGGTGTGCCATGAAATTACTAAAAAAAAAACTAACAGGGACAATGTCAGACATTTTTGTTTAGTTCTATTTTCACTTTTTGTACATGACCTGGCAGAATGCTTTGCGCAATAAAGAGAGATGATAATAATAATAAATACCCAAATCGGGGCTACCGGCTGATATAAAAAATCAACCGATTATAAGTACACCTTGTCAAATGTCGATTGCCAACCATAGCCATAGCATAGAGTTATTATACTAGAATAGAGAAGACACCCTAAGTATTATTATATATATTTATTATCTGTTTTTCTTTTTTATGTGTAATTAGACAGACTTCACGACTTTATTTATTTCTTTATTGTACATACTTATTTTTAGAAAAGAGAGAAGAAAAAATAGCACATGTACAAGGAAGACTTATTAAAAGGAATCTCTTCCAGTCAACCCTTGAATAAGAGATGGAACAATTTCATTTTCCCTCTTATTATTGATTGCGATACTCTCACTTCAGCCCTGCTACGGTTCTCCTACTCTAGTATACCTCTATGGGCTAGTGGCATGTTTTTTTAATGACATTGTTAATGGTTTTCACAATTACAACATTACCAAAATCAAGAACTTATTTCATCGACATGAAATTACTTAAAATCAATTTTATACACCCAGACTTTTTACACCGTGTCATAGCTCACAATTCAATATTAAAAAATACATAATAAATACAAATTAAACTACTAAAACTATATTATATAATAAATAATTTTATGATAACTTATCGTATTTTTTATTGTAATTTCCTGGAAGAAGCAATAAGAAAATAGAAAGAAAAATAATGAAAGGAATGTCCTTTTTATTACCTTTATATCTACAATACTATACATTTATAATACAATCAGTTGTTATTATTTAAGAAGTGACGAAAATAGTATTATGTTCAGTCATGATTTATTTTGTAATCGTTACATTATACCTTATATTATTATTTTAATGGATCATCAAATATGACTCGTTTCGGATATAACCGAGAAATTATTAACTATATATACAATTTTTAAATCCTAACTCATTGGCTACTGGGAAAAATGTTTTTTTTTAATTTATTTTATTCATCACGTCATAAAGAAAGTGACCTAAGTCAAAATTATAATTTTATTTGAATGAAACAAATTTGAAAATGTTTAAAACATTGACCGCCGAGTTTCTTTTATAATTACTGGTTCTTCTCAGTAAGAACAACATTCCAAACTAGTTGTAGCTTCATCAATCAAAGTGATTGACGATTCAAAAACGCTTTAAAGAAAGCTCTTTTAAATAAGCATTTGAATAAAGATTATTTTGATTTTATTGACTTGATTTAAATTGTATCAGATTGCTATTTCAGTTATGTGTATAGTTAGGAAATGTCAGAGAAACTTCTACGCGGAAAGCGTTACAGTTACAATTTTATTTAAAGCGTATGATAAGATAATAGAGTTAACAATTTAAAAAGACAAATACTAATACAATATTTAAAAGAACATGTTATTTAAAATAACTACTTGATAAAATAATTATTTCAAATTTCATAAAGAGTTTAAGATCGAACTTAGATTAATTCTGAGTTAGGTCACTTTTGTCCACACAATACGGCATATATACAGAAACTCATGTACTATTGTGATACCATTGTTATTATACTAAAGTAGAGGAGCCAGCCTACGATAGCAAATGAGTGTGATCTATCTTTCTCTCTTTTTAATGTTTGATCAGAAAGAGACAAGTATCCAAGTTTCATTTTCCCTCTTATTACTTGTAGGCTTGCTAATGGCTTCTCTACTCTAGTATAATAAGCCTGTATGACACACTCAGTAACAAATATAGCAAATGATATTTCCCTTCCTAAATATATATTTTTAGATAAAATAAGACAATATCGCTCATGGGCTGCAATAGTGGCACAAGTCAAAAATCATGTTTTTAGATCATTGCTATGGAAATTGTATAAAAAAATGCTTCAGTTTTTAAACGAACAGCCTAATATTGAATTATGAGTTGTAAAATAAATTCGGTATTGTTGTAAAATAATGTGTATATTAACATCTAGCTCTATCCTTAGTCCAAAACACGTGTTTTTATGAGTTGTGCCAATATTGCAGCACATATGCGACATGTAAATAATCAAAATACTGATTTAATATCGCGAAACAGTTAACCGAAATTACAGCTTACGCTATCAAATTACTTATCAGTACTAATACATCTTTTTTTAGAGTTTTTCAATGGGCTGTAGATACAATTGAAAATGACTAATATGTACAAGAATCTGTTGATCACAGCAAAACCATTAACACTATACAATATTTACAGCTTTTTATCAACAACAATCAACTTTTCACATTACAATACGAAAATATAATTTAATCTATAGTTAAATCAAGAGATCAAGGCGATGACCACGCGCACACTCAAGCGCTAAACCATATGCGGAAAAAGAAAACGGTACGCACCTTTTATTCATATTTATATCGGCCTATCCGAAGAATAGAGTTCCATGATCTATGTTACAAACATAGAACATGTAACGATTACATGTTCTATGTTACAAACATAGTACATATTATATCCGAAGAATAAAGTTACATATTCTACGTTACCAACATAGAACATATTATATCCGAAGAATAAAGTTACATGTTCTATGTTACAAACATAGAACAAATTATATCCGAAGAATAAAGTTACATGTTGTATGTTATAAATATAGGTTAGGAAAATAAAATGTAATCTATCGTTAAATCGAGAGATCAAGGCGATGACCACGCACACACTCAAGCGCTAAATCAGATGCGGAATAAGCAAACGGTATGCATCCTTTTTCATATTTATATCGCCCTATCCGAAGAATACAGTTACATGATCTATCCTTGTTATTTAAAGAAAATATTTTGAGTTTATGTTACAAATAATAAAGTTGGATGTTCTATGTTATAAACATAAGTTAGGAAAATATAATTTAATCTATCGTTAAATCAAGAGATCAAGGCGCTGACCACGCGCATACTCAAGCGCTAAATCAGATGCGGAATAAGCAAACGGTATGCATCCTTTTTCATATTTATATCGCCCTATCCGAAGAATACAGTTAAATGATCTATCCTTGATATTTAAAAAAAATATTTTGAGTTTATGTTACAAAGAATAAAGTTACATGTTTTATGTTATAAACATAGAACACGTAACTAATACATGTTCTATGTTACAAACATAGAACATATTATATCCGAAGAATAAAGTTACATGTTCTATAAACATAGAACTTTATTCTTCAGATGGGGCGATATGTACGGTACTGCTTTAGTTAAATAACGGCCTGTTACTATCCCACTGCTGGGCTAAGACCTCCTCTGTCCGTTTTAGCAGAGAAGGATTTGAGCTGAAAGCCACCACGCTGCTCCATAAGAATTGATAGGTTTCACATATCACCAGAATTCTCTAGAGATAAGCAGGTTTCCTCGCGATGTTTTCCCTCAACAAAATAATAACTCTATTCAAAATATCATTTAAATATACATTGGACTATTGATTGTAATTAGTTTTGAAGTGATAATCTTTATCGGCGTTTTCTCTTCTTCTTTAGAGGCGTTGGGCACTTGTTGTGATGGGTAAAAAATGTTTAAATCAGGTCACGTGTCCTGATCAAAAAATTGTAAGACGGAGGTAGAGTAGACCACGGACACGGTGTAGGAGAGGAAGTCTCCTCCCTCTTTCTATTACGCGGAGAATATGCATATGTCTGCGCCTGCTGTTTCGTTTGTGTACGATTGCGCAATAAACTAATATTACTGCAAAATAATTCCCTAACTGTTTAGAATATAATGCGCGCGGGCAGAAGGCGGGGAGATGGAACGCGCTCTTTGAATGCGTCGACCTGAGCGGACAATCACGGTTTCGTCTTCGTACTGAATCCGCGTTTGTTGTCTCGGCGGCGGCAAGTACGACGTCGAACGAAGTAGTACTTTTCGGCTGACCTCGAAACCGGGCGAAGTCGTGACAGTGTAAGGGAATAATTCTAATTAATTATTCAACCTGTGATAAATGAGATTCTACATGCACGCGTGCGTTATTGACCCGATAGCTGTTAAGCTATATAAACTATCGGAGCGCGGTGTCGGGCGATAGATCGGTTACTGACCGGCTGTGGTTGCACGTATTGCGAGTGCTTGTGTCGTTATTTGTGCACCAGCGGGAGACCGGGGTTTGATTCCCGCCTTCTGGGAGCCTCTACTGTTCTGGCAGCATACATACAAGCGAGTACACACGGCCACGCGCCCAAACACACATACAATAATATATCGAGGACCCCAAGCCATCCAGGCTCCCAATCAAGGTCAAACAAAATTTCAAAATATCAAAAATTGCACAACGTCAATATTCAAGTTTTCACATCCGCCGGCACACCCGGAATGATATTTTGAATGATTATGAATTGACGTATTATAATACACAATGATTAAAATTATACTATTAAGTGTGAGCGCGGTGAAATATAGTAATTTGGGTGCACATATCATTAATTCAATTTTACTAAGTAACGATTACCCGTTTTTACATAATAATATAAAGTTATCGTTAACAGGGCGAATATAATTTAATATGTAGAGGCATACAGACAGATTTAGAATTTTAATGCGTTAGACCAACAACGCATAACAATCGCAGGGGGTAAATTTAAGAACATTTATTTTAATTAAGTTTCCACTAAAATGTATCATAATTACAAATTAACCGAAGTATACTCAAGACTTATCATATAAGGTGGATCTGAAAATGGATTTAGTACGTGACAGATATTTATTCTACCCTCATTGAACGACTTGATTTGAAACATAACAATATCAAGAGGCACGCACAACGCTTTTTGAATTCATAGATGTTTAAAAAAAGGTAATTTGATATTGGTAATTGACAACAGATGACATCTCTGTCATCATTTTCTAAGTCAATTTTTTTATAAACAAAATATAGTACAAATAAACGACTCAGTAAAAATCATTTCATTGTGTAGGAAAATACAAAAAAAGGAAAGTATCGGCCTGTTACTATCCCACTGCTGGGCATAGGCCTCCTCCCTCCATTTTTTGGAGAGAAGGGTTAGAAATAAGACCTACCACGCTGCTCCAATGCGGATTGGTAGGTTACACATATCTTCAGAGTTCTCTAGAGATATGCAGGTTACCTCACGATGTTTTCCTTCACTGAAAAGCGTGTGATAAATTGCAATTATCAATTAGACACATAAGTTTTAATAGAAAAACTCATTGGTGCCTGCCTGGAATTTGAACCAGTGATCTCCTCTACAGAGTCGCACGGTGTCACCGCTAGGCTATCACAGCTTCAGGAGGAAAATGTTATAAATATGTAACGGACTTTGACTGGACTAATGTTTTGTATAAAAACAATTTGTTTGTTGTGTGAGTATATAAGAGGTATGTATTTAATATTATGTGTGTATATATTTACCAGTTGTATGTCACTCATAACACGAGAATTAAGTTACAGCCGTCTGTGTAATTGTCTCATATATTTATAAAGACCCGGTAAGACCGTATTGTGCACCAATGTGATTCGGAGCATCTAATAGTCCATTCGAGTATGCGTTCGAACGACAAACATTAATCTGCATTCAAAGCAAAATATTAACTTAATAACGCCTATTACGTTTAAATTTAACAACTTATAAGGGTGGCTACACCAAAATTCTGGTTATTGTTATTGATTAAAGTAACTATTGCAATAACGAAATTAGTTAAGCGTCACTTTCATCAAAATGCGTTGCACTATAAGATACACCAAAATTACATTTACTATTTCAGATTACGACATACGCATTGAAAACCATTCAATATGGGTAGAATAGTGACATATTTTGATAATTGTGACAACTTGTGTTGCGAGGATGTGTCGATTTTACGTACAATTTTCAAAATATTCGATCAAAAACGATTTAGGACCTACTTCAGATATGATTAAAAAAAACCCCCGTCTCGTTTTATGACTAGGCGTTTTATATTGTTGAAAGCATATGCACCTTGCAATATGAATTTTCGAAACTATACTTAATATAGTAACAAATTCAAATCAAGTCTTTAGAGAATCTGTAAAAATTTAAATTTATAAGTTATAAGTTATGAATATTTAATATAGGAATATTTAGTCAATACAATAAGATTTATTCGACAATAAATTAATATTCAGTGTTGATGTAGGTAATATTGGTAAGAATAAATAATAAGATTAATGTAAAAAAGTTCTAAACTGACCCACGAAAGCGCCCGTTCTAACCAAAATCCCAACCAAAACATATTAAGAGGTGCATTGTTCTGGAGGGTGTAAATGCTTTGGGTGTGGCTGGCTATACAGTAATTGCGGATACATTTTATAATTAAAAAAAAATATTTCAAAAATAATTATATTTAACTTGCCTTTACTTTAATTATGAATGAATTAAAGAATTAAGATCTATACCAAACCGCTTTCACGATTGGTGTGATAAATTTCAAAAGTTCAAACAAACTGAGGTACAATTGTCGATATTATAATACCGAATTATTATAATAAGAACCATTAGATAAATGATTATAAATGTTAATATTACTTAGAACGCGATGTATCCGGCTCGAAGGACCGATATCTGGAGAATGTTTAAAATTAAATTTAAAAATTCTATCACTAAGTAAAGTTACGGCCTGTTACTATCCCACAGCTGGGCATAGAACTCCTCTCTCCGCTTTTGGAGAGAAGGGTTGGAGCTAAGACCTACCACGCTGCTCCAATGCGGATTGGTAGGTTACACATATCCCCAGAATTCTCTAGAGATATGCAGGTTTCCTCACGATGTTTTCCTTCACCGAAAAGCGCGAATAAATTGCAATTATCAATTAGACACATAAGTTTTAACAGAATAACTCATTGATACCCGGAGTTTGAACTCATGACCTCGAAAGGGTCGCACGGTCACACCGCTGGGCTATCACAGCTTTTTGATCACTAAGTGTTTATAATAAGCAAGTCGAACTCTTAAAAACGAACGGTAGGCGGATTTTTTTAGTCGCTTAGAATAATATTAAGTATATTATTTATATCAGTTTATGGAACCTGTAGAGCAGAAAAGATGCAGTGTGATGAGATCACACCACTTTACTAATGGAATAATTAGACTGGCCCGTTGGCGCTGTGGGTAGTGACCCTGCCTTCAGCTCCGCGGGTCGCGGGTTCGATTCCCGCCGAAGGCCAACATTTTCTATAAACAATTTGTTGGTTCTTCGAGCCTGGGTGTGTATTTGTATTTAAGTATGTATTTAAACTTATATATGTAGTTTATCTACCAGTTGTCCGTCACCCATAACACAAGTATTAAGTCACTTACTTTGGCGACTGACGACCGTGTGTGTAAATGTCCCATATATTAATAACACTCACGAGTTTTTTGGGCGCTACTTTACGCTTTATTACAATTGGCGACAGAATAACTTTTTGAGTTAGGTCTCTTTAATACTACGCATGCGATGTGTATTATAACCAAAAACTCTATCTCAAAATATGCTTTATTGAGAAAAAAAAATGGTAATAAAATGTGATGGGCTTTGAAAGGGCGCTTTAGTACGTCAGGGTCTCACGCAAACTGCGCTAAAGAGCCGTTCTCAGAATACCGAGTCCGCAGAACGGGACAGATGTACGGGGTGCGAGGGAGAGCGCGCTAGCCGCTTTCTGGGCAGCTTCTCCAAAGTCGACAGAAGATGCGGGAAGTCGGGACGCTCGCTCGATCTGTATGACCAGCACAGCATTAGGATGTCCTGTGGGAAGAAATATAATAAAAATTATTCTTAGCAACATAATTTGATTACAATAAAAAGAGAAGTACAGAATGCTTGTATATATTTTTAAATAATGCATAAAAATAAATAATTGGCCCTGTTCCGCAAAAACGTGCGGGCGGATGAAACAATTTCCGAGACCTGGGCCCGTCGTCTCGACGTCTCAACCTACCTTATGCGGCCGTCAGCTGTATGCGGTCCGGCCTCATGAATCACTGCGTGTATATGTGTGCATGTGTGTGTGCGCTTGTATGTACTTGGCCGATTCCCGAACCCGTTGGCTCGCCTCAGCAGTCTTCCACGGACACGTACTGTCTATTTCTCCCGGAGTATACACTTCACCAACGCGGTTAAATAACACAAATAACACGCGGTGTGCACACAACCTTCGTAAGGTCACACGTTATTGAATCGTCCCTTTAGTCGGGGAACATTAACCCGAACGCGCACTAAAACCGCGGACGGTCGCGTCTTCTCCAAACGCTTCACTGATTGAACGCGTCACTAAATCTAAAAACCACACCCAAAACGCATAACTACGCGTGTGCGTTATACAATAAGGTCGTATACAGGCACGCGCCGCCTGTGCTTATCGTAATCCAAAACGTTACTAAGTATCGGACGCGACCGGCAACGAACGAATGCCCAAAGGTCGTTGATCCGGCTGTTCGCGCCGCGTCGCGCGCCAATTTATACAAAACAGGCCCATTGGCGCAGTGGGTATTTACCCTGCCTTCAGCTTTACTTTAGGTTCGATTCCCACCGACGACCATCATTCTCTATAAACAATTTGTTGCTTCTTCGAGTCTGTGTGTATGTTTGTATTTAAGTATATATTCAAAATTATATATGTAGCAGTTGTCCGACACCCATAGCACAAGTATTAAGTTACTTTCTTCGGGGATAGACGACTGTGTGTGTAAGTGTGCTATTTATTTTAAAAAAATATAGAAGTAGGCATTACTTTGCGGAGATCCATATTACAAACAAAAATAATGAAATCGCAAAACTTTGCGATTTTGTCGTGGAGTCTATCTCCTGATGACGCTTCGGTTGCGGGACGGAACGATTGTTGAGCTTGTGATAGTGTACGTGTGTAGTGCTTGTGTATTGTGGTGGCGGTGGTGGTTTGTTCATGTGTTTTTAACAAATTCTGCATGTTTCAGGTATGAAAACGAATAGTCCACTTTACATTTAGCATTATATACTTCTTATTTCTTATTTCATTATAAAATAATTACTTTTGCATAAAAAAAAATCTATAAAAAATTATTACACACACTACGCATTTGGACGTAAATACATATACATTTATCTATTTTTAGTCTGTTTTTATATTGAGAAGAGATGAATATGCGAAAATTGTTCTTTTTATTTGAATACGAATTCTGTTCCAGAGTAATGATACCAAGGGTTCAAAAGCACGTGAACTCTTGTCTCATACTTTACGAATTATTTTTGGATGCCCGTAACAATATCATTTGTCGTTAGCAATAAATAATGAGTAATAGTTAAATTAAGTATTTAGTTATTTGTAATTCTCTGATGTAATATTGTAATTGCAACCCCCCCTAACCCTATGGTGGGCCGGCTTATAAAGAAAACCAATGTGAAACATGTTTTTGGTGGGCGGTATGTTTAAACGAATGTTATATTTTTATGTAATGTTGCTAATCGACGACAGATGGCGCTAGTGGTACATTGTAACGCGCAATTGAGTGTCGATTGCGATTACATATAGTCAAACGTTTTTGCCACTAGCGCCAAGTAACCTCGAGTAACCTCGAGTAACCTCGAGTAACCTCGAGTAACCTCGAGTAACCTCGAGTAACCTCGAGTAACCTCGAGTAACCTCGAGTAACCTCGAGTAACCCCGAGTAACCTCGAGTAACCTCGAGTAACCTCGAGTTAAACCTCCAGTAACCTTAAATATTCATACCTTTTACATAGTGTGTAAATATAGTGATTAGTAGTGCAGTGTTTCAATCATAGGACCTAGGTTTGTGGGAGAGTTTTTTCCATAATGTCATAGATATTATTATGATTCAAAATATTCTTCATTCTGGTTATTATGAATTATGATCGATTTCGACAACTAATATATCTATAAAAATAATTTCATTTAAGTATTGATTCATAATACCTTAATGTCGAGCTGTGATAGCCCAACGGTGAGGCCGTGCAACTCTTTCAAGGGGGTCACGAGTTCAAACCCGGGCAGGCACCAATTAGTTTTTCTATTAAAACTTATGTGTCTAATTAATAATTGAAATTTATCACACGCTTTTCGGTGAACGAAAACATTGTGAGGAAACCTGCATATCTCTAGAGAATTCTGTTTATATGTGTAACCTACCAATCCGCATTGCAGCAGCGTGGTAGGTCTTAGCTCCAACCCTTCTCTCGAGAAACGGAGAGAGGAGGCCTTTTCCCAGCAGTGGGATTGTAGTGGGCCGCTATTTTTACCTTTATGTCTCTGGATGCCTGCATGTTAGCCAGAGATTGCTTCACTCCCTTGCCCACTTGCCATATGATGGCTTCCGGAGGCTGCCCTTTGAACGGGTATTCGCCGCACAGTAGCTCGTACCACACTGTTCTGTTGACAGATATCCCTCAATTATTACAAATGCGAATGTCTGTCCGTCTGTCTTTTAGTCTTTTCTGATCGAATTAAAACTGATTGAAGCTTTTATACCGGGCTTACATACAGGGCAAGAAATTTTTTGTTGTTCTTTCGAAACAATAAAATATATCGCAAAACTGGGGGTAATTTCACTTTATTGTAACATACAATAAGTTTATTATTTTATTATTATTTTCATTATATTCAAGGACCCTGAATAATACATATCAAGGGTTTTAAAAAAACATGTGTCAAATACAGATCCGTATACGATGACGAATATCGAAAAGGGTAATACAGAATACATCATTCTCCTGCCCTTATCCCACTCTAAGTGGGGTCGGCATTTGGCTACGTATTTTACGACCGGCCGCCTGCCTGACGTCAACTTACCTTAGTCGCCTTTTACGACACCTCGGTAAGAAATGAGGGTGGTATATTCTACGCCACCGGATTCCACACGGCAATTACCTTAGTCACCTCTTACGACACCTCGGTAAGAAATGAGGGTGGTATATTCTACGCCACCGGATACCACACGGCACTTACCTTAGTCACCTCTTACGACACCTCGGTAAGAAATGAGGGTGGTCTATTCTATTCAGCCGGATACCACACGGCACGTACCTTAGTCGCCTCTTACGACACCTCGGTAAGAAATGAGGGTGGTCTATTCTATTCTGCCGGATACCACACGGCACATACCTTAGTCGCCTCTTACGATACCTCGGTAAGAAATGAGGGTGGTCTATTCTATTCAGCCGGATACCACACGGCACTTACCTTAGTCGCCTCCAACGACACCTCGGTTAGAAATGAGGGTGGTGTATTCTATTCAGCCGGATACCACACGGCACGTACCGAGTTGTCGTAAGGTAAAAAGGAGGGTGGTCTATTCTAGTCTGCCAGATACCACACGGCAACGATTAGGGTAATACAGAATGCATGGGCTCGAAGCTCATCGGGTTAACCCGATACAAGGACAATAATATAGCCGGTCTCTATAAGTAAGATTACCCGAAGGCGTAGACATCGGTCGCTTTGGAGAACGGCAGGTGTAAAGACGCGTGCGGGCGAAGTGCGCGGACTAGTTCCGGGGCCAGGTAGCACAGCCAGCCCGGCGGGATGCCGAGACTGTCACCCCGAGCACTGAACACACGGAACCAAACGACTTGTAATAAGAAATGTTGTTAAGTACTCTTTAGTAAGTTGAGAATGCCTAAATGCAACTCAAATTGCTACCATGACTCATTTACAGTTAAAGCAGTAAGACTGTGGAATGCTCTTCCGTCTGAAGTTCGGGAATCTCCTTCATTAAGCGTATTTAAGGTTCGTGAGAAGAATTTTTATTTGTCACAGCAAGAATAATTCTTACTGGTGTTGTTATCTTTCATTTATATTACTCTTTTTAGTCTATTTTTCTCTCTATCTATTTTTCTCCATTTATTTGTTATGTTATGCTATTTATTTGCTAACCCGTGGTTATTTTCTTAAGATCCTCTCTTTCAAAGGGTTGTCTGGAAGAGATCACAATAATGTGATAAGGCCGCCCTTTGCACATTTAAATGTAATTATTGTATGTACTTTCTCTGTATATTTTTTATGTGCAATAAAGTTATTCTTCTTCTTCTTCTTCTTCTTTAAGTACTCTTCTTAAACATCCTCCTAAATGAGGAGATCTGCGGAAGAACTGATATCACCGATATAGCTCATCGTCTCGGGAAGCTGGAGTGGCGATAGATGGGTGTATAGTACCGAGAACCGATGGGCATGGATACAGAGTTCAAGAAGTGCCTTAGTATCAAATAATTGCGCAATAAAATCCATTGTCGTCTACAATAAAATTCCAAAAATGATAAGGGAACTTACTTTTAATTGTTTTTAAATCTAAACTTAAAATGTGGCTTATAGAATGGTGCTTTTATACAATCGACGAATACTTAAATATTAAAAATTAAAACAACAAATTAGATAAGGATTTTAGACAAATAAGATTAGATAAATAATAGAAAAATTGAGCCATTATATTTTATTGACATCTAACACGAAAGTAGTGTAAGTACGAAAGTAGTGTAAGTACGAAAGTAGTATATTGACATAATTTTTATTCTGTAAATTTGCATGCCAATATAGGTAGCCTATATACTAGGTGAAACATTTCTACTAGACAATAAATATAATACACCCCATTGCATGTACTGACTGCACTAGAAAGGTAGCTGAGAACCTTTGGATCCAAGTGGCAAAACTGTGTGTGTGCGTGTGTGTGTGTGTTTGTGAGTTTGTGTGTGTGCGTGTGTGCGCGCGTGTGTGTGTGTGTGTGTGAAGGGGGATATGTGCATGCGTGTATGTGGAAATTTCGTGAAGACCTACGTTCCATTTACCAAAAGCTAAGTATTAAAATAATAATAATAAGAGCTGTGATAGCCCAGCGGTGAGACCGTGCGACCCTTTCGAGAGGAACACGAGTTCAAACCCGGGCAGGCACCAATGAGTTTTTCTATTAAAACTCATGTGTCTAATTGATAATTGCAATTTATTGCACGCTTTTCGGTGAAGGAAAACATCATGAATATCTCTGGAGAATTCAGGAGATATATGTAACCTACCAATCCGCATCGGAGCAGCGTGGTAGGTCTTAGTTCCAACCCTTCTCTCCAGAAACGGAGAAAGGAGGCCTACTCCCAGCAGTGGGATTGTAACAGACCGATACTTTTACTTACTATAATCTGTTGGATTATACAAAAGTAATAATTTTAACTATTTTTTTTTAATATAATCGTTTTATTAACGACGATAATAGAGAGAGATTAAAAAATATTTCACATTTTGCAAACGAAAGAATTCAATAAGGATTAGCTTTTTATTAGATAAATGATAACCAATACTTTTGTTCGGATTTACACGTAATCAAATCTAATTGAAGATGGATACATATAAAAATCATAATATGATATTAAACGAAATCAAAGAAATTTTTTGGTCTTACAAGTCTGTAAAATACTCACTTGTTGCCGAAGCACAATTTGGTGACGCTGAAGAGTCCAAAGTCTGTAATGACCACTTTCCCGTTCTCCAGGAATATGTTCTTCGTCTTCAGGTCTTTGTGAATTATGCCCCGCGCGTGGAGATATCCCATACCCTATAACAATGAATTGTTACACTTCACTCTTTGTTACACTTCACTATTGTATACACATTGAATACACGCTGACACTAGACTGACTAGAATAGGCCCAACTGGCTTATTTATAAACTTTGTTGTTTGCATTCCCGTTGCCGTTTTATGAAACAAGTCAAATGTCATATTTGACTACCTCCGTCTTCCACAAATTATTAAATTATTCCTATAAATTGTTTCTTATTACATAATCTCACATAATGGTAAATTTATTCAAGAGTATTTATAAGCATATTTAACACAGTATATAACTGTTTATCAGTAGAAAAAATAAATTAAAATCGCTCTCTTAATATTAATTTCATCATCCTCCTGCCCTTATCCCGCTCTAAGTGGCGTCGGCACAACATGTTAAAAACATGTTGTCACATGGTTTGGCTACGTATTTTACGACCGGCCGCCTGCCTGACGTCAATTTACCTTAGTCGTATTTTACGACCCCTCGATAAGAAAGAGGGTGGTCTATTTTACTCAACCGGATACCACACAGTGGGTCAACTTACTTTAGTCGCCTTTTACGACCCCTCGGTAAGAAAGAGGGTGGTCTATTCTACTCAGCCGGATACCACACGGCGGTCTCTTAATATTAACCTAACTGACCGAATTCAAAATTTATCTCAATTGAGTTACATACATTGTAATCCTTAAAGTTAATGTTTTCTTGCTCTTCCAAGTTTTGGGTCTCTTCAACCTCACGAGTTTTGTATGCGCAACACCATTTTGAATTTGGTCACTTTAATGCTATACGACATACGTTAATAAAATTGCAAAGGTGATAGATTATAAAAAGGTTTTTTCGGCTCGAACGAGAAATTTAAAAGATCCAATTAGATTTATCTGACTATGGGCCTCATAAGAAAGCTCAGAGTCACTCAGCGAGCTATGCTTGGTGTATCTCTACGTGATCAAATCAGGAATGAGGAGATCCGTAGAAGAACTAGAGTTACCGACATAGCTCATTGTGTCGCGAAGCTGAAGTGGCAATGGGCGGGGCACATAGTACGTAGAACCGATGGGCGTTGGGGACCTAAGGTGGTGGAATGGCAACCCCGCACCGGTAAACGCAGCATTGGAAGACCCCCTACGAGGTGGAGAGACGACCTCAGAAAGGTTGCGGGGAGCCGCTGGATCCAAGCGGCACAGGACCGTGTGGTGTGGAGATCCCTTAGGGGCTATCTCCACGAGCGATATAATCGCGGCGATATTATCGTCGTGCCACGTCCAATGTGAATATAAAAGGGCATTTATATCGTTTAGTTCCTCTATTACTGAACGCATCTCCACACGGCGATGTTATCGCGGCGATGCGACGAGTGGCAATGTGCGCGCGTATCGTCATCGTATCGCCGCGGTATCGTCGCTACTGGTGGCGCGTCCGCCGCGCGCTCGCCGCAGAACGTGGCGCTCTCGCAGCGAGGGCACGGCGAGAGAGTCATTTTAGCCAGAGAGTCCAGAGACAGTGTACATATAGAAATTTTACCAGTGCCTTTCGCGAAGCAAGGACGTTTTAAACTATAAGTACAATGTTTGACATTGAAAAGTTTATACTTGAAGTGAGAGAGAGACCGGCCCTTTACGATTCAAGAAATATTAGCACAACGCGCACGCGGCGATTCCGTTACGAGTCGTCGCGGACACGCTGTGATTCCGTCACGAGTCGTGACGATACGCTGACGGAATAATCGTTCGTTCGTGGAGAATACACGACGATAGTAGCGCGGACTCGTCGCGATTCTCTCGCCCGTGGAGACAGCGCCTTAAGGAGACCTATGTCCAGCAGTGGACGTCCATCGGTTAAAGAAGAAGAAGAAGAATTAAAGTATCTGAGGTGTAGAAATCTGAAAGACTGGCCCATACCTGTGAGATCTGTTGTGCTACGATGACGCTCTTGTTGGCTGTGAACTTGTCCTTCCGCAAGTGTATGTGCGTGAACAGGGTCATGCCTTTGCACAGTGACGTCACGATCGCCAACCGCGGCGGTTTCATGCACGCACCCATAAATAACACTAGGTTCTCGTGACGCGTCTTCCGAAACGTCGCGACCTGATAGCAAGATGTTATATGTTTAATTTAAGCTGTGATAGCCTAGCGGTGAGACCGTGCGACTCTCTAGAGACGACATAGGTTCAAACCCCGGGCAGGCACGAATGAGTTTTTCTATTAAAACTTATGTGTCTAATTGATAATTGCAATTTATCACACGCTTTTCGGTGAAGGAAAACATCGTGAGGAAACCTGCATATCTCTAGAGTATTCTGTTAATATGTGTAACCTACAAATCCGCATTAGAGCAGCGTGGTAGGTCTTAGCTCCAATCCTTCTCTCCAGAAACGGAGAGAGGAGGCCTTAGGCCCAGCAGTGGGCATAGTAACAGGCTGTTACTATATGTTTAATTACCATTTTCTAACATATACTTAGCGTTTAATATACAATTTTACAAGCTTAAAGCTTTAATTGAAATGCTTTTGAATCGTCAACATCTACTGCTGGTTCGGAAAGTTCTTCCTACCGAGAAGAGCTAGCAAGAAACTAGGCGGTTGCTCTTTTCAAAACATATCATTCTCCTGCCGTTATCCCACTCTAAGTGGGGTCGGCACAACATGTTACAAACATGATGTCACATGATTTGGCTACGTATTTTACAACCGGCCGCCTGCATGACGTCAACTTACCTTAGTCGCCTTTTACGACACCTCGGTAAGAAATGGGGGTGGTCTATTCTATGCAGCCGGATACCACACGGCACATACCTTAGTCGCCTCTTACGACACCTCGGTAAAAACGGAGGGTGCTCTATTCCATTCTGCCGGATACCACACGGCGAGCTCTTTTCAAAACATAATGATTATTAAATAATCCTCAACAGTATAGTACGCTTTCTATATCAGCCTCTTTTTAACAGTGCTTTTAAACTGCTGTTATGTTTAATTAACTTAATTAACTACTTAAAAAGGTGAATATAAAAAGCTTTGATAGCCCAGCGGTAAGACGACGTGTAATTGATATTTACAATTTATCACACGCTTTTCAGTGAAGGAAAACATCGTGAGGAAACCTGCACATCTCTAGAGAATTCTAGGGATATGTATAACCTACCAATCCGCATTAGAGCAAAAATTTCATAAATACCATTCCGCAACCTCAGACTGCCCTCTGCATCAATATAGCCGAATGCTTGGCAGCCGTTATTGACAACAAGGGTGGCAATACTCACTTTTAACAGAACTCATGAACAGACACAAACACACACACACAAACACACCGGTGGCGCCAAGTGGGCTCAATTTTTGTTTTTTGTTAACAATTGTTAACTTTACTTAAGGTCTCGGGTTTGATTTATTTGTGTTTTTTTTTATCTTTCGGTCAATTGTTCCCGTGTGCGTCAAATGTGGCGCCATTTTTTTACATTCCCACCCCCTGGTTCTTTTGCCTTGTTTCTCCCCGTTAGAGCAGTCGCTTGCTTAATGTCAAACAAATCGCACGCGCACAATTAATTCGCGCTAGGAACTCTAAATGCATCACGCGCTCTTATATTGTAAATCCTATTTTCCTGTCCGCTTTCCTTTCTAAGCTGTACTGTGGGTTTCCGCATTTACGCCTGAAGCCTGGAGTCATCAGCAGCCTTCAGATCGGTGAGTGGTGTTTTCAATATTTATATACCATTTATTGATAATTTTTAATTTTGAGCTCACAGTGCCACCACGCTAATTTTCGTCATTTATGATCCCGCTGGTTATAACTATTTACACGCCACGCCACACACAATTACCACACTTACAATACTGAAAATACACATATCCTTAAATCACTTCTAACACCACAACTGCCGTGAGTTTTGGGTTTGGCTGTACTAACCTCATGCTTAAAGGTATCTAGCGGTACAGAATGATCGCTGAGGGCGTTCACATGTAACAACTTGACCGCAACTGCCCCGTGCCAACTGCCCCGGTACACCGTACCGAACCGTCCCGTACCGATCACCTCGAACAGTTTCAGCTCGTCGTAAGGAATGTCCCACTCTTTCATAGACAACTGGAAGTAAAAAAAAGTTTATTTCTATCTCAAAGAGATGCAAATATAGAAAGAATCATGGATCCCTTGTAAGTTTCTTTTAAATACAGAAGTTACAATAGAAATTACAATCATCCTCTTGCCCTTATCCGACTCTAAGTGGGGTCGGCACAACAAGTTCTAACGTGTTGTCATGTTATGTTGCCTGTCTGACGTCGGCTTACCTTAGTCGCCTTTTACGACACCTCGGTAAGAAATGAGGGTGGTCTATTCTACTCGGCCGGATACCACACGGCGGATAATAGTGGAGTTTAACATTCATTTAAAAAATATTAGAGTATTATAGATCAAACGAAATAAATTAAAGGTTTAATTTAAATAAAAATTAATTCAAAAATTATTTTGTACATTTTTTTTTAATAAATTTTATTGACTTAATGCATTAAGCATTCTCTTTCAAACTATGCGCAGGCATGACAGTTTAGTCAAAGGAATAGAAAAAAAGAGAGGGGATAAGAGATAAAAAAAATGTAAGCATAAACCAAATACACACTTCCTCGAATATTCTCCGGTGATGTAAGAACGCTGTCATCTTGTGGCACAACAAATGAATCACTGAACACAATAGAGTTTATGCTCTTTTTATACTTTTAACAAAGAAACACATAAATTTCGCAATACAGTACAAAACTTCACAGATGGTTATTTGATCGGCACGTTTTACTGTGTTAATTATAGTTCTAAATATTTCTATTTTTGATAGTTTTAAACATTATATAAACAAGCACAAATAGATACTTTGTATAAAAATAATCGTTCTAACATAACAGGCAGGCCGAGTATTAGCTATTTACCTATAATGACAAATTCTACTAACATAAGTAATTATTATAATTATTATTTATGCACCGTGGAATTCGCTCATTTTGTTTTGGATTAACGCAAATTCTATAACTACACAGATACAATCAAAACCTCGAATATATCATAATTATGAAGCAAACAATGCCAATTTTTTTTATTATATATAATATTTACTTAAAACCAAATTTATTGTGTATATCAGATTATTTCTTTCAAAGAGAATGTTTACTAACAATACCAATAATAGATTAATTTTTTTTATAAAAAATATATTTTTTTCAATGTGCAATAGCACACATTTAAAAACAATTACAGTTAAATTAAAAAAAAGCAATATTTAATTTCCAATATCGCATATTCTAAGTTAAAAAATAATATTGCTGGCGCTTAATATAAGCAATATTATAATTCGACCATCAATATTATAACAAATGTATAATTTAGAAAACGCATTCCATATTTAAAAATTGATTATTATGAATACCAAAACAGAAACAGATACAATATTTAGAATACACATTCCATATTTAAATATAATAGTATTTATTTTTCACTAATATCAATTTAGTAAACGCATTCCATATTTGAAAATTGATTATTATGAATACCAAAATAGAAACAGATGCATAATTTAGAATGCACATTCCATATTTAAATATAATAGTATTTATTTTTCACTAATATCAATTTAGAAAACGCATTCCATATTTGAAAATTGATTATTATGAATACCAAAATAGAAACAGATGCATAATTTAGAATGCACATTCCATATTTAAATATAATAGTATTTATTTTTCACTAATATCAATATATAATATTGGCAAAATTAACGGGAACTTTTATCGAATATTTATTTTTAGAAACATAAAAGAAATGCACAAGCACGAGGCAATCACTGGCTGCAAGTTACAGTTATCACTGCGGCGGGAGAGCGACGGATGTATCGGGCGATAACGGAGCTTTACATTGACAATTTAGTGCCTACTGGATGTAACTTGATGCTTGTAGAATTCACTTTGTACGTTCGAACGGGGAACTCGACACTTGTAATATGAGGTCAGTTTTTAGATAAACAACGCATGTGTCATATATTCGTGACGCAGTATTCATGTTTAATTTTTTTTTATTATGAATGGAAATATATAGTTAATAAGTATTGTTTTTAAAAGCTTAATCATTTATAGAATTAGGCGTTACTTTGCGGAGATCCATAATACAAAAGTAATAATAAAATTATTTTGCTATAATCCGCGATACAGTAAATAGAAAATATATATAGTGCTAAATGTATAGTGGACTATACGTTTTTTCATACCCGTTACATGCAGGATTCGTAAAAACATATGCACAAACCTCCACCACTTCCACCACAATACACAAGCGCTACACAGGTTCACTATCACAAACTCAACAAACGTTTCGCCCCGCGACCGAAGCATCATCAGGAGATATAATCCACGACAAAATCGCAGAGCTTAATCACTTGTTTTTTAATGATTGGATATTATTAAATATTTACAATTTAAATATTATAGACGGCAACAATTAATAGTACGGACAATTCTCATACTTAGTAATCAAATTCTATACCCTTGTTTCTATTTCTTCTATGCCCTATTCCTATTCTATTTCTATTCTATACCCTAGTAGCAATATTTCTAAAGTTGAATCATAACTAATTTATAGAATCAGGCGTTACTTTGCGGAGATCCATAATACAAAAGTAATAATAAAATTATTTTGTTATAATCCGCGATACAGTAAATAGAAAAAATATATAGTGTTAAATGTATCGTGGACTATCTGTATTTTCATACCCGATACGTGCAGGATTCGTAAAAACACATGCACAAACCTCCACCACTTCCACCACAATACACAAGCACTACACACGTTCACAATCACAAACTCAACAATCGTTTCATTTAACACTACACTTTACATTTAACACTATAGTGTTATAATATATATAATATTTTCTATTTACTGTATCGCGGATTATAGCACAATAATTTTATTATTACTTTTCTTGAATCATAACTGTTGATCCTTAGTGTCGTGCGCTTTAACCGTTTGGCCATCAAAATCTTTAAATATTAGCAAATAATCTATTATCCATTTTTTCATGTACACATAGGGTTAAAATTTGGTCAATATTGGAAATGAGTAATTATATATTTTTAATGAACTTTTCCTAAAGTTCCTAAATTCGATATTATTTATTAATCTTTTAAATTTCGCAAAATCGCTTCTTAGATATGATTTCTACGTTACAGATGGAACCAATTTAAAAAATAATAATACATCGTATAAAAAAACGTCAGCAATTTTATCCTTTCTTTGATGTGTTAGACAATTTCTTGTTTTCATATGAGTCCTGTACCAGTATTTTTATTAACTCATAAGAATAACAATTATACTGCCATTAAACGCATCGCGGCGTTTAGTTGAATATAATTACTTAGGATGCAGATGGCGACTCGTATGAGCCACATTGACACTATAAAGTTATCTTAAGTGTTGCTGATAACAAAAAGCTCATTGTGCATTTGCAATGTAGCGTCTTTATTCGTTTTGAGAGGAGC
This sequence comes from Morpho deidamia, assembly GCA_947086505.1. Lineage (NCBI taxonomy): Eukaryota > Metazoa > Arthropoda > Insecta > Lepidoptera > Nymphalidae > Morpho > Morpho deidamia. The sequence goes on from CAMTZC010000022.1 coordinate 15,912,037, forward strand.
TTTTTTTTGTTCGAATTAACTAATGTTGTTTAGCCCTAACAACTTTGAAACCCTCACCGGAAGGACGGGCGAGCGCAGAAGCTTCTCCGGGTAAAGGAGAGGAGCTTTAAAGTGTTTTACGCTTTTTAACATAATCGCGTGGTTTTTTTTTATTAGTAAACCTCAATAAAGCATATTTTGAGATAGAGTTTTTGGTTTATAATACACATCGCATGCGTAGTATTAAAGAGACCTAACTCAAAAAGTTATTCTGTCGCCAATTGTAATAAAGCGTAGAGTAGCGCCCAAAAAACTCGTGAGTGTTATTAATATATGTTATTAATAATATACATTTGTTATTAATAATATACATTTGTTATTAATAATATACATTTGTTATTAATAATATACATTTACACACACGGTCGTCAGTCCCCAAAGTAAGTGACTTAATACTTGTGTCATGGGTGACTGACAACTGGTAGATATACTACATATATAAGTTTAAATACATACTTAAATACAAATACACACCCAGGCTCGAAGAACCAACAATTTGTTTATAAAAAATGTTGGTCCTCGGCGGGAATCGAACCCGCGACCCGCTGAGCTGAAGGCAGGGTCACTGCCCACAGCGCCAACGGGCCATAACTTGGAAACACTAGCTTAATTTTCATAGTTCATAGCGTGATGTCATTGCAATAAGGATTAGAATGTATTCAACTCAGTCAAGCCTAATTTTGAATTAAGTCAGTTCTACACTAAGCGTGCGAAATGCGCTCCGTAATTACATCTGATAGTACAAGATTATTAATCACATGATTGAAACGCATCTAACCTGGTAAAAGTTTCAGAATATCCCCGAATAGGGGGCAAAAGCATCGCCTAGTGTGCGAATTGCGCAGCAACTCTACTAGGATCAGGGAATTCAAATTTTATCATCATCCTCCTGCCCTTATCCCACTCTAAGTGTGGTCGGCACAACATCTTACAAACATGTTGTCACATGATTTGGCTACGTATTTTACGACCGGCCAATGCCTGACGTCAAGTTACCTTAGTCGTATTTTACCACTCGGTTAGAAAAAGGGTGGTCTATTCTACTCAACCGGATAGTATTCCGAGGGTCAACTTACCTTAGTCGCCTTTTACGACACCTAGGTAAGAAATGAGGGTGGTCTATTCTACACGGCCGGATACCACACGGCGGGTCGATATACCTTAGTTGCCTTTCAGAACACCTCGGTAAGAAATGAGGGTGGTCTATTCTACGCGGCCGGATACCACACGGCGGGTCGACTTACCTTAGTGGCCTTTCACGACACCTCGGTAAGAAATGAGGGTGGTCTATTCTACGCCACCGGATACCACACGGCGGGTCGATATACCTTAATGGCCTTTCAGAACACCTCGGTAAGAAATGAGGGTGGTCTATTCTACTCGGCCGGATACCACACGGCGGGTCGATATACCTTAGTCGCCTTTCAGAACATCTCGGTAAGAAATGAGGGTGGTCTATTCTACGCGGCCGGATACCACACGGCGGGTCGATTTACCTTAGTCACCTTTCACAACAACTCGGTAAGAAATGAGGGTGGTCTATTTTACTCAACCGGATACCACACGGCAGTGTATCAATCTGGTACTTTATCACACCTAAAATAAATTGAAACACGCAGTCAAGGCTTTCAAAGATGAAAAAAAAATTACTCACGCTGTTTTGCCGCGGCCATCTTGAATCGTCCGTAGATCCGGAGCCACTTAGTGAAACGCGACCGGAACCTTCTAGAAACAAAAACCTTATTACACTCTACATAAATATAATTGTTATTTTTATTGATTTTTGATTCCCTGCGAGAGAAGTTTAAGGAAACAGGTATTCTAACATTTGCTTCACAGTATATTTTAAATAACGTTATTTTTGTACATAAAAATATAAAGAATTATAAAACGATAGGTGATGTATATAATAGACAAAGTAGGAACCGACATAAGCTTGCGACTCCTGCTTTGCGCCTAGCAAAAGTACGTAAATCGTTTGTGGGTTTGGGTATAAGATTCTATAATAAAATTCCGAAATCAATTTTGGTCATGCCATTACAGCAGTTTAAAAACACTGTTAAAAAGAGGCTGATACAGAAAGCCTACTATCCTGTTGAAGATTACTTAGATGATAAGGATGTGTGGATATAGGTGCACTTCTACCCTGTACAAGACAGTAATAAATAAATGTAATTAGTTCTAAGATTTATATTTTAAAAAGAGCAACCGCCGAGTTTCTTGCTGGCTCTTCTCGGCAGGAACAGCTTTCCGAACCAGTTTACTTGAATAAAGAATATTTTGATTTTGATTTTGATTTTGATATATTATTATTTTTTTTTTTCTATCGTCACTTTTCTCTCAGCTTTTGCTGGTTTCTACTGCAAAAACGGGCTTGTGCCAAGTAATTGCAGGATGTGGTGTTTGGTGTTATATGTATCATTACTGTTCTAACTGCAGGAATTTTCTAACTATTCGGCAAGTATTTAGGATGGCGGCTTTCTGTAAAATATTTATTGTATTTTGTTTCATGTCTATTATTTGAAGATAGTATGCTTTTTGGAACTATGCCGGTGGTAGAAATGACTATGGGGAGTACATATATTTTTTCTTGTTTCCAGATTCGGATGATTTCTTCTCTTAAGTCTGCATATTTACTTAATTTTTCTGCGATTGTTTTCTGAATGTTATGGGTGTTGGGTCTATGTCTATGTCTATTAGATAAGTTGTTTTATTTAGTTTGTCTTGTAGGTTTATTGTCTGGTCTATTGAAATGTATGGTTTTATCAGTGAGAATGGCTCGATCGAAATAGAGTTTGTGTGAATTATTTTCTATTTATTATTATTTTCTTTTTGTAGTTTCTCAGAATTTTAGGAATTCCGGTATGAATGAAAACCACGGGCCTAAACCAAGTGGAGTCCATCGGTTGTCTCATCTGTGGGTGTTTCGTCCTGCAAAAACTTACGCACGATACGGCACGTATTTAGAATTGCGGCTTTTTGCATCGTAATATATATATTTTTAGGTAAATCAAGTAATTTAATATAATGGTGCTGATATTTCGGGATAACGCCAGTGCTAGAGATGACCAAGGGCACAATATATACTTTGTTCATTTTCCATATTCTGATTACTTCTTTCAGTTCAGTATATTTATGAATTTTCTCAGTAATTGTTTTTTGTAAGTTGTGAGTATTAGGCACTGCAATATCTATTAAGTATGTAATTTTTCCGATTTTGTCTATAAGCGTAATATGTGGTCTATTATTATACACTGATTTGTCTGTTAGGATGGCACGGTCAAAGTATATCTTGTGTGTGGAGCTCTCTAGAACTGGCTTAGGAACGTACTGATAATATGGTTTAGAAATAGGTTTAATGAGTTTATGTTTTATACATAATTTTTGATGAACTATATATGCAACTATAATTATAATTAATTAATTAAATAAATAAATATATGGGACACTTACACGGTCGTCCATCCCCAAAGTAACTTAATACTTGTGTTATCGGTGACAGACAACTGGTAGATATACTACATATATAATTTTAAATACATACTAATAATAATAAGAATTATACTTTGTTTAAGCAACCGCCGAGTTTCTTGCTGGTTCTTCTCAGTAAGAACAGCTTTCCGAACCAGCAGTAAAGTTGACGATTCAATAGCACTTGTTTACAAGTTTACTTGAATAAAGAATATTTTGAATCAATCAATCAATCCATTCTAGATCAGTCTACAGAAAGATTCAAACTGAGTGTAAAAAATATGCTCATACGTAACGCATATTACAAAATTGAAGATCATTTGAATGATAAGAATGCCTGGATTTGAAAATCCTTTCAGCTTAATACAAGACAGCGGTTTAATAATGTATAATTGAAAATATTTAAAAGATCGACCGCCGAGTTTCTTGCTGGTTCTTCTCGGTAAGAGCAACATTCCGAACCAGTTGCAGCTTCATTAATCATATTGATGCTTGACGATTCAAAAGTGCCTGAAATGGTTTATTTGAATAAAGATTAATTTGATTTGATTTGAAGTGTTATCTCTTGAGCACTTGCTGACTTATTCAAACTATTGCTAATAAATAAATATTATAAATAAAATATTTTTTCATTAATGACTTATATACATTATTTAGGTGACAATAATACTGACATATCCTTAAAAGATAACAGCCCTCAACAAAAAGACAAAAAGATTTTTAACCTATTTCCAGGTTGGCCCTCTTTCAGACTACACTATCAAGTTCTTTTATTTTGATTTGACTTGAATTTGAATTTGACAAAAACTTACCGCTCTTAATGCTAGACGTGAGGTCCTCCTTGGTATCGTGGGTTCTTGCTGGAGACTGCGCCGCCGAAGTGTGGTTAGGACTGGACACCGGCGGCTTGACCTCTGTCAACAATACACCTGTCTTATGGCCGGCACCTGCGTCATACCAGAACGCGTTACTATATGCCATACGGAATCATGTTATGGGGTAAAGCGGATGAGATATAGAAAGTTTTTATTTAAAGAAAAAGAGATGTGGATATTTATCTATACATAGTGTTTTGAATAAAATGACTCGCCCGCCGGAGACGCGACCGGCGAAATCAAGGACGTTTTATGCATTCGATTGCTGACAGAGCGGCCGACCGCTAGTTACTTTTCAAACACGATAGGGACAGGCCGCGTGCGCCTGTACACGGCATTCCCTTATAACGCACACGTGTAATTTTGCGTTTCGGGTGTTATTCTCAGATTTAGTGACGCGTTTAACCAGTGAAGTGTTTGATAAGACGCGACCGTCCACGGTTTTGGTGCGCGTTGGTTACTATTCCCCGATATAGGGACGACTCAATAACGTGTGACCTTACGAAGGTTGTGTGCACACCGGGTGTTATTCAGCCGATATAGTGAAGTGTATACTCAGGGAGAAACAGACATTACGTGTCCGTGAAAGAGTGCAGAGGCGAGCCAACGGTTTCGGGAATCGGCCAAGTACATACAAGCACGTACACACGTACACATATACACGCAGTGACTCATGAGGCCGGACCACATACAGCTAACGGCCGCATAAGGTAGGTTGAAACGCTGGGGCGTCGGGCCCAGGTCCCGGAGGTTGTTTCATCCGTCCGCACGTTTGCGCGGAACACATAGTATAAAACAAAGTAACCGAAAGCTATCTGTCCGTATGTGATCGATTTCATCAAAATCTACTGAACGTATTTTTGTACGGTTTTTAATAAAATATTAAGAAAACTAAATTCTATAGAATGACCCAATCGATTTTGATGGGACTTTCAGTAAAAGATAGTGGAGGTTGTGGAGCAACATATGGAACTTTTATTCTAGAATTCCTGTTATTCTGCACTCGGGCGTAGCCACGGACAAATCTAGTATGATAATAAGTCATCATTCTCCTGCCCTTATCCCATTCGGAACAACACGCTAAAAACGTTGTAAAAACATGATTTGGCTAAGTATTTTACGACCGGTCGCCTGCATGACGTCAACGTCGTCTTATACGATACCTCGGTAAGAAAAAGGGTGGTCTATTCTACTCTGTCTACCACACGGCTACTAGATATAATAATAAGCATGAATAACAAAAGTGTACAATCTAGTATATTCATATATTACCTGGAAAGTGGAACTGCTGCTTGGTGGTGATGTGTGGGTGCGGGTGGTGGGGGTGGTGCGGCTGCGGGGTGGCGGGCGCGGGGAGTGCGGGCGATGACGGCGTCGAACTGTTGCACGAAGAAGTGTTCGACGACGAGTCCGGACCACCCTGTATATGTATGTAAGAGCAGGAGAATGAATGAATCAACTAATATAACTAACCTAACTAGGTTATAACTAAATAACTATTTACCCTAGTTTGTATTATTATTATTGGTTGATATAAATCTAGTGTTGTTGTAATTATGTTTCGTCATATATCGTCGTATATATCGTAACATGTCGTCGAACAACGAGTCCGGACCACCCTGTATATGACGAAACATAATTACAACAACACTAGATTGATATCAACCAATAATAATACAAACTAGGCTAAATAGTTATTTAGTTATAACCTAGTTAGGTTAGTTAAATTAGTTGATTCATTCATTCGCCTGCTCTTACGCCACTTTAAATGTGGTCGGCTGAACACGTTTCAAACATATTGTTAGATGATTTGGCTAGTTATTTTACTACCAAGCGCCTGCCTGACGTCGACGAAATATTGACGAAGTAAATAGAAAATATATATAGTGTTAGATGTATAGTGGATTATCCGTATTTTCATACCCGATACGTGCAGGATTCGTAAAAACACATGCACAAATCTCCACCACTTCTACCACAATACACAAGCACTACACACGTTCACTATCACAATCTCAACAGCCGTTTCGCCCCGCAACCGAAGCATCATCAGAAGATAGACTCCACGACAAACGAGCAAAATAATTTTACTATTACTTTTGTATTATGGATCTCCGCAAAGTAACGCCAAATTCTATAAACTAAGATTTGTCGCAAATGCGACCTTAATTAAAAAGTAATTCATCACACGTTTTCATTACACAAGTACCTACATAAAATACCAAAATTTTACATTTATGGTCTAGGTACTAAAAGCAACGGCCTGTTAATATCCCACTGCTGGGAAACTGCCGCCTCCTCTCTCCGTTTTTTGGAGAAAAACGGATTGGATTGGATTGGAGCTAAGACCCACCACAATGCTCCAATGCGGATTGGTAGGTTACAAATATCCCTAGAATTCCCTTGAGATATGCAGGTTGTGTCACGATGTTTTCCTTCACTGATAAGCGTATGATAAATTGCAAATATCAATTAGACACATTAGTTTTAATAGAAAAACTCATTGGTGCCTGCCCGGGTTTGAACCCATGTTCGTCTGTAGAGATTCGCACGGTCTCACCACTGGGCGATCACAGCTTCAACTAGGTACTAAGTGGATATGAATATATCACAAGTTTGGTATTAAAGTGACCTAATTCAAAAGGTTGTTGCAAATTGCAATAAATAAAACTCGTGAGTGAGTGAGATAACTTGGAAGACCCCATAACTTGGAAGAGCAAGGAAACACTATCATTTTTAATAGTTTGTAGCGTGATATCATATATGAAACTAAAATAAGGATTACAATGTATTTATCTCAATTAAGCCTAATTTCTAATTTGGTCATTGAGTACGCTAAGTATTAACTTAGCGTACTCAGTATTACCTATGGTGTAATGGTTAGAGGTACATACGGTATAATGGTGCGGCGCGGCGGGAGGTCGCCGTCTTAGGGGCGTCACGGACTGCATCACAGTTCTCCCGCCTACAGACGACGTCAGGTACAGACCACCTGTATTTACATAATAATAAAAAAAAGCCTCAAAGAAGTCCTAAACAAAGACATCTTTAAAGTATAAAAGTAATAATAAAATTATTTTGCTATAATCCGCGATACAGTAAATAGATAATATATATAGTGTTTAATGTGGACTATCTGTATTTTCATACCCGATACGTGCAGGATTCGTCAAAACACATGCACAAACCTCCACCACTTCCACCACAATACACAAGCACAACACAAGTTCACTATCACAAACTCAACAATCGTTTCGCCCCGCAACCGAAGCATCATCAGGAGATAGACACCACGACAAAATCGCAAAACTTTTTTATATTATGGATCTCCGCAAAGTAACGCCTAATTCTATAAATTAATCAAAAGTATGTTCAGGCTAAAGTTGATGCGAATGAAGTTTCTAATACAGCTATTTATCATCATCCTCCTGCCCGTATCCCACTCTAAGTGGGGTCGGTACATGTTATTATTGTTATTATTAATGTAATTACCATATTTGTGGAAATTCTCTCTAAAGGCGTTGACGAACTCGGGCGGCAGACCGCACGAGGGAGGAACTTTACTTTCGCAATCCCTGCAACAAAACAGATGCTATCAAATGCTCTGATATATATTCTCATTTCTGATTTGATCACGTAAAGATACTCCGAGCATAGCCCGCTCCATCGCCCGCTGAGTGACTCAGCTTTCTTATGAGGCCCATAGTCAGCGACCACGTTTTTGAGTGACTCAGCTTTCTTATGAGGCCCATAGTCAGCGACCACGTTTATGAGTGACTCAGCTTTCTTATGAGGCCCATAGTCAGCGACCACGTTTATGAGTGACTCAGCTTTCTTATGAGGCCCATAGTCAGCGACCACGTTTATGAGTGACTCAGCTTTCTTATGAGGCCCATAGTCAGCGACCACGTTTATGAGTGACTCAGCTTTCTTATGAGGCCCATAGTCAGCGACCACGTTTCTGAGTGACTCAGCTTTCTTATGAGGCCCATAGTCAGCGACCACGTTTCTGAGTGACTCAGCTTTCTTATGAGGCCCATAGTCAGCGACCACGTTTCTGAGTGACTCAGCTTTCTTATAAGGCCCATAGTCAGCGACCACGTTTCTGAGTAACTGAGCTTTCTTATGAGGCCCATAGTCAGCGAACACGTTTCTGAGTGACTCAGCTTTCTTATGAGGCCCATAGTCAGCGACCACGTTTATGAGTGACTCAGCTTTCTTATGAGGCCCATAGTCAGCGACCACTTTTCTGAGTGACTCAGCTTTCTTATGAGGCCCATAGTCAGCGACCACGTTTCTGAGTGACTCAGCTTTCTTATAAGGCCCATAGTCAGCGACCACGTTTCTGAGTGACTGAGCTTTCTTATGAGGCCCATAGTCAGCGACCACGTTTCTGAGTGACTCAGCTTTCTTATGAGGCCCATAGTCAGCGACCACGTTTCTGAGTGACTCAGCTTTCTTATGAGGCCCATAGTCAGCGACCACGTTTCTGAGTGACTCAGCTTTCTTATGAGGCCCATAGTCAGCGACCACGTTCCTGAGTGACTCAGCTTTCTTATGAGGCCCATAGTCAGCGACCACGTTTCAGATCCATACTTTATCACTGGCACACACTATTCGTAGACTCTGGGACTGAGATATTTTGACTCCTCTACTTTAGTGTAACTCTATGGTAGCGATGAAGAAGATTACACTAACCTGTGACATTTGAACTTGCACTCCTTGCATTTGAGTCCGGAACCGAACAGCATCTGCTTGTCGCAGTAGTCACAGGTCGCTATCATGTTGAAGGTCTTCGTGAAGCGGTGCGCGATGTCGTGGGCCATGAAGCCGCTGACGGTGGGCGTGCGGGGGGACTTGGGAACGGGAACGTTGGGAACCTGGAAGGAAAAGACAAATCAAATCAAATCAAATCAAAATAATCTTTACTAAAATAAACCATTTCAGGCACTTTTGAATCGTCAACCATCAATATGATTAATGAAGCTACAACTGGTTGGGAATGTTGCTCTTACCGAGAAGAACCAGCAAGACACTCGGCGGTCAATCTTTTAAATATTTTCAATTATACAATATTAAACCACTGTCTTGTATACTATAGTTCTTCATGTATGAGGACTATAGATTTGTTTGTAGATTATTTAATTATAAGAAATGGATAATTTATAGAATTAGGCGTTACTTTGCGGAGATCCATAATACAAAAATAATAATAATTTTTTTTTGCTATAATCCGCGATACATTAGCATTCTTGGAATAAGAGCTAACTCACCAAATTAAGCCCTGCTATAACGGTCGCTACAATGAGTTTGTCATGGCATTATTTTCTTTCGATTTATATTCTTAAGTTCGTAATATTCTTTTGATTGGGATGTCGGATTTTAATAATTCAAAAACTATTTTTTGAATTATTAAAATTCAAAAGGTATTAAAACAGTTTTTAATAAAATATCATATAATGGGATAAGGATTAATACAGAGATATGAATAAAATGGTTTGATTATTGTCGCCGATTTTCTTCAACTTTTACAATGTAAAAGAGTAGTTATATTGGTATAACTATAAAAGTTAGACGTATCGCGGACTTTTTTGTGGATATGTTCTATAGTACTGTAGTACATTTTTTTTGTATCATAAATAGTTTCCGCAGCGCACGCAATGAAAGATTTTTACGAGTAAATTTTTCACACCTTATTACAATTTTATTAGGGATCACTATTTTTTCGAAAATTTCATATAGCCTATGTAGCTCAGTGAAGAAACAGCTTTACAATGGTGAAAGAATTTTTGAAATCGATCTAGGAGTTTTTGCGTGAAAACATTACAAATATACACACATACACACAAACATACAAATCTTTCCCCTTTATAATATTAGTATAGAAGTATAGATACATTATTACCCTTGATCTTTTTTTCTCATAAAGTCATTTTGACTGCTTGGGTAATCTAGTCTTAAAATCGCTTGACGTTGAGAACTCAAGGCATGTAGTACAACAGCTTTCGGGCTGTTGAGAAGACGCTGTTTCGACGAAATAACATCTAATAGTTGTATTGAGTTTTTATTTCTTAATTTTACTAATGCTGTTCGCAGCTTTAACGGCTTTTACAGCACCTCCGAAGAAATGGAAAGCAAATACTATCAGACGCGCAACTTCCTGGAGCTTCCCTAACGCGTAACGTGCTTTGGCAGGCAGAATTGAGACTTTTAAGAAGTACCTATTATTAAACCCGTGGCTAACCGACGGTCACTCAACATGAGAAAATGGGGAGACATTTTAAGACAGTCTTGGTTGAGGATATTATGATATCGTCGGAGTTATTTCGGATGCTTTTAGGGCGTCTATGAATCTTGTTCAGGAAGTTATGCATCCTATATTTTGTTTGAGTTGGTTGTGACCTCTTTTTATTTCTAAATTCAGGTAAGCTAATCCCTTCTCTCTCTCGAGCTGTGATAGCCCAGCGGTGAGACCGTGCGACTCTTAGGGAACACGAGTTCAAACCTGGACAGGCACATATCAATTAGACACATGAGTTTTTCTATTAAAACTCATGTGTCTAATTGATAATTGCAATTTATCACACGCTTTTCGGTGAAGGAAAACATCGTGGGGAAACCTGCATATCTCTAGAGAATTCTGGAGATATGTGTAACCTGCCAATCCGCATTGGAGCAGCGTGGTAGGTCTTAGCTCCAATCCTTCTGTCGAGAAACGGAGAGAGGCCTATTCCCAGCAGTGGGATTGCAACAGGCCGATACTAAAGTAATCCTCGAAGTAAGTCTTCGAGAATCGTCTAAAGGGATAGGTCTACGTCTCTATGGGGATCCACGTTGTGCACGTACTATGAACGTCGCATTGAATCAAACATGAATTAATTTAAATTAAATTGTTTCGTTGCTTTAACTCCCAAAGGTTTCGCCAAAGGTTGTGTATATGTAAGGACACTCACGGTGGTATTATAGTATCTTGGAGGTGGTGGCTCAGGATCAGGCTCTCGCGGGGACGCCGGTGGACTTCCCTCGGTGGTGCCGACTGCTGACGACTGACTATTGTCGCTGGAACAATATGATATTGTTACGACCATGCGAAAAGAGTTTGTAATGCATATGTAGTTGAGTTTGTAACAATAAGACAACTATATATATTACGAATTATTTTAAGAGTTCACAACGCCACCGAATATAATAAGTTACACACTCAAATAACCACAAGAAGGCGAAATCACAAAGTTACAAATTATAACCCCTGTAAGACAATTTGATAGAAGACAATACATTACGCAATCTTCATATCTCTATAATAAAATAAAAAAAATTTACAATATCTACGATCTACAGCACTTCTATTGTAAACAAACCTTAAATAGCTGGTTACACACCCTTAACTATGAAGATACCGAAAATTTATTGAAGATGAAAATGTAAATTTTTAATAGTTGTGGGATGTTTTATACATATTTTCTCAATCTGTTTTATTTTATATATTGGTTATATATTAGTTATATATACACATACGAAAATACGCACACTCACTCACACACTATCAAATATTATGTGCTACTACAAATCACATAAACACCGACTTACCATTTATTTTTGTTTTCCTTATATTATTTTTTCCTAAATTTGTTTACTTGCATCTAATTTATTGTAAAATCTGGGAGAGGGCGGGGATTCCGAGATACAGGTTTAAATAAACTTAATTCGGAGTTGTCGATAGAAAATTTGTTTGTTACAATATTAGCACAATAAACTATTTTATTTTATTTTATTTTATTTTATTTTATATGTTATAGAGTTCAAATTGGAAGGTTCTGTTTTCGGACATGCAAAAAGAGTTCGGACATACTCGAAATCGATTCGTTCTAAGCTCGGATATGATCGCTATTTAAGAATCATATGCGTTCGATGATATAATCAATTATGATCATAGCTGCTAACGTTATTGCTATTGTGTATACAAAGAAATGAAGGCCTTATATTGTATGCATGAGTATAGGATATAAGGGTTATATTTGTTTGTATTAGCAATCATTTGTCCACTAACAGCTGCTAAACGCTATTGCTGTGATTGTTATTACAAACAAATGTAATTCTTAAGCCGTATACAATACGATCGATATTTCTGTAATCTTTTTTTCATTGCATATCCATAATTTTGTATATTTTTGGTATAAACATTTCATACGCACTACAATAAAATTATAACTTTGTCAGTAGCGGTTATTATTAAAGCCAATAGCAGAAGGTAGGTAGGTCTTAGCTCTAATCTTTTCATTTCATTTCTCTCCAAAAACGGAGAGAAGAGGCCTATGTCTAATGGGATAGTAACAGGCCGTTACTTTACTTTGCTGTGATAGCCTAGCGGTGAGACCGTGCGACTCTCTAGAAACGACATAGGTTCAAACCCCGGGCAGGCACCAATGAGTTTTTCTATTAAAACTGGTGTGTAATTGATAATTGCAATTTATCATATGCTTTTCGGTGAAGGAAAACATCGTCAAACCTGCATATCTCGAGAGAATTCTAGGAATGTGTAACCTACCAATTCGCATTGGAGCAGCGTGGTAGGTCTTAGCTCCAATCCTTCTCTCCGAAAACGGAGAGAGGAGGCCTTAGCCAGCAGTGGGCATAGTAACAGGCCGTTACTTTACTTTACTTTTATAGTCTTTTTTACTTTAACTTTAAAGTCTTACAGTGAGCTATGATTACCTCAGATCAGAGGCATCTGGTTTCACAGAAAGTTGTGACTCGTGCGAGCGGGACTTTGTGAGAGCTGCGGGCGCGGGCAGGTGGGCGTTCTGCTTGCGCTTGTTCAGAGGCGTTGTGGGCGACTTACCACCTGATAAATAAATAAATAAATAAATATATGTGTTCCGCACAAACGTGCAGGCGGATGAAACAACCTCCGAGACCTGGGCCCGTCGTCTCGGCGTCTCAACCTACCTTATGCGGCCGTCAGCTGTATGCGGTCCGGCCTCATGAATCACTGCGTGTATATGTGTACGTGTATGTGTGTGCTTGTATGTACTTGGCCGATTCCCGAAACCGTTGGCTCGCCTCAGCAGTCTTCCACGGACACGTAATGTCTATTTCTCCCGAAGTATACACTTCACTATATCGGTTAAATAACACAAATAACACGCGGTGTGCACACAACCTTCGTAAGGTCACACGTTATTGAATCGTCCCTATAGTCGGGAACATTAACCCGAACGCGCACTTAAACCGCGGACGGTCGAGTCTTCTCAAAACGCTTCTCTGATTGAACGCGAACTAAATCTTAGAACCACACCCAAAACGCATAATTACATGTGTGCGTTATACCATAAAGTCGTATACAGGCGTACGCGCGTGCTGTCTTTATAGTATCCGAAACATTACTAAGTATCGGCGCTCGCGTCGACAATAGAATGCAGAAAGGTCGTTGATCCGGCCGGTCGCGCCGCGTCGCGCGCGTGCATTTATATAAAACAATATGGGATATTTACACACACGGTCGTCAGTCCCCAAAGTAACTTAATACTTGTGTTATGGGTGACGGACAACTGGTAGATATACTACATATATAAGTTTAAATACATACTTGAATACAAATACACACCCAGGCTCGAAGAATCAACAATTTGTTTATAGAAAATGTTGGCCCTCGGCGGGAATCGAACCCGCGACCCGCCGAGCTGAAGGCAGGGTCACTACCCACAGCGCCAACGGGCCAGTCAAGAGATATATTATTAACTTGAGATACTTGCGACATCGTTCAGACCCGATGAAGCGTTTAAATACCCTCAAAACGGAAATTTTCTTGTCCGTTATGTTAGTAGCCCGCATATAAACTTTGATTGTACCATTTTATTTCTCCAGGGAAATAGTAATGAAACAGTAGCAGTCAGACTTTCGCATTAACAGTAGAGTTGATGATTGAAAAGTTTACTTGAATAAAGAATAATTAATTAAGAAAAGATTAATTTGAATTTGAATATGTATAATAAAATTCCGAAATCAATTTTGGCCAACAATGTTAAAAAGAGGCTGATACAGAAAGCCTACTATACTGTTAAATAAATAAATAAATAAATAAATAAATCATTAATTCATTAATATATTCAACATAGGTAAAGCACAAAACGTCACCTTTCTTGTTATTAGAGTTTCGGTCGTCTCTCGCCCGCGGGGAACCTCGCCCGTGCCGTTCCCACGAGTCCCAGTAGAGAGGCAGTTCTACGGCGCCATCGCCGCGAGCTAAGGCCTCTGAAATGTACAGAATGTACAGACAGACCGACATACCAAACCAGTGGTAGCTTCATTAATCATATTGATCCTTAACGGTTCAAAAGTGCTTGAAATTATCAAAATAATTTTTATTCAAGTAAGAACTTGAATGTGCTGTGATAGCCTAGCGGTAAGACCGTGCGACTCTTTCGAGGGGAACACGAGTTCAAACCCGGGCAGGCACCAATGAGTTTTTATATGTTTTTGCTAATCGCTATTGCTGTGATTGTTATTACAAACAAATGTAAGTCTTAAATCGTAACAATACGGTCGATATTTCTGTACTCTACTTTTTCATTGCATATCCATAATTTTGTATATTTTGGTTATCAATATTTCGTACGCCCTACAATAAAATTATAATAACTTTGTTAGTTTAGCTCTAATCTTTCCCTCCAAAAACGGAGAGAAGTGACCTATGTCTAATGGGATAGTAACAGGCAGTTACTTTACTTTGCTGTGATAGCCTAGCGGTGAGACCGTGCGACTCTCTAGAGACGACATAGGTTCAAACCCCGGGCAGGCACCAATGAGTTTTTATATTAAAACTCATGTGTCTAATTGATGATTGCAATTTATCACACACGGAAAACAACATGAGGAAACCTGCATATCTCTAGAGAATTCTGGAGATATGTGTAACCTACTAATCCGCATTGAAGCAGCGTGGTAGGTCTTAGCTCCAACCCTTCTCTCCAAAAGCGGAGAGAGGAGGCCTATTCCCAGCAGTG
Organism: Morpho deidamia; assembly: GCA_947086505.1. NCBI lineage: Eukaryota > Metazoa > Arthropoda > Insecta > Lepidoptera > Nymphalidae > Morpho > Morpho deidamia. The sequence goes on from CAMTZC010000022.1 coordinate 15,927,428, forward strand.
GGATTGTAACAGGCCGCTACTTTACTTTTACTTTTTTAAGAACTTGAATAAAAATTATTTTGATTTGAGCTGCATCCTTCACCAGTAATTGAATCTGGGACCACCAGTTACAAGCATACCAAACACTGTGGTTATCAAAATTCTCTACCTGTAATTGCCTCAAAGCAACATCTCACCTGTATATGACTTCAGCCTCTGCATAGCCCGGATAAGTCTCCGCACCTCCTCATCTCGCGCGCAGCTCAGCATCAACCGTATTTCATATTCGGAACGCTCTCTTAGGGCTTCCAATGTCGATACTCGGGATAATACTACCTGCAATAAGAATAATTGAAATTTAATAACATAATTACTCTTACTAATAAAGGAGGCTTATACAGAAAGCCTGCTATACTATTGAGAATTACACGAATGATAAAAATATAGTTCGTAAAAGATAGTAATGACAAAATTTAACTACTTATAAGAAAAGTTTTGAAAAGAGGAACTGTCTAGTTTCTTAATAATGTATAGAATTAGGCGTTACAAAGTAATAATAAAGTTATTTTGCTATAATCTGCGATAAAGTAAATAGAAAATACATATAATGCTAAATGTATAGTGGACTATCCGTTTTTTCATACCCGATACATGCAGGATTCGTAAAAACATATGCACGAACCTCCACCACTGCCACCACAATACGAAAGCACTACACACTTTCATTATCACAAACTCAACAATCGTTTCGCCCTGCAACCGCAACCGCGATTTTGTCGTGGAGTCTATCTCTTTATGATGCTTCGGTTATAATCTAAGTAATCCTCAACGGTATAGTAGGCTTTCTGTATCAGCCTCCCTTTAACAGTTTTTTAAACAGCTGTTATGTGAAAGTCAAAATTGTTAGTATAAAGTCATATTCCAGATATTGCTATCCTTAAGCACTCAATAAATAGATGTCAGGAATCTTACAGGCACTATAACTAAACTACCTCGCTATAATCCGCACGGGTAGTGCCTGTAATATGGAATTCCGCAAAGTAACACCTGTTTCTATAAATCAGTCAGGACACTTAATAAGACGAGGCTGAGATAAGGGTATTCACAGACTAGAACTCACCTCTATAGCATCAGCACTGAGCCCGACAACATGCAGCCATTGTCTCAAGCTGGGCACATGACCAAGCTCGCGTTGTATGTCCTCAATAAACTGTGCTTTAATAACCAGCTGCTGTGAGAATTGTTTAACTAGTTTACCCTGCAAACAAAATTATACAAGATATTTAATTATAATATAGAAGATAACTATTAAAAGGCTAGTTTGAAGTTGTCTTACCAAGTTATAAGTTATAAGTTATATAGTCTCTTTAACACTCACAATTTTTATAGGTACTAAACTAAACTTTATTGCAATTTGCCACATTACAACTTTTTTAAATTAGGCCACTTTAATTCTGTGCATGTGATATAACTTAGCATATAAGAAAAGAAAAATATATTTTATTTAGACAACACCTTACATACAACACGAATGTATATGCATATATATGTTCAAAATATTCTTTATTCAAGTAAACTTGTAAACAAGTGCTTTTGAATCGTCAACTTTACTGCTGCTCGGAAAGCATATGTGATTATAAGCATCCTAAATTACCAATTCTGATTCTGTAGTCCAGCAATAAAATTGTAGATTAATACTATATTGGCAAATATTAGTGGTATGACTTTCCAAAGTAGATGCAAAGTGAAGGAAAACATATCCTGGGATGCGAGCAAGGTCTAAAATTATATCACCACAATGTGTAATTTATTCTTCAAACTGATTCCGGTTACTTATCAGTTGGTTACTTTTTAAGATCAGGTGCTAATTTATCTAAAAGTAGGTAGCTCAATTTCGATATAAGTAGTGGCCTATTATTATCCCACTGTTGAGCAAAGATCACTATTTTGAGAGACAAACCAAGATTGGCATCATAGCATCAATTTAAACATAAAACAAATATCAGAATGCAAACACATCAATTGATTGCCATTTGTTTTATTGTGAAAGAAAAAACAATAACATCAGTATATTTGTAAACAATTATCAGCAAAGTACCTGTTTATATGTATACATTACTTTCTACTATTCATTTTATAAACTGTGATAGCCCAGCGGCAAGACCGTGCGACTCTTCCGAGGAGAACACGAGTTCAAACCTGGACAGGCACCAATGAGTTTTTCTACTAAGACCTATGTGTCTAATTGATAATTGCAATTTTTCACACGCTTATTGGTGAAGGAAACCATCCTGAGGAAATCTACATATCTCTAAAGAATTCATGGATATGTGTAACCTACCAATCCACATTGGAGCAGCATGGTAGGTCTTAGCTCCAATCCTTCTCTCCAAAAACGGAGACAGGAGGCCCAGCAGTGAGCATTGTAACAGGCCATTACTTTACTTTACTACTTATTAATTTTATAATTGAGTTACATCTAGGCCTTAAAATTTGAGAACAATAATGATATTCTAGTAGATTTTCTGAATTATATAATGCAGAATTTAAAAATTATTCATAGAAGTTGATCGCTAATTTATAGAAATAGTTTTATATAATATGAATCTACCATTTTAAAATACATATAAAGATAAACAAGGCAAGGAGATAGTTTAATTGAAACAATTACAATTAATAATAATAAAAATTACATTAGATTTGCAATACTGCTGATGTGCTACAGTGGTGTTTACTTAATTAGAATCCTAATTTGGCAGGGACTGCTATTGTAATATGAAGAATATGTGTGCCTAATACATAAATTTATTCCCATTGAATTGCAAAAACTGTATTGTGTTCACAATAATCTAATTCATGAAACTACTGAGAGAAGCAATCCAGCATATATCATTGGAAACATTTAATAATAAAATTATTTAATTTGCCAATTTAAATATAGTTTTTGTATAAATTACTTTATTATTTCTTACTAAAAATTTCATTAAAGTATATATAATATAAATAAATTTCAATATGATTACAAACTGACATTTCTGCAACTATATAATATTACATATACCACCATATTCATATTGTGTAAATTAGCTAAAAACAATTTTAATAGCTTAGGTATATTAATCGTTACTATAAATCAATTTATAGTAAAATCGTAGTACACGAATCGTAACAGCCTTCGACGACGTAAAATAGGGCAGTTTGTACTCAAGGTGACTAGCTATGCGCTCGCTCACACTTTCTACAACGGCAATGAACTATCTCAGGGATCCTTGAGCCCAGAGGCCTTGAAGTTCAGGTCTGGCAAATCGTTCAAGGGCACTATCTTATTTCCATAACAAAGAACGTACTATGATAAATATACTCTTTTTACCTCCAGGGTCCGGATCTCCTGTTGTGTCAGTTCTGCACTTGTCGAGCATACTGTCCTCAGACCCTCGAGTCTCTTCGCCGAAACGTCTATCATCGACTGTATGGTCTCTATCGTTTGAATTGCATCACGGATTCTCTTTTTTTCGTTTTCGCTCTCTGCATCCATTACAAATATCACAATACTATACACAATCTGCTAATCACTACTTATAAGTATAAAACCCTTTATTCATTATAAAAAATAAATATGAATATACAAAACATTGCAAGTATTGTATTGCCGATACAGCGGCCATATCCGAAGAAAATCTATATTTTTGTCTATGACAACTTATTTAACGTCGGGCCACAGACATCAACTTGACAGCTGTTTTCATTTGCTTACTGAATTCTACCGTAGAACTTTTTTCGCAATGGCAACTACTCTCACAAATTACGACATCTTTCAAATCAGATTTAGTCTATGACTTTTATCAATGGAGAGAGGACGTTTGTTGTGAGATTTGTTTCCTTTTTTCGCCTTCCGTCGTTATATATTTGTGTAATGTTATAAACTAGTTAGAAAAAAACCTTGTTTACCTCACCTTTAGGTAGTGATTGTGGATTTTTTTCTTAGAGTTTAGATGTAGATATATAAGTATGTTTCTTAAATGCATATTGGTGCCTCTGTTTTGCCTCGGAATAGGAGGTAAATAAAATTGAATTAAATATTTATCCCTGAATTGGGTAAATAATTTTTTTTACATGTATGTAATATTTTTGTGTACCAGTTCCACGGGCTCAGGGCGAGGAAATTGAAATTCGGCAAGTGGCTGCAGACAAGGGTACTAATGTTACAATTCTTTGTGGTGGTCTGCTGCAGAAATCTTCCAATCTTCAGTGGGTTCACAGAGGCAATCGCACGCACCACGAAGTATTAGTGAGTATTCTTATATTATTCATATCTTGCAACATACGGACATCGAACGCGGAACGTATTGTTGATAACATTAGTCTTTTTTTTAAATTAATTACAGGTGCTTAACGCAAAATATTGTATACACAAAATAGTGTTGATTTCATCTATAAATATCAATTTAAATATAAAATTACTTATCTAACTCCCAATATAAGAATAATAACGATGTTTATTTTTCTGTAAACGTTAGACGACGGAGTTAGACTATGTTTTTTTTTTGTTTGTTGTTGGATCTTTCATCTTAAATAAACAATAACATTTCTGTGCCAGAATTTACCAGGATGTTAGTTGGCGACAATGTGACCTTGGTCTAAGTCTATGTTCTCTTTTCTTTAGAGTCGTTTAACATGGCATACTTGGGCAACATCTCACTCGATCAGAATTCTTGAAAGTTTTTATTAATATTACCTTTCCTTAACTGGCGGCGTGAAGATCGCAGTTATATAACGTTCCACCGATATTTCTGCTACCGTGCGAGTAATCGGTCGCCAGTCACCAGAGCCTCATCGGTACTCCAAAACCGAGTACCCAAGGCAAATTTGGTTGGATAGTAAAAAGATTATTTTATGTTATTACATAAATAAATAATGCCAACAAAATTATAATGATAGGTCATATTACCTATATGTACATAATTGCCAATTAAAATTTTATGGTAAACTCGTTTTGTATAATAGGTACTTTGTTTTTATGTTACTTTGGTTTGTGTATATGTGAATAATGATAATATACTGAGTTAAATAATTTTGGTAACATAATTTTACTAATGAAAAAAAATATATTTTTATCATATTAATATTGAGTAGTCCTTAAAGAAATAAAGAGATTTTAAATATCGTAAAGCCGGTTTTTATTCGCTGCAGAATTATTAAAATTAGCTGTAAGCAGTAGTTTGTGGTATTATTTCTATAAACATTGTATTTAAAACGAAACTTATATCAGATTAAAAACTTTCCTACCGTCTTTTACTCAAGTCTAAAGTTTCAAGTTAGATCGCATCTCACAGCTTGTGGAAATATCGTTATGCTGTGAGAATAATTTTAAAGTTGGAAGAGAATGTGTATAATTCTGCATGTGTAATATATATTGCACGCTTAGTAGGTAGGTATTAAAGTGGCTGAATTCAAACAAAATTGTTTAGTGTCAAATTGCAATAAAGCGTAGCGTAGCGGCTGCAAAACTAGTAAGTTAAAGACCCATAACTTGGAAGAGCAAAAAAACTAGCTTTTTTTAATAGTTCTTATTTAAGATGTGAAGTGCAAAAAACTGTTACAAGCAAAGTTTGCAAAATGTCCACCACAACCTTTTTTTTCACTTAATTACTAATCGTCTTTTCATTAATTGTCTGTGAATATCGGAATGTCTTGTGTCCAAAGTCCAGTTTATTGGTCTGTAATTTATACCTAAGGGTATAGCCGTACATATCCGAATTAATTACTCGAGAATCTTTGGTTATAAATATTTATTACCTTTGCTAATTAAACTGATTATCTATATTGTATCCATACTTTTTCTCGTTAAATTATTTATAGCAGTAAACGGTACTTTGCAGAATTGCTTAGTATAAAAGAAATATTAAAATTGTTTTTACCACAAATTGCGCTTGAGGCGTATATGTCATAAGCTACCACCACCATACACGACCTCTAACACTATCTCCACACAACACCATTACCATAAAACCATCATCATAACCCAACACTAGCCGTGTGGTATCCGGCAGAATAGAATAGACCACCCTCCTTTCTCACCGAGGTGTCGTAAGAGGCGACTAAGGTATGTGCCGTGTGGTATCCGGCAGAATAGAATAGACCACCCTCCTTTCTCACCGAGGTGTCGTAAGAGGCGACTAAGGTATGTGCCGCGTGGTATCCGACTGCGTAGAATAGACCACCCATCATTTCTTACCGTGGTGTCGTAAAAGGCGACCAAAGTAAGTTGACGTCAGGCACGCGGCCGGTCGTAAAATACGTAGCCAAATCATATGACAACATGTTTGTAACATGTTGTGCCGACCCCACTTAGAGTGGTAAAAGGGCAGGAGAATGATGAATGATGATCATCATAACCCAACACCTTCAGAACACAAAACTATTACCACACAATGGTGATTATGGTCCCACAATACCACAAACACAATACTAATGCTGCACACTACCTAAGAAACCCAACGCTCTTCTCACCGCGTAACGGAAGTATCATCTCATCCCGAGATTTGAATCCAAGACATCGCTTATAGCAAATATGTTTTATATTTGCTATAAGCGGCCTAAATTATTTAATACTGCTGTTTCTGTTGTCCTTCACTGAGAAACATTATCTCTTTTTAATCTATACTTATTGAAAAAAGTCCCAAAAAGCGTCTGCTGTATGTAATCGATTTTCTCAAAGTCTACTAAACGGTTCTTTTTACGGTTTTCACCAAAAGATAGGGCAATACTTCCGGATGGTTTAGGTAAATAGTACATATCAGTATTATGTAAATTGTGTTGAAGAGATCGCGCAGTTGTTCGAAAACTTGCTTGCTGGGAGCTTTTGTCGCGTGCGCTACGTAAACCAGCAGAGATACACTAAAGTAATCTACTAGAGAATTGTAGATCTATAAAACTACTACAAAAAAAGTTCGCGATAGCTCTATCTCTTATGGTTAACTCACTATAACTACTTCTATGTTTAAAATTTGAATTCTAGAATAAATTTGTGACACGAAGATTTCCACCCGAACAAAGCCGCTGGCACAGCTAGTTGAAGATAAAAAATCTTTCCTAACGATTCTTGTTTATAGCACACATCGTTATTTCGTCAAGAATAACATAAAACCCCTTTTTACCGTCAAAGTTTTACAGACGGATGAACCTCATGAATAAACGGGTTTGCAACGTGCCCGTATATTCCTTTTAATAAAAAAATTGTAAATCTCTATGGTGGGACGAATGTTGCCACATGCATGTATAATAGAACACTTAGCTTTTTAAAAGTACATATCTTTGTACAATAAGTTATTTATAATTATACAATTAATTTTATTACATATTATAATAATTTATAACTAGCTCACATAGTCTAGTCACATCCTCAGTGATATTTATCACTCGTTTGGTCACATAATTTTCATTCCTCCTAGTTTTTTTCGCGCGTTTATAATAATCTATAGATATTATAAAACAAAGTTCCCAAAACCTTTCTGTCTCTATTTGATCGATTTTCTCTAAATCAACTGAATGAATTTTTGTACGCTTGGTTTTTACTAAGGTAATTAATCAAACACCGAACGAGTACTGAACCGTATTTTTGTATTTATTTTCATATGACACAAGCTTGTACTTATACTATTACAATGGAACATCTCTAGCGCGGCGTAATATGGAACAGCGCCATCTAGTTCTGCGTGCGGTAACAAAATATCTCAAACATCCCGCCACCCAAAGGACGACTAAGTCCTTTATAATTTCTAACAAACAAGTATGTGAAATACATTGTAAAAATATAAATGACTTAACTAATATCAAACATTTAATCATTAAGAGGCAGAGGGCATAATTTAACAACCGGTCGTTTAAACAACTTATCCTTATACTGAAGTGTAACAACACGAGTGATGCCATCTGCACCTGGATGTTTGAAAACTATACGTCCCAAAAGCCATTTACCGGGAGATAACCTATCATCTTTTACCATAACTATAGTGTTCCGGTATCGTTTTAAACCAGTTACCAATTCTCGTGATGTACAATTTAAATTTAAGGTTGCAAAAAAAAAGTGAGAAGTTATATAAGTAACAATTTTCAAGTGAAGGGCCTTTGTGACGACTAAACATATATAAGCTTAATCTTTATATCTCTTTTTCCACCTACCAGGGTACAATAGAAGTGTAAATAGACCTGCAAAGTTATAATAACTGATACGAAAAAGACGATTTGATTTTACTCTGTACTCTAAAAGATATCCCATAAGTGAAAAAATTAGTTTTACATAAAATTTAAAACAAGTTATACATTTTCGTATGGCTGATCTTACTACAGATTTAACCCTAACAATCCAATAATTTTTCCGAATATAATTGAGGCTAAGTTGATTGCCACAATGCAATGTTTTCTCATGTGCATTTACAACTGTTAATTTCTCTAGCGGGCATTTATTACTTAAACTAATTGGTGATTTAAGATTTGAGGGAACATTTGCATTCGTCAATCTACCACCTACTCGTAACAAATTGTCATTATCAAGATAAGGATTGAGTGTATATAATTTACTTTTTCTATTAACAGCTTTACCTTGTGATAAAAAGTTAATTTCTTCATTAAAGCTTTTAGACTGTGACAATCTTATACAAACATTTAGGCTCTTTTTCATTTCAGATGCTGTTAAAAACGTACTATTTTCTCTTTCTAACTTGTTTTTCGATCTACATTTATTAATAAATCTTAAACAGTATGCAGTTACGAGTATTAATCGGAGAAGTTTCGAAAATCTATTAAGGTGAGTATCAATAAAATTATCTTCGTTTGTACATAAATGTGTAAATATTTTTTATTTTAATTCTGTGTCTTTTTCAAGAACATCATAATCGTGAGCTACGAATTCTACAGGTTTTCTTAAATATTTAGGACCATTCCACCATAGTTCTAACTCTTGTAATTCAGTGGGGTAAACACCGCGAGATGCCAAATCGGCAGGGTTGTTGGCGGAACTAACATGATGCCATTGAGTGTTATTAGTTGCAGTAAGAATTTCTGCAGTGCGGTTAGCTACAAACGTAGTCCAAGTGTTAGGAGTTTTGCGTAACCACGCCAAAACGATGGTGGAGTCTGTCCAAGCAAATACACAATCATCATTAATCTTTAGTTCAGTTTGAACAGCTTTCAACATTTTTGCGAGCAATACTGCACCACAGAGTTCTAGTCGGGGTACCGAGATTTGTTTTACTGGAGCTACACGCGCTTTAGATACTAGTAAGTGCACATTTATTCGATTTTCCTCCCAAACTCTGAGGTACAACACACAAGCGTAAGCGGAACAAGACGCATCACTAAACCCATGAAGTTCGACCTTGGTGGCGCTATCGGAAATACCAATCCATCGCGGAAACTGAATGTTTTGCATACGAGAAAAATTATCGAGGTAAGAGAACCATTCAGTTTTCAATTCATCATTCAATTCTTCATCCCAGTCCAAATTGGCTAACCATAGTTTCTGCATATAGATTTTAAGAATAATAATAGACGGAGCTAACCATCCCAGAGGGTCGAAAATCTTGGCGATAGCAGAGAGTACATTTCGTTTAGTTACATCAAGTTCACACTGGTTTAAACTTAATTTTAGTTCAAAATTGTCTGTTTGTGAGTTCCATTTAATACCTAAGGTTTTAATTGTATCTTTAATTTTTATTTTCACTTTACTTTGTAACTCTTTATGTTCACTTGGTATTTGATTTAACACTAATTCACTATTTGACGACCACTTATGTAAAGGAAAGCCACCTCGATCAAGTAGCTCTGTGACACGCTGTTGAAGATCTATTGCATCATTTTCAGTGGACGAACCCGTCATCAAGTCATTCATGTAAATATCTGATTTTATTATCTCAGCCTCTCGAGGGAAATTTTCATGTTCATCCTCAGCGAGTTGATGCAGCGTTCGTACCGCAAGAAACGGTGCACAAGATGTGCCATACGTAACAGTAAGTAGTCTGTATTCCTTTATAGGTTCCTTTGTTGAGTCGCGCCAAAAGATTCTTTGCAAATCAGCATCTTCCTTAGACATCAAGATCTGGCGGTACATTTTCTGAATATCTGCCACTAGGCAGAATTTGTGTTGCCTCCATCTTGTTATCAAATTCCGAATGTCTTGTAACAATGAAGGTCCCGTCAGTAATTGCTCATTTAATGATTTACCATTTACAGGTGTTGCACTTCCATCAAAGACGACTCTAAGTTTGGTACTCAGACTCAACGGCCGGAGAACTGCGTGATGAGGTAAGTAGTATTTTAATCTTTTAGAATTAAGTTCTTTTTCAGGTACAACTTCCATATGACCATTTGTTAAATACTCGTCCATAAAGTTTTTGTATTGTTCTTTCAGTTCAGGTTTATGTGAAAATCGGTTTTCCATTTGTTTCAAACGATTAAGTGCGATTGACTTGGAATCACCGAGATCTGTGGGAGTATCATCTTTAAACGGCAACCTAACAATGTAGCGACCATCATCATTTCGTGTGTGAGTATTTTTAAATTGTTCTTCACATTGTATCTCTAATTGTGACCAATGTTTTTTGGTAGGTAAATTTTCTTCAATTTCCCAGAATTGCCGCAGCAATTGATCAATTTCTACTTTAAGGTGAGTTACTACTACATTATGATTTTGTGTTTTTGTGCGTGATACCTTTCCAGATATCAACCAACCAAGAGAAGTATTGATAGCAACAAGAGATCCATGCTTCTGTACACCTTCTTGTATGATGCTTGCGTGAACATCAGCACCCAGCAAGACATCAATGGAACCTGGCTTGTGAAAGTTAGGATCTGCAAGATCTAACTGCCTCGAAGAAGGCCAAGTCTCCTGTGAAAATGCTTTCGAAGGTAATAATGAAGTGAGCCTTTTCAGGACAAATGCATGAACTTCAAGTAGTGGTGTAAGTTCTTTTTTAGAGTGTATAGTGAATTTTACCATAGATCGTGTCTGTATAACTTTTGAATTAGATATGCCAGAAATTTTGCCATTCATTGAAATACGATCCAGATTCAGTAATTGTGAAGCTGCTTCAGTTATAAATGAGACTTGTGAACCTTGGTCAATCAGAGCCCTCAATACACAAGGAGCACCATTCTTGGCTTTTACGGTAATCTGTGCTGTAGCTAATATAACTTGATTGCTTTCTATTTCAGGGTTTATGCTGACAGTGTTACACGAAGCAGATGCAGTTTCTTCAGGACTACTAACAGACAAAGTTTGTTTCTTATCAGGGTTTGTGAAATGTAGCAATGTGTGATGTCTACGTCCACATTTTCTGCATGTGGTGGATTGCCGACAGTGATTAACACTGTGACCCTTGACAAGACAATTGAAGCAGATGTTATTTTGTTTAACAAAGTCGCGACGTTCAGTTATATTTAGTGCGGCAAAATCTTTACAGTGACAAATATAATGGTTCTGTGAACAGTATGTACAAGTGATGTTGACTTCCGTTGTAAAAGTTTTAACAGGTGTAATTTTAGATGTGTTGTGCAAGGTAGGTTTAAATGTATCTTTTCTGGGTACATCTTTTCTGGAGTTAGTGACAACTTCCATTGCTCTAAAACGGCTTTCAAGATAAGATGCTAATGATGCGAACGAGGGAATGTCTTGTGAGCAACCGAGAGATTGTTCCCATAGCTTGTGAGACTCCAAATCTAGTTTGGAAACAACGATATGAACGACTATGGCATCCCAACTACTAGTCTCGATTCCAACATTCTGCAAAGAATGCAGACATTCTTGTGTAGTGTCTAAAATCTCTTTTAGACCACGTGCACATTCAACACTCATCTTCTTTTGGTTCAAAAGGCGATTTAATATGTTATTAACGATAATTCTTTTATTATCATAACGCTCTTCTAATGTCTTCCAAGCCTTTTCGTAGTTAGCCGCAGTAAGTGAAAAATGCTTTAGAAGCTGTTCAGCTTCGCCAGATATACTAGATTTTAAATAGTGATGTTTTTCAATATCCGATAAATTGTTATCATCATGAATAAGTGACTTGAATATATCTCTGTAACTAAACCATTCAAGATAATTCCCAGAAAATTTAGGTATACTTATTGGGGGTAATTGAGTACGACGACTATCACATTTTGTGGAGTTAGTATAGCTAGAAGTTTGTGTAGACTTTAGTTCCGTAGCATTAAAATCATCTAAACATTCTTTAATTAGGGTTTTTAGTTCCAAAAAAATATCCTCTGTAGTGTCATAATTACTAATAGGATCAAATTTAATCTCTTCCAAAGTAACGCTTGAAATCTTGCTTAAAATCTCATCATGACGTTTTGTGTATGTCTCCCAATACTCGTATAAAGTCTCCAATCTTGTTTCTAAATAAGCCCGTGTGTATCGTGACTTAGATGTTTTCTTTATATTACTGCATAACTTTGCTATACGTTCTCCTAACAATTTTTGTGTATTGCAAATTTGTGCCATAATTGTATTAAAGTAACTCAGTAAATTTCCAATAAGTCTTATAATTATTTGTGCATAACTTTCAAAATCTTCATCAAAGAGAAAATTTCATTCACTTAAATTCTTCTAAGTCATGTATCATGCGAATTTTTCTAAGTGTTTTTTGAAAGAAAATTTTTTAAGTCCTCGCTCATATAAATTTTTCTAAGTCTTTTATGAAGCGAATTATTCTAAGTGTTTTGAGACGGAATTTTTCTAAGTCTAAAATTACGTGGAATTTTCTAAGTGTTTTTTAAACGTAATTTTTCTAAGTCTCAAATTATACGAAATTCTCTAAGTCTTTTTAATATTTAATTTTTCTAAGTATTTCTTCTATTCGAATTTAACTAAGTCTTTATTCACTATTAAATAATTTTAAAGTCTTACCAGAGTCCGTTGCACAACACTTACACTGATTAACTTACTTGCACTGTACACACTTACTATAATCCGGCTCGAAGGACCAAACAATAATTAATCAAACACCGAACGAGTACTGAACCGTATTTTTGTATTTATTTTCATATGACACAAGCTTGTACTTATACTATTACAATGGAACATCTCTAGCGCGGCGTAATATGGAACAGCGCCATCTAGTTCTGCGTGCGGTAACAAAATATCTCAAACAAAGGCATAGTGCTACTCTTCCAGCTAATTAAAAGTTAATAGTACATTACTCTTCTTCTTGCATCGTTTTCTCAGTGATAAGAATCGTGGCTCTTTATGACAGTATACTGTCAATGGCGTTTCGCCAGTTAGCCCTATTCTCCGCCGTGTGAAGAGCACAATAAAGGGGGGAGTTGAGAGCTTCCTTGACTTGGTTTGACCAACATCTTGGGCTACATCCACGTGGTCTCCTTCCATCGAGACTTCCTGTGATCACAAGCCTTTCAATGCTGTAAGCGTCTTTCCGAGTTATTACTCGCCGCCGCAGGCAGATAGTCGTCAGACGGATTTTAATGCGTAGCTTGTTCAAAATCGAGAATCAACAGTACATAACAGTTCAATTTAAATGGTGTTAAAAAGGTTGTGTACCTGCTGGGAGCTTTCGTCGCGTGCGCCACGACAATCAACAGAGATATACTAATGTACAAGAGAATTGTAGATCTACAAAAATACTACAAAAAATTCCGCAACAACACACCTCTGTCTCTTAAGCAAACTCTCGATCACAACTTTTATGTTCGAAATTAAAAATCGGGCTAAATTTTGTGACATCCGCGTGTGGTATCCGGCTGAGTAGAATAGACCACCCTCATTTGTTAAGGAGGAGTCGGTCGGCCGGTCGTAAGATACCTAGCCAGCTCATTTAACAACATGGTTAAACATGTGCCGACCCCACTTAGAGCGGGATAAGGGCAGGAGAATGATGGGCAAAATTTTATGACGCACTTGTGATTGGCTTAGCCGCTGCCTTAACTAGAAGTAGTATAAATGATACTCAATTGCAAACACGAGATTTCCTGTTTAAGGGGCATCACGCAAAGCCGTCCAAACCTATAATTACGAGGGTCAAGGTACTTTATGTGCTATATGCAATCATCATCCTCCTGCCTGTTACAAACATGTTGTCACATGATTTGGCTACGTATTTTACGACCGGCCGCCTGCCTGACGTCAATTTACCTTAGTCGTATTTTACGACCCCCAGCAAGGAAAGAGGGTAGTCTATTCTACTCAACTAGATACCGCATGGTGGGTCAACTTGCCTTAGTCGCCTTTTACGGCACCTCGGTAAGAAATGAGCATGGTCTATTCTACTCAACCGGATACCAAACGGTGGGTTGACTTACCTTAGTCGCCTTTGATGAGACCGCGGTAAGAAAGAGGGTGGTCTATTCTACTCAGCCGTATACCACACGGCATCATCCTACTAATCCTACTTCCTACTTCCTACTCCTACTAATATTATAAATGCGAAAGTTTGTGAGTATGGATGGATGTTTGTTACTCTTTCACTGAAAAATTGTCAGACAGATTTAGATGACACTTTACAGTAATATAGGTTATACATTGGAATAACATATAGGCTACAATTTGTAATGATCTTATGTAATATAACGATATATGTCAATAAAGTTGAAAAAAATCTGGCCTCTGAGAGCTATCTCGGCGTACGCTACCTAAACCATTAGAGTAACACAAAGATGATGTACCGTAGTATTGTTTGTCTTTAATAGTTCTAAATAAAAGAACGCGACAGCATATATTTATCTTTTATGTGGACGCCACTGTGACCAAAATTGTGAATCATAAAATTAGTTAAATTAGATACTGTGGCAGAACAAATTCCTCGCGAGCGAAGCCGCGGACACAAACTAGTATGCAATATTGCAATAATTGACCAGTGATCGAGATATGAGGCTGATAAAATATCGCAGGAAACGGACAGTGTACAGAGACCTCGCGATCTATTATTTCCCAAATTGTATAACAGGGTTCAATACATTTTGGTCGCGATACCGCACCGAGATAAACATAGAATGATCACAGCGAATGGACACGGGACGGTCGTAAAGTGAATTGGACGATGGCTTCATTCGGAGGAATAGCTATTTATAGCTGGCAGTTGCCGTTTAAAGTATTTGCCGAGGATTGATTGTGGCGTTTCAGCTTTGTTGTTTATGGATACGATTTAATAATAATAATAATAATAAACATTTATTCTCTGCTAGGTAATACACAAAAAATAAACTAAAGTAAAAAGTAACATAGGCAAGCTAATTTTACCCCAGAGAAAAGGATGCGTCTCAGCATTTTGCTGCAATATGGCAGCACTGATTTACTATTTACTTATTTATTTATTTATCTATTTATTTTATTTACTGATTTGGACTTCTGTCCATGATAGAGTATTTAAGTAGCTATAGGTAATACAAAAAGTGATGAAAATATTGTTGTGCTATAATTCTCTATAAAAGAAACTATATGTGATGCTAAATACACTGTACTATCAAATTCAAATTCAAAATATTCTTTATTCAAGTAAACATGAAAACGAGTGCTTTTGAATCGTCAACTCTACTGCTGGTTCGGAAGCTACTCCTACTGAGAAGAGCCTGCAAGAAATTCGGCGGCTGCTCTTTTCTAAATATAATTCTTATACTCGTTAATACTTTCATTTGTTTTTCGCTATTTTCCTCAATCCTAAATACTTTTTAGACGACAAATTTTCGTCTCCTTGTGTGTTGACTCTATTATTTCCTGATTCGTTTTGTTTGTCTGTATATTTAATACTTTGACGGCGAATTCCTTCAACTTATATTACTGGAATTTGTCACATATCCCAGGGGAATGTTTACCCGACAACTAATCATTTAAGGAGACCTTAATCTATATACTTTTTATAAAACAAAGTCCCTAAAAGCTTTCTGTCTATATTCGAAATTAAAATTCAATATATTCAAGTAAATTTGTAAACAAGTGCTTTTGAATCGTCAACTTTACTGGCTTGTTCGGAAAGCTGTTCCTACTGGAAAATAATTAGTTACATTTATTCATTACTACCTTGTATAGGGTCGAATAGTAACTATACGGACGCATTCTTATCAACTCATAATCCTAATAGTATATAACTATTTTGTCGTGGAGTCTATCTCCTGACGATGCTTCGGTTACGGGGCAAAACGATTGTTGAGATTGTGGTCTTGATTGTGAGCAGTGCTTGTGTATTGTTGAATTGTTGATGGTGGGCAGTCCATGAGTTTTTAAGTACTCTGCATGTATGAGAACTGATAGTACATTCAACATTGAGCATTTCATGAAATGCTATCTATAAGTACATGTATTTTATTTTAGCGCGGATTATAGGAAAATAATAGTTACATAATTATTTTCTACAATGTGGAATACAATAACAAACTTTTTTCGAATAACCGCTCATAAGATTTCATAAAACTGATCCGAGTTTTTCTACCAAGCCCTCGATTTTCGTCCGAATTTCAATAAAAGCAGTCATCCCTTAAACACACTTCCGACCTTAAGCATAACATGTGCATATAGCTTTCACATTCTAAATACTTTTTAAACGACAAATTTTCTTCTCCTTGTTTGTCACCTTTATTCAAATTCAAAATATTCTTTATTCGAGTAAACTTGTAAAAAAGGACTTTTGAATCGTCAACTCTACTGCTGGTTCGTAAAGCCGTTCCTACCGCCAGCCAGTAAGAAATTCGGCGGTTGCTCTTTTCGAAATAATGCTTATAACTTAGATACATTTAGTCATTACTATCTTGTACAGGATCGAACAGTAGCCATATCCACGCATTCTTATCAAATCAAATCAAAATATCAAATCAAAATATTCTTTATTCAAGTAAACTTGTAAACAAGTGCTTTTGAATCGTCAACTTTACTGCTGGTTCGGAAAGCTGTTCCTACCGAGAAGAGCCAGCAAGAAACTCGGCGGTTGCTCTTTTTAAAATATAAATCTTAGATCTAGTTACATTTATTTATTACTGTCTTGTACAGGGTAGAAGTGCACCTATATCCATACATCCTTATCATCTAAGTAATCTTAAACAGTATAGTAGGCTTTCTGTATCAGCCTCTTTTTAACAGTGTTTTTAAACTGCTGTAATGGCATGACCAAAATTGATTTCGGAATTTTATTATAGAATCTTATACCCAAATCCACAAACGATTTACGTACTTTTGCTAGGCGCTAAGCAGGAGTCGCAAGCTTATGTCGGTTCCTACTTTGTCTATTATATACATCACCTATCGTTTTATAAATCTTTATATTTTTATATACAAAAATTACGTTATTTAAAATATACGGTCGTCCGATCCCAAAGTAATGTCTATCTTGAATTACTTACACGCTACTACAGTACAAATCATGCCCACGTGAAATGGTCCCAAGAATGCTGGCAGCGTTTTCGCGTTGAATCGCTAAGCTAATTCTTAGTGCGAAAAAGGAGCCAGCCTTCTTGTCACCCGAAAAGGCGATCGAGGTGTTAAAACGGATATAAAAATTTGCACAAAGAAAACTTGACTCCATGGCCCTAGGGTCTCAACTGCAAACGGACAAATATGTAACTCTCATAATATAAATTATTATAATTATGGATATTGCAAAAAACTCAGTGCTGTACTCAGCTAGACGCCATAAACCGTAACTTAATCTGCAAGCAGCCATCCGCGATAATAGCCTATTATGCAAAGCCAAGATGAATCTTACAATCAAATTAAGTTCTAAAAAAAAACAATGTTAGAATTATTTTGCTATTATGCGATTTAAAAATGAGGATTAATGCAAAGACAAATCTGTCTGATGATTTTGTACGAGAACCTTTCAAATTTAAACCGGACTGTCTGTATTGAATTAACGCCGTGTGGTAACCGGCAGAATAGATAAAGACTACCCTCCTTTCTTACCGAGGTGTCGTAAGAGGCGACTAAGGTTTGTGCCGTGTGGTATCCGGCTGCATAGAATAGATCACTCTCCTTTCTTACCGAGGTGTCGTAAGAGGCGACTAAAGTATGTGCCGTGTGGTATCCGGCTGCATAGAATAGACCACCCTCGATTCTTACCGAGGTGTCGCAAGAGGCGTCTAAGGTATGTGCCGTGTGGTATCCGGCTGCATAGAATAGACCACCCTCGATTCTTACCGAGGCGTCGTAAGAGGCGACTGAGGTATGTGCCGTGTGGTATCCGGCAGAATAGAATAGACCACCCTCCTTTCTTACCGAGGTGTCGTAAGAGGCGACTAAGGTATGTGCCGTGTGGTATCCGGCTGCATAGAATAGACCACCCTCGATTCTTACCGAGGTGTCGCAAGAGGCGTCTAAGGTATGTGCCGTGTGGTATCCGGCTGCATAGAATAGACCACCCTCGATTCTTACCGAGGCGTCGTAAGAGGCGACTGAGGTATGTGCCGTGTGGTATCCGGCAGAATAGAATAGACCACCCTCCTTTCTTACCGAGGTGTCGTAAGAGGCGACTAAGGTATGTGCCGTGTGGTATCTGGCTGCATAGAATAGACCACCCTCCTTTCTTACCGAGGTGTCGTAAGAGGCGACTAAGGTATGTGCCGTGTGGTATCCGACTGCATAGAATAGACCACCCTCCTTTCTTACCGAGGTGTCGTAAGAGGCGTCTAAGGTAAGTTGAGGTCAGGCAGGCGGCCTGTCGTAAAATACGTAGCCAAATCATGTGACAACATGTTTGTAACGTGTTGTGCCGACCCCACTTAGAGTGGGATAAGGGCAGGAGAATGATGTCTGTATTGAATTCATGGGATAGCAGGTACCAGTCCAAAGTTTTTTCTATAGAAGTACTTTTCCAAGATTTCTAGCTTTACGGTTCCTCGCGACTTTTGCTTTTTTAGTCAATAGCGCCATGTCTAAACGCTATATCCCTTTCTCCATCGCACAGCGGTTCATTATCTGTTTGCAAATGAATGTGTTAATCTGCCCGATATTTTACAGAGACTATGAGGTAGAGGCAAAAAGTTGGAGATGCTCTTTAAAGAACTAGCTTACTGCTCCAACCTTTTGACGAATGTTAAAGCTGTATATCGCAACAAAAAGTGCTAACTTCCGAACAGGTGGTGGTGGGTCTTCTCGGAACCTTTTGAGGGGTACCGGGGGACGGGCCTCGAGGCGAACCTCCTTGCCCGGGCTTGTCCTCGCAGGCCTTGTGGGCCTGGTCAGTATTCGGGCCGGTTGGCCCAGGTCACCTAGGTGACCTGAGGGATGTCTTGTTCAGGTGAGGCGGTCTGGGAATAGTAACTCCCAGACCGCTGCGTCATATTCGGGTGGTGTCATATCCGGTGGTTGTGTCTCGTCAGGTGGTGGTATGGTCAAGTCCGGTGGTGTTGCCCTTGTGCCCGTTGCGTCGTCCTCGTCGTCGTCGTCGTCTTCCGCGTCGGGCCGCGGTGACGGTGATCTCAGGAGCTCGCGAGGCAGGGGAAATCCCTCCGGAGGTCGTGCATGGAGTGGCGCGATGTCGTGAAGGTGCTCGTGCGCGCTGTAGTCCGCTCGCGCGAACAGTCGGCGCGCTAAGCGACGGACGAACTCCTCCACGGTCGGCATCTTGGTATCTCGGTGCACGACGTCGTTCCGCACATACCTCGGGGCTCCTACGATCAATCGCAGGCAACGATTCTGCTGGACTTGCAGTCTTCGCCTCTGGTACGCCGAGCAAAGCGCGTACCAGGCGGGTGCCGCATACGTCAAACGCGAGCGGACGTAGGCACCGTAGACCCTCAGCTTGGTGTTGACGGGTAGGTGGGATGTGAACAAGGCGTGGAGCTGGGACCTGGCAGCAGCAGCTTGGCCCACGGCACGATTCGCCATAGGGACCATGCGCAGGCTGCGGTCCAGTTCACACCCCAAGAACCTTACTGTGGTCTTCCACTCTACGTCCTGGCCTCGCAGAGTGAGTTGACGTAGCGGCACGGAGCGGCTGGTCAGCAGAGCGGCCGTCTTCCCGACGTTGACGGACATCCTCCACTTGTCCAGCCATTCCGGCAACAAGTCCAGCAGACGCTGCATGCGGTTAATGGCGACGACTTGCTTGTAGGACGACGCAAAATACGCGCTGTCGTCAGCGTAGAGCGACAACAGCACGTCCTCCACTCCCTCCTGCAGGTGGTCGTGCAGGGTAGGGATGTCATCCGTATACGCCGCGTATAAGCGCGGCGATATACAGCTGCCCTGGGGTACTCCGGCACGGATGGCGCGTGGCTGGGATTCGGCGCCATCCACTGCCACGTAGAAACTACGACCGTGTAGGAACGACGCCAACACTCGCACATAAGCGGGCGGCATGGTGGTCTCGATGATCTTGGCCAGGAGCCCGGCGTGCCACACGCGGTCGAAAGCCTTCTCGATATCGAGGAAGACCCCGACGGTGTAGCGGCCTCGGTTCCGCTCACTGGCCAAGTGGTTGATCACCCTCGCCAGCTGGAGCGTCGTCGAGTGGCCGCTGCGGAATCCATGCTGCTCCTCGCGGAGGGGCAGATGGGGCGTGATTCGACGCAGCAGCAGACGCTCAAACAGCTTGGCTATGTGCGAGAGTAGCGTGATCGGTCGGTAGCTCGATGGCAGGCGGCGATCCTTCCCTGGCTTGGGAAGAACAATGATCTTCCCGGTCTTCCACGCCTCTGGGAAGTGGCCGGTGCGGAGTACTCCATTGAACAGGCTCGTGAGCGCTACGAGGCCTGTTGGGGGCAGCAGCATCAACGCGGCGTTGTTGATTCCGTCGGGGCCTGGTGCTTTACGCTTATCAAGGCGCGCAGCAACCGACCGCAGCTCTGACAGGGAGATGAGGTCCCCTCCCCGGAGCGGCGGTGTCGGGCCCGACAAGAACCTCTCCAGTTTGTCCTGGACCGCCGCGTGATGACGGACGACTCGGAGGTTGGAGGTGTTGGGGGCGTTGGGCGTAAATGTCTTCTCCAGGTGAGCTGCCAGGATCTCAGCACGATCCCTGGCAGCGTAGTTGCGTTTACCGGCTGCATCGAGCAGCGGGTAAACGGGTGTGTCTTGTCCGGTGAGCTTCTTGCAGAGAGAGTATAGCGCTGTGTCGTGATCCGTCGCTCGATCGACGGTGTCCTCCCAGCGCGCCTCGTCGAGAGCGACTACGGCACGCGATATCTTCTCTGCAAGCCGGTTCAGGTCAGCCTTCACCCTGGGGCAGCGAGTGCGGGCCCAGAGGCGGCGAAGGGTACGCTTCCGCCTGAGCATGGTGCGGAGCGAGCTTGGCAGGTCCTGTCTTCGGTTGGTGGTGGGTTGAGTCGACGTGGTGGTGGCTGCCGCTTTGGTGGCAACGATCGCCTCAGCGACGAGCACAGCAGCATCGTCGACTTCCGAAGAGGTGGTGATCGGGCCTGCTAGCTCAAGCCCGGCGAGCTCGGCGGTGTAGCGCTCCCAGTTCGTCCGCGTCCGCGGCGGGCGGGGCACTAGAAAGCCTCCCTGGGTGGCAAGGGTGACCAGAACCGGTAGGTGTTGAGTGTCGAGATCATAGAGGACCTCGACATCAAAAGGGTTGTCAAGTCCGTGGTGCAGCACGATGTCGATGACGACGGGGTGGAAGCGGGGGTTTGATGGTATGTGGGTCGGCGCTCCGGGACCCACGACTCCATACCCGCTCCTCACGCTATCCTCGTGCAGGTTCCTCCCCTCCGTGGTGATGATTCGCGACCCCCACGCATGATGTTTCGCGTTGAGGTCGCCCACGATCACCGCGGGTCCCTGCTGGCCGAAGATGGTCCCGACATCGGTGCTGCAGAATGTCAGTCCGGGTGGTTTGTAGGCGGCATAGACGCGGAGCTCCTCATTACCCACGTTGACCCGCACTCCCTGTGTACGGGTGCTGGTGAACGGGGTGTGCTCCAACTCTTCGTGTATGATGTCCCTCCGCACCAGAGCGGCCGTACCCCTGTACGGCAGGCCCCGGGGAGAGACTTCGTCGCGTCGATACACGAAGTAGTTGGGTATGCGGAGCTCGACGCTGTCCGTGAGTTTCGTTTCGCCCAGGAGGATGATGTGGATATCCTGCGACTGGGCGAGCCGGGTTAGTTCACGGACGTGTCCTCGTATGCCGCCCGGGTTCCAATATAGTATGCGGAGGGCCGTCATTGATAGGCCCGTCCGACTTGGCCTATAGCCGCCGTTATCGCGCCGACGACGTCTTTCGTTGTAAGGTACGTTGTAACCGCCGCCATGAGTGCCTCAAGCAGTACACGGACAAGTTTATTAATGCCCGTGTCCTGCGAGGCTTGTGGCGGGTTGGTGGTGGTGCTGGCTCCTTCGTGGCCGTGGCTTCTCGGCGCCACGGCAGTTGTTGGTGTTGGCGCCAGCACAGTCTCTGCTGGCGGCCGGGGGTACGGCGTCGACGCGGCGGCGGGCTCGGTGTTAGCGGGCCTCGCTTGCCTGCGCCTGCGTCGGTTCTTCTTTTTGCCCCCGGCCAGCGGTTCGCCCCTTGATGTCGGGGCGTTCGCTGGCGGCTGGAGCGTCGTCGGCGGTATTTTTGTTTCCGCCCGGCGCGCTCCCTCCGTGCGCGCAGCAACAGGTTGCGCGCTCGTGCCGGCCGCAGTAGCGGCAGGCGTCGGAGGGGCGGCGGCAGGGGCGGTGGGGGCGGAGACGGCTCGTACGGCGGGCGCGGGTGCGGGTGTGGGCGCGGGGCGTGCGGCGGCGGCGGTCGGTGCGACAGTTGCAGGGGGAGCTTGCCCTCTCCCCCCGACCCTCTTCTTGGGCACGTTCGGGCGCGGTGGCGCGATGTCGATACCGCGCCTCCGCGCTTCCTTGCGGAAGACCGGACACTTCCGGTCCCTCGCGACGTGCGCCCGCCCGCAGTTGGCGCACTTCGGGGCCTCTTCAGGGGCCCTGTCACAGTCCTGTGCGATGTGTCCGCCTGCGCAACGGATACATCTAGGCGGCCGATGACAATTGGCGGACGCATGGCCGAACTGTTGGCAGCGATGACACTGCGCCGGCCCGCGTCCTCCCTTCCAGGCCTCGATAGTGAGGCCGGGCATCGATAGCAGCTCGGATTCTTGATATAAGTGTCCGAGCTCTTCGTGTGACAAGTGCTCCAGCTGCACGAAAAACGTGCAGCCCTGGCGCCCTCTGACGGCAGGTATGGCGCGGGCGCGCTCCGCTGGGTATCCGAGCGTGCGCAGCGCCGCGACGACTTCCTCCGGCGGGGTATCTTGCGGTAGCCCCTTGATGGCTACCTTCGAGGGCAATGTCGACGCCGGGCTGTAGCAGAACCAGGCGATGTCCGGGTCCTGCTTGGCGGCGTCTACCATATAACGTTGGAGGATGCGAAACTCCTCCGCCGATTTGGGGAGGAATCGCACCCCCTTGCCCATTGGCCGGGCGTTCGGCGCGTGCCCCAGTAGCCCACGTATCACGCCGAAGTGCCTCGTCCACTGAGGGAAGCACTCCACCGTGATGGGCGGGTATTCCGACCGCGCCGTCTTCGCGGTCGTTGCAGGCGGTTGTTGTTGCCTCTGTTGTTCCGCCTGGCGCTGCTCGAGCGCCCGCGGCGACGGTGGTGCGGCGGCGGCGGCAGCGTACCCGGAGGGGCCGGCTTGAGGGGAGGCGGGGCGGGAGGTCGCCATCGGTGTCGGCGACTCTATAGCGGCGTAGCTTGTCGAGTCGCGCGGCCAGCTTGCTGACTCGCGCGACGAGCCCGCCGGCTGCGCCGGGCCGCCTCGCTCCTCTGATGGCGGCGATGCGGGCGGTTGGGAGTACCGCTGACTTCGCGGCAACGGCGTGGGCGATGGTGATGTCGTCGGTGTGGTTGACGGCGAGGGAGAGTGAGACGGCGATCGGTCGGTCCTCGGTCGCTTGTCTTCGCCCTCCTGCGACCCTGGCGAAGAGTCGTCGGCCCGCTGCCGCTTGGCACAATCCTCGCTCGATGTAAGAGCTCTTACATCGGCGGCGATGGTCGCGACGGCGGTCATCGGCGACTGACGGTCTCCCGGCTCGACCCGGAAGCGCGGTCGCGGCGCCGGTAGTGTCGGTGCTGCGAGTACAGGCGGCGGTGGTGCTGTCTTCAGGGCGGCTGGAGTAAACGGGACTACGGAATTATCCCGTAGGTCCCGTTTGACGACCGCACGTTGAAAGGCGGGGCGCTCCCCGCGGATGCGTTGTTCCCTCGGGGGGGGTTCCCCCCGACCGGACATGTCGACGACAATTCGCTCCCGCAAGTGATGCGGTTGCGAGACTCACGTTGGTGTGCCGAAAGATAGCCCGCTCCTTGCGTATACGGCTCCACACCCCTCGGCGCGTGCAACCCAGCCGGGTGAGACCCCTGGGGGAGGCCCAGCTAGGCGCCCGCGAGCGGGGGCAGAGACCGTACGCGCGTGGATATTATAGAGCGTAGGGTATCACCGAGGGCACTTCTGCTTACAATTTTCCTATGAAAATCAAGCAGACAGCTACGTCCGGGTAGCTACGGCGAAGCAGGGCACGCGATGCGCGACCGGCCGCTTCCTCGAGCCGTGACACGGGTCACGGCGAGTACAACTGGCGCCGGGGGCAGAGGTGCAGGGCGTAACCGCAACTAACGGACAGGCAGTGGGTCGGACTCGACTCCTATAACACAGTACAAATCGAAAGAATCCGAATTCGCAAAGTATTTATAAGAGGAATCAACGAACCTTCTGAACAGTTCAATCTTTAAATAATTTATAGAATTAGGCGTTACTTTGCGGAGATCCATAATACAAAAGTAATAATAAAATTATTTTGCTATAATCCGCGATACAGTAAATAGACGACGATGGAGTCTATCT
This sequence comes from Morpho deidamia, assembly GCA_947086505.1. Taxonomy (NCBI): domain Eukaryota; kingdom Metazoa; phylum Arthropoda; class Insecta; order Lepidoptera; family Nymphalidae; genus Morpho; species Morpho deidamia. The sequence continues at coordinate 15,952,178 of CAMTZC010000022.1, forward strand.
CCTGATGATGCTCCGGTAACTCCGACAACTGGTAAAATATACACCCAAGCTCGAAGAACCAATAATTTTTTATAGAAAATGTTGGCCCTCGGCGGGAATCGAAACCGCGACCCGCAGAGCTGAAGGCAGGATAACTGCGCCAAAGGGCGGTTATGTACATTATGTAATATTCTGACAAATGTTTCAAATTCTATTATAATTTATATTATGCAATAAGATTTCGTTATATTTTATTATATAATATTTTGATTACGTAATGTTAATTTTATTACATAATACTTTTATTACTTAATCGCAGAAGCAGTCTTGGTTAAGTAGAGCGTGAATAAAGGAACCCAAATTTTTTGCCTTCAAGATTGTTTAAAATATGCAAGAAATCATCAAATCGTGGAAATAATTGTCCGTTAAATTATTATTTGTTTTATTACCAAATATGTATGTGTGCTTAGAAGCCAATAGATTCAATTCAAATTCCAAATATCCAAATATTTGAACGAAAATCTGTAGGCCTACCATGAACTCTTATTGTGACTCAATTGAAGACTTAAACAACGACCACGAACCGCTTTCTTTTAGTACCATGAAATGTGAATTGCATTGAACTCGCAATGTTTGAAAAGGATAACGTAATATGAATTATAGATAACTCTGTCTCTTTTACTCACATGTTCTTAGGACGAATTCTGAACGCTCATTCGGTAACGACTTAAAGTGTGCGTTTTTAAGACGTCATGGTATGAAAAAGCAAAACAATTTCGTTGACGTCTTCAATTGAGTCGCAATAAGAGTTCATGGTAGACCTGCAGGTCTACAAAGTGTTGTTTGCGACGATATGCTATCTATAATCCACCAATATTCTAAAAAATTCGCAGAAATCAATTACAATTGTCGGTTTTTCGATTCTGGGGGTATATATGTATTTAAGTAGGCATGTAATATATGTAAATATTAATTATATAAACGATATCGCCTTGTATAAGTAGTATATTCACCGGTTTTCTGTTATCAATAACACAAGTATTAAGTTACTTACTTCTGGGACGAATGACCGTATTTTTAATTGCGATATATTTAAAAAAGAACGAGCCAATGGAATACATAATATCATTGAAAATTTTCCCAAAACCTTTTTTAGAACTTATGCTGCTTATATTTCTAAAAAATAAATTAAACTCATGAGTAGTGTTCATAGTTAATGTATGGACACAGGCTATACTCACATCTTAATTATCGGGTTAGCGCATTCCGGGTACTTATTCATGAGCTCTACACGTTATCACATTAAAAGTGTCCCGCATGGGCTAGAAACAAGTAGGGTAGGCCCTACTTGTTTCTAGCCCATGCGGGCATGCCCATGCATAAACTCACGTTTTATTTTATGGGGTAGGCCCCATAAAATAAAACGTGAGTTTAGCCGGTGTCTATACATTAACTATAAAAAAAAAATTCAATTATTATATTAAAAAAAGGAATTTATAAACACGAGGTCAGCGGTTTGCAATACGCCATAATTCCAGAAAATTCTTAGGAAACAATTCACACTCGCCAAATTCAAACGGAACGAGTCAATGGAATAATTCCATTGACCAATTTCCTCGAACGCTCTATAGCATAAGTGCTATAGAGCGTTCGTTGCTTATGTTTCTCTCTTTTTAACTACAGGTCAGATAGGGGACCAAAACATCGTCCCCTCTCGTTCCCCCCAATCATCTCTGACAGCGACAATACACCAAATGGAGCACGTTGATTATCTCCAATTTAGCTGACAGATTGAACCAGTTCAGTTCAGATTTCGCGGGCTACGTTATACTAGTATTTTCACGGACGTTACTTAGAACGTTAGATTATAAGCTAGTTAGTTACGTCACCACCTGGCATCCATACCGTACAGGTAAACGCAACATCAGCGTATTAAGGGTGGTCCGATGTTGCGCAAGCGAAGGAACATGGTGTGATGTTCCACAGGTGCGATCATTCGATTCGAGCATCTGCCTCTGCTCAGTCGTGGTAATTAGTTGTAATATTTTTAATTAGATTTTATTAAATATATAATTTTAATTAAAAACAATAAAATCTTGTTTTTTAAAAAATAATTTGACGTTCCCGAGTATTAAACTGGCGCAGCCGGTAGGATTATTTCCCAAAAATTGTTGAGGAAATAACATAGGAAATAATCTGGAACCAAATAAATAAATAAGTTTAATCAAAAGTGGTGTCAATAAAGAAGAAAGAAGATGCAGCTGGTCGGTTGGTGAGTAGAACTTTTCACCTTCCTTTTCCTTTCATTTTCTTTTGTTATTTTGAGATAGGACTTCTCTCACTATAACGTTTTTGGTTTTCTTATATTTTTAATATTATTATTGTGAAAATTTGAAATAGTGTTTTAAGCGTATATAAGTGTAGAGTAGTAAAGAAAATATACGTATAAAATTCTGCGTATAGTAATTTTGATAGGTAAAGTAATAAAAGTAATTTTTAATCATTTAATCGTAAACAATATTTTATAACAGATTTTATATTTTTATTTTTTGTTAGTTTAAAAGGTTATATTATAATGGAGCAGAAAGATATTACTTTAAAATATCACCAAGGAAAATCTTGCCACCGTGGTATTAGGGAAACAATGACGCGTATTAAAAGAAATTATTTCTGGCATAATATGCAGGAAACAATATCTGCATTAATTAATGCCTGCGAATTATGTCGTAAAATGAAATATGATAGGAACCCCATTAAACCTATGTTACAATTAACACAGACACAAGATGCCCCATTTCAGGAAATTTTCATAGATATTTTCAGTATAGAAGGAAAATATTATTTAACTCTCGTTGATGCCTTCAGCAAACTAGGACAAGCTATCGAAATAAGTAATCGTTCGACACCGGAGGTAGTTCGTGCCTTAATTAAGTATTTCTCTTTATATGGAGTACCTAGGAAAATAACGTCCGACCCTGGTACTGAATTCAATAACGAACTTATGAGAGAACTGACAAATATGTATAAAATTCAATTACATATAACAACCCCTAATAACCCTAACTCGACTAGTATAGTAGAACGATTTCATTCTACAATTATAGAGATTTATCGATTAGCAAAATATGAACACAAGTTTACAGACGCAGCTTCCGTTATGACATATTCTATAATGGCATACAATCATACTATTCATAGCACGACAGAGTTGACACCCTTTGAAGTAGTATTTGGACACACCGATTCAAATAGTTTATTTGCGGTCGATTTCCAAAAATCATATATACAACAACTACTTAAAGACCATGCAAAGCGTACAAAATACTTATATCAACATATTTCCGATAAAACACAAAGTAAAAAGTATAAGGCACAACAAAGAAAGGGAGGCGAAAAAGAAATAGACTTAGAGGTAGGAAAAACGGCATTCATGAAAACAATTAATACGCGAAAAAGTAAAGACAAACCCCGTTATCAAAAGGTAACAATTAGTGGCGAAATAAATCGGAACGTCGTCCCGGTAAAAGTAGGCGTTAGAAAAACAAATGCCCCTATTAAAAATATAAAACGACCTCCGCAGGTGGTGTATAATCGTCCTGACAGCAGCGAAGTACAGCCAGGGCCTTCAACTTCAAAGACTTGACGGTAACCCTGGTCTGTTACCCGTTAGAAAGGGTAGCGCTTTTAAACAACGGGATAAATGGATAATTGTTAAGATAATGGACTTAAATAGTTTGTCTAGTGACTTAAAATATAATATTAATAAATATAACGAGTTTAATAAATTAATCGACGTGAATAAACCATATTTATACGAATTTAGTAGCATAAAAATACAAGCGGATTATCTTAGAGATATTTGCACTGAAAAATTTCGACAAATAGTCCCCACAAAAAGGTTTAAAAGAGGCCTATTCAACCCTTTAGGCTCGTTTGTAAAATCTATTACTGGTAATTTAGACAATGAAGATGCGTTACACTATGATAGAATGATCAATAATTTGCAAGGTAAACAAAATTTAATAAATGAGAAAATTACGTTGATTACCAAAATGTTCAATTATCAGACTAATAATACAGAATCATTATATAATAATTCATTAATTTTAAATCAACGCTTAAAAAGGATTGAAAGAATGCTAAAAGATTATTCCACAAAAGAAAACAGTTCTATCTATTCTACGTATGTTTTAGGAATGTATAATACATTCATAAATAATTTCAGATCTATTTACATTTTATTAAACGAAATTGAAACCGCGTTAGCTTTTAGCAAAATTTCAGTTCTTCACCAATCTATAATAAATTCCACTGAATTATTGCACATGCTGTTAAACATAGAAAAGGTTAATTGCTTAGTATATCCTGTTATAGAGAGTAATTTAGTTAAGTTGGAAAGGACAATATATATTAAGGCATTTGTAAAAGAAAGCCAAATTACGTTCATATTAGAGATACCACTTACAAATAATAATACGTATAATTACTATAAAATTTATTCATTACCTATTTTTAACATTGCAAAGAACGTAACTTCTATAATTATTCCTGAATATCCCTTCCTCATGGTGAAAGGTTCGGAGTACTTACCGACCGCGTCACCGTGTCAGCAAATTTCCGATGACAACCAGTTCCTGTGCACTGAAAAAGATGTGGTACCTTATCCGAAAGAAACCTGCGTAGAACAACTGATGAAATTCCAACCTGATTTACCTCTCTGCATACAAAGAACCGTTAAAATAGAGAATGTGAAAGTTCAACGAGTATCACCTATATCCTGGATAATATACTCTCAGGATCAAAAGGTACTTACATATAAATGTAACAATGAAGTAACCAAAACCTACATATTTGGAACTTATATGATCCACATTGATCCCGGATGTGAAGCATCCCTAGAGAATTACCACTTATATAATTTACACCACTATTTTGAGAAATACAATTATAAAACAACCCCAATGGTTATTCTACCTAAACTGAAAATTACTAGCCCATTTTCCGAGGTTAATCCGATTGATATCAAGGGAGTAAATTTCGACGATATTAAGCGACTCTCTACAATTTTGGAAATGAAAACTTTCAGTGAAAGTGATAGTGAAAAATATGAAAACCACGTTATAAGTATTCACAGTGTTAGTGCAGCGACGTTAGTTTTATATTTACTTGTATTTCTTGTATGTGTTATTTTCAGCTATTGTAAATTAAAAGATAAGTTTCAAAATATTCGAAACCCTCCGATTTCTAATAGCTCAGATGGTTTCGAACTTAAGGAGGGAGGAGTTACGTCACCACCTGGCATCCATACCGTACAGGTAAACGCAACATCAGCGTATTAAGGGTGGTCCGATGTTGCGCAAGCGAAGGAACATGGTGTGATGTTCCACAGGTGCGATCATTCGATTCGAGCATCTGCCTCTGCTCAGTCGTGGTAATTAGTTGTAATATTTTTAATTAGATTTTATTAAATATATAATTTTAATTAAAAACAATAAAATCTTGTTTTTTAAAAAATAATTTGACGTTCCCGAGTATTAAACTAGTTACATTCATAGTAATCCTACTAAACCTACTATCCTACTTCCTACTAATATTATAAATGCGAAAGTTTGTGAGTATGGATGGAAGTTTTGTTACTCTTTCACAAAAAATCTACATGACGGATGTGGATGAAACTTTACAGCTATATAGGTTATATATCAGAATAACATATAGGCTACAATTTGTAATGATTTTATTTTATATAACGATACATGTCAATAAAGTCGGAAAAAATCTGGCCTCTGAGAGCTATCTTGGCGTACGCTGCCTAAACCATTGAAGTTACATAAAGATGATGTACCGTAGTATTGTTTGTCTTGAATTGTTCTAAATAAAAGTCCGTGACAGCATATATCTACCTTTTATGTGGAAGCCACTATGACCAAAATTGTGAATCATGAGGTTAATTAAATTAGATACTATTTTATAATGCATATTTTAGTATATTTATCATACTCTTATAAAAATCAATGCATTTGTCAGTTTCAGTATTTCATTTCGATAAACTTTGTCTTTTACACTAAGTAATTTGGCCAAATAGTTTAAAAGTTATCACGACATGATTGATTTAAATGGAGCGCCATAGAGTGCTTTATATGCGCGGGGCGCGAAGATTGTATGGAATCCTTTTGTTTTTAAGTTAGACATCTGAAATTTTGGATGTACCAGTAACTAAATAAATATAAGTATATTTTTTAATATAAAGTAAAAAAAAATTAAACCTAAAATGATTTACCACGAAACTTAATGTGGCAGATCAAATACCAAGCGAGCGAAGCCGCGGGCACAACCTAATCTATACATATTATAAAAATCTCCAATAGCTGTCTGTATGTAAACGATTTTCTAAAAATCTACTGAACGGATTTTGTTACGGGTTTTACTTAATGATATTGCACAACCAAATTTCGCATACCAACTAAAGACCATCAGCTTCCTGCTACGATCATCAGTTGCATTCAACAACATTTCCAACGGGCATAAAATATATATTTTTTGTGCCACTGCATCTGTCCGTAGAATTGCAAGTATGGGCTTTTTCCATCTTACCAGAAATAGAACTAATATTTATAAGTTTTTATTTCTAAGCAAGTTTTTTTTTAGTTTTAGACAAAATTTATTTGGGTAAAACTTGTAATTGGCTTATTTTATTTTCTATTGTTTTGTACATTTGGGTGGTATCCGGCTGCGTAGCGACCACCCTCATTTCTTACCGAGCTGTCGTGAAAGGCGACTAAGGTAAGTTGACGTCAGGCAGGCGGCCGGTCGTAAAAAACGTAGCCAAATCATGCGCCAACATGTTTTTAACATGTTGTGCCGACCTCACTTAGAGTGGGATAAGGGCAGGAAGATGATGATGATGATATAAAAAGGTTAACTGACCTCTGTTATAGTCAATCTTATATATAAGGATGTTAGGATGCTGGTTAGTTATGTATGAATTCCACCATGTTGCGAGGCAAGGGAATAATAGTAGATGTAATTGGATCACAAATCTGCAAGTTTAATCAGAATGCTAATTAGTTTGCGCGCCTCTTATTAATTATTCTTTAGCTTTGGCGAAAGTAATTTACACGCTTTAGACTCGAGCTTCTCTATTCATACGCATCATTAGGGTGTGGAATATTCACACTATATTTACATACTAAAACCTTGATGATGTAGTGACTGCAACGTGCGCTTCTTCAATCGGGTTCAAAACCCGTATAAAGTAGCCTCTTAGCCTACTGCTAGGCATAGACCTCTCTCTGATTCTGTGCTTCGACAATTCATACAAGACCTGCAGGCCTACCATGAACTCATATTGCGACTCAATTGAAGACGTAAACGACGACCGCGAACGGCTTTCTTTTTGTATCATGAAGTGTGAATTGCATTGGGGTCGTAATGTTTGAAAAGGATAACGTTATATGAACTATAGATAACTCTGTGTCTTTTACTCACGTGTTCTTAGGACTAATTCCGAACGCTCATTCGGCAACGACTTAAAGTGTGCGTCTTAAAGACGTCACGGTATGAAAAAGCAAAACAATTTAGTTTACGGCTTCAATTGAGTCGCAATAAGAGTTCATGGTAGGCCTGCAGAACACAGAAAGGTAATAAATTAACCGCGATTATTTTGATATAATCGCAGATTATAGCAAAATAATTTAACTATAACTTTTGTTTTATGGATGTCCGCAAAGTAACGCCTAATTATATAAATTATGTAAGAAATATCCTTATACGTAAAGCGTATTGCTTAATTGAAAATTATTTGCATGATAAAAATACCTGTATTAGAAAATCCTTTCAGCTTCATACAAGACTGCGGTGTAATAATATTATTTATTTCGGTTTTTATTTTATTTTATTCAAACAAAAATGTGCAAATCGTCTTCCATAAGTGACTTACGCGCTAGTACTATACAAACCATCCCCACTAAATAATGTAAAATTAAAAGTGTTTTAAAAGATTGACTGCCGAATTTGCTGGTTCTTCTCGGTAAGAGCAACTTACCGAACCAGTTGTAGCTTCATTAATCATATTGATCCGTGACGATTCAAAAGTTCTTGAAAGAGCTTTACTTGAATAAACATTTCGATTGACCGATGAGATTTAGTTGCAATCTCTAATTGGCATTACATAGATGTTCTCTAATCGAGAATTATAGCAAGGTATTAATCATAAGTACTTTTTTTGTTATCACGGATAACAAAAGAAGTTTTTTATCTATCTATAATATATTTTTTGTTATCACATTTGCCCTTTTGATACGTTAAACATCAAATTATTAACTCGCTTTGGTGCCGCATCATGTTCGCTCACGTCGTGACGTAAGGGGGGAGGCGTCGCGACGCAAGGTTAGATTGCACCATTGTTTGAGTGATAACCTTGCGCTTTTTTTCTATCTGTAGGTTCGTGTATGGTATTCATACATCCTATGAATAGATCTTTCGAATTACGCTCATTAACTATTTATGTTGTGTTGTTTTTTATATAGTTAAATCCGTACTTACATTATTAGGCCGTCTATAAGCCAATTTAAAAAAAGGTATTTTGTATGATGTGTATGTACAATAGACAAAGTAGGAACCGAGATAAGCTTGCGTTTCGTGCTTTGCGCCTTGCAAAAGTAAATAAGTCAGTTGTGGGTATAAGATTCTATAATAACATCATTCTATAATAATATCGATTTTAGCTTTGCCGTTAAAGCAGTTTAAAAACACTATTAAAAAAGGTTAATACAGAAAGCCTACTTACTATACTGTTCAGGATTACTTTGATTTTGAGACACAAAGTTTCCTTTATAAAATGGGGAAATAACATATATTATATTTAAGGGTAATTTAATAAATAAAAGAATAACTATAGTTACCGAATGTAAAGTCCAATTGAATACAAATTTTCTAAATTGTCCCCAATTCATCCGAAGACGTACTTAGGAATAATTCCGCAATACCGTGAATATTCGGTTCGCTATTTCAAGTACAAGCAAAACTTTTTCTTCGTTGCCTCACTCCTTAATTGGGCTGAGTTTGAAACGCTCAACGTAAAATCAATAGTTATGATCTATTTACGTTCATAAGATCTTATTTTGACTATGCCGTGTGGTATCCGACTAAGTAGAATAGACCCTGATTCATTAAAGAGATGTCGTAAAAGGAGACTAAGGTAAATCGACCAGCTGTATGGTATCCGGCTGAGTAGAATAGACCACCCTCATTCCTTACCATGTAAAAGGCGACTAAGTTAAGTTAACCCACTGTGTGGTTATGTAGAATAGACCATTCTCTTTCTTACCGAGGTGTCGTGAGAGGCGACTAAGCTAAGTTAACATCAGGTAAGCGGCCGTTCGTAAAATACGTAGCCAAATCATGTGACAATATGTTTGTAATATGTTGTGCCGACCCCACTTAGAGTGGGATATGCGCAGAATACACCCAGACTTGAAGAACAAACAAATTGTTTGCAGAAAATGTTGGCAGCGCGAATCGAACCCGACCCGCTGAACTGAAGACAGGGTCACTGCAAACTGCGCTAACAGGCCAGTCGATAAATATCGACACAAATTTAAGTTTAAGTAAATAGTACATATCGGTATTATGTAAATTGAATTTATTATGTGTTGAAGAGATCGCGCAGTTTTTAAAAAACTTTTTGCTTGGAGTTTTAGTCTCGTGCGCTACGTAAACCAGCAGAGATACGCTAAAGTAATGTAGCAGAGAATTGTAGATCTATAAAAATTCTACAAAAAAGTCCGCGATAGCATGTTTCTATCTCTTACTTCATTCACAATAACTACTTTTATACTCAAAATTTCAATTTGTTTTTTTTTTCGATTGATTCAACTAATTTCGACGCGACAACTCTATTTGTAATTATAATTAAAGTATTTATAATTAAGTGCTTAGACATTCTTATTGAGGAAACGAGTCTAAGTATCATCATACTAGTATCGATGGTGTCTCGTAAATTGACTAAATATAATGTAATTTGTGGCGAGTCTACCCTAAAGCAAGGACCGCGCTTGCTCGTAATTATGTTTGGCGTTGGAATATATTAGTTTAGTTACATAAGCTTTGGATTTAACCTGTTTGATGTTGACTGAAACGTTAATTGTTATTTAATATGTCACAATGTTTTTAATCTATTCGGGTGACAAGAAGGCTCCTTTTTCACACGAAGAATAAGCGGTTCAACGCGTAAACGCTGCCAGAATTCTTGGGAACATTCCACGTGGGCATGATTTGTATAGTACTAGCGTGCAATTAATGTAAGATTAATATATCAGAAAAACTCCAATCCATAGCACAGTAAATACTTTTATTCCATTTTTAACACTTTCATCGGGCAACTAGCATAGGTTATCCAACGCTTGACGGAGCTCCTGACTCAATAATCAAAACGTTGTTTTAACCCCACCACTCTCAATCCTTTTACCGTGGCGTGTAGTGTTGCCATTTATGAAAAATAAAACTACCTTCCTAAAAAATATTACAAATAAAATAAAATTATTACAGATTACTTGTACATTTTTGTTGTAAATAAAAAATAAAGTAATTAAAATGACCGATTAATCTATACATTGTGCCCAAAAGCTGTCAGTTTGTACGTGATCGATTTTTCTCAAATCTGCTGATTCGGAAAGCCTAAAGAGAAGAGCCAGCAAGTAACGCGGCGGTTGCTCTGTTCAAAATATAACTAGTTACATTTAGTTGTTTTAGACTGCTGTAATGGCAAAGCTAAAATTGATAGCGGAATTTTATTATACGCAAGTGGCCACAAGCTTAATTCGGTCTCTACTTCGTCCATAACATACACCGCCTACTTTTTTTATAATTCTGAAACAAAAGTAATAATAAAAATTATTTTGCTATAATCCGCGATACGTATCGCGGAAAATAATTTTTATTATTACTTTTATATTATGGATCTCCTCAAAGTAACGCCTTATTCTATAAATTATATAATTCTGAAAATTAAATTGCTAAAAACATACTGTGAAGCCAATCCGGAGCTCAAACCGCAATCCCATAAGGATATCATATGGTAAACAAATTACAGTGGATTATAACTAAGTTACAACAAAAGGGAAACGATAATTTCAATATAAAACTTATATGTCAAAGTTGTGTACTTGACATTATTCAGGCTGATGAAGTAATAGACATATCAGGTCGTTCGTATAGTTAATGTAAATTTATTCACATTGGCCACATAACGTTTCGGAAACACATGTATAAATATTAAAAACACCTTAATATTCTGTGACGTCGCAAAAAATTTAAGGTATAAACTGTGGTTCAAATAATTAAATGTAACTTTCACTGTTTTCCTTTCACAGAAACTATGTCAAAAAATTTTTAATTCACCTATAACAGAACTACTTTGCTATAATCCGCGTGTGTTAAGCGAAAATGCAAGTGTATGAAGGAGGCAAACACGTACCTTATACATTCTTTATTCTTCATTAAGCTGTGATAGCCCAGTGGTAAGACCGTGCGACTCTCTAGAGACGAACATAGGTTCAAACCCGGGCAGGCACCAATGAGTTTTTCTATTAAAACTCATGTGTCTAATTCATAATTGCAATTTATCACACGCTTTTCGGTGAAGGAAAACATCGTGAGGAAACCTGCATATCACTAGAGAATTCTGGAGATATGTGTAACCTACCAATCCGCATTGGAGCAGCGTGGTAGGTCTTAGCTCCAACCCTTCTCTCCAGAAACGGAGAGAGGAGGCCTATTCCCAGCAGTGGGATATTAACAGGCTGTTACTTTTTTTTTTTACTGCAATTCCTCCGAAAGGTTTAGGTTAATGGTACATAACGGTTTTATGTAAATTGAGTTGAAGAGGTCGTTTTACGACAATTTTTAGTGGGGGTAGTAACAAACCGGTATCGATTGTTTAGAGGAGGGAATAGATATAAAAAGCGGTGTAGGGTATCAGAGAGCCATTCAGCCCCGTCCGTTGTGAGATTAGGACTTTTCCGTGAGTCCGATACAGTCCACCACAGCGCGTCGCTTTAAGCCGAGGTCCGGCCTCACAGGAGGCACCCTTAAGGCGACGCTCCCAGGATGTTGCGAGCCTCGCTCGAGAGTCGCTCTCCCAGTTTCTACCCCCGGCGATGCTACCGCGCTCGCCCACTCTCTCGGTGACGCTGTAAGAGCCATTAGGGCTAACAGCATTAGTTAGTCTTCGAAAAAAATCAGAGAGCCAGACTCCTGCCGAGACTCGAGCGGCTATAACATGCTGAAGACTGCATCTCACGCGGGCGAAGCCGCACGTATTTCTGGTAAAAAATATAAATAAATATTAACTCCGCAACGCTATATCATTTTATACAAATGCTATCAATCTTATTTTGACTATCAAATAATGCAGAATAAGATAAAATTTACAAACTGTAAATAAACTGGCAATTTCCCAATCACATAAAACTCTACCTAGTCCTAGTCACGTCAGATGCGGTTCATTAACCGGAATTCGCTGTGTATTTCCTTTAATGACCTAGTTTAAATAACTAGTGACCACTAGTTTCAACTGAACAAACCAGAAGCAAAATGTTAAGTTGAACCGCTGGACCTAAGCGGCACGAGATCTGGTTTAAACCACTTAAAAAGTAGTTAAAAAGTAGCGAATGAGATAAGCTTTAAAACGAAGCAAATAGGATTTTCTGATAGATAAAAGCTCATAAATTTATTTAGGTAATACATAAATCAAAGCAAATATAAAATAAAATTTCCTTTCCCAATAAAAACGATGCCTATTCAATTCTCTTCAGAGGGTAGCCAAATTGTAAGGAACAGGAAATATTGACGCCGGATGTAAAGTCCACGCCTTTGCGGCAGGCATTTACGATCGAGGAAGCAATTTGGGTAATGGTGTAATGTCAATCACGTAAGGGTGCAAGATACAATACCTTGATGACAATTGAATAGTAGAATTTTAGATTGGAAAAAGGCCGTAAGCTTTAGATTATGATTCAGATTTGCACGATGTAGCGTGTACGTTAAGATACTATTGTCAAAACTCACTGTTAGTCCTTCAACAAAAGCAGCCTGAAAAAATAATATAGTAAAGAAACGGCCTGTTACAATCCCACTGCTAGGCAAAGGCCTCCTCTCTCCGTTTCTGAAGAGAAGGGTTGGAGCTAAGACCTATCACGCTGCTCCAATGCGGTTTGGTAGGTTACACATATCTCCAGAATTCACTAGAGATATGCAGGTTTCCTCACGATGTTTTCCTTCACTGAAAAGCGTGTGATAAATTGCAATTATCAATTAGATACATTAGTTTTAATTGAGAAACTCATTGGTGCCTGCCCGGTGTTTGAACTCTTGACCTCCTCGAAATAGTTGCAGGGTCTCACCGCTGGGATAGCCCAGCTGCAGTCTGTGGTGCAGCTAAATTGCTGGATGCTCTGCGTAACCAATAAATGGATTTGGGTGCTGTTAAGACTTCCTCGTTTTTGCAATGCCTTTGGTATGTTCGCAACAGCCCATACAAATATTTTTTATTGCAAACTAATAATAAAATTATTTCGGTATAATCTAATAATAAAGTACATAGATAATAGTTAATATAGAACTCAGTTCCCGCCGCGATAACGTTGCGTAAAGAGCTCATGAATAAGTGCCCCGGACGGGTTCGAAACTTGTCGGGCTAATCCGATAAAATTAGACGTGAATATAGCCGGTATCTATATTAAGTATGAATACTAATCACGATAGTTTAAATTTAATTCGAAAATATATATAATGCTAAATATATAGTGGCCTATCCGTTTTTTCAAACCCCATACATGCACCACCGCCACCACAATACACAAACCCTACACACGTTCACTAGCACAAATGCAATCGTTCCCCGTGAAGCATCATCAGGAGATAGACTCCACGACAAAATCGCAAAGCATTTTTATTGCATTATTCGGAGAGAAATTGCTTTTTAGTTAGAGACGATGCGAAACAGCTCTAACAATAGTTTAAAAGTCTTGTCGGACAAAATAAATACTAATCTATTTTGTCATTTTGTTAAAAACATTATTAGTAGGCTAATTTTTGTTTATTAATTGTACTGTAATTTCGATTTAGTCTTAAGGGACTTACTAACAACTAGTCCGGTAATTTCTTAAATAAAGATCATATTATTATTAAGACCTACCATACAAACAGACCATAAACGTTTTTCTCTTGTTTTCTTCCTTAATATTCAGTTTATCGAACGAACAAACTAGTTAAACCTGACCGTATTTAACTCATACTACATACTTAATTTCCCTCATTTTACGAGTTACAGATGTCTCGCTTTATATTATGAGCGGAAGCGAATATGACATCCAAAACGGATATTATACTTCCGCTACAATTAAGCCACTAGCTAAACTCGACTACGAACCAGTTCAAGGGAATTTATATGTGATATATCATATTTATAAAACGATCATAAGACCTGTGTATTAAAATATAGAAACAGGCGTTACTTTGCGGAACTCCATATCACAGAAACTATAACAGAACTGCTTTGCATATGAGAACTGCTTTATAATCCGCGTGTGTTAAGCGAATATATGTAATGCTAAGTGTATGAAGCAGTAAAATTTCACTTACCTTACACATGCAGGACAAGTCACCACACGTATCCCAAGACGCCTCCACCAGCCACAATACACAATGCACTTATCGTAAATCCACAAAATCGTCATGATTTTGGAAATCAACATTACGATTTTGTCGTGAAGCCTATTCTCCTGAAGAAGCTTCGGTTTCGGATCGAAACGATCGTAGAGATTTTGGCGGTGGCTGTGTGTATTGGTTGTATAAATAAATAAAAATTTAGCTTATATAGAATAAGACAAGCACATTGAACCGAAAGTCAATTTAATTGTATTAATGGCGGCCCTATCGCTAAGCCAGCGATCTCTTAGGCGACCTTATTAATACATCCAAGAATAAAAATTAAAATATTTTAGGCGAGGTGTGTTAACCGCCGTGTGGTATCCGGCTGAATAGAATAGACCACCCTCATTTCTTACATAGGTGTTGTAAAGGCGACTAAGGTAAGTTGACCCGCCGTGTGGTATCCGATTGAGTAGAATAGACCACCATCTTTCTTACCGAGGGGTCGTAAAATACGACTAAGGAAGTAAACGTCAGGTAGGCGGCCGGTCGTAAAACACGATGTTAAATCACGTGACAACGATTGTAACATGTTGTTCCGACCCCACTCAGAGTGGGATGAGGGCAGGAGGGTGATGTGATAGACAAGGTAAATTAAATAATTATGAATTATGGATATATGACTAGGATATGTGCGTGAAAGGAGTAGCGCCAGAGATGACTAGGGAAGAATGAAAGAGATAAACATGTTGTGCCGATCACACTTGGAGCGGGATAAAGGCAGGAATCACATTCAGCTTGTAACTATCAATTTACAAACGGTAAAGAAGATGTCAACCTCTATTCTTGATAACGCTGGAAGCGTAGCATAGTCCTAAAAGAATAGCTATGTAAACACCTAGGTAATATCAATAAAACTTCCAGAGTGGCTAAATTAGTAATAGGAAAAAACCCCCTATTTTTTATCACGTAACTTTTGCTCTTATTTCAATTAACTATAAATCGTATAAGCACTAGACATCTGGACTAGACATCTGGGTTACTTTGTAAAACAGTCCGAATTGTTGTTCTATTTTATAAAATATTGTTTTAACGAGTTAGTGATTGTCACTTAAGTTCATACCATAGATTATCAAAGACTTTAATTGCTGTGTTATTGTTTTCGTTATTCCTTTCCAAGAATATATCAACTAAATCAACTTTGTATGTAACACTCCGGCATACTGAATATCAAGTGTTTGCGAAGCGAACTTTATTTCGACATTGAGCTCGTTGCGAATCTTGAATCTGTTTGCAGATCGAGCATATTACAATAATGCCTTCGCCGGTGAATATCTACGGTTGCGAAATCTGTATAAAAATTTCTAATAAATTTCAGACTCAAGTAGATTTTATATAGTGTCGCTATTACTGTTATCCAAAGATCTATAGCGTGTTATATAATCAACTTACATAAAACCGTAAAGTACTATTAAGCTAACCTTTCAGAAAAATTGCACTATCTTTCAGTAAAAACCGTATAAAAATACGTCCAGTAGATTTTAATATTTAAAATCGATCACATTCATACAGGCAGCTTTCGTGGACTTTGTATTATAATATGTATAGATAGATGAACATAAAAGTAGTTATTGTGAGTTAACCATAAGAGATAGAGACATGCTGTCCCGGACTTTTTTGTAGAATCTTTGTAGATCTACAATTATTTAGTACATTACTTCAGTGTATCTCTGTTGGTTCACGCGGCGCAGGCGACCAAAGCTCTCAGCGGACTATATCATTTACAACTGCGCGACCTCTTCTACACAATTTACAAGAAACCCTAATTAACCTAAACCTTCACGAAAATTGCACTAACTATTAGTAAAAACCGAAAACAAAATCCGATCGAAAAATCGAGAAAATCGATTACGTACACATGCGTAGGTGCTTTAAAATTACGCGGACGGTAGAGTAGGAAACTAGGCATAGTTATAAGTTTATATAGGAATGGAGTGCAGAACGCAAATACTCATAGTTCGTAGTTCGTAGAACTAGTGTTCTATAAAAAAAAACCGTCTGTCGAAAGTGGTCCTGGCCTTGACGACATTCTTACCGTCCACAGTTCCTTATTTACTACAGACTACCGTAACACGTCATTGGCGAGCCTCCCATGATTGTACGTACGCGAGTGAACACGGGCTATTTTTAGATGACGTATTTATTCGCCCTTATGCTATATTGTTTACTAGCAAAGCCCCGCAGTTTCAACCGCGTCCATACAGATCTCGTGGTAGTGGAAAGTCTACGAAGTTGGAATATAGATTTATTTGTAGATTATTTCATTATAAAAAATGGGTATCGTTAGTATTCTAGGAATAAGAGCTAACTCACTAAATGCAGGCCCCCTCCTATAACGGTCGATACAATGAATTTGTTATGGCATTATTTTCTTTCCATTTACATTCTTAGATTGTATTTATTAGGATGTCGGATTTTAATAATTTAAACATTGAAATCGGTCTAGTAGTTTTTGCGTGACAACATTACAAACAAACACACATACAAACAAACATACAAACCTATAAATGATAAATGATAAATATTTACTTGCGGTACCTGCAATTATGGATTAAGACTTGATGCCGTCCTAAGCTCAGCTGTTTATCACGCGCCCTAACTATCTAACCCTTTGCACTCCGAGTACTAATAAATTTCAAATATTTCGGGGCGTTTTGACTATTTTATCCATCTCTTCTTCTTCTTCTTTCACAACCGATGGACGTTCACTGCTGGACTTAAGTCTCTTCATGGTATCTCCAAAACACAAGTGCCTTACAAATTTGTAAAGCTTAATTGACTTGAGAATTTGTTATGGTTCAATCCATAAAGTTATCCGCATTAGACTTATCTACAGAAAAGTTTAAATTAAGTTGAATTTTGAAACCCTTTTAGCTTCTTTTCCTTTCAGCTTTAGAGGCTACGGTCTAATAATGTAAACTGAAAATGTTCAAAAGATTGGCTGCCGAGTTTCTTGCGGGTTCTTCTCGGTAAGAAAGACAACATTCCGAATCATTATCAGCATTAAATCTTTATAGAATTAGGCGTTACTTTACGGAGATCCAAAATACAAAAGTAATAATAAAATTATTTTGCTATAATCCGCGATACAGTAAATAGAAAATATATATAGTGTTAAATGTATAGTGGACTATCCGTATTTTCATACCCGATACGTGTAGGATTCGTTAAAACACATGCACAAACCTCCACCACTTCCACCACAATACACAAGCACTACACAAGTTCACTATCACAAACTCAACAATCGTTTCGCCCCGCAACCGAAGCATCATCAGGAGATAGACTCCACGACGATTTACGGTTTGCGAAATACGGATAGCCCACTATACATTTAACACTATATATATTTTCTATTTACTGTATCGCGGATTATAGCAAAATAATTTTATTATTACTTTTGTATCATTAAATCTAATTTATTCTTGACGATTTAAAAGAGCTTGCAAAACCGACTTGAATAAAAATTAATTTGATTTGATTGGAGTCTATGTCGTCGAAAAATTGTTCAGATTGTAGTGGTGAATTGTGTAGTGCTTATGTATTGTTGTATTATTTGGCAGTTCGTGAATTTTACGAATTCCGTGCGTAGGTATCAGGTATGAGAACGATTAGTACACTCTACATTTATCATTTTATGTATATTCTTTTATTGTGAATATTGCAAAATAATATTTTCATTAATTTTTTATATCAAAGACTAGTTTGAATCTTAAAGTGTTTGCGAGCTAAGTGATCGCATCAAGAAGTTTCATCTATAGTCCGCTTCGTCGTAAGAGGCTCTCTTGAAGTCTTTTATTTTCAACTACATAGACGCAGTCCATCATATCCAACGTTAAGTCAAGATCAGATCAAGATTTCTTCAACAAGTGAATCAAATACATCTTAGTAAGGTCGGCACAACATATTGTAAACATGTTACATGGCTGTGCTAATTATTTTACGACCGGCCACCTGCCTAACGTCAATCGTCCTTAGTCGCCTTTTTAACGACACCTCGGTAAGAAATGAGGGTTGTCTATTCTACTCAGCTTGATAACATAAGTCCTTGTTAAACTAAAATGTACTTGAACTACTAAGCTTGGGTATGATCGCTATTTAAGACTCATATGCGTTCTATGATATGATCTATTGTGATCACGCCGCTATTGTGTATACAAAGAAATGTAAGCCTTATGTCGTATGCATGCCTATAGGATATAAGGGTTACATTTGTTTATGCTAGCAGTCATTAGTCCACTAACAGCGGAATGCAAAATGATTGTTATTACAAAAAAATGTGATTCTTAGGTCGTACACAATACAGTCGATATCGCTTTATACTATCAGCTACAATAATTAATCCATAGATGGCCACAGTTTTGTATAAAAATAAACAATAAACAAACTTATCTATTTATAATTTAAAAGATTCAAAGACTCTTGGAAATATAAATATAAATAGTTCAGAACTACTCGATATCACTGCTGTGTTGGTAATTACAACTTAGATTAAAAATAAATCAAGACGACCCAAGTATACAAAAAATGAAGGACGTGCAAAACTGAGCATACTAGTTTTATTTACGTAATACTCAAAATATAAATCCCGATATATTCGTAATATATTCTTTTATCTTGTTTAAAATCCGAAGGGTTAAACTTACGTCAGAACACGTGACCTGACCAAAGATCCGTAAGATGGAGGGAGAGTAGACCGCTGGCGTGGCGTAGGAGAGGAAGTATCACCTTATTTTATTACCGCGTGGCGAAAATGTATGCCTGCACCTGTGATTTGGTTTAGGTAGCGGAAGGCGCTTGCGCGAAATAAATTGCCATGTTTGTGTGCGATAACGCAATAAATAAATATTGTAATTTACCATATAAATGATAATAGTAGTGTAAAACTATTCCCTGTAAAAGTAGCGTCCTCTTACATTCCCACTGCTGGAAATAGGCCTCCGTCTGGAGAGAAGGGTTGGAGCTAAGACCTACCACGCTGCTCCAATGCGGATTGGTAGGTTACACATATGTCCAGAATTCTCTAGAGATATGCAGGTTTCCTCACGATGTTTTCCTTCACCGAAAAGCGTGTGATTAATTGCAATTATCAATAAGACACATGAGTTTTAATAGAAAAACTCATTGGTGCCTGCCCGGGTTTAAACTCGTATTCCCCTCGTAAGAGTCGCACGGTCTCACCGCTGGGCTTTCACAGCTTCAAACTATTCCCTAACCATTCATAAATATCAAAAAATGCACAACGTTGACATTCAAGTTTTAATTTCTACTGGTTTTATTCTTATGTTAGGCATATAAACTTTAATTATACTAAATTTCAGTCCAATTCACCCAGCGGCTTAGCCGTGAAAGCATAAAAGATAGAAAGACTTTCTCTTTGAATATATTAGTATAGATTTTTATCAGTATATTCGAATTCAAATTTCAAATTCAAAATATACTTTATTTAAGTAAACTTGTAAACAAGTAATAATAAAATTATATTGCTATAATCCGCGATACGCGATCCGTGTATGAATATATATAAATAATTTGATTATTACTTTTGTATTATGGATCTTCGCAAAGTAAGGCTTAATTCTATAAATTATTTGTAAACAAGTGCTTTTGAATCTTCAACTTCACTGCTGGTTCGGAAAGCTGTTCCTACCGAGAAGAGCCAACAAGAAACTCGGTGGTTGCTATTTTATAATATAATTCTTATAACTAGATACATTTTGGTCATTACTAACTTGTACAGGGTAGAGGAGTAGCTATATCCACGCATTTTTATCATCTACATAATCCTCAATACTATAGTAGGCTTTAGTATAGGTATCAGCCTCCTTTGAACAGTGTTTTTAAACTGCTGTTTAAAAACACTGTTCAAAGGCTAGTTAGTGGTAAAGATAAAATTGATTGCAGAATTTTAGTATAGAATTTTATACCCAAACCCACAAACGACTTATTTACTTTTGCAAGGCGCAAAGCAGGAACCGCAAGCTTATGTCGGTTCCTACTTTTTTTTTAATTATGCATTTTCTTATGCATAAACATTAAATTGCTAAAAATATAAATACGTATCTATAACAGAAGCAATGATGAATGCCGTTCAGAAGTACCCTCTTTTGTCAATACGAGTATATTCGACTCGTGTGGAGAGTAATGTTCGATGTACAAATTAACCAAAGTGAATAATGGAGTGTCCATTACTCGCTTTGATTATTTGTTTCTATGTATAGCTGAAAACTTGTGATAGCACAGCGGTGACATCGTGCGAGTCTTTCGAGAAAGTCACGGGTTTAACCCTCGGGCAGGCACCCTGAGTTTTTCTATTAAAGTACTTATGTGTCCAATTGATAATTGCAAATTATTACACCCTTTTCGGTGAAGGAAAACATCGTGAGGAAACCTGCATATCTCTAGAGAATTCTAGGGATATGTGTAACCTAGCAATCCGCATTGGAGCATCGTGGTAGGTCATAACTCCAATCCTTCTCTCCAAACATGTAGAGAGGAGGCCTATACGCAACAGTGGGATAGTAACAGGCCGTTACTTTACTTTACTTTTTTCTTTACGTATAGCTGTAAGCTGTGATAGCCTAGCGGTGAGACCATGCGACTCTCTAGAGACGACATAGGCTCAAACCCCGGGCAGGCACCAATGAGTTTTTCTATTACAACTTATAAGTCTAATTGATAATTGCAATTTATCACACGCTTTTCGGTGAAGGAAACATCGTGAGGAAACCTGAATAATTCTAGAGAATTCTAGGGATATGTGTAACCTACCAATCCGCATTGGAGCAGCGTGGTAGGTCTTAGCTCCAAACCTTCTCTCCAATAACGGAGAGAGGAGGCATTGGCCCAGCAGACATAATACCAGGCCGTTAGTTTACTTTTATAGCTGTGACAGCCCAGGGGTGAGACCTTGCGGTTAGGCAACAATGAGTTTTAAGTCAGTCAATGAATCTTATAAAAAGTTATGTGTATAATAGATAATTGCAGTTTATTACACCCTTTTCACTGAAGGAAAACATCGTGAGGAAACCTGCATATCTCTAGAGAATTCTGGGTTTATCCTAGCTTAAATCCTTGTCACAAAAAACAGATAGAGAAAAAAGCCTTTGCCCAGCAGTGGGATAGTAACTTCAATATAGTCAATATAGACAAACTATTCACCAGAATCTATCCATTGAATAACTCTGTTAATCGGTGAAAAATGATTTATATGTTTAGCCGGTGGACTGTTTTGTAGAAATGTGAAAATAAAGCTGCAATGAAAAATTATGAACATTGTAAAGTTTTCGGTGTAACATAGTAAGCAATATTCGTTCAGGCCATAACTTTTGGCTGCACAAGATTAATAGCACCTGCTGCAGCCACTATTGCACTTTGCTTCACTTGTTTCATCTAAACGAATTTATGTCTATAAGGCTTTTGTGAATATTGCATACGGACAAGTTTGTCTACTAAACGTGTGGTAGAAACTCCTTTATTAATCACCATTTTATTAAGTACCAACCGAGCAACTTTTTGAGGATCATTATAGGAAAGAACGGAAGGGAAGGAACGAGGCATGGACTGTTGTTTTCCTAACGTTATACCTGCGTCGCGACTCAGTAGATTTAGCAACTCATTTGTTGGTCTCGCTATTCGCTTCTACAATAAAGTATCAGCCTGTTACAATCCCACTGCTGGGAATAGGCCTCCTCTCTCCGTTTCTGGAGAGAAGTTTTGTTTTCCGATTTTGGTTTCCGATGTTTTCCTTCACCGAAAAGCGTGTGATAAATTGCAATTATCAATTAGACACATGAGTTTTAATAGAAAAACTCATTGGTGCCTGCCCGGGTTTGAACTCGTGTTCCCCTCGAAAGAGTCGCACGGTTTCACCGTTGGACTATCACAGCTTCTACAATAAAATATGACAATCCATAAGCTCGGTAAGAGCAACATTCCGAATAAGTTGTAGCTTCATATCATATTGATGCTTGACGATTCCAAAGCGCCTCAAATGGTTTATTTGAATAAATTTTAATTTGATTAGATTTTATACTAACCCTCCATACTAATGATGTAAATGCATGTCTCTTCTTCAGCCTTTCAAGTAGATCAATTTCGATGCAATTTAGTACAATTGAAGCTTCAAACACTAACATATTGAAAAAATGGCGGGAACATGAACTATAGTCTTAGGACATTTTACAATTAAAATTGACACGGGTACAAGTAATTTAGTCATAAAGAAACTTATTAGGGTTGCCTCGTATAAAAGATATATACATACATAAACTAATGACGCCTACCTTGCGCCTCCAAATGGTCCGACAACCATTTGTCGGTCTCGGTACACATTTTTATAACAAAATTCCTAAACATTAGACTTTTTTTTTACTTGTCTTTTTACACAAGTTTAGAAAAATTAATTAAACGAAGCTGCTACATAAAGTTTACTATACAATTGAATATATTTGAATGATAGGAGCATATCTTAACTGCAGTTAACTACGCACCAATCTACAACTTTTAACTTATAATCGTCTATATAATTGTAAAAAAAAATTAACAAAACAAATAACAAAAAAAATTCCACCCAGTTTCTTGCTGGTTCTTCTCGGTAATTGGATAATAAATCAAAGTTAAATTGAGTTATTTAAAAAAAAGGTTTTGTCTTATGGCACATGCAGCTTAGGTTATACCTCACAAGTGTTTAAATAATTGTTCTATAAACTAAATCAGTGATTCCCAAAGTGGTCTATATCGACCCCTAGGGGTCTATGACAATAAGGGGTCCATGAAATGAAAATGGGGGTCCACGATAGTGGATCTCAACACATACACTGACAGTACCTATTTACTTACATCATACTTACATCACAATACATTTTATTTATGTTTATTTAATGTTACGTATATTTTACATAACAGATACAAAATTTTATTTTGAGTAGTTTTAATTTAAATTCAATTAATAAATGTATAAATTAACACGTGTTTTTCCTTTAAGTTTTTAACACTAAACTTCACTACAGTTAGAAATTTACATGAAATCAATATCAGGTAAGTAGGGGGTCTACCCTACACGGAAAAACATGGCAAGGGGTCTACGACACAAAAAAGTTTGGGGAACTCTGAACTAGAATAAATTGTCATTTTAAATGTAACTCACTAAAGTCTTTATTAAAACATTAGTGTATAACGCATTGGTATAAAAAGGTAATTTATACACAATTTCCGCGGAATCCGAAGTGATTTAAAGTAATAGATCCAACTTTAATCCTTGGTTATCGCATTTCTTCACGCAACAAAGAGGGGAAGTCTGAATGACTCAGATTCTATTGGGTGAGTTTCAAAGGGGGACAACGGATGATGTATTGCACTGGCATCGAGTGATAAAACTTATTAGAATTGAAAACAATAAATCATGGAAGCTAGAAAAATAAATTTATATTCAGGGGTAAAAGATCGTGCAGCGCGAAAATACCTTTTTTATGGCCAACACTAGATTTTTAGCTATTAGTAACTAGCTATTGGTACGCCGTGTGGTATCCGGCAGAATAGAATCCTTTCTGACCACCCTCCTTTCTTACCGAGGTGTCGTAAGAGGCGACTAAGGTATCTGCCGTGTGGTATCAGGCTGCATAGAATAGACCACCCTCATTTCTTACAGAGGTGTCGTAAAAGGCGACTAAGGTAAATTGACATCAGGCAGGCGGGCGGTCGTAAAATACGTAGCCAAATCATGTCACAACATGTTTGTAATATGTTGTGCCGACCCCACTCAGAGTGGGATAAGGGCAGGAGAATGATGAAAGATGATGATAAGTAGCTATTGGGAAACATTTGTAACAAAAGGACTTATGAACGTGTAAATTACGAATTTTAAGCTAACTAGCTGAACTACGTTCGCGTAACTTGTGTTAACGTACCCTTCATTATGTTTAAAAAAAAAATCGTTTCCGAAAAAAAAATTCCGATCGCAAAATTTCACGTGACTTACGACGATATGGCGGCTAATCTTAGTCAATACTTAAAATCTAAATTAATATTATAAATGCGAAAGTCTTTGTATATTTCTGCCTATATATCTTATACGCCTTCACGTCTAAACCACTGGACAATAAATGATAAAATTCGGCACAATAAAGCTTTTACTGGGTAAGATATAAAAAAAATCTACGGTTTGCACTCCGGGAGTGCCGGTAAAAGTGAAAACTTGCCTCTTTACGTTGTGCATTTTGATATTTTGGAATAGTTGGGCAATAACTGTGCACGAATTCCTTAAATTATCGGTATAAAAGTATTAATAATATTTAAGTAATATAAAGTAAGTAGTATACAATTTTGTCTTTAGGATCAGAAAAAAATCTTATAACGTTATTGGGGGTACTTAAACGCTTAAGTTTACTGGAACGAAGTTGCGGATTCCACTTGTAGTGCATACAAGTAATTTTGGATATTCTAAATCTAAAGTTGAAATGGAGGTATACGCGGGTTCCACTAGTCGATTCAATAACCTTAAACGAAAATTAATATTGAGATAAAATAATAAGATTGTATACTACTTAATTAAAATTCAATATATTATTTATTGACTGGCTTGTTGGCGCAGTTAGCAGTGACCGTGCCTTCAGCTCGGTCGCGGGTTCGATTCTCGCCGAGGATCAACTTTTTCTAATAACAATTTGTTGGTTCTTCGAGTCTGGGTGTATTTATGTATTTAAGTATGTATTCAAAAACTATATATTATACACATATATAGTTCGTAATTTACCAGTTGTCTGTTACCCATAACACAATTAAGTTACTTTATGGACGGAAGACCGTGTGACCCATATATTTATTATTTATTCAGTAAACTTGTACGCGCCTACTGCGTGCCCTTCGATAGCTACAGTTGGTGAGCGTAATTAGGACAGGCAGACAACCGGCAATTTCTCCACCCCGAATAATCAAAGGATACTGACCTTTCACTGGAAGGCTTCGTTATAGGGTATGGCGTCCACGCCGCTCCGGCCGGAATATAACAAAGCCACTTTTATTCGTGGAATCACTAATGTTTTCTTCTTCTATTTTATTAATTCCCACAGACACCGATTTGTTTTTAATATTCTGTGTATATTAATACTAAATGTCCACCGAACACCGATATTAACACTACTTAACCGCGAGTACCGAGTTCACCGTGTTGCGCGGCCGACCGATCTCTTCGTTCTCTTGTGTGTCATTTTTGTGCCACCTACCCGCACCGCCTCAAGTGCAGTAAGCCCCGATTACCCTCGGTGGAAAAAATTGCCCGAACACTTGTAAACAAGGTTTTTTAAATCGTCAACTCTACTACTGGTTTGGAAAACTTCTTCTACCGAGAAGAGCCAGCAAGAGCCTCGGCGGTTCCTCCTTTCAAAATAAGATTCTTACATCTAATTAATCAAATTCAAAATATTATTTCTTCGAGTAATCTGTTTACAAGTGCTTTTGAATCGTCAACATCCACTCCTGGTTCGGAAAGCTATTCCTACCGAGAAGAACCAGCAATAAACTCGGAGGTTGCTCTTTTCAATGAATAATTCTTATTACTAGTTACATATAGTTACTAATGTCTTGTACAGGGTAGAAGTGCAGCTATATCCACAAATTTTTATCATCTAAGTAATCCTCAACAGTATAGGCTTTCTGTGTCAGCCTCTTTATAACGATATTTTTAAATTGCTCTAATGGCAAGGCCAAAATTGATTGCGGAATTTTATTATAAAATTTTATACCCAAACCCACAAATGATTTACGTACTTTTGCAAGGCGCAAAGCAGGAGCTACAAACTTATGTCCTACTTTGTCTAAAATATACATCACCTATCGTTTTATAATTCTTTATATTTTTATATACAAATATTAAATTGCTTAAAATATACTGTGAAACAAATATAAGACTACTAATTTCCTTAAACTTCACATCATTTATGTAATCCTCAATAGTAAAATAGGCTTTTTATATGAACCTCCGTAATGTTTCGTCAATCTCTACTCGAAAAATCCAGACTAATAAACATTAGGTAGACGTTTTTGTCCGATGAGTAGGGAGGGACACGTATAAAAGTATCGATACTGTTTGGTATCGATTACGTTTTCTTTCGATACCGATACTTTTGTACTTGACATATTGTTGACCGATGCTTGTACTAAACAAGTACATATCGCACGCTTAGTATTAAAGTGACCTAATTTAAAAAATATTGTTTTATGGCAAATTGCAAAAAAGCGTAGCGTAGCGTTAAAAAGACCTATAACTTGGAAGAAGAACAAGAAAACACTAGCTTTTTTAATAGTTCGCAACGTGATGTCATAGATAGCATAGAAATAAAGTGTATCGAACTCAATTAATTACAGTTGAATTCGGTCAGACTTAAGACTGAATAAAATTTTTGAAAATACATCGTAATTTGATCAGACATCGTATCGAATAAATTACCTAGGTTCGCCTTTGGGCTCATTCTTATAGTTTTTAATCCATTGTATTAAAATAAAATAATTTCGCCATGTGGTATTCGGCTGAGTAGAAAAGACCATCCTCATTTCTTACGGAGGTTTCGTAAAAGGCGACAAGGTAAGTTGACGTCAGGCAGGCGGCTGGTCGTAAAATACGTAGCCAAATCATATAGTTTTATATGATTTGGCTACGTATTTTTTGTGGGGGATAAGGGGATAAGGGGAGAGTGACGATATTTTATAGATAAAATAATGTCTGTTTAAAAAGAATTCTGTTGATATGTGTAACCTACCAATCCGCATTGGAGCAGCGTGGTAGGTCTTAGCTCCAACCCTTCTCTCCAGAAACGGAGAGAGGAGGCCTATTCCCAGCAGTGGGATTGTAACAGGCCGCTACTTTACTTTTACTTTTATCTTATTTTTACTTATTTGTACTTTTTCATGCTCTGTTCTACTGAAGCTTCTGACTGACATTGATGTGCTGACGCATGCGTAGTAGGCCCATAGAAAAGTATTCTAAAGATACTTTGAAGTATCGATACTTTTTTGTCATTATTTTTATTGGTACGATATATTTTCGATACTACTCAAGAGTACAGTATCGATAATTTCTATTCGATACCGTGTCCCTACCGACGAGGGTTCACGGCAAACATTACCAACGGTGATTACTATTCCCGCCTCCCCTCCTGTCATAGGGTGGGGGTCATAGGTACAGACGCTGTCGCCCCTTTTATGAGTCACGAATGTCCAGCTTTATTGCAGGGTGACGACCGTCTGTTAAGGTAAATGATATAGGTATAGTAAGCCTTTTGTCGATGACAAATTTGCGATTCGTCATAATTATACCTAAATGGCTGTGCTTGCGGCTTAGTCCGCCTGGATATCAGTGTATTTAATTGAAATTAAGAACGTAGAAGTATTTATTGTGATAATTTATAGAATACGGCGTTACTTTGCGGAGATCCATAATACAAAGGTAATAATAAAATTATTTTGCTTTAAACCGCGATAAAGTAAATAGAAAATATATATAATGCTAAATATAGAGTAGACTATACGTTCTCATACCCGATACATGCAGGATTCGTAAAAACACATGCACAAACCTCTGCCACCACAATACACAAGTACTACACACGTTCACTATCACAAACTCAACAATCGTTTCGCCCCGCAATCGCAGCATCATCAGGAGGTAGACTCAGCGACAAAATCGCATTTGTCGTGGAGTAAATTTACGAATCCAGCAAAAAAAAGTGTACTTAATTTATGAAAACGTTTATCGAATCTCACGAACAATTTGCCAACTTTTTAAGTGCGGGACCTAATTAGTTTATTTCTGTTCTAATTTTGAAATGAATTAAAAATGAATTTGGATGGATATAATAAATAATAAATATATGGGACACTTGATACTTGAGTTATGGGTGACAGACAACCGGTAAATATATGCATATATAATTTTAAATACATACTTAAAAATACAAATACATTAGCCGTATGGTATCCGGCAGAATATAATAGACCACCCTCCTTTCTTACCGAGGTGTCGTAAGAGGCGACTAAGCTATGTGCCTTGTGGTACCCGGCTGCATAGAATAGACCACCCCACCCTCATTTCTTACCAAGGTGTCGTAAAAGGCGACTATGGTAAGTTGACGTCAGGCAGGCGGCCGAACATAAAATACGTAGCCAAATCATGTGACAACATGTTTGTAACATGTTGAGCCGACCTCACTTAGAGTGGGATAAGGGCAGGAGAATGCATGTATACTTAAATACAAATACACACGCAGGATTAAAGAACCAACAAATTGATTATAGAAAATGTTGGCCCTCGGCGGGAATCGAACCCATGACCCGCGGAGCTGACGGTAGTGTCACTGCGCCAACATATGGTCCATGTGAGTCGAGGACGCCCAAAAAGAAGATAGATGGATTGTGTGAAGTATGATATGCAAATAAAGGAATAGCGCCAGAGCTAAGGATTGATAGGACAGAACGGAAGTAAAAAACGTGCTTAGAAAAAAAGAAAAACAATACTTAGCTTGGGATAGGGCCTGTTAAACAAACACCTGTCGATAATGAGAATAAAGGAAAATTCAGCGTGCCCAGAGTGTGGAGTGGAAGAAACGAGTCTTCACCTTATAGCTGAGTGCCCTATGTACTCGCGGGTAAGATGGGAGATACTAGGTTAGGATGAACTTGCAGTTAAGGACCTGGCTGATACCCCCTTTAGGGGTAATATCAGGTTTACAAAAACTACTGGTAATTAAAGCAGATGACACTGCCGGGACATCAGTGATACCCATGTCCCAACATGGGGAAATGGGTGGAATAGTCTGACATAGGAGCTGACCACCCGCACTGCTACGGCAGGCGTCCCCGAATTAATTAGATATATAGATAGATAGCTTGGGATAAGAGCTGGACAGTGGGATTAGTTATAGCTCCTGCCTAGCAGTTTATCGAGAACAAAAACAACGTCTAGATGTATAATTTGGAACATTAGATTGCCCCACCAATCGCAAGATTTAAGCTTTGATTTTTTGTAAAATTTGTTTAAGAAATACAGCCTACATTCCGCGTCGAGGTCACAGTGAGAAGCACTTGAGTACGCTCATATCATAACATCCTATATAATAAAGTATCCACCATACATAATTACCTTAAGTGGGTAATATTACGGAGTGCCTCGACTCACGGACCGGATCGGAAAAACAAGCAATTAAAAGTATGTTAACATTATTAAATGCTAAAGTTAAACTGAAGCTGGAGTTTATATTTTTGTAAAACTATCTTCTACCCGCGACTTTCGATTGCGCGAACTTTAGTGCCAATAATATAAATTAACTAATAACACTATAACAAAAACAAAAAACAAAAAAAAACATGATTTTGTCGTGGAGCCTATCCTCCTGGTGATGCTTCGGTTTCGGAGCGAAACGATCGTCGAGGTTGTTGTGGTGGTGGGTGTGTGTGCTGCTTGTGTGCTTTGTTGCTGGTGGAGGGGCCTTGTGCGTGTGGTGACTTATCCTGAATGTTTAAGGTTCGTAAATTTTGCCTGCTTCATACACATTAGCTTTGCATGCATTCGCTTAACCCGTGCGGATTATAGCGAGGTAGTTTTTGTTATAGTGCCTGTAATATGGAATTCCGCAAAGTAACGCCTGCTTCTATAAATCATTTAACTAATAACACTCTTCTGCTCCTAACTATTGTATGCATGTATTACATTATTTACTTATATGTAATTTCGTAGCCTCCTATTATTATAATTTTTCCCTCTATTTTGTTTTATGCTTTTAATACCATTTTACTTTTATACTTGTCAACTGTATTGCTCATGTCGTCACCATTTATAATTGACGATACATTTAGCTGTAATCCGTTTAATTTTAAGTATGTTTTATGTGACCGACCCGTTAGCGCAGTTGGCACTGACCCTGTCTTCGGCTCCGTGGGTCGCGGGTTCGATTTCCGACGAAAACCAACATTTTCTATTTCGAATTTGTTGTTTCTTCGAGTCTGGGTGTATATAGTATGTATTTAAGTATGTATTTAAAATTATATATGTAGTATATCTACCAGTTGTCCGTCACCCATAATACAAGTATTAAGTTACTATAGGGATGGACGACCGTGTGTGTAAATGTCCCATATATTTATTTTTTATTTTATTTTTTTAGCGTAAAGATTTGTTTATCGTCGATGGTCTTACAAAAATAAAATAAATAAACTATCTCGATGCCGAAACTTACATTAGTCATGTCTTTGGACGGAAGTTTCTATTCCAGAAGAACAATGACGCAACTGCTAAACCTAAAATACTATTTAAGTAGAAAAAAATATTTTTAAATTTGAACTGTATTCATGGTTTATGTTTAGAAATCGGTTGTATTCACGTCTTAAATTCACGTCTCTCGGCGCCGTGTAAAGAGCTCGTGAATAAGTGCCCCGGATGAGCTCGAAACTAGTCGGCCTAACCCGATACGACGACGTGAGTATAACCGGTTTCTATACATACACTAAAAAAATAATATCTTAAATACGAACAGTGAAAATTAATCAAATGACTAATAATAATGGAAAATATTTAAGTATAGAAAACTTTTATATAGATTATAACAATTTTTTTTGGTCTCTTATAAAATTTTAGGTTGCATTGCGTTTGCAGTTGCGTTATAGTTCTTCTGGAACAGTGAATATAGTTTAAAAACCAGAAAAACGCATTTATACACCGAAAATAAGTAAATTAACAATATAAAATTTTTCCCCTTAAATTAAACATTCGATGATTTTCGATTCTCACATTTCTATTCTGACTGATATCTGTAAGTGACAAATTGCTTTATTTTTTATTTCATAATTACAAATCATTTGTTTTCTCTTGTACAGCAGATTAATTTTGTCAATTATTTTTTCCAGATACCTACGTAACTAGTTTTAATTATTTTTTTTATAATTATTATTATT
Organism: Morpho deidamia; assembly: GCA_947086505.1. Lineage (NCBI taxonomy): Eukaryota > Metazoa > Arthropoda > Insecta > Lepidoptera > Nymphalidae > Morpho > Morpho deidamia. The sequence continues at coordinate 15,983,807 of CAMTZC010000022.1, forward strand.
TCCTGATTATTGTGACGTCATATAGACTTCCTTAAACGATTTATACAGTAAAACGTCTTATCAATATCAATAACCGTTTTTGTGGTGCAGAACACCACAAAAAGTGCATTCCTTTTATTTCGCAGTCCTCCTCTGAACAGTTAAAATTTTCCCCGCTTCAATTTTCAAGTGTTAATGATTTAACTCTTGGATTTGAGTTCAATGTCGACTATTTTCCTTTATATAACATATCTCTCTGATTGCCTGTCACTTGCAATCCATTTTCTATTGACGATATTCGTTTCTGATAGGGGTGCCGCGTTCCCTTGATGCGAATGTGCAAATTTGATTTTAGCTACGTTAGGTATCATGACTAATACGCGTTATAATTTGTATAATAATTAGATATACTAATAATTGTAAGATCTAAAATGCTGTTTTTTTCTTTATTTTTTTTTATATATTTGTTTATTTTTGTTAAAATTTGATCGTTTCATATCAACGTAATTTATTGTATCATTTGGGAGAGTGAGAGGACTCAGAGATATAGGTTTTTATGAACTTAATTAGGAGTTCCCTGCAGAAAATTAGTAGAGCTACTTAAAAAATTAGATCGACTTCATAATTTATGTATCCGATTTATATTTGGATTGCGTAAATTCGCCCACATGTCACATTTTCGTAATCAATTAAAGTGGCTCCCAATTCGATTTCGCCCGAATATTCATGTTCTTAGTTTACGTTTTAAAATTTTAAAAACCTCTTCACCTAACTACTTGCGCAAGTGGTTCCACGAAGCTCCTCCTCCTGACGGGCCTATATGGTCTTGTGTGCCTAAGAAATCACTTATCATCCCGCCTTACAATACTGTATTTTTTGCTACTTTTTTATCTTTTATAGTTCTTGCTGCATGTCTATGGAACTCGTTGCCATACAGCATTCATTATCTATGATAGCCTTAACCTTTCCCCGAGTGCTTACTTAGATTAAAGAAACATTATATTTCTTTACTCCCATAATGTATTTGTTGATATTTATGTATATATTATTGTTATTTTATTTATCATATATATATATTTTTATGATTTATATTTACAATAAATTATTTATACAAATATATATATTTATTAGAGTATAAGTTAGGATATAAATACTATAGCTGTTTTACTATAAATTGTCCCACTTCGTAGGTTAGTTGGTAGAGATCTCTGTCACAGGGATAAGTTGACTGTTACTCTGTTTTTTTTTATTGATAATGTTTTTCTTACGTATTTTTTTTCTTTATGGTACATAAATAAATAAATAAAAATAAATTTGTTTGTTACAATATTTGCACAAAAATATTTTTTATTTTTAATCTAAAAGATTATTGTTACCTGTGACTTCGTTCGCGACAACTAAAGCGTCCTATATAGTCCTATATTAAAAGATTGAATTATTCCTAAAATAATAAAACGATGGTTTTTAGGAAGAAGAATTTGCTGTTGCCATTAAATTTTGCACCAAATCTAGCAATGCATTTACATGGCCCGAAGCGAAAGCGTTAAACTCGTGTCGAGTCCATTTTCAAATTGTCCCCCTTTAACAATCAAATGTCCTCCCTATGAGGCGTTGGGTCCACGTTGGAAAACACTGATCTAAACTATACTTTTGTTACTATTGGATTGCACTAAAGTATCCCAGCGTGCAAAAGATGTTTTAATGATTATTTCATGTTGTTATTACGATCAATCCATCAAAGCAATCTTTATTCAAATAAGCTCTTGCAGCACTTTTGAATCGTCAAGGATCAATATCTATACTTATTATAAAACAAAGTCCCAAAAAGCTGTCTGTCTGTATGTAATCGATTTTCTCAAAATCTACTCAACGGATCTTTGTACGGTTTTCACCAAAAGGTTGTGCAATACTTCCGGATGGTTTAGGTAAATAGTACATATCGGTATTATGTAAATTGTGTTAAAGAGATTTAGATTGAGTTGTAAAAAAACTTGCTTGCTGGGAGCATTAGTCGCGTGCGCTGCGTAAACCAGCAGAGATACGCTAAAGTATTGTACCAGAGAATTGTAGATCTATAAAAGAACTACAAAAAAATCCAGAATAGCATGTCTCTATCTCTTATGGTTAATTCACAATAACTATTTTTATGTTTAAAATGTGAATTCTAGAAAAAAATTGGGACACGCAGATTTCCACGCGGGCGAAACCGCTGGCACAGCGGCTTGGCGGTCGATCTTTTAAACATTTCAAATCCAAGAAATGTTTATCATTTAAATAATCTTCGATTGTCTAATATGCATATTTCCGCCGTGTGGTATCCGGCTGATTAGAATAAACCACCCAAATTTCTTACCGAGGTGTCGTAAAAGGCGACTAAGGTAAGTTGACCTACCGTGTGGTATCCGGTTGAGTAGAATATACCACCCTCTCCCTTAATTTAAACCTTGTGAAATTTGATTGTAAAAGCGAATCCCATAGGTCTCGAATGAGTTGGTAACTCTTCTGATTAACAGATATATTGTATATACCTCTGTATATAACTAAAGTGCATTCAAAGTACACATATATTTACTATATGCAGCCCTATAGATTATACAAAGAACAGTTTTAATCAGATCGGAAGTGGCCCTGAGGTTCAATATGCCTATTAGTGGCGACAATGCCGACTAATCTAAAATGGCCAACGAGGCGGAAGTGAACTTAACGTAGGCAGTGTTTATATACATATAACTAAACTAATATTATAAATGCGAATAGGGATGTTAAACAATAATCGGTTTTAATAATAATCGATTATTTTATTGTTATAATCGATTTTCTAAACATTATAAATCGATTTTAAAAAATGATAATATTTATCTCTTGTATTATTATCTTTTTTTTTAAGATGAGAATAGTTGTTAGATGAAACCAATGTAGCCAAATTACACATTTTTATTGAATTTCAAAACAGTGCGTCTATGTTATTTTTTATTCAGACTAGTCCAATTTAATTAGTCTTTATTGTACATAATTATTAATATAAAATAACCATTTGAATAAGGCTTTTAGGGCAATTTTTTTAATTTTACTCGCTGTAAGAACCATCCTCGTACTTAAATGAATATTATAAAAAAAAAGATTAGCGAAATTGCTTTTGGGATTTGTGTTTAGCAATCCATTTTATATTATAGAAAAAAAACAGCCAGATACATATCTGGGTGTTTATGCATTTATTATATACGCATAGAAACTTATTTGTTATTTCGATTCATAAAGCCAGTCGGTTTCTACGACTTATCTACGCTTTTTGTCTCATTCTGGACCCAATTTCCATTATTCATTGTTTTCTCTTCGTTATTTAACAATAGGGAATGGAGAAAAACAACCGTAGATAATTTCTTAAGATGCGTGACAAATACAGATAATAAAAGGCTAAACACAGTTAAGTATACATATTTTTAAAGAAAATATAATATTGACTGGCCCGTTAGCATAAGTACCAGTATATTAACTTCAGCTCCAGGGTTCGAGGGATTTATGTTTGGCTCACCAAAACCAACATTTTATAAAGACAATTGGTTGGTTCCGCGAGTCTGGGTGTATCTATGTATTTTTAAACTTTTACCTGAATCCATGGAGATCTCATTCTTCCGCCGTGTGGTATCCGGCTGAATAGAATAGACCACCCTCATTTCTTACCGAGGTGTCGTAAAAGGCGACTAAGATAAGTTGATCCACCGTGTGGTATCTGGCTGAGTAGAATAGATCACCCTCATGTCTTACCGAGGTGTAGTAAGGTAATTTTATGGAATAAAGGTGTTTATCTGTCTATCTAACTTTACACGATTTTCAAACATCCCCATCGATTGCGATTGTCTTATTTCCGGAGGTGTAGTGTGCTTAAATTACACAAGCGCTGCGATATGTCAGGGATCATTAAAAAAGCCGTCGCACTCTATACCGGTGATGATTGTCGAGCTATTCGGAAGCTGCAGGACAAAAGGCTTCAAGGCCCCTTCTAATGAGAGTGCTCGAAGGTACTATACTTGCGGCTGAAAATAAAACATTTTCCCGTCACCGTTCTGCTTTTGATTAAGCGTCTTTTTGTACCGTGATGCTTAAATCCATACTAATATTATAAATGTAGAAGTCTATCTGATTTACTCTATGTGTGTCTGTTATGCTTTTTGTTTGTTATGCTAAATTTTTTGAAATATAGCGATAAAATTTGGTACAATCAAAGCTTATATACCGAGCTAACATATAAGTTAATCCCGTATATTCTTCGACAAAAGGAAAATATTTAATATTCATACACCTGAGGATATCTTAACACTTAAATTGTCTCATCATTCTCCTGCCCTTATCCCAATCTAAATGGGGTCGGCACAACATTTACAAACATGTTGTCACATGATTGACTACGTATTTTACGACCGGCCGCCTGCCTGACGTCAACTTACCTTAGTCGCCTGTTACAACACCTCGGTAAGAAAGGAGGGTGGTCTATTCTATTCTGTACGATACCACACGGCTAAATTAACATATTTCGATAAAACTATCTATTGAATAGTTTTTCACTGGGTTTTTAATATTCAGACATCCAATAGACAGAGTGAATCCTTATGAATATAATGAAGTTTGAGGGGGTAATTTGTTGATTTTGTGTAAATCCGTTCAAATATGACGATGATTGTTGAATATTGGGTAAAAAGTCAAGCCGACTTTTTCGAAATGAGTTTTAAATGTAACTTCTTCTTCTTCTTCCTCAACCGTTGGACATCCACTACTGGACATAGGTCTCTTCACGGGATCTCCACAACACACGATTGTGTGCCGCTTGGATCCAGCGCAAAGTTGGCACCCTACCAACTTTTTGAGGTCGTCAGTCCACCTCGCATCCACACTGCGTGTTCCGGTGCGGGGTCGCCATTCCAGCACCTTAAGACCCCATCGCCTATCGGTTCTTCTACGGATCTCTTCATATCTAATTTGATCTCGTAGAGACACTCCGCGCATGGCTCGCTTCATCGCCCGCTGAGTGACTCTGAGCTTCCTTATGAAACACATAGCCAGCGAACGCGACAGCATGTCTTTTTCACTCCTGGACGTAGGTCTCTTCTCTCCTTTTCTGGAAATAAAGGTTGGAGCTGATCTTAGCTCCACGCTAGACCTACCATGCTGCTCCAATCCGGATTGATAGATTACACATATCCCCAGAATCCTCTAGAGATATGCAGGTTTCCTCACGATATTTTACTTCACTGATAAGCGTGTGATAGATCGCAATTAACAATTAGACACAAGTTTTAATAGAAAAACTCATTGCTGCCTGCCCGGGGTATGAACTCATGACTTGAAAGAGTCGCACGGTCTATCCACTGGGCTGTCACAGCCAACAAATTTAATAAATATTACCCCAGTGGAATACTTATGTAATGCACCTAGTGATTAAAGTTTGCTTGTTACAGAAAAATGGCAGCATACTCCTCACAAGAGTGGCTGTAGACGACGAAGGCCTGTACGAGTGTAGCGTTGAAAACGAGACAGCGTACGTCGACAGAGTCAATCTCACAGTAAGAAGTGAGTTAGCTTTCTTTTCTTTTCATTTTATACTAGTACACCCAATAAGCAACGGCATTGCAAGGTGAGAATCCTTCAAACTTTTGTCTCTCAAAGTTCAATTCTATTCAACCAGTCCTACCTGTCATGAATTACGGTGCCGAAACGTGGTTACTTACTGTTGAGGCGGTCCACAAGCTTAAAGTCGCTCAGCGGGCTATGGAAAGAGCTCGGGGTTTCTCTGAGGGATCATATTCGTAACGAAGTAATCCGTCAGAGAACTAGGGTTACCGACATAGCTCAGCGCATAAGCAAGCTGAAGTGGCAACGGGCCGGCCATATCTGTCGCAGAACCGATGACCGTTGGGGTAGACGTGTTTTGGAGTGGAGACCGCGAATCGGAAAACGTTGTGTAGGACACCCTGAGACTCGATGGAGGGACGACATACGTAGGACAGCGGGCAGTCGATGGAAGCAGAAAGCCCAAGATCGGGATAAGTGCCGTAGAATTGGAGAGGCCTATGTCCAGCAGTGGACTGAAGTGGGCTGATGATGATGTGAACCCTTCAAACTTGGATATTTTGCAATATCTACCGGAAGAAAGCCCTAGTAGTATGATGACCCAGAACCGACACGTCTGGCGAAAAATGACTAAGACAGCCGACCTCAAGTAAAAATGGGAAAAGGCTAGGCAAAAAAGAAGATACCCAGCCCGCTTTGCCGGGCTTTAATTAGAGATGGAAAAATTCCAAAATACATAATAAAACCTCGGTTGATCGTCTCTTCGGGTGACAAGAGGGCTGGCTCCTTTTACGCACAAAGAATCAGCTTAGCGACTCACCGCGGAAACGCTGCCAGCATTCTTGGGACCGTTCCACGTGAGCATGATTTGTATAGTTTTAGCGTGTAAGTAATTTAAGATAGACATAACTTGTACATTTTGTTAAAAAAAACGTAATTAACAATTTATTTCTTAGTTGTATATATAGTTAAACAAGAGAAAAAAATAACAAAGCAGACTTATCCTTAAAAAGAATTTCTTCCAGTCCACCTTTGATTAACAGAAGGAAAAAGAAAAGAAGGTTAATACGGGTAATAGAAATAATAATAAAACATTTCATTTATTTATTTCATCAGAATATACAAAAGTTACAGTTTACATCATGTTTGCAACGGTTTACCCAAATATTACAGAATAATACAGAATTCCCTATTGAAATACCAGTTTATTGACACCCTTCAGTTTTAGTCAGTATTCAAATATACTGAACAAAACTATAAGTAAAGCACGTAGTTAGGCACATATGGTTAGGTTATGTAGTTATGTTGTAATGCAGTATAAGAAACGAAAATTCAAAAGAATATCTGTTTTTTAAACCTACTTATGAATAATTTTCTTTTTTGTTATTCTCTTAGGTATATCAAAACAATCGGTTTTCTACTAAGGCTAGATAGCGTGCCATTAGGTATCCAAAAAACCAATTAGGCATCCTACTGGAACACTAAGCCTAATTGTAAACGGTGCATCTTCCGGTACTTTCTTGGAATGCTGTGAAGGACCCGTCTCTCTGTATAAGTGAATAAACTACTATCCTGTCAATTGTACGTATTCTTTTCCCCGTCCTTACGTCCCGTCTGTCCGTTTGGGTCATCGTGTTACATTATTACTATATAGTTTTTTTATCGCGGAATATTTTCTCATCTTCAAACTCTGTTAAAAAGCGTTCTATATCTTCTGTAGTGTAATTTTTAGTATCGGTATTATTTCTAACCCATGGGCATGAGTGTCAATATATTAGTATTCTTGTAGTTCCGATATGTTGACACCATAAAAAAAACAATTTTGAAACAAATCTGATCGAACTTACAACTTGGACTATAAATACCACAATAAAACTACAATCGATGTATTTCTGACTATAAATAGAATGTTTTAACAATACTTGTAAAACACTTACCTTGTCAAAATTTTAAGAAAACGATAAATTTTTACTTAATTCATTATGTCCACTTTTTTATTCAGCTGTTTAGGCGCCATATTATTTTTATTACAACTTAATGTTGCTAAAGTAAAAAGATTTTAAAATAGATTTTATGCAAAAATTTTGGTACTATTAATAGCTTTTAGTTTCTTATTTTTGTAAGAAAATGGCTAGGGTGGCAATTAATAGGATAGGTGTCAAGAATAGGTCAGTTTACCTACATAGAATTTTTTTTATACTCTGAATGACAATTATAATGCAATTGTGAAATTTAAATAAATAAATAAGTTTTGTTTCGTGGTGACTACGAAACCAGACTGAGCTACGTTGATGTAGCGGCCAGACCACTAGTTACCTTGAGTTCGGTTATTACAGCGAAAATCAATGTTCATTCAACTACTATTTTATCAGTAGTAAATCACGGTGTGTCACAAGGGACGATCTACACGATAGCCAGCACCATTGTAGCGCTAAGCGCCACATTATTTAAATAAAAAAAACATTGTGAATGTATACAAACCGACTGATAAATTCTTCACGCCGCGATAACCCCGTATAAAGAGCTCATGAATATGTGCCACCTATGGGCTTGAAACTAGCCGCGTCACCCAATAAAATATGACTTGAGTATATTCAAATTCAAATTCAAAATATTCTTTATTCAAGTGAACTTGTAAACAATTGCTTTTGAAACGTCAAAATCTGTCGCTGGTTCGGAAAGCTGTTCCTACCGAGAAGAGCCAACTAGAAACTCGGTGGTTGCTCTTTTCACATCAATTTCTTTTAACTAGTTACATTTGGTTATTACTATCTTGTACAGGGTAGAGGAGTAGCTATATCCACGCATTTTTATCATCTATATAATCCTCAATAGTATGGTATCAGCCTCCCTTTAATACCGCTATTAAACTGCTGTAGTGGCAAAGATAAAATCGATTGCGGGATTATATTATAGAATCTTGTACCCAAACCCACAAATATATGTTTGTTTTTACTTTTGCAAGGCGCAAAGGAACCGCATGCGTATGTCAGTTCCTTCTTTGTCTATTATATACATCGCCAATCCTTTAATAGTATGTAAAGTAAAGTAACGGCCTGTTACTATGTCCACTGCTGAGCTAAGGCCTCTTCTCTCCGTTTTTGGTGAGAAGGATTGGAGCTAAGACCTACCACGCTGTTCAAATGCGGATTGGTAGGTTACACATATCCCTAGAATTCTCTAAAGATATGCAGGTTTCCTCACGATGTTTTCCTTCACCGAAAAGCGTGTGATAAATTGCAATTATCAATTAGACACATAAGTTTTAATAGAAAAACCCATTGGTGCCTGCCCGGGGTTTGAACCCATATCGTCTCTAGAGAGTCGCACGGTCTCACCGCTAGGCTATCACAGCTTTAATAGTATGTATATTAGTTAATAAAGATACCGGCTATACTCACGTCTAATTTTATCGGATTAGCCCGACTAGTTTCTAACCCGTCCAGGGCACTTATTCATGAGCTCTTTACACGACGTTATCGCGGCGGGAACTGAAAGTATGTATATTTATATAATTATGTTATATTCTTATACAATATATAGCCGGTTTTTATACATCAACTATGAATACCACTCACGAAAGTTTGAATTCAAAAAAAGAACGTCCTGCTATCTTTTAAACAATTTATAGTAGTACCTTGAGGTATTCCATAGTAAAAAAGTAATGATAGTGTTATCTTGCCGAACCGCATTTGATACGAAATTCTATGTGACGCTATTCGGTTGATGGTAAAGTTCAGTTGCAAGATTCCACCTAAAGAAATGTCAAAAATATGTCTGCGTCCAACCATAGTTGTTATTATTTGAAAAGGTATTCTCTTGTGTTAAATAAATAAACAAGTTGCTTGCAAATCTAAAGTAGTTTCAGCGGTATTATAAATATATCATGCAATATTATACCTAATATAGCTGTCAAGGTCGCGTACTGTCTCATTTGCAGAGATTATAAAGCGTGACCATATTATATTTAACAAGAAATTAAAAGAACAAATTTACAGAACTCTTTAATGCCAATGAAAATATACAAGGCATATTTATTGAATCATATCAAATCAAAATAAACTTCATTCAAATAAACCATTTCAGGCACTTTTAAATCGTCAAGCATCAATATGATTAATGAAGCTACAACTGGTTCGGAATGTTGCTCTTACCGAGAAGAACCAGCAAGACACTCGGCGGTCAATCTTTTAAATATTTCCAATTATACTTTATTAAAACGCTGAACGCGTATGAAGCTGTAAGGATTTTGAAATCCAGGTTTTCTTATCATCCAGATAATCTTCAATTTTGTAATATGCTTTATGTATAAACATATTTTTTACACTTAATTGGAATCTTTCTGTACACTGGTCTAGTATGGATTGAGGAATTTTATTATAGAACCGAATAACGTGACCAACATTAGCTTCACAGTATATTTTTAGTAATTTAATGTTTGTACATATGAATATAAATAATTATAAAAGGATTGGCGACGTATATAATAGACAAAGTAGGAACCGACATGAGCTTGCGGTTCCTGCTTTGCGCCTTGCAAAAGTTCGTAATTCGTTTGTGGGTTTGGGTATAAGATTTTATAATAAAATTCCACAATCTACATTAACTTTACCTTTACAGTTTAAAAATACTATTAAAAAAAGGCTAATTCAGAAACCCTATTATACTATTGAGGATTACCTGGAAGATAAGAATGCGTGGATATAGCTTCTCTTCAACCCTTTACAAGACATTTATAACTATATGAAACTAGTGATAAGAATTATTGTTGGCAAAGAGCAACAGCCGAGTTTCTTGCTGGCTCTTCTCGGTAGGAACAGCTTTCCGAACCAGCAGTAGATGTTGACGATACAAAAGCACTTGTTTACAAGTTTACTTGAATAAATAATATTTTGAATTTGAATTTGAACAAATGAGTTGCTAACTCTGCTTAGTCGCGACGCAGGTATCACAAGCTGTTTGTCTCCTCTCGTATGTCTATGATATACATCAAATTTTGTTTTATACGTACTTATATTGTTCCGTACAAATAGAACATAAATATATATGAATATAACTTATATACAAATCACCCACGTGCAGTGGTCCCAAGAATGCTGGTAGTAACTTCACGAATTGCTAATCCGTTCCTTCACGCGAAAAAATAGGCCAGCCTTTTTGCCAGTCTAGACAATTGACGGTTGAAGGTTTTGGCGTTTTCAATCACCCAAAAAGGCCTAATAATAATAGATTTTAATGATATTAAGCTCTGAAATAATTTATTACCTGGGGTTGACATGGGTTACTTTTAATGAATGAACTGTAGGTCAAATAGGTATAATCACCGGTGTAATACTAGTCATATTTCTAGTACAATAACATATTGTTAAATGAATTGCTAGCTGATAATTATATTATTTTCCCATTCATATGAGGAAGTATTATAATTGACGTTTGTTGTAAGGAGTTTTCAGATGTGGTCACCATACTTTTATATTGGAATTTCAAAGTTCTGATTTTTTGCGCTTTGTGATTTTGTCGTGCAGTCTATCTCCTGATGATGCGGTTGATGCGGATGATGAGGTTGCGGGGCGAAACGATTGTTGAGTTTGTGATAGTGCGTGTGTAGTGCTTCTGTATTGTGGTGGAAGTGTCGGAGGTTTCTGCATGTGTTTTTACGAATCCTGCACGTATCGGGTATGGAAATACGGATAGTCCACTATACATTTAACACTATATATATTTTCTATTTACTGTATCGCGGATTATAGCAAAATAATTTTATTATTACTTTTGTTCAAAGTTCTGAATTTAGGATACCCGTTGCGTCTTTGGATATATCCTGCAATAAGGTTATTTAAAAAGTATAATTTTGTGTAATTGTAATAATGTAATGTACCTACTATACCGTGCATTAATTTCGGTGTATATGGTGTACATAATATACCCTGCAAATTACCTAACACCTGACCTAACCAAAAGTGCGTAACGAAGGTCGACTAATAAATATCATCACTTACTCTCAAGCACACGGTATTCAAAAGTAATAATAAATTATTTTGATATAATTCGCGATAAATGGCGGATCTTTAGCGCAGATTATAGCCAAATAATAAATAATTTTATTATTACTTTTGTATTATGGATCTCAACAAAGTAACTCCTAATTCTATAAATAACATACTGTATTCTATTTCTTATAATGGTAGTACTATTTCAATCAATCTATTCCTATCAATATATAAACTAAGTAATTCGATGAACCAAACGGACAGACGGATGTGGGCAAAACTTTATACGAACAAGTTACAGGATACAAATATCCCTTAGGATTAGAGTGCCAGCAGGATGCACTTTTTTTTCCTGACACTAACTAATGCTGTTGGCCCTAATGGCTTTTACAGCGTCACCAAGAGAGTGGGCGAGCGTAGAAGTGCATCCTTCGTATATAACTACAAGAGCACCTCTATAGCGCGAAGTAAAGTTTTAGTGGCGCCATCTGTTATTGCAATCAGGAAAACACATGAGTTACGTTGTGTTACGACTACGGATACGGATAAGCAACAAAAAACTCAATTTTCTTTTATAACTATGCAACAATAATTGTTATCAATTTACAGTAGTCTATACTTCTATACTAATATTATGAAGAGGAAAGATTTGTATGTTTACAATTTACATCATATTTTAGGTGCTATTACCGGAAAATTAAAACTGTATACTTAATGATAGTCGTTTGCCCATTCCCTGCATTCAAATCAACTCTAACATTGTGTAATGTAAAGATTTTACCGCCATAGAAAACTGAATATTTTTGAAACAGCGTCTCCGATGTATAATGCAGGAGCTCTACACAATATCGTACTTTAAGAGCTACAGAGCGCTATGATGACTGTATAACTGTCATTACTCTGCTCCCATTCGCAACACTAATATCAAGGTCTTTAACTTTTTGTTGTGTAAATATTCAATTGTAATAACAAAACTCGACGTAATATATGTCGGCATATTGAATTTTTCAATATTTAATCAGCACTTCAATTTAAATACGTGTTGACTCTTCGACGCTTGGTATTGGAATGAATCAAATTGTTTATGTATCGATCAATAAAATTCATAGGCCTGCTTTTTTGCCGATCACTTACTATGCTGTTAGCCTTGAAGGCTTTTACAGTGACACCGGGAAGATGGGCGAGTGCAGAAGCATCGTCGGGTGTGTAAAAACTATTAAGGCGCTGAACAGAGCCAAATAGGCTGACTTTAAACACGTTTTTAACAAAAGCTATAGGGATGACGATTAAAAGAAAAATATATGTTAATATACATCATATCTCAGAGAGAATGTAAGATTTCAAAACATGATTACGATACTTTTTTTCGATAAAAAAAATTGGTAAATAGACCTCTGATTTTTACTTTGATCGTAAATATCTCTAATATTTATCAACAAAAATTGGTAAAATTAATAAGACTAATAAATCATTATAATATAAAGAGAATGTAAGATTTAAATTTTGAATTAATTAAGATATTTCATTCAAATTAAATATTTTTTAGAAAATAGCAAAACTGAAACGAGTCATCGTCTCGCTTCTCTTTTACATCTACGAATATAGACAGTGACCGCTGAGGCGCGCTGCTATACGGACGTGTGTCGCTAGCTGCCGCCTTTTGTGACTATTCCTTGTTGATAATATGTCTTTTTTAGGTGTTTAGTTATAGTTTCAGCATACTTAGTTTTATAAGATTAATTAGACATAAGTTTTTTAAATAAATTGTACAAAAAAAGTTTGGATAAAATAGTGTACACCTACAATGGATGTTAAAAAATTAATTTTGTCGCTACGCCGTCGCAGAAATTGTGGGCGTGGCTTATATGCCGAAATGCTGCGTGAGAATCTATACTCTTTACTAATATATAAAGCTGGAGAGTTTGTTTGTTTGTTTGTTTGTTTGATTGATTGATTGATTCATTCATTCATTGATTGTTTGAACGCGCTAATCTCAAGAACTACTGGACCGATTTGAAAAATTCTTTCAGTTTAAGATAGTCCATTTATCGAGAAAGGCTATAGGCTATATACCATCACGCGAAGATGAATGGGAGAGGAGCAGCGATAAAAAGAATTGCGAAAACGGCATAATTTATTTTTCCTTGCGTGCGCTAAGTAAAAGGTGAAAGTTATTGAAAAGTTGTGTATTACAAAATTGTTCCCCTCTAAAAGTTCTAAATAAAAGTCCGCAACAGCATATGTCTAGCTTTTAAGGTTAACCCACTTTAAGCATAATTAGTATGTGTTATAGTTTACTCAAATAATAAGACTGCAGTTCACGCGAACGAAGTTGTGATTAAACACTACTTTTATTATAAAAACCAATCAAATATAATTTCGATTCTTAAAAATTGTGCAATATTCATAGAGGGGGTTTTTAGATTGTGACGTAATATTTATAGGGGGGAGTAAAATAAATAACAACACAGCGTGATAGTAGGGTGGTAGGGGTAAAAAAAACTTATTTTAGCGTGCCGAATTTTACGAATGGCCCGTTATCGGCAACGATTGTTGATTGTGTGATCATTAATCGGCTCGATCATCGGCGATCAGCGTGTCCGATGATTGCCGAGTACACCCGAGTATGCGATCGTGCTCGCGCTTAATCCTTGATAATCACTGATTATGAAGAGGTGCCAATAAATTCGATTCCATTTTGATTTCGCTTATTCTTGTATACGCCCTGTATACATAAAAATACTTTATTTTTATACTTTTATACAAGTATACAAACGGGTACACCGATTCGTCACAGTCGATATTCTCTATTTACTTAATCGCAATTATAGAAAAATTATTTCATTTTGTGGCGTAGAAAGGAAGAAGTTTTATTGCAGTATTGCCAATTAAAGTATATTCGTTCAGAAAAAAATTTGTCTTTAACAATCATCTTTGTGTAACTCTAATAGTTTAGGCAGCGTACGCCGAGATAGGTCTCAGAGGCCATATCTTTCCGACTTTATTGACGTGTATCGTTATATTACATAAAATCATTACAAATTGTAGCCTATATGCTATTCCGATGTATAACCTATATAACTGTAAAGTTTCATCCAAATCCGTCTAATAGTTTTTTCGTGAAAGAGTAACAAACATCCATCCATACTCACAAACTTTCGCATTTATAATATTAGTAGGAAGTAGGATTATAGTAGGAAAAGTAGGAATTAGTAGGATTATAACAGCTTGTAATTGTAATAACAAAACAGCTGGTATAACAAACTAGTTGCCAATGTCAATCTCACTAAATGTCCCTCTCTGTCAGTGAATTTGTTAGCTATTGATTTAGATTGGATCTGGATATATCCACAAGGAACTTGTAAACGTTCGATTTCTATCTATATATTTTGCTTTTTTAAACGCTTTTATCTAACTTGCCGTGTATGTTGTGAAGGTGGAATCTTGCAAGTTAAATTTGACTCAACACCCGGGCTCCCATTTACCCGAAATTTTATATACTGGTCCAGTCCCGATAACAATGCATGACTTGAAATTTGTTAAAATGTACCGTGTGGTATCCGGCTGAGTAGAATAGACCACCCTCATTTCTAACCGAGGTGTCGTAAAAGGCGACTAAGGTAAGTTGACGTCCGGCAGGCGGCCGGTCGTAAAATACGTAGCCAAATCATGTGACAACATGTTTGTAACACCTTGTGCCGACCCCAATTAGAGTGGGATAAGGGCAGAAGGATGATGGACTTGTTTAAAAGTGGGACATAGGGTTTGAAATTGAAGAAGGTTTCGGTCATGAGCTGCAATAGCAGCTCCTCTCGAAACATGATGTCTTGAGACAGGTTTAAAGTTTGCTAAGGAAAATGCACAAAAAATGCTTCAGTTTGCTCAAAAGAACTGCCTTATACAATATTGAATTATGCATTTTAACATTTACACCTAGTCCAAAACACGTATTTTTGAATTGTGCCATTATCGCAGCTTATGAGCAATTTATAATATTAGGATAGCTTAGGTTATATTTCAATAGGTATTCTAGGTATTAGGTATTCTTACATTTGCATCACAGTATATTTTAAACAATGTAATTTATGTACATAAAAATATAAACAATTATAAAACGATAGGTGATGTATATAATAGACAAAGTAGGAACTGACATAAGCTTGCGACTCCTGCTTTGCGCCTAACAAAAGTACGTAAATCGTTTGTGGGTTTGGGTATAAGATTCTATAATAAAATTCCGAAATTAATTTTGGCCATGCCATTACAGCAGTTTAAAAACACTGTTAAGAAGAGGCTAATACAGAAAGCCTACTATACTGTTGAAGATTACTTAGATGATAAGGATGTGTGGATAGGTGCACCCTGGTTCTACCCTGTACAAGACAGTAATAAATAAATGTAACTAGTTTTAAGATTTATATTTTAAAAAGAGCAACCGCCAAGTTTCTTGCTGGCTCTTCTCGGTAGGAACAGCTTTCCGAACCAGCAGTAAAGTTGACGATTGAAAAGCACTTGTTTACAAGTTTACTTGAATAAAGAATATTTTGAATTTGAAATAAATTTTGACTGGCCCGTTGGCGCAGTGGGTCGTGCTCTCACTCTACCTTCAGTTCCGCGGGTCGCGGCCTCGATTCCCGCCGAGGGAATGTTGCCTGTTTTTAAAAGCTTTTTAACTCGACTGTTGTTTATTTATACAGATATAATCATCTTTCGCATGTTGATGATGCAGTCTAAAATGAAAATGAAAATCAAAAGAATCGTATCTGCGAAAAGAATCTTATAGCAAAATTTAGATAATATTATAGCGTCTTTTTGTAATGTTGTAGCAAGGCATTATGCCTTTATGGCAGGGATTGAAATAAAGGTTAGCAAATCACGTTGTACCAATGTGGGTTTCTGGGTCATAGGTATAGATTTTCACATATGAAAATTATTCCGAGCCGTAGACGTTTGATTGCAGTATTTATCTATATAGCGCACTCTTAGTATTAAACTGACCTAATTCGAAATTAGGCTGAATTGAGTTAGATACATTCATCATCCTCCTGCCCTTATCCCGCTCTATGTAGGGTCGGCACAACATGTTACCATTATGTACCATGATTTGGCTACGTATTTTACACCCGGCCGTCTGCCTGCCTAATTTGCCTTAGTCGTATTTTACGACCCCTCGGTAAGAAAGAGGGTGGTCTATTCTACTCAACCGGATACCACACGAAGGATCCATTTACCTTAGTCGCCTTTTACGACACCTCTGTAAGAAATGAGGGTGGTCTATTCTACTCAGCTGGATACCACACGGCATCGAAAAATTTACAAAGTTGACTTTTAAAAAATTTATGAAGTTAATTGCATAAGTATGTTAGAATATCTGCAAAATTACAACCAATAGCAAATTCTGAACATCTCTTTTAAATTCATACCTACTGATTGCCTGAAAACTTGCGAAATTTTCTTTTAAAAAAAAATTTACGACACCTCAGTAAGAAATGAGGGTGGTTATTCTACTCAGCCGGATACTACATATCTCTAAAGACCATATGAGCAAAAAAATATATTTTAACTCTGGATCAAAGTTAATAAAAAGGCCTTATCGTCAACCCCTTGGCAATCACCTCGCCTGCCCTTCAGGCTGTATTCGCATTTGGCGCCCGACGCGAAAGATAAATGAATTTTGTCGTAGACCGAGTTATCCCTTGGGGTGGGAAAAAATACGATTAATATGTCGAGGGTTATAGCAAAATAATTTCATCGTTTCTTAAACGCCTTCATTCCAAAAAAATATCGTCAAGATTGAAAAATCTCCGTCTCTTACCAAAGTTGAAACCCTATTTAGCCAATTATAACCAAAATATTTTATCGTATACTTATTCTAATAATGTGTATAATTTTTTATAATAATAATATAAATATATATAGCTTGTTATGCTATATAAAAATGCCATGACCCAGTTACGCATAATTTAGAGAGATTGCAACATGTCGCGAAAGACGAAAGATGAGACTGGTCAATTCGCTGGTGTTCTCCATTTTTAGTCATGGCTCGGAGACATGGATGCTTAAAAAAGCCGACCGTGATCGCACTCTTTCAAGATCGAATCGATCAATAAGAAGAGTCGAGATGTGGTCTTGGCGCAAGATGCTACAGATTCCGTGGTCAGCCTTTCGAAAAAACTTATCTATTCTTCGTGAATTCAAAGTCAAGGCTACCCACTATATGTCTGCGAAGGGTCTTGGAGTTCTTTTGACGCATCGCCTGAAAAAACGGCCATAATCTGGAGCAGCTCTTGGTCACTGGCAATTGGATGAGAAACGGCCAAGAGGCCGCTGCCCAATTAGTTGGTATGACCAGATCCGTGCAACACTGGATATCAAACTCCACGACGCACTTCACATGGCCGAGGACAGGAGCAGATGGAAGGAAGTCCTACGTGAAAGTCTTCTTCCTAATCGTAGGGATTACGACCCCCAGTAATGAGGAATGAGACGCGAGGATGAGGAGGTTGTTTATATTATTAGCTTTAATAAAGAACAGAATATTGGATCTTGTCTATAAGGAAATTTCTCTAGTTCATTCCGAATTATAATTTTTATAATCATAATAAATTTGGTAAAATAATTTTTATCGTGTTCATCATCATTTTCCTGCCCTTATCCCACTCTAAGTGGGGTCGGCACAACATGTTTTAAGCTTGTAGTAAGATGATTTGGCTAATTGAGAAAGCCTGCTATACTCTTGAGGATTATATAGATGAATGCACCGATATAGATATATACAAGATAGTAATAAATAAATAAATAATAATAGAATTCACCATTCATTCTCCTGCCCTTATCCCACTCTAAGTAGAGTCGGCACAACTTATTACAAACATGTTGTCACATGATTTGGCTACGTATTTTCTTTATGTAATTTACTTATAATTATTTTAGTATAATTTATCTTTTCTTGATAACAATGGCACCTAAATTACTGAGCACAGGAAAATCGAGAAAACCGTTAGTCATCTTACATTTGGGGTTAATTACGCTGACGTGTCATCAAGCTTTTGATAGTCGCGACAGCTTACCCCTGCGGAAAGTTCGCAGTTGATAGGTTACATTGAAGCTTTTTGTTTGACCCACTTTGACCCATTTCTAAACGTTGACAGACGGTCGACTATTTCTTTAGAATGTTTTCTTAAGAACGAAAATTAGTTCATTAAAAAAGTTAAATGCTATCAAAGACAAAACTCACGAGATTAATGGAAGAAGCTTCCTTACTTTACTACGTCTTTCAAATTATATTTGCTATTTAGTTATCCAACAGGTGAAGGAGAACATCGTGAGGAAACCTTCATGTCTTTAGAGAATTCTCAGGGTATATGTAACCTATCAATCCACGCCGTGTGGTATCCGGCAGAATAGAATAGACCATCCTCATTTCTTACTGAGAAGTCGTAAAAGGCGACTAAGATAAGTTGAAATCAGGCAGGGGGCCAGTCGTGAAATATGTAGCCAAATCATGTGACAACATGTTTGTAACATGTTGTGCCGGCCCCACTTAGATTGGGATATGGGCAGGAGAATGTTGATATAGCCTATCAATCCAATAAAGAATTAGAGAAGCGTAGTGTGTCATAGCTCTAACTTTGGAAAGAATTTCAAAAGAAGAGAATAGAGGCCTACGTGTATACCCAGCAGTGGGATAATAACAGGCCGTTACTTTACTTCTTATATCCTTAGTTTTTAATTGAATAGCAAAATAATCTTATTATTACTTACACCGCAAAATTATATAATACGTTTTTATATATATGTATTTTATATATATGTATTATATATACGTATATTATATATTATAAAATACGTCTTATTCTATAAATTATTTAAACACAACTATTACAAGCGCTTTATGTTTAGTCATGTATGTTTGTTCATCATAAAGAAGGGAGGAAATCGACATCGAGTAAATTAAGACTGAGCAGTTCTTATATAAAGCTGAATAAACGAATGTTTAATAAAATAAAAAGCCATTCCCTACAAGAAACACTAATTTTTCCCATATCTTGTAGCCATATAATGATTGCTGTAACAATTTACATTTTAACTAGTAATCTCACTAGCTTCTCGTATTTATTTGTGACGCCCTAAAGGTGGGGCCCTCTGTAAAACCGTGTATTTTACAACGTAGACCACTTTCCCTGATTGCTGTGAATATTTATTAACATGCCTATGAAGTTCCGTAAAATAACATTTAAAGGGACAGTAAACAAATGCAATTCAAATAATTTATAGAATTAGGCGTTACTTTGCGAAGATCCATAATACAAAAGTAATAATAGAATTAGTTTGCTACAATCCGCGATAAAGAAAATAGAAATAATATACAAAAGTCATAAAAAAAATTGCTTTAATCCGCGATAAAAAATCGAAAATCCTACTTCCTACTATCCTATCCTACTTCCTACTTCCTACTTTTCCTACTAATATTATAAATGCGAAAGTTTGTGAGTATGGATGGATGTTTGTAACTCTTTCACGAGAAATCTACTGGACGGATTTGGATGAAACTTTACAGCTATATAGGTGATACATCAGAATAACATATAGGCTACAATTTGTAAAGATTTTATGTTATATAACGATACATGTCAATAAAGTCGGAAAAAATCTGGCCTCTGAGAGCTATCTTGGCGTACGCTGCCTAAATCATTAGAGTTACACAAAGATGATGTACCGTAGTATTATTTGTCTTGAATTGTTCTAAATAAAAGTCCGCGACGGCATTTATCTACCTTTTATGTGGAAGCCACTATAACCAAAATTGTGAATCATAAAGTTAATTAAATTAGATACTATTTTATAATGCATATTTTAATATATTTATCATACTCTTATAAAAATTAATGAATTTGTCACTTTCAGTACTTCATTTCGATAAACTTTGTCTTTTACACTAAGTAATTTGGCCAAATAGTTAAAAAGTTATCACGACATGATTGACTTAAATGGAAAGCCATAGGGTGCATTATAAGCGGGGAGCTAAGATTTTATGGAATCCTTTTGTTTTTAAGTTAGACATCTGAAATTTTGGATGTAGCAGTAACTAAATAATTATAAGTATATTTTTTAATATAAAGTAAAAAAAATAAATCTAAAATGATTTGCCACAAAACTTAATGTGGCAGACCAAATTCCACGCGAGCGAAGCCGCGAGCACAACCTAGTATATACTATAACGCTAAGTTTGGAATTCCGCAAAGTAACGCCTGCTTCTATAAATCATAATATTCGATAGATTAGCATGATATACGGGTAAGAAGAAGAAACGAAATAGCAATTTGTACGTTAAAAAGACACTTGCAAATCAGGTATATATATATATATATATATGGTCTATGGTAAAGAAAAATTCAAATTCAAAATATTCTCTATTCAAGTAAACTTGTAAACAAGTGCTTTTGAATCGTCAACTTTACTGCTGGTTCGAAAAGCTGTTCCTACCGAGAAGAACCAGCAAGAAACTCGGTTGCCTTTTTTAAAATATAAACCTTATAAGTAGTTACATTTAGTTATTACTGTCTTGTACGGGGTAGAAGCGCACCTCCACATATCCACACATCCTTATCATCTAAGTAATCTTCAACAGAATAGTAAGCAGGCTTTCTGTATCAACCTCTCTTTAACAGTGTTTTTAAACTGCTGTAATGGCATGGCCAAAATTAATTTCGGAATTTTATTATAGAATCTTATAACCAAACCCACAAACGATTTACGTACTTTTGCAAGGCGCAAAGCGGGACTCGCAAGCTAATGTCGGTTCCTACTTTGTCTATTATATACATCACCTATCGTTTTATAATTCTTTATATTTTTATGTACATAAATTACATTGTTTAAAATGTACTGTGAAGCTAATGTAAGAACTTCCATTAAATGCTACCCCACCTTTCAGAGGTTACGAGTATATGAGCGCTTAGCAAACACACTAGACGGCTAATGAATTGGTAATGGCCATAGGGGGAATATAATCAATAGGCTAGATCATAGATAGATATAGAGATAGTCATGTCATAGTGAAAATAAACTGTAAGGGTTAAATTTTGACACCTCACCTACTAGTAGGGTTGAATATTTTTCAATTATTTCGCGTAGGGGCTTTTATGTGAATGGTGATTGCGGTTATATTGTGGAGTTTGCGTAGTGAAAGCAATCGTGTTCCAAACGTTGACTCTTTCGATTATTAGACGCTTTCGCATCTAGATCGTGTTATAGCTTGTCTTATTATGACAAGTAGGTACGATCTAGTTTAGTCGGTACAGTCCCAACTTAAATTGTCAGTGCGTTGTTTAAGTCCCCCAGAGAGCTTCAATATAAGCCATTGTCAGCCATTTTTGTGCCTTTTGATAATTTTCCATAATTTGTAATTTTGTCTCGTTGATGCAGGTGGCAGCAACCCTGCCTTCATCTCCGTGAGTCACGCGTTCGATACCCGCCGAAGACGAAAATTTTCTTATAAGAATTTTTTGATTCTTTGTTGATGTTTTTCTATTTAAGTATTTATTTAGTGGGTGACAACCCATAACACAAATTTAAATGATTTATAGAAGCAGGCGTTACTTTGCGGAATTCAATATTACAGGCACTATAACAAAACTATCTATCTTGCTATACTCCGCACGGGTTAAGCGAATGCATGCAAAGCTAATGTATGAAACAGGCAAAATTTACGCACCTTACACATGCAGCACAAGTCACCATACGCATCCCAAGACGCTTCCACCAGCAACAAAGCACACAAGCAGCACACCACAACAACCACCGCCATAATCTTGACGATCGTTTCGCAATGCGATAGTGATTTTGGCTTGGAGCCTATCCTCCTGATGATGCTTCGGTTTCGGAACGAAACGATCGTCGAGATTGTGGTGGTGGTTGTGTGTGCTGCCTGTGTGCTTTGTTGCTGGTGGAGGCGCCTTAGGGTGCGTGTGGTATCCGGCTGAGTAGAATAGACCACCCTCATTTCTTACCGAGGTGTCGTAAAAGGCGATTAAGGTAAGTTGACCCGCCGTATGGTATCCGGTTGAGTAGAATAGACCACCCTCTTACTTACCGAGGGGTCGTATAATACGACTAAGGTAGTTAGCGGCAGGCAGGCCGCCAATCTTAAATTACGTAGTCAACTCGTCAGGGAGGAGGGTTTACGAGGGTTCGTAAAATACGTAGCCAAATCATATGAGAACATGTTTCTAACATGTTCCGACTCCACTTAGAGGGCAGGAGGATGATGACCGTGTGTGTAAGTGTCCAAAAAATATCATATAATTTTATTGCCGTTACGAGTTATAATAACACGTTTCTTTGTCCGCAGCGGAACCTCCTCCATTGATCAACGTCACGGTGCACGCGTCCACGATCCTGGCGATCATACTGTGGAATGTGGCCGGGGATGGTGGGCACCCCATCGTGGATTTCACGGCGCAGTACCGCTCGGCGGCGGCTGTCAACGGCTCCCTTGAAGACTGGAAGCCCATCAGCCCGAACCACATCAGCCCCAACTCGGTAATAAGTATTAGCCACACAACAATTGTGCCATACTAAATACGCCTAGAGTGAGACTGGAGGCGATTGAATTTATATTCGAGCGTCAGGTTTGATCGCCTAAAAAGCGGTCATTGTTCGGTTTTCTGGCACAAAAGAATACACAAAAGAAATCGCTAGGTGATACGAATGTATCGTTTGATAATAAGGACTATCGTGTGGACACTTGCACGATGGTCGTGTCATCATCGCCGATAGCGACATGAAGGCATAAAAACAATTTAACAAGAAGTTTTAATAGATTTACTCTTTTTTATTCAACGCTTTGTTAATAACTATATTGTAGATATTGAAATAAATATGTACTTACATTTATCGAATTACTTAAAGGAATGTGACAACAATGATTTATTATTATTTATCAATAACATGGGTCAAGTACTTCGTCAACAAATCAATTGTCTAACGCAACGAAAATATAGTGGTTAAATTTTAATCGTTCTACTCAATTAACTCGGTTAATATTGGTGGTAATTAGCACCTCAATATTAGAAAAAAATACAATGTGCCCATAATGCATTGCATTTGTTTACTGTCCTTTTTAAGTAATAATTATGGAACTTCATAGGTGTGTTTATGTGTTTATGCAAAGTTTAATAAATGGTTGGAAATACTATCCGCAGTGTAGAATAGCCCACGCTCTTTCTTACCGGGGTGTCGTAAAAGGCGACTTAAGTAAGTTGAGGTCAGGCAGGCGGCCGAAAGTAAAATACGTAGCCAAATCATGTGACATGTTTGTAACATGTTGTTCTGAACCCTCTTAGAGTGGGATAAGGGTAGGAGGATAATGATGGTTTGAAATAATATATACAAAAGTTTTAATATAAAAACTTTTTGCCCGTGGTTTGATGACCTTCTTGAAAGAGTCGCACGTTCTCACAGCTTTTAGGGTTGTCAAAGTTTTGTTTTCTATGAAGTATGAAGTAAAAATAATAAGTAAAAGTTTCTCTCGAACGTTCCAGCGACAAATCGATGTATACCACTTGGAGCCCAACGCTTCGTACTGGTTCCGGGTTTGGGCGAACAATGTATTGGGACCTGGACCACCTGTCGAAGTGCTCGCCACCACACTGTACAGCGACCAGGAAGCAGGTGAGTTCTGTATCCTGGGGTAATATCATCATCATTATGAGCCCACATCAGTCCACTGCTGGCCTCTCCAATTCTACGCCACTTAGCCCGATCCTGGGCTTTCTGCTTCCATCCACTGCCTACGTATGTCGTCATTCCACCGAGTCTCAGGGTGTCCTACACTACGTTTTCCAATTCGAGGTCTCCACTCTAGAACACGTCTACCCCAGCGGATTCGCGGTCAGAACACGTCTAATCCAACGGTCATCGGTTCTTCGACAGATATGGCCGGCCCCTTGCCACTTTGGCTTGCTTATGCGCTGAGCTATGTCGGTGAGCCTAGTTCTCTGACGGATTACTACGTTACGAATATGATCCCTCAGAGAAACCACGAGCATAGCTCTTTCCATAGCCCGCTGAGCGACTTTAAGCTTGTGGACCACCTCAACTGTTAGGAGTAAAATAAAGTAAGGTAACTGCTGGGCATAGGCTTCCTCTCTTCGTTCTTAGAGAGACGGGTTGGAGCTAAGACCTACCACGCTACAACGTGGATTCGTAGGTTACACATATCAACAGAATTCTCTAGAGATATGCAGGTTTCCTCCCGATGTTTTCCTTTACCGAAAAGCGTGTGATAAATTGCAATTATCAATTAGACACATAAGTCTTAATAGAAAAACTCATTAGTGCCCGGGGTTATAACCCATGATCGTATCTAGAGAGTCACACGGTCTCACCGCTGGGCTATCACAGCTTATCCAGGAGTGTCACTAATTAATTGTATCGAGTTAATTACTTTGTCACCTTATTATATATGACTTCTTATTGCAAACATTTCTACCTTTAACTGTCTGTTACTGTAGTTTTAGTTTCTTTAGATTGAGATTTAAATTTAAGTAATAATGATCATCACTGAAAACCAAAGTTGATGAACACTTCAAACTAAACGGAGCGGTGTTGTAATTCGTGACGTCACATGTCTGTTCATTCTTTCTCTTACTTTTTTAATTTCTTTTCGTAACCGTAATTACTTATTTTCGTGTTGTTACTAATAGGTTTTTTTATTTGATTTGAGTCTCACAATAATATATCCGAAACGAAAAGGGAAGTAAATTTTTTTTTTAATGTCCGATTTGTTTATTTCGAATTCTCTAATACTGTTAGGTTAACGGTTATCAAGGAGAAAGATCGAGTTTTTATAATTTTATTCCGATATCTATAAGAAGCTGGCAACCCTGTCCACATTGAAGCTTTCACTGGTACAAAAGTAATAAAATTATTTTGCTATAATCCGCGACAAAGTAAACGACGATGTTTACAACGAAACAGCTGGCCAGTTCGGTTTCAAAGAGCGCTGTCACTGTCACACAGTCTGAGCGACAGAGACAATGCTCTATGAAACAGAATCTAGCCGATTTCTCTCTCTAAGCCTCGATGTGCATTATTTATTGCCGGGTACTATACAAAGCTTTATGCTGATAGGGTTGCCAGCTAATACTAGTACCGGAACTAAACGGCACTATACGGCAGAACGGGGTCGAATCCTTTTGGAGCCAAGTGGATTTAAAATCTCTAAGCGTATTACGTTTAGTGGGCTTCACTTGATCTTTATTCAACTTTATGTAGTCTGTATCCAGCGTCTAGTGCTTTTTTAATTAAATTATGAGTAAACTAAGACCGGTAAATAAATTATTTATATGGGTAAATCTTTCATTTCAGATTTTTTATATATACGATAAATATACTATATTTAATTTAAATCTATATCTACATGCGTAATAATTTTGTAAATCATCATTATCCTCCTGCCCTCATCTCACTCCAAATGGGGTCGGCACAACATGTTATAAGCTCGTTGTAACTTGATTGGGCTGCGTATTTTAAACCCGGCCGCCTGCCTGACGTCAACTTACCTTAGTCGTATTTCACGACCCCTCGGTAAGAAATAAGGTTGTTCTATTCTACTCAGCCGGATACCACACGGCACGTAAGTGTCCCCTATATATATAACAGCAACAATTTTTAATCAGTGTCTTAATTTATTGTTACTAGCAACACTTTATAGTAACCATCCAGGGGTATATAAGTGACCAGCAGGCCTACCATGAACTTTTATTGCGACTCAATTGAAGACGTAAACTAAATTGTTTTGCTTTTTCATACCTTCACGTCTTAAAGACGCACACTTTAGGTCATTGCCGAATGAGCGTTCGGAATGCGTCCTAAAAGCATTTGAGTAAAAGAGACAGAGTTATCTATAGTTCATATAACGTTGTCCTTTTCAAACACACTTCATGGTACGAAAAGAAAGCAAGATTTAGGTTCCGACTTTGAATTGAATCGTTTTCTAAAAGTTCATGGTAGGCTTGTGTTTTGTATAAATTCAAGCGCGCGACGCGGCGCGACCGGCCGGATCAACGACCTTCATGCATTCGTTCGCCGCCGGTCACGTCCGCCAGTTAGTAATGTTTCGGATACTATAAAGACAGGATGCGTACGCCTGTATACGACTTTATTGTATAACGCACACGCGTAAGTATGCGTTTTGGGTGTGGTTCTTAGAGTTAGTGACGTTTTGGATTACGATAAGTACAGGCGGCGCGTGCCCATATATGGCATTCTGTTACAACACGCACGTGTAATTCTGCGTTATTCGGGTGTTATATTCAGTAGTGCCACGACTGTATTGACTTTTGATATTGATATAAGTATTTAGTGACGCGTTTTAACCAGTGAAACGTGTGAGAAGACGCGACCGTCCGCGGTTTTAGTACGCGCTGGGGTTACTGTTCCCCCATATAGGGACGATTCAATAACGTGTAACCTTACGAAGGTTGTGTGCAGACCGGGTGTTATTTGTGTTATTTAACCGCGTTGGTGAAGTATATACTCCGGGAGAAACAGACATAACGTGTCCGTGGAAGACTGCTAAGGCGAGCCAACGAGTTCGGGAATCGGCCAAGTACATACAAGCACACACACACACGTACACATATACACGCAGTTATTCATGAGGCCGGACCGCATACAGCTGACGGCCGCATAAGATAGGTTGAAACGCCGAGACGACGGGCCCAGGTCTCGGAGGTTGTTTCATCCAAACAACCAAAATGATAACATTTCGGTTAACATACTCACCTGCGGAATCTGTTAGTTGGTCGATTCACGTGACTCGTTCTATTTATTGTTGTATGGTTACATACGTGTTAATTTTGTTCTCTTTTTATAAATCCCACTTTGGATCCTAAAAATGTATTTACAAAGTCACTTACCGAAGACGGTAGTTCTAAAATTAACGAATCAATAAACGCGTCCACAGAACTGATCAAGCACTTCCTAGCTGGGGCGGAGACGTTCGACACGCGCACGTGGGTGGCCGCCGTGTGCGTGGTGATGGGCACGCTGGCCGTGCTCGCGGCGGGCACGTGCGCCGTGCTCTGCCGTGAGTGGCGACGCTCAGGTGAGCCCAATCCCTAGCGCACGCACACGCGGGCCACTCTACCACGACTCTACTTCCTCTTCCATTAATAGAGCGTGGGCCCATTGGACAACGGACTTAGTCACATTCGACTATTCTACGACACTGGAATATTCTACTGCAACGGACATCTATGAAAATGGAAAGTTCAAATTAAACTAAACAAGTTGTGATCTGTTCTTTCCGGGAATATACTTAGGGTCTTATTCATAAAAAGTTATAACACGCTTATAGGCGCGCTATAATACATTTTACAAAAAGTGTTATTCATAAACGCATTTTAGCACTAAACCATTCTACAAGTGTACTATAACTTTATAGAGCTCAAAACCTTACTATATCAGTACTATAAGGTAAAAGATGGCCGACTTTCCTACAGCTGATTATTATGAAAACGACATTTGACATATGTCAATTACGAAAATGACGTGTACTGACTACTGACGATACTACTGTGTGAAAGGCGACCCCGTGTCGTAGACAATAAAAGTTTTTTTAGTCCATAATAATGTCTATGGTTACACTTTATAGTTGTGTTGACTCATATTATCTGTGGAGAACTGGGTAAGATTGGGTACTTGGTCGCCTGATTTCCTTATAATGGCAACATTTAGATTTATAAACGCATTTTAGCTATAGATCAGTTATAGAAGGTTTATGAATAAACAATTTTATGGAACGTTTTATAAGCTTATAAAGCTTTTTAACTAAAGAGCGTCTTAAACCTTCTATAAGCTATTTTTATGAATAAGACCGTTAATATTTCGTCCGCGTCCTTTGAAGACGCAAACCAGTCTCGCCAACGCTGTCCAACTCCCTGATATTGTCAAAGTATCATTGGATGAACCAGTGTAATCCCGGATAGAAGCAACTGCACTCCCTCTTCTACTCGTGGGCGCCGCTAGCATAATTTTTAGAGACCAACCAATATAAAATATACAACTATGTTTTATTTTATATATATCGCACCCTTATTTTAATTAAAAAAACCTTTATTCTGCAATTGACTGAAAGGGTTCGGAGCTCAACGTTGCCACTTGTCATTACTAGAACTAAAATAATAGAAACCTTACACAATGTAAATATAAATTAAACTGTAATTAAAAAACAAACATAAAATAACAATAAGATGAAATATAATATGGCGTTATTATAACTAAAAAGTAAAATAAAAAATTTGAGAATGGATTAAATTATTTTAACAGAAAAAGAAAGGCATTTAATTAAATACATTGGACGATCATTGAGGCATTCTTTTGAATGCTCAATAACTGTAATTTAAATTTAAACTGAAATTTGCCACAGTATTACGATTTCGGAAAAGGGGGCGGTAAGGTGTTCCAACATTTGGTTGTAGCGTAGTGAAAGCGACCCCTGCGTAGTGAAGCTAAAAACAGAGACCGAACAAGAAATAGATGTGAATTTATTTACGTACAGGTACAGGCTTCCTTCTATTTCTGATTGAAAATTGTTAGCAGATTTGATATTGGAATTTATATATATTATTAATAAGAGGGCGAAATCTGAACGCGCCGATTTTTTTTACGATTTCCCGTGTTTTGACTTTTGAATATTAATAAGTGTGCGATATATTAAATATACTATACGATGTATATAAATACACTCGAAAAGCATTACCTTCCCTCTAGTTCATTAAAAAAACGTAACTTTTCAATGCACTTTGTGTCAGAAGAGAGGGTGCAGTTGCACCACATTGCACTGTTTCTAGTGCCCATGAGTCTAAGATCTCTAAACTCTTGATTAAAAGCTTAATAACTGTAATGTCTCGCAAAAATTCACCTATCTTTTTATGCCATCATTTTCACATATCACCTGTTCCTAACTAGGAAGTTAATGTTATTTGTTGACTATTTTACTAGGATTTTTTTTCCTTGTTTCATAGATCCAATCTTTTGTTTGCTTCACAGTATATTTTGAGTAATTTAATTTTTGTACATATGAATATACATAATTGTAAAAGGATTGGCGACGTATATAATAGACAAAGTAGGAACCGACATAAGCTTGCGGTTCCTACTTTGCGCCTTGCAAAAGTACGTAATTCGTTTGTGGGTTTGGGTATAAGATTCTATAATAAAATTCCACAATCTACTTTAACTTTACCATAACAGAAGTATAAAAATACTATTAAAAAAAGGCTAATTCAGAAAGCCTATTATACTATTGAAGATTACCTAGACGATAAGAATGCGTGGATATAGCTTGTCTTCAACCCTGTACAAGACATTAATAACTATATGTAACTAGGTTAATATTTTAAAAAGAGCAACCGCCGAGTTTCTTGCTGGTTCTTCTCGGTAGGAACAGCTTTCCGAACCAGCAGTAGATGTTGACGATTCAAAAGCACTTGTTTACAAGTTTACTTGAATAAAGAATATTTATATACTATATAACAAGATATCTAATCTCAACCGAAAATAAAACTTTCAATTATTTTTGCTATAATATGCTATGCTTTCGTTATTTTGAAACTTAATATTCATGCGACTATTAATTTCTAATACGCAAAATAAGGATATAAGCGTATGTTGCAGTGAATGTCTTATATTAGGCAAGGTCACTTAATATAAATAGTTGATCCAAAATGACCTTCAGAATTTATTAAATCTAGTTGTACAATATCGAATTTCTTTACGATATTAAACTTAGTTTGTGTAAAAAAATAATATTTAACTTCAATAATAGTCGAATTAAATTTACTTGTTAAATTTGTTTAGTATCGACTTTTCCTTGTACTTGTACTTTGAACAACCAATTGCAAACGATAAATGGTGATTATACAGGCGTTACATTGCCTTACTTTTAATCCATTATGCAAAAGTAATTTTATTATCTCACTTTTGTGTCAAGTTTACTTATTTTCGACTTATTTGAATTTAATCGTAACTAGCTGTGCCAGCGGCTTCGCCCGCGTCGAAGTCAGTTAGCACAAAAAAAATCCAAATTGAAAATTTGAACATAAAACTATTTATTACGAATTAATCGTAAGAGATAGAGACATGCTATTGCGGAATTTTTTGTAATATTTTTATAGATCTAAAGCTCTCTAGTGTATTACTGAAGCATGACTCTGCTGGTTTACGCAGCGCACTAAAGCTCCCAGCAAGCAAGTTTTGTAACAACTGCGCGATCTCTTCAACACAATTTACATAATACCGAAATATACTATTTACCTAAACCATTCGGAAGTATTGCAGTATCTTTTGGTGAAAACCGTACAAAAATCCGTTCAGTAGATTTTGAGAAAATCGATTACATACAGACAGACAGCTTTTTGGGACTTTGTTTTATAATAAGTATATATTTAAACTACACAAACGTTTTATTACGAGAACTATAGCTTTGAACAAATTTTGCGTGAGTAAACTAGCCATACGTGGTTTGGCATACAACCAAAAACATTTAGACACAATCGGATTTGCAGATTGGTTTGTCTAGGAACAATAAACAATAGTTCTATTTTAAACCCTTATAATAGTTTATTTGTTTCGCACATTATGTATAGTTTGATTTAATTCTATTTTATTAATCGTTAAAAACCTGTCGATTCAGTTTACGTTAAACTACATGCTTCAGCTTAATAACTCTTCAAGCTTATCTAGAAACAGTTATTCCTAAGACAAAACTCCGGGAATTCTGTACATCATTACAAATAATGTTTTTCGTACATTAGCAAACGAGCTTTCTATGTTTTCTTAAAATATCGATTGCAAAGTATAAAGCGTGGAATCTAGACCTTTTAGAAAGTTATCTAGTAATGCTATCAATACTCACCAATATTGAATACCAACTGACGATTTGTTTTCTGGCCAAAATAGATGAACAAAGTAATAAAATAGTTGTATAAACGCCCACTTTTGAATAAATAAAACAACTACACCGTAACTATTATTATTATTTTTTATAAAACATATTATTTTTTTTAATTTAAACTAAAATTTAAAATATAATTTATACAAGTAAACATGTAATCAAGTCGGAAAGCTGTTACCTGTAAAGCCTACCGAGAAGAGATAGAAGATAACTCTTTTAAAAATATAATTCTTATTACTAGTTACATTTAATCATTACCGTCTTGTATAGAGTGCGAAGAGTATTCTTATCATTTTTTCCTTTTACAATGCAAGTAATTCACGTATTAACATCTTATTTAAATATTGAATAAGCTTCCAATCTTGATAAGTGAATTTTTGCGTACATACATTATAGCTATGATGTAAATTAGCATTTTTAGAAAAAAATACACAAAGTAGGTCTTAGCGCATGCGGTCGCCAGTTTCCAAAAGTGGAAACCTACAAAGGACCAACATAGTTGGCTGCTCTACACAGGAAGCAAGCTATTTTTAAAATTATGACAAAAAAAAGTATAGCCTAGATAGCTTTGCTTAATATAAGGACGTTTATATGATGCAACCCTGTTGTCTCGCGTTCGCTTATGTGATGTAAATCCAATGTACTAAAGTACGTAACTTTTCTATAGCGTAGTCATTAATAGTATAGTATTTGTACATAAAAAAGATTTGCCCTTGTCACAAAATCGCGACGCATGCTAATTTTATGACAACGGCGATATATTTTTTACTGTGCAAAATAAATACCATTAATTAACCACATGATACGATCACTTGAAATTTGATTGCGTAAATCGTAAAAAAACTGAATTAATTTATAAATAACAAAAATATAAAAAATAGGAACGTTACTCTAACGCTATGACCGGTAAATATATCCGTAACAGGCGTGAATAACTTAACAATACCAAAACGCACACTTTTCATGGCAGCCATATATAGGTTTACGTGTATGTTTAAGAGAGTTATTTAAATATCCACAAGTTTGTATGTGCGATTTAAAAGACGTACCGACTTCACTGAAATATTCACCATATAAGTGCAATCCTAAAGTCTAATATAATTAAACATATAAAAGCACATACGTTGACTTATCAACATATTCACACCTGGTACGGATATATCGTATTTAAAACATATTTCAAACGCTAAAGCCCTTTACATATCTTAAAATAAAATAAAAATACATTATAGTGTTGTGCCAGAATTACTCAAGATTTTTATATATTTTATTTGGTACTGTACAAGTACAAGATATACAAGTACAAGATATACTTTTCTCTTTAATGTTTTTTTATGAATTACGCAATCAATACAAATATTGGTCGAGACATTCCTATTGCGTATAAATATTTAGTTATGTATGAAGTATAAATAAGAATCTTTGTGATATTTTTAACACAAATCTATTTAGCCTAAGCACTATAATTTTTTTTGATCAATATTAAAATAAGGTTACTGTTTGTGATTTGAAAATAAAAGTATATGATTTGTTGAAAACAAAGACATTTCAAAATGGCGTCGTTTTAAATCACATTATAGTGTTTTATTTGAAATGTTAAGAATGTTGTTTATGAATTTTTTAACTACGTGAAAAAGTGTGTTGATATTGTTATTTGATATATATTAATTTTGGCAATGTTACATTTTAAAATACATTATTATTTAAGTCAATAATGTAAGCTTTTAGTAAAGACATAAATGTTGCCGCTTTTTAATACAGCGCTATAAATTAAAAATGCAAGCGCAATATAAAAAATTTTCGACATTTCGTAATTTAATCAGGTGCCAATTTCCAGTTAAGAATAATTATCTTCAATTTAAATTTTGTTAGTTTCATAGTCATGAAGTAAGAATTAGATTCACGATCACTGAAAAAGATTATTGTCTATGGAATATTAATCTTGAAATTCTCTATGCCCGTCACATTAACGGATTTAGAAAGTCGAGACATATCTGTCATAAAAAGTCACGTGAAGTTCAGAAATAAAAAGATTGTACTTTTTTATATGAAACAAAACTGTTGCTTAATATTAATAGCATATATTCTATTTGATTCTTGCCTAAACTCGGGACTTAGATCGTGGATTTACATTGTATTACACCAGTATCAATATAATGTAGATTTATTAATAAAAAAAAGTAAAAAATTAAAAAAACCAAGCTTAAGACATTTGCTACTAAAGGTGCTGTGCGTTATTAGTTAATCAATTTAAAAAAGAGAATATCTCATTGTATATACTTTATACACATCAAAATGCCTAAAAACTGAATAACTGTAATGTTTACTCTGTGAAGTTACAGTAAAAGAATAGCAGTTTAACTGTTATTCGAAAATATTGCTTCAATAGTCTACTTTAAAGGAATATTTTTTGCTGTACATATTTAACGAAATAACACCAAAATATTATCTGTAGAAAGCTCTTAGATTGCCCAATAGGAGTTTTCGATCATAACTTTTCAGTAAATCACATATTAATGATTTCAAATAAAATACAATTACCCAGAATGTCTTTAAAGATATATTTTAAATTATTTTATAACTATTATTATTCCAGATCATTCTGTACTACCAATAGGGAGTTATGACCCACAATAGGTAAAACGCACTCAATTAAATTAAATGGGGCACTAAATATAAGTCCCTACTCAATTAAATCAGAATTCCAATAGAACCTCAATTCACTAATATAAACTTGTAGTTTATATTTAATATGGCAACACAAGGCGGTTAGGTTGTGCACGTTATTTGGACATTTTGGACCAAAAGAGATATGTCAATTAAACTTTAGATTTGATTATTTTATCAAAAACCTTTATATCGTTACCACTTAAAATGGTTTTATATATTTTAGGCTCATTGCAATATTATGCTTAGTTTAAAAGGTGATAGTATCTTTAGAGTTTAATTATAAGATTTTAAAATTCGCTTATTTTATAGTATATTATGAGGCCTTAGGTCTTATTATTGTAGTTTTAAATAATAATCATAATCGATATTTGCATTCAATGCAATAACTATTTACATTTTAAAGCTTTATTTCTATTGAGTATACGAGGTATTCTTGCCAAAATGCTGTTTTATTCTGTTGTCTTTAGGACATATTCATTACTTATAACTTGTATGATATTTTTAATAATAGAATATTTACATTCCAAATGACATTGACAAGTTTAGGAGGTATATTAATAAAATTACCTCAAATCATCATAAAATTCATAAACTTTTAAAGATATATTAATGTTCGTCTAGCCCGTCGACGCAGGTGGTATTGACCCTTCCTCCAATGCGAATTCAATTCTCGCCGAGGGCCAACAATTTCTAAAATAAAATTGTACAGTTATTCGGGTGTCTTTCGGTTTAGAAGTATTAATTTAAAAATCATATATGTATATATTTACCACTTTTCTGTCACCTAAAACACAAGTATTAAGTTACGTTGGATACGGACGACTGTATTTGTAATTATGTCATATAGTTTTATTATTTTTAAATACCAAAACCTATTTTTAACTTTATGATAGAGTAAAACATTATTAGCACTTATATAGATATTTAAGAAACAAATATTTGAAATGCCTTAGAATATTCACTCTTATGATATTAGGACCATTTAATATTTCTGGACCACTTTACCACTACACTGAGCTTTTTCTACTGCGGCACTATTTAAGTAATAGACCTAATAGAACCAAAGAGGTTGAATATACGTGTGAGAATAAAATTATATATTACTCCTAAAACATGTTATTATAGATTAAGTGATTATGACAATGAAAATTGTAAATTCATTATCTAATAGATCTGTATAAAATATTAATGAATTAGTTGATTATATCCGTACGAGGCGTGAATAACTTAACTAGTCCAAAACGTACACTTTTCACGGCAACCATAAATAGCTTAACGTTTAGTAAATGTTTAAGAGAGTCATTTAAATATTTACAACGTTGTATGTGCGATTTAAAAGACTTTCAAATTCAAATATTTTTTTTATCTGCACAATGTGGTGCAAAACAAAGTTACATAATCTAGGAAGCCATATTCTGCATATTATAGGCATGCAACATATGAACATAACATATAAATTACGCAATCTTAACACCTATTATGATTAAACATAGTTGGATGTAAGTCGACTTATCCACATATTCACGCCTGGTACGGACATTACCTTTTACAGAAATTTAAAAAATGAGACAGAATGACGTCATACGTATTTGTTTTCAATTTACCAGTTGTAGCACTTTTACCTCATATTTGATAATTCTATAATAGAAGTTGAACAAATATTTTTCCAAAGTCTTTTAGCTTTGCGTTTTTAAATTACTAAAAATGCTTGGCGTAGTCAAAATAATACTATGAAGTCCATACAATTAAATTTTTGTTTCCAAAACATAAGATTCATTTTAATTTTAAATCTGTATGAAATTCATAATATTATATGCCAATTAATAAAATGTGCCACGGACTAAAGACTGTGATAGTGGCTTGTAGAATTCATTTTAATGTAAGTAATAGCAACACTTTAAAAAATACTTATAAAGTGCGTCAATTGCAATTAGAAATGAAATTCACTCGTACTGTACAGTTCGCGGTTATAAATAAGTAAAAATTATAGTATTTCCATCCATTTATTGAATCTTTGGTATATACATGCCTATGGAGTTCCGTAATTATTACATTACAAAGCACAGCAAACAAATGCAATGCATTATGGGCACTTTGTTTTTTAGTGACGTGATTTGCTAATTTTCACCGATATTTATTGAGCCGGGTAATTGAGATAACCTTATATGTAAATAAAATCGTTTGTTTTTAGATATCGAGTCATACATGATATATAGTAATCACTACTTTAGCCTTCAAAAATTAAATAAAGGATTGGAAAAATCATAGTGGGATTTTTTTCAGAAAATAATACTGAATCCGTGTTCCGCTGCCTAAGGTAAAAATAAAGTATAGAGTGATTTTCATGACTATTTGACCTTCTCGCATGTTCATATCTTCCAAAAAATGACATTGATAATTTATTCATTTTTATTCATTCGTATTTTTTCTTCTTTCCCTTCTATCGCACTCGCTTGGAACGCACGCTTGGACTGCGGGGCTACATACTAACAAAACAAAATACATTTACACAATGATGGTATGTATTAATTCCTACTAACTATTGTTCACGTCTACCCCCCTTTTTAATCAATTTTTGCCCCCTTTATTATCCTAATTAATTAAGCGACAACAGATTATACAGAAGAACAGGATGTCATTGAACTAGTGCCTAATATAATTCTGAATCCGGGCTTCATGGAGTCAGATCCTCTCCGACCCCGGGAATCGTACGCAGCATCGATCATCAAGTCAACGGAGTGTCCAGGGCCGGGGAAGCCTAGGCGTGTCTGATTCTCGTCTATTCTCAACCTTAGAATATTCTATCTGACCGATTCAGGACTTTTATCGTGATCGTAAGGAAGTAAGTGTGAGGAAGGACACCTTTATTTTTTTAGTTGGAAACAAATGACATATTAGGAATTCGCAAAATTGTTTAAATTTTGGATAAATCATAAAAATGCTCAAACTGACCCAAGTACGTATCACTCATTATAAATTTAGAGGCTTATAGCTCGATTATAAAGATTGGATATTTCCCGAAATAAAAATTAACTAGTAGTTTTGCCAATTAAAAAATATTCTTTGATTTAAATATGAAAACACTTATTTCAATCATTGTTTTATAACATGCCCTTTGTATTGAACGGAAATTTTTGGCCCAAGGGTAAAGGTGGACATATCAAAATGCATCAAAGATTATTTTGTAATATTGAATTGGAGCGATAGAATATTCTATAGATTGTAGAGCGGTTTGCTATTGTGCTCGCCAATTAGCTGATGTGCTAGCAGATTACTTTTTCAAAATTTAGTATATCTCGATTGATAATTAAAATTTATTCGAGAAACTAAATATTGAACGAGATAACTTGCAGTATCTATATAGCTCTAAATCCTGAGAGAGAACACTTTAGTATTTTAAGCGTTCCAAGTTATAAGATGTCATGGAGTTGCTATTGTAAAAAAATGCTACCAATAATATAGCAGTTTCTTGCTGGATTAAGTTATACACATTATTTTGCAAGAACTATCGCTTGTGTTTACTTTTGATAAAAACTTTACACCGCGACGGCGTATAAGGCTGTCAAAAGCTTTTTATTTTTTTAACAATGTCAACCCCATGGCCAATGTAATTTTGATTAATATTGCTTAACGTTCAAAGTAAATTGTTAATGTTGCTAGCTATAATAAATCGTAATTTTAATTATTTATTTTTTCAATATTGTATATGTATGATATTTTTGTAAAATATTGCCCAGTAATTAATTAAGGATGTTATTAAAAAGACAACTATTATTTTTATTTTCCAATTGTGATTTTTATACTGTGATTATTTTTCTTCCAAGAGTAAGTATCATGCTTCATTTTACGTAAAGTAGTAACCAAAGTATGCTTAGCGTTAATTTAATATAGATATAACGGAGACTGTTTCCCAATTATCGTGTAATTTATAAGATATTTAAGTAGATAAAGTTTTATTAGTGTAAGTTGTACCTACACTGGGCGGTGCAGCAGCGCGTCTACCGCTCAGGGTGTTTCAGCCTAAGCACGGCTTTTATAGTAAGCTATTGCAGTATCACCAAATGACAATATAATAGTTGTTAGTAGAATGTCGCAAGTAGATAAAATTAACACTTTAAGGCAATGAAGCTTAAATTATACGAATGTTAATGTAATATGATCTATATTGATTTGTCATTATGGCAGCATAATTAGATTTATTATTTGTCTAGGGAAAGACAATTCTGCTAATTTTAAAACATATGCCCTATATAGAGTACCTTCCATTGAAGAAAATTTCATTGTACATTTTTAGAAACGATTCATAATTTTGTAAATTAACATAATTAAACATATATTTATTTAATTATAAGTAATTTAAAGTACGATACCCCATTTAATTACTTTCAATAATATTTACGATTCTTAAATATCAGTTTTCATAGATTGTAGGTCATCCCTACAATCTAACTGGTATTCTAAGTTTCATATTTTCCGTGATCTTTCATCATTGTCCATGACAAATCAATATAGTACGAGATTAAAATTGTATAGATAAGTAAAGCTGATGGAATATAGCATTGTTATCGTATTGAAGAGCGGTTTATTTTTGTACACGTCGTGAATGCATATCAGGTACGCCTTAGAGTTATAAAAATAGTATAAATATACGTCTTCACTTTTCTTCATTTGCAAGACTTGCGCCATTAGAATTTATTTTATTGTGATTGTCCAAATTTGTGTATAACCAAAAAAGCTTTTGTTTTTTTTAACAAGCTGCCAGGATCAACAAAATTTAGTTTTTGTTCTTAAAAATGAAATGCACCTGTTTCTTTTAACACAATTGTGATCCATAAATGTAAAATAAAATATCAAAATATTGAATTTCATGATTTACTCTAGATTTATCTAAACTAGAAAAAAAAAATTTTGTAAAAAGATATCGTTGATAATTTTTACCATTTTTTTTATTAAATTACTATTTCCCTTATACAAATTACAATACCGACAAATTCATTTCCACGGACATGCTTCCTTCTTTCATTCTTCCATTTTTCCATTTTTTGAACCTTTTTTTGACGATATCGTTTAAGTTAACTAAGATTTCAATTGTTCTGATGGCGCAAAGTTTTCCCTTCACGTTTCCTTTCTGTATCGCTCATTGCCTTTCTGTGTTTCTACTTTGTTTCTATCTAAAATTCTTATAGACCGTCTTGTGATTGATGCCGATTGATTTGAATTTACTCTATTCATTTTGGTGCCTAGTGTATTCCATTACCCTTGACTACAATTTTAAATAAATGTTTACTTTTTTTTCTTATTCTTGAATCTATTATTAGTCACAGATAGGGTTGGCTTGCCGATGGCAAATATTGGTATATGTATAAAGTCATAGACAAACAGTTCTATGTACTAATATTAACATCTTTTTTAATTTATCATTTTGATTGTGACGATATAATGCATTAAATGTGGCATCAATCACAAACGAAACTGATATTCCTAAGTCGCGCTGTGCTTGCTCTCGAAGGATCGAATCGACTAGTACTAAGTCTCTGCAATTATCTGTCCGTCTTGCGAGTTACATCGTGCTATCGTGTCAATTAAGTGTATTGTGTATGTATATGTATAAATAAACTTTCTTGTGTGCACGAATGTTCATCATTTATTATATCCACCGTACCAGGTCTGAATATATTGATAAGTCGACTAACGCCCTTTCATATGTTTAATCATAAGGCATTGGGATTGCCTAATTTATATGGTGAATATTTAAATAACTCTCTTATACGTATATTAAAGTTAAACCTATATATGGCTGCCCGAAGAGTGTGTGTTTTGGACTTGTTAGGTTATTCACGCCTGGTACGGATATTTTGCTCGGATGTTTTAATTTTGCAAGCGTTATGGATTTGGTACACGTTTGGTAGTGTGTTTAATGCATGCACGTATAATTTTTGCTATTAAATATTTTTTTTCTAAT
Organism: Morpho deidamia; assembly: GCA_947086505.1. Taxonomy (NCBI): domain Eukaryota; kingdom Metazoa; phylum Arthropoda; class Insecta; order Lepidoptera; family Nymphalidae; genus Morpho; species Morpho deidamia. The sequence goes on from CAMTZC010000022.1 coordinate 16,023,939, forward strand.
TATTGAAATTTTACACCTTCGCTGGCAAATGCGTCTATTTTTGGGATATAATTTTAGCTGTCAGAGATTATGAGTGGAACGTAGTCTTATGTTGTTAATTTGACTCGATGATTCATCGGTACTTATATACGTTTAAAAATGACGGTTTTACATTATCGTTATATATTTAAAATTAGATTTTATTCCTAATTTTCTAATTTGTTGTTCAATTGATTTTTGTTAATTCAAATTCAAATTCAAAATATTATTTATTCAATTAAATTTGGAACCAAGTGCTTTTAGAATCGTCAACTATACTGCTGGTAAAAGAGCCAGGAAGAAACTCGGTATGCGCTAGATAGCCATTTAATGAGTTAAATATAAAAATGCAATCGATCCAACTTTAGTCCTTGTATTTTGTGATTGTGTGTCACAATGATAACATTTGCAACGATCATAAAATGTCATTCTTATTCTCTTGTAGTTTTGAGAGAACTCAAAATTTTATAAGCTATTCATTGCCGAATCTAGGCTTTTTATAATGGTCAAATGTATGATTGATACAAAAACTGCCTGCTAATTTGTAGAAATCAGATGATTCTATAAGGAGGAACAAAAGGATATAACTTTCATCAAAAAGGAAGTTTCACGTGAATTTAAACTCGTTTGATTGGTAAGGTACGTAGTGATAGTAGGGGTTGTAATAGTGTAATGAATTTTAAAACTAGAGGTAGTAAAGACACGAATATACGGGCGAGAATCAAGACTGGGGTTAAATGGTTTTTATATGATTTCCCTTGATTTTAGACTTGATATATTAGCGTTTATCTCTACTCAATTAAAAACAATTTATGATAACATCGGGTCTCTTTGCACACGTCCCAAGTAACAACTTTAACATACTGTAGAGTTAGCTGTTACAGGCCAGGAAAAGTTGATTTTTTGTCAATGATAATCACGCGAAAATTGAATGACAAGTCAAAAGTTATATATCGTATTTTATAGTATTTTATATATTGGACAATTTAAAGTATAATAAGAAATCACTGCTTAGTATTTAAAACAGTACAATATTAGTACACCTTATTTTTGGAACAGGTCATTTTTGTTCTCTATGTGCGATATTTTTAAAAAAAAGTAAAGTAACGGCCTGTTACTATCCCGCTGCTGGACATAACCCTCCTCTCCGTTTTTGGAGGAAAAGTTTGGAGCTAAGACCTACCACGCTGCTCCAATGTGGATTGGTAGAATACACATATCTCAAGAATTCTCTAGATATATGCAGGTTTCCTCACGATGTTTTCCTTCACCAAAAAGCGTGTAATAAATTTCAATAATCATTTAGACATATTAACTTAAAAAGAATACAGTATCGATATTATTTGCATGACAATGTTTATTTTGTTTATAATATATATTATTGGTTTATAAATGCGCGCAGTTTAATATGAGGTGCATAAGATAAAAAATTTTAAAAATACACGTTACGTTATACTGTCTCATTTTTAGGCATCTCTTTGTGAAATGATTTTATGTGCTGCCAGAATAGTGCATGCGAACACAAAATGTTTTAGATGCTATGTTAAATGTGCAATATGTGTTGTATTTTTGTTGTTGTATCACAAAGTATTGTGTTGTAATTTAGTTTGTATGTGATAAATATGTTACATTAAGAGCGACCTATAAACTGTATACCTATAGACTCTTCTGATATTGACATTGGCATTCCGCTTAACTGCCAAGTTTGTAAAATTCTTGCTGTAGCTCAAGAGGATCAGCTAGTTTCTCACCAAATTCATGTTATACAGAGTGGTACCGATCATACGATATTAGTTTTAGCTACCCTACATAAAAAAAAGTTAATTCAGCTAATTATTGTAGCCACAGAAATTATTTTAAAAATAAAAACGTTTGATGGAGATCAACGAACGTACCCTATTATGACACATGAAACGAAAAATAACCTTCCCCAAAAAACTAAATAGTACATTAGTACTATGTGAATGAGAGAAAATAACAATGTAATTGTTTTCGCCTGTTTTTTTTAAGGCGCGCCCACCCAGCTCAGTCAACCAGTACAAAGTGAGATCTCAATTAAATTATATTTATTTTCTTCGTAAATCCATTTGTTTTTAAACGATATTTAAGTTACCCAAAGTTATCTTTTACGTAGTAAATAATCAGTGAATTCATTTAATTTCGTATCTTTGGTACCACCCTTTTAAAAATCATTTACTTTATATTAAAGTAATTTTTAGATTAAGATCGCCTTTTATAAGCACGTCCATGTTGTAATGGCAGCGAATGGTTTAATTATTTTGCCATTGTATTTCTTAGTAGATAAGAGTATGTTACCAAAATATTTTATTAATTGGCAATATTTTTCTATCGTATAGGTAAGTGTAAGTTAAAATAAGGACACGGGTCTGAAGTGGAAGGCAGAATGTTTTTAGTGTTGTCTATGGTAATTTTTATTTTTTTAGTGTAATCAATCATAGAGTTATTATACTAAAGTAGTTGAGTCATTGGCAGGCCTGTACGTGATAGTGACACAATAAATAGTGAGAGGAAAGAAGGAACGTGTATACTTTATCTTTGTTTAATCATACAAAGAAGGACAGATAGATCACCCTCATTTGCTTTCTGTTTATTGTAATCATCAGTATCCTGCCCTTATCCCACTATAAGTGGGGTCGGCACATCATGTTACAAACTTGTCTTATGATTTGGCTATGTATTTTACGACCGGCCGCCTGCCTGACGTCAACTTACCTTAGTCGCCTTTTACGACACCTCGGTAAGAAAATGAGGGTGGTCTATTCTATCCACCCGAATATCACACGCTGGCTTTCTGTTTATTGTAATATGGCATATTTTAGGCTGACTTGCCTACTCTAGTAACTCTATGATGTCAATACGTCAAATTGTTTGATTTCATTGTACAATATATTTTTTATATAAATTATTCATATTATCTCTGGTTAATTTATAATAGTAAATTTAAATGTTGTCCATGAGTCAAACTTCTTAATTTTTGGTATTCTTTAATTTGTCTTGATAATTTAATATAGTTAAAAAGAATATACATTAAACAAAACTTCTGTCTTTCTGCTTCCGATCTTCATATATATAAGTAAAGCATAATGATACCGTATCCGACGTCAATATGCAGCTGTATTGTAGTAAAAAAAGACGCTTTACATGTTAAATAAGGAATATAGATAATATATCGTCACAGTTCCATTAAAATCGATACATTTCATCTCGATTGACACTGCAAGTGATTTCTATTGATGAATACTTTATATAATTTAAAATAATTTTGATTACACTGTTTCAATTTATATTTCGTTCCTTTTTTTGAAGAGATTGAAAGAGAGGGTTTTTTACTAATTGTGATAATCATCATTTATTATCAGGATTATCATTTATAACATATTTAAGTCGGCTGTTATAATTTAAAGGTTAATTTACTTTGCTTTTAACATTTTTTTTTTATTTGTCGTAAATACTGATTCTTTTATCATAAAGATATAAACTACAACGTAATTTCAACGGAAATCATTTTTAATTTGAAATATTCCAACGAATGAATGTATTTATATGTTTGTTAACAAAATTGTATCGGCTGAATAAAAAATGTGATTAAAATTCCGAATGATTAACCAATTATTTAATGTTCTTTTATCTTTTACTATTATTAATAGTAGAATCTCATATGCAATTTAATTTTCCTATTAGATTATATTGTAATTTTTCGGTGATCCCCAAATCATATGTTATTTTAACGTCATATAATAAATAAAAACTTTAACGATTGTAGCTATGAGTTTATTGAAAAAAACAGATTATTCTCTAAAAAGAAAAATAAAATTTTAATCAATAAAATGATTTTAAGGCTGTGCGTTTCTTTTTTCCGTGATAATAGTTTGTTAAACATTTCTTGTTTTCTAATACTTGAATTGACAGAAATATTTTTGAAACGATGGCTGTTAAACATTTGACAAACTGTATGGTTTTTGATCTTTGCCTGTCTCGAATGTCAAAAAAAAACCAATAACCTCAAAATCATTTTATCACTAAAATCTTAAATATTACCAAAGCGATTTCTTAAACCCTGCGTAGTTTATTTAAATATTGTTTTGAATTGTGTAAGCTTATGAATATAATAGCGAAATGTAACTAATTTTTAAAGTTATTTGTCACTGAACATAAACTTCGCTTAGACGTTCCAAATAAACATTACTGATTTTTAGTGTGTTTACAAATTGTGATGGATGGTGATACAATACATATACCTGTTGTTGAGATGTTGGAAATCATTCCCATTAAAATACATTTTACACAAATAACGTGTTTTAATTACAACAAGCTTCCCTTTCAAACTTTTCCGTCGACAACTTTTAGTACACTAATGTTAGCAATTTTAAACCGACGTATGGTATCCGGTTGAGTAGAATAGACCACCCTTTTTCTTGTACCCAGTTTAAACAATATAAATATTACGGTCTGCTCAATAAGACTGCAGTCCTCGCGAACGAAGTTGCGTTTAAAAGCTAGTTATAGTATAACTATGATTAAAATCCAATACAGTCAGTTTCGCTTAGCTATCAACAAATTTATATTCGATGAATCATTTATTTCTAGTTGTGATGACATCATGTGAAATTTTAATGTATTTGTACTAAATGCAATATTCTTATCTCTACATGTATATGAGCACGTATTCGTATTTGGGAGCAGAATAAGTGGGACCAAAGAAATTTTTGGACGTTGGTATTTTCCAAATTTCTTTACGGAGCCGAATCATGGACGCTCAGAGCAAATGACCGGAAACGTGTATTGCTTTCGAAATGTATTGCTGGAGGAGAATGTTGGGCATCCCCTGGAATACTAAAAGACCTAATATGTCAATACTCAAAGAACTCAAGATAACAACTAGGCTATCGACTATCTGCCTTCAACGAATTCTTGAATATTTCGGGCATATCGACGATAAGAGCGGTGACAATCTTGAAAAAATAGTAATTGCCATCATAATTCTCTATGCTTCGTATTCTATTACTTTTATTTCTGCCGCCAAAATCAAGTCTCTTATTTCCCGATTCCGACCCGGATTCAAGTTTCAGATTAATAAAAAAGAAAAGTATTATTTATACCTCACATTCACTACCAATCATTGAATAAAAATTTAAAAATACTAAAGAAGCACCTTTAACTCAGTATTTTTCAAAGCATCTTCGAGTGCAATAAGACCGGGATCATCAGGCAAATATACTTCGCATTCGTCCTCGAAGAATCTTTCCATTTTGAGCTTGAGCGCCTCATTGTATTGATAGCACCCAAATGTTGGCTCTTCGACGCTTTCTGATGGATTCTCTTGAAAACTGGAACAGAAATACAGATCTAGATATCATAGGAAGCTTGTGTTACGCCCTAAGCAATGAGCGTCAAACGTCTTGTCCCCCCGCTGATTCAGCAGTCATTGATATTTCAAATAATCTATAGAATTGGGTGTTACTTTGCGGAGATCCATAATACAAAACTAATAGTTAAATTATTTCTCGATAATCTAAATAGAAAATATATGCTATTCGTTTTCATACCTAAAGCTAGCAGCATTCGTAAAAACACATGCACAAACCTCTACCACCGCCACCACAATACACAAACACTAAACACGTTCCGAGATAGACTCTACGACAAAATCGCAAAGTGAAGCTTTACCCAAACAAGCATAGTTATATACTAATCAGTTCAACCTGTCACCTGTCATAACTTACGGTGCCGAAACGTGGACACTAACAGTTAAGGCGGTCCATAAGCTTAAAGTCGCTCAGCGGGCTATGGAAAGAGCTATGCTCGGGGTTTCTCTGAGGGATCATATTCGTAACGAAGTAATCCGTCAGAGAACTAGGGTCACCGACATAGCTCAGCGCATAAGCAAGCTGAAGTGGCAATGGGCCGGCCATATCTGTCGAAGAACCGATGACCGTTGGGGTAGATGTGTTTTGGAGTGGAGACCGCTAATGAAAAAACGTAGTGTAGGACACCCTGAGACTGGATGGAGTGACGACATACGTGGGACAGTGGGCGGAGGATGGAAGCAGAAAGCCCAGGATCGGGCTAAGTGGCGTAGAATTGGAGAGGCCTATGTCCAGCAGTGGACTGAAGTGGGCTGATGATGAATCGGTTCAACCCCCACCATTTATTTTATATTGCCTCTGAACATGTGTAACAAGCTTGAGCTAGAAACATTTATCTGATCGTTAACGTTCAGACATACGTAATACATCTCAAATAGCAAAGAAAATAAATATTTGAATTCTGCCAGCGAGGATTTGAAAATTAGTCTTAAATACAAAATTTTGATATCAGCATTAAATAGTCACTCGAGTCTCGGCAGCAGACTCCCTGATACCCTAAACCACTTTTATACCTATGGGGAATAGGTTTCAAGTCCTAATGTAGAAAAAATCATCAAATTTACTGTAAAGACTTGCTAAAAGACCAATATTCATATTTATACACAAAATTTTGTGGACTTTTGTAGTAAAAAACTTTGAAAAACGATAGTAAGATATATTTACCTGATCATTGATTCGAAGTAGCCTGGAGGAAAAGCGTCAAGTGCAATTTTCATTTGAGCCCAGGGATCGCTTAGACTTCTGTTCTTGAGCTGTCGTTATAATACATCAAATCATATATACATAAGCAATACCACGGTACATCATCTTTATGTAACTCTAATGGTTTCATCCATACTCACAAACTTTCGCATTTATAATATTAAGAAGGATAGGATATATATAGAAAGTAAGTAAAAGTAAAGTAACGGCCTGTTACTATGCCCACTGCTGGGCTTAGGCCTCCTCTCTCCGTATTTGGAGAGAAGGATTGGAGCTAAGACCTACCACGCTGCTCCAATGCGGATTGGTAGGTTACACATATCCCTAGAATTCTCTAGAGATATGCAGGTTTCCTCACGATGTTTTCCTTCACCGAAAAGCGTGTGATAAATTGCAATTATCAATTAGACACATAAGTTTAAATTGAAAATCTCATTGGTTCCTGCCCGGGGTTTGAACCCATGTCGTCTCTTGAGTGTCGCACGGTCTCACCGCTAGGCTATCACAGCTTAAGATATATATATTCTAGTCAAAAACATCCAGTATAAACATTATAAAAATAACATCGCAATTTCCCCATTCACTAGTTTTAATTGCATTATCGTAAATAAACAAAATAAAATTTAAACATCTATCTTAAACAGGAATTGTAAGGAGATATAGCAGCATTGTACTTATTTCCTCCTATTAGTAGTTAAGTTAGTACCCTGTCCCAACCACCAGGTATTAGTCCAAGGTATTATACTCATGCTGCCCAAAACGAATTGCTAGTTCACACGTATCCCACAATTTCTCCAGAGATGTGCAGGTTTCCATGCGATGTTTTCCTTAATTGCGTGTTATAAATTATAAATATCAAAGATATTGTCTGATGGAAATGGAATGATGCATACTAACGTGGACTTCGCTTGTCTGTGGAGATTTTATTCACTTATTTGTTAAAATTTTGTATGTTTTAGGAGTCCAGAAAAATTGGAGGAAAAAATTCCAAACTTTGACCGTAAAATAAGTAGAATAGGAATGAATAGAAAAAATGAGCCAAAGCGTTCAGTTATCGTTGTTTTTTATAGTTATTTTTGTAGAATTAGTAAAAAAATACATTCCATCGGTTAAATCGCTCCATTCGAAGAATAAAGTTACATGTTCTATGTTTATTCATACATTTGCCGTGTGCTATCCGCCTGAATAGAGTAGACCACCCTCATTTTTACCGAGGTGTTCTAAAAGTCGACTAAAGTAAGTCGACCCGTCGTCTGATATCCGGCTGAGTAGAAAAGACCACCCTCATTTTTTACCGAGGTGTCGTGAAAGGCAACTAAGATATGTTGACCCACCGTGTGGTATCCGGTTGAGTAGAATAGACCACCCTCTTTCTTACCGAGGGTTCGTAAAATATGACTAAGTTGACGACAGGCAGGTGGCCGGTCGTAAAATACGTGGCCGAATCATGTGACATGTTTATAGCATATTGTGCCGACCCCACTTAGAGTGGGATAAGGGTAGGACGATAATGATTTTCTATGTTTATACATGGAGCATGTTACATTATTCTTCGGATGGGGCGATACATTTCCTACTTACCATCCTATATCGGCCGTAATCAATTTCCGAATCGGTTATAGCCCTCGACAAAGCTAAACTAGATTCAGAACTGACTGTTTTCTCTTCAAGCTCATCTGTGCTAATGGAACTCATGCTATCGCTCTCTGAAACTCCATCAGGTGCACTCCAAATATAGGGGGTAACTGCAACATCTTCCGGAATGTCGAGGTCATTGACTAATTGCGATCTTACCTTTGGTACCATTTCCAGAACCGATGGAAACATGTTCATTTCAAAAGTCTGCTAGTACTCCTAGTTTCTACTACCTACTGCTAGTTTCCTGCTGTCAACCATAAAAAAATTTGCAACTATCGAAGGATACAGTTAAATTACTATTAATTATTATATTATACTAGCGAGCCCGGCACGCGTTCAACATAAGAGTATTTCGTATCCCCTCTAAACAAAACCGTCACTGACAAATCAAAATATTCAATCGCCACCAATTTTAACACGATAATCGGCAGGGTGGATATAAAGACTGTCTGAAAATTTCCTTAAAATCGTCCAACCGCTTAGAAGTCTATACTTGCATGTATATACTTCCTTTATATATACATATATAGATTAGTTATAAATCTATTACTATAGCATATATACATAAAATTATTAAATAATAAGAGTTTTTTCGAAACAGAGCTTTTGATTCTTTCACCCATATAATATTGTATATATACTCATAAGATTCCCTTTGAAAAATGTGTCAGGACGCCTATTTCACGTAATCTTAATACAAACCATTGGGTTGGGTTGGTTGTAAAGATTTTGATAGCACTCAAACTTTAGTCGTTCATCGTAAATTTTAGACTTCGATAAGTCTTAGTACTTAAACACAGGTTAAATAGTGCCAGAGGTCACGTAGCAACTGTCGAAACAAAGTGTCTCGACAAATTAAAGCCGCGCGACTTTTATTTGGTCGATATCTTAGAGCTTACGTGATACTAAACACGCGAGAGTACTGTGAAATGCTTTCTAAACGTTTTTTAACATGTTAACTTTTGTTAAATGAACTTTGCTGAAGTACATTCTCGTAGTTCACAAACTTTATTTATAAATATAGTAAATTTAATTATTAATTCTATTTTGATCGAAATTCTAATTTAACGATAAATATCTTTGTTACAGAGTAATGCCGTGTGGTATTCGGCTGAGTAGAATAGACCACTCTCATTTCTTACCGAGGTGTCGTAAAATACGACTAAGGTAAGTTGACGACAGGCAGGCGGCCGGTCATAAAATACGTAGCCAAATCATGTGACAACATGTTTGTAATTAGCGTAATTAGTGGATTCATTTAGCGTCGTAACTTCGGTAACACTCTGTATATGTAAATCTAATTATTCATGAGCAGATAAATTTTCATGGTGTGTTTTTAATTTAGAAAATTTGATAATTAATTTATAGAAGAGTGCTTTATTTTGAAGCATGCCATAGTAATTATTTTAAAAATAAGTCATGATTAACTTAAAACTAAAGAAACATATAAATAAATAATTTATAGAAGTTAATTTCCGGAAATCCATAGTAGAAAAGTAATGATTATTTTGTATAGTTGCTATACTTTTACAAAAAAAACTATGATAACTTTGAAACATTTGGTATGTTTTAGGTATTGCAGCAAATCAATATTATGAATACCGTTGCAAAGCCACAATTCTCGGAGGATTTTTATGAATGAAGAAAACGTTACGTTCCCCTAAAAAAAGAAATAACTTTTCACATTTAGACCATCAATCAGATAGCAATGCAAAATTTCATATGACGTAAGTAAGCTAGAAGCACATATACAATACATAGTGTGTCTGTGACGTATTTCTCTTCTAATATAATGGCAATCTGCCCAAAATCCCGCCAGTATAACACGGGGTGCCCACTAAAATCGTCGCGTATCGTATTGTTCACCTGTAACATATAGTGCATAATCAATTTGCAAATCAACTGCGCAGCTCGACCGCATACGCACCACCGAGACAACAGTATAACTGTCCCCCTATTAAGCTTGGGTATGATTGCGATTTGAGAATCATATTCGCATCATGATATGATCAAAGGTGACCACGGTGATCGTGCTGCTATTGCAATTGCTATCGTGTACACAAACAAATGTAGGCCTTATATGCGTATGCAATGTACAGGATATAAGGACTACATTTGTTTGTATAACCATTCATTTAGTCGCTGAATCGCTAAAAGCGTAATTAGCAAATAGCAAAAAATGCTATCGGCTATTATATTATTCAGCTATCACTGGACATAGTTATTGTTATTACAAACGTAATTTTTAAATCATTTTTAATACATTCACTTGGAATATCGTAAAAGTGCCACATAACCTCGAAACATATGATATATTTTTTTATTATTAATGTTCTCAGTTCTCAGTTCCCGCCGCGTTAACACCGCGTAAAGAGCTCATGAATAAGAGCCCCGTATGGGCTTTAAACTAGTCGGGCTCATCCGATAAAATAACACGTGAGTATAGCCGGTCTCTCAACATTAATAATGAATACCACTCACGATAGTTTAAATTCATATATTTTTTTTATGCAATATCCATAATTTTGTATAGCAATAGCAGTTATCTAAAATTCAATAGCAGATGATGGTATATGATGAGTGAATCATATCATGATCACATAGTGATTGGTGATTCTGTCCATCCCTACCCCCTATTCGTTCAAAAACTTCCACAAAATCAGCTGATAGTGAGTTGAGATTTAATAATCGAGATTCGAGTCAGTCATGCCGTGATAGCACACGCAGATGGATGTGTTGAACAGGCCGTCGCTGCGGTTACGCGGCGGCGTAAATAATAACTGTGAGAATAAAAAACATGAGTTGAATATGTGCACGAGTGTTATGTCGCCGGAGACGCAGCGGCTCTTACCGCCGGTCACGGAGACCATCATGACGAAGCCGTTTCCCATACGAGGTAGGATTATGGGTTAAAAATACTTTCGGAACTAGACATACCGATTACCGGCTTGTTGCGTTCCCGGTGCCGTTCTCGGAAACAAGTGAAAAGAATTTGTGGCCGCGAACAGGACACGGGTTTGTTGCATGAAATATGAATGGAGTTCAATATCATACGCTGTATTGTAGGTGTATTAACTCATTGTGTTCCGATCTATTGTGTATTATGTGTCACCTTGTGATATAAGTTATGACAAAATATTGTTTCACACAAAATAATCTGTAAATATAAAATTTCGAATGAACATAGTAATTAAAATTAATAGAAAAGATTTTTGTTGCCCAAAAAAGAGCCATACGGGCTATCTATAATATGAAGCAACGTGAGTCCTTTCGCGAAAAGTTTCAAGAAATAGGCATACTGACTGTAGCATCACAATATATATATAGTAATATTCTATTTGTACGGAAAAATATAAGTACGTATAAAACAAAATTTGATGTATATCATAGACATACGAGAGGAGACAAACAGCTTGTGATACCTGCGTCGCGACTCAGCAGAGTTAGCAACTCTTTTGTTGGTCTCGCTATTCGCTTCTATAATAAAATTCCTCAATCCATTCTAGACCAGTGTACAGAAAGATTTCAATCAAGATTTATTCGTTGAGTAATACTCTATATCCTGGTATTTAACACAAAATATGCTTCAGATATATTTAACTACCTAACTGAGGTTCTCTCGTAAGATTCTACAATATAAACGTTTTAATAAAATACTTATAAGTGAAATTATTAAAACGCTTTTGAAATTTCAACTATATCGCTGGTCCGGAAAATTGCTTCTACCAAGAATATCCTGCAAGAAACGACTGTTGCTCTTTTCAACATACATATAATAAATTTTCAAAATATAATAATATATATTGCCCATATTGGACTTTAGATTAATCCTTTTTTATATAGAATTCACTTTCCTTAGTTTATCGAATTAAATCTCCTTGTCTTTTAATGTGTTATACTATTTGTAATAGTTATATTTCTTTTATTTAAATGAAAACTAGACTCACTGTTGACTTCGTCTATGATAAACTTTCAAACAATATTTCATGTTACTTTAAATTACGTGACATTGGCAAATTAAAAAACGCATAGAGGACACGCGCAACAGCCATTTCGCGAGAAAATTATCTTCGAATGTTTATTTTTTAATTCATTTAACATTAAAAAAAGTAAATACATAAAATTTAAATACTAGAACAAAAAACCACTAAGGTTTGTCGCTAATGCTACAAGCAATTCACCTCTTTTTTGAAGTTACATAAGTAACAACAAAACTTATTATTTATATAAATAACGACTAATAAAAAAGAACTAAACATTACAAAAAAAAAACCGTTTATGCTTTAGGGACCAAATAAGTATAAATAATGTTTAAGAGAACATTGCAAAAATGTTACATTGTTTATTTATCTAAATAGACATTACATTTATATTTTTTTGAAGCATTATGCAATGGATTAGATGATATGTGCAAGATTAACTGGTATGTTAATGTAATGAGGGGGTATGAAAATGCAATCAAACGAGTGTTATACATGAAAATGGATGGATATATGACTAGAGGGAGGATGAAAAAAGATAAATGGATTGAATGACATGTATATAAAAGGAGTAGCGATATAGTTGATGAATGATACGGGAGGCATTCTTGTATAACATAAAAGTATCCGATTGAGTTGCAATTATGTATGGGTGTTGTTTGCAGTCGAATGAAGGTATTTAACGTTGAAAATATGCGCGAAAATGACTAATGCTTACGCGGTTGTTTTCACGCATCAAAATTGTATTTAGTAAAACATATAAAACATTTATAAGGATCTCTAGCATTCGACGGCGATAAGTAATCACATTACTTTATGTATTTTCCTTTGATTTTGTTATACTCTTTAAAAATAATCCTCATTTAAAATTTGAGTGGGAAGTTGGCGCAGTAAGTAGTGACCCTGCCTTCAGCTCCGCGGGTCGCAGGTTCGATTCCCGCCGATGACCAACATTTCCTATAAACAATGTTAGTTCTTCGAGCCTGGGTGTGTATTTGTATTTAAGTATTTATTTGAAATCATATATGTAGTATATCTACCGGTTGTCCGTCACCCATAAAAATTCCATCCCCAAAATTAAGTAACTTAACACTTCTGGTGTTAAGTTACTTAATTTTGGGGACGGAAGACCTTGTGTGAGTGTCCCATATATTTATATATAAAAAAAAATTGTCCGAATTAAATGTTCCTACACTATAACAAAAAAAAAAAAATTCTCTTTACAAAAGGATTACAATTCCTTCGTCTTCCCGAATTTAGATTATCCATCTTTTTTTCTTCATCATTTTTCAAAAACCGATGTCACTTCTTGGTTTCTTCTTTTTTTATATCCAAACGTACAGTATAAAATTATTATAATAGAGTAGGGGAGCCATGAGCAAGCCTGTAAACGAGAGTGTTACAAATAATAAGAAAGAGAAATTTATCTTTGTCTAGTCACATATAAAGAAGAGAGACAGATAATAAGTCTCAATTGCTTTCTCTTTATGGTCGAGTGGCGGTATGGTCAACGACCTTAGCCTGTCGTTTAAACTCGGGCGAATGGAAGGAAAAAATGTTTATGGTCGCTTGACATATTTTAGGGTGGCTCCCCTACTCTAGTATAATATATAACTCTATACTAAAATTTCCATTACGAATAGTATTTTTTCATATAATCATCAATTATAGAACCATCGATCTTATCTTTTATATTTGCCGACTCATATTTTTCCCATTAGCCAACAATAAAAATGCAATAATTGCACAATATAATAAGCAATGTGCATAATGAAATCGATAGTTATTCAAGCGCAGTAACCACCTATAATTACACGTACTGTACACGCGCTCTGTGCTCGAATTAATCTGCAACCTTGAAATGTAAGGCTTCTTGTAACGGGGACGCAGCTAGGGATAGCTAAATACAGAAAAACTGGTAAATAAGGTCATTTTAATATTCAAATTGGCAATATCGTTCGGTCGCATTAATCTGCAACCTTGCAATGTAAGGCTTCTTGTAACAGGGACGCCGCCAGTGATAGCAGACGACAGAATAACTTCTACATAAGGTCATTTTAATATTCAAATTGTAATATCGTTCGATGCGAGCATTAATCTGCGACCTTGAAATGTAAGGCTTCTCGTAGCAGGTACGCAACTAGCGATAGTTAAAAAAAACTGCGAAATAGCGTCATTTTAATAAAGGTGATACTATCGTTCGCCAATTTAATCTGCAGCCTTGAAATGTAAGGCTTCTTTTAACAGGGACGCATCTAGCGATAGTTAAGTACAGAAAAACTGTTAAATAGGGTCATTTTAATCATCAAGGTGATACTATCGTTCGGTGCGCGCATTCGGTGACCTTGAATTCTAAGGCTTCTTGCAACAGGTACGCCCCCAGTGATAGCTAAATACAGAAAAACTTTTAAATAGGGTCATTTTGATATACAAGGTAAATATCGTTCTGTGCGCGAATCAACCTAGAACCTTGAAAGGTAAGGCTAATCGTAACAGGTACGCAGCTAGCTACGATAGCTAAATAAAAAAACTGCGAAATAGGGTCATTTTAATCGTCAAGTTGATACTATCGTTCGCCAATTTAATCTGCATCCGCAAAGTAACGCCTCATTCAATAAATTATTTAATCTGCAGCCTTTAAATGTAAGGCTTGTTGTAACAGGGACGTTGCCAGTGATAGCAGACGACAGAAAAACTGCTAAATAAGGTCATTTTAATAGTCAAGTTGGCAATATTGTTCGGTGCGCGCGTTAATCTGGGACCTTGAAATGTAAGGATTCTTGTAACAGGGACGTCGCCAGTGTTAGCTAAATATATAAAAACTGCCAAACAGGGTCATTTAAATACTGTCATGGTGATACTATCGTTCGTTACAAGTATGAAGTAGTTTTTTTATATTATTACCAGCTAATCTAAACTATATTTCCTTTAAATTTTTAACACTATAGTGGAACGCCGCTGTCGTGTTACATCAAATACGTGGATTCAATTTACTTGCATTTTTTACATTTCCATGTAAAAGCTGTTCAATGTAAACCTCTCGATACTTTTATAGTCCAACGTGATTACAATAGACGTTCCGTGGATTATTTTTATGACTCAACAATTTCGTAGAATTTGTAATAGTTATTTTTTCACTTAAAATTATCCAAGACTATATATCGCATTAAAATTTCACTCAACAAAGAATAAACCTGAAAATTATGATTATTGTTTTGTTTGAATAATTTGGCTCGTCCACTGACTACACTACTGTCTTGACCTACAAGTTACGTAACACACTCGGTATAGTGCAAGGGTATTTAGTATGATACAGAAAGGAAAAATAAAACTTTAATAAATATAATAATTTCTTGATAAATATTTCTAAGCATCAATTAAGAAGATACATTTTTACAAAAAAGTAATTATACTCGAGTTTTTATCAAGAATTAAAGCACCCATATTTAATATATAGAAACCGGATATACTCATGTCTTATTTTATCGCGTTAGCCCGATTATTCATGAACTCTAACACGATGTTATCGCGGCGGGAGAGAAATGAGCATAGGCATCTTCTCTCCGATTTAGGAGAGAAGGATTAGAGCTAAGACCTACCACGCTGCTCCAATGCGGTTTGGTAGGTTACACATATTTCTGGATTTCTGTAGAAATATATAGGTTTCCTCAAAAGGTTTTCCTTCACCGAAAAGCGTGTGATAAATTGCAATGGTTTTGAACCCGTAACCCCTCAAAAGAGTCTCACGGTCTCACCGCTGGGCTATAACACATTTGGCTTTCAATGTTATATATTCATTTTATAAATATTATATCGCCCTATTCAAAGAATGAAGTCACATCTCCCATCAATAAGCATATAAAATGTGAATTTATTCTTCGGATAAGGCGATATTGTCTTTATTATTATTTATTTTATTAAGCAGTTAAATTTTTGTACATAAAAGTATTAAAAAATATATAAAGAATTATAAAACGATAACTGATGTTTATAATAGACAAAGTAGCAACCGACATAAGCTTGCGACTCCTGCTCTACGTCTAGCAAAAGTACGTAAATCGTTTATGGGTTTGGGTATAAGATTCTATAATAAAATTCCGAAATCAATTTTGGCCATGCCATTACAACAGTTTAAAAACACCGTTAAAAAGAAGATGATACAGCAAGCCTACTATACTGTTGAGGATTACTTAGATGATAAGAACGTGTGGATATAGCTGCGCTTCTACCCTGTACAAGACAGTAATGACTAAATATAACTAGTTATAAGATTTATATTTTTAAAAAGACCAACCGCCAAGTTTCTTGCTGGCTCTTCTCGGAAGAAACTTTCCGAATCAGCGGTAGATGTTGACGATTCAAAAGCACATGTTTATAAGTTTACTTGAATAAAAAATGTTTTGAATTTGAATTTAAATTGAGTAAGTAATCTACACTTTTATTATTCGATAGGTACTTTCAATAGATGTTCCACTTGTCGTAAATGCCATAAAGATTTTATCAAACAAAAGATAAAGAAAAATACACCACTTAAAGAGGGCAAGGAGAAAATACTTATACGTATAACGATCCCAGATTATAAGTACATGTTGGCACTTCACTATATTATAAAACAAAGTCCCCCGTCTGTCTGTCTCGTTGGTCTGTTCGCGATGAACATAAAAACTATTGAACGGAATTTGCGTAACAGAATCGTAATGCGATTTCGTCAGGAGGATAGGCTTCACGACAAATTCTTAATGCGATTTTGTCGTGGAGCCTATCCTGCCACATACTTTACACATGCAGGCATGACACATACCTTATAAATCACATACCTTACACAAGACGCCTCTACCAGCAACAATGCACACAAGCATTACACACAACCACCACCACAATCTCTACGAGCGTTCGCCCCGAAACTGAAGCATCAGGAGGGTAGGGTCCACAAAAAAAATCGTACTGCCGTGATTGTTGCTTGTGTCAAGGTATTGGATTTAAAACAGTTAGCAAGTATTGACTTTATATAACAGTGACGTTATTATTGCACTTTTGCACCGCGTGAATCTCTCTCAGTTATCTCGACATTCACCTTGTAGATATTACAGTAATCATAATCTATATACAGCTTATTTCTCTTACGACCGCGATTTGGTTCGTAAACAAAACATTCACGGAAAACTTTGTATACCTTTGTATAATTTTGTATACACATTAATCATTATGTTTGTTTATATATGATATACAAAACCATGGTGATTAATATATATTATACAATACTAACGTTAACCGCCAATTCGTTTGTATCAAAATATGCGATAAACTACTACTTTAGACCTATTCTAGAGTAGGGACGCGAATTTAAAATGATATAATAAAGAGAATTTATATTTTAATTAATTAATTTATATTTTTTAAAATTATTTTTGTTATTTTTTTAAAAGTTTTTATTAAATGCATGTTTTGTAATTAGGTTAGTTCAATATAGAGAATGCAAATGAAGTTGATCCATATGTCTATGTTTTTACCTGTGATTAAATAAATAAATAAGTAAATATATGGGACACTTACACACACGGTCATCCGCCCCAAAGTAAGTAACTTAATACTTGTGTTATGGGTGACGGACAACTGGTAAATATACTACTACATATATAATTTTAAATACATACTTTAATACAAATATACACCCAGGCTCGAAGAACCAACAAATTGTTAATAGAAAATGTTGGTCCTCGGCGGGAATCGAACCCGCGACCCGCGGAGCTGAAGGCAGTGTCACTACCCACTGCGCCAACGGACCAGTCGAATAGACATAAATAAAGTATAAAAGTCTCATTTTTCCTTTCATTATTTATCGTGTCACTATCAGAGGTCTGCGACCTACTCTAGTATAATAACTCTATGGCTGAAACCCCCGTTATACCGTAACATATACGAGTTAACTTATTTTTAGTTGTTATTCTACATTTGCTTGTTGTCTTAATAAATTATTTATCTATTACAAAATTTTGTTTATTGCCCATAGCTTATAATAGTTTACATCTGGTTGTTATGCTACGCTAAACATTCACTAATACTAAAATTAGTTGTATATGATTAAATCGCTAATTAAATTTTAGATGATAAAATCCTATTCATATTATCTGCATTTATTCGAACTTCAAATATCGAACGCAAGACAATTATTATATAAGGATTTTAAAATTATTTTATAGATGGCCTGGAATCTTGTCCTTTAATTTAAGTCTATAATGCCACTACATGGAAAATCTTTCTCCATTAAATAGTGCAATAATATAAATGTACGCAATTACATATTACAAGCTGTGATAGCCTAGCGATAACACCGTGCGGCTCTCTAGAGACGATCATGGGTTCAATCCCGGGCAGGCACCAATGAGTTTTTCAATTAAAACTTATGTGTCCAATTGATTATAGCAATTTATCACACGCTTTTCGGTGAAGGAAAACATCGTGAGGAAACCTGCATATCTCTAGAGAATTCTGGAGATATGTGTAACCTACCAATCCGCATTGGAGCAGCGTGGTAGGTCTTAGCTCCAACCCTTCTCTTCAGAAACGGAGAGAAGAGGCCTATTCCCAACAGTGGGATTGTAACAGGCTGGTACTTTTTGTCTTCTTTGAAGAGATGGATAAGAGCTTGGAGGTATCTAAATCTACCAGTATCAATGCGGATAGCCTTAATCCAGATACATAACAGTATAATGGAACTAATCATCTAATTAATAAACAAAGATATGACACATACATTTGAATACGACTTATATTACAGGATTTTCTGTCTCCATTTTAATATTATCGCATTTGTTAAAGCTGCTTTAACCGGCTTAGATAAGATTATTAGAATATTTATCTATATATTTTTCAAGGTCTAATTTCAAGACGGAAGTGATAATAATTAAGGGACGTAATCTTAAAACCCTTGCACCTTAGTGATTTTAAATCTTTTCTTTTTACTTTAAAGCAAAATCGCAATATACTGCTAGCTATGGAAGACTGAAAATAAAAATTCCAATAAAAACAATTGATGTAGTATGATATATAATTGATATCCACTGTCCCACTATTGGGAAAAAACTTCTGTTTTCTTTGGAAAAAATAGAGCTTAGACCGTGCACACCGCTCCGATTCAGGTGAGTAGGTTCATATCCCGGGAATCGTAAGATATTCAGGTTGCAAAGCAGGTTCTTTAGAGACGAATATGGGTTCAAACCCGGGCAGGCACCAATGAGTTTTTCAATTAAAACTTATGTGTCTAATTGATATTAGCAATTTATCACACGCTTTTCGGTGAAGGAAAACATCGTGAGGAAACCTGCATATCTCTAGAGAATTCTAGGGATATGTGTAACCTACCAATCCGCATTGGAGCAGCGTGGTAGGTCTTAGCTCCAATCCTTCTCTCCCATAACGGAGAGAGGAGGCCTTAGCCCAGCAGTGGGCATAGTAACAGGCTGTTACTTTACTTTACTTTTTATGCAATTACATATATGTTTCAATTCTGTAGTGCTTTTGTCTTCTTTGAAGAGATGGATAAGAGCTTGGAGGTATCTAAATCTACCAGTATCAATGCGGATAGCCTTAATCCAGATACATAACAGTATAATGGAACTAATCATCTAATTAATAAACAAAGATATTACACATACATTTGAATACGGCTTATATTACAGGATTTTCTGTCTCCATTTTAATATTATCGCATTTGTTAAAGCTGCTTTAACCGGCTTAGATAAGATTATTAGAATATTTATCTATATATTTTTCAAGGTCTAATTTCAAGACGGAAGTGATAATGATTAAGGGACGCAATCTTAAAACCCTTGCACCTTAGTGATTTTAAATCTTTTCTTTTTACTTTAAAGCAAAATCGCAATATACTGCTAGCTACGGAAGACTGAAAATAAAAATTCCGTATAATTTTTGAAAATGGAAACATTAAAAACAATTGATGTAGTATGATATATAATTGATATCCACTGTCCCACTATTGGAAAAAAACTTCTCTTTTCTTTGGAAAAAATAGAGCTTAGACCGTGCACACCGCTCCGATTCAGGTGAGTAGGTTCATATCCCGGGAATCGTAAGATATGCAGGTTGCAAAGCAGGTTCTTTAGAGACGAATATGGGTTCAAACCCGGGCAGGCACCAATGAGGTTTTCTATTAAAACTTATGTGTCTAATTGATATTAGCAATTTATCACACGATTTACACACGTTTTAGTCGGTGCGGCGGACTCGCACCGACTAAAACGACCTGTGTGCTCCACCAGGCGCCGATGGCAAGGACAGGGTGTCGTTAAACACATTGCCCCAACCCCGCCGACAGCTCTAATCCCAGGGAACACCTCCTCTAGGTAGGGACCCGTCGAAAGAAAGAAGTCCCCCTCCGCTAACCGGTGCATCGGGAGCACCAGAGGCACCGACCGCCTCGGGGACCTGTAAGCCAGGTGTCCGATATACCCCGTTCGGAACACCCGAAGCTCCCCGTCAGGGTGGCAAACAATGGGCTTGGGCAAGTCGCTACCACCTGGACTCGCCAGCAGCAGATTGGATCCCGAACAAAAGTTCCCGAAACCGCTCCACCGCCTCCTTCCGCTGCCCACCGATGTGTAAAATAACTCTATGATTATGTCACTATAAAACGTAGACAACTTTTTGAATATTATCGTTCGCAATCTATAGTTGTTCTTTCGTCGATAGTCGAGTGCGGATAAGATCCATTGAACAGTACGTTATTAAGAATTAAGATCGGCTTGTGACGCTTATCTTTTGGTAGATAAGCGTTGGCAAGCGGTGTTGCTAGATATCGCTAATAAATACTTTAAACTTTTATTACATTAGGGTAATAATATATTCAAATTCAAATCTTCTTTATTCAAGTAAACTTGTAAACAAGTGCTTTTGAATCGTTAACTTTACTGCTGGTTCGGAAAGCTGTTCCTACCGAGAAGAACCAGCAAGAAACTCGGCGGTTGCTCTTTTTAAAATATAAATCTTAAAACTAGTAACATTTATTTATTACTGTCTTGTACAGGGTAGAAGTGCACCTATATCCACACATCCTTATCATCTAAGTAAACTTCAACAGTTTAGTAGGCTTTCTGTATCATTTTTAACAGTGTTTTTAAACTGCTGGAATGTCATAGCCAAAATTGATTTCGGAATTTTATTATAGAATCTTATTCCTATGCCCAAGCCCAATACAAATAATTATTATACTTATAGGGGGAAGTCAGTTTTAAATGGGCCAATATACTAATGTATTAAGTAATAGTATACTAATATATAAAGCTAAAGAGTTTGTATGTTTGTTTGAACGAGCTAATGTCAGGAACTACTGGATTGATTTGAAATTATTGACTATTATTTATATTTTGCCCATTTATTTAACATCACGCTAAGATGAATAAAAGAGGAGCAAAAATAAAAATTATTGCGAAATTAGCAAAATTTTAAACTTTCATTGCGTGCGCTAAGTAAACGCCGAAAGTTATTACAAATCATGTACTATTAAATTGTTCCTTTCTAAAAGTTCTAAATAAAAGTCCGCGACAGCGTTTGTCTAGCTTTTAAGATGAACCCACTTTAACCTTAATTATTATAAGTAATACGGTTTACTCAAATAATAACACTGCAATCCACGCGAACGAAGTTTCGATTAAAAGCTAGTATTACAATAAAGAGAAAGCAAATGAGAACTCTTTATTGTTGATGAGAACTTTTTTTAGGCTGGTTTCGCTACTCTATATTTGCTTTCTATGACTATTAAAGCAATAGAAAGCAAATGAGGTTGATCTATTCTCTTTAGTATATGTGATTAGACAAAGGTGAAGTATATGAGTTACATCTTGTATCTCACTGTTTATTGTGTCATTCTCACTAACAGGTGAAATATATGAGTTACATCTCACTGTTTTCTTCCACATTGTGTCACTCTTACTAACAGGACTGACTTTGCCTTGCATACCTTTTTATTTGAGGTCGGTACAAAGATTTGCGTTTTTAAATGCTTAAGGCTGTCTCTAATATCAATAAAACTACAAATATAATGTTACATTTTCTCTGTTCTATGGAGTTTTACAAAGTAATTTCTATTTAGTTAATGTGATAACGATAATATAATTAAAAACTAGTTAAGCTTGCGGGTTCGCCCGCGTGGAAATAAGTTAATTCATAATAAGTACTTGTAAACATACAAGTAGTTATTATGAATTAACTATAATAGATAGAGACATGCTGTCGCGGATTTTTTTGTAGTATTTTTGTAGATCTACAATTCTCTAGTACATTACTGTAGCGTATCTTTCTTGGTTTACGCGGCGCACGCGACTTTAGCTCCCTAAGTTTTTTGAGAACTGCGCGACAACATGAATTATATAAAACAGTAATACACTATAAACCAACAACTTTCGGAAGAATTGCACTATCTTTGAGTGAAAACAGTACGAAAATCTGTTCAGTAGATTTTGAGAGAATTATTACAGGCAGCTTTTCGGGGGTTTGTTTTATAATAAGTATAGATTTAAATAATAATCCAACTTAATTCAACATAATCATGGCAATACTAAACTGTCTAGGAACAAATCACTTGTCGCTATAATATTGACAAGAATATTAGTAAATTGCTGTAGATTTTATCCTTGATGTCGTACGTGCAATTTCGTTATCTACGAGACAGAGAATAAACAATATAGTAAATTGTTTGTATTGTAATTTACTCGTATACTTAAGACAAACGGTCAATGTTGCGCATCCCCTGGACAGCTAAAATAACTAATGTATCTAATGTAATGTATATAATTTACGATGTGTCGATAGTGGGTATTATTTTTTTAATAAGGCGGGAATGTTGCGACAAGGAAATAAAATTTTATTTTGTACTATGGAGTTGCATCACCAGAAGACCGCAAAATTTGTCTTTAAATCTACTTTTACTCGTAACAACTGCATTCCGTAATCGGCGATTACAAACGATTAAGCGCCAGAAGGATCGTGTACAGAGCATACTCAGCTGTAATCGCCAATCATCGTCGTATGATCAACTACGATCGCTTACAATCAGAGAATTGTCGGTGTTTCGGATACACAGTAAAGGGATACGCTAGTTGATAAGTATGATTTGTATGCTTACAATCATACGTATTTACGTATTACAATCCGGAAGATTGTGTGGTCACTTGCACAATGATTGTGCTAATTACAGATGATCACACGATCGCCGATGGTGAAGAGCAGGCGTAACACTTTATACTTACATGCCCAATAAATTAATCGAATAAAAGCGTAGTTACCCATACAAAGTAAACATGTTCTATGAGTCTTTAAACTAAAATTTGTTGGATATATGTATGCCACTAAAGCAACTATACCAGAATCGGCTATCGATGCCGACCTTACCCAAGGCAGTCTACTCACGGCAGACATTTTGTGGTTTCAATAACTGCGTCTTTGATTTTTTGATTTTTTACTGATTTTGTGACCGAATTAATGCATCCTACAATATAACGGTGGCTATTGTGCTATACTGATTTCTTAGATGGCAAGAATACGTTGATATAGCCACTCCTCTACCCTGTACAAGATAGTAATTTCTAAATGTATCTAGTAGTAAGAATTATATTTTGAAAAGAACAACCGCCGAGTTTCTTGCTGGCTGTTCTCGATAGGAACAGCTTCCCGAACCAGCACTAGAGTTGTCGATTCAAAACTACTTGTTGACAAATTTACTTAAATAAAGAATATTTTGAATTTGAAATTGAATTTGGATTTAAGCATTATAGATATTTTCTATTTAATTTATCGCGTATTATAGCAAACCAATTTTATTATAACTTTTGTATTATGTATCTCCGCGAAGTTACGTCTTATTCTCTAAATTACATAGGTCTGGGATAATATTGGTCGTACGTGGATGGTCCGCCTAAAACTGTTCACCAGATAGCAATAATAAACTGTTATCTTGGTTCACTGCGCACGCGCAGCCCTCGTGCTCCGGACCGGTTGGGAGCAGAGTGGAAATAAACACCAAACAGATGTTCTATCGTGATTTATACTTGTTCAGTTATAAGAATTTTGCGCTGTGTCAAGGCAATATGAGGTTATTGGTGTATATTTTGTTCAAGGAACTCGCTGACATTAATTCTAAGGTTATCTTTACCGATAAAACGTACGTAGAGCTGCGATCGCGAAATTACAATTAAACAAGTTAAAAAATTTTCTTGTTTTTTTGATATTTCGGAATGGTTAGGGAATAATTTAGCACGACTTTTTAAATTACCAGTATAAAAGTACATTTATGTGGTAAAATACAATATTCATCTATTGCGCTATCGTAAATAAAAATGGAAATTTATTTCGCGTCCCTAAACGAAACAGCAGGCGCAGGCATACATTTTATACGATAAAAAGAGAGCTGGAGACTTGCTCTTCTATGCCGTGCCGGCGGCCTACTCTACCTTCGTCTTGAAGGCTCGAAAACATGGAAAAAATCATTGCATTGTTTATAATAGCCACAACTACTTTCATAAGTTCACTCGGGGATGAGCAGAAGCGTAGTTGACAGTGTAAAAATGTCATGTATTTAAGTTATGGTACATGCGATGGTTGAGCGTTATTATCATTTTTATAATTCCCAAAATGTTTATATCTCAACGGAGATCAGCTCTAGAGAGATAAGTGATACGAGTATAATAAAATGCATAGTGTTTTTTACGTTATTGTTTTATCCTTGATCTAGTATTCAATAAGACTTAAATGACTAATTTGTGTCCCAGTCTCACTTACGTAGCTCCTTAACAGGCTAACTTAAGGTCAATGGTTAAAATCATGTGATATCTTGATTACGCCTGGCGGTCTATTCTACTCAGCCGGATACCACACGGCGGTGATTGTAAACGTATCATAGAACAATATTGTTGAAGTGAACGCTTCTTTAGTGTCGTTGTGCACTTTTTGTGATGTTAAAATCGCTTCAAGACACGTGACCTGATCGAAAATTCGTAAGTTGGAGGAAGAGTAGACCGCCGGCGCGGAGTAGGAGAGGAAGTATCCCCCTTTCTTTCTACCGCCTAAAATATATGCATGCGCCTGCTGTTTCGTTTAGGCGATGCAGGATGCTTGCGCGAATGTATACATATTTGTGTACGATAGTGCGATAAATGAATATTGTATTCTAACACATAAGTGATAGTATTTTTATGCTGATAATTAAAGGAAGTTTGTGCAAAATTATTCCCTAACCATTCCAAAATATTAAAAATGTTAATATTCACGGTTTCATTTTTGCCGGCGTGAGCCCGGAGTGCAACTCGTTGATTTTTTTGTTACGCCTTGTAAAACTTTTCATTCATTGAAAATTTCAAAACGGACGAGAAAATTAAAAAGGTGATCTTTCTTCTAAGACAAATAACAATAAAGCACACAACACTCAGCGATATCTCAACGTATCTGTTACAGATACCTCGTGAACCTTTCGTGAATATTATAAAGTTCAATCGTTCAACAATCATCTCAAATCACCAAAGTAATCAAAGAAACATTCACGTAACAACTTCTATAAGACGTGCGTCACGATATCCGAAAAGTATTCGTAATCGGGTATACACCACATCATACCGACTTAGATCAATTAACTAAACAGGTTTTCTCGTCAAAACCAGCTGCAACTGAATTCAAAGACCAAGAAAAAAAGACAAAATCCATATGCTATGTTTTCCTCTTCAAAAGCAACGACTCGTTGATTAATTCGAAAATTGCAAACCTAAATTATGCTCCTAACCTAAACTGCATCATACCGGGACTCTTAATCAATTGAAAAATCTTTTCTTGTAGAAACTAGTGAGTAATGTTTCCTCTGTAGTTTAATGTAAGTGTGAGATATCCTCGTATCCACGAGAGTTCTTTTACCGTGCGTTAAAAATATTAAATGAAACAAATGGATATCCAGCAGTGCTACCATGAACTCTTATTGCGACTCAATTGAAAACGTAAACTAAATTGTTTTGCTCTTTCATACCATGATGTCTTAAAGTGTGCGCTGTCGTGTGAACAGATACCTGTAGCCCTACCATGAACTTTAAGAAAACGCTTTCTTTTCGTACCGTGAAGTGTGGATTGCATTGGGCTCGTAATGTTTGAAAAGGAAAACGCTATATGAACTATAGATAACTCTGTCTCTTTTACTCAAATGTTTTTGGACGTATTTATACGCAACGGTAATTCGGCAACGGCTTAAAGTGTGCGTCTTTAAGACGTTATGGTATGAAAAAGTAAAACAATTTAGTTTACGCCTTCAATTGAGTCGCAATTATAGTTCGTTGTAAGCCTGTTGTTAGATCTGATGTCTTTCGGCCGTGGCTACTCGCTACACTTCCGGCGACAATAACGATGACGTGATGACTAGTCACAGTCGTACTGTTAGCCCTCCACTACACGTCGCCCTAGCCCGCGATCGGACCTCACACCAGACACCTTTAGACAACCGACGTTCCTTGACGTTAGTAGAGCTTCTGCGCCCTACTCTCCGTATTTCGCAAGGTCGACGATGCTTCTACGCTCGTTCGATCAAATCAAATCAAATCAAATCAAAATATTCTTTATTCAAGTAAACTTGTAAACAAGTGCTTTTGAATCGTCAACTTTACTGCTGGTTCGGAAAGCTGTTCCTGCCGAGAAGAGCCAGCAAGAAACTCGGCGGTTGCTCTTTTTAAAATATAAATCTTAGAACTAGTTACATTTATTTATTACTGTCTTGTACAGGGTAGAAGTGCACCTATATCCACACATCCTTATCATCTAAGTAATCTTCAACAGTATAGTAGGCTTTCTGTATCAGCCTCTTTTTAACAGTGTTTTTAAACTGCTGTAATGGCATGACCAAAATTGATTTCGGAATTTTATTATAGAATCTTATACCCAAACCCACAAACGATTTACGTACTTTTGCTAGGCGCAAAGCAGGAGTCGCAAGCTTATGTCGGTTCCTACTTTGTCTATTATATACATCACCTATCG
This sequence comes from Morpho deidamia, assembly GCA_947086505.1. Lineage (NCBI taxonomy): Eukaryota > Metazoa > Arthropoda > Insecta > Lepidoptera > Nymphalidae > Morpho > Morpho deidamia. The sequence continues at coordinate 16,051,186 of CAMTZC010000022.1, forward strand.
TTTTATAATTCTTTATATTTTTATGTACAAAAATTACGTTATTTAAAATATACTGTGAAGCAAATGTTAGAATACCTATTTCCTTAAACTTCTCTCGCAGGGAATCACGCGGACTTAAATTGTAGATGCCACGTATGGCTCTTTTTTGTAATACGAAATTTTTTTTAATATTCGCGCATTTATCGATCCCCCTATGATGTATAAAGCTGTTAGGGGTACAACATTTCAATCATTTCGATAATAAAATTTGAAATAATTCTGTGTGTAACAGGCGTCGGTCGGCGCACACGCAGCGTCATCGAGTATATAGTAGACGAGTATAACTGCTAGCGATCACGTTGTACACTCATGACTTTACTGTGTGTCGATAAGACCTGAAGTGTCCATAAATTCATAATTATTCAGATATTCATGTAATAAAATCATGCAGTCGGTTCTTAATCTGCAATTTAGAATCGTATTATCAATTCTTTTATTCTAATTTATTATTTTCAAGCTAAGACCTACCACGCTGCTCCAATGCGGATTGGTAGGTTACACATATCTCCAGAATTCTCTAGAGATATGCAGGTTTCCTCACGATGTTTTTCTTCACCGAAAAGCGTGTGATTATTTGCAATTATCAATTGCACATATGAGTTTCAACAGAAAAACTAATTGGTGCCTAAACTAAACTAATTGTGTATTGTGGTGGAAGTGGTGGAGGTTTGTGCATGTGTTTTTACGAATCCTGCACGTATCGGGTATGAAAATACTGATAGTCCACTATACATTTAACACTATATATATTTTCTATTTACTGTATCGCGGATTATAGCAAAATAATTTTATTATTACTTTTGTATTATGGATCTCCGCAAAGTAACGCCTAATTCTATAAATTATTTAATTGGTGCCTGCCCGGGTTTGAACTTGTGTTCCCCTCGTAAGAGGCGCACGGTCTCACCGTTTGGCTATCACAGCTATAATATACATAAATTGATGCCTGGGTAACGTATTTATAGCGATGATATATACTTATTATAAAATAAAGACCCCAAAAGCTGTGTGTCTGTATGTAATTGATTTTCTCTAAATGTACTGAACGGAATTTTATACAGTTTTTACTATAAGGTAGCGCAAGTCTTTTAAAAGGTTCAGTTGTATGTAATTTATCTTGAAGACGTCGCGCCTTTGTAAAAAAGTTGCCTACGCGGAGCTTTAGTCAGCAGAGATACACCAAAGTAATTGTAGATCTACAAAAATATTGTACAAAAAAAATGTCCGCGATTACATGTATCTATATCTTATGGTATAGTATAAGCTGTAATATCCCAGCGGTGAGACCGTGCGACTCTTTCGAGGGAAACACGAGTTCAAACCCGGGCAGGCACCAATGAGTTTTTCTATTAAAACTCATGTGTCTAATTTGTAATTGCAATTTATCACATGCTTTTCGGTGAAGGAAAACATCGTGAGGAAACCTGCATATCTCTAGAGAATTCTAAAGATATGTGTTACCTACCAATCCGCATTGGAGCAGCGTGGTAGGTCTTACCTCCAACCCTTCTCTCCAGAAACGGAGAGAGGAGGCCTATTCCCAGCAGTGGGATTGTAACAGGCCGCAACTTTACTTTACTGTATCTTACGGTTAACTCAATATTTCTATGTTCATGTGAAAAGAAATATGGAAAATTTTGTGAGGAATAGGCCAAGACGCAGACTCAACTCAGTATACTTATACTAATAAGTATATTCGGCGGTTTGATATTCACTTATTTACGAACTGAAACTTCATTACATCATCTTTTGATTGGAAATAACAAGATATTAAACGGTTTTTAATAAAATATCATTTAATGGGAAAAGGATTAATAGGGAGATATGAATAATATGGTTTGATTATTGTCGGCACTTTTATCAACTTTTACAATGTAACAAAGTATTCTTTACACAATTTGTTGGTTCCTCGCAAATGGGTGTATATAATGTGGGTGCGTAATGGGTCGCAGGTTCGATTCCCGCCGAGGACCAACATTTTCTATAAACAATTTGTTAGTTCTTCGAGCCTGGGTGTGTATGTATTTAAAATTATATATGTAGTATATTCACAAGTTGTCTATAACCCATAACACAAGTATTAAGTTACTTACTTTGGGGATGGACGACCGTGTGTGTAAGTGTCCCATGGGTCCCATCTATTTATTTTATTATTTATCGCGAGCTTTTTTGTAGATATTGATGCGTTCTAAAATACTGTAGAACATTTTTTTGTTACAAAAATTAGTCACAAAAATCTTTGTGACTAATTTTTTCACACCGTATTACATTTTTATTATAGGATTATTATTTATAGGATTCCTATTTTTTTCCTTGAAAATGTTATATAGCATATTTTGTTCAGTGAAGATTCAGCTTTGCAATGATGAAAGAATTTTTGAAATCGATCCATTAGTTTTTTTGTGAAAACTTTACAAATATACATATGTACAAATCTTTCCTTTTAGGAGATCTAAAAAGAGATGGTTGGATTGTGTGAAGTATGACATGCATATAAAAGGAGTAGCGCCAGAGTTGACGAATGATTGGAGAGAATGGAAGGGAAAAACATGTTATCGTTGTAAGGTAAATTTTTTTTTTCCAGAAACAGGTTTCCATTTTCTTTTTGTCATAGTTGTAATTCTCATTGTAATTTATTATTATTTGATTATAGTGTAAGAAGCTACGAGGTAAGATGTATGAAGTTACATTTCGTTGTTCACGGTAAAGTTGTTGCTGACGTTGGTGGCGGATTAAATTAGTTATAGGGTATGGTCGCCACTGAAAACCAGTGTTGGGGGCAACCTCAACGTAAACTGAGTGGTGTTCCTTTTTTGCAACGTCACATTTCTCTGCATAGGTATAATTTTAATTAAAATCTTCTATATACTGTACTGTTTGTAGGGTAAGTGTGACAGTTGTGGGATAAGGGGAAGAGAATTATGACATTTTAGGTTGGACTTTGCTACTCTAGTATAACAAGTCTATGACCGTATCTCGCATAAATTGAAATTCAATATTTTAATGTAATCGGAAATTGAGATAATATGTGCAATGCTGTACAATCAACAACTGAGTCACGTGCACGGGGTTCTTTCGTGATGCGTTATCTATGCGTACTGAGTTGGCAGCAGTATTATTAAATTTTATAGGCGGGGTTTCACCTTATTGCCAAAGCCATACTGACAAAAACTATTTCGGTGTAACACGGTATTAGAAACCGTTACAGTACGGTATCTTAGTATACCGTCTGAATATTGGGTAAAAGATTCTATAATAAAATTCCGCAATCTATTTTAGTTTCTTTTCTATACAGGAAAAACCCCTTATGGGCAACGCCGCCCGACGGGGACAGGCGGCGGTTATGTCGGACTCGCACCGACTAAAACGACCTGTATGCTCCACCATGCTGCCGATGGCAAGGACAGGGTATTGTTGTACACATTGCCCCCATCCCCGCCGACAGCTCTGATCCCAGAGAACACCTCCTCTGGGTAGGGACCCCTCGCCGTGGTAGGCGTTCCCGACTCCACCGGGTAATTTTTAATAGAGCTTTTCTTCCTCGCAACCCGAAGGTCCCCGTTCCAATTTCTGGGCTTCCAGGTTCGCCGACGGTGGCCGCAAAACCATGTCCAGCCAGGCTAAGCCCAACCGAACCCGCCGTCCATTATGGACCTCCACCCACCCTCGGAGTCCCCAGTCCATCGAGATTGCCCTCTGCTCATCAGAGTGATAACTGGATTGGCCACCCCACAGTGGTCCGTTTGCCAAGCCTATGTATACTCAAATATGTATTATATTTGAGTATTCCAAAGGCCTGCCCAAGGTGCGCCACGAGGAGGCCGACCGACTCTGGCACCCCAATCAATTTTAGCTTTGCCATTACAGCAATTTAAAAACAATGTTAAAAAGAGGCTGATACAGAAAGCTGATACTATACTGTTGAGGATTACTTAAATAATAAGAATGCGTGTTTATAGCTACTCTTTGATACTCTTCGAGCTAGTAGTAAGAATTATAATTTGAAGAGTAACCACAGAGTTTCTTGCTGGTTCTTCTCGGTAGGAACAGCTTTCTTAATTCAAAATCACTTGCTTACAAATTAACTGTTGCCTGTTGACCCTATCAGGGCTAACAACATATAGTCAGTACGATAAAAAAATTCCGAAATAATTCTATCGATCTGTAAAAGGCGTTGGTCGTTACACCTACGGAGTTAGTTATATATTACTAGCAATGCCCCGCGATTTCACCCGCGTCCATACCGATCTCGTGGTAGTGGAAAGTCTACGAAGTCGGACTATATATTTATTTTGTAGATTATTTAATTATAAAAAGTGGATATCATTAGTATTCTTGGAATAAGAGCTAACTCACCGAATGCAGGCCCTGTTATAACGGTCGCTTTAATTATTTTCTTTCGACTTGTATTCTTAAACTCGTAATATCTTTTGATTGGGACGTCGGATTTTAATAATTTAAAAAGTATTTTACAGGCATGGAAATTTTTTTTTAATAAAATATCATTTAATGGCATAAGGATTGATACAGAGATATGAATAAAATGGTTTGATTATTGTCGACAATTTTATCAACTTCTACAATGTGAAAAAGTAGTTATACTGGCATAACTATAATAGTTAGACATATAGTATTGTGGACTTTTTTGTGGATATTGATGGGTTCTATAATACTGTAGAACATTTTTTGTTCTGTCATCAATAGTTTCTGCAGCGCACGCGATGAAAGATTTTTACGACCAAATTTTCACACCCTGTTACAATTTTATTAGGATCCCTATTTTTTTTGAAAATGTAATATAGCCTTATTGCTCAGAAGCAGCTTTCCAATGGTGAATTTTTGTAATCGGTCCAGTAGTTTTTGCGTGAAAACGTTACAAACATACACACATACAAACAAACATGCAAATCTTTCCTCTTTATAATATTATAGTAATAGTTTATAGTATAGAAGTATAGATGATCTCTATGTTATTTATGTAAAAGTAACAGCCTCTTACTATGCCCACTGCTGGGCTAAGGCCTCCTCTCTCGTTTTTTTTGGAGAGAAGGATTGGAGCTAAGACCTAACCTAGGTAGGTTACACATATCCCTAGAATTCTCTAGAGATATACAGGTTTCCTCACGATGTTTTCCTTCACCAAAAAGCGGGTGATAAATGGCAATTATCAATTAGACACAAATTATTTTTTAATAGAAAAACTCATTGGTGCCTGCCCGGGGTTTGAACCTATGTCGTCTCTAGAGAGTCGCACGGTCTCACCGCCAGGCTATCACAGCTTTTTTTGTTATGTAAACAAATTAGTTAATTGTTTCATAAACACTGTAAGTTTTCCTATACGTAATTGTCATTAGCAAATTAGTAATAACACATCTAGGGCAAGCGACAAGGTGACTGCAGACAGACAATTTGTGACGCGTTTATTACGTAGGCTCAAGTTTACCCACGCTAATGAAGACCGCGTTATCACAAAACAAAATCCGCAACGGCATTAATTAGTAAACAAATTGTACACATCTGTACACAAAAATTCTGAGTCACGAAGCAAACTGACTAGAATATTGTTTATTTAGTAGTGCTTATTCAAATCATCATTCTCACCATTCTCCTGCCCTTATCCCACTCTAAGTGGGTTCGACACAACATGTTACAAACATGCTGTCACATGATTTGGCTACGTATTTTACGTTAACTTACCTTAGTCGCCTTTTACGACACCTCGGTAAGAATGGAGGGTGGTCTATTCTATTCTGCCGGATACCACAAGGCGTAGTAGTGCTTATTCAAATGGGAAGTGATAATTACATTTTTAAATATTTTTTAAAACAAACAGAAAAAAAACATACCTACATTCATTTGTTATTATTAGTATTATATGCTGTGAACTTTATGTCCCGTCATTATACAAAGTTCAAAGTCTGTGCATTAGTACGAGTATCTAGTAATTTAATACTTAGGTAAAAGATTAATCATAAAGTAAACAAAAACAATCATCAGCTTTAATATTTCCGTTTTATTACAGAACAACATTCATTTGTTTGGTAATAATTGATGTATTGTTATAAATACTTCAAGCGAGAAATTATCCGGTTTCAAATTGTGCCATAGAGTTGTCACACTTAGAGTAGGGAAGCTAGAGTCAGCAGGCCTAACATGAACTCTTATTGCGACTCAATTGAAGACGTAAACTAAATTGTTTTGCTTTTTCATAACATGACGTCTTAAAGACGCACACTTTGAGCCGTTGCCGAATAACAACCTAAACTGGATCGCAAACGTATTTCATTTTATTACCTAATTTAATTTTTCTAAAAATTAATTCTCATATAAAATATATAAAACTATGTTTTACGTGGATCGATAATAAACAATACAAAACAGTGTATTGTTATGCATTTTGCTTATGTAATAGAATAAATATAATGTTTTTTTATTTTCAAGCAACATAGGCTTAATTGCGAAATATATTTTACCTTACTACGTAAGTAAGTATATGATAGCTGAGTTATGTAAGTTTGCTTTATACATATATATGCGAACCTATCCAGATGACTTTATCAAGCTTGTTTAAGCAACAGGCATACCGAATTCAGCATCACAATTAAATTCAAATTCAAAATATTCTTTATTCAAGCGGAAAACGGTTTCAGTACTTTTGAATTGTCAAATATTTTTCTCACTGATTCGGAAGTTTGCTCCCTACCGAGAAGAAACCAGCAAGAAACTCGGCGGATAATCTTTTGAAATAAAAGTCTTTAACAATTCGATAGATGGTTACAAGTTTACTGACTGTATGCTGTTAGCCCTAACGGCTTTACAGCGTCACCAGGCGGCCGCAGAAGCATCGTCGAGGTTGCGAAATGCAGAGAGTAGAGCGCAGAAGCTCTACTAGCGTCGGGGAACGTCGTCCTAAGGGTGCCTCCTGTGAGGCCGGACCACGGCTTAGGGCGACGCGTAGTGGAGGGCTGATATATGACTTTGATAAGTCATTGCGACGTCGGAAGGGTGGCGAGAAGCCACGAGATTACAACTTGTGAAGATATGCTACTATCACACTCATCTCCACTCAACTAATCCTCAATTGTATAGTAAGCTTTATGTAGCAGCATCGTTTTGAGATATTATCTTCCGAAGGTCCATTAAATTCGAATACAGAAATTTCAGCAACAAGTTGTAACATCTTTACCTTCAGAACCTTTTTTCTAAAACCAGTCATATAATAACAGAATGCAGAAATAAATAATAAATTTTGTTCTTGAAACAAAATATAAAAGTAAAAGTAACAGCCTGTTACAATCCCACTGCTGGGAATAGGCGTACTCTCTCCGTTTCTGGAGAGAAGGGTTGGAGCTAAGACCTACCACGCTGCTCCAATGCGGATTGGTAGGTTACACATATCTCCAGAATTCTCTAGAGATATGCAGGTTTCCTCACGATGTTTTCCTTCGCCGAAAAGCGTGTGATAAATTGCAATTATCAATTAGACACATGAGTTGTAATAGAAAAATTCATTGGTGCCTGCCCGGGTTTGAACTCGTGTTCCCCAACACACAATAATATAATTAAAATATGTGTCGATGTAGCCTTAAATTGTTTGTTTTATTACATTTTCTCATATCTAATTATTTATCAGAAACTATCGATAACTATAGTAAAAAACTAAACTATCGATGTTTACGTATACTAATCCCTACTCTAACTATTGTAACTCTGAATCATACTAACCATATTTGACAAGGTAGTACATGAAAACTTATAATAACTGCCATTACCCACGCCAAGTTTTTATGGTAATATGAAATGTGTTTTAACAAAGAGTTATTGTTATAAATAGACTCAATGCACATCTTCCAACCCAAATAACTATCTTTAGCGGGTCACATACACGGATAAACGTTGTCGATGATAGTTAAATAATATTATCGTGCGACTCTTTCGAGGGGAACACGAGTTCAAACCCGAGCAGGCCTCAAGGAGTTTTTCTATTAAAACTCATGTGTCTAATTGATAATTGCAATTTATCACACGCTTTTCGGAAGGAAAACATCGTGAGGAAACCTGCATATCTCTAGAGAATTCTGGAGATATGTGTAACCTACCAATCCGCATTGGAGCATCTTGGTAGGTCTTAGCTCCAACCCTTCTCTACAGAAACGGAGAGAGGAGGCCTATTCCCAGCAGTGGGATTGTAACAGGCCGCTTTTTTTTGTACTTGTGTAGATTATAGCAAAGTAGTTCTGTTATAGTATCCGTAATATATATTTTTTTAAAAACAACCTTAATCTAATAAATACGAATTCATACTTCATAAATATTGCTCTAGCGGACTTTCGCTTTTAAATATGGATTCTGTAGGAATTGCTAACAATATAGGAAGTACTGATTTATAGAAGCAGGCGTTACTTTGCGGAATTCCATATTACAAGCAATACAACAGAACTATCTACTTTGCTATAATCCGCACGGGTTAAGTGAATGCATGCAAAGCCAATGTGTATGAAGCAGGCAAAATCTACGCACCTTATACATGCAGGACCAGTCACCACATGCACCCCAAGGCGCAATTCACCAGCAACAACGCACACAAAAGCAGCACACACACCCACCACCACAATCTCGACGATCGCTTCGCCCCGAAACCGAAGCATCATCAGGAGGATAGGCTCCACGACAAAAATCGTAATGCAAATCAGTACGCAGTACGGTGAATTGCGCCTTGGGGTGCATGTGGTGGCTGGTCCTGCATGTATAAGGTGCGTAGATTTTGCCCGCTTCATACACATTGGCTTTGCATGCATTCACTAAACCCGTGCGGATTATAGCAAAGTAGATAGTTCTGTTGTATTGCTTATAGGAAGTACTTTTATTTATGCCTATCTAGATTTTATGACGCCAGTCGTTAGTAAAGTATAAATAGTATCAGCTGCCAAACGCAATAGGAATTTCATACAATGAAAGTTTTTTTTAGTATTTAATCGTTTTAAATTAATAGACAATTTGACAATTTAAATATAAATGATTGAATCAATCAATCAATTCAAATTCAAGTCGTTTGTTGATGGACTATTAGATTTACTTAGCACAAATTAATTGTAGTCTGAAATAGAACAGGCGTGTCACGCACGCAATGTATATTAGATATTAAGATTTAAATACATTTAGTTACTATAAATATGTAAAGTAAATTATAACAATATATCAATTGTTGACTATGTTTAAAGCTATAGGGGTTACCGATGTGCCAAAGAAATCAAGCAAATCGATAGTTTTTTTATTATCTATTAAATATAGACTGAATCCTGAAGAATCGAATAGCGAACCATTTTTCTCGTTAAACTTCTTTCTAGTAGTGTTCTGTGATTACAAAAAAGTTTCTGGCGTCCAATTATTTAAATTTTCAATTTAGTTATAATTCAGATAGGATTAGCTAAGAATTAAGCGGTATAGATCTAGGAATATAATTAAAATAAACAGTAAATTTAAAACTTGTCTCTAATATCTTCTTGTATCTAATAGTCGTAATTGCTTCAACGTTTAAAAAAAACAGACCTCAAAGAATCTCTGCCATTTAAAAGAGTTATGTTACTCACAAACTTCACTTCTGCGATTAAATAACTGCTTAATTGCCGGTTTCCGATATAAGTTTAATTCATCATCATCCTAGCGTTAATTCCGTCTAGCGACGGGGTCGGCTTTGCTATTTTTTCCTTTCCACATCGCTCTATCAAGGACGTATTCATCTGCCAGCTCGCAGCTTTTCATGTCTTTAAGTACGACACTTAACGCAATTTCGTTCTGCCTTTTCTCCGTTTACTTTTCTTCTCACGTTCATCAAGGTTAAACGTTATATTGCCAATGTCCTCGGTTCTTTTTCTTAAATGTCCGTACCATCCAAGCCTGACCGGTTTATGCTGCAATTTGTCTGCGTTTTGCAGTCCCAGGCTTTCACGGACGTTCTCGTTCCGTTAACTGTCAGGTCTCGTTACGCAGATACACATCACCTCCGATATAAGTTTAATTACAGATAAATAAATTTTCGAAATTACTTACTAGCATGCATGAGAACATTTGAAATTTCTAATCAAGCGATAACCAATGGGACAGCTGCCAAACATGGGTATCAACACGTGCCAGGGTTATTTATGGATATCAATAGATTAGAGTGTCTACAGAGGCATGTGGATTTTTAAGCGACTTAATTTTTTTTACTGACAATATGTTATGAGCACTAAAGGCATTTGCGGAGTCACCAGACGGGAAAGGCTCTGGGAACCTGGATTATTTCAAATCCCTTTACGCTGCCACCATTGTTCTTAAGGACTCGCTTGGTTCTCTCACGTTAATTTATAATAAAATAAAAGTAGTCTTACCTATTTCTTCTTGATTCTGTTTGTTGTTGTAGTACATTTTTATGAGCTCTAATTACAGTATACTTACTGGTCGTGACAGCAGTTTTAGGTTCAACTTATCTAAGTATTTTTTCTAAAATTAGAAGACTTCCTCATATTCCGTGAGGAGATCCATAGAAGAGCTAATGCCACTAATATAGCTCTGCGTGTTGCGAAGCTGAAATCGCGATGTTACCGGCTTATAGTACAGAGAACCGATGACCTTTGGAGTCTAAAGGTGTTGGAATGGCGACATTAGAATGTTCCGCATCAAAAAACGCAATGTTAGTAGATTCTCTACAATGTAAAATGACGACCTCAAAAAGTCTGCGGGGAACCGCTGTGTCCAAGCACAATATCGTGTGGTGTAAATCCCTTTATGAAGCCTATGTCAAGCTGTGAACGTCTATCGGTTGAAGAAGAAGAAGAAGTGCGTCATTACTTAAGGATCCATAAGTCTTATTGAAAGCTGTTAATCTAAGAGTCACGCGGTCTTACCGAGTGTATACGGAACGTCAAAAATATATAGATCTACAGACAAGAATATCTTATAGACATTTTTCAACAACAAAAGATAATGCAAATATAATCACGCATGGCAATCGGGTTAACGAACGCAAAAATAATCATATTGCATCGATAACACTTTTATTTGTTATCGGTCAACGGTATTTGGGTCTATTATTTCGTATCAGTCGCCAAAGCCTCGATGGCATTTACCGGCTTCTCGCAACATGGCCTACGGCCTGATGAATAATCAAAATTATGCCATCTGAGCTCCACCACACGTTGCACTAAGCTATGGTACGGCTTTATAGAAGACGTCCCTACGACAGCATTCCCTAATGGCAATAGAGTCTGCGCTCTACTCTCCGCATTTCATAACCTTAAATTTGACTAGCCCGTTGGCACAGTATATTCCGCGGCCGTTCGATTCCGAGGAGCTAATATTTTCTATAAACAATTTGTTGGTTGGCTGGCTGTATATTTGTATTTAAGTATGTATTTTTTTATATTTACAACCAAATATACAAGTTATATCTATCTTAAATTACTTACACGCTACTACTATACAAATCATGCCCACGTGGAATGGTCCCAAGAATGCTGGCAGCGTTTCCGCGTTGAATCGCTAAGCTGATTCTTTGTGCAAAAAAGGAGCCAGCCCTCTTGTCACTCGAAGAGGCGATTAACCGAATGTATGTATTTAAAATTATATATTAGTATATCTACCAGTAGTCCGTCACCCATAACACAAGTACTAGGTTACTGACTTTGGCGATGGACGACCGTGTTTGTAAGTCCTATATATTTAATTTAATCCCATATACAAATAATCTTTTGCGCTCGCTTCGCTTGATGATATTGTAACCATTTAGGCTTAAAGCATATTGACCGTTCGAAAAAATCGACGATATTTCATAAGGTTGCACGATATGCAGTTGAACTTTAATAACTCGGGTGATAAAGAAGGATTTTATTAAATACGCTTTATTGGAAATTAAAATAGAACAAAATCAGATTGTGTACCAATACACTTATCTAAGTATCAATTTTGCACATCTCTTTCTTATTTATTGGCGACCATCTCAACATTTACGTAACTAAACTAAGGTTCTTATTTGTCAAGAATATTGAACACAGGTCCGAATGAGGTCACACAGTACAGAATTCGATCCAATATTTTCTATCGGACATGATAAAAATAAAAATTGAAATTATTCCGGAAAGTGAGTACTAAAATTTACTAAAATAGTTCTGAGAAATAGTATTAGTTAAGTAGACTTCCCAAAAAAGAAATGAAATTTTCGTTTGTTTATTGGGTTTTTAGAGCAAATTAAAATGCTTTTATAAATTTCAAATTGATCATCATAGCCTCATTCAACATTTTTTTTAAAATTTATTATAGTTTTACGAATATGAAAGAAATACAGACTGATATATTATAGGGTCAACAATTTATAGAATTAGGCTTTACTTTGCGGAGATCCATAATACAAAAGTAATAATAAAATTATTTTGCTATAATCCGCGATACAGTAAATAGAAAATATATATAGTGTTAAATGTATAGTGGACTATCCGTTTTTTCATACCCAATACATTTTTTTTTCGAATGTGTCTAATGCTGTTAACCCTAATGGCTTTTACAGCGTCACCGGTGGGATGGGCGAGCGCAGAAGCTGCGCCGGATAATACCCGATACTTGCAGGACTTCCACTGCCACCACAATACACAAGCACTTCACACGTTCACTATCACAAACTCAACAATCGTTTCGCCCCGGAACCGAAGCATCATCAGGAGATAGACTATCGTGGAGTATGCTAAATGTAGCATTAGCATACATTTAACACTATATATATTTTGTATTTACTGTATCGCGGATTATAGCAAAATAATTTATTATTACTTTTGTATAGGGACAACATCATTACATATATAAATATATTATACAATATTAATAATTATAGGTATAATTACTATCGTTACGCACGTTAGAAAAGGTTATCATCATTGTTTACTGAAATTGACTTCAACTCAGGTCAACCATATTTATTGATTACTGATGTTAGGTGCAATTATTATTACAAAATTATGTTTACATTTTGATGAATAGAATAGATAAAATAATTTTTTTTTAAAGCACAAATTCATGATACCTAGAATCTTATTTGGGACGGATTATCTATCTAATAAGAATACTTCATTTCACTACAAAGACTACAGTGTACATATTGAAATTTTACAATAAATAATAATAATAATAAAATAATAATAAATATAATGGGACACTTACACACACGGTCGTCCGTCCCCAAAGTAAGTAACTTAATACTTGTGTTATGGGTGACGGACAACTGGTAGATATACTACGTATATAAGTTTAAATACATACTTAAATACAAATACACACCCAGGCTCGAAGAACCAACAATTTTATTATAGAAAATGTTGGCCCTCGGCGGGAATCGAACCCGCGACCCGCGGAGCTGAAGGCAATCACTTTGTTCTTTTACAAAGACAACTAAAGATTGTCGAATAAATTAATTGCTTTGTGTTGTACAGGCGACTTTTTAAAATTATCAATATATCAAATATGAACATTATGTTATCAATTATTATTCGAATCAAAATATTTATAATACAATACATTTTAGTACCCCTTGTTTTCCTTCTGTAAAGTAAAGTAAAAACTGCCTCTTATTATCCAATAATAATCTTACATTTTTTGCGTTTTGGAGAAAGAAGTTGTAGCTAAAGCCCACCACGCTAGTCAATGCGGATCGGCAGCTTACACATATCCCCAAAATTCTCTATAGATATGTTTCCTCACCGAAAAGCATGTGATGATTTGTAGGTAAATATCAATTAGACACACAAACATTAAAAGAAAACTGCCCGAAATTAAAACCGTTATTCCTCGAAAGAGTCGCACGGATTCATTATATCTACAGCTGCAATTTTATCTTTTATAACTTATACTTCTTGAATTAAAATTATAGTATTAGCTTAATACTAAGTAACAGTTTTGCTATAGGATATTAGTTTGCATTTGAAATCGCTGAACTAAATTAAAAGGTTATCAGTAATATAACGCCTGTTTGCTCTTTTAATCAAAACATTTACAATAACAGCATGAATTATAAAGCAGGAAATATTTCTTATTTTCCTTTAATTGAAAAATAAATACAAACTTTTGTGACTTGCCATACGCAAATATGTCTAAAGTTTATTTATAATTAATAAATTCATTCGTTGTATAATTATATTTGTAATAATCTTATTGTATAATTTATTACATGAATCCGAATATTTTGTCTATTTCTAGAGTAACTGTCATTGTCAGTTGTGTCAATATCGATTTGATAGGCGTATTTGACAGTCTGCAGTCGCGAATTCTTGATTCGTGAATTCTGATTAAAGTTTTAATTATTTTGCGAGGACTTTGAATTGTATAATAATTCCACGTGTATTAATTAATTTTATAAAATGGATACTGATGACAACCGTGCGGAGGGTTGGAAATATTTGAATAAACAGTTTTTTGGTGATGGTTAGTATTTGATGTTGAAGTAATATATATAAAGGTTAATTATTTTAATTGGATATCATTGTCACTTGGACAAGAATTCTTGTATAAAATGTTGCGTCTTTAAGTAATGATATTAAATGAATTCCGTCTTAAACATTTAATGAATTTTATATAGTTCATAAATAGTGGATATATATATTTTAAAAGTTTTTTTTATTACGAATGTATACGTAACAAATTCTAATTCACCTTGATTTATGACTATCTATAATGGCCAGTTGATAAACTTGTTAATTGATCATGAGATCAGTCAGTGGTTTCTAGATTAGCTCCCATTTGCTGTTTTGATGGCTTTATGTATTTGCTATTAGTTATGTGATAAATGATCTTTGTGTACTTTAGTATTTCTATACTTTAGAAATCATATTTACGTTTAATATACATTAGAATATTAAAAAATAAAGGTTATTTATGATTAAATATTTGTGACTATCACACTATATTAGTAACTAGCAGTCCAGCCATGTCTTGCTGAGGCTCTGTCTGGTTTTGAGTTCGCCTCAAAAAAATACTCATCTATTCATTCATTCAAGTCATTGACAAATACAAGAAATGCTCTGATATCTACCAATTGATGAATTTTTGATCAATCAAACTGTTTCTGAGTTGTTTAGGAAAATACTTTCGATTGTTTATATTATCCTTTTATAGATTCCTAATATTTTACTTAGTTTTAACATATTTATTTTAAATTTTATTGTAGATTAGATATGGACACATGAAAATATTATTTGATAGAATTTAATTATATAAGTTTAACACTTTATTTAAGGCCTTTGTTTAACAAATATATTGTAATATCTCCCTTCAATTGTTTACATATTTTTATAAGGAAATTTAAATCATGAGATATTTAAAACTAAGTTCCTCACTATATCTGTGTATCTCTTTTTGTGATAAACATAACAATTATATAACAGATTTTGATAATGTTGTCACCAACAGATACTGTCCTTCCTGATGTTTTAGTGTATAATTTGTCAAGGCTTTGTGTGAATTAATTTTAATATATATTTTTTTCCAAGCTGTATATGACTTTTTGAACATTATTTATTATTTTTTCGAAAAAATTAATGTTGTGGTATATAAAACACCAGATAAGAAAGAGAGGCAGGCCACCCCTAAGATGGGTGGATGACATTTTGGCTGTGGCAGGGCCAAAATGGACTAGGCTTGCTGAAAATAGAAGGATCTGGTCACAGTTGGAGGAGGCCTTTCTCTGTAGACAAACAGACATAATTATTGGAAAATAACATTCTTATTTTCAATCAAAGTCTATAACAAATAATCTGAATAAAGGCTTAAATAAATAAATGAATAAATATGACCTTTTGTCAAAAAATCCGACTAATCCATTTGGGATAAAATATTGATAGGTTGAATTGTCTCTTCAATAGGGCTAAAATAAGCCAGTTAAAGTTCTTGTTAGTTAATGTATTTGTCATTGAACTTTAAGAGCTGGCTCGGTGAAAAGAATGCAACACTACTTTGCTATAGATTCTTTCATTGGGAGTTTATCACAAACATACAAAAACGTTGGAAATTCACAGTGAAATGTAATAATTGACTTTTATGAACCATGCATGATATTTATTTATTTAGACCACTAACAAAATACACATTTACCATTAACATTGAACATTGAACAACTAAAAATAAGTAGTATTTTAATTATAGGTGATAACAACTTTCAAATTAAGTTTATAGACAACATAAAGTTACATTGAAACTAATCTTATTGTTAAATTAAGAAGAAAAAAATGGATTATACAGAATATTGCTGATATCTTCTTCGTCTTCATCCGATGGATGTCCACTGCTGGACATAGGTCTCCTTAAGGGATCTCCACACCACACGATCCTGTGCCGCTAGGATCTAGCGGCTCTTCGTGACCTTTTAGAGGTCGTCTATCCACCTCGGGGGTCTTCCAACGCTGCGTTTACCGGTGCGGGGTCGCCATTCCAGCACCTTAGGAACCCAACGCCCATCGGTTCTACGTACTATGTGCCCCGCCCATTGTCACTTCAGCTTTGCGACCCGATGTGCTATGTCGGTTACTCTGGTTCTTCTACGGATCTCCTCATTCCTGATTTGATCACGTAGAGATACACCTAGCATAGCTCGCTCCATAGCTCGCTGAGTCACTCTTGACTATGGGCTTCATAAGAAAGCTTTCTTATGAAGCCCATAGTCAGCGACCATATTGCTGATGATATTTTTGTACATATGAATATATATAATTATAAAAGGATTGGCGATGTATATAATAGACAAAGTAGGAACCGACATAAGCTTGCGGTTCCTGCTTTGCGCCTTGCAAAAGTTCGTAACTCGTTTGTGGGTTTGTGTATAAGATTCTATAATATAATTCCACAATCTACTTTAACTTTACCATTACAGCAGTTTAAAAATACTATTAAAAAAGGCTAATTCAGAAAGCTTATTTATACTATTGAAGATTACCTAGATGATAAGAATGCGTGGATAGAGCTTCTCTTCAACCCTGTACGAGACATTAATAACTATATGTAACTAGCGATAAGAATTATTGTTTAAATCTTTTTAAACAATGATTAACGTAAATTAATTCATGCTCTTGCAACCGCCGAGTTTCTTGCTGTTTCTTCTCGGTAGGAACAGCTTTCCGAACCAGCAGTAGATGTTGACGATTCCAAAGCACTTGTTTACAAGTTTACTTGAATAAAGAATATTTCGAATTTGAATATTATGCCAATGTTGATTTTCAGGTGAACGGTCGAACTATGTGAACATTCCCCATGTGATCGCGATGGTCGGGCTACCGGCGCGCGGGAAGACGTACATCTCCAAAAAGCTCTCACGGTACCTCAACTGGATAGGAATTAACACCAGGGGTGAGCAATTACAACAGATTTTTCTTTCTTCTTTGCTTAATCTTAATCCCATTTTAGTTGGGGTTGACTATGCTTGTAATTTTTCGACCAACTTGTCATCCTAAGTTATCGAAACATCCCAGTTAGTTATGACCACCGAAAATATAGGCGTCTAAAAAGCGTCCTATATGACTGACAATCAAATAAAGATCGCAAACACAAAAACACGTATTACACACACATAGCGTCTTCGCCGGCAAAGACGAGGTCACAGTTTTCTGACGCTGTAGCTTCACGCTACCCATCCGACGTTGTAATGGCTAATCTAAGTCATACCATCAGCCCTTCTACTACGCGTCGCCTTAGGCCGTGGTCCGGCCTCACAGGAGGCACCCTAAGGACGACGCTCCCAGTCGCGAGTAGAGCTTCTGCGCTCTACTTTCCGCATTTCTCAACTTAGACGATGCTTTTGCGCTCACCGGTCCGGTGACGCTAGAGGTAGGATTTCACCAAAATAGTGTGCAGCATATTTGTTTACTAAGATTGTGTACAAAATTCCCGCACTGCACGTACAAAGCTGATATAACATTTTCTAAAAAAATATTTTTAATAATTTTTTAGTCCTCCACTCCTCATTAAAGATGTGCGCGTACAAACAAATGATTTCGTTCGTAATAGCGGAAGCAAAATTGAGTTCATGAACAACGAGTGCGTACTCGTCGACGCGAGTTGACTGTACATTGTTTCAAGCGTACGCGCACAAATGTGCATAGATTTGCGAACATTTCTAGAATATTCGCGCACAATTTGTAAATGTTTGCTTGAGTGAGTCCACCAAAGTAAACATTAGTCCCGCACACTGTGCATTCACAGTGCTGCACAGTTCTGCACAATGGTGGAATTCCACCTAAGAGCTAACAGCATACAGTTAGTTTGAAAAAAAAAATGCAAGCGCGCGTGTTTGCTTTAGAGTTTAGAGTGTGCGTGCGTGACTGGAGCGTGCCTGCGTTGCTTGCGTGAGTGAGTGCACACATTGGTGTTCATTACCGTTGTTAGAGTTTTAAATAAAATATAAGTAGTATAGATCTTTTATTCTAAAAGTGCACGCCCCTCCAATGTCTTTACTCACACACAAAAAACTTATGTACAGACGAAATACACGCAAACTTGTTATTCTGATTGGTTACTCAGCTGCCGGACAGACACGAAAGTAGGAGCACGCATCGATTATTGCCAAAAGTACAGTTAACATGTATGTTAGTCAAAAAAAAGAGGATAAATAATTTTTATTTTTTATTTTAAATAATAATTAGATAAATATTTTTCTTTAATAGAAAAATATGGAGAATTTTATAAAACTATGTGGCGAAAAAAAACGGGCAAAACTTAACATCTATCATTATTTCATCATTAAAACCATTGCTTTAATTAAGGAACGGATTGACATGATTGATAGAAATATATGAGAGAAAATACGTGTCGAAATGTGAATGATATTGAGATAGAATATATGAAAATTTTTGAATTTATAATTAATGATGAGTCTGAATCTGAAGATAGCGACGTGAGTGAATAGCGTTAAAATAGTAAATATTTATTGCGGTTTAATTTTTTCTTTTTTTACTAATAAAATAAATGAACAGACTTCTGTACATAACGTTTTATTTATCATTCTAATAGTTGCATGATGAATATATGATATGATTTTTATTAAATTAAGTTGGCAAGCCAGCTCTTGATTGCAAATTCACCTGATGGATGCCGATGTAGTTTAACTTTCTTGAAAGGGTTAGGAGATTAAACGTGTAACCATTCAGGGTTTTTACACGACATCGTACCTAAATGCTAAACCGCTTGGCGGTACGTCTTCGTTAGAAGGGTACGTCGGAAGTATCTATCTAGTCAAGGCTAGGGATAAATTTTAGAAATATACTAATATGTTCTTTCTAGGATTCGAATGCGACTCCACAGCGCTTACTTTTACGCCAGGGAAACGTTAAAAACTTACTTTTTATTGTAAAGAATTTTCAACATAAATTTGATTATATATATGAAATTAATTTTATTTTTATGCAAACGTTACTCGTAATCCTTGTAACCGGATTGGTTGGTCAACCAGTGCACAAATGATAGGAACACGTGACAGAATAGACGTGTTGTCTCATACAAAGTGTGCATTCTCCGCAATATAAATGCTTGAATTATACCAGTCGAGCAATTATATGACCTTTAAGCGCGCGAATGAGTCGAGTCAACTTTGAAATTACTGCGCGCACACATATAAAATAGTACAGTCAATATTTTCTCTCACACATTAAAATAATGTAATTTGGTGGAGGGGCGTGCACTTTTAGAATGAAAGATCTCTAACATAATATGACAAATTTTAATATAACTAACATTACAATCACGCAAACATGCATTCACACAAACAGACACACACACACACACACACAAGCTCCAACAATAATATAAGTTTGTATCATATATATTAAAAAGCAAATAAAAATAAAACATCTATCTTATTCTAAGTTTATTTGTCTATTTGTTTTTTTTTTTGATAAGTTTACAACCCATCAATACGGGTTCACACCTAGTGCAGGTACCCTTGCTGTTAGTGTATGATGGAATTTTGTATAAATAAAATTATTTTCATTTTCATAGTCTGAGTAGAATAGACCAACCTCATTTCTTACCGTGGTGTCGTAAAAGGCGACTAAGGTAGATTGACATCAAGCAGGCCGCCTGCCGCCAGTCAACTTACAATGCGGTCGTAAAATACGTAGCCAAATCATTTGACAATGTTTACAACATGCTTTCCCGACCCCGCTCAGAGTGGGTTAAGGGCAGGAGGATGATGATGATGATTTTCACTTCCATAGTAGTAAAATTATGTGAACAGTGTTCAACCTGGGCGAGTACCGGCGGCACGCGACCACTGCGTACACGAGCCACGAGTTCTTCCGCGCGGACAACAAGGAGGCGATGGCAATACGGCAGCAGTGCGCGCTGGACGCACTGCACGACGTATGCGAGTGGCTGGTCAAGGGCGGCGAGGTGGCCGTGAGTATCGGTTTCGATTAACAACTTCTTCGTCAGCCAATGGACGTCCACTGCTGGACATAGGCCTCTTCATGGGATCGCCACACCACACGATCTTGCGCCGCCTGGATCCAGTGGCTCCCTGCGACCTATTTGAGGTCGTCTGTCCACCTCGTAGGGGGTCTACGGAGATCATTCTATAACAAAATTCCACAATCAATTTTAACTTTGCCATTACAGCAGTTTAAAAATACTGTTAAAAAGAGGCTGATACAGAAAGCCTATTATACCGTGGAGGCTTACATTGATGATAAGAATGCGTGGATATAGCTGATCTTTGACCTTGTGCAGGATAGCTATGACAAAATGTAATTAGTATTAAGAATCTTCTTTTTTAAAAGAGCTCCACCGAGTTTCTTGCTGGCTCTTCTCGGCAGGACGGCTTTCCGAACCAGCAGTAGAGTCGACGATTCAAAAGCACTTGTTTACAAGTTTATTTGAATAAAGAATATTTTGAATATGAATCGGTATGGACGCCGGTGTTTTTAATACGTGATCCCTTAATAAGATTTATGAGTCACCCAATCATTTATCAAAACGTATTTATTACTCTCAATCTGTGATAGCCAAGCGGTGAGACCGTGCGTCTCTTACGAGGGGAACACAAGTTCAAACCCGGGCAGGCACCAATTAGTTTTTCTGTTGAAACTCATATGTGTAATTGATAATTGCAAATAATCACACGCTTTTCGGTGAAGAAAAACATCGTGAGGAAACCTGCATATCTCTAGAGAATTCTGGAGATATGTGTAACCTACCTATCTGCGTGGTAGGTCCTAGCGCCAACCCTTCTCTCCAGATACGGAGAGATAGGAGGCCTATTCCCAGCAGTGGGATTGTGACAGGCCGCTACTTTACTACTACCCTAAATACTAACCTAATACATACCTGACACGTTAGTACTAATATCGTAAATATTATGAATAACCTGCAGACAATACTTTATGGACACTTAATACCACGGGAGTGGAATCCTATAGTATCTATATATATTGGGATACACCCTTAACTATTGCGCATGCAAATGACACAGCACCATCAAATCGCACTCTTTGAATTTGGCTGTGTAGGTAAGATTTATATCTTACCAAATTCAAAGAGTGTGTATAGATGGTGTTGTGTCATTTGCATCCTATATAAATAATATTTTTTGCAAATTTGCATCCTATATAGATAATAAACTTCGTCTAGTTATCTAGATGAAGTTTATTATCTTTGATACATAATCGCTAAATTTTAGTAATAAACTCATGTTGGACGCGATCGAATGCTTTGGAAAAATCACAAAATACCCTTATATAGCTTTCTATGAGTTATTTCTTCCATGTTTCAAAGATATGCCTGAACATCTTCACATCCGAGTCACACGGACCGACTGTATTGTATATTTGGTTTAGGTTTTCGACGCGACCAACTCTACCATGGAGCGGCGACGCATGATCCGCGACATCGTCGTTCGCAAGATGGGCTTCAAGTTGTTCTTAGTGGAGTCCATCTGCGACGATCCAAGGATCATCGAACAAAACATTATGGTATGTCAGTTAAGAACTTTCACATTTCGCTAAACATTTGTTAGAAAGCGGTCACAAGGTTCCTAATGACCATTGTTTCGAAATCCTGCACACCTGTGAAAAAAGCTTGAAATTAAATATTTTGGAACAATTAGAAACCATTAAGCATAACAATGGCACCCTCATTAACGAGCAGATAAATGTTTCTAGTTCAAGCTTGTTGCACGTGTTCAGAGGTAAAATAAAGGGTGAAGATGAACCAAGGACTATATAACAATGCTTGTTTGTAATTTGTAATATTTTATGTTTGTAATATGTTTGTAATATTGTAATAATAAAATTATTTTGCTATAATCCGCGATACAGTAAATAGAAAAAATATATAGTGTTAAATGTTTAGTGGACTATCCGTATTTTCATACCCGATACATGCAGGATTCATAAAAACACATGCGCAAACCTCCACCACTGCCACCACAATACACAAGCACTACACACGTTCACTATCACAAACTCAACAATCGTTTCGCTCCGAAACCGAAGCATCATCAGGACATAGACTCCACGACAAAATCAATTTTGATTTTGTTTAATATTACTTTTGAAAAGCTCCGCCGTGTGGTATCCGGCTGAGTAGAATAGACCACCCTCATTTCTTACCGAGGTGTCGTAAAAGGCGACTAAGGTGAGTTGACCCACCGTGTGGTATCCGGTTTGGTATAATATACCACCCTCTTTCTTACCGAGGGGTCGTAAAATACGACTAAGGTAAGTTGATGTCAGGAAGGCGGCCGGTCGTAAAATACATAGCCGAATCATGTGACAACATGTTTTATAACATGTTGTGCCGACCCCACTTATAGCGGGATAAGGGCAGGAGTTTTTTTTTGAACAGGAAAAAACCCCTTATGGGTATCACCACCCCACGGGAACGGGTGGTGGTTATGTCGGAACTGCACCGACTAAAACGACCTGTATGCTCCACCACGCTACTGACGGCAGGGGCAGGGTATCTTATTTGACCCTATCCCCACCAGCAGCAACTCTGATCCCAGAGACATCATCTCTGATCCCAGAGACACCTCCTCTGAGTTGAGACCCCTCAAAAGAGAAGGATGGCAGGAGTATGATGATTACTTTTGAAAAACCTGACGTTAAATTGACGTCTTTTCACAGGAAGTAAAAGTGAGCAGCCCCGATTATACGAACATACAAAACACGGACAATGTTCTAAACGACTTCCTGCTGAGGATAGAGCACTACAAGGAGAAGTATGAGCCTTTGGACGAGAACCTGGAGTCGGAGTGCAGCTTTATGAAGATATACGACACGGGGGAGAAGGTCGTGGTCCATAAACACGAGGGGCACATACAGAGCAGAATCGTGTACTATCTGATGAACATACACATCGTACCCAGGACTATTTATTTGACTAGGGTGAGTTGATATTCTTTATTAATAATCATTTCCCTTCAAATTTCAGCGTCAGCACAACTGTTAAATAGAGATCATTATCATGATCATAAGAATAAAAAAAGTTTGGAAACGTGGACAGAAACGAATGAATCCCACCAATAGTGCGATCGAGTACCCTATGTAGTCAGGACCTACTTTCTATTAGATTGGGCTTGAATATGGGGAGAAGATAGAATAGGTGTTAGTACTATAAGTAAATAAGTCATTTGTGGGTTTGGGTATAGGATTCTATAATAAAATCCCGCAATCGATTTTATCTTTGCCACTATAGAAGTTTAAAAGCGGGAGACTGATACAAAAAGCCTACTATACTATTGAGGATTATGTAGATGATAAAAATGCGTGGATTTAGCTACTCCTCTAGCTTATACAAGGTACTACTCAGAATACTAATAATCAGATGTTACTAGTTATAAGATTTTTATTTGAAAAGAGCAACCACCGAGTTTCTTGCCGGCTCTTCTGGAACTCTTATGGAACAGCTTTCCGAACCAGCGGTAGATTTTGACGAATCAAAAACACTTGTTTACAAGTTTACTTGTATAAAGAATATTTTGAATATATAGAAATAATCTTAGTACTATACAAAAGTCATTTGCTAAAGGTAAAATATATTTTGTTAAAATATATATGAATGAAACTTGAATGGAAGAATACGAAATATTGCCGACCCCATCTAGAGTGGGATAAAAGTGAGCGAATGATGATGTCAGTCAATTCCGATGTCTCCTCGACATAGAAGTTTAGTACTGCCCATATTACACATATCACTCTTTTTGAGGCCACTGTCTATGATTTCATCTACTGCTTTTAGGACTGGCCAACTCTAGTAGGGCAGTGTGTGTGTGTGTGTTAGACTTGCATTCACAGTTCTGCCTATAAAAGAAAAAATATATTTGGGACATTTATAACACACGGTCGTCCGTCCACGAAGTAAGTAACATAATACTTGTGTTATGGGTGACGGACGACTGGTCCATATATTGCATATATAACTTTCAATACATACTTGGATACAAATTTACACTGTTTACACACTAGCGTTTTGGTCCGTTACAGCAGTTTAAAAGCGCTGTTAAAGAGAGTCTGATACAAAATGCATACTATACTATTGAGGATTATATAGATGATAAAAATGCGTGGATATAGCTACTTCTCTACCCTGTAAAAGATAGTAATAACCAAATGTAACTAGTTATAAGAATTTTATTTGAAAAGAGCAACCACCGAGTTTGTTGTTGGCTTTTCTCGGTAGGAACAGCTTTCCAAGTGGAGTTGGACGATTCAAAAGCACTCGTTTACAAGTTTACTAATTTGAATTTGAAAGCGAAGCCAAGTTTGTACGTTGTCGCAGCACGGGGAGAGCCTGCACAACCTGGTGGGGCGGATAGGGGGGGACAGCGAGCTGTCGGGGCGCGGGCGGCAGTACGCCAGCGCGCTGGCCGCCTACATCGAGCAGCAGACCATCCCGGGGCTGCGCGTGTGGACCTCGTGGATGCGTCGCGCCATCCAGACCGTGAAGGACGTGCGCGCGCCGCAGGAGCGCTGGAAGGCGCTCAACGAGATCGACGCGGTGAGTGGCCGGAATGGGGAGTGATCCGCACAAACGTGCGGGCGGATGAAACAACCTCCGAGACCTGGGCCCGCCGTCTCGGCGTCTCAACCTACCTTATGCGGCCGTCAGCTGTATGCTGTCCGGCCTCATGAATAACTGCGTGTATATGTGTACGTGTAGGTGTGTGCGCTTGAACCCGTTGGCTCGCCTCAGCAGTCTTCCACGGACACGTACTGTCTATTTCTCCCGGAGTATACACTTCACCAACGCGGTTAAGTAACACAAATAACAAGCGGTGTGCACACAACCTTCGTAAGGTCACACGTTATTGAATCGTCCCTATATGGGGAAACAGTAATCCCAACGCGTACTAAAACCGCAGACGGTCGCGTTTTACTGGTTAAAACGCGTCACTAAATACTTATATCAATATCAAAAGTCAATAAACAATAAACCACACCCAAAACGCATAATTACGCGTGTGCGTTCTACCATAAAATCCTATACAAGCGTACGCGTCTTGTCTTTATAGTATCCGAAACGTTACTAAACTATCGGCGCTCGCGTCGACAATAGGATGTATAAAGGTCGTTGCTCCGGCTTGTCGAGGTCGCGTCGCGCGCGTGAATTTACACAAAACAGGGAGTGTTTCAGGCGAATTATTCAAGAAACTGATAGTTTCTGTTACGTGCCGCACAAGCGTGCGGCCTGCTAACCTCCAATCGCGGAGCGGCCCAGAACTCCGTCGTTAGCTTACCTTGATCGGGAGCCTCGATGGCCTGGGGTCCTCTATGTATTATTGTATGTGTGTGTGTGCGTGGCCGTGTGTACTCGCTTGTACGTGTGCTGCCAGAACAGTCGGGTCCCCCTGAAGGCGGGAATCAAACCCCAGTCTCCCACTAAAACTAAAAACTATTGAAAATATTAAAATAATAACAAAAACATATTTATGCATATAAAAGCACATAAAAACTAAGTATACAGATTAGTTGTAGTTGTAATCTAATAAAAAAAAATGATGCATTAGAGTAAGTTCGTTTTAAGTACAATAACATAAAAAAAAAGAATACAAATGAACTAACTAAAAAAGGGCACGGACATAAAGTCTGTGGTAAGAAATGTCACTATTAAAAAAAAAAAAATCGTCCGACATTCCGCTCCGATAGTAAATATCGCGTAAACGACTGTCACTCAATGTCACGACCCTTGCCCGGTATCGAGATCAGCCAAAAGTAATAAACATATTAGCGCACAACACTTCGTTCGACATCGTAATTGCCGCCGTCGAGACAACGAACGTTGATTAAGTACGATAACGAAACCGTGACTGGTACGCTCGGGGAACGCATAGAAGGAGCACGTTCCACCGCGCGTCCCTCACCCCGTGCGCATTATATCATAAACAGTTTCTTTTTTCCCATTTTATTTTATTTATTTATTCGACACGATAACGATACAATATACGCATTAATCATTATACTTATATTAATTCTTATACTGCTATCTTTATCCATTACAGAGGTATTCAGCGTTGTCTTATAATGTTAGATCTTAAATATATATTACAACTAGATGTGCTTGCGGCTTCGCCCGCGTGGAAATCAAAGTGTCTCTCGCTTTTTCTCCCGGCTCTCCATCTCTATATCTCACCCCCTCTCCTCTCTCCTTTTCTTTAGCTCCCCTTCACTTAGTTTAAATACTTTCAACATGTCCCCAAGAATATATACCCTTGAGTGCCATGTTGTGTGTACCAAACTATCTGCTCAAATTCCAGGGTATCTGCGAGGAGATGACGTACGCTGAGATCCAGCAGAAGTACCCGTCGGACTTCAACGCGCGCGACGCAAACAAGTTCGCGTACCGGTACCCGCGCGGCGAGAGCTACGAGGACCTGGTGGCGCGCCTGGAGCCCGTCATCATGGAGCTGGAGCGGCAGGGTAACGTGCTGGTGGTGTCGCACCAGGCCGTCATGAGGTGCCTGCTGGCTTACTTCCTGGACAAGTCCGCCGGTGAGCTCCCACTGAGGCCTTGGCCCTGATTAAAATCATATAGCCTGTTTTGTATAAATTGACGCGCGCCACGCGACGCGAACGCAAGCTAGGTCGTTTTTATGCATTCGTTCACTACGAGCGCGGCCCCCGGCAGTCACCCGCCAGACACGACAGAGGGAGGCCGCGCGCGGCTTTGACGCGGCATTCTTTTTCTTACGCACGTGTGTGATTTTGCGTTTCGGGTGTTGTTCTCAGATTTAGTGACGCGTTTAATCAGTGAAGCGTTTGAGAAGACGCGACCGTCCACGGTTTTAGTGCGCATTGGGTTACTATTCCCCGATATAGGGACGATTCAATAACGTGTGACCTTACGAAGGTTGTGTGCACACCGGGAGCTATTTAGCCGATATAGTGAAGTGTATACTCAGGGAGAAACAGACATTACGTGTACGAATCGGCCAAGTACATACAAGCACACACACACGTACACATATACACGCAGTGATTCATGAGGCCGGACCGCATACAGCTGACGGCCGCATAAGGTAGGCTGAGACGCCGAGACGACGGGCCCAGGTCTCGGAGGTTGTTTCATCCGTCCGCACGTTTGCGCGGAACATAGCCATATAGCCATATTTGTATGGAGTCCTAAATAGAGATGGTTGGATTGTGTCAAGGTGTGACATGTTGGTAAAAGGCTTACTAAGTTGGTAAGCATTGCTGAAGGTTGGTGGTTGTCCGCAGAGGAGCTGCCGTACCTTCACGTGCCCCTGCACACGGTAATCAAACTGACGCCCGTCGCGTACGGCTGCCGCGAGGAGCACATCAAGCTCTCCGTGGAGGCCGTCGACACGCACCGCCCCAAGCCCTCTGTGAGTGTCGCACTAGCACTACACTCAACACTACTACACTATAGGAACATCAGGTACATTAAATAAAATCAACACGCAACACCCACCGAATCAGCCCTCTGCAAGTATTGCACTAACACTACACTGCTAAGTATACTATACTATCATAGATAGACAATTTGCAGATGTCGAAACAGCAAAACTTGTTTATTTTGCTTACTTCCATAGCATTATGTCTTATGGAATATTGCTGTGGGGTAAATACGCGGATAGTGAAAAAATTTTCGTATTACAAAAAGAGCCATACGTGGCATCTACAATTTAAGTCCGCGTGATTCCCTGCGAGAGAAGTTTAAGGAAATAGGTATTCTTACATTTGCTTCACAGTATATTTTAAACAATGTTATTTTTGTTCATAACAATATAAAGAATTATACAACGATAGGTGATGTATATTATAGACAAAGTAGGACCCGACATAAGCTTGCGGCTCCCGCTTTGCGCCTAGCAAAAGTACGTAAATCGTTTGTGGATTTGGGTATAATAAGATTCTATAATAAAATTCCGAAATCAATTTTGGCCATGCCATTACAGCAGTTTAAAACCACTGTTAAAAAGAGGCTGATACAGAAAGCCTACTATACTGTTGAAGATTACTTAGACGATAAGGATGTGTGGATATAGGTGCACTTCTACCCTGTACAAGACAGTAATAAATAAATGTAACTAGTTTTAAGATTTATATTTTAAAAAGAGCAACCGACGAGTTTCTTGCTGGTTCTGCTCGGTGGGAACAGCTGAACAGCTGAACAGAACCAGCAGTAAAGTTGACGATTCAAAAGCACTTGTTTACAAGTTTACTTGATTAAAGAATATTTTGAATTCGAATTCACTAAAATCTTCTATCTTCGCGCCGATCTCATTTAGATCTATGCTTCCTCCATAAATTATTGTGCTTCCCTGTTAGGGAAATTTAAATTTCATGTTCCCCTTAGAATTCCGCCACCCGCGTAATATGGTTGTAGTTAAAACCTGCAGGACTAAATTATGCCGAAACTCACCTGTTTTCCGCGTTTCTCGTCTATACAATGAATATACTAAGATAATCCCAGACATCGATATACACTTCGATAATCTTGTCAATTTTAAATTGGAACTTAACATAATAAATATTAAAAACAAATTATAATAAAGATACATATAAAATAATAATTATTCATAAAATATATAAATATATTACTAACACTAATATTCAATAATTTACTACTTATGTAACACATAGCATGCTGTGGTTACCGGTAATTGTAAGAACAGTTAGATTAAAGTCATGTTAAATGTACCTTATAAATATTGTCACATTTTCTTATGTTGATGATCCAAATAAATAAATAAAAATTGTCGTAACATTTAACGAATTAGCCTTTTGTAAGTATCGCACTAACACTACACTACAATCAACCCCACTATTACTGTTAAGAAGTCATAGATTCACTAAAACACACTGGTTCACTATCTACAAATACGACCACTAGACCACACTAATTAGCAATATATTATCGTTAATGCTTTCGAAACAGAATCAATGTACAAAAATACAAAGAAATAAATATACCATCTATTTTTATTTTAAAGAAATAACAATTATAGAAGTGCAATAAAACTGACCCTTATTTCTAACAGGAGGACGATGACGACGACTGTGGCCCAAAAGTACGCAAATTGTGACTTGAACTCTTGTAGACATGTTGCCTTATTTCGATTGATACTTGCGTACCACAATTCGTAATTGTGTACCTTCATTCATAGTTGCGTACCTCGTTTCATAATTTCGTACCTCGTTTCATAATTGCGTACCTCGTTTCATAATTGGGTACCTTTATTCATACTTGCTTAACTTTATCCGTACTTGCGTACCTTTATCCATACTTGCGTACCTTTGTTCATACTTGCGTATAGTACGCGGCAATAAATAATGCACATCGAGGCTCAGAGAGAGAAATCTGCTAGGTTCTGCTTCTCTATGAAGCAGAACCTAGCAGATTTCTCATTGTCTCTGTCGCACAGACTGAACCCGTGTGTGACAGTGACAGCGCTCTACGAAACAGAATTGGCCGACTGTTTCGCTCTAAGTTCTCGATGTGCAATATTTATTGCCGGGTACTATACCTTATTTCATACTTGCGTACCACGTTTTATATTTGCGTACCTCAATTTAAATAAAATAAAGAAACACTTTACGCTCCTATTCTTTTAAGACATGTCTTATTTCCCCTCAGATTAATCATAATTTGATAAATGATTTTTATAATATTATTTTATAAAAAAAAAAGTGTTTTGTTTCAGTCCCACTCTATTTTAACACTCATCGGAGATCTTTGATAGTATTTCCTTATTTTTTATCGATGCCTTTATTCATTTTTGTTTGGTCACATTATTGAAATATTCATGGCGACTGATGGAATTTAAAGACATTTACAAATGCCCCAAATATTAATGTGCTAGGTAACAAGTCTACAAGAGTTCTCAAAACAACATAACAAACTCATAGCGTAGAAAAGAAAACATATGCATGACTAGTAGTAAATAGTTATCATACTGAAGAATGGATTTAATTCAGTGCATTGCCAGTTAAGTCACTTCATATTCTCGTGGTTATTTGGTAATATTATGGTAATGGGGTCAAGGACTGTATTTTATGTATATATATTTCGCTTGCGTTCAAATAATTATTTATGTATGTATATTTATTTTACATTTAATAAAATTTCAATATTTTAAATAAGAATTTTGGATAAAAGTAATGAATATGAGAAACATTGAATTCAGAAAAAATTGTTGTATTTATGAACGCTTTTTTTTACTTATTTTTTTAATTAAAAGCTTGATACTATTTATTGTTTAAATAGCAATTCTGCTTTCACTATTTTGCACGATTTTAAAATATTTCGTGCTAGATAATAATAAATTAAAATTTAAGTTGTAATTATTATGACTCGTATTAAGTTTCTGTTGTTTTAACAAAATAAAATTTAATGATTGTAGTCTATGCTAAAAAAGAAAAAAAGAAATACTGATTCTATTTTTAAATTATACTCATTGATTTGGCAATAAGAGTGTATATTTGTCGAAATATGTGGACCTTTTCAAATATTTTTTTTTATATAAAATCATAGGAATTTATGATTACTTAAAATCATTAACCATTTCAAGTATCATTGGTTATGGTTTTTGGGTTTTCCTTTGTTTTTTTTTGCAAATATTGAATTGTGATTTCTGTTAATGTTTTTCTAGTATAATTTACATCAAATTGTATTATAATGATGTTGTAAAATTCTATTGTTTATGGATAGCAGGTTCATTATTTCAATCTATGATTTTGACCTTTGATTTATTGGTAAATAGACCGAATAAAGTATGCTCGATTTAACTGTTACTGCCTATTACTGTTACTGCTATGTTATTTAACTGCCTACTATACTGTTGAAGATTACTTAGATGATAAGGATGTGTGGATATAGGTGCACTTCTACCCTGTACAAGACAGTAATAAATAAATGTAACTAGTTCTAATATTTATATTTTAAAAAGAGCAACCGCCGAGTTTCTTGCTGGCTCTTCTCGGCAGGAACAGCTTTCCGAACCAGCAGTAAAGTTGACGATTCAAAAGCACTTGTTTACAAGTTTACTTGAATAAAGAATATTTTGATTTGATTTGATTTGTTTTGTGGACAAGATAATGATAGTTAAATTTAAATAGTTAAATAGTTAAATTGAAAAAAACCGCCGTTGCACATTGAAAATTTTGAAAACGTCTAAATTCGACTCCTTACAATTTATCAGGAAATAAAAAAACTTTAAAGATTGACGATGACATTTGACAAAAATGATCTATTTTTTAAATTTCTAGGCAGTTAGTTAGTTAAGACTTTTTTTTAAATCCGCCGTAACTTTTTCGTTTTGGAGAAGTTAAGATTTATAGTTACTTTGAAAATGAAGAAAAGAAGGTGGTCTGAAGTAAAATAACTTTTTATCTGTAAAAACAGTTAATAAAGTCAATATAAAAGTAGCACATTGGGGAATTATACCAAAAATATTTTAGTTTTTGGATACAAAATGTTAGCTTGTTTTATGAAAATTCTATAAAATGATCTGATTGAAATGGGGAGGAAATCAAAGATATGCATACGTGTTAAAGTTGGCTCGCTTTCTAATTCGCAGGTGATACCCGCCCCGCCTATAAAGCCGCCGGTATCCCCACTTCTGAACGGGGAGACGAACGGTGACAACAAAGACAACTACAACTAGGAAACAGTAGAGTAATCTAGAAGAAACGAGTATCTAACGACCAACAGGACACGGATCTAAAACCACTAGATGGTAACTACTTACGGTCTACGGGAGTCGGACTGATTTGAGACTGATGTTAAGTGAGTTTAGATATAATCGCATCATGATAAAAAAAATTAAAAAAATGAAATCAAATTTCATTTTTTCATTTTTCGCCATGCACGTGTTTCGCGCGGAGCTACATTCTAGTTTTTTTGTATAAATTAAAAATCTTATTATATTATAAAAGAATAATTGTTACATACAAAATAAAATATTGTTTTGCGTAACTCGTCTCTATTGACCATAATTCGGTATCAAATACCTTTAAATTGTTACGATTTCGGTATCCATAATTAATACCAAAGACAATTTGATAACAATATTTTTGGTAAGTTTTTAACTTTCGCGATTCATACTTATTATTATATAAATAAACGGGTCACATCGACGTTTCGGCAGAGTTGCATCCGCCATTGTCTCAAACTAACTGAATCGCCGCGGCGTCTTCCAAGTACTACAGTCATTATTTTGTTCATCTACCCTCACTTGAACCGCACAATCCACGTAAGGTCTTTTACACCACACTGATATTATCTGCACGCGATATAGAAAGAAATCGTTGCAAGCTATACCGTACCGTACCGTACTGTACATAATTTAATTACGTATGATTTCCCTATGGAATAATTTCTATATTTATTCTGATATACTTGACAAGATAAGGTTATGGTTAAATAGATATAATTTCTAATATATAATACAGAAGAAGCATCAGTAAGCCTCTCATAGACGAGATGGGCGCGCTCACAACAGTGGGGAAAAGGAAGGTTTTTTTAAGGGGGAGAAGATAGAACCGCTATTCACAAGCTATTAAGATTCTAACGATTCCTAATATTATTTTTTAATGAAAAAAAAAAATTTTTAGAATCTTAACAAATGAAAATCAAATTTCAAACAATTTGTGACTTAAATCTAAATTCCCTGAATTATCTATGACAGTTAAAAAAATATTTATGACGACGATATTTTATCCTTTACACTTCTTCAATAAATAAGAAGCAGTTTTCTCAAAAGTCAACCAATTTATTCATTTTCAACACTGTGACAATATTGACGGCGATGCTTTTTTTATATTATTGACCTATTTTGAAGGTTGTATTTGTAACTTTATAAAATTACATTAAAAAAATTTTCAGTGTAGCTCCGCGCGTGTTATAATCAGAGTTGATTTTTATTCCACTCCTATCACTTTATCATATTGATATAAAATATTAACTATTATATAAAGGATTTTTACAAAGTGGCTATACGTTAATGTAAATTTATTATAAAATATTGTTAACTTTGTTAATTTAATTTTTTAAATATAAGTGTATTTTAAGCGGGTATATGATTTTTATTTCATCCCAACCTCTTCATTTATAGTTAAAAGATCTCTAGAGTTAAAGATAAAAATTTATTACTCGTAAGAAAGTAAGAATGCCGTGTGGTATACGGCTGAGTAGAATAAACCACCCTCATTTGTTACCGAGGTGTCGTAAAAGGCGACTAAGGTAAGTTGACCCACCGTGTGGTATCCGGTTGAGTAGAATAGACTAACCTCTTTCTTACCGAGGTGTCATAAAAGGCGACTAAGGTAAGATGACCCGCCGTGTGGTATCCGGTTGAGTAGAATAGACTAACCTCTTTCTTACCGAGGTGTCGTAAAAGGCGACTAAGGTAAGTTGACCCACCGTGTGGTATCCGGTTGAGTAGAATAGACCACCCTTATTTGTTACCGAGGGGTCGTTTTAATACGATTAAGGTAAGTTGACGTCATGCAGGCCGCCGATCCTAAAATACGTAGCCAAATCTTGTGACATGTTTGCAACATGCGCCGACCCCACTAAGAGTGGGATAAGGGCAGGAGGATGGTGACTCGTAAGAAATTATTTTTGGACTGATTGATGCCCACTGCTAGACATATCGTTTCAAGGGATTCCCAAGTCTAGGGAGACTCGGGAATCCCTTGAAACGATATGTCCAAGCAGGACCAGCAAGCAGGGGCTTGCTGGTGCTGCTTGATCCTATAATTAACGACTATGTTTATTCCTTAGGGCTATAGAGATCTATTCACGGTATCCGCGTAGACGCCTGTAATTCGGTATAAAAATATAATGATAAAGATAGAATTTTGTAGGAATATTAATTCTTTTATTTTACACAACTTTGCTGACCAAACTTGACATATAACATCTTTCGTTCAACTGAAATGGAAACATACTATAATGCATACTAAAAACATCAATCTATATACAAACTAAGCTCTCGGTGTGCATTCACATCGCTTGTAGAACAGAGTTGGCAATCAATCTGATCCTACCCTCATTTGAAGTAAAATTAAAACGACCATAAAAATATTTCATTTTCTTCTAATAAAATTACAATTTAATTTAAATTTTATATATTAAACAATTCAGATCAATCAGTTTTCATAAGATACCATCGTATTCAATAACTCTCTTGATTTTAGATGAATAACGAAAAATCATAATCACAATTGTTGCATTGCGAAATAAAACTTCATCAAAGTACAACAAAATATAAAATTATTTAAGTTCTTGAATTATAATAACAATATACATAGAAACAGTGCAATTAAATTCAATGCCCGAAAATCAACAAGCAGAATTATTTTGATATAATCTGTAATAAAAAGATAATCTGTATTGAATATGCGAGATTAAATTAAACTGCAATCGATTAAAAAATCAAAAGATTATAAAAATTTATCGATTTATCGATAGAAAAATGAATCGATTGAATGCCAACACTGTACTTCAATAATAGTAATTTTCAACAAAACTTACAATTATACATAATATTTACATTGAAATAAGAGATATTAGTTTATAATAAAAATACATAGATTTACATACAAGTTTTCATCGTGGTTTTACTTGAGTACCGATTCGATATAAACGATAAATAATTATGTTTATCTATATTTATTATTTGTTTAACGGATAAGGCATCTTTAAAAAAAAATAATCTTCTAAAATTCGAAAGTGTACACATAAATTATTTAAAATAAATTACTAGTTTATACATCTTTTGACTTTTAAAATTAATAACTAATACGGGAATCACTGATTTTGAGTTATTTTTATATACAGCAACACATTTCCAATGTGAATTACTGAACTCAAAATATTTGTGTATCTTTTGTTTGGTTCTACGTTAAACTGCAATAGAGTATTGTGCAATAAATTTAGTGTAACAATAATACAATGGCGCATTTTATAAAAATGCACATGTAGGTCATCTGTACCTGAGAGACACGAGAGATTACACACTTACAACAAAAATAAATCCTTATTATTATTATTCTTGTTATTATAGAGTTTGGGAGTCACAGGCGGGCTTGTAAATAATTCTCACAGCAAATAAAGAGGGAACCGCAGCAAAGTTGAAGCCCGGTGGGAAATCGTATGGGAAATCGGGGGGAAACTCTGCGGCGATAGAGGTTGATTGGCGGAGAGCAGCTCCGGTGGAGCTCCTCCGCCAGCGGAGGCGGCGGCTGGAATCGCCCAGCGCGGGATTCTGGACGATTTCAGCCATCCAGCCCATTCTACAAGGCTGGGTCGCCAGGAGGCATGGGGTCCTCACCTTCCGCCTGACAAAGGTACTTTCAGGGGCCACTTCTTAGAGGCCCAACCCGGAGTGGCGCTCTCCGGGGTACAGAGCTGCTGCTAGCGGGGATGGGGGCAATATGTACCCTGTGGTATGTAACCTGACAGTGCTCCACCAGCAGTGTGGTGGAGCACTGTCAGGTTTTTAGTCGGTGAGAGCCCGACATACCCACCGCTCGTCCACGTCGGGTGGTGCTGACCCATAACGGGTTTTCCTGACATAAAAAATAATAATAAATAAATTAGTGAGGGAAAATATATCTTTGTCTAATCACACAAAAAATAGAGAATAATTCTCATTGACTTTCTCTTTATTGTCGATGGATTTTATTTATTTTACTTTAAGCCCGCCTGCCCTACTGTAATATAATATAGTATAATAACTATTTGCTATGATTTTGGCTTTTTGTAATTTAATTATCGACGTATCGATAAAAAAATTGAAGAATGTCTTTACAACGAGTCGTAATAAAATTTCTTTACTAGTAGATGGTGTTTCTATACTCACATATATTAAGAATATATATAGAAAATTTGGCAAGACTATTGGATTATTGCATGGCAATATCGATTTGTTAGCGCTAACGGTTTTCACAGTATCGTCAGGCGAGTACAGAAGTACCGTTGGGGTCTCCCTGAGAGTATCTCCTGTGAGACTGAACCATGACATTAACATATATTATTGTATGCAATTCGATGTACAAAAACGATTCGCAAGACCTAGTATTTGTGTAATCCATATTATTAAGAGGCAATATTATGAAATTTAAGAAAGATTGCTCTTGATAGTTAATGAAAAATTGACTTATGGCTCTCAAGTACAGATATCAACAATATACAAATTCAATTACATAGTGAAAGGAATTCTATGAATGAGGAGATATCTGATCATTATCTGTGGGTACTATCACTCTATATTCGAGAATAATCTATGGATTGCCGAAAAAGTAGAGCAATATATCGCTTTACGCTTATAGGTTGCAATAGTGGTACAACTCAAAAAACACATTTTTGACTATGAATAGGTGCAAATGTTGAAATACACATTATTTTCAGCAGCAATATCATTAGAACCCATAATTCAATAGTAGGCCGTTTGTTTAAGCAAACTTAAGTATTTTTGACGCATTTTCCATAGAAATAAACCCATCTCTCAAAACATGATTTTTTAAATTGTTCCACTATTGCTGCACATGAGCAATATATCAGTTTATAAAAAGGGACAATATGGCTGATATTAATCAATTAATGAAGTTTTGCAAAGTACTTATGAGTTCTCAAGTACTTGTTTTGAAATCTCAAGACAATTTTACCACAGTTACCGAGTTCATAAGACTCAGTGTCTAAACCTGAGCAACTTAAATCCTAAAAGTAATTAGTCTTCAATAAAAAATTTCCAAAGATACTAATAAGATAATATACTCAAACAGTATTTTTGTTTAATATTTTAAGACATAATTTATTATATTGTAAATGCATCGATCTAGACTCAAATTCATTTAAAAGCAACTCATAAAAAGGGACACAATAGGAGATTATAAAGAAAGAAGGAGACCCTAGCAGGGGTCACGATGTTCTGTAGTGAGATGACTCAAGGGCACTCAGTCTTATATAATATTGAAGAGCCCATAGTTAAGTGGCAGTTCTGATGCTTCGAGTCTTATAATTCAATCAATAAAATCCATTTACATGATCAGACTCAGACTTAAGTACTTTGCAAGACTATGAAAAAGTGACTAACTTTAACTTGTCTTGTATGCAGGAGATATCTGATGTTTATTGACTGATATAATTTATTTTGTTTGAGTTGAGTTTGAGTAAAATGTTTAATCATACAATAAACATCAGAGTAAGTAGAAACTGTTTATTATTTGACCAATTGAAAGAGTCTTTCGATAATCATTGGGTAAACAAAAAAAATGATAGTAAAGAAAAAATACTGTATCTTCAAAAATTGGTCAGATCCATTTTCATTTAGAAAGACCTTAACAAAATTTTTAAGAATTATCTTCATTTATTTAAATAAATAATGAAAGTATAATTATTAACTAGACATTTTAGCTATTTCAGTTGCACAGAAAAATTTGGCATAAGTACATCCGTGTCAACAATTGACGTAAAATGAAAACGAGTATACACATACTATATATACTTTAGCTTCTGAGCTTCAAAATATACATTTCGAACAAAAACTGTCACTAGTCTTTATTCTACATCAATATGTCCAACATCAATGGACGAGTATTGAGGACAAAGATATTGATAGGAAATTTAGTTAGTTAATTCACAGTCACTAAGAGTCAACTGGTTCAAACCGCATTGAACCCACTTATCCAAGCGTCCTTGGCCGCGCGCTATCTGTACCGACTGTGGCGAGCTCGTCCCGAAGACCGCAGCCGCCTCCCAGCGTTGGGATCCACGCGCGCCACCCGTACTATCGGTTGCATCAACAACCCTTGCAAAACTCTCTTCTTTCTCTTGGCTTTCTCTTCTTTATCCTCGTTATCTGATGTGGACGAATGTGAAGTATCCTTTTCATCTTTCTCACTGTCTTTCAATGGTGATTTTTCATTTTCCCCATGTAGCACCACTTTCAAATCCAACTGTAATGACTGATCCTCAGTTTGAGTCAATGTGTCATCGTGGTCCACTTCCATGGTTGTGATTTTTTCAAGGGTTTCAGTTATTTCGACCTTTGAAGAGCCTCTATTTGATACTTTGTCTATCTGTATTATATCTTCAGTTAAAGTTTCCTCATCCTTTACAGTTTCTGATAGCGCATGATCATCTTCACTCAATGTGTCTTGTGTGGTCTCATCTTCGGGCGGCTCTGCAGATGATCTGCTTAAACTACTTTGCTCCATACTGTCAGTTCTGGAATCTTTCTTAGTTTGCCTCTTTTTATTAGGCCAGCCAGTTCGGTTCTTCTTTTTGAATTTTCCACGTTTACTTCTCACGCGTGCGATGGACGACTCCTTTATTTCATTTCTGATAATATCACAGTCCTCACATTCAGACACCAAACTTGACATATCTGGAAGGTTCTTCGAAGCTATCACTGTAGTTTCATCTCCTAGAAAGCTCTCAGAGACATCATAGTCAGTGGGTTCTTCGAACACTTCTGATAGGAATTGTTGGAGTCGCTCTGAAGCTTCTTGATTTTCAGACAGTACAGGTTCAAGTTTGACATTGCTGGGGATGTCACTCATGGTGTCTTCCGAAGCAGTCGATTTAGCATCCTCAGTATGTTTCCGTCTATGTAATAATCCTGCAGAACCCAATATGGCTAGTGTTGATGCGTGCTCTCTGGGCGACTTTCGTGGGTGTCCTTCGAGAGCGATAAGAGCGGCTGTACGTTTTTTAATCCTTTGCTTTTTCATGCCTCTCGTCCCATAGGATCTTGAAGGACCCGGTTTCTCCTCCCTCTTAACCAAGTCACTCAGAGGACAACAATTTGGTTTCAGCGGCGGTAGCTGTCCAATCTCATATGGTAACTTTGCTGACTTAGAATACAGTTCTGTAAGAATAAAAAAAAAATTGTAAATTACTTACATTTATAAATTAACCTGAATTGTAAATGAATGAGATGTAATTACCAAAGTACTGTGGCACATTTTTCGTGACCAGCCTGTCCTGGTCTTGGCGTTTAAATGTTTCGAACCAAGGTTCGCTGTGAGGAATGGATTCAAACGCAAACTCCAACTGTTCTACAGCCGGTGTGTACTTTAGCTTTCCGTCCTCCCACTTCATGCATTTTTCCGTCAGGTCTTCTCTCAGAGGGTTGACTTTGGTTTCTGGTACCGACTCAGGCTGTTCTACTGGGGGCACAGGATCGGGAGGAACCGCTGGTGAAATAACTACAGGTGCCTTAGGGGTTACCCTACGTCCCCGTCTAGCTACGATCCCCCCTCGTCTTTTACGACGCCTCTTATCCTCGGGCCAACTATCTTCTTCAGAGGATTCCTCCTTTAAGGCCAATGGTCTCGCTGAACGTTGCCTTACAGGTGGCGGCGGAGGTGGTTGCGGTGGAGTCCTGCGTCGGGTGCTGCGGACGACTTTTTCTTCCTCCTCTTCATCGTCATCATCAGAGGAAGTGGAACTAGTCGAACTGGCTCGTTTAGGGAACATGAACTGTTCAGCTTCATCACTCAACACTGATAGCTCGGAGCGTCGTATTTTCCGAAACTTCACAACTAAAGGTTTCGTTCCGTTGCGAGCTGGAGACACTTTCTTTTTCGGAACAAAACCACCACTAGACCTAAGTTTGGTGCTGACTCCGACAACTTTGTAATACTGTCGATCTTCTGAAATTTGTGATTCGCTGGACCGTTTGCTACATCTCGTATTGTGTTTCTTTTCTTCGTCTATGGTGCCATTTCGCCTCGGACTGGTGTTGCCGTTTATATTATCGGGTGACTGGGAGAGTTTTGACCGCTTGCTTTTAGGTGCAACGTCACCATTACACAGCTTCCGGAGAGATCGCCTCTCGCCATTGACCGGGGTCGCTTTATCTAGGAATGTGGAGACATCTGCACCGGAGGCGATCAAGGAGTCTAGTGCTAGAAAATTCGTATGATCTCTAACGAAGGCGAGATGGTGTGGCGACCTACGGTGTAAACCGGCATCTACATAATCTGCATTACACATTTCACAGTAACCTCCTTTCGGCTCCTTGTCTTCTTTCTCTTTTATTCGCGGCCGGCTCTTTCTTGTCATCCTGAAAAAAAGACACGTCATACTTATATATATTCCATAATATTTAACCACATCTAAATGCTACTATAATATAATAAGTCAGCAACAAATGAGAGAGGGCGAAGCAAAAGGATAAAAAAAAATAGTTTTCCTATTATTCCAGTCTTCGACCAGCCACCTCCATTCCTCCTGGATAAAAACCTACCCCTAGATAAGATAAATTTTTCTCATCTAAATCTCAAGCAACATTTATAGGGTGAATTACAAGAACCACTAACATAAACAACTTTCTAATTGTTAGAGAAATCACCAAAGAATTTGCTAATCCGAAATAGTTAAGAGAAG
Source organism: Morpho deidamia (assembly GCA_947086505.1). Lineage (NCBI taxonomy): Eukaryota > Metazoa > Arthropoda > Insecta > Lepidoptera > Nymphalidae > Morpho > Morpho deidamia. The sequence goes on from CAMTZC010000022.1 coordinate 16,092,088, forward strand.
GAGAAAGAGTGACTGAGTGTGTGGATGTGCGTAGGAGTCCGTACTGTATTGCTAGATCTCCTGTAAACTATACAGAAGATACTTTTATGTCTATTTACGGGTAGATACTTACTTCTGTGAAATGTTGTTATTGGAAGGAATTGCGTTCAAAAGGCCCTCAGGCGATTCTTTCTTGTTCTTTTCTTTCGGCGGATCAGGTTCTATTGATATTTGGGGCCATTCATCAAACTCTTTGTAAACCGGCCGGCATAATCTGCAACAGAACAACAAACAATCAGCAATTTTTGCGAAATTAGTGGTATTAATATCTAATATAACATGTCCATACTTGTCCAAAAACTCAATCTTGAGAAAATGTTTACTGAAGAGGTTCACATGCGCCTTACGTTGTGCCGCGAAGAATGTGTCATACAGTTTATCCAATAGACTTATAGCCTGAAATATCAATAAATAAAAGGATAATATATAAATATAGAGTTAATTATAATGTTAATTGTTTCAAAGGAAAACAAAAGAAAAGTGAGTAAAGAAATAAAGTAAGTAAAGTAAAAGCCTGTTACTATGCCCACTGCTGGGCTAAGGCCTCCTCGCTCCGTTTTTGGAAAGAAGGATTGGAGCTAAGACCTACCACGCTGCTCCAATGCGGATTGGTAGGTTACACATATCCCTAGAATTCTCTAGAGATATGCAGGTTTCCTCACGATGTTTCCCTTCACCGAAAAGCGTGTGATAAATTGCAATTATCAATTAGACACATGAGTTTTAATAGAAAAACTCATTGGTGCCTGCCCGGGGTTTGAATCTATGTCGTCTCTAGAGAGTCGCACGGTCTCACCGCTAGGCTATCACAGCTTAAGTAAAGTAATAATAAAATCATTTTGCTATAATCCGCGATGAAATAAATGGAAAACATTTAAAACTCCACGAAAATATCTTTGCGATTTTGTCGTGGAGTCTATCTGCTGATGATGCTTCGGTTGCGGGGCGAAACGATTGTTGAGTTTGTGATAGTGAACGTGTGTTGTGCTTGTGTATTGTGGTGGCGGTGGTGGAGATTTGTGAATTTGTTTTTACGAATCCTGCATGTATCGGGTATGAAAAAACGGATAGTTCACTATACATTTAGCACTATATATATTTTCTATTTACTAAGCATAATCATTTTATTATTTCTTTTGTATTATGGATCTCCGCAAAGTTACGCCTAATTATATAAATTATTTGAAAACAAAGATTTTAAATATAACACATAAAAAGCCATTATAAGCGATACCATGCATAGAAAAAGTAATTGATCTCTACATGTGAATATAATGTGAGTGTGAAGTAGAAAAGTAATCAGATAATTATTTTGCTATAATCCGCGTTTGTTAGCAATATATATGTAATTGTAAGTTTCGGAAGCAAAGCAAGCAGGTGATTTATAGGTTCACCAACAGCTTTAACATTTACATCTTTCAAATCTATATCCTATTGTAATACAAAACTAAGTCTTAATGTAAAACTAATTAAAGGCAAACACCAAATGCAAAAGTAACCTAAAAGTACTTAAATGTAATTTACAATTGACTAAAGTACTAAATAATGAATAAGTAAGTTAGCTAAGATTTGCTGGGTTTGCTTTCCAAAAAAAAATTTGATGATTGTTGAGCTTGTCATAGTGAATGTGTGTGGTATTTTTTGTTCATGGCGGTAACCAATCTTGCGGTTATAATGTATGAATGAACGGTTTTGCATAACCTACCATTATGTAGAGTAACTCTACATAGATTTACTTAACGAACAGGGATTATATCAAAATAATTCATTAATTTTGTATTATTGAATATTAAAAATATCCAATAAATTGTCTATCATTATACTAAATCTTTATGTAAATATTAAAATATTAGCAATATTATTAGTAATTTTTAGTTAAAAATAATTATGTGTGATGACTCTACTAACAGCTTGTGGGATACTTTAAGTCAGTATATGTAGTTAGTTATTATCTCAAAATATATTTTTCAAAAATTCTGTAAATAAAATAAATTTAGATAAATAAGACGAGGCCCGCTTTTCATAAAAAGATTATTTCAGCACTATTAATAAAATAAAGTAAAGTAAAGTATATTAAGCTATAATTTGTACGAAATTTTATTAAACTTGGTTTATGTATCGGATTTAGGAGTATTATTTGTACATACATATATACAATTGACAAACAATTAACTGCAATTGACGAATGACAGGAGAGAATAGAACCCACGTTCTGACCCCACTAAGAGTGGGATAAAGGTAAGAGACAATATATATAATATAATGGAGATATAATAACATAAATATACAATAAAATAATATCAACAGTATTATTGTTACGTACATGCGAAAAGAGTTCATAATGCATATGCCATAAAGTTCAAATTGGACGGGAAAAGTTTACGAACTTTTAAAAAGGGTTCGTAAACTATATATAATAGGGTTCAAATTCGCTTGACATACATTCGGGGTGTTTACCTATAATAAGATTGTTTACAATCTCCCCAAGGTCTCGCGAACGTTCTCGAACATCGGTTCTTTCGATATATAAGCAGACGTATCGTGCACCTCGACATTCAGTTTGCGAATAGCGCTCAAGAGCGAATAAACAATCGAAAACAAAAGTCGGCATTCTTATTGGACAACGGACTTTATAAGAGACTGTAAGTATTAATTTTTTGGTGAAAATTGAATAAAATGTTTTTAACGAGTCACCAGGTACTTTGATCCAAATCCACGAACTGTACGTAACAATATTAATAGAATGTAACGACCTATTTTTATACTGTTGGTGCTGAAAGTTTTTCTCTCATTTGAAGAGAATAAGCTTTTGCCCACCACATTTGGTTTCCTCATCTTCATGATGATTTTTTAATATCAATAATTATATAATATTGAATAATATTAAATAGCACAAACAGTTTTAATAAACCTCATAAAACCCTGTAAAAGTGTTGATGCAATGTAATGCAATCTTAAATCGTAAATCCTCATAGAGATTATTTAGGTACATTTTTGGCTTTTTGGGTATTTTGGCTAATGAACATAATACATAGATTGTAATGTGTCAAAATAAAATCATATAAAAAGTATAAAACATAATCCAATAAGGTTTATAACTTGTAGCTATATCTACAATTTAATATACAATTTAATTTAATATACAAATTAATAACAACTTAATGAACTAGCCTGTAATAGTGTATTTTTATTTAAAAAAACTATATATTTTTATAGAATTGATCTTATATTATTTTGCTAGCTACCTGCAGCTTTGTTCAACTTGAGTGTCTAATTACCCTCAATAATGCAATATATATTCCTGAATTTTTTACAATATGTTAGATTTGTATATAAGCTTTATTCAAATATTATCAACATTACTGCAGTGGATTAGCCACGAAAGCCGTCACAGACAGACATCTGTATTTGTAATATTTATTTTGGATATAGATATAGATATTATTTACATTATACATTACATCAGTTTAAAAAAACTGTTAAAGGGAGGCTGATACAGAAAGCCTACTTATACTGATGAGGATTGCTTACATGATAAGAATGCATGGATATAGCTACTCTTTGACCCTGTACGAGATAATAATGACTAAATCTAACTAGTTATAAGAATTATTTTTAAAAGAGCAACCACCGAGTTTTCATGCTGGCTCTTCTCGGTAGGAACAGCTTTCCGAACCAGCAGTAAAGTAGACGATTCAAAAGCAATTGTTTACAAGTTTCCTTGAATAGAGAATAATTAGAATTTGGATTTATCACCATAGAATCAAGCTGTGATAACCCAATGGTGAGGCCGTGCGACATTTTCCAGGGTGTCATGAATTCAAACCCCGGGTTAAAAACGAATGAGTTTTTCTAGTAATACTTATGTGTAATTGATAATTGCAATTTATAAAATGCTTTTTGGTGAAGGAAAACATGAGGAAACCTGTATATCTCCAGAGAATTCTAGGAATATGTGTAACCTACCAATTCGCATTTGAGCAGCGTGGTAGGTCTTAGTACCAACTATTCTCTCCAGAAAAGGATAGAGGAGGCCTATGCCCAGCAGTGGGCTTGTAACAGGCCGTTTGCTTTTATTATAGAATCTTGATATTGTTACCTTTTGAACTGTAAGTTGCACGTAGTTGTGCCGATGAGCGGGAGGGGGCTGCGGTTGCGGTTGCGGCTGCCGGAGCCGCTGCAGCATGGCATCGGCGCGCGCGCGGCCCTCACGCCGCGCACATCGCGCGACCGTCGCCGGCGCCGCACCGCTCACCACGTGCGTCACGCGTGACGTCAGGAACACCTCCTCACGCTGCAAATTACAACTATCAACTAAACATGGAAGAGGAATGCCGTGTAGTATCCGGATGAATAAAATAGACCACCTTCCTTTCTTACCGAGGAGACGTAAAAGGAAACTAAGGTAATTCGAACCGCCGTGTGGTATCCGGCTGAGTAGAATACACCACCCTTATTTCCTACCGAGGTGTCGTAAAAGGCGACTAAGGTAAGTCGACGTCAGGTGGGCGGCCGGTCGTAAAATACGTAGCTAAATAATGTGACAACATGTTTATAACATGTGCCGACACCACTTAGAGTGAGATAAGGGCAGGAGGATGATGATTAAGACGTATTTTATATGGGATGTTTGGTGAAGTGAAAAGGGTGGTCAACCTGAAATGACCATATAACATTTAGGTCAATATTTTCTTAGTGCTTTGGGTTAATCAATAATAATATATAACCACCCTCTTTCTTACTAATGTGTCGTAAAATACAAAGGTAAGTTGACGTCAGGCCGGACTTTGGCCGGTTGTTAAAAACGTCGCCAAATCATGTGACAATATGTTTATAACGTGTTGTGCCGACCCCACTTAGTGGGATAAGACCAGCAGGATGATGATAAACTTAACATGGAAGAGGAAAAAAAAGATGACATCATATTAATTTAGTTATTTACTTAAAATATTCATTTTACCTGACACTGGCAGTGATATGCGCCTTATTTGCACTGTACAGATCATAAAGAAAGAATAATATAATAAGAACTTAATAAGTGATAACTTCATAAAACTGCTATTACCACTTTGGCATTATATAGTGGTACCAACAATGTGACATTGGATTCAACATCACATCAGTGGATTAATTCCACTGATCACTTAAATGTATATGATAACTTTGGCATTATTCCATCTAATAAACCATTGTTTAAAAAAAAAATGAATTTTCAAACAAAATAAATTTAATTTAATTGAGATGTGTGTCACAAGTAATAGTTGAATGACCTGACATTGACAGTGATAAAACAATAACATTATAGTTCTATCTCCTTCACGCTTATGTGTAGTCCCTCTGTCAAGGTCAATACATTACATATGGAAATTGAATGAAATGGGTTACAGTCATTCACCCTTCTATATCATGTAAATTTAAAATGGTAAAATGGCAAAATTACTTCACTAAATTAAATGAAATATTTTATGAAGGCTGCTGACGTGTATAGATACCTAGAATTAAAATCAATGTTTTAAGGTTGGTACTACCCTGTATATTAGCAGTGTCGATGACTGGAGCTCGTTCAAAAAAAAAGAAGAAGAACTAACTTTAAAAGAAGAACTATTAGCATTAAAATTTAATCTTTTGACTAAGTTATAGACCAAGATGTTAAAAAATACTGATATAAATTGGTATACATTAAAAAAAAGTAAAATCAAAACAAAAGAGCCTGAGGGACCAATTCATATTTACGACCATTCTTGTCATAAAATTCTTTGTTAATATTTTTTATTATTTTTAAATAGACTGTATTGTATATAAAACCAATTTATAAATTAATAACACCTATTAGATCCAACTTTCACATAAGAGCTGTAGTGAAAGACAGGTATGACTGATACAAGATATCACACCACCTGCACAGTAGTGAGAATTTGTTCTTATAAATCTTAAAATACTGATAATGTAAAATCATATTTATATAGTAGAGATAAATGGTGAAAATTCTACAGCCCTAAGCTCAAATTGATCATCAATGTTTATTTAGTCTGCACAATAAAATTCAAATAATAATTAATTCCTATTCTTTTCTTTTCATACTTGTGATTCTTTTTTTAATTATAACTTATCTATTTTTGGAAAATTGTTGATATAAATTTATATGTTAATGCTATGTGTGAAATGTGTGTGTGAAAAGTTCAACAAAAATATATATTTTTTTAAGTGGAACAGTCCTTATTTAAGTATCATTTCACCATAGTCAAAGTATGTTTAGTAAACATGCAAATAAAGGATAAAATGTATGTATTGTCATATCTTGCCATAATTTAGGCAACAAATAGTAACAGCTACAATGTTTATGGAATAACTGCCCTTAGCAACCTATAACAGATGAATGCAAGTGCCTTCGCCTTAATGAATGGTATATTCCAGCTCTTAACATGTACAATGCAAATAATCTAATACACAGCAGAATCGGAACACTAGACCCTTTACTATTATTTTGAGTTTAATATAAAATTTAATATTTTATCTAGCTTGTAGCTGTTTGTAGGAATAGTAGATATTAAACAAGATGAGTTTATTAAAATAAAAAGTAATTTTAATGACAAATTAGTTGCTTAGTCTCTGCCTTTAGCAGGTACCTATGAGTTATAACATATATCCTAATGATAATATGAAGTTATAAATTATTTTAGAAAAAAAATGCATTAGTTGATTTTAAATCTTCACAATTGAATTTTACTTAAATTGTATATTATGTGTCACTAATGGGAGATTTTTAAATTATTATATAATTTAAATATTTTTAAATAGCAACACTAATTATACATGTCAATTTCTCATAAAAGTAAAATGATCAGTAAGCAAACAATGTGAAAGTCAGCTCAACATTTAATCTTAAATTGTAATTACTCTGCAATATACAAATTACAATGGATCAAAATACAATATGACTAGAGGGCAGGCAACTTGTTGCCTCTATTGTATACCAAGTTCAGCACAATTACTGACAGAACATTAGGTGTGTAGTATATATACGCGTGTCGTCGACACGGTACAATTGCAAGTCGCCGCATACTCATCGAGTTTTCCTTGAAATACAGTCGGCAAATTGACGCCGTCGAACCGAGCCCGCGCGCCCTGCGAAGAATCGCGCCAACCGTCCCGCGCAAAAAAATAACACGCTATTACACACCAATCTCATCCCTAATATTATCTTCTTAAGAATGACATCTCCTTGACGTCTTCAAAGTAATCACAACTGTCAAAAATTAAGCATACACACGCGTAGGCTAAAGAAAACTACATTTCAAACGGCTTTTAAATGGATGTAGTGCAACGCAGCATGATCGAGCGCGGCGCGCGGCCTCGGCACGATGCATTTAACGCTGCGACGGCAGGTCTAACGCCAGCATACAAAAGATGACCTAAAATTGAACGCAAGCTACGCGCGTAACTGGACAACCCGACAACTCCGTTTTAAACTGTTTTCTAAACAATTCTGACTTGATCGATGTATAATTCTACATTTGTAAATATCGCAGACAATATATACTTACACAAAAGCCGTCCGCGAGGCCCCCGCGCGCCGCTTATCACAAAAATAAGTAACTATATACCAGTCACAGAGACGGGCTCTTCGTCACTATTATAATTCCTTTGATTTACAATATACACTTAAAATGTCTACAATGCTTACTGTCCACAATATTAATGAATAAATTAAGCAACAATTGAGACACTTTTAAGGATTATTTATACACATTTGCTAAATAAAAACGAAAAAGTAACAACAAACACAAATCTGACACACAAGATGGAGATATTTTACTGTAGTTCGTATTTTGTTCACGTGCAGCGCAACAATCGCATGGAAGGGAGACAGCTTATTACTGGTCCAAAAAATGTCACGTTCCAGTTTGAAATTTGGTATAATTATACATCGCTCCCTCTTCAGTTATTAATAAAAATAAGAATACAAATCTTATGACAACATTGTAAATAAAACAAATATTACTGAATTTTTATTAGTTTTACATGCAAACGTCTCCCAAAGGTAAGCTATATACATAAAAATAATTATGTTAACCACGTAGAAAGAAACGTTTATAATGCGACAAACATCAAAAGCTCTTGTAAAAACGTTGTGGCACGTATCCTAACGGCCTATTGAATTTAGTTTCATTATAATTATATACATAACCAAGAAACTTTATTGTATTATCTATTTATCTTAAGAGGATAGAAGTTTTGGCGGCAAAAATATTCCTTTACTCACCAATCCCATCTCCTGGAGCCTTCGCGATATAGATCTTGACAATATCGGTTCTTGAATATCCAAGTAAAAACAAAAATTCTTTCTGACTGAAAAAAAAATCCACAATTACGTTCATAGTAATTAGGGCGAAAAAACTTTTTCACACATGTTACCTACTTTTGTTATACTTTTCTTGCAAATTCAAGTTCGAGACCATCGTGTTAAAAATAAAATAAATCTTGCCCAAATAACAACGTACAACATTTATCAGTTTTCATTGATTACCATAGGTGATCAACGTTAGGTAACCAAAATATTGCTTGAGTCACTTTTGTTACACAGGTAAACTTAAGAATAGACAACGAGGTACGGATATAAAAAAATAATATAAAATCCTAATTAAATAATACAATTTTGACCCTTGGAAGATAATGTCACTGACAGCTGAGACCAATAGACACCAAGATACATTTATCGATGATCTATGGTAAAAATCGATGTGGCAATCGATGCGGAATATTCACAGATATACTTAATTATATTATATTGCATGAGAGTGTTATGTTATGTTTTTTTATGTGATGGATGTATACTCTCGGACACAAGTTTCCAAGTTTTGCAACAGTTTTCTTGTTTTAAATGAACACGAATATGATTGGAATCTGTAAATATAGTAGAATCTATAACTCGTCTTATATTGCATGATCGATTTCTTCTGCCGACGTTAGTAAGGTTAAGCGCAGTTACTCGTATTTTACACGCACGACAATGCTTCTTCGCTTACCGTATTGCCCGGTGACGCTCTTGTAACTATTACGACTAACGGTAAATTGACAATTCGGAAAACATTCTATTATTTACATAATTTGGGTCAGTTTCCCTACAGACAATCTTATAATATTCCTTTTGTCATGGTTGTCTGAAATATATTCTCTAAAATTTTGTATTGTATTGCTGTATGATGTCGAGTTTCTGTCCTTTTTACTGCATTAGACTCATAGATTAGACTTCGTTTAAATAATGTATTGTTTCAGGAGTACTATTTTTGATTGTCAAAGATTACAAAAATTTTATTTATTTTTTTAGAAGAGACAAACATAGTAAAAAATTAATATTAAAACTATAGTTTAGACAGTAATCAACTATGTTTCCACTGATACATTTAAACTTAACATAAAAACAAAGAAAAGTATAAAATAAATAATAATAAAAAATTGGCTATTGATTAATATCACAAAAATTAACGAATTGCAAATATTTTTATTATGTACACTACATTTTATCGTATATAATGTCTAAATTTTCATAATTTCTATTGTACATTCTGCAAAAAATGGCTTCATAAAATAGCATACACTATTGAATGAATGATAAATGTTGGCCGGTACTACATAAACGCTGACGGGCTCTACGGGCTATCTATATGTTTTATCGATTTCTCATGTTCGCATTATACATGTGTGTATCGAAATGGACGTCAATACACGTTATGTACGTATTGCGTATATACAGTGGGAATACGGCAGCGGCGAGCTCGATTGGTTTATTTTGTTACATACTATATTTAGGTCACCTGTTTATTTCGATACTATTCAACATACCCTCTGAAATCAATATATTTGGTTACGAGAAGGTATAGAGTTACTAATTTCCCTTTTTTTCCCCACTTCAAGAGAATAAATAGAATTATATTTGAATTCTAGCTGACCTGGAAAAGTTTTTTGTCATATACATTGCAGGGGATTTCGGTTCCCGGATTATATATTCAGCGAGAGGTCGTGGGCAGCGATGGCCTCCTTCTGATGGCTTTTATCGAACGCCCACTTTATACTTAAAAAATTCCATATGGTGCTTAAAATTTTTCGAAATATATTTTATTAAAAAAATCCCGCATTACTTAATTCAATAATTTGACTCTTAGGTACGTACTTCTACATATAGGCATATTTATAACTAATATTTTACATAATTGACAATGTGATCACGATGTATCGTAGTTTGGACACTACATATAAAAAAACATTTTTGAATAATATACTTAAATAAAAATTTAAAGAAAAATTTACACATCGGTCATAAGACCTGTCGTAATGTATGGATCAGAATGTTGGGCAATGAAAAAGATGGATGAAAGAAGAGTACATGCAAATGAGATGAGGATGTTAAGGTGGATGTGTGGTGTGACAAGATTGGATAAAATAAGAAATGAGTATATAAGGGGAAGTCTGAAAGTTGCGCCCATTGTAGAAAAGATGAGAGGTGCAAGATTGGGATGGTATGGACATGTAATGAGGAGGGATGAAAGTCATGTGATCAAACGAGTGTTGAGTATGAATGTGGATGGATATGTGACTAGAGGAAGGCCTAAAAAGAGATGGTTGGACTGTGTGAAGTATGACATGCATATAAAAGGAGTAGCGCCAGAGTTGACGAATGATAGAAGAGAATGGAAGAGAAAAACATGTTGTACCGACCCCACTTAGAGTGGGATAAGGGTAGGAGAAAGAAGAAAGAAGATACTTAAATAAAAATGTCTTTCAAAATATACTTTTAAAGAATTTGATGAGACTCAATGTTGCAAGATATGGTCTCTCATCTGTGTATATTTATATAGCATTAATAATTTATGAACAGTATAATTAATACATAATTTATTTACAAGACAGTATAATTAATACATAATTTATTTACAAGACAGGTTTAATAAGACGGTTTAATAATGTATAATTAAAAATATTTAAAAGATTTACCGCCAAATTTTTAGGTAAAAGCAACATTCCTTACCAGTTGTAGCTTCATTAATCATACTGATCCTTGACGAATGACGATTTAAAAGTACTTGAAATTTGATTAAACATAATTTTGATTCGATTCAATCCAATTTACCTGAACAATATATTTATTTCGCATATATTTATAACAGATTTGGTTGTTCATTGAGCCATAATTCTCGAGGGCACAGCAATACTGCAGGCCTACCATGAACTCTTATTGCGACTCAATTGAAGACGTAAACGAAATTGTTTTGCTTTTTCATACCATAACGTCTTAAAGACGCACACTTTAAGTCGTTGCCGATTGAACGTTCGGAATTCGTCCTGAGAACATGTGAGTAAAAGAGACAGAGTTATCTTTAGTTCATATAACGTTATCCTTTTCAGACATTAACCCCAATGCAATTCACACTTAGTAGTAAGGTAAAGTAAAGTAACAGCCTGCTAATATCCCACTGCTGGGAATAGGCCTCCTCTCTCCGTTTCTGGAGAGAAGGGTTGGAGCTAAGACCTACCACGCTGCTCCAATGCGGATTGGTAGGTAACACATGTCGTCAGAATTCTCTAGAGATATGCAGGTTTCCTCACGATGTTTTCCTTCACCGAAAAGCGTGTGTAAATTGCAATTATGAATTAGACACATGAGTTTTAATAGAAAAACTCATTGGTGCCTGCCCGGGTTTGAACCTATGTTCGTCTCTAGAGAGTCGCACGGTCTCACCACTGGGCTATCACAGCTTTAATTACACACTTTAATTTAATTCACACTTGATGGTACGAAAAGAAAGCGGTTCACAGTCGTCTTCAATTGAGTCGTAATAATGTTCATGGTAGCCTGTTGATCGCATGTCTGTAATGGCGTTCGGCTTAGTATTTTTTGACAATCATTTTTGTATACGTGTAGGGACCCGATTTAGTACTTGACAAATAAAATGCTTCATTATAAAGTATCGTTTTTTCCGTCTTCCTCTGACTAAAATCTGATATTAATTAAATTAAATCTGAGATTAATATTTTATTTATGGTTTTGTCATCGGTCGATGCTGGCTTATGTTTAATGGTAACAAGACCATATCTATCTAATTTCGGGGACCCCTGTCGATACAGGACGCGTGATTACCTCCTAATTATGGACTATTCCACCCATTTCCCCATTAACGAGATTATACTATGAAAATCAGTGTTGGGCTTCCCAGCTCAACAGCTCAACTATCGCTGAGTAGCTCATTTTATAGCATTTCACTGCTCATCATCATCCTCCTGCCCTTATCCCACTCTAAGTGGGCCTGCACAACATGTTACAAACATGTTGTCATATGATTTGGCTATGTATATTACGACTGGCCGCCTGACTGACGTCAACTTACCTTAGTCGTATTTTACGACCCCTCGGTAAGAAAGAGGGTGGTCTATTCTACTCAACTGGATACCACACGGTGCGTCAAATTACCTTAGTCGCCTTTAACGACACCTCGGTAAGAAATGAGGGTAGTCTATTCTACTCAGCCGGATACCACACGGCGTTATAGCATTCACTGCTATTATCTGTATAATTGAACTTTATGTTTTGTTGTATAAGTGCACAGTTAGAATAGTAGTGCAATTATATAAATAAAGATATTCTCATTCTTAAACTATAACAGGCCAAGGCGATACCGATAAAAGTTTATGAAACATGTTACCCAATTACTATTCATATTAGCTTGTTTTGTTCGAAGATGGTACGTTCCAAAAACATAATATAGCCAAGATTCACAAATACATTGAGCCTGTCTTTTTTGAATTATTATTATTTAATCTAAGATCAGATCAAAGTTGTTACGCTTAAAATTGAATGAATGTTCAACTGTGCAAATTTTTTTTTATCCGCTTTAACACTTTGGTTGATCGCCTCTTCGGGTGACAAGAGAGCCTTTATCGCCTAAAGAATCAGCTTAGCCATTCAACGCGGAACGCTGCCAGCATTCTTGGGACCATTCCACGTGAGCATGATTTGTATAGTACTTAGGTACTACCGTGTAATTTAAGATAGACATAACTTGTACATTTTTTCTCAAATTAATATCAACATTACCTACTAATATTTATTGCGAAAGTCTGTCTATCTGTTAAGCTTTTGAGGCGATTAAAACTTATATACTAGGTATAGATATATGGTATTATAATAAATGCGAATAATGAATAAATACAAGTTTACTGGTGAGAAAGTTAAAGATGTTTCGTCCCAAGACCTTCTGGGCTCGTTTTATTAGTTATTGATTTAAACCTTAGATAGGTTTTTTTTTAATTTGAGATTTAAACCGAAATTTCAATTTGGATTAATTAATTGATTTATTACGATTTTTGTCGTGGAGCCTATCCTCCTGATGATGCTTCGGTTTCGGGGCGAAACGATCGTCGAGATTGTGGTGGTGGGTGTGTGTGCTGCTTCTGTGTGCGTTGTTGCTGGTGGATGCGCCTTGGGGGGTGCATGTGGTGGATTGTCCTGCATGTATAAGGTGCGTAGATTTTGCCTGCTTCATACACATTGGCTTTGCATGCATTCGCTTAACCCTTGCGGATTATAGCAAAGTAGTTAGTTCTGTTATATTGCTTGTGATTAATTAATTGTTCATAAAACAGTTCTGCAGACCTACCATGAACTCTTATTGCTACTGAATTGAAGACGTAAACGAAATTGTTTTGCTTTTTTTTTGACCATGACGTCTTAAAGACGCACAATTTAAATCGGTGCCGAATGAGCGTTCGGAATGCGTCCTAAAACCATGAGAGTAAAATAGACAGAGTTATCTATAGTTCATATAACGTTATCCTTTTCAAACATTACGACTCCAATGCAATCAACACTTCATGGTACGAAAAGAAAGCGGTTCGTTTTAGGTATTGACTTTGAATTGAATCGATATCTAAAAGTTCATGGTAGACCTGCAGGACTACTGATGTATGATATTTTCTTATATCAACAATTTACTTTAATTGATTTTATCTCAAATCGTAATAATCATAATAGGACGCGAAATATGCCGGCATAGAGGGAAAAATCACTACCAAAGTGACAATCGACACCCAAAGAGTGCTTCTGTTAGCAGCTTACCATGGCTTGGGGCGTTTTTGCTTTTGTAGGGGAAACATACATATTACCTAATATGTTCTCTTCGCCTTCTCTAGTATAATATTATAGTTATAATAACTATATTAAAGTTATAATAACTACATTATATTTATAATAACTATATTATATTTATTATGCTAGAGAAGGCGAGCCATTGGCAAGCCTGTAAGTGTGAGTGTTGCAACAAATAATAAGAGGGAAGATGCAACTAATATTATATTATCTTAACTTATATATCATCTTGGACTATTATCGTACATAAAAAAGAGAGAAAAATAGACATATTTTAGACTAACTTCGTTACTCTTGTAACTAAACTAAATAACGTGTATTTCATTTATAGAATTAGGCGTTGTCACGTAGCGACGCCTAATAGCACGATAGGCGCCTGTCACGTAGGGTGGTAATATCACTTCGCAATTTACGGTGGGTGACAAAATTAAGGGGGTTCGGTATCCCGAAATAAAAGAAATAGTTTGGGCAAAACTTCGTATACTATGAATGACTTAAAGAACAAAACTATTACAATTCAAACTTATAAAACAGCGATACTAATTAACTTAAACAACTTGCCGAAACTTAACCGAAACGTTAAACAATTGAGACTTGTACCACCTCGTCCGCGGAGGCGTTTGACTCAAATTCAAAGACGCATCCACGAGGCGGGAACGAATAAACAACTAGGTACTAATCCAAATAAGCGGGGTTTCCTGAAATACGTATGCTACAGCGTTACTTTGTAGAGATCCATAATACAAAACTAATAATAAAATTATTTTCCTATAATACGCGATAAAGTAAATAGGAAATATATCCGTTTTTCATATCCGATACATGCAGGATTCGTAAAAACATATGAACAAATCTCCACCACATTACACAAGCACTACACACGTTTACTATCACTAACTCAACAATTCGTTTCTTCCCGCAATCGAAGCATCATCAGGAGATAGACTCCACAACAAAATCGCAAAGGCTTTACGTTTATCGCTGATTATTGTAACATAATTTTATTATTACTTTTGACGTGTGTATAATCAGTTTTACTTTCTTGTTTGTACTCGTATTAGCGATCATGACTGGATCGTCACAGGACGTTCTTAGGGCATCTATTCTCATTATCGATCGAACATTGTGTAAAAGGTTAACTCTCTTTTCGATAATATATTTAGTATCTATTACTAATCAAACAGGCCTCGACCCGAGTATGGCGCTCACTAGGGCACAGAGTTGCTGCTTGCTGAAATGAGGGCAATATACGTCACCCTGTCTTGTGTATATTTATTGATATATGTATATATATTTTACACTAAGATAATGCACGTATTGTAGTAGTTTCTACTCAGAACTACATCTAAATGAGTTTCAGTATGAAGAATTTTGATGCCAGTTAATAGTCCTCCGATTTTCCATATCATTCAAATTAAAACATCATTCTTCTATTTAAAATAAGCATGAAACAAACTTATATATTATTATTGATTAACCCAAAGCACTAAGAAAATATTGACCTAAATGTTATATGGTCATTTCAGGCTGACCACCCTTTTCACTTCACCAAACATCCCATATAAAATACGTCTTAATCATCATCCTCCTGCCCTTATCTCACTCTAAGTGGTGTCGGCACATGTTATAAACATGTTGTCACATTATTTTACGACCAGCCGCCCACCTGACGTCGACTTACCATTGTCACCTTTTACGACACCTCGGTAAGATATGAGTGTGGTCTATTCAGCTTGATACCACACTGGGACTAAAATATGTCTGAATGTTTGTTATTAATGATATATATATGCTCATGACAGCAGGAAGCAATAGCGTGATC
Source organism: Morpho deidamia (assembly GCA_947086505.1). Lineage (NCBI taxonomy): Eukaryota > Metazoa > Arthropoda > Insecta > Lepidoptera > Nymphalidae > Morpho > Morpho deidamia. The sequence continues at coordinate 16,108,089 of CAMTZC010000022.1, forward strand.
TTCCACAATCATTGAAATAAGGTTTTAAATTAAAAACTAAAAAGAAAAGGACAAAATACTGCTTTAGTTACTTTATTAAAGCAGAAAAGGTGAACATTGACCAAATGAAAAAACCAAATGATCTATTCTAACAGGCATATAATCAATATAAACAATTTACACTTTACACAGCCTAATCTAGACATTCAACCGAGTTGACAATGTTCCATCTTATGTAAATATGAAATTAAGCCTGTTCTATTTACTAAGCCTTATTGTATATAACTTAAACCAAATATGTAAACAAAATATAACATAAACATAACATAAGTTTTACACATTTGGTCTAATTTTATATCTTATTTGCAGGCATTACAAATTATTCATAGATATCCTCTTTGTCAGCCACATATTGAACAATATCTCTAGGTCTCATAAGTCTTTCAGCATCTCCATCAGGAATTTCAAAGCCAAATTCATCCTCCATTGCCATTATGATCTCAACATGGTCCAATGAATCAAGACCCAAATCAGTCATAAAGTGTGAGTCCAAAGATAGCTGGAATGTTAAAAATTACAATTAATTATTGACTAGTCTAAATTCATTATTAACATTAATTAATTGATCTTAACATTAATTAAGAAATTAGTAATTAGTTTTTAAATTATCTTGTTTTGAGATATAAAGAGAAATAAAATAGTTTTCAATATGAATCCTAAGAACCTAAATTATAATAAATACATTTTGCAACATTACTTAGAATATTAAAACTATAATAATTATAGCTTCTAGAAATACGAAGAGAATAGAATGGGCTCAACAACTTTTCTGAAGCTCAAATTCTAGCAATATATAACTAATAAGCCTAGTCTCTAAAACAATTGATTTGAAAAATATTAAGCTACCTTTTCAGGTTTAATTTTGTCATATAGTTGAAGTACTAGAATCACTCTCTGTTTAAGAAGATCAAGTGTAAGTGGAGGCGCGTGGCAGTAGTTGCGAACAATTTTCCGATTCTGAAACAAAATGTAGTATAAATGTATATGTACCTGAACAGATACCAGTTTTTCGTATGCCTTGCACACTTTAATCACACGGTCTTGGATCTCCTGCTCGGTTATCTTTTTAACAGGCCCGGTGGCGTATTGTTGCTTACGCTGGATACGCACCTAAACATTTTGCATGACTATACTTTCGTTATGCAATAAGAGAAATAAGGTTATGTTATTGATCTTACAATAAACTTCTTATTTTAATTCAGACAATAAGATGATAAATTAATGTAAATTTATGTGCAATGCATTAAAATAAGTGATAAGCATAATAAATCCGTCGGTATTGATTAAAAAGACGTCTTACCACATCTTGTAACTGGTCGATATTATAGGCGTTAGTGATAGTTTTAAGGGAGCATTTTTGCTGTAAAGCTATTGTCGATAGCCTGCATATTATTGGAGTTTTGTAAGACGTTGACTTTCGTAATAAACCATTCAATGAACTTCGCACAAAATTAGCAGCAGCCATTTTTCGGCTTCAAATAGTTCAATAATACATAGACAAATGTTAACGCAAAATGTTAAACGGTAAAGTGACAGAAATAGAAGAGGGTTGCTTTGCGAAGAAGATAAAATCATTATCTTATTTTTGTTACCTGCAACATTTCTTTGTTTTATCTTCTTTTTTTAATGCTTTTTTAATATTTGAAAAAAATATATAATAAAAGGTAAATGAAAAAATCATTAGATCTACTTTGTGTGATGACTTATAGATCTGAAACTTACTAACTAAAGTAAAAACTACAAATTTGAAACAGCTATAGCGCAAGCGGAAAAATTCCGACATATATCATCATCAAAGTATATCGTAAACCTCTAATAGCTTAGTTTAAAGTAAAAAAAGTTATTTCAAACAAAGTGTAAATTCATATTTTTTAAATAGTTGAAATAGAAAGAATGAACCGACTAGAGACTAAAATATTTTTATTTTATACATATTGAAAAAAGTAGATGTCACTTGCCATTATTAACACTTGACAAACTGTCACTTATTTGTCTGCGAATTGCAATTTGTCAATATAATTTTGTTTTGTGTGGACGTATGTTGGAAATGATTTTATTGTTTTCCATATTCAATTAATAGTAATGGGTAACGCTGATACCAAATTAAACTTTAGAAAAGCAGTCGTTCAGTTGACATCAAAGACACAGGTCAGTTTGTGTTTCGCTTCCTACGCTATACTAAAATGTGTTACGAGTTGTATTGATTGAAATTAAATTATATTTTAGCCAGTTGATGCGTCAGATGAGAGTTTCTGGGATCAGTTTTGGTCGGAAAGTGTAACTAACGTACAAGATGTGTTCGCCCTGGCGCCAGGAGCAGAGATACGTGCCCTCAGAGAGGAATCACCAAATAATCTGGCGACACTTGTTTATAAGGCTGTAGAAAAGCTGGTGAAAATCGTCGATAATAGCTGTAGAACTCATCGCGAACAACAGACCGGTATACAATTATAAAAATATAGAAACCTTTTAATTTATTTGGCAAAGGCTTTAATTTATCTACTGAAGATGGTTATTGAGCTAAACCTCAATATATATAAACAAATTAAAAGAACTTTGTGTTATAAATAAATATATTATTTTATTTTAATCTATTTTAACTTTTAACAATTACTTTATACATGTAACAGTTGTGGTAAACATCTTCCAAATTATTTGCACATTCTATATGTTTTCTCCTAGCTCTCTTAAAATAAATGTGTAGGAGTCAAGAATAGTATTAGAAGATTTGAGTATCATGTAAAGATTACTTTATTATGGTTTAAATTGGAGTTTCATAATTGCTACAATACTTTTGGTAGGACAGCATGCTTTAACATGTAGTTAAGGGCTGATGTTGTAACTGTGTTAATACATTAAGCTGTAGGGACGTTGGATGGTAAGGAAAAATTGATATTATTAGGGTATATGCTACCTGCAAATGTGGATTGTTGGGGCATAGTGGGTATATTCTTTCTTTTATTAAGTGAATCTTTTGCACACTTAAGTGGCATTAGGTTGTACTCTTACTAGTATGAACCACAGATTATGAAATTTAATTAACAAGCTCACTAAGCAATAGGTCATAAAGATGTCTCTTTATATCTTTTAGCTCTCAACTGTGCTCGTCTGCTGACTCGAGTTCTACCTTACATGCTAGAAGAACCTGAATGGCATGGGTTCTTCTGGTCTTCGCTGCCAGCGGCTGCAGAGAATGAGTCTGTACCTCTAGCACAATCCCTTATCAATGCTATCTGTGTAAGTTATCATTCTAAAAAATAGATTTAATTTGTAATTGTTGTGTTTTTGATTTGGATAGAATCAAATGGATTTAAAATATTTTAAATTATCACTGATTAGGAAGATTGAACTCAACAATTGTTTCGCCCCGCAACAGAAGCATCATCAGGAGATAGACTCCACGACAAAATCGCAAAGCATTATTGTGATGGAAGTGGTGGAGGTTTGTGCATGTGTTTTTACGAATCCTGCATGTATCGGGTATGAAAATACGGATAGTCGACTATATATTTAGCATTATATATATTTTCTATTTACTGTATCATGGATTATACCAAAATAATTTTATTATTACTCTTGTACATTAGAGTTATTAAACTTTTGTGTAATACAAATATGTTTAACGAAATTTAGTTATTATTAGAATAACATCTTAGAAATTAACTTCATTTTACAGGATCTCCTGTTTTGCCCTGATTTCACTGTAGTAAGCACCAAAAGATCTGGTCCGGTAAGTATTCTTGTCTATTTTAAATATTTGTGTCGTAAATTCAAATTCATTCAAAATATTCTGATTATTGCACCTTCCAAAAGGATTCACCTAGATACTAGGTAACTAGTGTATTATAACTAGTTACATTTTGTCACTGCTATCTAATGCAAAGTTGAAGAGTAGCTAAACCCACGTAATTTAATTTTTTATGTAATCCTTAATAGTATAGTAGGATTTATGCTTATGAATCGTCAACTTTAATGCTGGTTCAGAAAACTGTTCCACTGAGAAGAGCCAGCTAGAAACTCGGCGGTGATCTTTGAAAAATAAGGATTCTTATAACTAGTTATAACATTTTGTCATTGCGTCAAGCTCGAAAAAAGAGATATCCACGCATTTTTATTATATAATTAATTTTCAACAGTATAGTAGACTTTCTACATCAGTATTAGTGTTACATGTTGTATGTACATGTGTTTGTACCGCTTTGAGGCGTCAACTGTTTTACTATAATACTAATATAATAATTGAAAATTGAGCAATTTATTAATTACTTTTGCTATTAAAATATATAAGTTATGAAAAGTGACTTGATATTGTTAGGTACAGGCGTTCGTTGATATGGATAAGAATAATTTTGTTTATTTTACACATTTAAAAACTTAAAGCTTTTCAGTACTTATAATCACTAAGTAGTCCGTAGTTCATGGTCATAAATATTTATATATTTATATTTAAATATAAATATTTCATAAGTAAACGGTGAAAGTTATTTAAAAATCAAGGTCACCTCTAAAAGTTCTGAGTAAAAGTCCGCGACAGCATATTATATAGCTTTTAAGGTTAACCCACTTTAACCACAATTGGTATAAGCATTACAGTTTACTCAAATAATAAGATTGCAGTCCACGCGAACGAAGTTGCTTTTAAAAGCTAGTATAATAATAAATATGGATCTGCAGGCCTACCATGAATTCTTATTGCGACTCAATTGAAGACGTAAACGACGACCGCGAACCGCTTTCTTTTCGTACCCTGAAGTGTGAATTGCATTGGGGTCGTAATGTTTGAAAAGGATAACGTTATATGAACCATTCATAACTCTGTCTCTTTTACTCACATGTTCTTAGGAAGAATTCCGACCGCTCATTCGGCAACGACTTAAAGTGTCTTTAAGACGTCATGCTATGAATAAGCAAAACAATTTCGTTTACGTCTTCAATTGAGTTGCAATAAGATTTAATGGTAAGCCTGCTGGGCTACTCCTGAGCTGGTGATTTTGTTTTTCCGCCCAGGACCGTGCTGAGGAGTTGTCCTCTCTGGACAGCTGCGAGTATATATGGGCGGGTGGCGTGGGGTTTGCGCGCAGTCCCCCGCGGTGCGCGCAGCACGAGGCAGCGCGGGCAGAACTACTACGTTTGCTGCTGACATGCTTCAGCGAAACCGTGTACAAACCTGCCAGCCAGGCGGCCACGCACCACAATCGGTGGATCGCGTGAGTGCCACGATTTAAGAAAAATCGATCAAATACTGGAATACTCTAACTCTGCCAATAAGAGAGACTATTTTAATTTATTTAACCTGAATTCCTTACACTTGTATGCACCTGTCAATATTTCAGTTGGTAGTTGTAAATCTCACTATTTATTTATTTATTTATAGCCTTTATTAATTCCTTGAAAAAAAAAACATATGATATTACATTAAAAAAAATATTTTCACAATAATTATGATAATTATATTTGCACAATTTGGATTTTTCAATACATTTTGAATAATACAATACAATTTGTCAATAATTATTATTTAAAAAAAAACTAATTTTATGTCATGATTTTTATGTCATCGTTTCTAATTTATAATTATTTCAAGGACCTCTCTCGAGTATAGGCCTCCTCCAAATGTCCCCACGTGTCTCTGTCCTGTAGATGTAAGCTGTAGATACCCACTGGTTTCCTTTCATTATTGACGCCTTACAACACTAAAAAACTCAAATGGACTTGGGCAGCACATTAAGCGCGAATAACTGACGAAAGATGGACTAAAAGAGCAATAAATTGGAACGGGCCGTTAGGTCAAAGGGAAAGGGGAAGACCAGTGGAAAGATGGGAGGATAAGATAGTGGAAAGGGCAGGAAACCAGTGGGTATCTACAATCTCACTATGAAACCAATTAATAATGTTAACACACTAACTCACTTAACAAAACATAAAGATATATTTAATCTGTAACAATATTTATATCGTAGTTTATCGATAAATAGCGTTATCAACTATTATATGGCCGAAGAATCACAAGTATCAAAAGTATATATTGTAGGAAAAACTGTGATATCCAATCATTTAGACCATGTCAACTGGCTGGCCCATTGGCGCAGTGGGTAGTGACCCTGCCTTCAGCTCCGCGGGTCGCGGGTTCGATTCCCGCTGACGGCCAACATTTTCTATTAACAATTTGTTGGTTCTTCGAGCCTGGGTGTGTATTTGTGTTTAAGTATGCATTTAAAATTAAATATGTAGCGTATCTACCAGTTGTCCGTCATAACACAAGTATTAAGTTACTTACTTTGGGGACGGACCACCGTGTGTGTAAGTGTCCCATATATTTATTATTATTATTATAATAACACAAAACACAAGCACTGCACACATTCACTACCACAATCTCAACAATCTTTTCGCAACAGAAGCATCGTCAGGAGATAGTGTCCACGACAAAATCGCAAAGCCAAATCTTCTGATGGTGCTTAGTCCCATATATATTATATTTATAGAATAATTCTCTCTTTTATAGATATCTAACCAGCCCAGAGAACCGCCATGCTCTACCTCTGTTCACGTCGCTGCTAAACACAGTGTGCTCGTACGACCCCGTGGGACTGGGACTCCCATACAACCATTTGCTGTTCGCCGACACTCTGGAACCACTTGTTGAGGTAAATTTTATACATATATATTGTTAAATTTAAACTATCGTGAGTAGTATTCATAGTTAATATAGATACCGGCTATACTCATGTCTAATTTTATCGGATTAGCCCGACTACTTTCGAGCACTTATTCATGAGCTCTTTACACGGCGTTATCGCGGCGGGTACAATATTGTTATTATAAAATATACAATTTATATATTTTTTTAATGTATACTTTTTTAATCTACCTATATCTATACTTATTATAAAACAAAGTCCCGAAAAGCTGTCTGTCTGTATGTAATTGATTTTCTCAAAATCTACTTAACGGATTTTCGTACGGTTTTCACCAAAAGATAGTGTAATACTTCCGCATGGTTTAGGTAAATAGTACATATCGGTAATATGTAAATTGTGTTGAAGAGATCGCGCAGTTGTTAAAAAACTTGCTTGCTGGAAGCTTTAGTCGCGTGCGCCGCGTGAATCAGCAGAGATACGCGAAATTAATGTACTAGAGAATTGTAATCTATAAAACTACTACCTCTCTCTCTTCTGTAGTCTCTATCTTCTGTAGCTAACTCACAGTTATTTTTATGCTCAAAATTTCGAAAATTCGGGAAACGTTTCGTAAATCACCGAATTTCAAGCGGGCGAAGCCGTTGTTGGTACAGCTAGTACATATTAAAGAGAAATTCCTGAAAACCTGTCTGTCTGTATGTCATCCATTTCTCAAAATCTGCTGAACGGGTTTTCGTACGGTTTTTACTAAAAGGTAACAAATCATCTAGATAATAGTATATTACCGTTTTATGTAAATTGTGTTGAAGAGGTCGTGCGATTAAAAAAATTGTATACTAAATAATGGTAAATCTACCAAAATAAAAAAAAAATCCGCGACAACATGTCTCTATGTCTTATGTTTAACCCACAATTATTTACTTTTTTTACTACTTTTATGTACATGAATCTATCTTAATTTACATATAAAAACAAAGTCCCCAAAAGATGTCTGTCTGTAAGTAATTTTCTCAAAATCAGCTGAACGAATTTTTTTACGGTTTTTAATAAAAGGTGCAGTTTTTAAGGAAAGTTTAGTTAAGTGCATTCTCCGGAACTAATAAACAAAAATAGTTCAGTTGATGGGGCTTTTCATATATTTTTTAAGCCTTTATTTAACTACAGGTAGCCCTCCAAGTTCTGATAGTGACTCTGGATCACGACACTAGCAACGTTGTCAGTGAGGAATCAGATGAGGTAAGATATTAACATTAAAAATGGCCATATGCCTTAAACTTTAATAGTGCACTAATCTTTACTTTGTTAAGTTTCATAAGACAAAATAAATGATAGATATAATAATATTATTTAGTTTTAAGCTGCGATCATAGAAAATATATATGTAACACTACACGTAGAGTGTACTATGAGTTTTCATAACTTATATTCATAATATAGCTGTGATAGCCTAGCGGTGAGACCGTGCGACTCTCTAGAGGCGACATAGGTTCAAACCCCGGGCAGGCAAAAATGAGTTTTTCTATTAAAAACTTATGTGTCTAATTGATAATTGCAAATTATCACACGCTTTTCGGTGAAGGAAAAGATCGTGAGGAAACCTACATATCTCTAGAGAATTCCAGGGATATGTGTAACCTACCAATCCGCATTGGAGCAGCGTGGTAGCTCTTAGCTCCAATCCTTCTCACCAAAAACGGAGAGAGGAGGCCTTAGCCCAGCAGTGGGCATAGTAACAGGCTGTTAATCAATCAATCAATCAAATCAATCAAAATATTCTTTATTCAAGTAAACTTGTAAACAAGTGCTTTTGAATCGTCAACTTTACTGCTGGTTCGGAAAGCTGTTCCTGCCGAGAAGAGCCAGCAAGAAACTCGGCGGTTGCTCTTTTTAAAATATAAATCTTAGAACTAGTTACATTTATTTATTACTGTCTTGTACAGGGTAAAAGTGCACCTATATCCACACATCCTTATCATCTAAGTAATCTTCAACAGTATAGTAGGCTTTCTGTATCAGCCTCTTTTTAACAGTGTTTTTAAACTGCTGTAATGGCATGACCAAAATTGATTTCGGAATTTTATTATAGAATCTTATACCCAAACCCACAAACGATTTACGTACTTTTGCTAGGCGCAAAGCAGGAGTCGCAAGCTTATGTCGGTTCCTACTTTGTCTATTATATACATCACCTATCGTTTTATAATTTTTATATTTTTATATACAAAAATTACGTTATTTAAAATATACTGTGAAGCAAATGTTAGAATACCTGTTTCCTTAAACTTCTCTCGCAGGGAATCACGCGGACTTAAATTGTAGATGCCACGTATGGCTCTTTTTTGTAATACGAAAATTTTTTCACTATCCGCGCATTTACCCCACAGCAATATTCCATAAGACATAATGCTATGGAAGTAAGCAAAATTTTACTTTACTTTTATACGTTATTTACGTTACTTTACTTTACTTTTATATTCATAATTAATATGCATTATTCAAGTGGGCTGTTTCAAGAACTTTTAAATCTTTAGTTGTTATTGTTAGGTACAGGTTCGTGGATTTGGATGAAAATACCTGGTGACTCGTTAAAAACACTTTATTCAACTTTATTTAACTTGAACGTTATGACATATGAATTACGAACTCTTTTCGCATGTTCGTAACATTATTAAAAAAATTATAGATTTTAACGTAACTCCACTATGCGGAATTCTATAGTACAGAAGATACGATATAATGTTTTTGATACAATCCGCGATAACGTGTTAAGTTTGTGATAGTGAACGTGTGTAGTGCTTGTGTATTGTGGTGGTGGTGGTGGAGGTACTTGTATGTGTCTTTACGAATCCTGCATGTATTGGGTATGAAAATGGATAGTCCATTCTACATTTAGCATTATAGTATATATTTTCTTTCTACTTTATCGCGGATTATAGAAAAATAATTATATTATTTATCTACTCTGATACTATAATATAAAGATTATAAAACTGAAAACAAAATTCTTATGACAAACATTACGTACAGAACAAAAATTAAAAATTAAAAAGTTTCATTACGATACAGGTCTTGTATGGACACCTGTATCATAATGTAACTTTTTAATCATAACGATACACCTTAAAAAAAAGGTTTCAATGAATGGGTCCGCGGCAACACACATGCGCAATCGATGTTTGCGCCTTGGCGCCAATATATGACATTTAAAAATCCCTTCAATATTTAAACGAAGTTTAGTTTTGTTTGTAAAAAAATTAGTTTTTGTGTAAAAACATGTCTGAGAGCGGGGATAGTGGTAACTGTACACCACCAGATATTGTGAAAGCTGCGTCAAACATGACCGTGAACCTGTTGCCGACGAAATCTAGGAGCAACTATATTAAATGTTACCACGAGTTCATGGAATGGAAACGTACTTTTTACGTATTATAGTATGAGAGTAGATAAAGTAGTATATAATACTGTACATAACTTGGTCTTATAACACTCGTGTGACACTATAAAAAAACTCGCCTGCGGCTTTTTTTTTAACCCACACTCGTGTTATAAGAACCCTTATTATGCAACAGTATCATAAACTACTATACTTATGTATCTCCTGTATTATGGATCTCCGCAAAGTAACGCCTAATTCTTTAAAAGATAGATCATCGTCAATCAGCACAGACTTTTCTACGAATAACGAACCCTGAACGGAATCGTTTTAACAGAGGCTCCCAGACAACCTGTTCATCAACTACTTATCCCGGATCCACCGGGACGAGGACTTCCAGTTCGCCCTCCGAGGGGTGACGAGGCTCCTAAACAACCCTCTGCAGCAGACCTACCTGCCCAACTCCAGTAAGAAGGTCGCCTTGCACCAGGAGTTGCTCGTTCTGTTCTGGAAGTGCTGCGACTATAATAAGGTATTTTTTACACGATTTATATAAAAGCATCCTGTTACAATCCCACTGCTGGGAATAGGCCTCCTCTATCCGTTTCTGGAGAGAAGGGTTTGAGCTAAGACCTACCACGCTGCTCTAATGCGGATTGGTAGGTTACACATATCTCCAGAATTCTCTAGAGATATGCAGGTTTCCTCACGATGTTTTCCTTCACCGAAAAGCGTGTGATAAATTGCAATTATCAATTAGACACATGAGTTTTAATAGAAAAACTCATTGGTGCCTGCCCGGGTTTGAACTCGTGTTCCCCTCGTAAGAGTCGCACGGTATCACCGCTGGGCTATCACAGCTTTACGATTTATATACTTTTCTTTAATAATTTTAAGTGCATCACTGCGTAGGTATCTTTTATAAACTACTTGAGCAACAAAAGTAATAATAAAATTATTTTGCTATAATCCGCGATACAGTAAATAGAAAATATATATAGTGTTTAATGTATATTGGATTATCAGTATTTTCATACCCGATACGTGCAGGATTCGTAAAAGCACATGCACAAACCTCCACCACTTCCACCAAAATACACAAGCACTACACAGTTTCACTATCACAAACTCAACAATCGTTTCGCCCCGCAACCGAGGCATCATCAGGAGATAGACTCCACGACAAAATCGCAAAGCGAAGCGTTATGCAAACAAGCATTGTTATATAGTAATCGGTTCATCCCCACCTTTACCTCTGAACACGTGCAACAAGCTTGAACTTGAAACATTTATCTGCTCGTTAATGAGGGTGCCATTGTTATGCTTAATGATTTCTAATTGTTCCAAAATATTCAATTTTAAGCTTTTTTCGCAGGTGTGCAGTATTTCGAAACAATGGTCATTAGGAACTTTATGACCGCTTTCTAACAAATGTTTCGCGAAATGTGAATTTTGTGGCTTATTATTCCTGAAAGCGACCATATGTTCTTTAAAACGGGTTTCAAAATTACGACCAGTCTGACCCACATATGTATCATTGCATTCAGGACATTTTATTTTGTAAATACCACTCTTTTTCGGGCTTTCTAATTTGTCTTTATTATTGCATAATATCTTTTTTAAGCAGTTATTACTTTTAAAACCTAATTTTATATTTGACTTTGTTTTAAATATAGTTGAAATTCGTTATGACAATGTTCCAAAATAGGTCAAACTGGCTTTGTATTTATTATCTTTGTAATGTGGCACCGCATAGAAGTGTTTTGTCAATTGCAACTTCTGTTTATTTTTTAATATATTTTGTACTAATTGCTCATCGTAGCCATTGGAATGCGCCATCTGGTTGATTATTTGCAGCTCATTGTTAAAATTCTTTTCCGAAAGAGGGACTGATAAGAGTCTGTGTATATGACTATGAAAGGCAGCAAGTTTGTGTTGCCAGGGGTGAAAGGAAGAAGCAGGTATGATATTATCCGTGTAGGTTGGTTTGCGAAAGATCTTTCGCAAATAATCAACCAGATGGCGCATTCCAATGGCTACGATGAGCAATTAGTACAAAATATATTAAAAAATAAACAGAAGTTGCAATTGACAAAACACTTCTATGCGGTGCCACATTACAAAGATAATAAATACAAAGCCAGTTTGACCTATTTTGGAACATTGTCATAACGAATTTCAACTATATTTAAAACAAAGTCAAATATAAAATTAGGTTTTAAAAGTAATAACTGCTTAAAAAAGATATTATGCAATAATAAAGACAAATTAGAAAGCCCGAAAAAGAGTGGTATTTACAAAATAAAATGTCCTGAATGCAATGATACATATGTGGGTCAGACTGGTCGTAATTTTGAAACCCGTTTTAAAGAACATATGGTCGCTTTCAGGAATAATAAGCCACAAAATTCACATTTCGCGAAACATTTGTTAGAAAGCGGTCATAAAGTTCCTAATGACCATTGTTTCGAAATACTGCACACCTGCGAAAAAAGCTTAAAATTGAATATTTTGGAACAATTAGAAATCATTAAGCATAACAATGGCACCCTCATTAACGAGCAGATAAATGTTTCAAGTTCAAGCTTGTTGCACGTGTTCAGAGGTAAAGGTGGGGATGAACCGATTACTATATAACAATGCTTGTTTGCATAACGCTTCGCTTTGCGATTTTGTCGTGGAGTCTATCTCCTGATGATGCCTCGGTTGCGGGGCGAAACGATTGTTGAGTTTGTGATAGTGAAACTGTGTAGTGCTTGTGTATTTTGGTGGAAGTGGTGGAGGTTTGTGCATGTGCTTTTACGAATCCTGCACGTATCGGGTATGAAAATACTGATAATCCAATATACATTAAACACTATATATATTTTCTATTTACTGTATCGCGGATTATAGCAAAATAATTTTATTATTACTTTTGTATTATGGATCTCCGCAAAGTAACGCCTAATTCTATAAATTACTTGAGCAACACATAATCCATGGTTGAACCATCAAACTGAACCCGAGCTGGGATGGTGGCTTTCACTTTAGCTATGTCCACCACTTACTCGACTGTCTGAGAATAGATTAACAATTAGTAATTGTTCGTAGTCACTGCCTTCCGTGGTGATCTCTGAAAACCAGCATCAGAAGCTTCACTTCTGAAAATGCTAAGTAGATCATCCATTTTGGGACAACACACTATACTGTTTTATCTTTTTTTTTTAAATATATTATAATTATAGCTGTGTCTGTTTGTTTAAGTTAATTATAGTTTATTTTAATTTATTTGTTAGTTTATAATAGTTAGTGATTTGTGTCAAATAAATAATTCATTCATTCATTCATAATAATAATATTAAATAACACTTACTATTCTTACTAATATTATAAATTCGTAACGCCTCGTCGCACGGACGTAAAAAATACTTCGCGTTAAAACTCCGTGTTCCGCACAAACGTGCGGGCGGATGAAACAACCTCCGAGACCTGGGCCCGTCGTCTCGGCGTCTCAACCTACCTTATGCTGCCGTCGGCTGTATGCGGTCCGGCCTCATGAATCACTGTATATGTGTACGTGTGTGTGTGTGCGCTTGTATGTACTCGGCCGATTCCCGAAACCGTTGGCTCGCCTCTGCAGTCTTCCACGGACACGTACTGTCTATTTCTCCCGGAGTATACACTTCACCAACGCGGTTAAATAACACAAATAACACGCGGTGTGCACACAACCTTCGTAAGGTCACACGTTATTGAATCGTTCCATATCGGTAAACATTAATCCCAACGCGTACTAAAACCGCAGACGGTCGCGTCTTCTTACACGTTTCACTGGTTAAAACGCGTCACTAAATACTTATATCAATATCAAAAGTCAATACAGTCGTGGCACTATCTAGAAACCACACCCAAAACGCATAATTACGCGTGTGCGTTCTACAATAAGGTCTTATATAGGCGCGCGCGCGTTCTGTCTTATCGTAATCCAAAACGTTACTAAGTATCGGCGCTCGCGTTGACAATAGAATCCAGAAAGGTCGTTGATCCGGCTGGTCGCGCCGCGTCGCGCGCGTGAAGTTATACAAAACACTCCGCAATAGGCGTAATAAGATGTTTCGTATGGTATATTCGGCTAAACGCCTTTTTTTTCTTTTTTTATCGAACTGACTGTATGCTGTTAGCCCTAACGGCTTTTACATCGTCACCGGGCGGGACGGGCGAGCGCAGAAGCATTGTCGAGGTTGCGAAATGCAAAGAGTAGAGCGCAGAAGCTCTACTAGCGTCGGGGAACGTCGTCCTAAGGGTGCCTCCTGTGAGGCCGCTTAATGGCCACGTGAAAACGTAATGGCGTTAAGCGGCCACGTGAAGCGTGAGTGTGGACTCACGATAGTCCGTCCCCACAGTAGGTAACCTAATTCTTGTGTTATGTGTGACGGACGACTGGTAAATATACTACATATATAATTTTAAATATGTACTTCAATACAAATATACACCCAGACTCGAAGAACCAATAAATTGTTTATAAAAAATGTTGGCCTTTAGCGGGAATCGAACCGGCTACCCGCGGAGCTGAAGGCAGGGTACCCACTGCGCCAACGGGCCAGTCGGTAGTGACCCTGCCTTCGGTCGGTTGGTCAGGCCATATATATAATATAGTTTGATAAATTAAAATATAGACTATGGTCTATATTTTAATTTATATATATATATCTATCTATATTTTAATTTTAGATTTTACAAGCAATATAACAGAACTAACTACTTTGCTATAATCCGCACGGGTTAAGTGAATGCATGCAAAGCCAATGTGTATGAAGCAGGCAAAATCTACGCACCTTATACATGCAGGACAAGCCACCACTTGCACCCCAAGGCACAATTCATCAGCAACAACGCACACAAAAGCAGCACACACACCCACCACCACAATCTCGACGATCGTTTCGCCCCGAAACCGAAGCATCATCAGGAGGATAGGCTCCACGACAAAAATCGTATAGTTCAACTCCCACCAATACCCTCCCCTCCGAACACATGTAGCAAAACGGAATTAGATACATTTACTTGCTCGTTAATATTAAGTGGCCATTGTTATTTTTTATTATCTCAAGTTGCTCTAACGTATTGAGTCGGAGTCCCTTATCACAAGTGTGGAGAGTATGAAATGAATGGTCATTAGGCACTTTATGACCGCTTTCCAGTAAATGTTTTGCAAAATTAGAATTTTGTGGTTTTTTTATTCCTAAACGCAGCCATATGTTCCATATGTTATTTAGATTTTAATTTTAGGCATTGTCTGTGTTTCAGAAATTCATGTACTACGTGTTGAAAAGCAGTGACGTGTTAGAAGTACTGGTGCCAATACTGTACCATCTGAACGACTCGCGCGCCGACCAATGTAAGTGATATTGCATTCAAATTCGAAATATTCTTTATTCAAGTAAACTTGTGAACAAGTACTTTTGACGAAAGTAATAAAAATTATTTTGCTATAATCCGCTGTACAGTAAATAGAAAATATATGTATATAGTGCTAAACGTGTAGAAAATATATATAGTGGACTATCCGTTGCAGGTGAACATGCAGGAGAACACATACATTACAGGCACTTTTGACTCGTCAACCATCAATATGATTAATGAAGCTACAATTGCAAAAGTAATAATAAAATTATTGTGCTATAATACGCGATACAGTAAATAGAAAATATATATATAGTGCTAAATGTATAGTGGACTATCCCTATTTTCATACCCGTTATATGCAGGATTCGTTAAAACACATGCACAAACCTCCACCACCGCCACCACAATACACAAGAACTACACACGTTCACTAACACAAACTCAACAATCGTTTCGCCCCGCAACCATAGCATCATCAGGAGATAGACACCACGACGAAATCGCAAAGCCGCAAAGGCTTTATTATTACTTTTGTATTATGGATCTCCGCAAAGTAACGCCTAATTCTATAAAGTACTTTTGAATCATCAACTCTTCTGCATGTTCCTGTCGGGAAGAACCAGCAGGAAACTCGTCGGTGCTCTTTTCAAAATATAATTCTTCAAATTCAGCCCTCGTTTACTTCTTCTTCGACAACCAATGGATGTCCTCTAGATCTCCATTTCACAGGATCTTGTGTCGTTTGAGTTCAGCGTCTCTCCGCGACCTTATTGAGGTCGTCAGTCCATCCCGTAGGGGGTCTTTCGACACTACGTTCTTCGGTGTGGGTACGTTGGTCGCTGAAAACCCCATCGCCCACCACACCGAAGAATGCAGTGCGGAAAACCGGAGGTCCCCATCGCCCATCGGTTCTCCGCATGATGTGCCCCACCCATGGCCATTTCCGGTTCGCGACACTCGAAGCTATATCGGTGACTTTGGTTCTTACTACGGATCTCCTCATTTCTAATTAGATCGCTTAGAGATACTCCAAGCATAGCTCGCTCCATCGCCCGCTGATTGACTCTGAGCTTTTTACGAGGCCCATAGTAAGCGATCAGGTTTCGATTCCGTACATCATCGCTGGCAACACGCACTGTTCGAAGACTTTGGCCGTCTTTATTAAATTAATATGTTGAAGATCGACGGGCAGCCTTCATGTATTTTAAATCTAGTATTTCTTTGAATATAGGGAATATTAAATTGTGATGCCATATCTGGGCTATAGCCAAATACCTCGTCTCAGTCCAGAGGCTGGGTCTTGTGGCCTTGAATCCGGCCACGACGTCATCGAGTTGGCTCATTACTCCCTCATGGCCTAATTCGCTGCGTGACAAACTCAGTGCCTAGCGGACATCTCCCCTCTTACTAAACATTGCATAGAAGGGCAGTAGAGTCCCACGACCCCTAATAAATTTTGTTGGCGTCGTTGACGTCACAATGTCGCCTTTAATTTTCATTCAATCGACTTTCAGCACGCGTTGGACTGATGCACATTGGCGTGTTTATCCTGCTCCTTCTGTCCGGGGAGAGGAACTTCGGTGTCCGGTTGAACAAGCCGTACACGGCCACCGTGCCGATGGACATCCCGGTGTTCACGGGCACGCACGCGGACCTGCTGGTGGTGGTGTTCCATAAGATCATCACCACGGGCCACCAGCGGCTGCAGCCGTTGTTCGACTGTCTGCTCACCATCCTCGTCAACGGTATGCGCCGTTGTATCGAGACATATAATTTTTATACAATTCATTGTAAAATTCCAAAAGTGCTGTGTGGTATCCGGCTGAGACGAATAGACCACCCTTATATCTTACCGACTCGTCGTAAAAGGCGACTATGGTAAGTTGAACCGCCGTGTGGTATCCGGTTGAGTAGAGTAGACCACGCTCATTTTTTACCGAGGTGTCATACAAGGCGACTAAGGTAAGTTGACCCGCCGTGTGGTATCCGGTTGAGTAGAGTAGACCACGCTCATTTTTTACCGAGTTGTCATAGAAGGCGACTAAGGTAAGTTGACCCGCCGTGTGGTATCCGGTTGAGTAGAGTAGACCACGCTCATTTTTTACCGAGGTGTCATACAAGGCGACTAAGGTAAGTTGACCCGCCGTGTGGTATCCGGTTGAGTAGAGTAGACCATCCTCTGTTCCTACCGAGGTGTTGTAAAAGGCGGCTAAGGGAAGTTGACCCGCCGTGTGGTATCCGGTTGAGTAGAGTAGAGCACCCTCAATTCTTACCGAGGTGTTGTAAAAGGCGGCTAAGGGAAATTGACCCTCCGTGTGGTATCCGGTTGAGTAGAGTAGAGCACCCTCAATTCTTACCGAGGTGTTGTAAAAGGCGGCTAAGGGAAGTTGACCCGCCGTGTGGTATCCGGTTGAGTAGAGTAGAGCACCCTCAATTCTTACCGAGGTGTTGTAAAAGGCGGCTAAGGGAAGTTGACCCGCCGTGTGGTATCCGGTTGAGTAGAGTAGACCACGCTCATTTTTTACCGAGGTGTCATACAAGGCGACTAAGGTAAGTTGACCCGCCGTGTGGTATCCGGTTGAGTAGAGTAGACCATCCTCTGTTCCTACCGAGGTGTTGTAAAAGGCGGCTAAGGGAAGTTGACCCGCCGTGTGGTATCCGGTTGAGTAGAGTAGAGCACCCTCAATTCTTACCGAGGTGTTGTAAAAGGCGGCTAAGGGAAATTGACCCTCCGTGTGGTATCCGGTTGAGTAGAGTAGAGCACCCTCAATTCTTACCGAGGTGTTGTAAAAGGCGGCTAAGGGAAGTTGACCCGCCGTGTGGTATCCGGTTGAGTAGAGTAGAGCACCCTCAATTCTTACCGAGGTGTTGTAAAAGGCGGCTAAGGGAAGTTGACCCGCCGTGTGGTATCCAGTTGAGTAGAGTAGACCACCCTCAGTTCCTACCGAGGTGACGTAAAAGGCGACTAAGGTAAGTCGACCCACCGTGTGGTATCCAGTTGAGTAGAGTAGACCACCCTCAATTATTACCGAGGTGTCGTAAAAGGCGACTAAGGTAAGTCGACACACACTTAACTAAATCTGATGAACTAATTTCAGTATCATAAGATAATTACTAAAATGATCCTTAGCATTTTAAAACGGAAATACACTTTAGTATAGAGATCTGATGACGTTTATACTAAAGAATCTAAGCTTGATTGTTAATAAATGAATAAAATAATTAAAAGCAGCGTTTAGAAAAGAATAAGTAAGAAAAAAATTTAGGCAGATAGGAAGCTCCAGAATCTTAGTTTGCACGGTGAATGATTTTTATTTCGAAGAATATAATGCTTCTAGGGGTACAAAGTTGTTAACAGATTAGGAAACATTCATGGCGATTAGTTTAGACAACTTATTCGAAAAAATCTTTGATATGTTATAATAAGGTCATAGTTTGATTTCTATTTATTTATTTACTTATTTATTTGATACACCAACGATACAATATAAATGTATTAACCATTATACTTATATTAATTCTTATACTACTATAAATTAATATATAAATTAATAGTTAAATATATATTACAATTAGGTATATCAAATAAAAGCATCGAGTCTAAATTGAATAAAAATTTGTCAAAAGTTAAAACTAAAACTATGTCGAAAAGTCTAGTAATAATAAAAATAAAAAAATGTCTAAAAAAATAATATGTAACAATTAATTAGATCGATGTCACAAAAGTCCGTTCATGTATATTTTAATCCTAAAGCTAGTAAAAGTATCGTGAAAGATGTCAATGTCATGGTGGGTCATACTATTGTAAGTATTGCTAATTTAAATTTCTATGCTAAGGTTCAGGTGTAACTTCTATTTAGAATTCTGCTTTTACTTCTGTCCGATACATTAAAAAAATGTTACTTTTCCTAACACTCCATTTATGCATATCCAGAGGCTGTATTATATTCCAGTGTCTCCGTACCTGAAGACGCTGTCGATGGTCTCCTCCACCAAGCTCCTGCACCTGCTGGAGGCGTTCAGCACTCCGTGGTTCCTGTTCTCCAGGCCGCACCACCACCAACTCGTGTTCTTCTTACTGGAGATGTTCAACAATATGATACAGTATCAATTTGACGGTAAGCAACGATGTCTTGTTCATTATTCTCTTCTTGTAAGAAGTCTGAAAGTTGCGCCCATTATAGAAAAGACGATATATAGAGGAGAAATGCAAATCTTGTGTCCAAAAGATTGTTAAATATAAATGTGGATAGATATGTGAATAGAGGGGGGGACGAAAAAGAGATGGATGGATTGTGTAAAGTATGGCATGCATGTAAAAGGAGTAGCTCCAGAGATGGTGGATGATAGGAAAGAATCCATTCTCCATTCATCGTAAATCAATCATCCATAGAAAAACACGTTGTGCCGACGTCAGTTAGAGTGGGATAAGGGCAGAAGAATTCCTCGGTTTCCAGGGAAGCCAGTTGCCAAGCTGGTCTAAGTTGGTAATAGAGTCAGATAAGACTATGAGTTTATGTTCACTCAGACGAGACTCTATGAGTGTAAGTTGACTCAGATGAGACTCGCAAGAGTCTACAAGAGTCTAACTAGCGGAAATGGTGGTAGAGAGCGTGGTGCGTAGGAAAATAAGTATATAGTTTAGTGTAAAGAAAATCTCATTAACGATAATGAATTAGAGATAACACAAACAATAAATAAGCCTGAAAAATAACATTACGAAAGAGTGATAAAATAATGTAGGCTTACAAACCCTTTACCGCCCTAGCACTTTAAATCTGTATATGGCTAAATATTTGTGTCTTTACATTTAGAAAGCTTGCTGTTATGCCTAAAAAGTCCTTTAGATAGACAAATTTCAAATCAAATCAAATCAAATGAAATCAAAAACCTTTTATTTACAGATATATCACATTTAACTACGTACATAGGGTATAGAACAATACATAAAACTTACAGTATAAACAAAATCTCACAGTTCACAAAAACAAAAAAAAAAAAGATACGCAGAGAAATGTGACCCTGTACTCCAACCACCACAGTCCAAAAATTTACCAACACCACTCAGCGCAATTTGAGGGGATACCTCAACACTGGTTTTCAGTGGCGACCTCTTACTAACATATCGACTGTGAACTGGCAAATTGTCCTATCTAATTTTTGACAACTTTTCAGGAAGACGAAAAAACGTGTTTATTAATAAATTTGGATTTATTTTTATGTAATATAAAGCCAGTTGACTTGAAATATGTTTATTTATATACAAATTTTCTAGTAGATAATACATGTTGATACGGTAATTGATGGGCCGTTGTACCTAATGCCGTATAAAAGTGATTTGCCTTTGAGATAGGACATATTGCCGGTTCACAGTCGATATATTAATAATTTTATACTTTTTTGCGTGGAACGATGAGTGAGATTTTTTTTTTTTATATAAAACGGAAAATAGAATTTCTTGAGGGAATCTATTCAGCTTCGATTGAGATCTTATTCTTGTGTCTGTCTGTAAACCA
Organism: Morpho deidamia; assembly: GCA_947086505.1. NCBI lineage: Eukaryota > Metazoa > Arthropoda > Insecta > Lepidoptera > Nymphalidae > Morpho > Morpho deidamia. The sequence goes on from CAMTZC010000022.1 coordinate 16,129,049, forward strand.
AAATTGCGAAAACTGCCTTTTATTTCAGGCAATTCAAACCTTGTGTATACTATAATTCGGAAACGCGCCGTTTTCCACAACCTCGCCAACTTGCCGCACGAGCACGCGGCCATCGCCCGTTCGCTGGCCGCTGCCAAGGGCAAAGGGCTTAACAATACCACCAAAGCCTTGCCGAGGTAAGAATAGATTATTTTTAGGAACTAGAAGATATCGCGGATTATAGCTTTTTACGTGTATCCATTAAGGGTATTGCCAATAATCACCACGCTTGACATGCGGGTTGGTGATCGCAGTGATGACAATTTCGCACCGACAACGCTGCTGCCCGCTGTCGGTCTGTTATATTTTAGTCAGCTTAAGAATGGTTATACCGCATTAGTCGGTCGCCAGAGCCGCGTCGGTTTATTTGCAGGGTGTACCACTTGCAGGTGAGGTTAACATTTGAAGAAACTGACTGGGACGAGTTTTCTCCTTATACCCCCGATTATAGCAAAATAATTTGATTATTACTTTTGATTTCATTAGCTGTGATAACCCAGTGGTAAAACCGTGCGACTCTAGGGACAAGCATGAGTTCAAACCCGGGCAGGCACCAATGAGTTTTTCTATTAAAACTTATGTGTCTAATTGATATTTGCAATTTATCACACGCTTACCGGTGAAGGAAAACATCGTGAGAAAACCTGCATATCTCTAGAGAATTCTAGGGATATATGTAACCTACCAATCCGCATTGGAGCAGCGTGGTAGGTCTTAGCTCCAATCCTTTTCTCCAAAACACGGAGACAGGAGGCCTATTCCCAGCAGTGGGATATTAGCAGGCCGTCACTTTTCTTTTGTATTATGGATTTCCGCAAGGTAACGCCTAATTCTATAAATTATTTGAGAAATTAGATTTATTATTAGATTATCAGTTAAAGCCTTAATGACGCTTCGACTATCCGAAGATGCGTGGCGCTCCAAATGCTCCGTGCTCGAATTATTGGAGACAAGGTGATTAGCAGACAGCGGGACTCTTTGGCAATGCGTAAAAACGTATCATCACTGTGCATTTTCTACCGCATTTTTCACGGAAATTGTTCCATTGAACTCCATTACCTTGTTCCTGCCGCTAAATTCCATAACCGCATTGTACGTCACAGGTTAAAATATCATCCTCGCCATCTGGATGCGTTATGATCCACTACAGTGCGGTTTTCAGATAATTTCATTCCGCGCAATTCCATTTTATGGAACGATCTCCTTTTAGCAGCGCTTCCGGATCGGTACGACATAAGTACTTTCAAAAAGCGTGTACTCCACCTTTTTAAAGAAAGTCAGAACAGTCGTTCTCCGACAAGTCGTGGGCGGCGGTGATTACGTGAGCTGAATCGCATGCTCGTTTACCATACTATTCCATAAAAAAAGTAGTCTGACTTTATACTCCTCGACACGTCGCTCTAAGCCAAGATCCAGGCTCACATAAGGCATCCGGCATTTCGGAGAGTGTGCCACAGATCTGTTTGATCTGGTCCCTTCTTCACCGTTCTACAACCGGACCACCAGACGCCGTGAAGGGCTCCACCGTTACTCAATAAATATCCCAAAAATCGGACAAAACGGTTCGGCTCATCTTTCCTCATCCGTACGGCCAAAGCATGGAATTGCCTTCCTGCATCTGTGTTCCCGGATACCTACGATATAGCCAAATTAAAAAAAAAATGAATATGCACTACTTTGGCAAGCGCGGTCCACCTTAGGCTGCATTCTGCTTCCCATCAGGCGAGATCGTAGCCAGGCGCTTGCATTATTTTATTAAAAAATAATCCTTAAGGCGACTTACCGAAGATGTTGCGAGTCTCTTAAGACTTCCTTTCATAGTCTCATTCCTCCAGCTTTCTTGATGCTCCCGCGCTAGCCCAAATCTTCCGGCAACGCAATAAAAGTAGAAAAACGTAGAAAAATTTATTACAGTTTAAATCGATTATAAATGCAAAGTACATCGTATATCATTTAGTTTCATTTCCAACAGTTATCTAGGAACCCGGGCTCGTCGACCTCAATATATGATGTATGATGACCAAGAGCGATTGTTTCATGTCCATAAATAATTTTTTCGCCAAAACTGAGTTTCCATAAGATATTGCCGTGTACGGATGTGCTAATGTCAAATGTATATAATTCAGGTCTCGTAGCTCCGAGTCGGTAGCGGAGGCGGCCATGGAAGGTTCAAGGCCCGCGCAGCCCGCCGAGCCCGGCACTCTCAACGCAACGCTACCTGACACACCTGGTAAGGAAACTCAAAATACTCAAACTCTCCTTCTTTGCACATTTTCAAACTTAGGCCAAAGCAACACTACCTTTCCTCGCTGTCATAACTTATATCTATGTAGGTTTATTATATTTTGTATTAGTATTAGTGTATTATCTTGTATTATATATATGTATTCTATTTTATGATCATAAGAAAGTAAGTTTATCCAAATTTAATTTATAATTGTTTTATAGTGTTTTTAATAATTTATCTTTTACTATTAATGTACCTATACTACGTTCTCACTTACTTTTTTCAAACCACCAAGGGTCGCTGGCAGAAATCTCTTATAGAGATAAGTAATCCTTTGTACTTGTTTTCTTTACCTGTATTTTCTTATATATTTTAATTTTGGTACATAAATAAATAAATAAATAAAATATATAGACACCAGTCTATCTTCTTATCTTATCTGATTTTGGGGACGCCTGCCAGTACAGGACGGGTGGTCAGCTCCAATACTGGACTATTCCACCCATTTCCCCTTGTTGGGACAAGGGTTTCACTGTTGTCCCGACAGTGTCACCTGCTCTAGCCTACCTGTTGCTTTTACAAACCTTATAATATCCCTGAAGGAGATATTTGTTAGGTCATCAGCTTCAATTTCGTTCCTACCTAATGTCTCCCATCTTACCAGCGAGTACATGGGGCACTCAGCCATAAGGTGGAGACTCGTTTCTTCTTCTCCACACTCTGGGCACGCTGAATCTTCTTTTATTCTCATTATTGACAAGTGTCTGTTTAACAGGCAGTGCCCAGTAGTTATGCCTGTTATAATTGCCAAAATACCGGGCTATACTCACGTCTAATTTTTATCAGATTAGCCTGTCTAGTTTCGAGCCCATCCGGGGCACTTCTTCATGAGCTCTTTACACAACGCGAAGGGAAAGTCGTATTATAGTCGTATAATATTAATAGTATGTCTTACGGAATATTGTTATGGGGTAAATGCGCGGACATTGAAAAAATTTTTGTGTTACAAAAAAGAGCCATACGTGGCATTTACAATTTAAATTCGCGCGATTCCCTGCGAGAGAAGTTCAAGGAAACAGGTATTCTTACATTAGTTTCACAGTATATATTTAGTAATTTAATTTTTGTACATATGAATATACATAATTATAAAAGGATTGGCGACGTAGATAATAGACAAAGTAGGGACCGACATAAACTTGCGGTTCCTGCTTTGCGCCTTGCAAAAGTTCGTTTGTGGGTTTGGGTATAAGATTCTATAATAAAATTCCACAATCTACATTAACTTTACCTTTACAGCTGTTTAAAAATACTATTTAAAAAAGGCTAATTCAGAAAGCCTATTACACTATTGAGGATTACCTGGAAGATAAGAATGCGTGGATATAGCTTCTCTTCAACCCTGTACAAGACATTTATAACTATATGTAACTAGTGATAAGAATTATTGTTGGAAAAGAGCAACCGCCGAGTTTCTTGCTGGCTCTTCTCGGTAGGAACAGCTTTCCGAACCAGCAGTAAAGTTGACGATTCAAAAGCACTTGTTTACAAGTTTACTTGAATAAAGAATATTTTGAATTTGAATTTTGATATTAATTAGAACGGACAATTGTTGGGTACAAAGAATAATTTGAAAAAATACTTTCAATGGCCAGCGATCGCCACTATGACGGAACGGGAGTCCGCGCACCCACCAGCTCGGGAGCAGCTGTTGCCTCGACGGTCGGGCGACGGCGAGGACCGCAGCCCCGACGGACGGGACGACGACGACACGACACAGACCGTTGCACACGTGAGTGATGTGGTGATGTAGAGCATTTGGAGTGTTGAGGTAGAGCATCAGGAAGTGATGGTATGATTTAGAGCATCAGGCAGAGCGCTGTCCTGGTATAGAGCATCAGTAGATTGACGTGATGAGATAGATCATCAGAAAGTGCTGATATGATTTGGAGTATCAGTAGGACGCTGATCTGGTAATAGAGCATCGGTAGAGTGACGTGGTGAGATAGAGCATCAGAAAGTGATGATATGATTTAGAGCATCAGGCAGAGCGCTATCCTGGTATAGAGCATCAGTAGATTGACGTGATGAGATAGAGCATTAGAGAGTGCTGATGTAATTTAGAGCCATCACCAATCAGTATGTATCTGGTATAGAGCATCAGTGGGTATGGGTATAAGATTCTATAATAAAATTCCGAAATCAATTTTGGTCATGCCATTACAGCAGCTTTAAAACACTGTTAAAAAGAGGCTGATACAGAAAGCCTACTATACTGTTGAAGATTACTTAGATGATAAGGATGTGTGGATATAGGTGCGCTTCTACCCTGTACAAGACTAATAAATAAATGTAACTAGTTCTAAGATTTATATTTTAAAAAGAGCAACCGCCGAGTTTCTTGCTGGCTCTTCTCGGCAGGAACAGCTTTCCGAACCAGCAGTAAAGTTGACGATTTAAAAGCACTTGTTAACAAGTTTATTTGAATAAAGAATAATTAAATTTGAAGTAGAGTGACGTGGTGTAGAACGCAAGTAGGGTGCTTACTTAATACATTGTATATATTGCAATTATTTTACGCAATTTAATTTTTGTATATAAAAATATAAAGCATTATAAAACAATATGTGATGTATATAAAAGACAAAGTAGGAACCAACATAAGCTTACGGTTCCTGCTTTGCGCCTTGCAAAAGTACGTAAGTCGTTTGTGGGTTTGGGTATAAGATTCTATAATCAAATTCCGCAAACAATTTTAGCTTTTTAAAAACACTGTTATAGGGAGGCTGATACAGAAAGCCTACTATACTGTTGGGAATTATTAAGATGATAAGAATGTGTGGTTATAGCTATCCTCTGACCCTGTACCCGACAACAACGACTAAATGTTCAATTGCAATTACTATTAAATTAAATATATTAACAATTTACTAACATAAATTTGGTATAATAATGATATTTGCCCTGGAAAAAATTGTAAAAAAACCATTAAAAAATTGTGGAACCTATCTTATACTATATCTTTTAATGTAAGAGGTCATCAGCCTGCCATGAACTCTTATTGCGACTCAATTCAAGACGTAAACGAAATTGTTTTGCTTTATCATATCATGACGTCTTAAAGACATACTTTAAATCGTTGCCGAACGAGCGTTCGGAATGCGTCCTAAGAACATGTGAGTAAAAGAGACAGAGTTATCTGTTTTGAATAAAATGACTCGGCCGCCGGAGATGCGACCGGCGGAATCAAGGACGTTTATGCATTCGATTGCCGACGCGAGCGGCCGACTGATAGTAACTTTTCAAACACGATAAGGACAGGCCGCGTGCGCCTGTATACGGCATTCTTTATAACGCACACGTGTAATTTTGCGTTTCGGGTGTTATTCTCAGATTTAGTGACGCGTTTAACCAGTGAAGTGTTTGATAAGACGCGACCGTCCACGGTTTTGGTGCGCGTTGGATACTATTCCCCGATATAGGGACGATTTACTAACGTGTGACCTTACGAAGGTTGTGTGCACACCGGGTGTTATTTAGCCGATATAGTGAAGTGTATACTCAGGGAGAAACGGACATTACGTGTCCGTGGAAGAGTGCAGAGGCGAGCCAACGGTTTCGGGGATCGGCCAAGTACATACAAGCATACACACACACGTACACATATACACGCAATGACTCACGAGGCCGGACCACATACAGCTAACGGCCGCATAAGGTAGGTTGAAACGCCGGGGCGTCGGGCCCAGGTCCCGGAGATTGTTTCATCCGTCCGCACGTTTGCGCGGAACATATCTTTAGTTCATATAACGTTATCCTTTTCAAACATTACGACCCCAATGCAATTCACACTTCATGGTACGAAAAGGAGGCGGTCGCGGTCGTAGTTTACGTCTTCAATTGAATCGCAATAAGAGTTCACGGTAGGCCTGCTGGCCTCCTATATAAAACCTATTTTTTTAACTTACAATCTTGAATTTGACACATCGTGAATAGAAACACTTTTAAATAATGATAATATGAGCTGTGATAGCCCAGCGGTGAGACCGTGCGACTCTTTCGAGGGGAGCACGAGTTCAAACCCGGGCAGGCACCAATGAGTTTTTCTATTAAAACTCACGTGTCTAATTGATAATTGCAATTTATCACACGCTTTTCGGTGAAGGAAAACATCGTGAGGAAACCTGCATATTTCTAGAGAATTCTGGAGATATGTGAAACCTACCAATCCGCATTGGAGCAGCGTGGTAGGTCTTAGCTCCAACCCTTCTCTCCAGAAACGGAGAGAGGAGGCCTATGCCCAGGATTTACAGGATTTCTATAGCCTATATGTTACTCCGTACGCTGGATTAGCCTTGAAGACGTAACAGGCAGACTTTCACATTTATAATATTAACTAGCTGTGCCAACGGCCTCGCCCGCGTCGAAATCAGTTGTCACAAAAAAAATCCAAATTGAAATTTTGAACATAAAAGTAGTTATTGTGAGTTAACCGTAAGAGATAGGAATATGCTATCGCGGACTTTTTTGTAGTATTATTATAGATCTACAATTGTTTAGTACATTACTTTAGCGTAACTCTGCTGGTTTACGCAGCGCACGCGACTATACCTCCCAGAAAGCAAGTTTTTTAACAACTGCACGATCTCTTAAGCACAATTTACATAATACCGATATGTACTATTCCTAAACCAACTGGAAGTATTGCACTATCTTTTAGTGAAAACCGTACAAAAATCCGTTCAGTAGATTTTGAGAAAATCGATTACATACAGACAGACAGCTTTTTGGGACTCTCTTTTATAATAAGTATAGATTACATAAGTATACCTGAAATACGTTTACGTGAAACTGAATATAACATTCAGTTTCACTCAAGAAGTTTCAATTTAATTTTCCGAGAACCGTTTATTTGATATTTGAATAAACAAATACATATTTATGTATTTGTTCAAAATAAAGTTAATTTAAAGTTATTTTTAATTTTCTATACTGTTATCAAACAAATTAAATTTATACTTTTAAAATTTAAACTTGTTTCCCGATGTCATACCTATTTTATTTAAGAAGTTCATTTATGGTTTTGTTTACGGTATTAAAAATTATAATGTAGTTTTAGACACAGCCTATATAATATATTGTCGGTGAGACTACCTTACATCAATGGGCCCGAAATGTCCAGAAGGAGAGTCTCCGTGTGGGCGTCGAGAGGGGGGAGGGGGTCGAGAGTGGGGACAGCGAGTGGAGGCCTAGCGGAGAGTGGGTGTCCTCGTGGCGCAGCCGGCTGCCGCTGCAGACCATCATGAGGCTGCTGCAGGTGCTGGTGCCGCAGGTGGAGAAGATCTGCATCGACAAGTGAGTTTTAGACGATTAGTGTGAAATTAAAATAAATATGTTAAGTGACTAATTTAAACTGAAGTTACGACACAATTATTTTGATATGATCAGCGTCTTTTGAGAGAATCTATCTAATGCTATGACATAAGCCTGCGACTCCTGCTTTACGCCTAGCAAAAGTACGTAAATCGTTTATGGGTTTGGGTATAGGATTCTGTAATAAAATTCTGAATTCAATTTTGGCCATGCCATTACAGTTTAAAAACACTGTTAAAAAGAGGCTAATACAGAAAGCGTACTATACTGTTGAAGATTACTTAGATGATAAGGATGTGTGGATATAGGTGCTCTTCTACCCTGTACAAGACAGTAATAACTAAATGTAACTAGTTTTAAGATTTATATTTTAAAAAGAGCAACCGCCGAGTTTCTTGCTGGCTCTTCTCGGCAGGAACAGCTTCCCGAACCAGCAGTAAAGTTGACGATTCAAAAGCACTTGTTTACAAGTTTACTTGTATAAAGAATATTTTGAACGTTTAGGAAAATTGCAATTGAGATTTATGAAAGACAATAGTAGTGAGTCCACGTTATTGTTTATTCTTTGTAAATATACGTACTATAGTATTTAAACATTTTTACATAAATATTAAGCTGTGATAGCCTAGCGGTGAGACCGTGCGACTCTCTAGAGACGACATAGGTTCAAAACCCGGGCAGGCACCAATGAGTTTTTCTATTAAACCTTTTGTGTCTAATTGATAATTGCAATTTATCACACGCTTTTCGGTGAAGGAAAACATCGTGAGGAAACCCGCATATCTCTAGAGAATTCTGGAGATATGTGTAACCTACCATTCCGCATTGGAGCAGCGTGGTAGGTCTTAGCTCCAATCCTTCTCTCCAAAAACGGAGAGAGGAGGCCTTAGCCCAGCAGTGGGCATAGTAAGAGGCTGTTACTTTACTTTACTTTTACATAAATATTTAGTACATTTTTATACCAGTGATTAAAGAACCACCAAATTGTGTTCAGAAAATGTTCGGTATGGAACCAGCGACCTTAAAGCGGAGCTGAAGTCTTGGTCACTGCCATTTGTACCAACGGGCCAATCGAATGAATCTCGAATTGTTTAAGAAACTCAGCACAATGATGCCTTAATCTATTGTAATGTGTGTTGCAGGGGGCTGACGGATGAGTCTGAGATCCTGCGGTTCCTGCAGCACGGCACGCTGGTGGGGCTGCTGCCGGTGCCGCACCCCATCCTCATCAGGAAGTACCAGGCAAACGCGGGCACCGCCGCCTGGTTCCGGACATACATGTGGGGCGTCATCTATATAAGGTATTGATGGGGATTTGGAATTTTCAATACGGGTGTGTAGGGACACGGTTATTGTTCCGCGCAAACGTGCGGACGGATGAAACAACCTCCGGGACCTGGGCCCGTCGTCTCGGCGTCTCAACCTACCTTATGCGGCCGTCAGCTGTATGTGGTCCGGCCTCATGAGTCACTGCGTGTATATGTGTACGTGTGTGTGAGTGCTTGTAGGTACTTGGTCTATTTCTCCCTGAGTATACACTTCACTATATCGTCTTAATAACACCCGATGTGCACACAACCTTCGTAATGTCACACGTTATTGAATCGTTCCTATATCGGGGAATAGTAACCCAACGCGCACTAAAACCGTGGACGGTCGCGTCTTGTCAAACGCTTCACTGATTAAACGCGTCACTAAATCTGAGAATAACACCCGAAACGCAAAATTACACACGTGCGTAAGAAAAAGGATGCCGTATACAGGCGCACGCGGCCTGTCCTTATCGTATTCGAAACGTTACTAACTGTCGGCCGCTCGCGTCGGCAATCGAATGCAAAAAAAGGTCGTTGATCCCGCCGGTCGCGTCACGCGCGTCATTTTATTCAAAACAGTTACATTGTGTGTATTGAACACTCACACTCACGTAAGCACCTTGCGAATCATCATCATCATCATCATCAGCAACCCACTGTCTCTGTCCACTGTTGGACATAAGTCTCTCCTATAGGGTGTAAGGGGGAGGCTCGTCCCAGTTAGTCTCTCCAAGTGCCAACCTCACCTGCTCGTGGTGCACCCTGCAGATAAACCAACGAGGCTCTGGCGACCGATTAATGGCGGTATAACCATTCTACTTAGGCGTAAGTTAAAAAAAAGGCTGGTAACGGGCAGCAGCGTCACTGGTGCGATAAATTACGCCCTGCGATCACCAACACGTCTGCCCAGCGTGGTGATTATGGGCAAATCCTCAAATGGTACACCTTGTACTGGTAGTTGTAAAATTAAGTATGTGCTTGTATCTGTGCGAACATTGAGCGTAGCTGATTCTATAAGCTTTGTATAGTAAAGTAAAGTAACGGCCTTACTATCCCACTGCTGGGCATAGCACTTCTGGGCATTGGTTTCTTCTCTCCGTAGACAAATAAAAACGAAAACAGTAAACAATAAGTTATAGAAAAGAAAAAACTTATGCCTTAAATATTATGACTTTGAAATTAGAAATATATATTTTTTTATAAATGATCAAAGCCCTTCGCAGCCAATATACGTTGATAATGAATCGTTTGCGAGATACGTGATATTGGGGTATTTTCCCAATCTCGATCTAGCTAAATCAGACTAAAAATATCATTGATTTCGGGAGGCTTTCGAGTTACATCAATTACTTAACAGTACTAACAGTTGATTATCATTTATTTCTCCATTGAAAATCTTATGAAGAAATTTCATATCAAATAGAGATAATAATAAATATATGGGACACTTACACACACTGTCGTCTATCCCTAAAGTAAGTGACCTAATACTTATGTTATGGGTGACGGACAACTGGTAGATATACTACATATATAATTTTAAATACATACTTAAATCAACTTTTTATCTACATCAACATTACAACATCTTACTTTAGATACTTATAATAGCTGTACAAGTTTTACTTCAGATATATATATATATATATATATATATATATATATATATATATATATATATACGTGTGTGTGTGTGTGTGTGTGTGTGTGTTTCTTTCTTTAAATATTTTGTTAACCAAAACTTTTCATTTTTTTACGCAAGCTGTGATTATCTTTAAGTAGGTTTACATAATGTTCTAAAAATTGTTAATTTAACGTTTTCATGTAAGATTAATATGTAAAACCTGTTGATGATCCTATATAAATAAATTAAAAAAAATAAATAAATAAATAAATACAAATATACACCTAGGATGGAAGAACCAATAGATTGTTTATAGAAAATGTTAACCCTCGGCGGGAATCGAACCCGCGACCCGCGGAGCAGAGGCCAAGGTCACCCACTGCTCCAAAGGGCCAGTCAATCTCAAAAGATCAATAGATATCTTCGGATAGCCAGTAGTTCTTGTATCATAACGATGAATTTATCTTAGGCTTTGCTCAGTCTGTATTTCCACGTTGTCGACTTACTCTTGATTACACTACAAAACTCAAAACTCAGTCAAAAAAAAACATCACTTAGACTCAAAATTGGTGCAAACGAAGTCGCGGCTAAAACTAGTTTATACTAAAAATATTTCTAGTTAAAATGGTTTTTGTGAAATGGAAAATTGTTTTCCAGGAACGTGGACCCTCCTATATGGTACGACACGGACGTGAAGCTGTTCGAGATACAGCGGGTATGATCTCAGTAACCGACGGCTTAAAGTGAGAGATTTTATCGAATAAAAATTAATTATATTACGGGTGGAGTTATTATCGATCGAGTATATATCGAAAATATTTATATAAATGATTCCATATATCTTAAAAATCGAGCAAAACTAAACTTCAGATTGACTTCCGAAATTATTATCTATATAAAGCCCGGTGTTATCAATCGAAAGATATATGATATATGCCATGGGCGTAGCGAGGGAAGGGCAAGGGAGAGCAGCTGCCCCCCCTTACACTGAAAACTGTAACACTGGGAAAATGTCAACTCGCAACATATTGACACTATAAAAGGCTTGCATAAGAGCTATAATGTTTATCACCTTCATTACAAATGTGACCTTTTTTATTTTTTTAATACCATGATAAAAAAAATAGTCTAGATTTTCTGAGATAATTTTACCCCTCCCCCCTGTATAGAATTCTGACATATGCCATGGGCGTAGCGAGGGAAGGGCAAGGGAGGGCAGCTGCCCCCCTTACACTGAAAACTGTAACATTAGGAAAATGTCAGCTCGCAACATATTGCCAACATATGCCCACTAAGGCTTGCATAATGCTTTGCATCATGATAAAAAAAATAGTCTAGATTTTCTGAGACAATCTTGCCCCCCCCCCCCTGTATAGAATTCTGGCTACGCCCTTGACATATGCCCGCTAATATGAAAATTTGTTAAATTAGTATAGATTTTGAGTTGTAGAATGTTAAGATCATATATTTAGTTTTAATTTCTATTTCTCAGATACATATAGCTTTTATTTTGGCAGATTAGTAAATTTATTTCTCAACCCTGTGTGGGGCGATTTTTTGATTAATTTTTTTTTTAAATTGGGAACTAAAAATTTGACTTTGTTGTTGCAAGATGACGACCAAAGCAATAGTCTTGAATACTAATTCTGGTTGTAATTCCTAACGTCATAAAGTTAGATTTCAGCGGCATTTCATGAAAAAAAATATTATTTTCTAAAAAGCCGAAAAAACTTGAAATGTGACCTGAAAATTACACGGGCCCATTGAGGGTTAAATTACGGTTAACACAGAGGCTATATTTTTAAATGATTGACGTGGTTTATTTTGCTATTATACATCTATCTATACTTATAATAAAGTCCCAAAATCTGTCTGTTACATACAGACAGATTTTGGTTCGATTTTCTCAAAGTCTACTGAACGGATTTTTGTACGGTTTTCACCAAAATATAGTGCAATACTTCCTGGTGGTTTAGGTTAATAGTACATATCGGTATTATGTAAATTTTGTTGAAAAGATCGCGCAGTTGTTAAAAAACTTGCTTGCCGGGAGCTTTAGTCGCATGCGCTGCGTAAACCAGCAGAGATACGCTAAAGTGATGTACTAGAGAATTGTAAATCTATAAAAATACTACAAAAAAGTCCGCGACAGTATGTCTCTATCTCTCACGGTTAATTTATAATAACTATTTTCATATTTTAAATTCCAAGCGGGCGAACCCGCAGGCACAGCTAGTTTATGGATAAAACAACAAATTTTAAATTATATGATTATAAAGAGCGTTGTATCCATGAAATTGTATGTTTATTTTATATCAAACCATGAATACAAATAGTTAGTTATTATTAGTAGCAAAATGTTGGACCAAATCACTAAAATTTTGGAACTAAATATTTTATTTATGAAATTCTAAGCGATATAATTGGAATGTCCTTTATGAGTTGACATTTAGTATTGTGGGTGGGAGGGGGTATTGCATAAAGTTAATTAAGAGGCGACAGGGCAACGGCAATGTTAGTTCCCACCTCACCAACCTTCAAAGCCTCTACCTCTTTATGCTTTTGCGAATATCTTACGAAGCAGTTCATGCGCCAAATTTACGATTTTCCATTTGCTTGTTGGTTGTGTCGTCTTCTTCTTCGTCTAAGCGTTATCCCGGCTAAGACCCGGGGTCCGCTTTCCTATTACGTTGCCTCCACTTTGCCCGATCTTTAACGTCCGAACTGTGTAGTTTGTTGGCTCTCATGTCGGCAACCACAATTTGAAACCAACGCTTTTTTGGTTTACGTGCTACATGACCATACCAACGAAGGCGGGCTTCCTGCGTCTTTTCTCTGATGTCACGGACACTGAGCCTACTGCGGATGTAATCATTTTGTGACACTGTACATCCACCGTAGCATTTTCATCTCCGTGACCCTCCTGAGCTCCTGCGCATGCCGAGCCAAGGTTGGCCATGTTTCACTGCCGTACAAAAGTACTGGTCGGATAATGCTCTTGTAGATGAGCCCCTTGAGCTTAAGCGGCATCCTTCGATCACAAAAAACACCGATCAGGTCCCTCCATTTTGCCCAAGCTGCGCTGATACGTGCTTTCACGGCATGGTCCATATGGGGTCATATTCCCCCCGTTTCTTGCAATACGGAGCCAAGATATTTAAAAGTATCCGTACGACGTGCGGTTGCCTCATATTAAATGTAATATATACTTTAACATCACATTTGCTTGTAATATTGGATTCCATTTTATTATGATGGTATAGAATGTTCTTATGTATTTTATTTTCTATCATCATCATCCTCCTGCGCTTATCCCACTCTAAGTGGGGTCGGCACAACGTGTTACATGATTTGGCTACGTATTTTACGACCGGCCGCCTGCCTCACGTCAACTTAGCTTAGTCGTGTTTTACGACCACTTGGTATAATGGTGGGGTATTCTACTCAGCCGGATACCACACGGCGGGTATTTTATCTTCTATATGCCTTATTATGAGTTTATGCAGTTGCCATAAGCCTTTAGACTTGTCCTAGTTTCTTATTTTTATTAATTATTCCCGTCAGTATAATGGCTTTAAGGTTTTGCATAGGTCCTTGCAGAAGTTTAATATGAATCCAAATATTGAAGCCTAATCGAACTTGCCCAGAGAGAAGTAGAACGATTCTTCCACGCTCTTGAAATTTTGAAAATTTTGATGATATTTTTGTCTTATCCGAGGGTACGGGGTTAAAATGAAATGGGAAATTTTTAAACTTTGGCTCATTATATATTTCCAAATTACAACGTTGTGAACTCATACTAATGGTATTAGAATATAAAAATAAATATAACATAAAAAATTTATGTACATTTATATTGTCTATTTCATTTTTATTTGCAAAATAAAATAACTAAGAAATTGAATTTTATTACAAGTATATTAATTTGTTTTTGAACTTTTTATCTCTTGTCTATGGTTACCATGACCTAAGTATTTGTTTATTGCTTTTAAGATTATGGTACTTATTAATGTAAGTTCTGATAAATGTAATGTAGAGTACTTTATTCTAATAGTTAATGTAAAATTTTAGTTAAACATACACCGTTATTTAGATCATATCTGAATATGTTTCAGTTTATTAGTTTCTTTTTGATGTATTACTTTTTAATTGTTTTAATATTCATTTTTCTTAGACTCAAGTCGTGAATCGCAAATATGATTTTATTTAAGGTTATGAGAAACATTTTAAATAAGACATAAGTCTACTCGCTCTTTTTTTTTAAATAAATTTTGGAGATAAGACCGAACACGCCGCTCCAATACGGATCACTGGGTTCAGACTATAATCCTAACAAAATATGCGAAATACCTGTCATCATTCTCCTGCCCTTATCCCACTCTAAGTGGGGTCGGCACAACATGTTACAAACATGTCACATGAATTGGCTACGTATTTTACAACCGGCCGCCTTCCTGACGTCAACTTACCTTAGTCGCCTTTTACGACACCTCGGTAAGAAATGAGGGTGGTCTATTCTATTCTGCCGGCTACCACACGGCACTTTTTAATATGAAAATTCTTTTTTATTTACAAATGCAGGGAGCGTTTGGTTATTTTATTGCATACGTAATTTATTACATTTTAATTAGGAAATATTATATCATACTTAGTATATAAAGTTCTCAATCGTATTTACACCTCTATACATTACTTAGTTATTCTGTTCTGTAACTTTTAACATTTTGAGCGGCGAGTATGAGATGAACTCGCAAGTATTTTAATAAAATCGCGTCGTTTTATGAAGAAACTTTAGTCTTATGTATTTACTAAAAACACTAGTCAATTATTATTCGTGCTTGTTTATTTAATTTGGTGTTTCTATATGTGTTTAGTGAAAACGAGGAATAATTTATCATTCTTGAGTTTATAGATGGGGATAACATAGATTGATATATAAAGTCCTTTAGAGACGTTTTCTATTTCGGGATTCTTAGCGCATGCCGTAAGTAAACGTAAATTTTGTGTTAAGAATAACATCTTGCCTTCCCTAAATGCTCCTCACTGACTTACTCGAGATCATTTAGCTTTCAAGGTGTAAAGCTGTGGAATGATTTACCGACATCAATCCGCAAATCTCCTTCCCTATCAGCATTTAAGTCACTGACTAGAAAATATTTGTCTCAAGTCATTTAAATTAAATTTAGTAGCTTATTTTTATAAATATTAAATTACATTTTAATTAATTCAAATAATCACTATTATCTATTATTTTATTCATTCATTTTTCAACTTTAATCTATGTATATGAATAGTGTTTCGTTATTTTTCTTTTTCTTCCTTCCTTTTTTTTCATCATCCATTTTGTTTTTTCATTTTCTTTCTGTTACTCATAGGTTGGCTGGTAGAGATCCCTTTTAGGGATAAGGCCGCCTTTTGTTTATACAATAAATAAATAAATCAATAAATAAATAAGAAATACATCTTTAGAAAACGTTACTTTGCGCATCCGGTTGAATAGAACCTTTTAAATCATTTAAGAATCCATATCGACCAAATTTATTGTTTTTTTTTTTATTTATCCTAGCAAAGTTCTATAATGTTTTATGAATTCCTGAAACCATCGTTTTCACTCGACTCTGTAATGTACTGTTTAGTTGAGACGTTTGAATGCATTTATAAAATATATTTTTACTGTATACACACATAGTCACTTTTAAACAGGTGCCGTACTTTACTATTGTTTATTTTATTCTACAATTCTATTGATAAAAAAAATGAAATTGTTTTACAGTTTTATGTCGGTGTTATTATATTCTGTAATAATATCCCTTTCCAAGTTATAAAAATTATATTAGTTGAGTAATCGTGTCATACTTAAACAATATATTATATAAAAGTAAAGTAACAGCCTGTTACTATGCCCACTGCTGGGCTACGGCCTCCTCTCTCCGTTTTTGGAGAAGCATTGGAGCTAAGACCTACCACGCTGCTCCAATACGGATTGGTAGGTTACACATATCCCTAGAATTCTCTAGAGATATGCAGATTTCCTCACGGTGTTTTCCTTCACCGAAAAGCGTGTGATAAATTGCAATTATCAATTAGACATATAAGTTTTAATAGAAAAACTCATTGGTACCTGCCCGGGGTTTGAACCTATGTCGTCTCTAGAGAGTCGCACGGTCTTACCGACAATATATTATATAGGCTGTGTCTAAAACTACATTATAATTTTTAATACCGTAAACAAAATAAATGAACTTCTTAAATAAAATAAAATAGGTATGACATCAGGAAACAAGTTGAAATTTTAAAAGTATAAATTTAATTTGTTTGATAACAGTATAGAAAATTAAAAATAACTATAAATTAACTTTAATTTGAACAAATACATAAATATGTATTTGTTTATTCAAATATCAAATAAACGGTTCTCGGACAATTAAATTGAAACTTCGTGAGTGAAACTGAATGTTAACATATTCACTCAACGTATTTCAGGTATACTTATGTAATCTATACTTATTATAAAAGAGAGTCCCAAAAAGCTGTCTGTCTCTATGTAATCGATTTTCTCAAAATCTACTGAACGGATTTTAGTACGGTAGTCACCAAAAAATAGTACAATACTTCCGGATGGTTTAGGTAAATAGTACATATCGGTACTATGTAAATTGTGTTGAAGAGATTGCACAGTTGTTAAAAAACTTGCTTGCTGAGAGCTTTAGTCGCGTGCGCTGCGTAAACCAGTGGACTTACGCAAAATATGTAGTAGTATGTTTAATTGTAGATCTATAAAAATACTACAAAAAAGTCCGCGATAGCATATTTCTATCTCTTACGGTTAACTCACAATAAATCACTTTTATGTTTAAAATTTCAATTTGGATTTTTTGTGACAACTAATCTCGACGCGGGCGAAGCCACTGGCACAGCTAGTTATTTATGTTTCAAACATTCCAAAGTTATTTTACAAAGCGAGGGCGTAAAAAATCACAATCTCCAAGTAAAAAATGATTTTTAACTTTATATGAATGAATAATTCCTTGAAAACTACCTAAATAGAAAACAAATATATTTTAATTCGATACTATATCATTTACATATTATTATATCATAAAAAAAAATCTGTGGGTGTCTAAAAATCTGGAACATTTTTGTTTACACACTGTATAATTATACGTATAGGTAATTTATGTTCACGTGATTCTAATAAAACGTATACCATATATTAATTAAGCCATTAATTTAACCATTAATAAAGCTTAGACTGGAAATCAATATTGAATAATAATTTAATAATATCTATACTTATTATAAAACAAAGTCCTAAAAAGCTGTCTGTCTGTATGTAATCGATTTTCTCAAAATCTACTGAACGGATTTTGTACAGTTTTCACCAAAAGATAGTGCAATACTTCCGCATGGTTTAGGTACAGATCGGTATTATATAAATTGTGTCGAAGAGTTCGCGCAGTTGTCAAAAAACTTGTTTGCTGGGAGCTTTAGTCGCGTGCTAAAGTAATGTACTAGAGAATTGTAGATCTATAAAAACACTACAAAAAAGTCCGCGATAGCATGTCTCTATCTCTCACGGTTAACTAACGGAACGGGGAACTAACGGAAAAGTGTCGTAAATCACTGAATTCCACGCTGTGTTTGAACAGCTAGTTAAAGATAAACCGTTACCTTGACATTCTATTAGTTGTTTAGTTACCTTATGATTTACGTACAGTGAATATCTCGGCTTTATTGATATGTGTTATATTAATGAATACTTGTTATTTTAAAACTTTACGTAGATAGATTAATGTATTTATTTTAATAATTATTCACCAATGTACTTAATTTTATTGAAAATATATGACAACACGAGCTTGAAGCAGTTCTTTCATTTATTTTCCTTGCCTATTTATTCCTTAAGTTTAAAGTAAAGTATATTTATTACCCAGCATTAAATAATGCATCGATGTTTACAACGAAACAGCCGGCCAGTTGGTTTCGTAGAGCGCTGTCACTGTCACACACAGTCTGTGCGACAGAGACAATTTTCTATGAAGCAGAATCTAGCTGATTTCTCCCTCTAAGCCTCGAAGTGCATTATTTATTGCCGGGTACTATATATTTTTGTGTTTTATTTGTATTAAGAATATTTAAAAATCATTCATAAAAAATAGGAGTGTGTTAAAATTTACATGGGTTATAATTGCAACATCAATATCAATGTATGGCTCTGTGATTCTACTGTATTATTAAACTCCTCATAATAGTGAAATGAAAATACCTTTGTTTAGGAATCATGATTTATTTCATTTTATTTCATAAAGCTAATGGCCGTTCCAAATGTGTAGCCTCTCATGGAGAAGAAGGGCAAGAAACTCCAGGGTTACTCTTTTATCGTTTTAAAGGATTACATAACGCAATATAAATATGTAACTGTAAGCATTGATATACAATACCACAATATTATATACAACAGGTATATAATTATGTACATTTTCATTAAAGTAACATACAAAAGTAATTATCTTAATATGTCGCCGAGAGCTCCGCACCAGTCAACGTCCCGAACCAAGATCGACCCGATCAAGTTGTAACACCCGTTTTTATAGGCGACGACAAACAAGTATGATTCACGTTCTAAACAGCTGTGACGTACAAACCACCTGTTTATTTATTTATTTATAAATTGGAAAACAAACAGCACTTAAATTATTACAAAGAATTATTACATAAAATTAACACGCATGCCAACAAAGTTTCCACAAATGAGTGAAGGAAGTGAACAATACAATAAATATAAATATAGAAGATATAAATATAAATATAGAATATGTAAGATAAATGTAGAAAATTAAAATTAAAAGTATAAATTAAAAGAAAAAAAAAATAAGTAAAAGATTAACAAATTAAACTATTTAACAAATTAAACTATTTATATATATAACATTAGGTATATTATTTCTTCAATAAAGATATATATGTTTTGAATCCATTATTGAAAAGGTCTAAGTGATGATATTTCCTATTATTATTCCGACAAGCTCTTGCAATGAACGCGTTTCTTGCATAATTCGTTCTACGAAAAGGCACGACAAAAGTAGATTTGTTGCGAGCACTTATTCGAGGGCACCTGAATGAAATTTGACTGAGCAAATATGGAGAGTCAACTAGGCTGTTTAAAATCTTATAAAGAAACGCTTGATCCCTATGTTCTCTACGTTTCCGCAAGACTATCCAATTTGGACATTGAGGCGTCCATGTCCTTTATAAATTCACAATATAAAGAAATAAAAGGCAGAGTAGAAAAGTTAGAATGTGAAAAAAAGAACAGTATGTAACATTCTTGAAAGAAAGGATTGAGTTTCTTGAAATTAGAAAATTCTCTACAGAAAATTTGTTTGTTACAATATTTTCACAATATCATCATTCATTCTCCCGCCTTATCTCACTCTAAGTGGGGTTGGCACTACATGTTACAAACATGTCACGTGATTTGGCTACGTATTTTACGACTGGCCGCCTGCCTGACGTCAACTTACCTTAGTCGCCTTTTACGACACCTCGGTAAGAAATGAGAGTGGCCTATTTTACTCAATCGGATACCACACGGCGGGTCAACTTACCTTAGTCGCTTTTTACGACCCCTTGTTAAAGAAGAGGGTGGTCTATTCTACTCAACCGGATACCCTTACCTTAGTCGCCTTTTACGACACCTCGGTAAGAAATGAGGGTGGTCTATTCTACTCAACCGGATACCCTTACCTTAGTCGCCTTTTACGACACCTCGGTAAGAAATGAGGGTGGTCTATTCTACTCAACCGGATACCACACGGTGGGTCGACTTATCTTAGTCGCCTATTACGACACCTCGGTCAGAAATGAGGGTGGTCTATTCTATGTAGCCGGATACCACACGGCACTTACCTTAGTCGCCTCTTATGACACCTCGGTAAAAAGGATTAGGATCTATTCTATTCCGCCGGATACCACACGGCTATTTTATTTTCATAATAATAATATTAATATTACCTAGCAACCGCATATAAACAAGCATGACGTATTTTTTCAATGTCATCAAAATTTTTACTTAATTTAATAATTTTCTTCTGGAAAACACAGTAAAAATGAAGAAATACTGTAAATTAAAGTGACGAACACCTGTGCACATCAAAATATGCAATAAAATGCGGCGTTTGAACGGTGCTAGAGGACGACATACACTACGGCTTCCAACTTTGGGGAACTCGTTGAGTTCCGATTCGCAGTCGACGTCTTCAAGTGAAGTATATTTGACACCGCCATCGGCTGCTGAGTCGGAACACCACGACGCCGTCTCGCCGGCAATAACATCCAAACGCCGACGAGCCGTGAACCCACCACAGGATGGCTTGGAGTCGAGGGGGCGCGGGCGACGCGTTCCTACACGGGCTCCCGCCGCCGGTGGAGTAGTGCGCCGCATGAGATGGTCTCCCAAAATGAATGAGAGTGTCATGCGGGCGTACTATGGGGCGACAGATGGGGGAATTAACCTCACTGCGTACCGTTTAAAAATGCTGTCTCTGTTTCAGGCACTTGAACCAACACTGACCGTAACCGCACAACGATTGTCGGATCAAGTAAGAGCTATCCAGCGCCGTCATCTGCTGGATGAGGCTGTGCTTGAGCGGCTGCGCTCTGAATTACGGCAAAATACTGCTGCTGATGGTGCTCATCAGGCTGAACATAGCCCGAGTAATAACATCATACATACCCAGGATGAGTTCCATGACAGTTGTGATTTGCTAGTAAGTACCCAGAACAATGAGCTATTGAGGAGGACTTTGGAGGATGCGATTTCTGAATTTAGACACATGCAGTTTAATTTAAGACCAAAATTACCTCGATTTCCTGTGCATAGACGTAATATGGCGTTGGTTGGGGTTCTAGATCAAATGTTAACACCATATTTTGAAACTTCGCGCGACCTTAGTGATACGCATTCAATTCTATACTGTGCAGCCGTGGCGGCGTGTCGTATGGCTTCTGTAAAGTTTGCAGAATATAATAGACCTCCAGTTAGAGCCAATGTCGTACCGGCTTGGCAGGCTAGAATTGAAGAGCGCATCTCTTTGACTAGAACCCTTATTGCCAAGCTAATCTGCTTCAGAGCGGGTAATAGTCGACCCAGAGTAATGCGCTTTGTGAACAAGGCATTTGCTGGAACAAATGCTAAACAATCTGACTATCCAACCTTGGTCACAGAGCGTATAGACTTTCTGAAGCAGAAAATCTATGCATGGGCAAAACGCATTCGGCGCTATAGAGTGCGTGTGGATAGATTCAGACAAAATCGCATGTTTCAAAGTGATCAACGGAAGGTGTATAGAAAGTGGGAGCAATCTGGAATTTGTGAGATTGGTGGAAAGCCTACTGCAGATGAGATGTCAAATTTTTGGCATAGCATCTGGTCGACTTCCATCAGTCACAGTGAGGGACATTGGATAAATCTTGTCAGGGAGAAATGTGCATCTATTAAAGAAATGCTACCAGTTAGTATTAGCACAGATAATGTGAAGTGTGCAATCCGGTCAGCTTCGAATTGGAAATCCCCAGGCCCGGACGGATTGCACAATTTTTGGTTAAAGTGGTTCCGTAGTGCACATTCTCTTTTGGCAAGACAATTTCAAGATGCTCTCGATTCCAGGTCACTACCGACATTTATGACAACTGGTGTCACCTTTCTATTACACAAATCCGGTGATACTGCGGACCCAAAAAACTACCGCCCGATTACTTGCTTACCAACCATCTATAAGCTTCTTACATCTATTCTGACTTCAAAAATTATTCAGCATATTGATGCTAACAATATTTTGGCCCCAGTTCAGAATGGATGTAGGACTGGGTCTCGCGGTACGAAAGAGCTCCTCCTCATTGACATGGCTATATGCCAACAGGTTCGGCGAAATAGAAAAAATCTTGTATCTGCTTGGATTGACTATAAAAAGGCTTATGATTCAGTGCCTCATACGTGGCTCAAGAGGATTATGGAGCTGTATAAGGTCGATATAACTCTATACTCTTTTCTTGATACATGTATGGGACAGTGGATGACAATTCTTTGTCAACCAGGAGATACGGATTTTTCTGAACTAGCTGAACCGATAAGGATTAAGCGGGGTATTTTTCAAGGAGATAGTTTGAGTCCTTTGTGGTTTTGCTTAGCCCTAAATCCACTCAGTGATCTACTGAAGGACTCGGGGCTAGGTTTCCGCCTTCGCAGAGGGGGTGAGGTAGCTTGCTCCCACTTGCTATATATGGATGACTTAAAGTTGTATGCATCAAAACGTCCTGATCTTGTGCGGCTACTAAAGATCACTCAGAGCTTTAGTAGCGACATAGGTATGGAATTTGGTGTTGACAAGTGTGCAGTCATACATATAGAGCGAGGTAGGGTTATAAGCTCTGAACGAACAGCCATATCAGATGCTTTGACTCTCAAAACTCTATGTGAAGGTGAAACTTACAAGTACCTTGGAATGTCTGAAGCATTAGGTATTGAGGATAAAAGCATGAAACAAACAGTAAAAGAACGATTCTTTTATCGCTTGAAAAAGGTACTTAACAGTCTTTTGTCGGGTGGTAACAAGGTTCGAGCTTTTAATGGTTGGGTTATGCCTATCCTCATCTATACTTTCGGCATTTTAAGGTGGACTCAAACTGAA
The DNA here is from genome assembly GCA_947086505.1 of Morpho deidamia. Taxonomy (NCBI): domain Eukaryota; kingdom Metazoa; phylum Arthropoda; class Insecta; order Lepidoptera; family Nymphalidae; genus Morpho; species Morpho deidamia. Next base: position 16,152,314 of record CAMTZC010000022.1, read on the forward strand.
CTGGACTCCCTGGATCGAGACGTCCGAAAACTGCTGACAACATACCGTATGCATCACCCACGTTCATCTGTTATGAGGTTGTACATCCCACGGAAGTGTGGGGGACGTGGATTTTTAAACGCCAAGAACCTTCATAACCGTGAGGTGTACAACCTCAGAGATCATTTCCTCAAGATGGACAGTGATGTGCATAAGGATGTTGTCGCAGTTGATAAGGGCTTTACTCCGCTTGCCTTAGGCAAACAGAACTGGCGCAAACCTTTGGTAGTGGGTATTTCTGATCGCATCAACATATGGAAGAGCAAGGAGTTGCATGGTAGATTTTACAAAGCTTTAATGGGGCAAGAAATAGACCAGACTGCTTCTATATCCTGGCTACAATTTGGCGATCTCTTTGGAGAAACTGAAGGTTTTGTTTGTGCAATTATGGACGAAGTTATCAAGACGAAGAACTACCGGAAATACATTATGAAAGATGGCACTGTAGACGTATGTCGAGCGTGTCATCGTCCTGGGGAGTCCCTAAGACATATTATTTCCGGTTGTTCTCATCTTGCTAATGGTGAATATTTGCACAGACATAACCAAGTAGCCAGGATAATACATCAACAAATTGCTCTTCAATATGCTCTGGTGGATGAGGAGGTACCATACTACAGGTATGACCCTGCGTCAGTTCTGGAAAATAGCCGTGCTTTGCTCTACTGGGATCGGTCTATTATCACTGACAGGTTTATTGCTGCCAATAAACCTGATATAGTGTTACTAGACCGGTTAGCGCGCCGTGCAATTATTGTTGATGTCACCATTCCACATGACGATAATCTCATAAAGGCGGAAAAAGAAAAATTAACAAAATATTTAGACCTTTCTTATGAGATAACCGCCATGTGGAATGTTGACTCAACAATAATTGTTCCTATTGTTGTTTCGGTTAACGGTCTGATTGCGAAAAGCCTCGATCAACATCTTCAGAGGCTTTCGCTTAATGGTTGGATCAAGAGTCGGATACAGAAGGCGGTATTACTCGAAACGGCACGCATCGTGAGGAAGTTCCTCACTCTGGAGCCCTAGCCACCGGTAGCTTGGGTATTACCCCGCTTCCGGCGGTCGACGATTTTTTATATTTTTAAATGTTTTTTTTTTTTTTTAATTATTTAGAAATATTTAAAAATGTAAAAAGTTAGTTTTAAGAGAAATAAAAGATATTAATAAAGTAATTATTTAATTGTTACCTTTTAAACTTTTATTTAACTTGTCGTGTATGAATGTGAAGGTGGAATCTTGCAAGTTAAATTTGACCCAGTTCCCGGTGTCCGATTGAGCTGCAATTTTACATACTAATCCAATCCTGATGACAATGCATGTTTATGATAAGCATGACTGACCCTGCTGCAAGAATCGAAAAGAGAATATGCTAAATGAAGCAGGCAAAATTTCGATTTTGTCGTGGAGCCTATCCTCCTGATGATGTTTCAATTTCAGGGCGAAACGATCGTAAAGATTGTGGTAATGATTGTGTGAACTGTTGCTGGTGGTTTCATTTTGGGATACTTGTCCTGCATGTGTAAGGTATGTGAATGTTGCCTGCTTCATACACTTAGCATTATATACCGCAGATTATAGCCAAATAATTCTATTATGGCTTCAGTACTTGGTAATACATTGTCGTAAGGATAAATAAATCTGAGACCAACCACAGATACAATATTTTATTCCAAGCGTCAGTTACAAAGACGAACGCAGTCCCTTCTAAAAGGTACATACAAAAATAACACGTCGGTTCACGAATAACGCCAAATAAATACATCACATTGAGTATTTGTTAACACGACTAGACTAGTTTACACAATATACATACATTAACTAGGACACCGATTACTTTAGTATATATGTTCTAGCCAATCTAGTACAAAAATCTTAGATCATACATTCAATAGGACCGCTCATTCTAATTTCAAAAAGTACCATAACCAAGCGGTTTTTTTATTACTATAGCTGACCGGGCAAACGTTGCTTTGCTATTTAAATTATTTTTAGGGAATTTCTATTAAACCTACATTTAAAAAAAAATGACAAAAAAAATTTAGAGTTGGTCGACCCTTATCATTTGGGAGTGTGAAATATAAATTGTAGCAGATTCTCAGACCTACTATATATTTAAAATTTCTTAAAAATCGGTCAAGCCCTTTCGGAGGAGTATGGTAGCTGATATTTTATCACTAGAATTTTATATATAAAATTAACTTTTCGTAATCATTAAACGCATTAGCGGCGCAAAGAAGGCGCAATCAAATCATCATCATCATCCTCCTGCCCTTATCCCACTCTAAGTGGGGTCGGCACAACATGTTACAAACACGTTGTCACATGATTTGACTAGGTATTTTACGATCGGCCGCCTGCCTGACGTCAACTTACCTTAGTCGCCTCTTACGACACCTCGGTAAGATATGAGGGTGGTCTATTCTATTCAGCCGGATACCACACGACGGAAGACACAATCAAATCAAAAAATGTAAAATGGTGAACATACTAATGAATAAATTTTGGATTTTTTATTGTTGGAAATTGAACAAAAGAACAAGAGTTTGTATCAAACATAGTACTGTCTAAGAGAAGAAAATTTTGACTAGCCAGTTTAATAATCAGTGGAGTTGTGCAAAAAAATTAGTATTACTAACAAGGTTCAATATAGGATTTTGCTACAATTCAAATACATAAGGAGTGTTGCCAGATCTATAAATAGTCGTTGAAGCTCAAAAGCAAAAATTCGGTGGTAAATAATAAACAAAATCGCTACTGTTGATAGCCTTCTCTTTCATTGAAGATATGAAAGAGATTTATATCAACATATTCGAGTTTACTGACTGTAGTGTTCACTTAATTGTATTAATAGACTAATTTATAGCTCAGGCTCAAACACGCACTAACAAAGTAACATGTCCACTCTCACCAAAGGCTCTCGTGTCACTGACGTGTGTGCGTTTGAGACAGTGTAAAGTGTCCTTTATACATTAGTGTTAGTGTGTATGTATCTTGTATATAAATATACAAGGCAAGATACACATCTCAACCTGCATACACTACACTGACCTTTATCAAGTGTGAGATCTCATCTTACAAAAGTCATATATGTTTCAGCTTCTACTGACTTAGCTTTTCATGAACGTTAAGATTATAACAACCCGTGTAATCTTAGAGTTGTTTATTTCTGAGAATATCCTTCAAAAAAATACCTTCTAAAAGGGATTTAGAGCGAGTTCGATTGAATGATAGATCGAAGACACTAGAAACTTTACGGGTAAAACCGTTCACAATTTAATAAAAATACAAGTATTCTCATATCTTAAATCTACTCAATCTGTAAGTAGGGTAGAACATAGCAGCAACCTAGCACTGATGAAAAGGTGGCTTCCTTATTATAAGAAAAATAACACATTCACTAATACGTTACCTAATAATAGTTTCATTCTTTTGAAATTATTATTAGGTATTAATTAAATTACGAATTAAAAGTTTAAAACATAAATGTAACAAATTATTAAATTTATTTTTTAAATTTTTCCTGAAACGGACACCCTATAATACATTAATTCACACACACAAATCATATTTTGCTTGTCAAAACGTTGTTTTTAATCTTCAGATTACAATTGCTTGGATTAAAACTATTTTTTTTAATCCTTTGTAGTACACAGCACTGATCACGTGACCAGTCTTATCCAATCACGTCAACTTATACATCCGCCATCTTTTTTCCACTAATTTACATATTTGAATTTCGAACAGTTCTTGTATTTTTATTATTTAAGGCGCTGAACAGAGCCAAATAGGCTGACTTTAAACACGTTTTTAACAAAAGCTATAGGGATGACGATTAAAAGAAAAATATATGTTAATATACATCATATCTCAGAGAGAATGTAAGATTTCAAAACATGATTACGATACTTTTTTTCGATAAAAAAAATTGGTAAATAGACCTCTGATTTTTACTTTGATCGTAAATATCTCTAATATTTATCAACAAAAATTGGTAAAATTAATAAGACTAATAAATCATTATAATATAAAGAGAATGTAAGATTTAAATTTTGAATTAATTAAGATATTTCATTCAAATTAAATATTTTTTAGAAAATAGCAAAACTGAAACGAGTCATCGTCTCGCTTCTCTTTTACATCTACGAATATAGACAGTGATCGCTGAGGCGCGCTGCTATACGGACGTGTGTCGCTAGCTGCCGCCTTTTGTGACTATTCCTTGTTGATAATATGTCCTTTTTTAGGTGTTTAGTTATAGTTTCAGCATACTTAGTTTTATAAGATTAATTAGACATAAGTTTTTTAAATAAATTGTACAAAAAAAGTTTGGATAAAATAGTGTACACCTACAATGGGTGTTAAAAAATTAAGTTTGTCGCTACGCCGTCGCAGAAATTGTGGGCGTGGCTTATATGCCGAAATCTGAATTTACGCCAGCTCTGTTCAGCGCCTTAAGTAACTTTGAATATATATGTACATGTGTCCGTGTGTATTAACCGATTTTTGGTTTTATTTTTTATGCTAACTTAGCAATAAATTAATTTGGATGCTAATAAATAAAAACTAAAAGCATGGAAAGACAGCTTTACTTTTAAAACGATTAAAATATGATTTAAAACTTTTTTTGCCAAGCAAAATATGTGAATATAAAACTAACCTACGTAATTATAATATAAAATTAATATTTTGAGATCGAAAATATAGGCGCAAAAATATTAACTAATAATTAGTTTTAAATCATCCACAATAGTTTTGGATATTATTTACATAGAGTATATAAGATATTATTGCAATGTACGCGATATAGTTTATAATTTGCAGTGAGCAACATTCCTCCTGAATTTCATTTCTTTTTTTTTAATCTAATAAATCAATTATCTTCATTTATTTTGGTAATTATGACGAAATAAACAGGGATATGTCGCAAGTCAAATAATTAGATAAAATTAAGCAGGTAAAATAATCTAATATTGAACTTCAATAAGTATATATAGTCTAATTGTCTTATCTTGTCAAGAAAGTCGCAGAAAGAATAAATATACTTTTCATAAATAAGTAAATTCGAAGATAAGACTATGTTTTATGATGGGACCTTAGATTCTAAACTTTAATGGAGCACACAAAACAGATCTCGCAAGAAAGGCAGGAAGAAAGGAATTGAAATACATTGAAAGTTGTTTTTTACGTACTTCTATAGCATTGTGTCTTACGTAATTATATTCACAGGTAAATTTGCGATATTAGAAAAAAAAATTGTATTGCAACAGAAAATCATACGAATTTTTTGCGATTTAAATCCCCTTGATTCTCTTCGTGAGATGCTTAAAGAAAGCTTTTCTTACATTGGCTTGGCAATATAGTTACAATAGTATAACGTTTATGCCAAAGGAAACATAGGAGATATAAAATCATTATTTAATTAGTAGACAAAGTCGAAACCGGATCAACATTAATCGGGAAATGATTTCACATTGACAATCGAGTATTGATTGCGTACCCAAATCACTACTTTCCAAAACTCTTCCCGAACACTCTGTCCACTGCCTGCTTTGAAAATCTACACTATAAACTAAGCAATATTTATAAATACATCTTGTGCGTGTCGTAATTTATATATTTAGGACGAAGCAGTACAAATATTGTGCTTTTTTCATATCTCAAACTTGAGATTCATTTTGAAGCGTCATCACTTGATTATAGCAGCAATTAGTCTCTTTCCGTAAATATTTTTACAATAGAGAACATTATAGTACCCGACAATAAATGATGCACATCAAGACTTAGAGAGAGAAAAGCGGCTAGTTCTGATTCATAGAGCATTGTCTCTGTCGCACAGAGTGACGAATCGGTGCGAAACGTCACATGCTAACTGAGTGACAGTGACAGCGTTCTACGAAACCGAATACTGGTCGGCTGTTTCGTTCTAAACATCGATGTGCATTATTTAATGCCGGGTACTATACTTTGTATAATGATTATATAACCAATTAAGGACATAATCTCCGAGAAACCCAGCTTTGATGGCCGAATGCTTCACAGTTGGTGAAGCATGCAGCATGGGTTCGGAAATTATCATGGGAATTAACTGAAAGATTAGATCAATCGGCCTAAAAACGTTTGCTTGCCATCGCAGGTTCAGTTATGAGTGCAATATAATACCTTATGATAAATCAAAGAAGAAATAAAGGCGAATATAACTAAAAATAATGTAAAAAAATGCAATCCCCTTTAAATATATTTTACGTACAAAATAATATTGCACTAACTACATATATGTTATAAGTTTTTCATACCGAAAAATTACCCCTATTAAAGACAAAATCGTGTATACTTTAAATAAGATTTATTATGATTTGAATAAGATTATTTGCTGTGTACTCTGTGTGGTATTTGGCGGAGTAGAATAAACCACCCTCAGTTTTTACCGAGATGTTGTAAAAGCTGACTCAGATAAGTTGACGTCAGGCCGGCGACCGGTCGTGAAATAACTAGCCAAATCATCAAATCATGTAATAACATGTTGTACCGTCCTCACTTAGAGTGGGATAAGGGCAGGAAAATGATGATGAATTATATAATATATTTGCTTTATACTGTAACGTTATATCATTTTTAAACTTATGGCGATAGATGGCAGCACTAAACTTTATTTCGCGCTATTGTTTGTCATTTTCATTTCCTATAACCCGATGCATACAATACGTCGAATTGTGATGGTTGTAAGTTTTGTAGGGTTTAAGTCAGGTCGTTCTTTAGGATTTAAGGTCTTGTTTTAAGTAGTGTCATACTAATTTGTTGAGTGTCTAATCGGTTTAGTGGTAATATGCAATTTGGTTTGAAACTATGAATTTAAAAGTTATCGAAAGATTTTTCAAAACAATCGTTCACTCATAATTATAAAGTTAAAATCATTTTATTCTAAAACAACCATTTCATTAAGTGGGAACGTACAACTTATTTGTTTTACGTCGAATTTATTTTGAACCTGTCGTGACGATCGGATAATATCAATATTTATACAGACAATAAATCAGGCAAGATAATTAATGTGTAATACTTTAAGGTGATTTTATTCATTTGTTTGCATTGTTCAAATAATTCTATAAAAATATACCATATTACCTGATGAATAAACATATTATCTGAGATATTTGACGCCCTGATGCATGTGATGCTTTTACCTTCATGGAGGTAACATTAACATAACTTTTTTACGAGTTTAACATAACTTCTATATTATGTTACTTAGGCCGACTTTATAATATATAAAAAATAAGATACCGATAGAATAACGAAATAAGAATACATCTATGAGATCTAATTATCTAAGAAATAAATATGGCACAACAATTATGATATGTTGGTCCTGACTCAACACATTAAAATTTAACTAGTTTGTGACTATATTAAGAAAATCAAAATGGCGCCATCGCAAAACATCATAATTTCGAAATAAGATTTGAACTAGTTAAAATATTCAATATAAGTGATCACTTCAATGAGAATGATAATATTTTTTTTATATTATACTAAATATAATTAGATGTTAGTATGAATACAAAGATATATATTTTATTTAATACACACACAGCAGATAGAGAATATAGCAACACCCTTAATCAACTTTGTCAAATGAAAACAATGTTAGTAATGAAAACAATAATTTTAAGAATACCTAACACAATCCATAAAAACTACGTCTTTTAAGTAATGTACTGTTTTGGTTTGTACACTTTTTGGTGTAAAATATTATGTTAATAAAAATAGAATTAATTTGACAATTTAGCCAATAACGTATGAAGTGAAAACAGAACTTTTCTATTTGTATAATTTAAGTTTTCCTTTCTACCCCTTATATCAGTTAGATAAAAACATTCTAAAACGTTTTTAAACAACGCAATAGTGCCAAAATTAAAATGTTTCATCTATTACCAAGACAAATAAAATCGGAAATGTAAGACAGACAAGATGACATAACAATTTATGTCAATAGTTAAATAGTTTGTAATTTATGGTTTATTAAAGGAATAACTCTTATGATAAGTATGTTAAATATTGTTACGTGCAGAGGTTTGTAAATGGATGACAATAGAGAATTTGAACTCTATGACATATAGTTTACAAACTCTTCTTGCATGTTCGTAAACTACCCTATTCCAATTTGAACTTTATGACACACTCATTACGAACTCTTTTCGCACGTTCGTAACAAATGTTATGAGTTGATTTTTTTTTCAGATATTTGTCAATGATGAAAAACTGAATTCGAACTCTATGACATATAATTCGAAAACTCTTCTTGCATGTTCGTTAACTACCCTATTCCAATTTGAACTTTATGACACACGCATTACCAACACTTTTCGCATGTTCGTAACAATAATTATGAGTTGATTTTTTTCAGATATTTGTCAATGATGAAAAACCGAATTTAAACTCTATGATATATAGTTTACAAACTCTTCTTGCATGTTCGTAAACTACCCTATTCCAATTTGAACTTTATGACATACGCATTACGAACTCTTTTCGCATGTTCATAACAATATTTATGAGTTGATTATTTTCAGACATTTAGTGTTGTCAATAATGAAAAAACTCGCTTTAAATATTTTATATAAAATTAATATCTGCTTACCGATATCATGAAAGATTTTTTTACTTCACACGGGAGGGTAACGCCACATTCACGGACAGGGGTCTCTACACATTTACAAAGTTTTACTTAAGAATTCAGGGCGCTTAAAGCCACTATATTATGAGCTCCGGTGCAGAGCAAGCCGCACGCTAGCTGAGCGCAGAGTACGCTGGTGGCGGCGGCGACGGAGCGCGAGTTGGCAGCAGTACTGCGATGTGGTAGGGGGGCGGAGCCTCCGAACCAATGGACCCTGTGGTGGCGACACTCGAGGACGCGGGCTCACGTTCCGGACGGGTCAATATCGTTAGCGATATATCCTCGGTGGGTTCCGATATTGCCACCTGAAATAATGCGCTCAGTTTTAATCATGATATAACGTATGGTATCCAGCTGAGTAGAATATACCACCCTCATTTCTTACCGAGGTGTCGTAAAAGGCGACTAAGGTATGTTGACCCGCCATGTGGTATCCGGTTGAATAGAATAGACCTCCTCACATCTTACCGAGGTGTTGTAAAAGACGACTAAGACAAATTGACGACAGGCAGGCGGCCGGTAGTAAAATACGTTGCCGAATCTTGGGAAAACATGTTTATAACATGTGCCGACCCCACTCACAGGGGGATAAGGGCATAGGGATGATGAGGTTTTAACGAGCTGAACTTTAGTTTTTTTGTTATAAATTAATGACTCAAATTATGTTAAAAATACAAATTCTTGGATTCGAAAATCTTTCCAGGAGTGTACAAGAATGCAGCCTATGTGGATAAAAACATATAAAATGACTGCTAAGTTCCTTGACTCATAAGTTAGGTAATTGACGACCCTAGTTTACCAATTTAATAAACTTTTGGATTAAGAATATTTTGAATTTGAATTCTATCCCCTTAAATAAAATACACCTAAAGTAGCGGCCTGTTACAATCCCACTGCTGGGAATAGGCCTGCTCTCTCCGTTTCTGGAGAGAAGGATTGGAGCTAAGACCTACCACGCTGCTCCAATGCGGATTGGTAGGTTACACATATCTCCAGAGTTCTCTAGATATATGCAGGTTTCGACACGATGTTTTCGTTTCGAGGAGGCCTATGCCCAGCAGTAGGATAGCAACAGACCGTTACTTTACCTCTCGGGTGTCGCCGGCTCGCGTCGGAGTCCTGGGCAGCGGTCGCCGCGCGGTGGAGGACACGCGCTCGGGCAGCCGCTGAGGGGGCGAAGGCCTGGAGCGGCAGACGGTGAAGGCGCACCCCAGGCTGCACACGCAGGCCACCACCGCCAGGATCACCGCCGCCTCCACCCACTCCCCGCTCAGCTCCGGCCTGCCGCCGTTGCCGCGCATCAACTGCGTCAACGTTTCGTATCACCAGAAGATGTAATATAAAAAAATAGCATATTGTTACATGCGAAAATAGTTCGTAATTTATATGTCATAAAGTTCAAATTGGACTGGGACAATTTATATCACCAGAGGTTGTAATATTAAAAAAATAGCATATTGTTACGTACATGCGAAAAGAGTTCGTAATCCATATGTCATAAAGTTCAAATTGGACTGGGACAATTTACGAGCATGAAAATAGAGTTCGTAAACTATATGTCATAGGGTTCAAATTCGCTTATTCTCTGGAACAATCGGGGTGGATGTTGGGCTATACAGGGAGAGATACTGGGCTAGAACTAGGGTGGGAAAGACAATAGAGCGAGAGCGGGAGGGTGAGTTAGAGCGAGATATGGCGAGTGCAATAGAGCGATCGAAGGAGGGGGAGATTAAGAGCTATTGGATAAAAATGAAGCTGAAGTGGCGATGGGCGGGGCACATAGTGCGGGCGTTGGGGTTTCAAGGTGTTGGACTGGTGACCCCGCACCTGAAAACGCTATGTTGGTAGAAACCTTACGCGATGTACTGACGATCTCAAATACGTCGTGGGGCTGCTGGATTCAAGCGACACAAGATCGTGTGTTGTGGAGATCTCATGAAGAGACTTATTTCCAGCAGTGGACGTTTGGTTGAGAAACAAGAAGATAAAGAATTCACGAACGTTACACATATAATGTTTAAATACCTACCTGGCCATCGAAATAGAACTTGGTCCCAGCCACGAACACAGTGGCGAATGCGAAGGAGACCAGCATCCCGAACTTGAGGTGGGTCGCCACCAGGGGCGAGTGGTGCAGCCCCAGGGCCGCGGTCCGCAGCAGCGTGTCGGGCGTGACGCTGCGCGCCGCCGCCAGGCTGGCGATGGTGGGCTGCGGGGGCTCCGGCGGCACCTCCACGTACAGGCTGCCCTCCTCCGCGTGCCGCCGCGAGGAGTGCACCGCAGGCATGGGCGGGGGTCTGCGAACGAAACAACGGATGCTACTTTCTTTACACACTTTATATTATCATAGTTTCACCTGTATTCACCTGAAACTTATTTTATTGTTAAACTAGCTGTGCCAGCGGAACACAGCTAGTTTAAGATTATGTATACTTATTATAAAGCAAATTCCCAAGAAGCTGTAAGTATGTAATAGATTTTCTCAAAATCTACTGAACGGATTTTTGTACGGTTTTCATCAAAAGGTAGTGCAATACTTCCGGATGGTATAGGTAAATAGATAGTAGAAGTAATATCGGTATTATGTAAATTGTGTTGTAGAGATCGCGCAGTTATTAAAAAACTTGCTTGCTGGGAGCTATAGTCGGGTGCGCTGCGTAAACCAGCGGAGACACGCTAAAGTAATGTACTAGAGAATTTATAGAAATACTGCAAAAAAGTCCACGATAGCATGTCTCTATCTCTCACGGTTAATTCACAATAAGAAAGTTTCGTAAATCAGTGAATTACACGCGGACGAAGCCGTTGTTGGCACAGCTAGTACATACATAATTGAGGGTATTCAAAAACAAAAGTTCGTTGATACCCATAGTGTCTTAAGGGGCGGGTGCGGCGCGGGGCGCAGTCGACGGGCGCGAAGCGGTGCACGGGCGCCGCCATGCCCTTGCGCCCCGCCGCCGCGCACACTCGCCCGCGGGACCTACCCACGCCTGCAGAAAAGACCCTTAAGTCAAATCAAAATAATCTTCATTCAAATAAGCCACTTGAGGAACTTTTGAATCGTCAAGCATTAATATTATTAATGAAGCTGCAACTGGTTTGGAATGTTGCTTATACCAAGAAGAACCAGCAAGAAAGTTGGTGGTCAATCTTTTTAACAATTTTACCTTTTTTTTAATCCCTACAACGAAAGCTGTGATAGCCCAATGGTAAAAACGTGTTACTCTTACCAGACAGTCAGACTTCAAATCCTGGGCAAGCATCAATGACAACATATGTGCTTAATTGATTGTATACATAGTAAGTAGCGGCCTGTTACAATTCCATTGCTGGGAATAGGCCTCCTCTCTCCGTTACTGGAGAGAACGGTTGGAGCTAAGATCTACGACGCTGCTCCAATGCGGATTGGTAGGTTACACATATCTTCAGAATTCTCTAGCGATATGCAGGTTTCCTCACGATGTTTTCCTTCACGAAAAAGCATGTGATAAATTGCAATTATCAATTTGACACATGAGTTATAATAGAAAAACTCATTGTTGCCTGCCTGGGTTTGAACTCGTGTTCCCCTCGAAAGATTCGCAGTCTCGCCGCTAGGCTATCACAGCTCTAGTATACATAACTAGCATAATATTTTCAGAAATTTAATTTTTGTGCATAAGAATATACATAATTAAAAAAGATTGGTGATGCAATAGACAAAGTAGGAACCGACATAAGCTTGTGGTTCCTGCTTTGCGACTTGCTGAAAACTTGACAAATAAGTTGTTTGTGAGTTTGGATATAAAATTCTGTAATAAAAATTCAAAAACAATTTTGTCTTTATTAATACAGTAGTTTAAGAACATTGTTAAAGGGAGGCTGGTACAGAAAGCCTACTATACTATTGAGGATTATATCTAAGCGGAGATAATAGACCTATACCTAGAAGTGACATACTAACAGGCTGTTTAACTACACTATCTTCGGTGGAGGAAAACAATCTATAAAAACCTGCATATATATATAGAAAATTCTTGATCTGTCATATAGAAATCAACATTGCAGCAGCATGGTGGGTTTAAGCTCAAAGGCTTCTCTACAATAAAGAGAGAAGCCTTTAGCCCAGCAGTGAGATGGTGCTAATGCTGTTACTTTACTACACCATTATTTTACTAATAGTTTTTGGAAGCTGTAACAAACATTCTACCCTCTTTGAATATTATTAATTAAATTTGATTGATTGGTATTTTGGACAGACACACATGTGATATGGAAATCACTGGAAAAGACCTTGGTCTAGCTTGGTTCTCTACAAATGAAGCCTACAGGCTTCACCTCTTCTTATTCTTAGGAATGTATTCCTAGATTATTCCTGATGTAAGAAACCTGTAAATCTATATTCAATGAGGACTACAATTCTTCTCTTTAAAATTTTAAGAGGGCTTTGTACTGGCAATGGAATAATATTGGGTCCCTACTCTACTATATATCCTAGTAATATACATATAGTATTATATTATTAGTATAAAGTGTTGTACTAAAGGTATGTGTTGGATATAGTAGTAACTGTAGTATATGATTAATACTTAGTAATTTTTTAATAACATTAAGTATATGAGCTTATTATGCTTCTAAAACACTGCATTATGTTTGAACAACTTATATTAAACAATAAAGGTTATTAAAGTAGAAAATTTATTATAATACATGTAATTTATTACAGGGTAAGAGATCTCTTAAGATACTCTTTGAATTATGGGGATGGTAATTTTAGGTGAGAGTTGGATCTGAAACAGGTACTAGGCAGAAGCTTATCCTAGCAGTGGTAAATAGGGAGCTATTTCCTTTTCGCTCTAAATATTTCTTGTTATCAAGGCATTGTTTTTTTTGTTGATCCTGCCTATGGCAGGAAATATAGGTTTTACTAAATATTATCCAGATGTATGTATATTTAGCAAAACCAATATGTTGTGAGAAAATAAATTAAAAATTTCAATTATGGAATTAAGCATGATTCTTCTATTTACCAGCAGATAACGAGGAGGGCACACGGTGGCGGCCGCTGTAAGCGCACTGGCTCCGTTTGTCAATCCAGAAATGCATCTGAACTAAGCCAGAGGCTGCTCTTCACAGATACTTTAATTTACACGCCAAAAAAATTATTTCATCGAAAAATATCCAAATCGCATTACAAGCATTTTTTAACCTTCCACATTTTTTGTTACGGATTAATGTTAATTCTTTATTTTATTATTGCCTTTCTATTATGGAAATAATACTAACACTAAGAAGAAAAAGGATTATATTTATTTGTAACAATATTTTCTCGATTCCATAAACAGAAGCAATTCATAATTTGCTATATTGAAAAGCGAAGTATTTAATAAATAATTAAGACTCTTCTAATTAATCTTCTGGTTTAAATGATGCACTTGACAGCCATTTGTGGGCGGGGTACGCGCGAAGCAAAACAAACAGCACTGCCAACTGAGTATAAAGAACATTAACATTCGACTGAAAATGAAAATCAATAATGTGCTTTATGAGTTTGCGGAGTTGCAGTTGACCTAAATATTTTTGAAATTTATGAAACATTTGTAAAAATTGTTACATTTTTTTTACTAACTTTGACAAAGAAAAAAACTTTATATCAAATAATATATATTCTTATTACAAGGGGTTTAACTGGGCTTGTTTATTCAATCTTTATCTTTGATATTGGTTTGTTATTTAAAAAAAAATAATAGGAATAAATGTATGTTAAATTACAACATCGTTCTTTGAATATTATTATTTGTTATATAAATAATTAATGTCATGATAAACTACGAATAAATTTAATTTTACAATGCTATATTATTCTTGAAATTCCCGCCAATGAGTCATATTGATAAATAACAAAAATAAATCGGGTCGTTTCCGGAAATTTCTCGATAACGAAATGTTCAGAAACAAATGTAGAATTAGAGACTGCATTCTATTAAAATTACACAAGCTTAAAGCAGTATAAAGTTAACGATATTTCATATAGTACCAAAGTTGTGAATAAAATAAATCTAATGTACCGCAATTGAAAAAAAAGTATTTAGTTCATATTGACTATACTAGGGTCTAGTAGCTGTTTTCGGACGTATGTTATATTTGTCAATTGCCAACAGAAGTTAATGCCATAGACTTGGTTAATGCATAGAGTATATTAACTCTATGATATCAGTTGATGTCATTATTTAATATTTATTATTTCACCTTCAAGTCGGTCAAGAAGAAAAGTAATGAAATTTTCAAACGTTTAACAAAAGTGCAAGTGTTATGTTGCTTTAAATAATTGTTTTAGATAATAGAAAAGTTGTGTTCATATTTTTCTGTCAAAACATATGTTAAGTTTACTATAGAATAAATACAAGACTAACGAATATAAGAACGAAAGAAACTTAATTATACAATGCCCTTTTAATTCGTGTTTTGCGCTGGTGTGATCGCCGAAAACTGGTTTGCTCTTTATCTTCAATGACCGATTGACATTAAACTACTTGTTGAACTTGTATGTTTTATGTAAGATATTTGTGTCTTTAAATACACAGTGTATATGTCCCTGTTATGACAATGTTGGTTGCTCCAGTCAGCTTTCGGTCCAGACCTAGGGACACCAAACGATATGCCAGACCCTACTGTCCTTGTTGGAATAAAAAATTACCAGTTTCATGGGCAGAATTGAATGCTTGTATGTGCGGCGAAGACAACGATGGTAAGTGTTTATGTCTTCTTTACATCAACCATCGTCAAAATGAAAGGGAATATTTAAACAGCAAGTGCTTATTTTGACTGATTATGTATTATTAAGATAAGTTTAAATAAATAGTATTTTTTACATAAAACAGATATGAGGTTACAGCTCCTGCTTTATGTACTATTTTGCATAGCAAGTACAAGACAAAGTTCAGTACACCAATTCTCATATAGAAAGCTTATTCTACTATCAAGAGTTAAAGAAAAAGTGTGCATTTAATCATACTCTGACTTTGAGCTATTAAATGATGAATAATAAATTATAAAATTGAGTTTATAAAAAAAGCAATAGCCTATTTTATGCTGGTTTTTCTTATAAGGACAATTTCCAAGAGCTTATGACAGTCAATTTAAGAAAACTCAGTTAAATACTCTGGGATATGTAAATTATCTGTATTAGAAATATTACATTCATGCATGATTCAGTGCATTGCATTATTTTACAAAAAAAAACTTTTTTTCTCTTGAAAACTAGTAAGTGAATGGAGATGGGAGCCTCTCAGTGCAAATGGTTCAAGCTGGGTGGTTGTTAGTGAAGATAAAAAGCAGGTCACTTTCCACCCATTCTACAGTTCTGGCACAGCAGCTGCCAAGGGTGACACTCCTCTGTTACATAACCACCATTACTACTGGGAAGTGAAGATCTTGACAGAAACTTATGGCACTGATATTGTAAGTTTGTGGCTTAATTGATAGAATCTTTTTTGTTATAATCTATGATAGCAGAAAATGCTTATATAGAATGTACTATTAATTTTCGTATGTTATACATGAAAATTCACAAAAATAATTTATAGTGAAGTCAATCTCCTGATGATGCTTTATGTTGAGATTGTGATATTGAATGTGTGCAGTGCTAGTGTAGTCATGTAACAGTGATGGCATTTAGCATGTTTAGCATACATGTTTATTATGCTGTAGTGAAATTTTTTATTTTTATTGACCTCACCTCATCCAAAGTAAGCAAAATGATGATGGCTTCGTATATTAAATAACAAAAGCACTTGTTTACAAAAATACTTAAATAAAGAATTTGAATTGCTTAGATTGAGTAAATTCGGAATATGATGTATAACAAAAAAACAATTGAAATATAAAAGTTTGTTTTGAACCTTAGTGGGTTTTTTGCTCCAAGTCCTTTCGTTACCTAGCTAAGCCACTGCAAATCATCATCATCAACAGATTTCTGTCCACTTTTGGAAATAGGTCTTTCCGACAGCTCACTACTGAGCTCAATCTTCGGCTCTTCATTTCCAACCGATGCCAGGCACTGCGGGTAACATCACGCAACTTCATCCACAAGTAGCTTGTCTTAAGTCTTATGAATGACAGTTATTAGTCAATACGAAACATTTTGCAGATGGTTGGAATCGGCACGAACAAAGTGAACACAGACTTGCAGTTCAAGTTCACGTCTCTGCTGGGCCAAGATGACGAGTCCTACGGGCTATCGTACACGGGCGTGGTGCGGCACAACGCGGCCGTGTCCCGGGATACCGACGGCTTCTGCCGCGGTAGCATCGTGGGCGTGCGCGTCGATTTATGGAACGGCACGCTGGAGTTCTACCTCAACAGGAAGCCGCAAGGTATTCAAATTCAAAATGTATCATCATCCTGCTGCCCTTATCCCACTCTAAGTGGGGTCGGCACAACATGTTATAAACATGTTCTCACAATTTGGCTACGTATTTTACGACCGGCCGCCTGCCTGACATCAAATTATTTTAGTCGGCTTTTACGACATCTCTGAAAGAAATGACAGAGGTCTATGCCATTCAGCCGGATACCACACGGCGGGTCAACTTACCTTAGTCGCCTCTTACGACGCCTCGGTGAGAAATGAGGATGGTCTATTCTACTAAACCGGATACCACACAGTGGGTCAACTTACCTTAGTCGCCTTTTACGACGCCTCGGTGAGAAATGAGTATGGTCTATTCTACTAAACCAGATATCACACAGTGGGTCAACTTACCTTAGTCGCCTTTCACGACGCCTCGGTGAGTAATGAGGATGGTCTATTCTACTAAACCAGATATCACACAGTGAGTCAACTTACCTTAGTCGCCTTTCACGACGCCTCGGTGAGAAATGAGTATGGTCTATTCTACTAAACCAGATATCACACAGTGGGTCAACTTACCTTAGTCGCCTTTCACGACGCCTCGGTGAGTAATGAGGATGGTCTATTCTACTAAACCGCATAACACACAGTGAGTCAACTTACCTTAGTCGCCTTTCACGACGCCTCGGTGAGTAATGAGGATGGTCTATTCTACTAAACCACATAACACACAGTGAGTCAACTTACCTTAGTCGCCTTTCACGACGCTTCGGTGAGAAATGAAGATGGTTTATTCTACTAAACCGGATAACCCACAGTGGGTCAACTTACCTTAGTCGCCTTTCACGACGCTTCGGTGAGAAATGAGGATGGTTTATTCTACTAAACCGAATAACACACAGTGGGTCAACTTAACTTAGTCGCCTTTCACGACGCCTCGGCAAAAAATGAGAGTGGTCTATTCTATCCGGATAGCACACGGCATTCCAATTCAAAATATTTTTTTTCTAAAAGTTATGACAGAATTAGAGCTGTGATAGTCTAGCGTTGAGACCATTCGACTCCTTCCAGGGGGTTACGGATTCAAACCCCGGGCAGGCACCAATTGGTTTTCTATTTAAACTTATGTGTTCAATTGTTATTACCAATTTATAACACGCTTTTCTGTGTGAGAATACATGACAGAATAATATTGCTATAATCCGCGGTTTTTAAGAAAAATCTATGTAATGAATCTACGAAGTAGGAACTGGTTATATAATTTTATGCTCTAAAAGTATAATGTAAAGCTTTATACTTAACTTAATGCCAAAATAAGTTCGGAACAAATCGATGATGATCGGCGCTTTTTGACATGTTTTACTAGCATATTATCAGTAGCTGTGTGGTATCCGGCTGCACAGAATAGACCACCCTCATTTCTTACCGAGGTGTCGTAAGAGGCGACTAAGGTAATGCCGTGTGGTATTCGGCTGCATAGAATAGATCACCCTCATTTCTTACCGAGGTGTCTTAAGAGGCGACTGAGGTAAATGCAGTGTGGTATCCGGCTGCATAGAATAAACCACCCTCATTTCTTACCGAGGTGTCGCAAAAGGCGACTAAAGTAAGTTGACGTCAGGCCGACGGTCGGTCGTAAAATACGTTGCCAAATCATATGACAACATGTTTGTAACATGTTGTGCCTACCCCACTTACAGTGAGATAAGGGCAGGAGAATGATTAATGCAGTAACACCTATTTCTATTCGCTTCTCTGGTACAATTATTCGATTCCATTCCAGGTGTATCGTTCTACAACTTGCGAAGGCACCAAGAGTTGTATCCGATGCTCTGCTCCACGGCAGCGCAGTCTTCAATGAAGCTGATATACGCAGCATCCTGGCGTGCATCTCTTCTCGTGGACGCTGCGAAGATCCTCGCGGCGTCCTTAAACAGAGCAAAGCGGGATAGCTTACCACCAGGCCTGTGGTATACTTGCAAGTCGCAGTTCTGGCTCACCCTGCCCACGGATGGTAAGTTATACAGAACAGGCCCTTAACAATCCCACTGCTGGGAGTATGCCTATGCTCTCCGTTTTAAAAAAAAAACAGTTGGAGAAATTAGTATTGTCTCGCGATTTTCTTAAACTAGAAGCATGTGATGAAATGGAAATATTAATTAGACATATAAATAATAAATAAATATATAGAACACTTACACACACGGTCGTCCGTCCCCAAAGTAACTTAATACTTGAGTTATGGGTGATAGAGAACTAGTAAATATACTACATATATAATTTTAAATACATATTAAAATACAAATATACACCCAGGCTCGAAGGACCAAAAAATTGTTTATAGAAAATGTTGACCATCGGCGGGAATAGAACCCGAGATCTGTGGAGCTGAAGGCGTGGTCACCACCCACTGAGCCAAAAGCCCATTTGAAATATAATAAATATAAGTTATAACAGAAAAATTCATTGGTGCTATCCCGGGGTATGAACTTGTGATCTTTTGATAAAGTAGACTCCTTAACTCTAATGGCTCTTTCAAAAAGGTTTTGCTTGTTTTAAGTTAACACAAACGATTTAATATAAATTTAGGTATAAAAATGTCTATTATCAGCGAGTTAATTATTTTGCAATTATTTTTTATCTTTAAGTTAGATAATGTATTTTAATCAACATAGCAATAACAATTAGAGGTCACTCATTATCACTGGTGTTTATGTTTTGTCTGGACAATATTTATATTTATTGACTCTTTAGACTTAAGGAAGTATGACCTATATAAATTATCTAATTAGACGAAAAATTTTAATTATAATTAAAAGTTTTATTAGATAATTTTCATATTCATAGAAATTTCATCCGCGAAATTTTCGTAAAAAGAGATCCAAGGTTTTTGCTTTACGTATCTATACTTCTATACTAATATTATAAAGAGGAAAGATTTGTATGTTTGTTTGTATGTGTGTATGTTTGTGTATGTTTTCACGCTAAAACTACAGGACCGATTTCAAAAATTACACCATTGAAAAGCTGCGTCTTCACTGAGCAATATAGGCTATATGACATTTTTAAAAAAAATAGGGATCCCTAACAATATTGTAATAAGTTGTGAAAAATTTAGTCGTAAACATCTTTCATCGCGTGCGCTGCGGAAACTATTGAGGATAGAACAAAAAAATGTTCTACAGTATTATAGAACATATCAATATCCACAAAAAAGTCCGCGATACCATATGTCTAACTATTATAGTTATGCCAATATAACTACTTTTTTACATTGTAAAAGTTGATAAAATTACCGACAATAATCGAACCATTTTATTCAAATCTCTGTATCAATCCTTATCCCATTAAATGATACTTTATTAAAAACTATTTCAATACCTGTAAAATGCTTTTTAAATTATTAAAATCAGACATCTCAATCAAAAGATATTTCGAATTTAAGAATATAAATCGAAAGAAAATAATGCCTTAACAAATTCATTGTAGCGACCGTTATAACACGGCCTGCCTTTGGTGAGTTAGCTCTTATTCCAAGAATACTAATGATACTCATTTTTTATAATTAAATAATCTACAAATAAATCTATAGTTCGACTTCGTAGACTTTCCACTACCAAGAGATCCGTATGGACGCGGGTGAAACCGTAGGGCATTGCTAGTTAAATATATTTAGGCTGTATTTTAATTACTTTTCAGGTATAATCATAGATGACGATGAGAATGTGAAATCAATTGATATGGCGGCGGTTAATATGACTGACGTGGTAAGTACCAAAGGCTAAGTGCTATTCCAAAGTTTTGAAATAATCATTACGTGTTAAATTTTACGATGTCGCAGAGTTAGATTAGAGTTTAATGGACAGTAGCTGGGGAACTATGCCTTGCTTGGTAATTCTTATTTATTTAAAAAAGTAATAATAAAATTATTTTGCTATAATCCGCGATACAGTAAATAGAAAATATATATAGTGATATATACGAAACGGCGAAACGATTGTTGAGTTTGTGATAGTGAACGTGTGTAGTGCTTGTGTATTGTGTGGTGGAAGTGGTGGAGGTTTATGCATGTGTTTTTACGAATCCTGCACGTATCGGGTATGAAAATACGTCCACTATACATTTAACACTATATATTTTTTCTATTTACTGTATCGCGGATTATAGCAAAATAATTTTATTATTACTTTTGTATTATGGATCACCGCAAAGTAACGCCTAATTTTAAGTATAAATTATTTAAAATGATTTTCCTATAATCCGCGATGTTTATTTAATCTAAGTTAAATTAATTTAAGTTATTTTTTTTAAAGATAAAAAAATGCAATAAAAAAGAAAGGGTAGGTGATATCTACTACTCGATGTGGGGTATTTTCATTTCTCTAGTCTGTTTGGTCCCTACTGAGCTATAACAACTTTACAAATGATAGCAAAATTAACCTTTGTATCAATGCATATTTTAGTAGTTTTTCAACGCCAGAAAACAGGGATAAAACCTAGCTAGATCGATTTATCACCCACGAAATCACCTACGTATTAAGTTTCATGAAAATTGTTTGAGCCGTTTCCTATCAGCCAAATCATGTAACAACATGTTGTTACATGATTTGGCTAGGTATTTTACGACCGGCCGCCTGCCTGACGTCAACTTACTTTATTTTACAAAATGTTTAAAACATGTTGTGGACCCCACTTAGACTGGGATAAGTGCAGGAGAAAACAGAAAACATATAATACGGGTCTCCACATTACAAAGTGATCTTTGTCGCCATTGTCAAGGTAGTGATGAAACTTTTCAGCATATCACAGGAGCCTGTAAATCGACTAACTATAAACATCGTCATAGCCAAGTTGCCGCCATCATACACCAATATCCAGCTTATATACACAAACTTATTACAGACAAAACTGCATATTACATGCACAGACTGCAAGTCATTCTAGAATCTGCTACTCATGAGATGTAGTTGTTACGGATAAGACGATACATAACAAATTCAAACTCAAATTCAAAATATTCTTTATTCAAGTAAACAAAAATAAACAATTGCTTTTGAATCGTCTACTCTACTGCTGGTTCGGAAAGCCGTTCCTACAGAGAAGAGCCAGCAAGAAACTCGGCGATTGCCCTTTTCAAAGGATAATTCTTATTACTAGTTACATATAGTTATTAATATCTTGTACAGGGTCGAAGAGTAGCTATAACCTCGCATTCTTATCATTTAAGTAAACAGGCACTATAACAGAACTACCTCGCTATAATCCGCACAGGTTAAGCGAATGCATGCAAAGCTAATGTGTTTGAAGCAGGCAAAATCTACCGTGCGGATTATAGCAAGGTATTAGGTCCTTACATATGAAATTGGCGTTTTCTATGGGAGGAACATAAAGTCGTTTTTTTTAAATGAAATTTATTTAATTAATCAAAGTATGTACCATTGCTATGTATGTACTTTTGCCATCTCATAGGTAGTTCATTGATCGCCTTACTAAAAAAACCATTGGGGCGGGAATCAATAAAATCTTTGAAGGCGGTTTGGACTGCCCCATCGGAGTTGAATTTTTTTCCTTGCAAGTAGTTATCCAAATTACGAAAAAAATGGTAATCTGTTGGAGCAAGGTCCGGAGAGTACGGTGGATGTCTAAGACATTCTAATTGAAGCTCCTCTGATTTGGTAGCCGTCTGTTGTGCAGTGTGTGGTCTAGCGTTGTCCTGAAGCAGCAGTGGCCTAGAGCGATTGACCAGTCTCGGTTGTTTAGCAGCTAGCTTTTCCGTCGTGGTTTGCAGTTGCTGACAATAGATATCTGCCGTAATCGTCTGGCCAGATTTAAGAAAGCTGTAGTGAACGACACCGGCACTAGTCCACCAAACACTTACAAGCAACTTTTTTTTAGTCAATTTTCGCTTAGGGCAGGATTTTGCTGGTTCGCCAGGGTTCAGCCATTGCGATGAGCGCTTCCGATTATCGTAGAGGATCCACTTTTCATCACAGGTAATGATTCGATTTAAAATTCCTTCATTATTGTGCCGGTTGAGTAACGTAACGCAACAGTCGACGCGCGTTTGTCGGTTTGCTTCACTCAATTCATGAGGTACCCACCTTTCAAGCTTTTTCACCTTCCCAATTTGCTTCAAGTGGATTAGAATAGTTTTATCACTAACACCGGAGCCTGCAGCTAACTCGGACGTGGTTTGCGATGGATCCGCTTCCACAATAGCCTTCAATTCTTCATTATCAACTTTGGTCTCCGGCCGTCCACGAGGCTCGTTCTGCAGGTCGAAATTTCCAGAACGAAAACGTTGGAACCAAAAACGCACTGTGTTTTCTTTTGCGACACCGTCACCATGCACATCATTAATCCTTCGAGCCGTTTCTGCAGCACTGGTGCCACGGTGGAACTCATACTCGTAAATAACGCGATATTACATGTTTTCCATTTTGTAAACAGAGTGACACAAAGAAAAACACAAAAGAAGAAAAAACAAATGAATTAAGGGGTTTGAAACACAAATGCATGAGTAAATAGCTGTATGAATTTGAATTTGGAATTCCTAACCATAAAGGTAATATTTGAGATCAAAGTGGCCAGTACGACAAAACGCCAATTTCATATGTAAGGACCTAATATATAAGTTTAAAAACATACTTAAATACAAATATACACTCAGGCGAAGAACCAAAAAATTGTTTATAGAAAATGTTGGCCCTCGGCGGACCCGCGGAGCTGAAGGCAGGGTCACTACCCACTGCACCAACGGACCAGCCATTTTGTTATATCTCAAACGGGTTAGATGGTTAGCACTTTCCATGGAAGCTCAATTGCACTTAAAAAAATTGTCTTTGATATGATGATGATGATTTGATATGGTGATAATGTGATGTTACCGCGGGTGTATTTGCTGTTTATAAATATAGGCGTATTTTCCTCAGAGCCCGTCATCCGGTATGAAGAGGCGATATTGGCAGATGAGCACCCGCGCCCGACCCACCTCTCACCAGCAAGCCTGACATATGTCTTACATCCCGCTGTACACTGTGTGCTCGCTATATTATTATACCGTTGAAACGATATTTCTAATGAATATGACATTATGCTAATATGTCATGACATTTCGTCAATATGTCATGACATGCTGGCAATATCTCATGTCATTGTGTTAAAATTTACCCATTTAAAAACACCGACACTGTCTGATGCGTCAGACACGTGCTTACGATCAAGAAAAACATTTAAATGGTTATTCTTAAAAAAACTTTTTCCCGGGCTTAGATATAAAATTTCCGTTTATCCTTCTACAACAGTAAAAAACAGTCTTAACGTGCGATTGAGGGTATGTTAACGTTTAAGTATCCGTGAACATATTCGTGGGTAGAGCAAGTTAATGTTACAAGATGCTGTAGTATAGCGGGACATAGAAAAAATTTCGACGATCTCAGCATTTAAGTGCCTTAATCGTTAGGTACACAATTCAATTTCCGCTTTGGGACCTATTTATTTCTAAACAAAATGATATATCCAGTCCATTCTGGCTTTGGTCGTTAGTAGCCACCTTACTTAATACAACTGTATCGCCAACTTAAGAGTCTTGGATTCAAATCAAATCATTCTTTATTAAAGTAAACTTGTAAACAAGTGGTTTTAAGTCATCGACTCTACTGCTTTTTGAAAATATATGTTATGAAGCAATTACCGACAACTTAGTGTCGGAAGTAGCTAATTTATATACTTTCTAAGTAATTTATTTCTCCCCATCAAATGACTATAAAAATGAATATATAGGAATACAAATTCCTCCAATAATTCAAAAGAATAATGACATTATTATTATTTGATATTAATAAAGTAGTAAAGTGTTTTTATAAAATGCCAGTGGTCTCCAAACTTTTACTTTGTATAATATAATATAGTATAAAATAAGCGTTTAGATGTATAAGTTAGCTTTTATATTATGGTACTTTACAACTTTTAGGTGCTATACTACAATTCAATAAGCTTTCTTTAATAAAATTCGATAGATTTTGTAAGCAAAGTTGACTTAGTCGTAGGCATCATTCGTGCTCCTTGGGGTGTCTGTCGCCCACTTTGGAGACCATTGCTTAGTTAGAAGTAAGTAAATGTTGAAAACTTATAGTGTTACACTTGAAATTTGCATTTTCAAAAGTACTGAATGACAAGTCATATATATAATAGATTAATACTTTAGGAATTTATATAAAATGATACCTTAATGTGTTTATTATAAATGACTGTGATAAAATATTTTGTATTATTTCAAATCCTCTTATGTTTATTGAATTGTAGGGGTTTGTGTACGAAGTTTTTGTAAAAGATTTCTTGACACAATTTTTGATTTTTGTATTCATTAGACGTCTACAAAATCAATTAATAAGTTTTACGAATAAATGATACATATAAAACATATTTAAATAATATAAATACACAAATGAGCGTTCGGAATTTTTAATCTGTTTCTAATTCTAAACGCTGACAATAACAATTGAAACTTTAAGGAATCGTAACCATAGAGCTATTATACTCTATGATCGTAACTCGGTTTAATATTAGGTGTAGAGAATTCTCAGTCACAAATAATTAAGATTTTATTAGAATTTATACGGAAATTAATTATTATATCTTATTATAATTATTTACATTGTGATATTGTATTTTATTTTTTACTTCCTGCCTACGAACATCAATAGATCATGATAATCTTTGTTTTTCTAGATTTTTTTTTCGTGATATTCATGTAACATACAAGTCACAGAGTTACGAGTTTAATATGAATGTGAATGGATATGTGACTAGAGACTAGAGAGAGGCCAGGAAAAAGATGCATGGATTGAGTGAGGTATGTCAGGTATGAAGGGAGTAGCGCCAGAGTTGACGATGATTGGAGAAAATGGAAGAGCAGAATATGTGCCGACCACACTTAATGTGGTATAAGTTCAGGAGATTGATGATTTTTATTGATTTAAATATATTTATTTCCAGCGCAGCGAGGTGTTGCCAAGTCCGTATATGAACGGGTATTATGTGGACGGCGTCGACAGAGACTACCGGGTCGTGATTTGGCAATAGTTGCGTACTAATTGACAAAACCGTTTCATGCGTGCAATATCCATTTTAAAGTCTTATACATGCAGGTTCCGTAAACTGCGCTACGACCACACCATAATAGCACTAGGAATGCACACATATAATAAGACAATTTCAACTAGTAGTTGTGCCACTTAACTGAAAATACGTAGACAGATTCCACTGCTGATTGATTATTCACGATTTGTGAATTGCATTTCGTATTCATTTCAAATTGAATATTGTTATTGCTTTTGTACTTAGCCATGTTAGCTTTGCTCTCTAAATTATGAATCGAGGTCCTAATTTATATTTAATAGAGAGAAGATATCAACTTGATATAGAATAAGAAAGTTTTTGTAATAATGATAGGTTTAGGGTATCTTTTGTTTAGCAAAAACTCCCAAAAGGATATACACCAGGGCTAGAGGCGTCAGCACCTGAAAATGTGTACTTAAATATATTGCTTTTTGTAAAAAAATATACTGTCTTGGATTATACATAGACATGTCGTAAATGACAGTAGTATTTTAAAAACAAACTATTTGCTAAGCTATGAAGTCGTAAATAGTAAGAATTACGTGATAAGCGAATGAAATATAGTTTTAAATTTACCGCAATCATAGTTTTAATCAATTTATGTATATTTTTTAATTATTATTAATCAAATTAAAATATAAGTGTTAAGGTTTGTTTTATTTTTCTTTCATATTGAAGTAAAAATCTCAATTTCTAATTTTAATTGGGAAAGAGTCCAAATATTTTGGCCACACGATAAATTTCTTACGAATCAGTGTCGAGGTTTCTTATATGTATTTTTACTGTCAAACTATAAATTATCTGAAGACATTTTGTGTTTCTCTATTGTTGATGGACGAGAAGCTTTCTCCTTAGAGAAATAGACTAGTGTTCAGACCCTTAACATTGCTAAATAGATTAATAATGATTTTAACAAGAATTCATAAGCTTATGCTTTCATTTTAATTAAAATTATGCTATTAATTATTATACTTTTATTTTTGAACGTTATAACTTATAAATATGCCAATTTCAATATGATTGTCGACGTCACTCGGACCTTTCACATGACACAACAGTCAACAACTCAGCAACTGTCATTTGTCAGTTTTATGAACGTTTTGGTCGTGTTTGTTGTACAGTGCGTTAATTTTTCTTAAAACAGTCGAATTAACAAAAATATAATAATAATCTCACTAAAATTTAGTGGCTTTGTGATTATTTCTTCAAATTGATCACTAAGTTTCATTCGCAATATGTCTCCCCACGTAAGTATCATCGCTAAACTTGGTACTTGGAAGCGTCTTTACTATTAAGTTATTGAAGGGCGTATCCTGTTATTGAGTTTAGGGCGGCAACTCTCCTTGACCTACTTTTATGGTGTATTTGCATGTTAACCATGAATGATTGTTAATAACTTAAGTTATGTCAATACCGAACTATCGTCACCTACCTATGAGTGAATCATTCTTACAAAATATTAAGTTTAGAATTAATTTACTATTATGATCTTATATGATAATATTTTATATTATATCAAATCAAATCAAAAACCTTGTATTTTTTATTTTTTTATTATTTAACTGTTTATTACATAATATGGTTCTTTATTGATTAGCGTGAGCCAACTGTAGTTGGAATTCCAAACTTCAATGCATCAGAGGATGCTGCAGCTTTGAGAGCAGCTATGAAAGGCTTTGGCACAGATGAGGATGCTATTATAGCAATTCTGACATCAAGATCCAACATGCAGCGACAAGCTATTTCTCAGGCTTTTACTCATGAATATGGAAGGGTGAGTGAAACAAGTAGTTTAAATGGGTAACATCCATATTCATAATTCTTCCTAGAGTGTCATGAAGTTCAGCAGTCATTAAGCTACTTTCATAGGTTTTCATCTATATAAGTTCAAGGAATATATATTTATAATAAGAAGAATAATATATTTATATTTGTAAAAAGAAAAATGACTCCTAAACTTATTATAATGATAAATGATAAACATAATTATGGTAATGGTAAATATTAGTGCTAGGGAGATTGTTGCTCTCAGTGCTAATGCAACAAACAATGTTAGAATAAATTGATTTATGAAGAACAATGTCACATCTCCCATATAACAAGCATAGGAAATATGACTTAATTCTCCAGATAGGGATAGGTGAATTCAGATTCAGCGAAATGTAAATTTGTGCTTTTTATTGTTATTTAATTGTAAAATGATTTACAGTATGTCATTTTATGTTGCTACAGATATATATTAATTATATTATATATTTTAACTGTAAGTAAGATTGGTTATAAATAAACAAGCAGTTTACTTTACATTTTTCAGAAAATGAACAAACCCATTATTTACACTAAGTTTTGAGTATTTAATTACTTTCAATGCAACATTATTGTTGTCTATTGCTGTTTTATATAAAAATATCATATAAGTTATATTTAGCTGTTATTACACTGAATCATTATGGTATCAAGGCCATCATTACAATGACTCATGGGGAAAAAAGACAACCTTGTAATAGATTGTTATCAATGAACAAAGGCATGATTTTATATGATGTATTTAGAAACGATGTAATGCTTAAATTAAACACATAGATCAAGTGATCATGTGAACCGTTATTGAGTTTTCTCTGTCTGTTACTATCCCACTACTGGGCACCGGCAATGGTATTATAACAAGCACAAACACAATGAAAATATTATTTTACTACAATCGATGATCAAAGAAAATATCTGTAATGCTTAATGTAGAGTGTACTATCCATTCTCATGCCTGATATATTCAGAATTCATAATAGCACATGCACAAACCTCCACCACCGCCACTACAATACACAAGCACTGCACACATACACTAGGACAATCTCAACAATCATTTCGTCCCATAACCTAAATATCATCATGAAGTAGATTCCAGGGCCGAATTTTTTAGATATTTAGTATTACATATACTGCACACGTATTAAAGTGCTTAATTGAGTTAGATACATTGTAATCCTTATTTCAAAACCCGTTGGCGCTGTGGGTAGTGAGCTCTCTGCCTTCGGCTCCGCAGGTCGCGGGTTCGATTCCTGCCGAGGGCCAACATTTTCTATAAACAAATTGTTGGTTCTCCAAGCCTGGATGTGTATTTGTATTTAAGTATGTATATAAACTTATATGTGTCGTATATGTACCAGTTGTCCGTCACCCATAACACAAGTATTAAGTTACTTACTTTGGGGACGGACGACCGCGTGTGTAAATGTCCCATTTATTTATTATTTATTATTATTATTATTATCTATGTCATCACGCTAGGACCTTTTAAAACAACTTTTAATACTAAACGTGCGATATATATATATTAACACAAAGGTTTTCTGAAATCGCAGATCACACCAAAATAATATGATTACAATTAGGTCTCTTATAACTGAGCATCCGATATGTATTTTCTTCTATCGCGGATTGAAGCAAAATAATATTTTCATTACTTTGGTATTATAGACTTCTGCGGAGTAACGTCTAATTCTATAAATTTTGGCAAAAGGCCGTTACTTTAAACCCTTTAGGACATAATCGAAGACCTGAAGTCCGAACTATGCGGTCGTTTCTATAAATTACAGTAACAGGCCGTAACTTTATATTCTTTAGGACATAATCGAAGACCCGAAGTCCGAACTATGCGGTCGTTTCTATAAATTACAGTAACAGGCCGTTACTTTAAACCCTTTAGGACATAATCGATGATCTGAAGTCGGAGCTGGGCGGTCATTTCGAAGACGTGATAATAGCCCTTATGACGCCGCCTGCCGAGTATCTGTGCCGCGAGCTCCACCACTGCATGGAGGGAATGGGCACTGATGAGGAGGTCCTGGTAGAGATCCTGTGCACGCGCACCAAGCCCGAGATCGCGGAGATCGTGGCCACTTACGAGAGATGTGAGATTATTCATGCACCCATTAATTTACAAATAAAATTACATTAACATTTAGATCAGTCTCCCGACCTTTTTAGTGCAATTCCCCACCTTAGCCACCTAGCCTGCTCTACAATTGTTATGGCAATGTAACAGACATAAATGTTAATATTAAAAACTTGTATTGTTCATTTAAGTTTAAGTTACATGCCGTGTGGTATCCGGCTGAATTGAATAGACCACCCTCATTTCTTACCGAGGTGTCGTAAAAGGCGACTAAGGTAAGTTGACCCGCCGTGTTAATTTCGATGGTTATGTACTGGAGGGAGGCCGAAAACTAACATGGGTATTTTTAAATTCAAGTACGAAATCATGATCGTGAAATTTTTATAAAAAAAATATGTGCACACAAAACTGTAAACGTCACTTGTTTCGTTATTTAATTTTCAAAATGAGGGTACTTTATTATATGCTATTTTTTCGAATTCACGCAAGAAAAATGATTTTTTTGTATCCGGAGTCAAGGATTGTCTGTTATATGTTAGCCGGGTATATAAGCTTCAATTGTACCAAATTTAATCATTACTGGTGTAACAGTTTACTCGTGAAAGTGGAACAGACGGACAGCATTTGTAATATTAGTGTTGATCATCATCCTCCTGCCCTTATCCCACTCTGAGTGGGGTCGGCACAACATGTTACATACATGTTGTAGCATGATTTGGCTACGTATTTTACGACCGGCCAGGTTCCTGACATCAACTTACCTTAGTCGCCTTTTCCGACACCTAGGTAAAGAATGAGGGCGGTCCATTCTACTCAGCCGGATACCACACGGCGGTTATGATATTTGTTACAGGAGTAAGTCAGGATGTTGCAAGTAAAAGATATTTTACTCTGATCAGCTTTATTTTCTGCAGCGATACACTAAACACGCACTCACTGACTAAAGACACTTACAGCTACTCCCTCCTTTACTTATCACGAGATCAGCCCGCCAAAACTTAGTCGTTGATAAACTATTTTATATCCTTATTTGTTTTATGCATAATTCTATAATGTTTAGTTGATTATAATATTTGCGTATTTTATTATTAGCGTATTTATTAATCGACGATAGTATTTATATATAAAGGTGCGCCACCGGAAGTTTGTAGACTATTGCGCGTTATGCGCGTTGGCGGTATTCAACATATTAGTGTTGTTATAAAGTATTTAATCTGTGCGATTGTCTTTATGTCCAGTGTACGACCGCCCCCTCGCCGAACACATGTGCTCGGAGACGTCAGGCGACTTCCGGCGGCTTCTCACTCTAATAGTGGTTGTAAGAATAACGATTTTATACCATAGTTGTACTGCAAATTTGATATTAGAACTTGTTTGTTTGTTTGTAATCTTTTTTTTGCAGAAATTGACATTAAAATAACCATCCACCCTCCTGCCCTTATCCCATTCTAAGTGGTGTCGGCACAAAATGTTACAAATATGTAGTCATATGATTTGGCTATGTATTATACGACCGGCCGCCTGCCTGACGTCAACTTACCTTAGTCGTATCTTATGACCCCTCGGTAAGAAAGAGGGTGGTCTATTCTACTCAACCGGATACCACACTGTGGGTCAACTTACCTTAGTCGTATTTTACGACCCCCCCGTTAAAAAAGAGGGGTGATCTATTCTACTCTACCGGATACCACACGGGGGGTCAACTTACCTTAGTCGTTTTTAACGACCCCCCGGTAAGAAAGAGGGTGGTCTATTCTACTCAACCGGATACCACACGGGGGGGTCAACTTACCTTAGTCGTTTTTAACGACCCCCGGTAAGAAAGAGGGTGGTCTATTCTACTCAACCGGATACCAGACGGGGGGTCAACTTACCTTAGTCGTTTTTAACGACCCCCCAGTAAGAAAGAGGGTGGTCTATTCTACTCTACCGGATACCACACGGGGGGGGGTCAACTTACCTTAGTCGTATTTTACGACCCCACGGTAAGAAAGAGGGTGGTCTATTCTACTCAACCGGATACCACACGGGGGTCAACTTACCTTAGTCGTTTTTACGACGCCCCGGTAAGAAAGAGGGTAGTCTATTCTACTCAACCGGATACCAGACGGGGGGTCAACTTACCTTAGTGGTTTTTAACGACCCCCCGGTAAGAAAGAGGGTGGTCTATTCTACTCAACCGGATACCAGACGGGGGGTCAACTTACCTTAGTCGTTTTTAACGACCCCCCAGTAAGAAAGAGGGTGGTCTATTCTACTCAACCGGATACCAGACGGGGGGTCAACTTACCTAAGTCGTTTTTAACGACCCCCCGGTAAGAAAGAGGGTGGACTATTCTACTCAACCGGATACCACACTGGGGGGTCCACTTTCCTCAGTCGTATTTTACGACCCCCCGGTAAGAAAGAGGGTGGTCTATTCTACTCTACCGGATACCACACGGTGGGTCAACTTACCTTACTCGCCTTTTACGACATCTCGGTTAGAAATGAGGGTGGTCTATTCTATTAGTATGTTATCTATTAACTGATATTGATTTTAGCAGTATTTATCACTAACAATCTAACACCGATCGCTTGTGCTATTGACTTTCTTTGCAATTATTATATTAAAATTTAAAAGTGTGAGAGTTGCCGATCCTTGAATATAATAAACTAATAACATTTATTAATGCTGCATGTAAATGATGATTTGTGAATATAAAATTTAACACTTTCGTTTTGTTCGTCTGTTTATATTCATATTGATTTCGCGGCATTTGATTTATGTAATGAGATTTGTAGCAAAATGCTTTTTGAATACTGTTGGGGTTAAAATATTTCTAATAAACCTATGACAATCTACTGTTGAAGAAAGCTTTGATTCGTATCGTGATCAGCTACCCACGATATTATATTGTAATTCTTCATTATTAACATAAATACAATATTGTAATCATGGGCGTAGCGAGGTACGGGCAAGGAAGGGCAGCTGCCCCCACTTACATTGAAATCTGTAATACTGGGAAACGGACGACTCGCAATATAATGACACTTTATAAGGCATACTTGTAAGACCAAAATATCTCTATCCGATTATATGCAAGAGGAGTAAACTGTCACTTCGCAACAAAGTGACACTTTACAAGACTTACATAAGACCTATTATGACTTATGCGAGCGTCACGTTCGCACACGTCCCGAACTCAAGGCTGCGCTCTCTGCAGACTCTGCAAAATAAGTTCATAAGAACAACCACTGGCTGTCCTTGGTTCTTGCGAAACGTTGACCTGCATAAAGATCTAGGTCTCCCCACTATCGCCAGTTTATTCAAACGATTTTCGAAAATGTATTTCAACAAAGCGGCGGTACACCCCAACCCGCTTGTAGCGAGGATGGTCAACTACCGCTACTTCAACAAATCGTTCAAAGCCCGTATTCACAGACGGCCCAGGAGCGTACTTACTGATCCTGACGATCCTTGCACGATCGCCATCGCCAAAACACTGCTCACTCAGACACACACACAGCGTCTTCGCCGGCGAAGACAATGTCCCCGCTTTCTTCGTCTACCGGCCGGGGCGTTCAACCCCGCCCGTTATGACAATAGGACTCTTCCACAGTCCGATATAGTCCTCCACAGCGCGTCGCTTTAAGCCGAGGTCCGGCCTCACAGGAGGCACCCTTGAGGCGACGCTCCCAGGATTTTGCGAGCCTCGCTCGAAACTCGCTCTCCACGTTTTCACACCCGACGATGCTTCTGCGCTCGCCCGCCCTCCCGGTGACGCTGTCAAAGCCTTCAAGGCTAACAGCATTAATTAGTGTCCGAAAAAAAAACCTAATATATTTTTTTACTGTGAAGTAAATGTAAGAATACCTATTTCGTTAAACTTCCTGATTAAAACAATATATTATACAAAAACTACTAAAACAATATAGTCTAGAATATTCTGCCTCCCCCTGTATAAAATTCTGGCTACGCCCTTGATCGTAATATTTATTTTTGAAAAGAGTGACCGCCTAAGAGTAATAAGAGAGTACCTTGCTGGTTCTTCTCGGTTAGAGCATCTTTTCGAACCAGACGATTCAAAGTGCTTATAAAGGCCAAATTGAATAAAGAATTATTTGAATTTGAATTAACAAAATGTCCTCTGTAGGCCTACCGTGAACTTTTAGAATATGATTCAATTCAAAGTCAGTACATAAACTCAACCGCTTTATTTACGTACCATGAAGTGTGGATTGCATTGGGGTCATAATGTTTGAAAAGGACGTTATATGAACTATAGGTAACTCTGTCTCTTTTACTCAAATGTTTATAGGACGCATTCCGAACGCTCATTCGGCAACGACTTAAAGTGTGCGTCTTTAAGACGTCATGGTATGAAAAAGCAAAACAATTTCGTTTACGTCTTCAATTGAGTCGCAATAAGAGTACATGGTAGGCCTGCTGGTGACCCGTTGAAGTGATGCTCTCAGTCGCTCGCCCGAGGCTATTAGAGCTGGTGCCACGTGTTCAGTAGTCGGTTGGTCAGGGTGCGCGTGATGAGGAGGCGGCCGTGGACCCAGCACGGGCGGCTGAAGCAGCTCAGCAGCTGTACGACGCGGGCGAGGCCAAGTGGGGCACCGACGAGGAGATCTTCAACAAGGTAAGGCATATGTCATGATTTCATTCAACTGTAGGCAGATGCTAGTATCCGAATTGAAACCAAGAACTTTTGGTATGTTTATAGTAACGGCCTGTTACTATCTCTATTATAAAATGAAAAAATTCAAGGCGCCTAGGGACCTTTATCGAAAACGCTTATCCGAATGAAATAACTGGAATTTAAGTTTCAAATGTAATACTATCTTAATTATGGTAGTATGATTATTATATTTACACAAATCGAGGTAAAACACAACATTAACCAATTCAAATTCAAAGTTCAAAGAAGTCACTATTGATTCGGAAGTTTGCTCCTATTGAGAAGAAATCAAGAAATATCGGATACTCTTTTAAAAAAAGTTATACAATTTGCTTGGTTGATTACACGGTTATCATTGCAGCCTGAGCTGAACTGACTGTATTTAAAATATGTTACTACCACTCAAATTACTCAAAGTATTGGTCTGCAATCTCAAAATACTAAACTATATGCGCGCCTGGTAGAGTTTTAATCTTTACTACTACTTACGTTTAAAAGAAGCCTGATTTAAGCTATAATCAGTTTTGTATGATTTTGTTATCACCATAAATGTACACACATACAGAGGATGATGAAGCTATAAATTCAACGATGAAAGCTGTATGTGTCCTTCTGAAAAAGGATTTCCGTATTTTTGGAGAGAAGAGTTGCAGCTAAGGACCTGCTACGCTGCTCCAATGTCGATAGGAATCCGGTAGGTTACCTCACCTTACAGGTTTCCTCACGATGTTTTCCTTCACCGAATAGCGTGCGATAAATTGCAGTTATGAATTAGATACATAGGTTTTAACAGAAAACTCGAAAGAGTCGCACGGTCTCACCGCTAGGCTATCACAGCTCTTTCAGTGTGTACAATTAGGATAATTTTTCAGATCCTCGCCCACGAGAGCTTCGCCCAGCTCCGGCTGGTGTTCGAGGAGTATAAGAACCTGTCGGGGCGCACCATCGAACAGGCCATCAAGGCCGAGATCGGCGGCGAACTGAAGGACGCTCTGTCGGCTATAGGTCAGTGAGAGTTTTCATTTGATACAATTTATTTATTTATTTAAATAGGAAGCCAACGAAATTTTCCGCGCAAACGTGCGGACGGATGAAACATCCTCCGGGACCTGGGCCCGTCGTCTCGGCGTCTCAGCCTACCTTATGCGGCCGTTAGCTGTATGTGGTCCGGCCTCATGAGTCACTGCGTGTATATGTGTACGTGTGTGTGTGTGCTTGTATGTACTTGGCCGATTCCCGAAACCGTTGGCTCGCCTCTGCAATCTTCCACGGACACGTAATGTCTGTTTCTCCCTGAGTATACACTTCACCATATCGGTTAAATAACACCCGGTATGCACACAACCTTCGTAAGGTCACACGTTATTGAATCGTCCCTATATCGGGGAATAGTAACCCAACGCGCACTAAAACCGTGGACGGTCGCGTCTTCTCAAACGCTTCACTGATTAAACGCGTCACTAAATCTGAGAACAACACCCGAAACGCAAAATTACACACGTGCGTAAGAAAAAGAATGCCGTATACAGGCGCACGCGTCCTGTCCTTATCGTATTCGAAACGTCACTAACTGTCGGCCGCTCGCGTCGGCAATCGAATGCATAAAAAGGTCGTTGATCCCGCCGGTCGCGTCGCGCGCGTCAGTTTATTCAAAACAACAATCATCTTAATATTGCTACCCCGTATACTTATAGGCTAACTCAACGTGAGATAAAAAAACGACAGACAATGCTTAAAGTGTAAATTTAGAAAGAAAAAAAGAAACTACACAATTTTTTTAACATATATACTAATAACTAGAAAGGAGACTGCCTGAATTTCGTAAATATTTGGGCC
Organism: Morpho deidamia; assembly: GCA_947086505.1. Classification (NCBI taxonomy): domain Eukaryota; kingdom Metazoa; phylum Arthropoda; class Insecta; order Lepidoptera; family Nymphalidae; genus Morpho; species Morpho deidamia. Next base: position 16,188,886 of record CAMTZC010000022.1, read on the forward strand.
CAGACGTAAGACTAATAATTTTTGTGTTATTCTATAGAAAAATATTTGTTATCTTAGTATCTACTATTATTTATTTAAAGTTTTAATTTCCAACAAAAATAACATCAGATTCAAATACTTTATCAAGACGCATTCTCAGACATGCGCAGGAAGCGCTCAATTGATTTAAGCCAATTGCTCGGTCCATCGTTGGAACAAATATTCATTTTTGAGCATAAAACATCAAACGTTGTGGCACTATATTCGAAGTAAATTCAAATTCTAATTAAAATTATTAAAATAAACTTGGTAAACAGAGAATCGCCCACTCCACCAGCAGTAGCTGGCTCGGAAAATTGCTCCTGCTGAGGAGAGAGCGTAAGAGGTTCGGTGGTTGCTTTTTTCAAAATAAAATTCTTATAACTAAACTAGGCATCACAATTTTTTTCTAGGATTCAAATTTTAAACAAAAGTAGTTATTGTGAATTTACCATAAGTGATAGAGACATGCTATTGCGGTCTTTTTTTTTTAGTGTTTTATAGATCTACAATTCTCTAGTACATTACTTTAGCGTATCTCTGCTGATTCACGCGGCGCACGCGACTAAAGCTCACAGCAAGCAAGTTTTTTAACGACTGCGCGATCTCTTCAACACAATTTACATAATACCGATATGTACTATTTACTTAAACCATCCGGAAGTATTGTACTATCTTTTGATGAAAACCGTACAAAAATCCGTACAGTAGATTTTGAGAAAATCGATTACATACAGACAGACAGCTTTTTGGGACTTTGTTTTATAATAAGTATAGATACAATACGACATTGTTATATAGTGTAAGATCGGAGAATATTTCATTCAGAGCATTTTATATGTTATATTACTACCAGCTGACCTGGAAAAACGTTGTTTTGCCATATAAATTATTTTAAGGGAATTTCTACTGTGAAAGTCTAGAAAAATGACAAAAAATAAACGTTAGGGATGGACAAGCCTTATCACTTACGTGTATAACAATGAGATACTAGCCGATTTATAAGGTGGAATTCTACCAATGTGCAGAACTGTGCATTAATGTGAATGCACAGTGTGCGGCACAAATCTTTACCCTGGTCGACTCACTCAAGAATTAACAAATTGTGCGCGAATTCTAGAAATGTTCACGCAAATCTATGCACATTTGTGCGCCTACACTTAAAACAGTGGACTCGCGTCGACGCGTACGCACTCGTTGTTCACGAACTCAGTTTTGCTGTCGCTACTGGAACGAAAACATTTGTAAGCGCACATCTTTAATGAAGAGTGCAGGAATTAAAAAATTATTAATAATAATTTTATATAAAATGTCTTAAAATATCTGTAAACACATTTGTTTGCTGCACACTATCTTGGTGGAATCCTACCTTCAGACCTACTTAATATGAATATAAGATTTCATAAAAATCAGCCAGGCCTTTTCGGAGTCTATAAGGAACATATACACATACTTTCTCATAAATATATAACGGACACAAGTAAAATGATATGTCGTTCCCGCGCCTTAACCAATTGTTTCCAGTGGAGTGCGTCGAGAACGCGGCGGCGTGGTTCGCGAGCCGGCTCCGCGCCGCTATGCAGGGTCTCGGCACCGACGACCGCACCCTCATCAGGATACTGGTCTCCCGCTCCGAGACCGACCTCGGAGCCATCAAGCGGGAGTACGAGCGCCTCTACGACAAAACCCTCGAGAGCGAAGTGCGGGTACGTCAGGGTGCTACTCTTGGACCCATTTCCTTCCTTCTTTACATTCACAGTGGAGTGCGTGGAAAACGCGCCGGCATGGTTCGCCCAGCGCCTCCGTAACGCCATGCAGGGCGCTGGCACTGAGGACAAGACCCTGGTGAGAATTGTCACCAGTCGCGCTGAGATAGATCTCGGCGCGATCAAGCGGGAGTATGAGCGTCTCTACGATAAAACTCTGGAGAGCGATATATCGGTTAGTCGATTTAGATACGGGTATCCCGTTGGTTAACATTTTTCGTTCCATCTCATTTATGAGAAGCCTTTTATTATTTTAGATTCGACCTTAATATTTATGGTGGAAGCAAAATATTTCAAAAAAGACATTCTTTTAGTTAAAAGTTACTTTTTCATTTCTTGGATTCGTTTGGGAAATGTGATAATAAAAACTTATATCTAATGAATTAAGGTTAATTTATTAACTGGATACTTTAAAAAAATATTTTATTTGCTAGTTAAGTTAATTTATATTGACTGTCATGCTACTACATGAAAGTGGCAGTGTTGTATATACTTTCCGATCTAGACTGAACTGTTCATTACCCTTTGTAACACAGTAGCAGATACCGATTACATGATTAATATTTTATATAGTTTATCCGTTTATATAATATTGATACCTTTCATTATTACTCTATGAAATATCACTTGACTCACTTTAAGTGTTTTAAATTCTCCATCAAAATAGTAGTCGTTTATGTATAGTAAGTAGTACTTACGTGATATTCTATCGGGTGAGCCCGACTAGTTTCAAGCCCATCCGCACTCCGTATTCACGAACTCTTCATAAGGCATTACCGGCGGGAAATAATAGCGGCGGTGTTTATAAATTTTCTATGTCGTTCATGCATCTCCTTGTCGCTCCTATACTTTCGCAATGATGTACAAATAAACTTTATACATTTAACGCTTAAGTTGTGTGGTTCTAATTTACACGCTGGAGATAGTGTCCATCCACCGTTATATCTCGCGATGTCTGTTGAAATTCCTGCGACGGGTAATTTAGATCGCTTTGGCTTTGACCAAAAAAACTGTGATACCCCAGCGGTGAGACGTGTGACTCTTTAGAGACGATCATGAGTTAAACCCCGAGTAACTTCAAACTTAAGCGTCTAATTGATAATTACAATTTATCACAAGAATTTGGTGAAGAAAAACATCGTCAGGAAACCTGCATATCTCTAGAGAATTCCGGGGATATGTGTAACCTACCAACCCGCTTTGGAGCAGCGTGGTAGGTCTTAGCTCCAACCCTTCTCACCAGAAACGGAGAGAGGAGGCCCTATGCCCAGCTGTGGGATATTAACAGGCCGTAACTGGCTTTAACCAGCTTTTAAAAGCACTTTCAAATCGTCAAATTATACTATAACTACCACTGGTTCGGAAAACTACTCTTACCGGGAAAAAGAACAGTTGTTTTTAATAAGTTTCTCCAAATTTTATTAAATAATGTGATTTACGGAATACTTTTAATACAAAATATATTTGGCTCTGAAAAAATATAGTAAATTTTCAATACAACACTGCCTCTCTGAGACGCACGCTTGGGTACCGCACTGCAAATTAATTAAAGCACATTATATATGCATGAGATATAAACTTATAAACAGTATAAGTCAAATCTTACCAAATTATTGTCTTAAAACACAAAGTGGCTGCGAACTTGCAATTCAATAGTATTTCTTTCTGTGTAATGTGTTTTAATTATAAATCTTTTTATTTCACTTCTGCTGGTGACTGGAACAGGAGGTGAGGATTAAAAAATATAAACTTATTATATTATACATTTTATAATTACTACATTTTACTCACATTTTAATTTACATCCAATATTTGGAACCTTTGAAACATGAAAGCTGTAAGCACATGAAAACTATATATTGCCTTGTTTAATGCATTCGATTATATTTCATATCTGGCGGTAATGTAAAAATTATAGGGACCGAATCCTATTTGTAAATGCATAAGTAAAAACTAAAATTGTTAAAGAATGAATGGGAAACATTGTTTGAATATGGCGTACGACAGGGAGGTCTAACGTCGCCAAATTCTTTAAATCTATATATTGACGAGCGTATGGAGAGTTTACTTAAAAAATATATTTATTTTGGTGCGTTATATAAATAATAATTAACTGATTGATAAACTGACATAAGTAAAAATATATATAATAGATGGTTTCTTACAAAAATGACGCGTGACAAGCTAGTTAGAACTAGAAGTGGTAAAATCGAACTTACTAACACTAGAAGCTACATCACATCGCTCATGGGCTGCAATAGTAGCACAAGCCCTACAGTCTCAATGTCTTAATGTCAAGTCATCATTCTCCTGCCCTTATCCCACCCTAAGTGGGGTCGGCACAACATATTGCAAACATGCTGTCATATGATTTGCCTACGTATTTTATGACCGGCCGCCTGTCGATGTTGATGTCAACTTACCTTAGTCGCCTTTTACGACACCTCGGTAAGAAATGAGGGTGGTCTATTCTACTCAACCGAATACCACACGGTGGGTCAACTTGCCATAGTCGCCTTTTACGACACCTCGGTAAGAAATGAGGGTGGTCTATTCTATGCAGCCGGATACCACACGGATCGTCTTAATGTCAAGTTATAGAGTAATAATTAACACAATAATTAATTATATTATAAATAACAAGAATATTATATAATTTAGATTTAATTACTTCTTTCAATCATTATTTTGTATAACTTTATATTTTATTTTAATTATTTATTTCTATTTTGTTTATATGCTCGTGCATTAAAGCTGTACTTACTTCTTAAAGTGGATAACACACTTTTCTTATATATACACGCTTATTAATTCTGGCGCTTTTGTTCCACGCATGTTCATTACCTTTCTACCCTCTGGTGGTTAATGGTAACGTGTGATGGCGCGATGCAGCAGGGCGAGACCTCCGGCGACTACAAGCGGGCCCTCGTGGCCCTCCTCGGGCCTGCCTAGAGCCCTCAGCGGAGCCCTAACCTCTGCAGCTTCTACATAAGACGACCAACGAATCTGTTCTCTCCACTTTAACATTACTCTCACTTCGTGTTAGAATGCGTTATGTATGAATATATAATGAGGAATGCACAATTTTGTTTTTAAAGTTTAAATGATATTATCATTCTCCTGTACCTTATCCCACTCTAAGTGGGGTCGGCACAACATGTTCAAACATGTTGTCACATGATTTGGCTACGTATTTTCCGACCGGCCGCCTGCCTGACGTCAACTTACCTTAGTCGCCTTTTATGACACCTCGGTAAGAAATGAGGCTGGCCTATTGGGTGGCGTAAAGTTTAAATGATAATTTTTATTAATTTAATAGATATAAAATGTCGTCGGCATGTGGCCGCTCGAAATATTCAGATTATTTGTGAAAAATATCGACAAGAAGCCTAAAAAAGGGGGTGGGGGGATCCTACTTTAAAACATTTACATAATTTGATTTTTAATTTTTATGGTGACGCTGTTGAACTTTTTTCGTCATATCTTTGATGTTATTGGCTCGATTTCTGTTTGTTATTTCTAAAAGCTAATTAACCACGCTATCGATCTAAATAAAATGTTCAATCAAAACGTGCATATTTTTCAAGGAAAAATGGAAAATTTTTTTTTTTTCCAAAAAACGTTATTTCAGTCCATAAAATGTCCAACTATTGTTATTGCTTTTTTATTATTCATAAGTTAGACCCCCCTTTTAGGGTTTTTTTCATAATGCAATGCAAGTATAGTTAGGTGATTTAGTGGCACTGAATTCAAGTTAAAGCAACTTTTTAAATTATAAATTACAATTACATTTTTTTTTGGACAATGTAGGTAATATTTCATATTTTGAATGATACAATATTTATATACAATATTGAAAATAAAATAACATCATAACTATGGAAAACCACCTGATTGAAAGTAGTAAGAACTATATTTTTAAATTCGTTTTCAACCAAAAACAATAGATTAGGTGAATAGTGCCCTTAAATATTTAAAGGCAATTTTGAAACAAAAGCTTCAGCCTTAACCAATGCCTTTTTGTTGCAAAACCTTAATATATTTACACTTATAAAATATTGAATATTACATAAAATTGCATAGAAAATACGAATATTAGTAAAAGATAATTATATAATCAGTCAGTTCAGAAACTCGAAATATTTTTTCATGTATTCGCCTTCAATGTGAATCTAGCTTTAATTTATTCTTATTCTTTTTAATAAATTGTTTAAATCTTAAATTGTTTTATTTTAATAAACTATAACACAATTTTTTCTACTCTTTGACATGTTTTTGAAAAATGACAATTGTATATTTTATAGAATTAGGCATTACTTTGAGGAGATCCATAATACAAAAGTAATAATAAAATTATTATGCTATACGCGATTTGTATCGCGGATTATAGCAAAATAATTTATTATTACTTTTGAATGACAATTATCTTCTCGCTTCTTGGAGCAATGCAACGAATATCCAACTGCACAAGATAGTTTATAGAATTAGGCGTTACTTTGCGGAGATCCATAATACAAAAGTACTTTTGCACAAGATAGCAATGACGAAATGTAACTAGTTATGAAAATTATATTTTTAAAAGAGTTACTTACGATTTTCTTGCTGACAAATTTGCTGAGCAATTATGCGAATTAGCGTTAGTTATTTTAAAAAAGTTCAGTCGGAAGAATATTTTTAAAAAATAACTTCTAAAAAAGACATAAATTAATTACTTGATTTTAAAGAGATTTTCGAGTCTCAATTACTAGTTAATTTAAGGATTAATGTTGCAAATAAATTAAGTAAAAGTGTTTCGATGCATATAACCGACTCAAATTAACAAAGATTTTTTTTAAAGTTTTATAATTTTTAGAGTACTTTAGCATAATGACACAATGCTAATTTGATTTCGAGTAATCAATTCAATCTAAAATACATATCACACCATACTCCATAGGTTTGGGTTATTAACTAAATGTAAACAAGTCAAAAACACAGGTATTTAAAACTTTTCTAGAAAAAGATTGAAAACATAAAATATACTATACTACAAGCAATATAACATAACCAACTACTTTGCTATAATCCGCACGGGTTAAGTGAATGCATGCAAAGCCAATGTGTATGAAGCGGGCAAAATCTACGCACCTTATACATGCAGGACAAGCCACCACATGCACCCCAAGGCGCAATTCACCAGCAACAACGCACACAAAAGCAGCACACACACCCACCACCACAATCTCGACGATCGTTTCGCCCCGAAACCGAAGCATCATAAGGAGGATAGGCTCCACGACAAAAATCGGCAGTCCGATTATAGCGTGCGGATTATAGCAAAGTAGTTAGTTCTGTTATATTGCTTGTAATATGGAATTCCGCAAAGTAACGCCTGCTTCTATAAATCATTTATACTATACTACATTATCATAGAGCGACTTTATAAAATATTGATATTATGTTACATCAGATAATCTAATACTATTGCCAGAATTGCATATTACAATGGCTTAATTGGTAATTAATTTAATCTGCCCTTTCTGACATCCGTAAGGAGCTAAAGTATCTATCGTAAGTAAACCTGTGTTTTGAAATATTTGGAAAACTAAATTCAATATTAACAATAGGAGTGCATAAACTGCAGGAGATCGACAACGCGCGAGTAGAAATACCCCTGTATACTCAGGTACGCCTGGTACTTGACGGCTTAACGACGGCCATTGCCAAAGCCATATTTGTGCTAACGTCAATGGTAGCGAACACCACAATCTGATTGGCCGACTTAAGTCCCTCCCTCCAGAATGACAACTCCCAATTACGTAATTATCTCCACCCCTAAGTGCATAATTGCTTGCATATTAAGGCGCTGAACAGAGCTGGCGTAAATTCAGATTTCGGCATATAAGCCACGCCCACAATGTCTGCGACGGCGTAGCGACACACTTAATTTTTTAACACCCATTGGTACACTATTTTATCCAAACTTTTTTTGTACAATTTATTTAAAAAACTTATGTCTAATTAATCTTATAAAACTAAGTATGCTGAAACTATAACTAAACACCTAAAAAAAGACATATTATCAACAAGGAATAGTCACAAAAGGCGGCAGCTAGCGACACACGTCCGTATAGCAGCGCGCCTCAGCGATCACTGTCTATATTCGTAGATGTAAAAGAGAAGCGAGACGATGACTCGTTTCAGTTTTGCTATTTTCTAAAAAATATTTAATTTGAATAAAATATCTTAATTAATTCAAAATTAAAATCTTACATTCTCTTTATATTATAATGCTTTATTAGTCTTATTAATTTTATCAATTTTTGTTGATAAATATTAGAGATATTTACGATAAAAGTAAAAATCAGAGGTTTATTTACCAATTTTTTTTTATCGAAAAAAAGTATCGTAATCATGTTTTGAAATCTTACATTCTCTCTGAGATATGATGTATATTAACATATATTTTTCTTTTAATCGTCATCCCTATAGCTTTTGTTAAAAACGTGTTTAAAGTCAGCCTATTTGGCTCTGTTCAGCGCCTTGTACCACAACCAATGACTCACTGAGGTATGCGCCAGCGCAGCCATTGTAGTTGTCTACCTGAGCGCGCTATCATAGGTGAAGCCAGACGCTATTTGTCATCACAGCAACTGTGGTTATACCTCTTCAATATTACTACTTTCCTGGTACTAAAAACTACTATTTAATAAATCGGCATCAACCTCATAAATTAATTAATTACGTGGCGGTTCCTAGCAAAAGAGGTAGAGAGACGGACTTTAACGTGTTGTTCGAAGATTTCAAAACTGAAATTAAGAACATGATAAGCTCTTATTTTTCGATGAGGGCAGACTAGTTGCGTAAAATCGTTTCTTCCCAGAGAGAAATACAAACGAACCTCAATACTGAAAGTTCCGTCACTTTCCTTGCTGCGCAAAATGAAGAGTTTAAGAAGAAATTTGAAAGTTTAGATAATTAGGAAAGATAGAGATTATATAACCATATTGGAGGATAGAATTGAAGACGTACAGAGATATAGCCGAAAAACTAATTTTGAAATTAAAAATGTTCCTAAAACGAAACCAAGGACTGTCTTTTAAATATGGTTACATGTTTGTCGACCAATGTCGGTGACAAAATCACCAATAATTATATAAGAGATATTTACAGAACGCGCGGAAAGACAGAAATATAGTAAACTCCCCAATTTCAAAAGATATCGAAATTATTACAATAAACGTATAAAAATATTAAAATATAAATAACGAAAGAAATCAGTCATACAATCAACCAAAAAAGAGTATATATAAGCATTAATTACCTTTTTAATAATTATTATAGTACGCGGCAATAAATAATGCACATCGAGGCTCAGAGAGAGAAATCGGCTAGATTCTACTTCATAGAGCAGTCTGTCGCATAGACTGACGAACCCGTGTATGACAGTGACAGCGCTCTACGAAACCGAACTGGCCGGCTGTTTCGTTCTACACATCTTCTTCTTCTTCTTCTTTCCGTGCCTTTTCCCATTATTTGGGGTCGGCCCTCCTCGTTTTCATGCGCCAGGTCCGGCGATCCTGGGTTGTCTCCTCATTCAACTGGGCTTGCTTCAATTCTTTTAATATCGAGGACCACAAAGTGGCAAGAGGGCGCCCTTTGCCTCTCTTCTTATCTGGCAGTGCGAGGGCTTTCTTCACGACATGGTCTTCGTCGCGTCTCATAAGATGCCCATACCATCTCAGGCGGGATTCCCTGACCTTGTCGGCGATGGGAGCGACTTTGTAGCTTCCTCTGATGTGTTCATTGCGCACTTTACCGAGTTTCGTTACACCAGCCGCCCATCTCAACATTTTCATTTCATTGACATGGAGTTTTTGTTCATGCTCTTGTTTGAACGTCCAGCATTCCGCACCGTATATCATAGCAGGTCTGACAGCTGTTTTGTAGATCTTGCCTTTAGTCTTTATAGGCATACGGCGGTCGCAGAGCACGCCCGTGAGCGCCCTCCACCTTTGCCAACCTACATTTCTATTATTACGTTCTACACATCGATGTGCATTATTTATTGCCGGGTACTATACTTACCTTTGTTATGGAAGAGCGAGACCTTCTGACACAAGTATTTTTAATGCTTACTAGAAGGTCTCAATCTGTATTTCTTGTAACGTAGTAACGATTTATTGACATGAAATAAATACTTTTGTATCTTATGAATCTATTTTATAAAATTAAAACATAAATATTTATGATTTTTCGGTAGTAAAAGCATAAATATAAAATTGAAATGAAATATTTAATTATTTCGACAAATGCAATTTTATTTTAATTTCTTCATTTGTAAATCATGTCATTGCAATAAAATGTTTGGCACACCTCAGTCATATGGTTTAGTTTGTTTACGTTTAGTTCAATATTAGATTAAATTTTTCTGTGTGTGCAAACAAACAAACATACTGTTTTTTTATTTTTATCGTATTTTTATTGTCGACCAAGTTCATAAAAAGTTTAAAAATGAGAATGGAGTGTTCTATGAAAGGGCTTTTCTCATTAATGATACCATAGACAAGAAAAAAAGACATCGTCATAAAACTTATTTATTCGCACGCCATACGCACGTAACAGCCATCCAAATATGTGCTAACCCGATATACGCATAGACAATTTACAATCATCTCTGGTGTATGATAATTTACATAAGATCAAATTATATATACTTGCAATTACAAAATTAAACTGTAAAATATTCTTAAATCAGTAAAGCCGCATAAGAAAATAAATTGATGGAAAAATGGTGTTAATGGCGACTACACACGTTGACCGTGAGACGTCTTATCGATATTTGTATATTTGACAGAATTTTATTTACACATATTTAACATCAACTTGAAATCAAATTTTAAAGCGAAATAAACAATAAATATTTGAACACTGATAGTCTAACTTATAGTGAAGCTACCATAGTGTTATTACACTAGAGTATGGAAGTCAGCATAAAATGTGCCATATTACAATGACGAGAGAGCAAATGAGGGTGTATCTATCTATGTCTTTCTTTTTTATGTGTGATTAAACAAGGATGAAGTATACGACTTGCATCTTTCCTCTTATTATTTATTGTGTAACTATCACTTAGAGTCTATGGCTCATCTACTTTAGTAAAACTCAGTTCAGCAGCCTATGCTATTCGAAAGATAAGACAGTTTACAGACGTCGAAACAGCAAAACTAGTTTATTTTGCTTACTTCCATAGCATTATGTCTTATGGAATAATGTTATGGGGTAAATGTGCTGATATTGAGAAAATTTTTGTATTGCAAAAAAGAGCCATACGTGGCATTTATAATTTGAATTCGCGTGAGTCCCTGCGAGAGAAGTTTAAGGAAACAGGTATTCTTACGTTAGCTTCACAGTATATTTTTAGCAATTTGATTTTTGTGCATAAAAATATACATAATTATAAAAAGATTGGCGATGTATATAATAGACAAAGTAGGAACCGACATAAGCTTGCGGCTCCTGCTTTGCGCCTTGTAAGAGTACGTAAGTCGTTTGTGGGTTTGGGTATAAGATTCTATAACAAAATTCCACAATCAATTTTAACTTTGCCATTACAGCAATTTAAAAATACTGTTAAAAAGAGGCTGATACAGAAAGCCTATTATACCGTGGAGGCTTACATTGATGATAACAATGCGTGGATATAGCTGCTCTTTGACCTTGTGCAGGATAGCTATGACAAAATGTAATTAGTATTAAGAATCTTCTTTTTTAAAAGAGCTCCACTGAGTTTCTTGCTGGCTCTTCTCGGTAGGACGGCTTTCCGAACCAGCAGTAAAGTTGACGATTCAAAGCACTTGTTTACAAGTTTACTTGAATAAAGAATATTTTGAATTTGAATTTGAATTTGAATAAATAACTCTATGGTATCTACATGAAAAATACACGCCGGAAATAATGTTCCCACAAAGCGAAATTCACTTTACATATATAACGAACATTAAATGTAGTTACATACAAGAACGAGTATTAATATTCTAGATAACAGAATGTAATATGTTTAAAAAGTTATCTTATAAGAAAATCGCTATATTCAAAAAAATATTTTGTTTTACATTTTTATAAAGAATGTTTTGCATTATAATCGACATACACATTAAGTAATATATATAGTATTTTTTTTTAATCTGTATAGTTTACAAATATAGTCATGTATAATATATCCCTCATGTTCTGGTCATGTATTTTGGTTAAAGTTTTAGATTTTCGAGTACCAACTTTCTTTTCAATCAGTCCACTTAAATTATGAAATTGGATCTTTGTTAACTTTTAAACATACTGCTTTTTAAATACTAACATTTGGTTCTTATATAGAAAAAAAATTGTCTATGGTGTTGTTACCTTTAGCAGCAAATATATATTATATTCTTCTGGTTACATAATAATTCTAGTTTTGTCTAAGAGTTACAAAAGAGTTTTTAATCTTTTACAGCAACTCTAAACTAGACTGTTCTAAAATTAATTGAAAGTAGGCAACACTGGCAGATTAGAAAAAAAAAACATTTACACCCAAGCTGCCACAAGCGTCATTGCACACTATTTATGTATTTAAAATAAATTCTTACTTAATATACCTAGTACTTTTTTACATGTTTTTATTTATATATAAATCTCTTAATATGAGGAACATAAGCTCAAGGCTACCAATATTGTCTATCAAGTCGCTTTATCAGGATATGTAAGTGATGTCTGAAGATTTATATCTTTAAAGAAAAGTATACAAAGAAATATAATTAATCAAATACTGGGAAAATTTATACTTTAAATGGGTCTGAAGTTATAATTTATAGTCCATTATTTGTTTTATTTAAAGTTCAAGTTTGGTGACTAGATGTTAAACACCATGATATTTCAAATAGTAAAGGTAGCTTCATTATGTATTTAATATAGTATGCTTGAAAAGGCATGTTTTGATAAAGATTAATTTGATTTGATAAAGGATATATCGAAAATAAGTATCGCAGATATAATATCTAGTTCAGTTGACACTCACTGTACACTCCATACATCACAGCCAATTGGAAATAAAAAAAAATAAAGTCAAACTTTGTGCCAACTTGGTTATTTGCAACCAACCAACTTTGTCATATGTTACAAACAACCAAATATGTAATTTATTTATTTATTTTTATTTAATGGCTTTTAAAAATAAAAATTTGGATTGGAGCAACGTAAAAGACAATGTCAAGACACGGACGCCAAGCTACAACAGCAGTAGAGTTCAGGCACAGATCGGGACCTTTGCTGACAGCGACTTAGTGTGTAGACAGTTAGTGTGCGCTTTGTATTAAGCTCAACGTTAGTTTATAATTTGAAACAGTAAAATGACTGCAGTTCTACTGGCTTTATATATTATAATGAACAGTTCTTATAAATTCATAATTAATTAATTCATAATAATAAAATAAGGTGTCCATTAAATATACAACTAAAAATATACTACTTACTTTACATAAAAGCATAGAAAATTAATCCCAATATTTTCTTGTTTCTATGGTATTCACACGCTTTATATTAAAATTATTATAAATAATATAGATAACTCTTAATGTATATAGCATATGGCAATTGACTTTGTTTATATGCATATAAATTATTTACCATAGAAACTGAATTTACAAAGCAGGCCATATTTTTAAATGATACTAAAAAAAGAAATTAATATATTATTGCCAAAAAATTGAGAATCTATGATGGAGAAATGTAACATTTATTGTGTTTCTTAATAATCACATTGGCAAGTGAAAAAATGTATAAAAAAAGTATGCAAAAATTTATGATACATCAAAATTGTAACTGAAAAAAAAAACAAAACTTATGAACACTGTTTTTCTTGATTTATAGAAGTACAGAAGTTATGACAGATTTATTTTGCTATAATCCGCATTTGTTAAGAGAATCTATATAAGTATATAAAGCAGACAATGTTTAAATACCTTATACAAAATCACATTACGACTGTGTCATGGAGCCTATCCTCCTGATGATGCTTCGGTTTTGGGGTGTAAAAAGCTTAGAGATTGTAGTAGTGAATGTGTGTAGTGCTTATGTTGAGCGTTGCTGTTGGCGGCGTTTTGTGATACGTGTGGAGACTTGTCCTGTCATTAGACAGATTCTCTCAACAAACTTAAATACAGATTATAGGAAAATATTACTATAGTAACTCTTGTAAGTTTTTTCTTTCTTAATGTAAAAAAGGAACTATTTATTTTTGTCAATACTTTTTTAAAGTTAACAGAATTCAAGCATTCCACAAATGTTTCATATTTGTGAATGCTTAAAAATTGAGTTACTTAAATGTATTTATCATTATGCATTTAGGTGATAAAAATGGCTTAATTTTTAAGGTGAACATGCTTGGGTTAGTGAGTGTGTGGTGTAGGGTAATATTGCATATGTTATTAATAAAATCCTATTAAAAACTTGTCACACAGAAATGATGCTACGAATCTGTGCATTTGATGTTTATTAAAATCATCTGCTATCATTAAAATTATCCATTTATTTGACTAGTTTATTAAATTAATTGAATCGATAATAATAATTTAAATTCCGGTGATTAGAGGAGACTGCCTTGTTTGCTTATGAATTTTTATTATGTCGGTCATATTGACTACTGAAATATAACTGACTACACTCATATTATAAAATTATTAGGTAGGTCATAGTGTTCTCAGATGAGTTTGCCCAATTCGAACAGCATTTTGCACAGGGTAAGCCCTGTCCCGTCAACAATAGTGTAGTGGATCACTGTCAGATTTGTAGTCATTGCACGTCTCATACCTGATGATCCATAATAGATTGTCATAACACAAAATAAAAGTTGTAAATTGACTACACATACATTAACTTCTTATTAAATAAGATAAGCAATTAGTTACCTTCTAAATGTATAAAAATGTCTACAATCACTATTGCACTGAATGACTTTGCACGTCTTCAAGTCATTTTACTGATTCAAATTGCACATCCGAGTACAATATACACAATGATACACTTATAGCGCACTACACTAAAATCACTTCACTTAATTTTCACTTCCAAGCACCGAACACAGTATGTTCTTGTTCGTGGTTGGTCGGTGTAGGAGCGGGGGGCGAAGGCCCGGGCGCTGACCGCGGCGGCGGGCGCTCGGTCTCAGTCGTTGTCGCCAAAACATTTCGCCTTCAACTGGTCTAGAGGCATTAACTGCTCGTCCCCCAATGCTGGTTGCTGCTCGGCTTTGGATTGCTCCCTGAGATCTATAACAAACAAATCCATAAAATTATGTCCTATGGATTGATGTTATGGGGTAAATAAAAACAAAATAGTATTACAAAAAAGACCCATACGTGGCATTTACAATTTAGGTTCGCATGATTTCCTGCGCGAGAAGTTTAAGAAAAAAGGTATTCTCACATTGGCTTCACAGTATATTTTTAACAATTTGATTTTTGTGCATAAGAATACACTGCATAATTATAAAAAAACCTGCATATCTCTACATAATTCCGGGGATATGTGTTATCTATCAATCCGCTTTGGAGGAGTCTTAATTTCTTGAAAACCGAAGAGTCGATCCCTATGACCTGCAGTGGGATAGTAATAGGCCGTACGTTATTCCGTATACGGAAACGCAACTCAACAGCTTTAAAAAACATGTTTCGACCACCACCAAACTTTACAGGATCCTCTGGGTCCAAAGATTGTCTGAAAATTTTGTTGAAATCGGTCCAGGATATACAAACAAACATTCATTTTTATTTATATATTTAGAAGACAAAAGTAATAGATCGGTTACCGTGCCAGTGCTGCAGCAGCGCGTTGTAATGCAGCGCGCGGTCGTGCCGCTTGAGCTGCGTGAACACGTGCACCAGCCCGCGGTAGTCGTACTCCAGCCCCGAGTAGCGCTCGCCGAACAGCTTCAGACCTGCATCGAGGGGGCAAGTGGGGGAAACGAAGCGATTAGATACTAACTAACCTAACCTAACCTAATCCAAGGCCAACCCAAGAAAACCACAAGGCCCATTAGATACACCAACAAGGCCCACATCCCACAGGGGGGGCAATTCGGATATAGACTGGTCATGAGTTTGGACTTTTGCTCCGGGCTATTTCAACACCATGCCGCCGACCGGCCGCCTGCTTGACATCAACTTACCTCAGTCGCCTTTTACGACACCTCGGTAAGAAATAAGGGTGGTCTATTCTACTAGCCGGATACCACACGGCGGGTCAACTTACCTTTGTCCCCTTTGTACCTTTTGTGTGTTACAAACATGTTGTCATATGATTTGGCTACGTATTTTACGACCGGCCGCCTGCTTGACGTCAACTTACCTTAGTCGCGTTTTACGACACCTCGGTAAGAAATGAGGGTGGTCTATTCTATGCAGCCGGATACCACATGACATTTACCTTAGTCGCCTCTTACGACATCTCGGTAAGAAAGGAGGGTGGTCTATTCTACTCAGCCGGATACCACACGGCGGGTCGACTTACCTTTGTCCCCTCTTGCGACACCTCCATCAGAAATGAGGACAGTCTATTCGACGCAGCTCGATACCAAATGGCCTAGCCCGTTGGCGCAGTGGGTAGTGACCCTACCTTCGGCTCCACGGGTCGGGGGTTCGATTCCCGCCGAAGGCCAACATTTACTATAAACAATTCGTTGGTTCTTCGGGCCTGAATGTATATTTAAGTATGTATTTAAAACTATAAAAGTAAAGTAGCGGCCTGTTACATCCCACAGCTGGGAATAGGCCTCCTCTCTCCGTTTCTAGAGGGAAGGGTTTGAGCTAAGACCTACCACGCTGCTCCATTGCGGATTGGTAGGTTACACATATCCCTAGAATTCTCTAGAGATATGAAGGTTTCCTCACGATGTTTTCCTTCACAGAAATGCTTGTGTGATAAATTGCAATTTTCAATTAGACACACGAGTTTTAATAGAAAAACTCATTGGTGCCTGCCCGGGTTTGAACTCGTGTTCCCCTCGAAAGAGTCGCACGGTCTCACCGCTGGGCTATCACAGCTCATTTAAAACTAAATAATAATAATAATAATAATAAACTTTATTTTACCATACCACTTTATTTTAAACCATATTTACGTTGTCCGTCAAACATAACACAAGTATTAAGTTGCTTATTTCGAGGACGGAGAACCGTGTGTATAAGTGTCCTATATATTTATTTATTTAAATGGCGGTAATTTATTCAGAATTCTTAAAAAAAATTGTATACACATTTTATTGCTGAACCTTTTCTGTTACAAATGTTGAATGAAAAACGATAATTATTATTATAGATATTTTTTATTATTATCATAGTCTCACTGATAGATATGGAGCGCAGGTAAAGTTTCTCTGCAGCGCGGTGCATGTTCATGTGGTAGTTGTAGAGCGAGGCGAGGTGTCCCACGCTCAGCCCCACCTCGTAGTCCTCGGTACCCAGCAGCTCCTCCTTGATGGCGATAGCCTTCAGGTGCATCGTCTCGGCGTCCTGAAAGACATACCGACTGTTTTGAACAAATTGACGTGCGCGACGCCACGCGACTGGCCGGATCAACGACCTTTATGCATTCGATGGCCGACGCGTGCGGCCGACAGTTAGTAATGTTTCGAATACGATAAAGACAGGACGCGTGCGCCTGTATACGACTTTATTGTATAACGCACACGTGTAATTATGCGTTTCGGGTGTGGTTCTTAGATTTAGTGACGCGTTTAATCAGTGAAGCGTTTGAGAAGACGCGACCGTCCGCGGTTTTAGTGCGCGTTGGGGTTACTGTTCCCCGATATAGGGACGACTCAATAACGTGTGACCTTACGAAGGTTGTGTGCACACCGGGTGTTATTTGTGTTATTTAACCGATATAGTGAAGTGTATACTCCGGGAGAAACAGACATTACGTGTCCGTGGAAGACTGCAGAGGCGAGCCAACGGTTTCGGGAATCGGCCAAGTACATGCAAGCACACACACACACGTACACATATACACGCAGTGATTCATGAGGCCGGACCGCATAAAGCCGACGGCCGCAAAAGGTAGGTTGAGACGCCGAGACGACGGGCCCAGGTCTCGGAGGTTGTTTCATCCGCCCGCACGTTTGTGCGGAACACCGACATAAAATATATTGTTATTGTTATGGCGTAAATGCGCGAATATTGATAGGATTTGTGAGCCAAAAAAGAGCCATAGTGGTATTTACAATTTAAGTTCGCGTGATTTCCTGCGAGATAATTTTTAAGGGAATAGGTTTTCTTACTTTGGCTTCACAGTTTTTTTTTAGCAATCTAATGTTATACATAATTATTGGATTGGCGATGTATATAATAGACAAAGTAGGAACCGACAAAAGCTTGCGATTCCTGCTTTGCGCCTCGCAAAAGTAAATAAGTCATTAGTGGGTATAAGATTCTATAATAAAATCTCGCAATCGATTTTGTTTTTGCCACTACAGCAGTTTAAAAGCGCTGTTAAAAGGAGGCTGATACAAAAAGCTACTATACTATTGAGGATTATATAAATGATAAAAATGCGTGGATTTAACCACTCCTCTGCCCTTTACAAGATAGTAATAACTAAATGTAACTAGTTATAAGAATTTCAGTTGAAAAGAGCAACCAGCGGGTTTCTTCTCAGTGGAAACAGCTTTCCAAACCAGCGGTAGATTTTGACGATTCAAAAGCACTTGTTAACAGGTTTAATTGAATAAAGAATAATTTGAATTTGAATATAAAAAGTAAAGCAAAGTAACGGCCTGTTTCAATCCCACTGCTGGTCAAAGGCCTCCTATCTCCATTTTTTTGGAGAGAACGGTAAGACCTAACACGCTGCTCCAATGAGGATTGGTAAGGTATAAATACCCCTAGAATTCTCTAGAGATATGCAGGTTTCCTAACGATGTTTCCCTTCGCTAAAAAGCGTGAGATCGACTGTGAGAGAAAGTGGTAATAAAAAAAATGTAAGATAATCATCATCATCCTCCTGCCCTTATTCTACTCTCAAGTGAGGTTGGCACAGCATGTTACAATCATGTCTTCACATGATTCGGCTACGTATTTCACGACCGGCCTGCCTGACGTCAACTTACCTTAGTCGTATTTTACGACCCCTCGGAAAGAGGGTGGTCTATTCTACTCAACCGGATACCACACGGTGAGTCAACTTACCTTAGTCGCCTTTTACGACACTTCAGTAAGAAATAAGAGTGGTCTATTCTACTCAACCGGATACCACACGGTGGGTCAACTTTTCTTAGTCGTCCGTTACGACACCTCGGTAAGAAAAAAAGGTTGGTCTATTCTACTCAACCGGATACCACACGGCAGGTCAACTTATCTTAGTCGCTCATTACAACACCTCGGTAAGAAATGAGGGTTGTCTATTCTACCCAACCTGATACCACACGGTGGGTAAACTTATCTTAGTCGCCTTTTACGACACTTCGGTAAGAAATAAGAGTGGTCTATTCTACTCAACCGGATACCACACGGTGGGTCAACTTTCTTAGTCGTCCGTTACGACACCTCGGTAAGAAAAAAAGGTTGGTCTATTCTACCCAACCGGATACCACACGGTAGGTCCACTTACCTTAGTCGCTTTTTACGACACCTCGGTAAGAAATGAGGGTGGTCTATTCTACCCAACCTGATACCACACGGTAGGTCAACTTATCTTAGTCCCCTTTTATGACACCTCGGTAAGATAAGAGGGTGGTCTATTCTACTCAGCCGGGTACCACATGGCATAAAAAAAAAGTCAAATGGGAGGAAAATATATAGAATCGTATATTTTTTTTTTGGTTTAATCAAATCTGTTTATGGGCGATAAGATCTTTCACCGACCTGGAATTTCTGCATGCTCTGGTACAATCGTCCAAGGTTTCCATAATGCTTCGCTGTCTGTACGTTCTTCTCACCGAACGCCATCATGCTCAGCTCTAACGCGGCCTTGTGTAATGACTCGGATTCTTCTAGTAAGCTCGGTTCTGTAATATAACGAGCAGGCTTTTACTATCGTATTGCTGAAGATTTGCCTATTTATCTTTTTAAAAAGAGAAAGATTGGATTTAGCTTTTTTTGTGTCAGGAAAACCCATTAGAGTCATCGCCCCTTGACGGGGAAATATGGGGGGGATGTATGTCGGACTCTCACTGAATGAAAAAAAACCTGAGTGCTCCACCATCACGACAGGGTAACGTTGTGCACAATGTCCCCTTCCCCGTTAGCAACTCTCTAAACATCCCCTTCTTCCGCTAATCGATGCATCGGGAACATCAATCACCTCGGGGACCTATTCCTGGATTAATTTAGCTTAGAATTACGTATAGTACCCGGCATTATGCACATCGATGTTTAGAACGCAACAGTTTCACACAGGTTCGTCAATCTGTGCCACAGAAACAATGCTCTATGAAGCAGAAGTAGCCGATTTTCACTCTCTAAGTCTCGATGTTCATTATTTAATGCCAGGTACTATAATTTCAATTCTCCAACGAAAAGTTATATACCTGGACCACATACTCAGACCGACCGGGCTATGGCAACTGATAATCAGGGGCTAACTTGCTGGGAAGAGAAAACTGGTCGTGGAAGGAAATCTTAGTTACGGAACATCCGGGAATGGACGGGAATGAAGAACACTCCCGAACTCCTCATCTGGCCAAGAAAAGGACGGCACATGCAGAGCTGACAGAGGCACGTAAAGAAGAAAAAGTAACTCTCAAGTTATGCAGTTATCTTTTACCGAAAAGCGTGTAGTAAATTTTAAATATAATTGAGGCGCAAACAGTTAAAAAATTTCGAGACCAAAAAGAACTAAAACACATTGCATTATCGAGGGTACTTAAAAGTTTAATTTAACACGAAGGAAGTTGCCCTACGTACCTATCCTGTAGTATCACATTACATTAGGAATATATGTTTACCTCTCATGTCCTGTCCCGCGGGTGTGTCCAGTGCGATTTCTTCTAATATAAGGGCCTTTACTCGTTTCGCTGACGCCAGGAGCAAATGGTCGGGGGGCACGAGGTTCTATGGAGAGTTTACTGTTTAAGTTTTTTTAGTTTAATTTGTTTGGTTTTTTACATTTAGTAAAGTACCTAAACCTATCAAGTTTAGTCTATAGTCAACATATCCCGTACGTCTAATAAATTATAAAATACTAGCTGTCCCGTAATAACTATCTAAGTAAGTTTTCTGTAATTCCCGCTAAACTTAAAATGTTTTTTTTTTCATTATAACCTTTTGATATCCCATATTGTGATATAAAACGTACTTCACTCACACATCGTGAAAACTAATACAAAAGTAAAATATTTTTTTTTAAATCCACGATAAAGTACACAGAAAATATATATAATCAGATAAATCTAGTGGATTATCCATTTTCATACCTGATACATGCAGGATTCGCAAATATACATGCACTAAAAACCTACACCATCGCTACCACAATACACAAGCACTGCGCACGTTCAATATCACAAACTCAACAATTGTTTCGCCTCGCAACCGAAGCATCATCTGGTGATAGACTCCACGACAAAATCGCAAAGCAACGCATAACGTAAACTATCATACTTATATACTAATTGGTTCAACCCCCACCATTTATTTTGCATCTTGAACGCGTGATACAAGCTTTAAGCGTGTTCGGACAATTTTTGGAAAACATACCACAGTCAAAATAGACAAGGTACCAATAATCTGAGTGGTGATCCTTTTTGCGTCACATTCATAATATTTTAATGTTTCTCTATAGAATCCATTTAGATATAGTTAATTTTGTTTTTTTTTACTATTTTTTCATTTCTTTCTTGTACTACATATAATGGTGTGATCTAATAAATTAATTCTTATTCTTTCTTATTCTAATATACCGTCTTCCCTCACCTCGATGATCCGTATCGCCCGCTCGGCGTGGTCGCGCGCCTTGTAGAACCTTCCAGAAGAGTACTCCAGCACGTACAGTGCGTACGCCAGGTCCTCTTGTGCGGTCGCCACGTGCAGGCTGCTGCGGCCAAACACGCGCCGCAAGGTGTTCAGAGCCTCCTGGAAAGAACGAGTTTTTTATTGAGTTAAACTATTACATCTATATGTATATACTTATTTATTATAAAACAAAATCCCAAAAAGCTGTCTGTCTGTATGTAATCGATTTTCTCAAAATCTACACAACGGATTTATGTACGGTTTTCACCAAAAGATAGTGCAATACTTCCTGATGGTTTAGGTTAATAGTACATATCGATATTATGTAAATTTTGTTGAAGAGATCGCGCAGCTGTTAAAAAATTTGCTTGCCGGGAGCTTTAGTCACGTGCGTAAGCCAGCCGAGATACGCGAAATTAATGTACTAGAGAATTGTAGATCTAAAAAATACTACATAAAAGTCCGCGAGCATGCAAAAGCATGTCTCTATATCTCACGGTTAACTCAAAATAACTACTTTTATGGCCAAAATTTCGAAAATTCGGAAAAAGTATCGTAAATCACCGAATTCCACGCGGGTGAAGACGTTGTTGGCACAGCTTGTTCTATAAATAAATAAATAAATAAATATATGAATCACACACGCGGTCGTTCGTACCAAAGGTAAGTAACTCAATACTTGTGTTATGGGTGACGGACGTTTAGTAAATATACTAAATATATAATTTTAAATGCATACTTAAATACAAATACACACCCAGGCTCGAAGAACCAACAAATTGTTTATAGAAAATATTGAGCTAGTTTGTCATCAATTATGCCCAGCAGTGGGATAGTAACAGGCCGTTACTTGACTTTTTTCCGGATTATAGGAAAGATGTAGAGTTGAATGTTCGTATAGTTTGTTAACGTATATGATTTGTATCCGGTGAGTCTACCAACCTCGTATACGGCGACGCTGTGCGTGATGGAGTCGATGTTGAGCAGGTAGAAGCCGTAGTCGAGCAGCGCGGCGGCGTACCGGGGATGCTGCGGCCCGAACACGGCCCGCGCCAGCGCCACGCCCTGCCGCACCAGCAGCCCCGCCGCCGAGAAGCGTCTCTTCACCACGCACGCCTTGCCGCAGGCGCGGACCACCTCCACAGTGATCCTGACGGAGAGGACTCTAGTCTAGTCTAATCGTAGCTACACTTTCTTTTTTACCGATTTATGCGGACAGCCACTGGTTGTCCGTGGTTCATGTGGAACGTTGACCTCCATGAGACCTCGATCTCCCTACCATTAATCACCTCTTTAAACGTTTTTCGAAATCTTACTTCGACAAATCTGAGGTACACCCGAACGGGGGTTCGGGTAGGTAGAAGCAACTGAAATCAGGGGTGATTTCAGTTGCTTCTACCTACATCCCAGTTAGGTCCGACCATCGAAAATATAGGCGTCCAAAAAGCGTCCTGTATGACCCCGACGATCAAATAACGATCGCCAACACAGAAACACGTAATACACTCACACAGCGTCTTCGCCGACGAAGACGAGGTCCTAGTTTTCTGACGTCGGTCGGTCGTGCCTTCTCGCCACACTTCCAACGCCGCAATGACTAATCTAAGTCATACCATGAACCCTCCACTACGCGTCGCCCTAAGCCGTGGTCCGGCCTCACAGGAGGCACCCTTAGGACGACGTTCCCCGACGCTAGTAGAGCTTCTGCGCTCTACTCTCTGCATTTCGCAACTTCGGCGATGCTTCTGCGCTCGCCCGTCCCGCCCGGTGACGCTGTAAAAGCCATTAGGGCTAACAGCATACAGTCAGTTCGAAAAAAAAACTTTCTTTTTTATCAGAGAATATACTTATGGGTCACATATATCGGACTCGCACCAGCCAAGACAACCCAAGTACTCCATCACGCTACTGTTAGCGGAGACAGGATACCGTTGAATACATTACCCCCAAAAATTACCCCCTTCCCCACCAGGTACAACTCTGAATCCCAGAGTGTGCCTTCTCGTCGGGGGCCTCTCTAAAAGTGGCCCCTCCGTCCAATAATGGATGCATCGGGAGCAACAAATGCATCGACTGCCTCGGGGACCTGTAAGCCAGGCGTCCGATATACCACGTTCGGAATGCCTGAAGGTCCCTTGTCAGGGCGGCAGACGATGGGCTTGGGCAAGTCGCTACCACCTGGACTCGCCAGCGGCAGATTGGATCCAGAACAAAAGTTCCCGGAACCGCTCCACCGCCGTCCACAGAGCAGAACGAGGCCATCGCGGGATCGCTCTCAGCCCACCAATAGACTCTTTCCAGAGGACTCTAGTCTAGTCTAATCGTATCTACCCTTACTTTTTTATCAGGAAATAACCCCTTATGGGTCCCCCATGTCGGACTCGCACTGACTTAATCAACCTGAGTGCTACCGCCACTGCTGGTGGCGACAGGGTACCATTGAACACATTGTCCCATCTCCACCAGCAGCAACTCTTAACCACAGAGTGCGCCTCATCTGTTCCATTTGCATCTGTTCGATTCTGATCCAAATGCATCGACCACGACCTTCAAGTAGGCATCCGGTAAACCCCAAACTATGGACTTGAGCGAGTCGACTTTTGCCATTGCAAAAGTTCACATTAGAGTTCCATAACGCAAACCATGGTCTGGTGACAAGTACTTTATAAGAAGGCATCCTTAGAACGATAAGCTTACGCGTTATTGGAATTCTTTTTTAGATTAATAATGTAAATTGTAATAAAGATTTTTATGTTATCCTACATATTCGATTGAAAATTGAAAATTTATGGACTGAATAAAGGTTTTGAATTTAAACTATCGTGAGTGGTATTCATTATTAATGTTGAGAGACCGGCTATACTCACGTCTTATTTTATCGGATGAGCCCGACTAGTTTCAAGCCCATACGGGGCTCTTATTCATGAGCTCTTTACGCGGCGGGAACTGCTTGTAGCAGCTCGCTGGGCGAGTGAGCGGCTGGGGCGGGGGGAGGGACAGTTGCGGTGGTTAATAAGACGTTATCATAGCCGGTCTCTCAACTTTTATAATGAATAAAAGTTAATTATCATTATTATTATATTAGTTTATTATGCCTTTAAATAAATAATATGATTATTACTATTGCGGTGAGTGCGTGCTTACTTGGCGGGCGTGTGCGGAGTGAGCATGGCGAGCGCACGCATGCTCCACGCGTGCGCGGCGCTATACTCGCAGCGCACGAAGAACAGCGCACTGAACTCCTTGCAGAGCCGCGCGAGTAGCGCCGACATACCCCACGCACCGCAACCACCACACCCACCCTCCGGACACGGCTCGGCGCTGCAAGCAACGCTTCGGTACACATCCATCGGCATTACGAACGAAGCTCGTTTGTCTGAACTCAATAGTTAAAAGTAATACTATAACAAACCAATACACGCGTGCACCATTTGTAAGGCATAAGGCTGTGTGCACACACACTAGCAAACAGGAGTATCTCAACACCAGCCAGTTTAGTATAAAACAGTGGCCGCGGCGAAGAAGAAACTTAGTTCAGCAGCCTACGCTGTTCGAAAGATAAGACAATTTACAGATGTCGAAACAGCGAAACTTGTTTATTTTGCTTACTTCCATAGCATTATGTCTTATGGAATATTGCTGTGGGGTAAATGCGCGGATAGTGAAAAAATTTTCGTATTACAAAAAAGAGCCATACGTGGCATCTACAATTTAAGTCCGCGTGATTCCCTGCGAGAGAAGTTTAAGGAAATAGGTATTCTTACATTTACTTCACAGTATATTTTAAATAACGTAATTTTTGTACATAAAAATATAAAGAATTATAAAACGATAGGTGATGTATATAATAGACAAAGTAGGAACCGACATAACCGGCTTGCGACTTCTGCTTTGCGCCTAACAAAAGTACGTAAATCGTTTGTGGGTTTGGGTATAAGATTCTATAATAAAATTACGAAATCAATTTTGGTCATGCCATTACAGCAGTTTAAAAACACTGTCAAAAAGAGGCTGATACAGAAAGCTTACTATACTGTTGAAGATTACTTAGATGATAAGGATGTGTGGATATAGGTGCACTTCTACCCTGTACAAGACAGTAATAAATAAATGTAACTAGTTCTAAGATTTATATTTTAAAAAGAGCAACCGCCGAGTTTCTTGCTGGCTCTTCTCGGCAGGAACAGCTTTCCGAACCAGTAGTAAAGTTGACGATTCAAAAGCACTTGTTTACAAGTTTACTTGAATAAAGAATATTTTAATTTGATTTGATTTGATGCAGTCAGTCGATCGCTAGACGGCAACGAGTGCGATAGCTCCCGCAGTCCACTCCGTTGTCAGTGCTTGCTCTGAGCGGTAGCCCCGCATCGCTCTGTTTAAGCGTTAGCTAGGAGGTTACGGAATGCGGTAGCCCCCAGCCCATTCCAGGAACCACTCATAGGACGCGTATACGTATATTTTTAATGTAATCCGTTGAAATTAAAATAACTTGTTTGTAAAACCGCAATAAAGTTACTAAGTCTCACACGTCAATGCTGTTTTTTTAATCTGGCACCACGATAATACTAAAATTAGTAATCGCAAAGCTTTGCGATTTTGTCGTGTAATCTATCTCCTTATGATGCTTCGGTTGCGGGGCGAAACGATTGTTTGTGATAGTAAACGTGTGTACTGCTTGTGTATTGTAGTGTCGGTGGTGGAGTTTGTGCATGTGTTTTAACCAGAGTCTAACCAGAATCACCGACAAAGTTCAGCGTGTCATGAAGCTGAAGATGCTGGAGAACCGATATGCGTTGTGGTCTTAAAGTGTTGGAATGGCGACCCCGCACTGGTAAGTGCAGCCTCGGAAGACCCCCACAAGGTCGCGGGGAGCCTCTAGATCCAAGCGGCACAGGACAGTGTTTTACGGAGATCATGGGAATAGATGTTCAGCAATCGACGTCTATAGATTGAGAATAGAAGGAAGAGAAGTATACTGACCTCGTGGTCTCATCATCGTCAGTCTGTTGGGCCTTGGAACAGGTCTCCGCTATCGCGATGGGCCCGTCCGGGAACTTGGCTGGTGCATCTTCAGGCAGCCCCAAGAGTTCCAGCGCTAGCTTGTACGTATCCGCCGCCGCGGGGAAGCAGCAGTAAGCCGACTGTGTGTTGAGCAATCTGAAAATAAACAGTACGTAAGTGATACTGAAGCTGTGATAGCCCAGCGGTGAGACCGTGCGACTCTTTCGAGGGGAACACGAGTTCAAACCCGGGCAGGCACCAATGAGTTTTTCTATTAAAACCCATGTGTCTAATTGATAATTGCAATTTATCACACGCTTTTCGGTGAAGGAAAACATCTTGAGGAAACCTGCATATCTCTAGAAAATTCTGGAGATATTTGTAACCTACCAATCCGCATTGGAGCAGCGTGGTAGGTCTTAGCTCCAACCCTTCTCCCCAGAAACGGAGAGAGGAGGACTATTCCCAGCATAGGGATTGTAGCAGGCCGCTACTTTAAGTGATACTACTATAAGAGCTCTTGGTAATGAACTCCTATTGCGACTCAATTGAAGACGTAAACTAAACTTTTATGCTTTTTTATACCATGACGTCTTAAAGACGCACACTTGAAGTCGTTGCCGAATGAGCGTTCGGAATTCGTCCTAAAAACATGTGAGTAAAAGAGATAGAGTTATCTATAGTTCATATAACGTTATCCTTTTCAAACATTACGACCCCAATGCAATCCATACTTTACGGTACGGAAAGAAAGCGATTCGGCTTAGGTACTAACGTTAAATTGAATCCTTATTTAAAAGTTCATAGTAAGCCTACAGGTATAACACTGGTAAAAGAGTGATAAAATGAAGAAACCTGTGACAGCATTCCAATGTGAGCCTCTTATAGTGTGTGGTCTGCGGCTGGGCCTGGCAAAGACTTAGGCAGCGCAGCAGCACGCGTTGGGCGTCTGCGTACCAACCAGCCTCGTTGAGGAAACCACCTGGGTCGTGCATTTTTATTATAGATTTTTAATCAATTATTTAATTTATTTATTTAATACTTTTGTGCAAAAAAACATATAAAAAAATTTACACTGTACAAAAGGTGTTCTTATTGTTGTAAGAAATCTCTTACAGACAACTTTTCCATTTGACTTGTGACTAGCCCGTTAGCTCCGCGGGTCGTGGGCTCTATTCTATAAACGAAGATTTTCTATAAACAATTTGTTGGTTCTGCGAGTCTGGATGTATATTTGTATTTAAATATGTATTTAAAATTATCTATGTAATATATCTACCAGTTGTCCGTCACCCATAACACAAGTATTAAGTTACTTACTTTGGGGATGGACGACCGTGTGTGTAAGTGTCCCATATATTTATTTATGTTTATTTATTTTTTGCTTTGCGATTTTGTCGTGGAGTCTATCTCCTGATGATGCTTCGGTTGCGGGGCGAAACGATTGTTGAGTTTGTGATACTGAACGTGTGTAGTGCTTGTGTATTGTGGTGGAAGTGGTGGAGGTTTGTGCATGTTTTTTTACGAATCCTGCACGTATCGGATATGAAAACATGGAAAGTCCACTATACATTTAACACTATATATATTTTCTATTTACTGTATCGCGGATTATAGCGAAATAGTTTTATTATTACTTTTGTATTATGAATGGATGCAAAGTAACGCCTAATTCTACAAATTATTTATTTATTTAATAGGCCGACCAACAGAGTATACTCGTACAATCATTGTCTTAACTTAATTATTAATATATATTTTTATTGTTCAATGACATTCTAATTATTGCCGGATATGCTTTAAAAAAATCATAGTTATTAATTGTAATAGGGCACATTTTAGGCTGGCCCTAAGTTCAATTCTCTAAGTACAATAACTCTTCGAAAAAATACTACAAAATTCAGTTACAATAAAAATAATGTCTAATTATTTATTAAGTTACTTTGGATGTGTGATTTCAAAACAGTAATAAAATAATTGAGAGAATCTTTAAGGAATGCATACGTATATTATAAACGAAAGTCTGGCTGCCTGTTACGCTAACGCATCGAATCGGCTATGTCTTTCGACTGATGTGGAACAATTAAAGCTTAATTAAGTGACAAATAGGAAAAAGTCCTGTTTTTCTTTTGGGAAAAGTAAAAATGCCCTTAGTTCAATATCGAGGCTAATTTAACGCTGATATTGATGCGAAGTCAATGGTCAAAGGACAAGTATGGTTATATTTGTATAAAAAAAAATTATAGGCACTTCAAAGTGTAAACGCGATTTAACTTCAAAAATCATGCTACATTGTTATCTCTCATCTAGTGCGATCTTTAAATTAAAAAGCAATATGGACCAAGTTTCTCTTACCAAGCCTAAGACCTAATTGTATGAGCGAGTTACGGGACTTCGTATTGCCTTCACATCTTGTGAGGTAGCCGCCGGCTAACTCGGCCGACAGTTTCGAGCCGTGTTCTATAACTGCCTGAAAATAAAAAAAAATAGTTAAAATACCTATTTAAAATATCGGTTTGAAAAAGCTCTACATAAAAACAAGTAGCCGTAAAAAAAAGAAAAATGAAAAATGATATCTATACTTATTATAAAACAAAGTCCTAAAAAGCTGTCTGTCTGTATGTAATCGATTTTCTCAAAATCTACTGAACGGATTCTTGTACGGATTTTTGGTTTTCACCAAAAGATTGAAATACTTTCGGATGATTTAGGTAAATAGTACAAATCGGTATTGTGTAAATTGTTGAAGAGATCGCGCAGTTGCTAAAAATTTGCTTGCTGGGAGCTTAAGTTGCGTGCGCTGCGTAAACCAGCCGAGATACGCTAAAGTTATGTAGTAGAGAATTGTAGATATATAAAAATACCACAAAAAAGTTCGCGATAGTATGTCTCCATCTCTCGCGGTTAACTTACAATAACTATTTTTATGTGCAAAATATCGAAAATTCGTGAAAGTTTTGTAAGTCACTTAATTCCACACGGGTGTAGCCTTTGTTGGCACAGCTAGTCAAGATAATAAACGTAGAAGAATCTTACTAGTTAGGAAACTGAAATGGCCAAGGTGCAGACGACATAGTTCAAATAAGCGATGGAAGTTGGACCTGCATGTATAAAGTATTTGAACGTTGCCTGCTTTCTGCACTTAGCATTACATAGATTCTCTTAACGCGGATTAAAGCAACATAATTCTGATCAGATAAATGTTTCAAGTTCAAGCTTATTGCACGTGTTCAGAGGTAAAGGTGGGGTTGAACCGACTACTATATAACAATTCTTGTCCGGATAATGCTTCGCTTTGCGATTTTGTCGTGGAGTCTATCTCCTGATGATGCTTCGGTTGCGGGGCGAAACGATTGAGTTTGTGATAGTGAACGTGTGAAGTGCTCATGTATTGTGGTGGCAGTGCATGTGTTTTTACGAATCCTGCATGTAACGGGTATGAAAAAACGGATAGTCCACTATACATTTAGCATTATATATATTTTCCATTTACTGTATCGCGGATTATAGCAAAATAATTTTATTATTACTTTTGCAACATAATTCTATCATAACCTAAAGAGAAGAGTTTGATTGCGAAACGTGTGAAGACGTGAGTTACAGAACGGATTAAACATATCACCTGGGTTACAGACCTCTCAGTGATTAAGGAAATCGGTGAGATCACTGATCAATGTCATCAGCGAACCGGGTTTCCAAATCCTTGGATTGTTCACGCTTTAGGTTTGTTTTCCTTGTACAGTTAAAATGAATGCTTACTGTACCTATAGTATAGAAATTTACCCGGTGTGTAGTTGATTATCTATAGCGTATATTCGTTAAAAAAAAAATAGTTTATAGAATTAGGCGTTACTTTGCGGAGATCCACAATACAAAAATAATAATAATTTTTTTTTTGCTATAATCCGTGATACAGTAAATAGAAAATATATAAAGTGCTAAATGTATACCATTGTAAGCTACTATAGCTTCACCTCTTATTTGTCTATTATAATAGACTTATTATAATCATAATTATGTTGAATACTTATCCATTCTATGACTACCGGAAGGTCACTAGGATGGATATACCAACTGCGAAGTTATATGAAATTTGGCAGAAAGCCTGTCATTGTTATAAACGAGCACCCGGAATTATGAACTATAGTATAAATAGCTTTGACGTGTAGTAATTAGCATGTATTTAACGCTCATAATGTTCGCAATATTATATAACAAGACGTGGAATGCTACGTAGATAACTGTCAAGTGTGTTACGTCTCTCTAGCGACGCGATAAAGCCTCGCTTCAACCCCATGCGAAGCTATTAAATGCGACAAACTTTTAATTTAATGCACATCGAGTACAACTTTAATGTATATTCTTTACTAGCTTTCGAACTTCGTTCGCGTGGACTGCAGTCTTATTATTTGAGTAAACCGTAAATACTTATATTAATTACTGACTGGCCCGTTGGCGCTGTGGGTAGTGACCCTGGCTTCAGCTCCGCGGGTCGCGGGTTCGATTCCCGCCGAGGGCCAACATTTTCTATAAACAAATTGTTGGTTCTTCGAGCCTGGGTGTGTATTTGTATTTAAGTACGTTACGACGACATAGTTAAAGCCTTACTCTAAAATCATTTGAAGTAAGAGCAAACCTGGAAGCACTGTAGCAACCGCAACTGTGCCCCGGAGAAGCGTAGCAACCGCTCAAACATGTCCAACTCTGAAAGCTCCGCACCCAAAATACAAAGTCGCTTCTCTTGGAGCATCTGCAATAAAATCATACTTCGTAAGTAAAAGTCCGAAGTAGGTACCATAAACATTTACAACTATAATTTTAGTGCGATGTGCAACTAGCTTTACTTATCATGATAGGGTATTGCTAGCAGTTTCAAATTTGAATCAAGTTAAGTCAAACAATTATCATTAACTACAATACTACAGCAAGTTAATTAAAAACAAGCCTTTTAACAAAATATATGCTCTTATAGAATATCATCATCATTCTCCTGCCCTTATCCCACTCTAAGTGGGGTCGGCACAACATGTTACAAACATGATTTGGCTACGTATTTTACGACCGGCCGCCTGCTTGACGTCAACTTACCTTAGTCGCCTTTTACGACACCTCGGTAAGAAATGAGAATGGTCTGTTCTATGCAGCCGGATACCACACGGTGGGTCAACTTACCTTAGTCGCCTTTTACGACACCTCGGTAAGTAATGAGAATGGTCTGTTCTATGCAGCCGGATACCACACGGTGGGTCAACTTACCTTAGTCGCCTTTTACGACACCTCGGTAAGAAATGAGGGTGGTCTATTCTATGCAGCCGGATACCACACGGCACATACCTTAGTCGCCTCTTACGACACCTCGGTAAGAAAGGAGGGTGGTCTATTCTATTTTGCCGGATACCACACGGCGTACTCTACTACTCTTATAGAATATGTATTTGTTAATTATAGATAGACTGGCCCGTTGGCGCTGTGGGTAGTGACCCTGGCTGCAGCTCCGCGGGTCGCGGGTTTGATTCCCGCAGAGGTCCAACATTTTCTATAAACAAATTTTTGGTTCTTCGAGCCTGGGTGTGTATTTGTATTTAAGTATGTATTTAAAATTATATATGTAGTATATCTACCAGTTGTCCGTCACCCGTAACACAAGTATTTAATTATTACTTAATTTGGGGATGGACGACCGTGTGTATAAGTGTCCCATTTATATTTATATTTATATTAGTAATAGGCAAACTAGGAACCGAAATAAATTAATAATACCAATGATTTATAGAAGCAGGCGTTACTTTGCGGAATTCCATATTACAAGTAATATAACAGAAACAACTACTTTGCTATAATCCGCACGGGTAATACCCGGGTATACCCGTGCGGATTATAGCAAAGTAGTTGTTTCTGTTATATTACTTGTAATAATACCAAGGCTAAGGCTTCAGAAAGTAGGTAGATCTTTGTGGGCTTCGGTATACTTTTTTATAATAAAATTCCTCAATCAATTTGTATGAGTTCCACATATAGCTTGTAAATTCCTGTTTAGCGCAGGTTGAGCTTTATATAAATTATAAAAAATCCTTGAAGGGTGTTATGTAGGTCGGCATTAACCGCCGTAGTTATACGGCGACACGCACCGTTGGAAACTGTGTAGGTAAAGTCGTGAGCGAAATTACACGCCAGGGTCTTATATACAATTTCTTATAATTCATCTTTTTTTTCTTCTGTCATTTTATAATAACTGTATGATTACGTCATGAACCATAAGCATCATATAAATATTAAGTTACTTTGTGGACGGACGACCATGTGTATTTGTTTTTCATTGCCTAAAAACAGGGATAAACAGACATTTTTAAAAAAACCTAGCTAGATCGATTTACCACCCCTGAAACCCCCCACAAACTACTTTACAGGGTATTACCGACGATACGACAGTAATTTTAATTTAACTCACTACACACCTCAGCACGCTACATAAAAATTAGTTAATTCAGTGTTTATAGAGATCAATGACTGTACCCTAACATGCCATTCCAAAACCTTGACCTAAAAACTAAATAGTACAAGTGAGAATGAGACAAAACAAGAATGTTAAAACGGATAGTCCACTATACATTTAGCACTATATATATTTTCTATTTACTGTATAGCGGATTATAGCAAAATAATTTTATTATTACTTTTGAATGAATATTAGCTTACAATGCTTATCTAACCTTCAGTTTCATTGTAGTTAAGATCATTCGTAGAGATAAGATAACTCGTTTAAAGGTTTATTTAAGGATTATATAAACTTACAAACAAACAACAGGATCCATTGATCGAGAGGAGTAAAATCACGATTAAACACTAGGGATGGACAGAATCACCAATCATTTAGTGATCATGATATGATTCACTCATCATATAGCATCATCTGCTATTGCATTTTAGATAACTGCTATTTCTATACAAAATTATGGATATTCCATAAAAAAGTAAAATAAAATTACAAAGATATGTTATCATTATATCATATGAATCGAGGTTACGTGGCACTTTTACGATACTAAGAATGTATTACCTAGAATTGTCCAAAATTATTGTTACACAAACAAATCTAATTCTTATATCTGATTCTATATGATCGATATTTCAGGACGATTTGACACTTTTACGCTATTCTAACTGAAAGTATAACCTAGAAATAAAGACCGTGTTGAATATGATTTAAGAATTACCTTTGTTTGTAATAACAATAACTTTGTCCAGTGATAGTTGAATAAAATAATAGCCGATAGCATTTTTTTCTATTTACACTTTTAGCGATACAGCGATTACTGGGCTAAATAATTGCTTATAAAAACAAATGTAGTCCTTATATCCTATACATTGCATACGCATATAAGGCCTACATTTGTTTGTGTACACAATAGCAATCGCAATAGCAGCACGATCACCGTGGTCACCTTTGATCATATCATGGTGCAAATATGATTCTCAAATCGCAATCATACCCAAGCTTATTACACACCATGATGACATAAGTATAATAAACATCTTTGCAGGCATTGAGGTGCTAAAACCGTACATAACAATATTGTTTAACGCGGCCGAGTTAATTAAGCGAGTACTTAACGCGTTAATGAGTTTGATAACTCATTATCCTTACTAATTAGACGGCTTTTAGTGATTATATTATCTTCAAGTAAAAAGCGTTGAATTGGTTAAGAATATTTTAAATGCGAACTTTACAATAGTTTCGAGACGTATAACAGCGATGCGAAAAGTTTTTCGAATCTGTCAAATTTGAATTTGAATTTTTTAAATGATGGTTTGACGTTCCTTTCCACCGTATGACGAAGAATTGCAAGACTTTATTTTATAGAAGCAAGCGTTACTTTGCGGAACTCCATATTACAGGCACTATAACAAAACTACCTCGCTATAATCCGCACGGGTTAGTGCGCCGCGCCAACCATACAAGCAGAAATTATTAGCAAATTAGCAAAGAAATTATTATTATTAGCATTACGATTTTGTCGTGGAGCCTATCCTCGTGACGATGCTTCGATTTCGGGGCGAAACGATCGTCGAGTTTTTTGTGGTGGTGGGTGTGTGTGCTGCTTTTGTGCATTGTTGCTGGTGGAGGAGCCTTGGGGTGCGTGTGGTGGCTTGTCCTGCATGTGTAAGGTTCGTAGATTTTGCCTGCTTCATACACATTAGCTTTGCATGCATTCGCTTAACCCGTGCGGATTATAGCGAGGTAGTTTTGTTATAGTGACTTTAAAGTATTGTGACGATTGGAGCAACTTTCTTTTAACTCTCAATGACAATTTTGTTTCGAAGGGAACTTGAAACCAGTCTGAGCCACAGCGCCGCGTAGCCTAGTAAAAGATAAAGAAGTACAAATCTGTCTGTTAGCTCAATGAACAAATACGCTATGACCACGCACTGATAGCGATATGACCATAAATAACCTTGTTAATTGTGTGCAAACAAAATTCATGCTAAATTAGTGCGAACGGCTAGTACAGGGTTCTCAAAGTGTCGCTTTGACATCCCACTAAATAATTTATAGAATTAAGCGTTATCATGCGGATATTCATAATACAAAAGTAATATCATCATCTTATCTTCCTGTCCTTATCCCACTCTGAGTGGGGTCGGCAGAACATGTTACAAACATGTTGACACATGATTTGGATCCGTATTTTACGAGCGGCCGCCTGCCTGACGTCAACTTACCTTAGTCGTATTTTAAGACCCCTCGGTAAGAAAGAGGGTGGTCTATTCTACTCAATCGGATACCACACGGTGGTTTAACTTACCTTAGTCGCCTTTTACGATACCTCGGTAAGAAATGAGGGTGGTCTATTCTACTTAGCCGGATACCACACGGCGGATAATACAAAAGTAATAATAAAATTATATTGCTATAATCCGCGATAAAGTAGATAGGTTATATATATATAATGCTAACTGTAGAGTGGACTATTAGTTTTCATGCCTGAAATATGCAGCATTCGTTAAAACACATGCACAAACCTCCACCACTGCCACCACAATACACAAGCACTACACACGTTTGCTATCACAAGCTCAACAATCGTTCCGCCCTGCAACTTAAGCATCATCAGGAGATAGACTTCACGACAGCGATTTTATCATGGAGTCGTATCTCCTGATATATTTTCTATTTAACGCGAATTATAGCAAAATAATTTTATTATTACTTTTGTATCCTACTAAATATTATTGTGACGTATTATATATGAATGATTTTAGGAAAAAGTAGCCTCTGCTTGTTTATCCAGCCGTTTTTCGATGGAACACACTATGAAATTATTAGTTTGTTTGACAATTCCGCCGTGTGGTATCCGGCTGAGTAGAATAGATCATCCTCATTCCTTACCGAGGTGTCGTAAAAGACGACTAAGGTAAGTTGACCCAACGTGTGGTATCCGGTAGAGTAGAATAGACCACCCTCTTTCTTACCGAGGGGTCGTAAAGTACGACTAAGGTAAGTTGACGTCAGGCAGGCGGCCGGTCGTAAAATAAGTAGCCAAATCATGTGACAACATGTTAACATGTTATGCCGACCCCACTTAGAGTGAGATAAGGGCAGGAAGATTATGAGATGATGAGTTTGTTTGACAATTCGACTTTTTTATACTTATGGACTTTGATGAGTGATTTGTTATTTACTTACGACTAATTATCTATTTTTATTTACTTATTAACGACTATTAGAGGCTGATTATCAGCGGATTGTTTGGCGTTAAATATAATTAATAACATATCTCTTTGTCTGTACACTCCCTTATCTTTAGTTTTACGCCAGAACCCTAAATTATACCAACACAATTAAAACTCCTAAAAGAGATGAAGCATAAATGATAATAGGTTGACAAATAAAGTTTTAAGAAAACCAGCTATATGGACAAAAAGTCTTGTTTAAAAATATAATATACAAAAGTAATAATAAAATTATTTCGCTAAAATCCGCGATCAAGTAAATAGAAAACATATATAATGTTATATTTATAGTGGAGTATCCGTTTTTTCATACCCGATACTTGCAGGATTCGTAAAAACACATGCACAAACCTCCACCGCCGCCACCACAATACACAAGCACTACATACGTTCACTATCACAAGCTCAAAAATCGTTCCGCCCCGCAACTGAAGCATCATCAGGAGATAGACTCCACGACAGCGATTTTGTCATGGAGTCGTATCTCCTGATATATTTTCTATTTACTTTATCGCGAATTATAGCAAAATAATTTTATTATTACTTTTGTATCCCACTAAATATTATTGTGACGTATTATATATGAATGATTTTAGGAAAAAGTAGCCTCTTCTTGTTTAGCCACAAAAATGTCTGGCCTCAAAATCGTTTTTCGATGAAATACTATGAAATTAATAGTTTGTTTGACAATTGCGCCGTGTGGTATCCGGCTGAGTAGAATAAACCACCCTCATTCCTTACCGCGGTGTCGTAAAAGGCGACTAACGAAGTTGACCCACCGTGTGGTATCCGGTAGAGTAGAATAGACCACCCTCTTTCTTACCGAGGGGTCATAAAGTATGACTAAGGTAAGTTGACGTCAGGCAGGCGGCCGGTCGTAAAATACGTAGCCAAATCATGTGACAACATGGTAACATGTTGTCACATGATTTGGCATGCCGACCCCACTTAAGAGTGGGATAAGGGCAGGAAGATGATGAGATGATGAGTTTGTTTGACAATTCGACTTTTTTTTATACTTATGGACTTTGATGATTGATTTGTTATTTACTTACGATTAATTATTAATTTTTATTTACTTATTAACGACTATTAGAGGCCGATTATCAGCGGATTGTTTGGCGTTAAACATAATTAATAACATATCTCTTTGTCTGTACACTCCCTTATCTTTAGTTTTACGCCAGAACCCTAAATTATACCAAGACAATTAAAACTTCTAAATGAGCTGAAGCATAAATATTAATAGGTTGACAAATAAAGTTTTAAGAAAACCAGCTATATGGACAAAAAGTCCTGTTTAAAAATATAATATATATTTAAAATAATAAATACATATATCCGCCGTTTGGTATCCGGCTGAATACAATAGACTACCCTCATTTCTTACCAAGGTGTCGTAAAAGGTGACTAAGGTAAGTTGACACACCGTGTGGTATCCGGTTGAGTAGAATAGACCCCCCTCTTTCTTACCGAAGGGTCGTAAAATACGACTAAGATAAGTAAACGTCAGGCAGGCGGCCGGTCGTAAAATACGTTGCAAAATCATGTGACATGTTATAAAATGTTGTTCCGACCCCACTTAGAGTGGGATAAGGGCAGGAGGATGATGATGAATAAATATAATGGGACACTTACACACACGGTCGTCAGTCCCCAAAGTAAGAAACTTAATACTTGTGTTATGGGTGAGAGACAACTCATAAATATATACTAATATAATTTTAAATAAATATATACACTCAGAATTGAAGAACGAATAAGGTGTTGTTAGTAAATGTTGGCCCTCAGCGGGGATCGAACTTGCAACCTGAAAAGATGAAAGCAGGGATATTGCTAAACTGCGCCGACGGGTCAGTCAATAGGTTTAAAAACCCATTTGCCTCGACATTACAGCTAATTTTTCAGAAGATAATTTCTAGAATAGATTTAATTTATAAATATACATAGCTTTTAATAATATATATATATAAAATGTTATATGTTAATGTTAATTGGTTTTTTCGTCTTTGGTCACAGAATTATTTTTATACAACGTTGCATGCGAAATGAAATGGTGCAAAAAGTGTACACGATTAATTAGACGTAGATTAAATAATTAATTGGAACATTAACTTTTATTAATTGAAAAAAAAGTAATAGCAACACGTTCGAATATTGCTGAATGATGTAACGGCCTTTTTTACCCCACTGCTTCGTGCGAGACCTTTTCTTTAGAGGGTTTGGATTTAGATGTGGGATCTAAACTCAAATTCTACTTTACTTCACACTACTTTATTCCAAATTGGAATGTTTCACGTAACCCTGAAATTACCTAGCGATACACCTTTTCCTATTATAACACAAATGGAATAATTAGCGTTTTTGGTAAATGCTTCCAGGTGGCTTGAGTTTGTCCAGCCTTCAGGACAAAGCTATAACAAACTCTAAACCTTTCTAAACCTATACTTTTTTTATAAATGATACCAGCCAACCCTTTTTTGGGACATAAAAAATATAAGTCGGACTCACACCGGCTAAAACAACCTGAGTGCCCCACCACGCTGCTTGTGGTGGAGACAGGATACCATTACACACCATTCCCACCAGCATCAAATATGATTCCCCGAGTGCCAGAACCACCTCTGGGTCGGCGCCTCTATAAAAGTGGCCCCTCCCTCCGCTGGACGATGCATCGGGAGTAACAGATGCATCAACCGATTCGGGGACCTTATCAGGTGAATTCCAGCCAACCCTACACTTCATCACTGTACTGGCCTTACCGAGACTTGCCTCCAGTAACAGAGTCTCTCATTCTAGCCCTTCGGTCAAAATGAAAAGCTGTTGAGGCGAACAGTGCATTATCAGTTCAATATAAATGACATGTCAGATAGATTATTCTTGGAAACTACAGTAATATATCATTAGCTTGTTTACATCATGAATATTTACCCAAAATGATAAACAGTCATGCCGTAAATTCCCTTAAAAAGGTTAACATTTTAGACTGCAGTCTACTGTTTCGTAAGTAAGTTATTAAGTTCGTTCGTTATTAAGTTATAGTAATTTATAGCCTGACGTCATCAACAGATAAACAAAATGACACAATGTTGGCGCATAGTAAAAGATCACTTATTACGTATTTGTAGAATAGCTAAAAGTGAGCTGTGATAGCGGCAAGAGTTCGAAAACCGGGCAGACACCAATGAGCTTTTCTGTTAAAAAATTATGTATTAAAACTTGTAATTTATCAAACTCTTCGATGAAGGAAAACATCATCTTTAGAGGATTCTGATGGATATGTGTTACATACCAATCCGTATTGGAGGGGCATGATGGTCGGATGCTCCAACCCTTCTCTCCAAAAACGGAGGCTTATGATCGGCATGATGTAACAAGCCGTTACTTTATTACTAAAAAGTGATTCCTTATTTACTACCACATCAAGATTCCAAAGTTTTAACGTATTTATACGGAAAATCATGATATGCCGTAAAATTGAAATAACATAGTGATTTATTTATTTATTTATTTATTTATTTATTTATGATCATCTCTTTGTGTGTGTGATTAGTGATCATCTCTTTGTCCCGAGAAAACCCGATACCATCAATAAAAAAAAGAAATGATAGATTAACCGTTTTAGAATTTACATAACCTTCGCATCGCAAAATAAATTGTTAAATAATTATTATATAGATTAATTTATAGAATTAGGCGTTACGTTATGGAGATCCATAATACAAAAGTAATAATTTTATTATTACTTTTGTCACAAAAGTAATAATTTTATTATTACTTTTGTCATAAGACGGCAAAATACATTTACGAGATAATTAAAGAAAATTTCTTATAGTGGAATAACATAGATATGTTGTTCCACTATTTAATGTTGCTTAGTTGTTATCTCTGTTTCGTGGACCAGTAATTCACACTTTGACAAACACTGTCGCCGACAATATGCTCACAATGTACGCATTTAATAAGGAATCATTTCGGCGAAACCAATTTAACATACAATGTCGTGTTTACGAGAAACGGCGATATATTCGCAAGGAAAATAAACTTGTACACGATCCTTTTTTTTGTAAATGGGTCGTTAAATGTGCATTAAATATTTCCTATTTATTTTATATACGTTAAAATGATTTTATTTTGTTGACACTTTTTATTTATAGAATTAAGCGTTACCCTATGAAAGTCTTTAATACAAAACGCACGCTTGGTATTAAAGTGACCTAGTTCAAAAAAGTCGTTTTGTGGCAAATTGCGGCAATAAAACGCGTAGCGCCTGCTAAACTCGTATGTTGAGAGCTTGAAAGCTTTAAACTTGAAAGAGCAAGAAAACAATAGCGTTTTTAATTCTTCGTAAAAGTAAAGTAAGTAAAGTAGCGGCCTGTTACAATCCCAATGCTGGGAATAGGCCTCCTCTCTCCGTTTCTGGCGAAAAGGGTTGGAGCTATGGCCTACCACGCTGCTCCAATGCGGATTGGTAGGTTACACATATCTCCAGAATTCTCTTGAGATATGCAGGTTTCCTCACGATGTTTTCCTTCACCGAAAAGCGTGTGATAAATTGCAATTATCAATTAGGCACATGAGTTTTAATAGAAAAACTCATTGGTGCCTGCCCGGGTCTGAACTCGTGTTCCCCTCGAAATGTCGCATGGTCTCACCGCTAGGCTATCACAGCTCATAATACTTCGTAGATACTTCATAAATACTTCGTAGCGTGTCATAAAATTAAAATAAGGATTAAAATGTATCTAACTCAATTAAACCTCACTTTGAAGTCATTGAGTTTAATGCAATTCATTGAGTTCAACTTCCTGATGCAATAATGCCGTGTGGAAATCGTCTGTGTTGAATACACCACCCTCATTTCTTACCGAGGTAAGAAAGGCTACTAAGGCAAGTCGACCCGCCGTATGGTATCCGGCTGAGGAGAATAGACCACCCTCATTTTTTACCGAGGGGTCGTAAAATACGACTAAGGTAAGTTGTCATCAGGCAGGCCGCCGGTCGTAAAATACGTAGCCAAATCATGTGACAACATAACATGTGCGCACCCCACATACAGAGGAATAAGGGCAGGAGAAAAGAAACTTTCTGATGCATTTGCGGCATGAGTATGCTGGCGCGTACGATTCTACGGGTGGCTTGTTCAAATCTGCGGGTCATTGAAAAATATTATATTAGTGTGAAGGTAATTTAATAATTAGTTTGTAAGAGTTATTTAATATTGATTAATTACGTTTAGAAGGTATAAATACATGTTTAAGTGTGCTTTTATATAGTTATTTGACATTTGGCCGTTCCCGATTAATTGTTTTATGTAATGTGTTTTAATTAAAGTCATTTCAATTGAACATTTAGTTAAAATGGACACATTTTTGATATGCAATATCATTGTAATATTCATCACAAATGCGCATTATTATTAACAATGTGCTAATATTTTAACGGAATTTAGAGATCTAGAAAACATCGACATGTCACTGGTACGCCACTATGTATGCCGTAAGTGCGACAGAGAGCACAACAGAGGGCGTCCTGTTTCCACATTTTAATACCGCTGGGACAGCGACTCTTTAATACTAGTGTAGTTCAATAATAAAATGTTAAGTGATTTTACAGCCTATTGTTTGATCTTCAATTGATTTCAATAAAAACACCATTGTAACGAGACAATAGTTCGTTTGTAACAAAATCTTCCATACATATGTCAAGATTGCTACGTAGAAAGTAAATGCCCTATTCAAACAATCGTTCTATGATAACAAGTGATATAAACCCTGTCATCTTCTAGCTAATTAACTATCATGCTTATATATAAGAAGCTGTAATCGACACATTGTTTGCGTGTTTTTAAATATTAAATTAACCTCCAATATAAAGTATTTATTTTGAAACAAGAGAATTATTTTATCCTATATGTTAATATATATAATTTACAATTGAACCACATTTGATAAATGTTGATCAAGCGGATAAATCTTTAAAGCGTAACAGATAGACAGGCAGACTTTCGCATTTATAATAAACCACTTGAGAAACCCGCGACGTCGTTCAAATCAACTCAAACATTAATGTTGTGCTGTCTTTTTACTTCTTTGATATGTGAACATAAAAGTAGATATTGCAAGTTAAACATAAGAGATAGACACATGCTGTCGCGGACTTTGTAATATTTTTATTTATTATATTGTAGATCTACAATTTTTTAGTACATAAGTTTAGTATATCTCTGTTGGTTTACTCGGCGCACGCGACTAAAGCTCTTAGCAGGAGAGATTTTTTACACCTGCGCAAGCTCTTCAAGACAATTTATAAACCTTCCGGAAGAATGGAACTACCTTTTAGGAAAAAGCCAAATCGGTGCAGTACATTTAGAGAAAATCGATGACCTACAGACAGACAGCGTTTTGGGACTTTGTTTTTTAATACGTTCTTATAGACAATTGCTCATAAAATGTGTAAAAAAATATCAATTTTAAACTTTTAAACGCAACTTTGTTAGCGTGGACTGCAGTCTTATTATTTGAGTAAACCATAACACATACTAGTTATGGTTAAAGTGGGTTAACCTTAAAAGCTATACTGCGTCCATCATATTATCAGTCTTTTGACAGCTCACGCTCATTAAGTTTTGTATTGCTTACGTACAAATATCATACAAATAATATTTGTACTTTATGGATGGGTACCGCCCACTTAGTGATGTCACACATAATGGTTACTACGATTATGCCACAGATTAAAAATAATCGGTAGAAATCGATGTTACGAGTATTAAAAGACATTTTAATTTATTTTATTAGCACGAGTCGTCGGAATGATAATCAACACTAGACTCCTCCGATGAGGAGTCTTCAGTAGCAGTTATTATTAGCTCTTGTGTAGATAATATATTATCAAACGCAATATCACGTTCCCAATCAGAGAATATTACTCTTTTAGTTCTTTCCACCACACTTGCCTAGTTCTCGGCCGTTACGTGGGTGCAAGCATTTTTTAGCAATTGCAACATTTTATTCGCTGTGAATGGGGGGCTTGTATTGCATCTCG
This sequence comes from Morpho deidamia, assembly GCA_947086505.1. NCBI lineage: Eukaryota > Metazoa > Arthropoda > Insecta > Lepidoptera > Nymphalidae > Morpho > Morpho deidamia. The sequence continues at coordinate 16,232,408 of CAMTZC010000022.1, forward strand.
CAGCATGCCCTTTTACTTGTGCCCATATAAGTTCTATTGCGTTGTACTGGCAGTGGTATGGAGGAATCCGAAGAACAGTATGGCCATATTCTGCTGCCATTTCATTGATTACATAGCGTTTTGCTCTCTTTTTGGTTTTTAATATTTTTATTAATTCAACTTTTAACATTGAGTCGTCCACATTTTCTCCATTGTCCCGAAGCCAATTAATTATTTCATGCTTTTTATTAGCCTGTGTTGGCATTTTGTCAATTTGACGGGAGTGGTAGGGCGCATTATCAATAAAAATTATTGATGGTTCTTCCAATGAAATGAGCATTTTTTTGAACCACTCTTCATACACATTTGCATTCATCTCTTCGTGGTAGTCATTTGATTTCTTCGATTTAAATGCCAACAGTGCGTCTTGTACAAATCCTTTTGCTGTACCTGCATGGCAAATGATTAGGCGCTCACCTTTTCCCATTGGAACTGAGGAAGTGGAATCAGCAGTATCATCAGTCCAGAAACGAGATAGTGTGTGGTTAGCGTTGAGCCATGTTTCATCCGTGAAAACAATATTTGCCCAATCTTGTATTTTCTTTGCCTCTCTTAAAAAATCACAACGTCCTATTCTATATCTGTGCGTTCCATTAATCATTTTCTTTTATTTAACTTTTTATATGAAAAGCCAATTGTGTTCAAAACTTTGACCAAAGAAGATTTTTCACCATGAAATAGACCACTTCTTTTCAAAGAAACAATAAGTTTTCTCAAAGTTGGAATTTCTTTTCTCAAGTAGTAATCATATACATGACGACGAATAGCGTCAGCGTCAAAGTCATCAACAGCTGTCACCTTATGAGCCCGGCGCTTTCTTTTTGGTGTAGATGGTTTGTTTTGCTCCAAGCCGCTCCTGCCGTAGGCATCAGTAGTGATTTTAGTCACAGTTGATAGACTGATCCCCAACGCGGCTGCAACACGGTTTCGGACTTGCGTGATAGGTATAAGAGGTCCGCCATTTTGATTTTCTTGCTCAAAATACACATGAAGTTTTAACACTAACTGTCTCGATTGTGCTTTCAACACACGTCCTTTCGGCATTTTCACGATCAATTAATATAAGTTTCACAAAAGTTTTTCCCAGGAATAAAGCTACTTAACTCAAGGTGTAACAGATGCGAGAGAACACTCAGCGAACGTAAATGCGTGTGACTATCACGGGCGTTTCGTTGAGAGTGACAGATCACGTCAAAATGGCGGCCGAGCGGAAGGTCTGTTGATGTTGCCAGTTGATGTATAATATATTTTTTATGATTATAATAAATACACACGGATTAATATTTATTTTCAAAAAACTAAGGCAATATTAAATCAAAATGTTGATTTCTATATCTGTTATTAGTTTACGTAGGTTATCATTAATCGAATTACTTAGGTACGTAATTCGATTAATGATAGTAGGTACTATAATCGGAATGGTATCGCATACGAGAATCTTTAGGACATCACTAAATATGTAAATCGTCAATCTGTCAAAAGATGGTTAATATAATGGACAGTGTATAGATATATGCTATCGCGAACTTTTAATAAGAACTTTTAGAGTGGAACAATTTTGTAATACATGATTTTTGAGTAACGTTCTCCGTTTACTTACCGCCCGCTAGGAAAGCTTTAAATTTTGCCGTTTTCGCAATACTTTTTAATGCTGCTCCTCTACTATTCATCTTAGAGTGAATATACCCTATAGCCTTCCTCGATAAATGGACTATCTTACACTCAAATAATTTTTCAAATCGGTCCAGTACATTCTAAGATTAGCGAGTTCAAACAATCAAACAAACAAGCAAACATACTCTTTAGCTTTATAGTATATTAGTAATAGATATAGATTATTGATTTTATTTATTCCATAGAACTACCAATACAAATTCAAATTAAAAATATTCTTCATTCAAGTAAACTCGTAAACAAGTGCTTTTGAATCGTCAACTCTACTGCTGATTCGGAAAGTTGATCCTACCGAGAAGAGCCAGCAAGAAACTTGGCGGTTGCTCTTTTCAAAGAATGATTCAATTCCAATAGTTCCTGAGATTAGTACGTTCAAACAATGAATCAAACAAACAAACTCTTTATATTATTAGTGTAGATATAGATATTTGGCGTTAGATAGACGCGTTGCATCACACAATGGCCGCGATGCACACGCTACAGATGGCACGATCCGATTGCGTCGTTGGCATTGAGTGCGACGACACCGGTTGCCCTTTGGCCATGGCGCCGGCGTCTGCAGTATGGGGGATCGAATCTAGGTTAATAATGCACGGTTAGAGGACACTTTAGGAACACATATTTTGCCGATAGAAACACATATATTGCTCGGTAAGAAAGAGGGTGGTCTATTCTAATCAACCGGATACCATACGGTGCGTCAACATACCTTAGACGCCTTTTACGACAACTCAGTAAGAAATGTGGGTGGTCTATTCTACTTAGCCGGGTACGACACGGCATAAAAAAGTAAGACAAAAGGGAGGAAAATATATAGAATCGTATAATTTTTCGAGGGGAATTCACACAAGGACACCAGAGTGAGCCACAGCAACGCGTGGCCGGACAGCTAGTTATCTATATATATAAAATTAATGTACTCTATCTATATTTATATAATAATGAATATATATAATAGTTAGGTATAAATTCAATTTAACATATCATTTATGTTACTTTAGTGAAAACTTCCATTATTAAACATTAAAAGTTATGAATGTTACAAAGGGGGGGGGGGGAGGATAAGAATTTATGGAAAGGCTAAGGTGGGGCATGCCACAAGAACAGTTGGGAACCACTGCCCTAGAGTCTAGTATAATAATAATTTGATTGATGGCGTGTGATAAATTGCAGAAAAAATATTTGAACCCGTGAACCCCTCGAAACACTCGCACGGTCTCACCTAGCTAGACTATCGCAGCTCTTAAATTTCTATAGAACTATTCATAAAATCCAAAAATGTGACATAAGGTATTCTTAAATACTTAATTTATAGAATTAGGCGTTACTTTGCGGAGATCCATAATACAAAAGTAATAATAATATTATTTTGCTATAATCCGACAAAATCGCAAAACGATGCTTTGCGATTTTGTCGTGGAGTCTATCTCCTGATGATGCCTCGGTTGCGGGGCGAAACGATTGTTGAGTTTGTGATAGTGAACTTGTGTAGTGCTTGTGTATTGTGGTGGAAGTGGTGGAGGCTTGTGCATATGTTTTTTTTTACGAATCCTGCATGTAACGGGTATGAAAAAACGTATAGTCCACTATACATTTAGCACTATATATTTTTTCTATTTACTGTATCGCGGATTATAGCAAAATAATATTATTATTACTTTTGTCTTAAATACTTACTAGTACTTAATTAACGAATCACTTCTTCCTTAAACTTATTTACAATAATGGAAATGAATGCAATAATAAAACTTGTAAATTAATAACAATTAATTTTCGTTTAATTCATTATATTATTATGCAATATTCAAGTAGAATTGATATCAGTATGCAAATCATTAATTACCTGGTTTACTTATGACTTGAAAAAAAATGTGACTAAAATTACATTCTATATAAACGAATCAGACCCTTTATTATTTAATAATATGGAAATGAATGCAATAATAAAGATAAAAATTAATTACATTTTATGTCGATACAAGAAATTTTTTTTTTACTAAAATTTATTATCTTCCTTGTGTATATTGTTCATTTTAATTGTAATTACTTTTTATTTTACTTTAATGAAGGTATATTTTGAAATGATTAATTTTATGATCCATTAAGAAGTTAATATTAAAAGTATATATTTTTTCTTTTATTTGAATATTATATTTATCAGATAAAATTATTATTTTTGATACAGTGAATTTTTGAAATATAACCATTTAGTTATAAGGCTTACAAAGTAATTTACGTCATCACACTCGAAAATACGATCTATATTATTCAAATTCAAAATAATCTCTATTCGAATAAACTTGTAAACAGGTGCTTTTGAATCGTCAACATTTACTGCTGTTTCGGAAAGCTGTACCTACCGAGAAGAGCTAGCAAGTTTAAAATATAATTCTTATAACTAGTTACATTTAGTCATAACTGTCTTGTACAGAGAAGAAGTGCAGCTATATCCACAAATTCTTATCATCTAAGTAATCCTCAACAGTATAGTAGGCTTTCTGTATCAGCCTCTCTTTAATAGTGTTTTTAAACTGCTGTAACGGCAGCGTTAATAGAATCTTATACCAAAACCCACAAACGACTTACGCACTTTTGCAAGGTGCGAAGCAGGAGTCGCGATTTATTTCATGGGCTGCGGTAGTAACACAACGCAAAAAATCATGTTTTGAGATAAATAGGGTTAAAATTTAAATATCTATTACCATTAAGTATATTTAAGGAAAATGCAAAGAAAATGCTTTAGTTTGTTTAGAAGAACGGCCTAATGTTGAATTATGAGTTCTGACGTTATGCTTCTTAAAATAATGTGTATGTCCTATCCTACTAATCCTACTAATATTATAAATGCGAAAGTTTGTGAGTATGGATGGATGTTTGTTACTCTTTCACGAAAAAACTATTGGACGGATTAGGATAAAACTTCACAGTTATATATGTTAGACACCAGAATAACATATAGGCTATATAATTTTATGTAATATAACGATACATGTCAATAAAGTTGGAAAAAAATGTCCGCTGAGAATTATCTTAGCTTACGCTGCCTAAACCATTGGAGTTACACAAGGATGTTGTAGGGTAGTGTTGTTTGTCTTGAATAGTTCTAAATAAAAGTCCGCGACAGCATATATCTACCATTAATGTGGAAGCCACTATGACCAAAATTGTGAGTCATAAAGTTAATTAAATTAGATACTATTTTACAATGCATATTTTAGTATATTTATCAAACTCTTATAAAAATCAATACGTTTTAATATTAAATAAAAAAAATCTAAAATGATCTCTCAAGAAACTTATTGCGGCAGACTAAATTCCACGCGAGCCGCAAGTAAAACCTAGTATTATATATAACACTTACACCTATTCTCGATTTAAAACACTGTTTCTTTGAATTGTGCCACTATTGCAGCCCGTCAGTGATATATCTATATCTATACATATTATTAGAAAAGAATTCAAATGTTGTCTATCTGTAAGTGATGGAGTTTCCCAAAATCTGTAAAACGGATTTGTGTACGGTTTTCACCAAAAGATAATATATATTTTGAGCAATATTTGAGGAAGGTTTATGTAAAAAAAAAGGAAAGTAGCGGCCTGTTACAATCCCACTGCTGGGAATAGGCCTCCTCTCTCCGTTTCTGGAGAGAAGGGTTGGAGCTAAGACCTACCACGCTGCTCCGATACGGATTGGTAGGTTACACATATCCCTAGAATTCTCTAGATATATGCAGGTTTCCTCACGATGTTTTCCTTCACCGAAAAGCGTGTGATAAATTGCAATTATCAATTAGACACATGTGTTTTAATAGAAAAACTCATTGGTGCCTGCCTGGGTTTGAACTCGTGTTCCCCTCAAAAGAGTTGCACGGTCTCACCGCTGGGCTATCACAGCTCCGAGGAAGGTTTATATAAATAATAAATAACGATTTTATGTAAATACACGAAACCTCTTGCACAGCTAGTCATGTATATATTTCTGTACTGAAATTCACGCTTAACTTAGACATGCATATTTCCACACTGTAGGTTTGTTTTATATGTATTTTACTTAGTTTTGTAATAAAAAAAAATTACCGTTTACGAAAAATTCAAAGATAATGAATCTAGAGCACGAACGCTGTCCAACTTCCTTCTATATCAGCATATTTCTAATGTCATTGACCAGTTCGTTAACATATTAAATTTAATGATAATTCGTAATTAACTAAAAGTAATTATTTCGTTATAAACATCCGTGTCGGTGAGATACGAAAGCTTTGTTACGGTTACTATCGCTATTTTTTTTATTTTGAAACATCTGTAGGCAACAAATTTGTTTAATTATAATTAGATTAGCGGCCTGTTACAATCCCACTGCTGGGAATAGACCTCCTCTCTCCGTTTCTGGAGAGAAGGGTTGGAGCTAAGACCTACTACGCTGCTCCAATGCGGATTGGTAGGTTACACATATCTCCAGAATTTTCTAGAGATATGCAGGTTTCCTCACGATGTTTTCCTTCACCGAAAAGCGTGTGATTAATTACAATTATCAATTAGACACATGAATTTTAATGGAAAAACTCATTGGTGCCTGCCCGTGTTTGAACTCTTGTTCCCCTCGAAAGAATCGCACGGTCTCACCGCTGGGCTATCACAGCTCAATTATAAGGAAGATATAATAAATAGAAGTAAAATATTTAGTAAAGTTTAAGTAAGGTCATCATCCTCCTGCCCTTATCCCACTGTAAGTGGGGTCGGCACCACATGTTACAAATATGTAGACATATGATTCAGCTACGTATTTTACTACCGGTCGCCTTGCTAACGCCAACTTACCTTAGACGTATTTTACGACACCTCGGAAATAAAGAGGGTGGTGTATTTTACTCAAATGGATACCACACAGTGGGTCGACTTACCTTAGTCGCCTTTCACGACACCTCGGTAAGAAATAAGGGTGTGTTAGATATGCTTATAAATATTCAAAAATACATATAACGCTTATGTGATTATGTAATACGAGACATAATAAATAGGATTAATTTATTAATTTGCTGTCGGAGTAGTCAAGTGTCATTCATTAGTTGTTTCATAAAACGGAAATGGACACAAGAAAGCAACAGAGGTTGTAAATAAGCCAGTCGAGCCTATTCTAGGCAGTCTGGTGTTAGTGTTTAGTGTATAACAAATAGTGAAGTGCAATAGCTGGTCTATTCTAATCAGTCGGATACCACACAGCATAAAGTTTAAGTAAGGTAGAAAAATTAAAGTAAGGTACGGCGAGTATTACGAGGACAGACGGGCAAAAAACAAGCGCGCAACTGTGCAAGCGGGGCACCGGGTCACGAGGTCCCCGTAGGCTAGACTGAGGCGGTCTAGACGAGGTAGGTACGTCGCTCAAATAGTGGGACAAACAAACCGATAATTAGACGTTACTTTGAGGAAATCTATAGTACAAAAGTTGTGATAGATTTATTTTATTATAATCCGCGTTTTTTGAGAAAATCTATGTAATGCTGTGTTGGCAGCCTAAATAATTTTCATACCTTATACATTTATTTATATATAATATAAATATATGGGACACTTACAAACACGGTCGTCCGTCCCCAAAGTAATTTAATACGTGTGTTATGGGTTACGGACAACTGGTAAATATACTACATATATAATTTTAAATACATATTTAAATACTACTACATACCCAGGCTCGAAAAACCAACAAATTGTGTATAAAAATGTTGGTCCTCGGCGGAAAAGAACCCCTGACCCGATGAGCTGAAGGCAGGGTCACTACCCAATGCGCCAACGGGCCAGTCAAATTCAACATTGAATGATTAGTCAGTTTCAGTGATATTTGTAGAGGGAACCCTAAAAAAGACGGTTGGAATGTGTGAAGTGCATATAAAAGGCCTAGCGCCAGAATTGACGAATGATAGGAGAGAATGGAGTTTATAGAATCAGGCGTTATTTTGCGGAGTTCCATAATACAAGAGTAATAATAAAATTATTTTGCTATAACCCACGATAAAGTAAATAGAAAATATATATAGTGCTAAATGTATAGTGGACTACTCGTTTCATCATACCCGGTATATTCAGGATTCGTAAAAACAAATGCACAGACCTCCACCACTGCCACCACAACACACGAGCACTACACACTACACTATCACAAACTCAACAATCGTTTCGCCCCGCAACCGAAGCATCAGCAGAATAGGTTCAACGACAAAATCGCATAGCGAAGCAATATCAAAACAAGCATGGTTATATAGTGATCGGTTTAACCCCAACATTTATTTTATTTGCCTCCGAACACGTGTAACAAGCTTGGACTTGAAACATTTATCTGATCATTAACGAGGGTGCCATTGTTATGTTTAATGATTTCAAGTTGTTCTAGAATGTTTAATCGTAGGCTCTTGTCACAGGTGTGCAGGATTTAGAAACAATGATCATAGGAGAGAATGGAAGCGATACATTTTGTGGTGACACTGAAAGTGGGATAAAGGCAGGAGAATGATGATTTTAACACCAAAGTTGACGGGAAGAAATTCGCGGATACAGCTGGTATACATATACATAAGTGGAAAAAATAAATACACGCTATAGGCGTTAAGTGTACGTTTTCTCGGAGTAATACGCGAGAAATGAACCTCGTTCCGATAGAAAAGTAGGCGAGTCCTAGAAAAACGTCTACGGTTTCATTACCTACAAAATATTCCTTATTGCTTCCGTATTCCACTAATGCACGCACATAATTAACTAGAAACGCATTCCTCCGGCTATTTACTCGAAAACGGTGTTAATGGTCGCCATATAAGCTGGTAACCTACCTCCGGTTACATAACGCGTGTTAGGTTACATTTGCAGATCCATCAAGTTTTATCCATACTAATATTTCAAATGAGAAAGTATGTATGTGTGTGTTACGTTTTCACGGCTAATTAGCTGGAGGAATAAAGATGAAATCTGATAGAAATAATGTTTATATTCAAAATTCAAATTCAAAATATTCTTGATTCAAGTAAACTTGAGATATGATAGCCCGGCGGTGAGACCGTGTTAGTCTTTCGAGGGGAACACGAGTTCAAACCGAGCAGGCACCAATGAGTTTTTCTATTAAAACTCATTAATACAGCTCGCATAATGCGAGCTGTATTAACTACAAAATGTTATGTTAAATATTATGTGTTTGTTGTTGTTGATGTTTCTTTCTGCGATGCATGTAAATTTCTTAGAATTCTGGTCACTCGTCCATCGTCAAATTGTTTTCATCGTATTAAACAACTGTAAAAAGAGGCTAACACAAAAAGCCTGCTATACTGTCGAGGATTACTTAGATGATAAGAATGCGTGATTATAGCTATTCTTCGACCCTGTACAAGACAGCAATGATTTAATGTAACTAGTAGTAAGAATTAAAATTTGAAAAGAGCAACTGCCGATTTTCTTGCTGGCTCTTTTCGCTAGGAATAGCTTTCCGAACCAGCAATGGAGTTGACGAATCAAAAGAACTTGAGATTTACTTTGAGAAATTTACTATACTCATATTATAAAGAGAAAAGACTTGTATGTTTGTTCGTATGTTTAAAATGTTTTCACGAAAAAACTACTGGACCGATTTTAAAAATTCTGTCACCATTAGAAAGCATGAGCAACACAGGCTATATTAGATTTAAAAATAATAGGGATCCCTAATAAAATTGTAACAAGTTGTGAAAATTTGGTCGTAAAAATCTTTCATCACGTGCGCTGCGGAAACTGTTAATGATAGAACAAAAAAATGTTCTTCGGTATTATAGAATGCATCAATATCCACAAAAAAGTCCGCGATACCATATGTCTAACTATTATAGTTATGCCAATATATCTACTTTTTTACATTGGAAAAGTTGATAAAATTGTCGACAATAATCAAACCATTTTATTCATATCTCTGTATTAATCCTTATCCCATTAAATGATATTTTATTAAAAACCGTTTCAATACCTGTAAAATACTTTTTAAATTATAAAAATCCGACATCCCAATCAAAAGATATTACGAATTTAAAAATGTAAATCGAAAGAAAATAATGCCATAACAAATTCATTGTAGCGACCGTTATAGCAGGGCCTGCATTTGGTGAGTTAGCTCTTATTCAAAGAATACTAATGATATCCACTTTTTATAATTAATCTACAAAATAAATCTATAGTCCGACTCCGACTTTCCACTATCATGAGATCGGTATGGACGCGGGTGAAACCGCGGGGCATTGCTAGTAAAGAATATTTTGAATTTGAATATGCCTTCTACATGATCGTAATCTCACTTAATCGTTTGTTATTTATAAAGAGGAGCCATTTATGATTAGGATGAGTTAAATTGAGGATTATAAATTGGAATGTTCCAGGAATCACCGTGGTTTATGGTACATGGTAAACACTGTGCTCCATGCGGTGTATATCTTGTTTTGTTTGGCATGCGATGCAACAACAGAAATAATCGAACCGTTAGTTTTATTGTTAATGTAAACGGTCGTAGTGATGCCTTGTGGTATCCGGGTGAGTAGAATAGTCCACCCTCATTCCTTACCCAACTGTCGAAAAGGCGACTAAAGTAAGTTGACCCACCGTGTGGCGTCCGGTTGAGTAGAATAGACCACCCTCTTTCTTACCGAGGGGTCGTAAAATACGACTAAGGTAAGTTGACGTCAAGCAGGCCGCCGGTCGTAAAATACGTAGCCGAATAATGTGACAACATGTTTGTAACATGAAGTGGCGACCCCACTTAGAGTGAGATAAAGGGAGCAGAATAATGATGATCGAATAACTGGATATAAATAATCTTGCCAAGTTCACGATTCAAGTCTATGATTTGATAATGCTGTCATTGCTTTCCAATAAATCTATTATATTCCTCTGCGTTTTACATTTTGAATATGCTTATAAGTAACCGGAAAACAACATATGATTAATATCAAAATTAAGAAATGTCATATACGATAAATATATTCATATTAGAATACTTTAATATTTGTTTTATACTTCCTCAATTTATATAGGAAATAAAGAAAAATTTGTATACAATAATGAGTTATTAAAGTTAACGAGGTAAAATGTGGTTCATAATGGGCCGTATAGCAATAGGCGTTTAATATTTTAAAGAAATAGGCGTCATGACTGTAGCTTCACAATATATCTATAGTAATATACTCATCATCATTCTCCTGCCCTTATCCCACTCTAAGTGGGGTCGGCAAAACATGTTACAAACATGTTGTCACATGATTTGGCTAAGTATTTTACGACCGGCCACCAGCCTAACGTCAACTTACCTTAGTCGCCTCTTACGATACCTCGGTAAGAAATGAAGGTGGCCTATTCTATGCAGCCGGATACCACACGGCACATCTATGGTAATATATAGTATATTGTAAGAAAAAAGATTCACTTATAAAGTAAGAATAGTCATAGATACGACCGGCACACTAGAAACCGAAGTAAACTAATGACGCCAAGGTTGCGCCTCCAAAAGGTCCGTAAATCATTTGTCGGTCGCGGTACACGTTTTTATAATAAAATTCCTCAACATTATCGAGATTTGCCTTTACACAAGTTTAGAAATTATCTTAAAACGATACTGCTACGAACATTGGTATGGGGATGTCTTAATGTTATGTAATTACAAAAGCACTACTACTATAGCGTGAGCTGTGATAGCCCATTAGTGAGACCGTGCGACTCTTTCGAGGGAAACACGAGTTCAAACCCGGGCAGGCACCAATGAGTTTTTCTATTAAAACTCATGTACTCAAAAACATGTGTCTAATTGATAATTGCATTCAATCACACGCTTTTCGGTGAAGGAAAACATCGTGAGGAAACCTGCATATCTCTAGAGGATTCTGGAGATATGTGTAACCTACCAATCCGCATTGGAGCAGCGTGGTAGGTCTTAGCTCAAACCTTTCGCTCCAGAGACGGAGAGCGGAGGCCTATTCCCAGCAGTGGGATTGTAGTAGGCCGATACTTTTCTTTTTTTACTTTACTATAGCGTGAAGTAAAGTATCCGTTATTCCAGCGAGGAAAATTAGTAAACCGCTTCACTAGCACGTTATGGTACACGTAATTTCCTTCGGGCGACGTTAGCAGACAGTATGCTATTTTTAATTACTTCAAGTTGCTCTAAAATTACTCCGGCTAATAATATAATTTTAGAGATACGTAAGATTATAAAAAAATTCTGGCGTTATGGAAGACTTAACGTCTTCTGACATAGGCTTTACTAAGTTTAAAAGAAGTCCTCCACAACATGTCATGTAAGAAGTAAAATTGTTAATGTCAATAACTTTTTTTGTTAATAATATGTCAGCCTCATTAGCGATCAGATAAATAAATGTTGGGGGTTGAATTAATTACTATATAACTATGCATGCTCGGTTTATGCGTCGCTTGACACTTTTGTCGTATTCTATCTCCTGGTGATGGTTCGGTTCCGGCGAAACGATTGTTGATTTTGTGATAGTGATCGTGTGTAGTGCTTGTGTATTGTGGTGGTGGAGGGTACAGCATGTGTTTTTACGAATCCTGCATGTATAACATTTAAACACGGATAGTCCACTATACATTTAGCGTTATATATATTCTCTATTTACTTATGGTATTTAGTTAGGTATGTTACGACCGGCCTGACGTCATCTTGCCGTAGTCCCCTTTTATCACACCTCGATAAGAAATGAGGTGGTCTATTCTGCTCAGCACAAAATACTATATTACTAGCTATAGCTACTATATTTTAAGGTGTCCCAATTTCAAAAGCACACAGCCGTTATTGATAGCGACCCCCGTAGCGAACAGAGGTCGCGTTTACGTAATCACGCGAAAGTGAAACCTTGCCGGCATGCCGACACTGTTAAGGAGAAGTGTGGCGCTTTCTTCTAACACCACAGACTAGAGTTAATATTGTACAAGACTATCGGATTACTGGATGTCCCAAGTTCGGTTGCTGGTAAAGTCTAGAGGGTGACTATACCGTGGACCTAAGCATTTATTGTAGACCATGCCGGCGAATATCGTGTTCGCGAATTGGCAAACCTACGTAGTGTTCTACGTGAGCGACTCAAACGCGGACGCGATTGCGAAACGATCCGATGCGATTTCAATGCGGTGTGATATGACGCGGAGGCTAAGTGTTACGTGTGTGCGAATTGTCCTATACCTTCACCCCCGTCTACTTTCCACCATGCAGTTGCCATTGGCCTCGCGAACAGTTGGCACGAACAACCCAACTGATGGCGTTCGCCTCAATTTGTGCCACACCGCATCGCATCTTACGTACGTTTGATCACGTAGATCACTTTAATAGTTTCAGCTGTACATTCTTTCTGAGCCGGCACGTGCCGCTTCGTGTTCTCATCCAGATCGTTACGTAGGACTCTGCCCTATTTTCTAAGGTCAGCTTCTTTGTCTTACGGTGGATGACGTATCTCCTAGCTCTTCAGTTTATGCGTACAAAGCGTCTCTACTGATCTTGTAGTTGGCGTTTCTAATGAGCACAGTGTGTCATGCTAGTAAGTTTTGTACTTTTAGTTTATTTGGATTAGTGCTACAAAGCAGCACTAATAAGGAAACATTCCTCTATTTATTTTTATTTCAATCATCATCATTCTCCTGGCCTTATCCCACTCTAAGTGGGGTCAGCACAACATGTTATAAACATGTAGACTTACCTTAGTCGCCTTTTACGACACCTCGGTAAGAAATGAGGGTGGTCTATTCTATGCAGCCGGATAGCACACGACATTTACCTTAGTCTCCTCTTACGACACCTCGGTAAGAAAGGAAAGTGGTCTATTCTATTTTGCCGGATACCACACGGCTATATTTATTTATAGTTCAATCAACTATTCAATTTTTTTAAGTCACACAAGACACCATCATTTTTCAAGGTTAGCATTACAATGGTGTAAACTACATATGCCATCCCAACTTTAACTTGCTAAAAAAGAAAATAATTAAAAAAAAATATAGTACAAAACAATTACAAAATGTTTCCAACATAGAAAGTGTAGTCCATATACTCACACTAACACTAATGTACAAAGGAAACATTACACTGTCTCAAACGCTCACACGTAAGTGACACGAGAGCGATTGGTGAGAGAGGACGTATAGTGATTTGTTGTTACTTGTTAGTGCGTGCTTGAGCCTGGGCTATATTCATACAAGATTAGTTATTAATAATGCAATAAAGTGAAACTACGGGAAGGATGTTTGTTTTGAATCTATTAATTCACAATTATGTGCATTGCGGTTATCTTAATACCAAATTGCCGCGAACGAAGCCGCAGGTACGAATAGTAAATTAATGCATAGAACAAATATGTGAAACTTCGCCGTTAGAGTATAAATGGGGACCCACTCGCGACGGTCTAGATTCACCACACTTTCGCTTTCCAAGGTAATTCTCACCAATCGCCGATCAGACGCACCGTCATCCGCTGCTCTCGACATAACGACCGTATACTTTCCATGCTTGCGAACACTCGTAGTTAAGTGTGTCGGCCCCTTTCGCTTTCAAGGTTTAATTTCACCAATTAACCGGGCCGGAGGTTAAGGTGAGGGTAATGTTTTCTAAAATAAATTTATAATTTTATAACCATAATGTCTTCACTAAAGAAAAGAACAAAGTGTCTCCTATAGCAAGAGAGACTATTGGCAATGGACTCAATCTTAAGTATTGGTACTAATTATCCCCAAAAGCTGTCTATCAGTATGTGATCGTATGTGATCGATCTTCTTAAAATCTACTAAACGATTTTTTCTACGGTTTTAAGTAAAAGGTAGCGCAATTCTTCCTGCCGTGTGGTATCCGGCTGAGTAGAATAGACCACCCTCATTTCTTAGCGAGGTGTAGTAAAAGGCGACTAAGGCAAGTTGACTCATCGTGTGGTATCCGGTTGAGTAGAAAGACCACCCTCTTTCTTATCGAGGGATCGTAAAATACGATTAAGGTAAGTTGATGTCAGGCAGGCGGCCGGTCGTAAAATACGTAGCCAAATCATGTGACAACTTGTTTGTAACATGTTGTGCCGACTTAGAGTGGCAGGAGGATGATGATAGTGCAATTCTTCGGAAAGGTTTAGATTCATGGTACGTTACGGTAAATTAATCGGTCGTTTTGGTAAATTATGTTAAAGAGGTGGCACATTTGTAAAAAAAACGCGTGCCGCGTTAACTAACAAAGATACACTAAAGTTATATACTAGGGAATTGTAGATTTGCAAAAATCCTACTAAAAAGTCCGCGACAGCATGTCTCTATCTCTATGGTTTTTTTTTTGGTATTCTATCTACCTCCAACGTAATTGGAGCCTGTGCTTGTCTATAAGTCATTCATTCATACCAATTCTCGCTTTTATACTTACTTTCATTCTACATACCTATCCCTTCTTACATTCATCATCTATCGCAACTAAAAGGACGGGATTACGTTCTACGTCTAACTAACTTGCTCTTATTTCCTATTGGGTTACTAATTTTGTACATCTTTCAATTTCTTTCTAAGAAAAAAAAAATTGTCTAAAAACTATAAAAAAAAAATGTAAGAAGTGGACAACCCTTATCATTTAGGGGCATGAAAAATAGATAATAGCTGATTCTCAGACCTTCTAAATAAGCGTATAAAATGTCATAAAAATCGGTCAAGCCGTTTCGGAATAGGAGAATTTTATATATAAGATATTATACCAAAACTTTGCTACCGATACTTTAAGTATTTGAGTATATCTTATAGTACATAGTCTTATAGTAGACTAGACACGTTTTTTTTCGAACTGACAAGTACACCTCTCTAGATATCATTAGGTTTGATAACTTAATACATACAAGTATTTCTAAGGGATCTAACGTTATGTAAAAGAGAAAAATTACTAGAAAACCACATTACCTTAACCGTAGTCTTGGAAAATTCACCTTGAAAAGCGAAAGGGACCGTCACGCGTACCCTAGACAGGCCTATAAGATTGGCGAGGAAAGTTGTGGGCCGACATTGTGCGGAACACGCTAAGGCCCTGTAATTGCGAGCTCAGTAGAAAGGGAAAATTCACACGTAATCTATCCAATCTACCCTTTTTATTGCTCTCGAACATCTGTGTTGCCCGAAACACGGTAAAATTTTTAATGCTTAAATTTCGTCCATGTGTACAAAGAAATATCGATATGTTAGATAGTAAAGTTAAAGCAGACGAAGTCGCTAGCAGAAGCTAGAGTTCAAATAATTACACCCTCCCTCGGTCGTCCATCATAGAAAGGAAAAATTCACACGTAATTTATCCAATCTACCCTTTTTTATTTCTCTCTCGAACATCTGTTAGTCGAGAGACGGTGTAATAATTAAAATAGCTTCTGCTTGCGATTCCGTCTGCTTTAACTTAAGTATCCATCATATCGATATTTCTTTCGACGCGAAATTTAAGCATTAAAAAAACTAAGTTGAAGAACAGCGCCATATCTTTAATACTTACTTAACTTTAAAATGACTTAATACTTATAACTTATAATATAATAGAATAACTTTAAAATTATTAATTGAGATAAAACTATTCTTTCTATTTTTAAATAGGACCAAACTAATTTATAGAATCAGCCGTTACTTTGCGCAGATCCATAATACAAAAGTAATAATAATATTATTTTGCTATAATCCGCGATACAATGCGCAATTTGTATCGCGGATTATATCAAAATAATTTTATTATTACTTTAGTAGGACCAAACTACCTTTCACAATTTCAGGTACTGTATGTTTATATATAACTAGCTAGCGGCCACGCGTTACAGTGGCTCAGTCTGGTTACGAATTCCCAACGAAACAGAGCTAAACAGATAAAATAAAAACGCTCCGATCGCCACCAAACTTTACAGGATCATACGCTGGGTTATTTTAAAGATTGTTGGAAAATTTCATTAAATTCGGTCAAGCCGTTACGGACTTTATACAGGACATACAGACATACATTAATATCAAAGAAGATAGATATAACAAGAACACGTATTTACTAAACCGAATTCCTACTTCTAAAGAACGTAACAATTCAAATAACTGGATACAAAAAAAGCAGATACAAAGTGTTTGGAATTTTGTTTGTTTGTACTGGAGTGGAATGTTAAGTCCGATTAGGAAACGTTAAAATGTTTTCAACACAGCATTTCTAATCAGAAACAGGCTTGCACTCGATTGTTATCGTTCGACAACAAGTGTTAATGTTATTTTATATCGTACACCTCAATTCGAAAAAGGTTATGTACTAAAGTAGAGAAATAGGTTAAACGACGCAATAGAGTTCCAATTGTTGACCTTGGAAAACTTGTTAGGGCTAAAAATGTATGCTCGATTATATGAAGTGAATAGGCATTTTCTAGGTAAGGTTGAGCTGTGATAGCCCAGCGGTGAGATCGTGCGACTCTTTCGAGGGGAACACGAGTTCAAACCCGGGCAGCCACTTATGAGTTTTTCTATTAAAACTCATGTGTCTAATTGATAATTGCAATTTATCACTCGCTTTTTGGTGAAGGAAAACATCTTGAGGAAACCTGCATATCTGAAAATGAAATGAAATGAAAACTGAAAACTGTTTATTTCTTCCCCATGTGAATTAAAGATAAGCCACTAACATAACTAATTCTAAACTTCACATGACAAAGAAAAGGCAACGGCTCAGTGTACGCCACATGTCACAACAGAAAACTGAGGTGACACGCAGCACTGGTTTTCAGCCACGGCCCTTTGAGTGTCATCACGGTTAACATTATTAATAAACTAAAATGTTCTAAAATTACATACAAAACAAACGTACTGTACGTAAATAAACTACACTAGACGTACAAATATAAGTAAATAAATAAATAAATAAATAAATAAATAAATAAGTAAATAAATAAATAAATAAATAAATAAATAAATAATAAATAAACAAATAAATAAATGAATAAATAATATAAGTTTTATCATTATTATTATTTTTAATTTTATTTTTGTTATTTATTACTATCAAACAATTGAAATACTTATTTATAATATCGACATTTCAACTTGAAATTTCTCATAAAAAATTTGATGTTGTAGTAAAAACTGTTTCAAGTTAAATTTAAAACAAGTTTTACTGCATACATCTCGAATAGGTGGTGGAATATTATTCCAGCAATGTGTGGCAGTGTATTTAAAACTGCCTCTAAAAGCAGCAGAGAAATGTCGTGGAACTCTTAATTTTTTCCTACATCTGCGTGAACGGTCCGATTCTCCAGAGAATTCTGGAGATATGTGTAACCTACCAATCCGTATTGGAGCAGCGTGGTAGATCTTAGCTCCAACCCTTCTCTCCAGAAACTGAGAGAGGTCCTATGGCCAGCAGTAGGATTGTAACAGGCCGTTACTTACTTTACTTTAGGTAAGCTCGTTCCATCTTAGACTGTATCATCGTTTACCAGCAGGCATTATTACAGTCAAGCGAGGCCAAAGTCAAAAGACGAGCCTTTTAAACGACAAAAAAGAAATGGTCACCCCAATAAAAAATATAAAACATAAGTGCGCTAATGACAGACGCGTGTCGATATGTCACATATCGATAATTGCTTATTGATTCTTAGTAGGATGAAGAAATAGTATGCTCTGGTGCGCGCTAGCTTGATAAGTGCAAGTTTTGACTGGCCAGTTAACGCAGTGGGTAGTGACCCTACCTGCAGCTCCGCGTGTCGCGGGTTCGATTCCCACCGAGGGTCAAGATTTTATATAAACAATTTGTTGGTTCTTCGAGCCTAAACATGTATTTAAAATTATATAAGTAGTGTATTTACCAGTTGTCCGTCAACCATGATACAAGTATTAAATTACTTACTCATACTTTGAGGACGGACGACCGTGTGTTTGTCTCTCATATATTAATTTATTTATATTAACTTTTACATTACTATCATTCTCTCTTACCCATCACCTCGTATGCGAGGTAGTGTATCGCAACTATATTCGTCGTATCGTGTCGTGTATACACATCCACACACCACGAACGTGTCTGAGTGTCTTTATTTATTTATTTCTTTATTGTACAAACAAAAGGCGGACTTATCCTTAAAAGGGATCTCTACCAGCCAACCTATGAGTAACAGAGAGAAAATGAAAAGAAATAAGATAAAATAAAATGGATGATAAAAAAAGGAAGGAAGAAAAAGAAAAATAACGAAACACTATATACATAGATTAAAGTTGAAAAAGGAATGAATAAAATAATAGATCATATATTATATATAGTCTTTGATAAGTTGACTTGAAGTCTTTGATGAGCGAGACCCCTGAAATTCAGACCTTCGTCATTTTATAAAATCTTTTTCGTATCGTATTTAAAATTATAAATGTAGTACATCTACTATTTGTCCGTCACCCATAAAACAAGTATTAAGTTACTTACCCGGTAAGATACGTAAGTTAGTAAGTAAGTTACGTGACAGTAAAAAAAAAAGTAGCGGCCTGTTATAATCCCACTGCTGGGAATAGGCCTCCTCACTCCGTTTCTGGAGAGAAGGGTTGGAGCTAAGACCTACCATGCTGCTCCAATGCGGATTGGTAGGTTACACATATATCCAGAATTCTCTAGAGATATGCAGGTTTCCTCACGATGTTTTCCTTCACCGAAAAGCGTGTGATAAATTGCAATTATCAATTAGACACATGAAGTTTAATAGAAAAACTCATTGGTGCCTGCCCGGGTTTGAACTCGTGCTCCCCTCGAAAGAGTCTCACGGTCTCACCGCTGGGCTTTCACAGCTTTACAGTTACGTGACAACACGGCAATATTACCAAGCAGCTCTGTCACCTGTATATCTTCGATTGATTGTGAAGGGACTAATATTAGCACTGCACTAAATGCGCGTCAAATGTTTCGTTAGAAACCCGCGGGGGGGCAAACTTGAGCGCACTGTTTGGAGTTCGAAGGTTGTAGAAAGACGTAATTATAACTTTCAAAGTCTTTCAGCGACCTTTGAGTAAGAATAACGCGGAAGTCGATTCATAGCAACTGTTTCAGATTTAAAACTGTATTAGAACTTTACACCGAAAATCAAATGGTTATTTAATAGTTATAACAACGTCAGAGGCTTTATTGGGCAGTAATACCCGTTATTAACTAGATGGCTAACAATACTATAGTTACTAATTACGGTTTTTCGTAGAGCCTATCCTCTTGATGATGCTTCGGTTAAGAGGCGAAACGATCGTGGAGATTGTCGTAGTGAGTGTGTGTAGTGCGTATAGGGAGTGTTGCTGGTGGCGATCACTTGTGATACGTTTGGTGACTGCTCGTACATGTATAAAGTATATGAACGTTGCCTGTATCACTTGGCATTACACAGATTGTCTTTACAAACGCGGATTATAGCAAAAAGAATTCTATCATAACTTCTGTACTATGGAATTCCGCAAAGTAACGCATGATTCTATAAATTATAGTGTATAATACATTTGTAAATATGAACAACCCTATAAAGCGATGTAATCGATATTTTAGTGACCTACTCTTCTCATATTTAAAATTAAGTTGAAATAACATTATTTTTGAGCAAAAACGCAATTTAATAGATACTTAAAATCATGTGAGTGTGAAATATGAATGTGAATGGATATGTGACCAGAGGCAGGCCAAAAAGAGATGGTTGGATTGTGTGAGGTGTGATATATATACATAGAATGGCGTCACAGTTGACGAATGATAGGAGAGTATCGCTGTATTACTAAGTAAAGTAGCAGTAGGGAATAGGCCTCCTTACTCCGTTTCTGGAGAGAAGGGTTGGAGCTAAGACCTACCACGCTGATCCAATGCGGATTGGTAGGTTACACATATCTCCAGAATTCTTTAGAGATATGCAGGTTTCCCCACGATTTTTTTCCTTCACAGAACAGCGTGTGATAAATTGCACTTCATCAATTAGACACACGAGTTTTAATAGAAAAACTACTCATTGTTGCCTGCCCGGGTTTGAACTCGTGTTCCCCTCGAAAGAGTCGCACGGTTTCGCCGCTGGGCCATCACAGCTCAAAATTTAAAAAATAAATTGTGTCTTAACTTATTTGCTAAAGCACAGCTCTGGGGTCTAGGACCATACGTAGAGAGCTGAGTAGCGGTAAATCTTGACAGATAAATAAAGAAACACAGTTTTTGTAAAAGACGTTTTTCAGCAGAAACAATGGAAAAAGGCATCTAATTTATGCTGTAAGTCCGTAAGTACTTGGGGTTTACAAGTATGAGACAATATCGTCTTAATAATTTGACTATTTTCAGCAATAGCAGAGGACGTGCATCGAGTTAGATGAGTTTACCGGATAAACCTCTTGTTACAAAAAAAAACCTTATAATCTGTAATAAAATACATACTTGAAACATAAAATGCGGGGCGAAAATGATTATTTTATATCTTTTTCACTTTACCAAGTACTAGATCCAACAATTAAATAAAGAAACAAACGAAATTTACGAGCGTAAATGTTTCTAGTTCAAGCTTGTTGCACGTGTTCAGAGGTAAAATAAATGATGGGGATGAATCAATTACTATATAACAATGCTTGTTTGGATAATGCTTCGCTTTGCGATTTTGTCGTGGAGTCTATCTTCTGATGATGCTGCGGTTTCAGGGCGAAACGATTGTTAAGTTTGTGATAGTGAACGTGTGTAGTGCTTGTGTATTGTGGTGGAAGTGGTGGAGGTTTTTGCATGTGTTTTTACGAATCCTGCATATAGCGGGTATAGTCCACTCTACATTTAGCGTTATATAAATATTCTATATATTTTATCGCGGATTATAGTAATATAATTTTATTATTACTTTTGTGTTATGGATCACCGTAAAGTATAAATAGAATAGAATAGACCACCCTCTTTTCTTACCGAGATGTCGTAAGAGGCGATTAAGGTAAGTGCCGTGTGGTATCGGCTGCATAGACCACCCTCATTTCTTACCGAGGTGTCGTAAAAAGCGACTAAGGTAAGTTGACGTCAGGCAGGCAGCCGGTCGTAATATACGTAGTCAAATCATGTGACAACATGTTTGTAGCATGTTGTGGCGACCCCACTTAGAGTGGGAAAAGGGCAGGAGAATGATGATGATCTCCGTAAAGTAACGCCTATAAAATTATATATATGAGTCCAACAAACCTAATGCCACGATTTAAGAGCAAACGTTTGCGAAACGTGAGTCATGGTCGGCTCGCCTTTATAGCGGTAAACTGTCTACAATTTTAATAAAATGATCGCGCGGTTATCGTCGGTTTTTGTTGTGCACCAATTAAATTTTGAACCGGGTTTGTCTCGTAATAACGGTGCTTTAACGTAACGGGCGTACCGGTATCACAAGATGTATGTGTCAAAATTATATCTCACTTATCAAAAAGACCTTTGTATCAAAGCGACTTTTTTACATGAAGGGTTCCCCCTTCATTGGTACGGCTATCCGCGGGGGGTGGATACAGTTATGCTGCACTCTTACAACTCGTACGCACGAGAGGTTTTTTACCGTGCGTTAAAAATACGTCGAAATGAAACAAATTGGCATCCAGCAGACCTGCCATGTACTATTATTGCGACTCAATTGAAGACGTAAACGAAATTGTTGTGCTTTCTCATACCATGACGTCTTAAAGACGCACACTTTAAGTCGTTGCCGAATGAACGTTCGGAATTCGTCCCAAGAACGTGTGAGTAAAAGAGATAGAGTTATCTATTGTTCATATTACGTTATCCTGTTCAAACATTACGACCCCTATGCAATTCACACGTACGAATTCATGGTACGAAAAGAAAGAAGTTCGCGGTCGTCGCTTACGTCTTCAATTGAGTCGCAATAACATTCACGCGACAGCGCATTTAAAACGCGACGTATTTTTGTAAAACTTGTAATTTGTAGAAGTGTGCCATTTTAGGCGTTAGGGCGTAGGGCGTTAAGCCGAATATACCATACCGAAATTTCCTATAACGACTATTGCGAAATTTTAACGCGACGTATTTGACGCGCGAAAGATGGGTAACCGGCTAAATTCGAATTCAATTTTTTTTATTTGCTTAACGTGTAATGCTTAATGTACAGTATTTTAACACATTATTAAACGCGAAGTTGCGGGTGCAAAGCTGAAAGACGACTAAAGACAGGTACTTTGCCTAATAAAACGAAATCTTAAAACGATTTTACAATTTATTCACCTTCATTCACGAGTTATCGCTAACGATCGTATTTCACACAATTGCCCATACAAAAATGTTCAAACAAAATATTTGCTTGCGAAGGTTACATTATATTAACAATTGCTATATATTTAACAAAACCCATACATGTTTATTGTATGTGGCGATGACGTCATCGTGCCTTTATATATATCGAATATAACTCGCAAACAGGGAAAAATACACAGCCCGAACAAGACTGGAATGGTTTCAGATCATTACTGCAGCACTATTTCAGTTGTCCCAAAACGACGTATGTTTGTATGTAATAGATTTTCTCAAAATCTACTGAAAGGATTTTTGTACAGTTTTTACCAAGAGATAGTCCAAATCTTCCGGATGGTTTATGTAAATAATACATATCGGTATTATAATCAAATCAAATCCAAAATAATCTTTATTCAAGTAGACTTTTTACAAGCACTTTTGAATCGTCAAGGATCAATTAGATTTAATAAGCTACACTGGTTCGGAATGTTGCTCTTACCGAGAAATTTATATTATTTATTTGCACTCTTGTTTGGAACTGAAAGGATTTTCAAATCCAAGCATTTCATCATTCAAATAATCTTCAATTGTGTAATATGCCTTACGTGAAAGCATAGTTTGTACACTTAATTTAAGCTTTTCTGTAGATAAGTCTAATATAGATTTCGGATATATCAATTGTGTTAAAGAGATCGCGCAGTTGTTAAAAAACTTGCTTGCTGGGAGCTTTGACGCTGCGTAAACCAGCAGAGATACGCTAAAGTAATGTAGTAGAGAATTTTAGATCTACAAAAATGCTACAATAAAAGCCCGATAATATGTCTCTATCCCTTATGATTAACTGACAATAACTTCTTTTATATTCAATACTTCAACTTAATACGCTGATTTCCAAGCGGGCGAAGCTGTGGGCACAGGCAAAAAAAGTAAAGTAGCGGCCTGATACAATCCCGCTGCTGGGAATAGGCCTCCTCTCTCCGTTTCTGGAGAGAAGGGTTGGAGCTAAGACCTACCTAGCTGCTACAATGCGGATTGGTAGGTTACATATATCTCCAGAATTCTCTAGAGATATGCAGGTTTCTTCACGATGTTTTCCTTCACCGAAAAGCGTGTGATAAATTGCAATTATCAATTAGACACATGAGTTTTAATAGAAAAACTCATCGGTGCCTGCCCGGGTTTGAACTCGGGTTCCCCTCGAAAGAGTCGCACGGTCTCACCGATGTGCTATCACAGCACAGGTAGTATATTATAAAACAAAGTCGATGAGACCATCTATCTTTCTGTTTTCGTCAACCTATTTAACTTATTTGAATGTGGTTTTCACCAAAAAACAGAGTGATTACGAAATAATAGGAAAGTAATAAAAAAATAATAAAATGCAAAAGTCTGTCTATATATATCTGTATCACAGCCAATCCACTGCCAAAAAAACTTATATTCCTACCTAACATATAGCATGAAAAATATAGTTTGCGAAAAAAATCGTACATATACCATAAATAAGAATATTTATAAACTTAATTTGACTCGAGTCGCAGTCAGAACTAGTAATGTAATAATTTGGTAAATAATCTGTGGCGGTGAAAAACAAACCGTTATGTCTGTCACTAAAAAAAAAAGACCCGTTCCATTTAAAAAAAAAAGTGATTCAGATCCGAGCAATTAAGGAATCGTTCAAGTTAACTGAACTCGCGACATATCGGACACATTTTAATTCCACCATCCGTAGTTATAGATGGGGGGGGAAAACGGCTCGCTGGTGGGCGGGTGTGAATGGTATAAATTATGTGGTACCGTAACGCCGGCCGAGACCGTACGCCGTTATGCGAGATGACTAACGACCGCGAGACGAGTCCGTGCACAGTGAACTCCGCGGAACGCAAACTTCCTAATTTATAAACTGACAAATTCTGTGGAAAAATGATTTATAGAAGCAGGCGTTACTTTGTGGAATTCCATATTACAGGCACTACGACAGAACTACCTCGCTATAATCCACACGAGTTAAGTGAATGCATGCAAAGCTAATGTGTATGAAGCAGGCAAAATTTACGCACCTAAAGAATGCAGGACGAATTACCACATGCACCCCAAGGCGCCTCCACCAGCAACAATGCACACAAGCAGCACACACAACCACTACCAAAATCTCGACAATCGTTTCGCTCCGAAACCCAAGCATCATCCGGAGGATAGGCTCCACGACAAAATCGCAATGCGATTTTGCTGGTGGAGGCGCCTTGGGATGCGTGTGGTAATTCGTCCTGCATGTGTAAGGTGCGTAAATTTCGCCTGCTTCTTACACATTAGCTTTGCATGCATTCACTTAACCCGTGCGGATTATGAAAAAAGCAAACATACAATACACTCACTACACACTAGTATACGTCTTATATATAAACATTTTTAGTGCACAAAATTACAGTATAAATAAGAAAAATAAACAATGTACAGAAAATGTAATCTATTACTAATAGATAAAGCTGGAGAGTTTGTTTGTTTGAACGTGCTAATCTCAGAAACTACGGGACCGAATTAAAAAAATATTTGAATGTAAGATAGTCCATTTATCGAAGAAGGCTATAGACTACATAACATCACCCTGAGATGAATAGGAGAGGAGCAGCAATAAAAAATATTGCGAAAACGGCAAAATTTAAAGCTTTCGTGCGCTAAGTAAACGTTGAAAGTTATTCAAAAATCATTCATTAAAAAATTGTTCCCCTCTATAAGTTCTTGATCAAAATCTGCGACAACATATAAGATTAACCCACTTTAATAATAATTAATGTGTTATGGTTTACTCAAATAATAAGACTGCAGTCCACGCTAACGAAGTTGCGCTTAAAAGCGCTAGTAGTAAATAAATACATATATAATGACCTATATCCAGTCGAGATAGGTCTCTCTATCATGAGTTAAAAAGAAAGGTGCTGATAAGATAAATGGACTATCTTACATTCAAAGAATTTTTCAAATCGGTTCAATAGTTCCTGAAATTAGCGCGTTCAAACAATCAATCAATCAAACAAACTAGAAAACAAACTCTTTAGCTTTATATACTAACTAGCTGTGCCAGCGGATTCACCCGCGGCAAAAATTAGTTGTCACAAAAAAAATTCAAAATTAAAATTTTTACCCTAAAAGTAGTTATTTTGAGTTAACCGTAAGAGATAAAAATATGCTATCGCGGACTTTTTTGTAGTATTTTTCTAGATCTACAATTCTCTAGTACATTACTTTAGCGTATCTTTCCTGGTTTACTCAGCGCACGCGACTAAAGCTCCCAGCAAGCAAGTTTTTAAAAAATTGCTCGTTCTATTCGACACAACTTACATAACACCGATATATACTATTTACCTAAACCGTTCGGAAGTATTTCACTATCTTTTGGTGAGAACCGTACAAAAACCCGTTCAGTAGATTTTGAGAAAATCGATTACATACAGACAGACAGCTTTTTGGGACTTTGTTTTATAATAAGTATAGATATAGATTTGTCTATTAACCATAACACGCGTATTAGGTTACTTTAGGGACGGACAACCGTGTTTGATTGTCCCATATATTATTTACTAGTTTTTTCCCGCGGCTTCGCTCGCTAGGAAATTTTGTCTGCCACAGTATCTAATTTAATTAAGTTTGTGATTCACAATTTTGGTCATAGTGGCTTCCACATAAAAGATAAATATATGCTTTCGCGGATTTTTATTTAGAACTATTAAAGACAAACAATACTACAGTACATCACCTTTGTGTGACTCTAATGGTTTAGGCAGCGTACGCCGAGATAGCTCTCAGAGGCCAGGTTTTTCTGACTTTATTGACATGTATCCTTATATTACATTACAAAACATTACAAATTGTAGCCTATATGTTATTCCGATGTATAACCTATATAACTGTAAAGTTTCATCCAAATCCGTCTGATAGTTTTTTCGTGAAAGAGTAACAAACATTCATCCATAATCACAAACTTTCGCATTTATAATATTAGTAGGAGTAGGATTACGGTATCACGTTGACATAAACTACGCATAACCTATGTGACGCATATACGATTTATTGCTCATACAAACTATACTTTAACGATGCAAACATATCGTTAGTATTTTAATCCGAGCAATAACGATACGTCCAACACTTCCTATTTCCAAATACAAAGATACTTATCATTAAGCTAACTTGTGTTAACTAATTAGAGTTCTTATATCTGTATTGTTGAAACAGTTTTTAATGAGGGTACAAAGTTTAGGAATACACTGGTCCTTTGTAGTTTAGATGATTAGGGGAATAGATATAAAAAGCATTGTGGGTTGTCAGAGGGCAACGCCGCTTTAAGCCTAGGTTCGGTTTTGCGATTTTGTCGAGTCCATCTCCTGATGATGCTTCGGTTGCGGGGCGAAACGATTGTTGAGTTTGTGATAGTGAACGTGTGTAGTGCTTGTGTATTGTGGTGGCAGTGGTGGAGGTTTGTGCATGTGTTTTTACGAATCCTGCATGTAAAGGGTGTGAAAAAACGGATAGTCCACTATACATTTAGCACTATATATATTTTCTATTTACTGTATCGCGGATCATAGCAAAATAATTTTATTATTACTTTTGTTTTATGGATCTCCGCAAAGTAACGCCTAACTCTATAAATTACCTAGGTTTATTTCAGAGAAGACATTTTGGTGTCCCACCCGGACTTGACGCAGCGGTCTGGGAGTTATTATTCCCAGACCGCTCCACCGAACACGACATCCCTCAGGTCACCTAGGTGACCTGGGCCAACCGGCCCGAACATCTACCAGGCCCACAAGGCCTGCGAGGACCAGCCCGGGCAAAGAGGTTCGCTTCGAGGCCCGTACCCCGGCACCCTCAAAGGTACCGAGAAGACCCCCCGGGAGAGAAGATGTCCTTCAAGTGATACTCCCAGAAATTTGCGAGGCTTCTATAATTTGACCGATACCGTTGTACCGCGCGCAAGGTATGCGTCGAGCCGGGCGGTGGGGGGAGGGAACATCGGTAGATTCGTGCGCACATGAGATAAATATTCAAAGATGGGTCGTGCGTTATCTCGTGATGTTAAGAGTGATAGTAAGTTCGATAATATTATCGAAGCATTGACAATAAATTTGCAAGATGACTCAAGTTGAAAATGAATCTATTTCATAACTTTACGTTAATAATCTAAATATATTATTTGTTTGTATATTTATATAATCTTTAATAAAACAAGTCCTGTTTTAAAATGTAATGCTTTTTTTCATTATCTGCCTATTTGAATAATTGCTTAGTTCTTCGAGTCTGGGTGTATTTATGTATGGGTTTGAATGGGCTGTCACGTATGGGCTTCAAACTATTCGGGCTTATACGTTTAAATAGAGTCATGAGTATCCGGTCTCTAAACATACAATAACGAACATGAATACCACTCACGATAGTTTAAATTTAAAATATTCTTTATTGATTTATTTAAGGGGGAACCAAACAATTATAATAAAACCTACATATTGAACTGGGGTAGACCGAGGTCAGCAAAGTTTCCACTGATACTAAAAAAAACTTATAATATATCCAATAAGAAGACCTACCGAGAAGAGCCAGCAAGAAACTCGGCGGTTGCTCCGCGCTTGGCGGTTGTTAAAAGAAAGCAATGATAAAACGTAACTAGGCAGAAGAATCTAGCAACCAAGTAGGTATTATATATTTGCTTGAAAGCGGTCATCAAGTACCTAATGACCATTCATTTCATATTCTTCACACTTGTGATAAGGGACTCCGACTCAACATGTTAGAGCAACTTGAGATAATAAAAAATAACAATGGTCACTTAATTAACGAGCAAGTTAATGTCTCCAATTTCGTTTTGCTACATGTGTTCGGAGGGGAGGGTAGTGGTGGAGGGTGAACTATTTAAGACTGCTTGTATGGGTAGCGCGGCGCATTACGATTTTATCGTGGAGCCTATCCTCCTGATGATGCTTCGGTTTCGGAGCGAAACGATCGTCGAGATTGTGGTGGTGGGTGTGTGTGCTGCTTGTGTGCTTTGTTGCTTGTGGAGGAGCCTTGGGGTGCGTGTGATGGCTTGTCCTGCATGTGTAAGGTTCGTTGATTTTGCCTGCTTCATACACATTAGCTTTGCATGCATTCGCTTAACCCGTGCAGATTATAGCGAGGTAGTTTTGTTATAGTGCCTGTATTATATATCTCCCCTATACCTGCGAAAGAAAAATAAATACGCAAATATGTATATACAACGAGCTGCTTATATCTGTTCTTGTTTATCAGACGTGATTGACGTCATTGCTGAATAGAGGCCACTGAAAATCAGCAATGGGTTTACATAATGTATGTCAAAGTTGAGATTGACAAATTGGCAGTTTATTTCTAGGGTTGCCAACTTTATTACAAGAAATATATGAGATATTTACACACAAGGTCGTCCGACCCCAAATTAAGTAACTTAATATTTGTGTTATGGGTACGGACGACGGACGACGGATGGACGGACAACTGGTAGATAGTTTTTTTAATGGGGGGGGGAGATGTAAAGAATTTATATTCTTTACATGTATATTACATAGATAATTTTAAATACATATTTAAATAGAAGTATACACCCAGACTCGAACCATCAATTTGTTTTACAGAAAATGTTGAAAATCGAATCTACGACCCGCGGAGCTGAAGGCTTGGTCACTAACCACTACGCCAAACAGAAATGTAAAGTATATTCACGTCTGTGAAGATATTAATACAGTATCTATTTTAGAAAAAGTAACACTATTTTATTTATTCTATGTTTTAAATATATATCGTTACATATATTGTGATCACAAGGATTGAAATAAGTGTCAATGCCATCTATTTCATACTACTACTACATCATACCACTTAACGAACTATTTAAAAAAAACAGTTTCAGTTATGGGTTCTTTTAACATTTGCCACAAAACTACGTTTTTTAATTAGGTCACTTTAATATTAAGCGTGCGATATACATTTTTAAAACTTTTTTTATATATACTTCGAATTCATTACAATTACGATTTTGTCGTGGAGCCTATCCTCCTGATGATGCTTCGGAAGTCGATTCATAGCAATTGTTTCAGATTTAAAACTGTGTTAGAACTAGGGATGTTACGGAGCTCCGACTCCGGTTCCGAAAAGTCGGAACCTCCGATTCAATTCACACATCCGACTCCGACTCCGGCTCCGATAAATATTAGTCGGAGGTATAACGAAGGTGAAATTGTTAAGCGTGCGATATACATTTTTAGATCTTTTTTTAGATATACTTCGAATTCATTACAATTTCGATTTTGTCGTGGAGCATATCCTCCTGATGATGCTTCGGAAGTCGATTCACAGCAACCGTTTCAGATTTAAAACTGTGTTAGAACTAGGGATGTTACGGAGCTCCGACTCCGGTTCCGAAAAGTCGGAACCTCCGATTCAATTCACACATCCGACTCCGACTTCGGCTCCGATAAATATTAGTCGGAGGTATAACGAAGGTGAAATTGTTAAGCGTGCGATATACATTTTTAGATCTTTTTTTAGATATACTTCGAATTCATTACAATTTCGATTTTGTCGTGGAGCATATCCTCCTGATGATGCTTCGGAAGTCGATTCACAGCAACCGTTTCAGATTTAAAACTGTGTTAGAACTAGGGATGTTACGGAGCTCCGACTCCGGTTCCGAAAAGTCGGAACCTCCAATTGAATTCGACTCCGACTCCGGCTCCGATAAATATTAGTCAGAGGTATAACGAAGGTGAAATTGTAATGCGAATGCAGACAGAACGCGCAGTTACAAGTTGTAACTCGTCGCCACTCCCGTTCATTTGTTTATTTTCAGTATCAAAGGTTAAATGCGTTTGAGTATTCAATTACCTAAATCGTGGTGGTCATATTATATTATCTGAGTACAGTTAACGGGTCAATTTTTAAATTAATAAGGAAGGACCTAGGATTCCGACTCCGGTTCCGGTAAACCTACCTCCGTAACATCCCTAGTTAGAACTATATACCGAGAATCGAATAACAAAATTGTATCTAACAATGTCAGAGTACCTATTTATTGGGCAGTAATACCCGAAATTAACCTGATGGCTAACAATACTGTAGTAAAACGAGCCCAGAAGGTCTTGGATCGTAACATCTTCACTTTCTCACTATTAAACTTACTTATCAACTTATGTTGATTCACTATTCGCTTTCAGCTTGACTTCACTAATCGACTAAAAATACACTTTAACTAGAAATCACGTTAACGACGACAATCGACAGAATCTGAACAGAATCCCTCTAATTACGTCAAGTTTCATTGTTTAAGGCAATCCCCACTCACATGAAAAGTTCCTTCCCTCGCTATGGATCACTCAAGAACCCCGCATCCGGTATTAACAATAATACAGACTGTTATTTGACTATTCCTTATCCCAACATTTTTAGTGTCTGTTACAATAGTTTCTAATTACGGTTTTTCGTAGAGCCTATACTTCTGATGATGCTTCGGTTAAAAGGCGAAACGATCGTCGCAGTGAGTGTGTATAGTGCTTATGTAGAGTGTTGGTGGTGGCTGGTCCTTCATGTACAAGGTATATTAATGTTGCCTGCTTCATACACTTAGCATTACATAGATTCTCTCAACAAACGTGGATTATAGCAAAATAATTCTGTTATAGCTTTTGTACTATGGATTTCCGCAAATTAACGCCTGCTTCTATAAATAATTTATTCTGTGTTATTTCCTACATTTACTCTGTAACATAGGTATTTATTTAAACAAAACTAACCTACGCATATCAGTGTTGCGAAACTGGTTTGACATAGGTCAGTTTTGTTGTTTCAATTAATTTGTTTACAATGGGCATTACAACAGTTATTGTATGTAAAATATATTAAAATTGACGCACGTCAAATATAAACTGTAGTTCACGTTTATAAATAACCAATGGTAGTTCATAGTTCAAGCTTATTGGTAAAATTACCACCCTGTTTAACCAATTTAAAAAAGATTAGCAATATTGCTTACACATTAATTATAATTTTATGTACCGTGTGGTATCCGGCTGCATAGAATAGACCACCCTCATTTCTTACCGAGGTGTCGTAAAAGGCGACTAAGGTAAGTTGACGTCAGGCAGGCGGCCGGTCGTAAAATATGTTGCCAAATCATATGACAACATGTTTGTAACATGTGCCGACCCCACTTAGAGTGGGATAAGGCCAGGAGAATGATGATGATTAATTATAATTTTATGTACATACATACACACCTCAGCACCTTACAATAAAAATCAGTTAATTTGGGTATTTAAGACACAGGAATAATTTAAAGTTTAAAAAAAAGAAACACGCTTTATTAAGATTAATGACCGACCTACCACGGGATTTCAAATAATGTAATACGACACAACTTTCACCAAAAAACTAAATAGTAAGGTGAGAGACAATCCAATCAAAAAATGTAACGAATTTTAAAATGTTAATCTAAGGAAAATAATGTTATAACTTCATTGTAGCGACCATTATAACTGCAACTGGCCTGCAACTGGTAAGTTAGCTTTTATTCCAAGTAGCGATGTTACGGAGGTGCTTTACCGGAACCAGAGTTGGAACCGGAGATTTCATATTGGAATTATCGGAGTCGAAGTCGGAATCGGAGGCGGAGGTGGAAACCTCCTCCTCCTTCATTATTATTTTTAAAATTGACTCGTAAACTATACTCAGAAAATTTGATCATCACGATTTTAATAATTGAATACTCAAGCACGTCTAATGATTGGCACTGAAAATAAACAAAGGAACGAGAGTTGCGCGCGCGAAACGCAACATCCATCATTCAAAGGATACCAATGATACCCACGGAACTACTAACTTAACTAACCTTTTAAAAGAATTCAACTTGCAGTTAAAACCTCCTTTCCCTTAACCAATTAATAAGTCGCATTACCAAACTTTTAATTTACAAAAATAAATCTATAGTCCGACTTAGTAGACTTTCCAATAACACGAGATCGGTATATACGCGGGTGAAACCGCGGGACATTGCTAATCTATACGATATATAAAGCTGAAAAGTTTGTTTGTTTGATTGATTGATTGTGAGAACGCGCTAATCTCAAGAACTACTGGACCGATTTGAAAAATTCTTTGAGTTTAAGATAGTCCATTTATCGAGGAAGGCTATAGACTATAACATCACGCTAAGCTGAATAGGAGAGGAGCAGCAATAAAAATTTTGCGGAAATGGCATAATTTAATAAATAATAAATAAATATATGGGACATTTACACACACGGTCGTCCGTCCCCAAAGTAAGTAACTTAATACTTGTTTTATGGGTGACGGACAACTGGTAGATATACTACATATATAAGTTTAAATACATACTTAAATACAAATACACACCCAGGCTCGAAGAACCAACAATTTGTTTATAGAAAATGTTGGCCCTCGGCGGGAATCAAACCCGCGACCCGCGGAGCTGAAGGCAAGGTCACCCACAGCGCCAACGGGCCAGTCAATTTAAAGCTTTCCTTGCGTGCGCCAAGTAAACGGTGAAAGTTATTCAGAAATCATGTACTACAAAATTGTTCCGCTCTTAAAGCTGTAAATAAAAGTCCGCGACAGTATATGTCTAGCTTTTAAGGTTAACCCACTTTGACCATAATTAATATAAGTATTACGGTTTACTCGAATAATAAGAATACAGTCCGCGTGAACGAAGTTGCGTTTAAAAGCTAGTTGTAAATAAATTGGTAGTTTGGTCTTTTAAAGGGAAGTGATGTAATAAATAAAGTTTTTCTGTTAAAAAAAGTTGTTTGGTTGTTTTCCCTTGCCTTTCTAAGTTTCGATAAGCTCACGCACCATGGTCACGTGGTTGGAACCTTGAGCGTCTGTCGCAACCAGGCCGGGCCACCACGCGGCGCGCCTCGTGACAACGTGCCCCGCATGAATTCGCTCTTGCTCCCATTTAGCTGTACTTATATTTCGTTCGTACTTATTTCCGGTTCTAAATTCAATTAAGTATTATATAATAATTAATACAGCACTAATATTAAATAGAAAAGTAAATAGAAAATATATATCTATCTATACTTATTATAAAACAAAGTCCCAAAAAGCTGTCTGTCTGTATGTAATCGATTTTCTCAAAATCTACTGAACGGATTTTTGTACGGTTTTCACCAAAAGATAGTGAAACACTTTCGAACGGTTTAAGTAAATAGTATATATCGGTAAGTTGTGTCGAACAGATCGAGCAATTTTTCTGTTTTTTCACACCCAATACATGCAGGATTCGTAAAAACACATGTATCAATCAAAATCGCAAAGCTTTGCGATTTTGTCGTGGAGTCTACGTCCTGATGATGCTTCGTTTGCGGGGCGAAACGATTGATGACTTTGTGATAGTGAACGTGTGTAGTGCTTGTGTATTGAGGTGGCGGTGGTGGAGGTTAGACATCAAACCCAAGGACAGCTTGGCTATAATTCGCTGGAGGCAAGCAGAATCTATTGCCAACTTAAAACTGACCTAACAACTATCAGAGATGAAATCGAATCCCCCGATCGACATAATAAATTATTTTAACCAACTAAGCCCACGGCTTTACCCGGGTGGAAATCAATGTGTTTGTGACAGTACGTTTTATAATATGCATAGATATTTGCACTAAATAATTATACTCGTACTAGGCTTTATAAGTTATTTGCCGTACCGTTTTTTGCCTGCCTGTATACTGTTAGCCCTAATGGCTTTTACAGCGTCACCTGGCGGGACGGGCGAGCGCAGAATTAACGCCAAGGTTACGAAATGCGGAGAGTAGAGCGTAGAAGCTGTACTAGCGTCGAGGAACTTCATCCTAAGGGTGGCTCCTGTGAGGCTGGACCACGGTTTAGAGCGATGCGTAGTGGAGGGCTGAAGGTATGACTTTGATTGGTCATTACGACGTCAGAAGTGTGACGAGAAGCCACGAGTAACCGACGTCAGATAACCGGGACCTCGTTTTCGCCGGCGAAGATGCTGTGTGTATGTGTATTAGATGATTCTGTGTTTGCGATCGTTATTTATATTTAGCGCTTTTACACGTACCTTGGCCCGTACTAAGTCACCTATCCCGCGTTCACTGTCTTCGCTTAACGAACTTCTTAAAGAATCCCAACACTGTAATATCTTTGCAGATAAGTGGCATCATATTAGAAAGGAATGTCAATTTTTTTTGTGAATGTTAATTTATATATTATGTGTAATTCGATGTTATCCGTACCGTAATCATTAAATGAATAAATCTTCATTCAGATTATTTGTGACATTATCACTTAAAGACCGTCCCATATTGAAATTTAAGCGAGCAATAATGGAAATATTAAACAAAAAAATATATTACACGGTTCAAATTCAAATTCAATTCAAAATATTCTTTATTCAAGTAAACTTGTAAACAAGTGCTTTTGAATCGTCAACTTTACTGCTGGTTCGGAAAGCCGTCCTACCGAGAAGAGCCAGCAAGAAACTCGGTGGAGCTCTTTTAAAAAAGAAGATTCTTAATACTAATTACATTTTGTCATAGCTATCCTGCACAAGGTCAAAGAGCAGCTATATCCACGCATTCTTATCATCAATGTAAGCCTCCACGGTATAATAGGCTTTCTGTATCAGCCTCTTTTTAACAGTATATTTAAATTGCTGTAATGGCAAAGTTAAAATTGATTGTGGAATTTTGTTATAGAATCTTATACCCAAACCCACAAACGACTTACGTACTCTTACAAGGCGCAAAGCAGGAGCCGCAAGCTTATGTCGGTTCCTACTTTGTCTATTATATACATCGCCAATCTTTTTATAATTATGTATATTTATATGTACAAAAATCAAATTGCTAAAAATATACTGTGAAGCTAACGTAAGAATACCTGTTTCCTTAAACTTCTCTCGCAGGGACTCACGCGGACTCAAATTATAAATGCCACGTATGGCTCTTTTTTGCAATACAAGAATTTTCTCAATATCAGCGCATATACCCCATAACATTATTCCATAAGACATAATGCTATGGAAGTAAGCAAAATAAACTAGGTTAACGAATACCTCGATGATAACAATATACCAACTAAATTTTTAATTATAATTATAAGAATTTAATATTATAATTGCAATTTGTTTCACAATAAGGCAATAATTTTATTTTAAGTTTTATTTATTTTTAAATGTAAATCTAATCTTACGGACATAATTATAATATTAATTTTAATCTCAATGTAACATATGTAATTTTATGTTGACTAAATATGAATAAATGTAATTATGAATGAACTAAATGTAATGTAAATATAATTAGATTTCAATATTTGTACGCTGTTTAGTGACGGTCAATTGTGTAGGGAATTAAGAGATAAGTTATACCAAGTTATGTACACAATTTGGCAAATGAATTATTTATTATTATCATTATTATAACTCTATGATAATAAATAGCTCTATGCATATTTCCATTCTGGCCGATCAAAATTAAGTATACATTTCCGTATCATAATCATATAAAAATAATCATATAATACCAAATAACTTATTTATATGGAACAAAGGAAACACATTTACACATACGATTTCGTCAGCGATATTTTATGTATATGCAATAAGGAAATGAATTTTTTATTGCTATTTATAAATCATAATATTTAATATATACTTGAATTATTAAAACACACCCAACTCTTTTAGCATTAAAATTCTGCGGTTCATCAATAAGAACATAAATACTTTTTTTAACACCGTGTCGGTATTCGGTTAAGTAGAATAGACCACCCTCTTTCTTACCGAGGGGTCGTAGAATACCACGAAGGTAAGTTGGCGTCAGGCAGGCGGCCGGTCGTAAATTACCTAGCCAAATCGTGTGACAACATGTTTGTAACATGTTGTGCAGACCCCACTTAGAATGGGACAAGGGCAAGAGGATGATGATACTTTTTTGTTGCACGAATTTTTTGTTCCAGCACCGATCTCCAAAAAACATTCTTAATTCTAATTTAAACACTGTCTTACAAAAACTTACTTATTTACTTATTACGAAGTTTCAGATCACTAATCAGTGATAGGACCGCCCTTTGGACGCTTTACCGTATAAATATCAAAGTTTTTATAACATTTTTATTTATAGCGTTAGTGTTTGCAATAACGATGTCTATCTATATAGTTCTAAAGAGCATCCCTAGCCCGTACAGAAAGTTAATCATAACGATCGAATCCCGAAAAACGATTCGTAAAAACACATGTATCAATCAAAATCGCAAAGCTTTGCGATTTTGTCGTGGAGTCTACGTCCTGATGATGCTTCGTTTGCGGGGCGAAACGATTGATGACTTTGTGATAGTGAACGTGTGTAGTGCTTGTGTATTGAGGTGGCGGTGGTGGAGGTTAGACATCAAACCCAAGGACAGCTTGGCTATAATTCGCTGGAGACAAGCAGCGATCTATTGCCAACTTAAAACTGCCCTAAAAACTATCAGAGATGAAATCGAATCCCCCGATCGACATAATAAATTATTTTAACCAACTAAGCCCACGGGCTGGGTGGAAATCAATGTGTTTGTGACAGTACGTTTTATAATATGCATAGATATGTGCACTAAATAATTATACTCGTACTAGGCTTTATAAGTTATTTGCCGTACCGTTTTTTGCCTGCCTGTATACTGTTAGCCCTAATAGCTTTTACAGCGTCACCTGGCGGGACGGGCGAGCGCAGAATTAACGCCGAGGTTACGAAATGCAGAGAGTAGAGCGTAGAAGCTGTACTAGCGTCGGGGAACTTCATCCTAAGGGTGGCTCCTGTGAGGCTGGACCACGGTTTAGAGCGATGCGTAGTGGAGGGGTGAAGGTATGACTTTAATTGGTCATTACGACGTCAGAAGTGTGACGAGAAGCCACGAGTAACCGACGTCAGATAACCGGGACCTCGTCTTCGCCGGCGAAGATGCTGTGTGTATGTGTATTAGATGATTCTGTGTTTGCGATCGTTATTTATATTAGGTCCTTACATATGAAATTGGCGTTTTCTATGGGAGGAACATAAAGTCGTTTTTTTTTTAATGAAATATATTTAATTTATCAAAGTATGTGCCATTGCTATGTATGCACTTTTGCCATCTCATGGGTAGTTCATTGATCCCCTTACTAAAAAAACCATTCGGGCGGAAATCAATAAAATCTTTGAAGGCGGTTTGGACTGCCCCATCGGAGTTGAATTTTTTTCCTTGCAAGTAGTTATCCAAATTGCGAAAAAAATGGTAATCTGTTGGAGCAAGGTCCGGAGAGTACGGTGGATGTCTAAGACATTCTAATTGAAGCTCCTCTGATTTGGTAGCCGTCTGTTGTGCAGTGTGTGGTCTAGCGTTTTCCTGAAGCAGCAGTGGCCTAGAGCGATTGACCAGCCTCGGTTGTTTAGCAGCTAGCTTTTCCATCATGGTTTGCAGTTGCTGACAATAGATATCTGCCGTAATCGTCTGGCCAGATTTAAGAAAGCTGTAGTGAACGACACCGGCACTAGTCCACCAAACACTTACAAGCAACTTTTTTTTAGTCAATTTTCGCTTAGGGCAGGATTTGGCTGGTTCGCCAGGGCTCAGCCATTGCGATGAGCGCTTCCGATTATCGTAGAGGATCCACTTTTCATCACAGGTAATGATTCGATTTAAAATTCCTTCATTATTGTGCCGGTTGAGTAACGTAACGCAGCAGTCGACGCGCGTTTGTCGGTTTGCTTCACTCAATTCATGAGGTACCCACCTTTCAAGCTTTTTTACCTTTCCAATTTGCTTCAAGTGGATTAGAATAGTTTTATCACTAACACCGGAGCCTGCAGCTAACTCGGACGTGGTTTGCGATGGATCCGCTTCCACAATAGCCTTCAATTCTTCATTATGAACTTTGGTCTCCGGCCGTCCACGAGACTTGTTCTGCAGGTCGAAATTTCCAGAACGAAAACGTTGGAACCAAAAACGCACTGTGTTTTCTTTTGCGACACCGTCACCATACACATCATTAATCCTTCGAGCCGTTTCTGCAGCACTGGTACCACGGTGGAACTCATACTCGTAAATAACGCGATATTTCATGTTTTCCATTTTGTAAACAGAGTGACACAAAGAAAAAAACAAAAGAAGAAAAAACAAATGAATTAGGAGGTTTGAAACACAAATGCATGAGTAAATAGCTGTATGAATTTAAATTTGGAATTCCTAACCATAAAGGTAATATTTGAGATCAAAGTGGCCAGTTCGACAAAATGCCAATTTCATGTGTAAGGACCTAATATTTAGCGCTTTTACCCGTACCTTGGCGCGTACTTAGTCACCTATCCCGCGTTCACTGTCTTCGCTTAACGAACTTCTTAAAGAATCCCAACACTGTAATATCTTTGCAGATAAGTGGCATCATATTAGAAAGGAATTTCAATTTTTTTTGTGAATGTTAATTTATATATTATGTGTAATTCGATGTTATCCGTACCGTAATCATTAAATGAATAAATCTTCATTCAGATTATTTGTGACATTATCACTTAAAGACCGTCCTATATTGAAATTTAAGCGAGCAATAATGGAAATATTAAACAAAAAAATATATTACACGGTTAACGAATACCTCGATGATAACAATATACCAACTAAATTTTTAATTATAATTATAAGAATTTACGGACATAATTATAATATTAATTTTAATCTCAATGTAACATATGTAATTTTATGTTGACTAAATATAAATAAATGTAATTATGAATGAACTAAATGTAATGTAAATATAATTAGATTTCAATATTTGCACGCTGTTTAGTGACGGTCAATTGTGTAGGAGAGTTAAGAGAAGTTATACCAAGTTATGTACACAATTTGGCAAATGAATTATTTATTATTATCATTATTATAACTCTATGATAATAAATAGCTCTATGCATATTTCCATTCTGGCCGATCAAAATTAAGTATACATTTCCGTATCATAATCATATAAAAATAATCATATAATACCAAATAACTTATTTATATGGAACAAAGGAAACACATTTACACATACGATTTCGTCAGCGATATTTTATGTATATGCAATAAGGAAATGAATTTTTTATTGCTATTTATAAATCATAATATTTAATATATATTTGAATTATTAAAACACACCCAACTCTTTTAGCATGGTATTTTTTTAAACGATATTAAAATTCTGCGCTTCATCAATAAGAACATAAATACTTTTTTTAACACCGTGTCGGTTGAGTAGAATAGACCACCCTCTTTCTTACCGAGGGGTCGTAGAATACCACGAAGGTAAGTTGGCGTCAGGCAGGCGGCCGGTCGTAAATTACCTAGCCAAATCGTGTGACAACATGTTTGTAACATGTGCAGACCCCACTTAGAATGGGACAAGGGCAAGAGGATGATGATACTTTTTTGTTGCACGAATTTTTTGTTCCAGCACCGATCTCCAAAAAACATTCTTAATTCTAATTTAAACACTGTCTTACAAAAACTTACTTATTTACTTATTACGAAGTTTCAGATCACTAATCAGTGATAGGACCGCCCTTTGGACGCTTTACCGTATAAATATCAAAGTTTTTATAACATTTTTATTTATAGCGTTAGTGTTTGCAATAACGATGTCTATCTATATAGTTCTAAAGAGCATCCCTAGCCCGTACAGAAAGTTAATCATAACGATCGAATCCCGAAAAACGAATTCGCGAAAAGCGATTGTCATGCAGATGGGGTCGCTTATCGAAAGTGCCTCTGCCTACGGAATACTGATAAATTTCTCTCCCCATTAAATTCTCAATTTCTCCTTGACAACATTCCTGTACTATATTATACTTTTATAACATATATAACGTCAATACTTATTATAAAACAAAGTCCCAAAAAGCTGTCCGTATGTGATTGTTTTTTTCAAAATTTTTATACGCTTTTTACTAAAAGATAGTGCAACTTTTCCGGAAGGTTTAGGTTAATGATCCATTACGGTTTTATTCAAATTGTGTTGTAGAGGAAGCGCAGTTGTAAAAAAACTTGCGTTCTTAAAGCTTAAGTCGCGTGCGCCGCGTAAACCAATAGAGATACCTTAAGTAGTGTACATTAGAATGATAGAAATACTATAAAAAGTCCGCGACAGCATGTCCCTATCTCTTATGGTTAACTTGCAAAAACTACTTTAGTGTATAATACCTGATTAATACAAATAATTCCTTGTTAGCAGATAAATATTTTTACTCCCTGAAAGATTTTTTGGAACTTAGTATATAAAGAAGCATTTAATAATATAATAATTACTATTATTTTTTATATATATAACTATTAATATTTATGTTATTACTATTCCTATTTTATAATAGGAATAATTGAAACTTAAAACGTTTAGTCATTGCCTTTCGTCATGTGATAAAAAAAATATATCGAAGCTCAATAAATGATAAAACTATGACATCATTTAAAGTGACATTGCTCTATGATAGAGAAATCATGCATATTATGCAACTTAGATCGCTCGCTACCTATGGTGATTTTACTCTCCACTAGCTTCTTAGAGCCAATAAATTTATAGTTATAAACGATTAACCGAAATAAAAATAATATCAAGGATACAGCAGTTTAAAAACGCTGTTAAAGAAAGGCTGATACAAAAAGCCTACAGAGGATGATATAGATGATAAAAATGCGTGGATTTAGCTACTCCTCTACCCTGTACAAGATAGTAATAACCAAATGTAACTAGTTATAAGAATTTTATTTGAAAAGAGCAACCACCGAGTTTCTTACTGACTCTTCTCAGTAGGAACAGCTTTCCGAACCAGCAGTAAATGTTGACAATTCAAAAGCACTTGTTTTCAAGTTAATTTGAATAAATAATATTTTGAGTTGATACAGCTTCAGAAAGTGCGTAGATTG
Source organism: Morpho deidamia (assembly GCA_947086505.1). Lineage (NCBI taxonomy): Eukaryota > Metazoa > Arthropoda > Insecta > Lepidoptera > Nymphalidae > Morpho > Morpho deidamia. The sequence goes on from CAMTZC010000022.1 coordinate 16,274,289, forward strand.
TTTGTGGGCTTTGGGAAACCATTTATACAATAAAATTCTACAATCACTTTTGGACTTGCCTTTACACAAGTTAAAAAGCCAATTAAAAAGACAATTATTCATAAAGCTTATTCTACTTTTGATGGCTATGTTGATTATAAGATTGGATTTTATTTGCGATCAGTTACGCACCAGATTATATTGTAATTTTTGATTATATATTATTGAAATAATTATTTTTGGAAAGCGTAATTGCCGAGTTTTGTTACTGGTTCTTCTCGGTAAGAGCAAGCTCCTTTCCGAACCTTTCCTTTACGATGCAAAGGGGCTTGTAAAAGTCAACTTGAATGAAGAATTATTAAAATTAGTTAACAATAAAAAAATATATTAATGACACGCATGACTGAAACTCGCCTGCAGAAAGTTACTGATGCAATAAGACGTGCTGAGTAGTGACTGTCCGTTTTAAAGATACACGAATGTAATCAGGTCGATTAAAAATACATTGTACCGTAACCTATACTGGGCATAGACCTCCTAGCTCCGTTTTTTAAAAGAGGGATTAGAGCTAAACCTACCACGCTGCTCCAATGCGGATTGGTAGGTTACACATATCACTAGAATACTCTAGATATGTAGGTTTCCTCACGATGTTATCCTTCACCGAAAAGCGTGTGAAAAATTGCAATTATAAATTAAACATATTTTTGTATATCAGAATATACATAATTATAAAAAGATTGGCTATGTATATAATAGACAAAATGTAAAAATTTTGCTTACTTCCATAACATTATGTCTTACGGAATATTGTTATGGGGTAAATGCGCAGACATTGAAAAACAATTTTGTATTACAAAAAAGAGCCATACGTGGCATTTACAATTTAAATTCGCGCGATTCCCTGCGAGAGAAGTTGAAGGAAACTGGTATTCTAACATTGGCTTCACAGTATATTTTTAGTAATTTAATTTTTGTACATATGAATATAAATAATTATAAAAGAATTGGCGATGTATATAATAGACAAAGAAGGAACCGACAAAAGCTTGCGGTTCCTGATTAGCGCTTTGCAAAAGTAGCGTTTGTGTGTTTGGGTATAAGATTCTATAATAAAATTCCTCAATCTACTTTAACTTTACCGTTATAGCAGTTTAAACGTACTATTAACTTAAAAAGCTAATACAGAAAGTCTACTATACTATTGAGGATTACTAGACGATAAGAATGCGTGGATATAGCTACTCTTCGACCCTTTGCAAGACAGTAATAACTATATGTAACTTGTAATAAGAATTATTCTTTGAAAAGAGCAAGGGCCGAGTTTCTTGCCGAATCTTCCCGGTAGGAACAGCTTTCCGAACCAGCAGTAGATGTTGACGACTCAAAAGCACTTGTTTACAAGTTTATTTGAATAAAGTTTTTTTTGTATTGAAACAGGTTTTACCATGAAAACTCATTGGTGCCTGCCCTGGGTATTCGATCCAACCCTTCGCACCTTAAATGGCAAGAGACAGCTTAAACCTGTTACTATCCCTATCCTCAGCATTGGGATAGTAACAGACCTTTATAAATCGGCGCAATAGGCTACACAAACATGTCGAGAAAATTAAGGAAATGAAAATGTCCGTATTTAACATGGAAGACACTCTGTTGGGTAGAATATTACATATGCGTTAAAATTTTTGTTGATTATTCGATATTTTTAATATGACATAAAATAATGTAGATAAAATGGCAATAACAATAAATATATTTTAAAACGTGACAAACACACTCGTAAACATAGATAAAGATAAAAAAAGAAACAAAACAATGCTGTTTATGTCTTAATTAGTTTATTGTGGGTGTACGTGAAATGCAGAATAAGCATATGACAAATATCAGTCAACCTTTATTGCTAATTAATAGCTCATTATGAATAAAAAATATTATTAAGAAGAATCAAGGCCCTGACCAGCGAAGTTAGTAGTCTTGAGCGGGAAAATTTGACAAATAAATACTTGTTTATACGAAAATTATCAGAAAAGTGCATTTAATGTTGACTGGCAACTTTAATATTAAAGTTGCCATTACTATTAAGTATAATTATTTTTTTAACAGTGCTAATAACTAATAAGAAAATTTTTATATCCTTCAATTATTTAAGGGTATGCCTTTAAAGAACCTACAGAATTATATAATTTCAAGATTTAACGACATGAGGATATATTAAGTTCAAATCGTCCAAAAATTAACCCGCATACTTATTCTGGCACATAGAATCCAAATAAGAGGTCTTTAGGATTGATAGTGAAATATTCAGATATTAAATTCTAACTTCTGTTCTAACCACACTTAAAGCAAGTTATTTTGCTTTTTTTAGCTTTGCAACAATTGTATTTTTTTGTAACTCTCGACTATATGTCTCAGCACTGATGTACAATATTTTTTACGTAGATAACATAAAGAATGATATTTAATCAAAGATATCTTAATCAAAAGAGAAAGGTATACATAATAAACATTGAACGCGTTGGGTTTCGCAACAAAGAAACGATGCTCGTATGACGAATGAGCGCACAACAGAACAGTGAAAGTGATTAGGTGCCTACCACTCGCGCACTCAATCAGCCCACTATATGACCGTGAACCCAAAACGAGGAAAATAACTCAAATATTCACAATAATCAAGTCACCAGTCAAAAAAATATAAGTAAAGGCACAACTCGATGAGTAACGGTGCATTTTGGTGCCAGTCTTCGTAGATAAGAAATGGAGTATACACACTTACCTTGTAATAAACATCCAACAGGATGCTGTCCGGCAACGATCGTAAATCATTCCGGTCGCACTTTGATTTTTGGATATAGTTCACTAAATTAGTTAAGCACACATCATATAAATTATCGGGTATTTTTTTCACTCGCACCGTCGCGGACGCGTCAGCCATTTTAGCGAGTTAAAATAAAACTCTGCTTGTTTCGTGTGGCTCTTTGACACATTGACAGCTTCGCTTATTTCGTGCGATGTTCACGTCAGTTAAATATGTTTCCATTGGACAGTTACATGCTTGTTTAAAAGATGATTGGTTACTTTTAATTCAAGCTAATAACTGGGGCTTAAGCAAATTGAATACCTTTTATCATAATTTTGGGGGTCATGTGATAAGGAACAAAACACATCAAATGTGGTGCGAAATAGGTTACTACAGTGAAAAATTTGTTATCATCTTATAGCAGTAGTAGAGTGTAAAGAGCTGTAAATCTTAACAGCTGATTGTTTGCACGCGGGATTTTTAAACTGATGATCACACACGTGCACATAAGAACGAAGTCTTATTAACATCGTTTATATCACAGCACTGTACTACTTAGACGATTTACGTTACAAAGAAGTAAGTTCCAAAAAGGTACGATATAAGAAACTTAGGTAAAGAAATAAGAATATGAAATCCCGATAAATGTAGTTAACAGCCGTTGACTTTTTACAGATCTTATCCAGCATGTTGTTTCAGAGACTATAAATTAAATATTTTAAGAATATTCCGGACATTTGATTTTGATTAAAAATAATTCGTTTCATTCTTTATGAGAACAACGATAAAAAAATGATGTCCAACATATCAAGTAGAAATAGAAGTAAAAAAATATTAGTCATTACAGAGTGACGTTTCGAAGATAGTTTAAAAAAGTGATGATAAACCTTTCGGCTAAATGCCTAATTATTAAAGTTTAAAAAAATTAAGCGTACATATGACGTATGATGCTAAAAATAAATATTGTAATTTCATAACCATACATTATCTCATACATATATCTTGTGTATACCAACTTTCACCTATTAAAAACGCGAAAGTTGTGTTCGTACCGCTTAAACGATCGAATAAATAACTAATTTATACGAAATTTTGAGTAAAGTGTCTAAATCTGGAATAACAGGAAAACAAAAATTAGATTCTCTTCACACTTATCTTATGAGTTTCGAAATGCGTAAATAATCTATACATAGGAAAAATAAAATAACACATCAACCGTGAATATTATTTATTCGGAACTAAACACATCACTAAACAACACCGTTGTTAAAACTAAACGTTCTTTAAAGCTATCCTAGAGGAAAATAAACGCCACGCCATTGTGACGTAAACATAAATTCAATCTGCGAACCCTTTAATAATAACAGAAAGAAACGACAAAAACTTACTTGAAAGACTGAACTACTACTAAAACCATAGAGTATTATACTATAGTATTAGACAGCATAAAATATTCCATACAACAATAAAGTGAACGCAAATGGGTGTGTATCCGTCACTCTTTTTTAGAAATACTAGTTTTATTTTTCCTGTCATTATTTGTCAATATCACTTTACAGACCTGCCTATGGGTCCCCTACTCTAGTATTAATAACTCTATGGGACTAGTACTAAATTGAACTTAAGTCAGAATAGAACAGACATCAAATTAAAAAAAACTTTTCTTGAACAATAATAGGCAGTAAATATTGCCAGTCAGATGTAGAATTTCATATGAGCAATATTAATCGAATACCTTCAAAAACTTCTTGAAATGTTGGGAGATTTACAAAAGTAATAATAAAATTATTTTGCTATAATCCGCGATACAGTAAATAGAAAATATATATAGTGTTTAATGTATAGTGGACTATCAGTATTTTCATACCCGATACGTGCAGGAACTTTATGACCGCTAAAGTTCCTAATGACCATTGTTTCGAAATACTGCACACCTGCGAAAAAAGCTTGAAATTAAATATTTTGGAACAATTAGAAATCATTAAGCATAACAATGGCACCCTCATTAACGAGCAGATAAATGTCTCTAGTTCAAGCTTGTTGCACGTGTTCCGAGGTAAATAAAGGGTGGGGATGAACCAAGTACTATTTAACAACGCTTGTTTGGATAACGCTTCACTTTGCGATTTTGTCGTGGAGTCTAACTCCTGATGATGCTTCGGTTGCGGGGCGAAACGATTGTTGAGTTTGTGATAGTGAAACTGTGTAGTGCTTGTGTATTGTGGTGGAAGTGGTGGAGGTTTGTGCATGTGCTTTTACGAATCCTGCACGTATCGGGTATGAAAAAACGGATAGTCCACTATACATTAAACACTATATATATTTTCTATTTACTGTATCGCGGATTATAGCAAAATAATTTTATTATTACTTTTGTATTATGGATCTCCGCAAAGTAACGCCTAATTCTATAAATTATGTTGGGAGATTTATTAAAATACTGAATTGTTTTATTAATGCTCTGAATTTATTAGCATATTATAGAAAGTTATTAGTTTTTTAGTTTATAATTGTTTATCACTTCAATCAATAACTTACTGCTTGCAAGAATGAAAATACAGGTAAAAAAAAAATATTTTATGTGTATTTTATGTATACACAACCGAACTTAATTCCAAATCAGAAAATTATGCATTTATGGTTCTTTAAGGACCACTGTATTATACAAGGCCATATATGTTTCACTTTGGTAAACTATTTTCATCATACATATGGTATTTATATGTATTATTTATCTTCAAAGTATTCAACAGCTTTATGGGGTTGCACAGATACCTTTTTCAATTTACAAAAACAAAAGAAATTCACTATTGTTTCCCAATTGTAAACTTGGAGATGCCTTCAAGAAGGTTAATGTATGAAGTGTGTTCATATGCCGTGCTAAAGTCAGACAATTTCTGCACAAATTCATTGCTGACACCTTTCTCTTCTAGAAGATTCATCAGAAGATCATACAGGTACTGAAACAGAGAAACCAATTCATTAAAATGAATGAATTATTACATGAAACAAAATTTATAAAATTATTTTTACTCTACTAATTTAAGTCTATATTCTACTAAGTCTAATTTTCTATATATAACTTTAGTTTTATTAAAAAAAAGACGTTCTTAAACAATTAACAAAGCTGTAAAAGTATGTGATTAAAAAAAAACAAAAATAAAATAATTCGAGAAAATTATAAAATAAATAAAGTCAACAAAATAAGCAAGGAAAAAAAAGATTAAAAGGGAAACAAGGTATTTTGTTAAAAGCATTTTTTATTTACTGTTTCTTTCTATATTTCTTTTTAAAAAAAGTGGATGTATTTAAGTATTAATACAATGATAATATAAAAGAATATTTGAAAAGTAATAGCTTTTACGTTATACACTATTGGTTAATTATTGTATAAAATGTATATAAAAATATAAATTTGTAGCACTTCTATGAATAAACCCCATAATTCAAGGGTCTAAGCTTCACGTCCGTGCATTAATATTCCCCATTTTTGGCACTTGATACTACCATGAGATGTAGTGTCAAGTATGGCGTAAATGGGGTGATGTGTTATTAGTGAATATAGTGGGGTTCGAACCTAGAACTGATCGATCTGTGTAGCGGTCGTAGACCATTACACCATGAGAACAGTATGTTATAATGTCGGAATACTACTACACCTTCATAATGTTGGTTAAAATTCATTTTTTAGTGCACCGTGTGTGACACGCTTTTTATTACTTTAATCTAGTTTTTATTTATGTATGTTTGTAATTTTTTATACACAAGTTTGACTCATTATATTTCATATTGACACATTATAATTCAAGTTAATATTTTTTTCAAAAAATAATTTACATAATACTAGCTGATCGGTCAATGTGGCTGGCAAAGATGTTTAGCCATATAAATTAATTCTAGAAAATTTCTAGTGTGTTCATTATAAAAAAATACAAAATTTTGTTAAAAAATAATTTATAGAATTAGGCGTTACTTTGCGGAGATCCATAATACAAAAGTATTAATAAAATTATCATGCTATAATCCGCGATTCAGTAAATAGAAAATTTATATAGTGTTAAATGTACAGTGGACTATCCGTATTTTCATACCCGATACGTGCTGGATTCGTAAAAACACATACACAAACCTCCACCACTTCCACCATAATACACAAGCACTAGTGTGTAGTGCTTGTGTATTGTTCACTATCACAAATACTGTATCGCGGATTATAGCAAAATAATTTTATTATTACTTTTGTATTATGGATCTCCGCAAAGTAACGCCTATTCTATTAATTAATATATTTTTTTCAAACAATAATTAAAATTTACATAATACAAGCTGTCCGGTCAATGTGGCTGGTCAATATGTTTTGCCATAAAAACTATTTCTAGAAAATTTCTAGTGTATGTAGTGTACTGTACATTATAAAAAAAATTCAAAATTTTGTTAAAAAAATTGAATAGAAACTTAGGGGTGGACAACTCTTATCACTTAGTGGTATAAAAAATAGATAGAAGCCGATTCTCAGAACTACTGAATGTGCAAATAAAATTTCATAAAATCGTAAAACCACGACATGACAAGAGAATTTTATGATAACATAATAACATTTATGATTTGAAAATAATAAATTTAAAATATATTACAGAATTTAAAGTATTTATGAATATTATCAGTTTCAATTGTTATAAGGTGTAACCCGCCCCTGGATACGTCAAATTAAGTGTTAAAATAAGCTTAATTATAATTAATGGTTTTTGCCATGTCCCAACAAAAAAAGCGGGTCGTTTTTTTATTTTACATATATATCATTGTATAAGCTTCAATTTTATTGATTAATATTTCTCTAGCGTAACAGACAGACAGACATACCTTTGTTAAGAAGTGAATTTCGTAAAAGTGAAGCAATGCTCAGGTATAACATATTATTCCAAAATATATTTATGTATTAAATATACTGGAAAATACACCATATGACTCATGTTGAAAATTGCAGCCTTACCTTAAAATTAATAAAGAACGGAACCAAAGTACTGTTACGAACATGCGAAAAGAGTTCGTAAAACGTATGTCATAAAGTTCGAATTGGACGGAGGCAGTTTATGAACATGAAAAAAGAGTTCGTAAATCGTACGTCATAGAGTTCAAATTCGTTTGACGCCAATTTTCTGGAACCATCAAGTGTTTACAAAAGATTTGTTTACGATTTCTCAAAGGTCTCGCGAACGTTCTCGAACATCGGTTCGTTGGATATATAAGCAGACGTATCGTGCGCTTCGACGTTCAGTTTGCGAATAGCCATCAAGAGCGAATATACAAATAAAATAAAGAATAAGCGAAAATAAAAGTGAAATAATAGTTACCTTGGCATTCTTATTGGACAACAGAATGGATAGAGACTGTAAGTACTAAGTTTGTAGTAAAAAGTTGAATCAATTGTTTTTAACGAGTCACCTGTATGTAACAGTATGAATGATGATCTTGAGCTTTGATTTGAAACCCTTGCTAAGCTTCTCATGTGTAAATTGTCAATTTGTTGATATGTATAATATACAGATATATACAGACCCCGTCAAGAACGTCACCAGCGACCGCGTACACTTTGTCACTCCATTCTCCCTTGTACAGCGTCACTTCGTCGATACCGAATATATCATCTGCAATATTGGATTAGATAAAATTCCGCAATCAATTTTACCTTTGCCATTACAGCAGTTTAATAACACTGTTAAAAAAGGCTATTACAGAAAGCCTGCTATACTATTGAGGATTACTTAGACGATAAAAATGCGTGGATATAGTTACTCTTCGATCCTGTACAAGATATTAATGAGTTAATGTAACTAGTAATAAGAATTATATTATGAAAAGAGCAACCGCTGAATTTCTTTTTGGCTTACTACTACTAATGCTCCGTTACCGAGAAGGTAACGGAGCAGTAGTAGTTGATTCAAACGTACTTGTTTACAAACTTACTTGAATAAAGAATATTTTGCATTTGAATTTGAAATTTGAATTAATTCCTTAAACTCATTAGATGGACAAATATAATAAATAACCTCACCAGTTATACACACAATATTGTTTTAATTATTTAATTAAAACTATCGTAAAGCAGTATTCATAGTTAATGTGTAGACATCGGCTATACTCACGTCCAATTTTATCGGGTTAGCGCAACTAGTTTCGCCATGTCATACGTTTTCGTTAGGATAACGTCGTTTAAAGAGCTCATGAATATATACCCTGAATGGGCTTCAAACTAGTCGGGCTAACCCGATAAAATCAGACGTGAGTATAGCCGGTGTCTACATATTAACTACACACTGTTGTTGCCATAATGCAACCCAGTCCAAGAATGGACAGAGAACATTACAAGAGAAAAGACCTTTCTATATACGTTTATGACACACATAGTAAAATGTTAATAATTCTATGGAGAAACGAAAGATAACTTATCTTTGCTCTCTGATGAGAATATTATTTGCTGTACCCTGCCGCATTTACCAAAATACTAATTGGTGTATTTTAGCACAACTAAAATGCAGGGATGTATGTAAAAAATATAATGCAAGCAAAAAAATGTTTAGTTGCTTCTAATTATATCTATAATTAATTTAAAACCAAGGATTATTGTTATTTATAATAATAATAATAATAATAATAATAGCAATGAATATCAGAATTGCAACTCACTGTACTCTTCAGCATTAGTAGATGGTGGCTCTTGTAAGAACGAGCAAGTGAAACCGAGGGTGGTGTCTCCTCTCACCAGGTCCACCTCAAACTGGGGCTTCGAGCGCATCTCCGAGAATTCTTGCTTCTCTGTTTGCGCTTCCTCACCAAAGTCCTCAGAGTCAACTGTGTGATTCACATTGAATGTTATTTGTACCCTGGAAATATAACAAAAAAAATTAAGCTAGTTTGTAAAAAAAAAGCTACTGTGCTTTATTAAAAATGTTTTTCAAACCCCACAAACGATCTACGCACTTTCTGAAGCTGTATCAACTCATCTCAGCTGTATCAAAAAAGGCTAATACAGAAAGCCTACTATTGAGCATTACTAAGACGACAGGAATGTGTGGATATAGCTACTCTTCGACCTTGTACAAGATATTAACAACTATATGTGACTAGTAATAAGAATTATTTTTATAGAATTAGCTGTTACTCTGTGGAGATCCATAATACAAAAGTAATAATAAAATTATTATTTGAAAATTGCAACTGTCGAGTTTCTTGTTTGCTCTTCTTGGTAGGAACAGCTTTTCGAACCAGCAGTAGAGTTGACAATTCAAAAGCACTCGTTTACAAGTTTACTTAAATAAAGAATATTTTGAATTTGAATTTGAATAAATTATCATATAATAAAGCTGTAATCTTACAGTTCATCCTTCAATTGCTTAGTCAAAGTCACTTCAGCACCTTCCCCCTTGATTGCAAACCCATCAACATCAGCTGGTAAAGTCTTCACCTTTTGTGCTTTACGTTCTGCTACTATCTCCTCTGTTAAAAACTCAACCAGCTCTCTTTCTCCTGAAATAACAAATGAATCATTAATTACAAAAATGTGCTTTGAAAACTTATATCAACAACTAAATAGTACAACTATAACTAAAAATTATTATAATATAAACTCAGCAAAGTAATGCATAATTGATTTATAGAAGCAGGTGTTACTTTGCAGAATTCCATATAACAGGAACTATAACAGGAACTATAACAGAACTACTTTGCATTCGTAATGCATTACAAATTTATTATGGAGCCTATTCTCCTGATGATGCTTTGGTTTCTGGGCGAAACGATTGTAGAGATTCTGGTGGTGGTTGCGTGTATTTCTTATGTGCATTGTTGCTGGTGAAGACATCTTGGGATATGTATGGGGACTTGTCCTGCATGTGTAAGTTGTGTGAATTTTCGGCAATCAAAACCTTCCTATAGTTGTTTATACCAACACACATTAAAATAAAATGTTTAATATTTCTATGCAGAAACAAAAGATACTTCTCCTTGCTCCTGGATGTGAATATTATTTGCTGTACCCTGCCATATTTACTAAAATACTAATTGGAGTATTTTAGCACACTGATTGCAGGGATGTATGTATATAATGCTAGCAAAATATATTTAATAATAAGTTAAATCTGAACCAAAGACTGTTATTATTATTTAAAGCTAAAATACCTTAGACCTTTCAAAGGTCCAATTAAAGTAAAAGCTATTAATAAACTACAAGTAGTTATTTTTATAACACTAAAAAAAACTTCCATACAGCTACTGTATTATTAAAACACAAAAAAAAATGATTTTATAATTTAACAAATATTGTTTTTACTAAAACTGGGATATCACACTCTAAACTACACCTATCCCTACCAATATATATAAGAACTTCTTATTACATCACTAGTATCTATACAGATCTAATTACAAATAACTGAAGAAAATACTTGCTAATATAATATTACAGGATTATACAAGGATATCTGTAGGAATAGGAAGGTAGCTTACCAAGGAGCTTAGGAGTTGCAGTTTTTTCATCTTTTTGATCTGTCGAAACAATTTCAGTTAAAATGCTGCTACAAGCGATAATTAATTTAGAAAAATTTAACAATCCATCTGCTGCCAGAAGGATGCAAGGGAGTTGCAATTGCACTCCCCCTGTCCGGAAAGAATGTATAAGGTACAAAGAAAAATTACATACTACTATCAGACTGAACTAGCGGGAGGGTATGCTACTCGAGTGTAATATAGTTCTAAATTTTATATTAGTTAATAGTACGTGTAAGTGCTTCAGCAACTCCTTGAAAACAATGCTGGCGGCGTCTATGCAATTCATCTTTCCCGCACAGTCAAACTTCAGTAAACATAACCAGTCTTCGACAGTGCAATCATAACCTAAAGTATTTCGTGATATAAAAAATACTACCTTTTGTGTGCAGCGCTTTCAAGTTGCAGCCACAGCTACAAGTATTGGAATGGTTACTGAGGAGTGTCGATGTGGCTGACGTGCTGTCCATTCTCGTTGAACAACTCATGTGCCATATTCCTCTTGTGAAATCACGCTTTACGGGAGTATGGGTGCGCGATACAAGTGCCCCTTTGATACTTGTACTTTTAACGCAAGTTTGCATAACTCTATGCGCTGTTCTTACTAGGCCATTCATTTTGAAGATTCGATACCAACTTTTAATTTATTGGAAAAACTTTAGTCAAAATGAGCAAAATCTTTAATCACTCACGCCGCCGGTTTTAAAAAATTGCCAGAAATAAAAATCCAGACTACTAACAGAAATTAAGGGATGTAAAAATAAATGAGTTTTATACTTGATTTATAGAAGCAGGCGTTACTTTGCGGAATTCCATATTACAAGCAATATAACAGTAATATAAAAGTAGTTAGTTCTGTTATATTGCTTGAGTTTTATACTAATCGTTTATTTTATCACAAAAATTGATATTTAATAATAGTTTATTTAAACATAAATGGATTTAATTTTATCTCATCTTAAGAGACAAGAAAAAGGATAAGAAGTTGTTAGTATAATCGATATTTTAAATATAGATTTGAAATGTTTAAACAATCGATTATTAACATCGATTGTAATGTTAAAATAATCGATTATTATAAAAATCTTTTATTTTTAACACCATCCCTACTATCTAAAATATTGTGCATTACACATGGGGGATTCTGTTTGATAATTTCTTATATCTTTTTTAAAATAACGTTATATTATATATAAAGATGACGAAGAAGCGATCATTTAGAGCATCTGAAACTACAATAGCGCGTTCCAACCCTGTAGAGGTTGTAGTGGAAGACGTAACAAATCATCCTTTATGCATGCACGGTCCAACTTTATTGTTTTCAAGTGAGAAGGGACGTTTCTTCGCATGTTCTTCTTGTAGAAATAAAAAGGATTGTACGGTCCATATCGACGAGGAAGACTGGAAGAAGGAAGGTGTAAGAAAGCGAAATGAGAAGTATTATAATCTCATTCCAAAACTCAACAGAGTTGCGGCGTGGAATAATTTAAAAGAGGTTAAGTTTCTTTTGAATATGTTTATAACTTTTTTCTTAGATATACATATAGTGTTGATAAAAGTGAAGAGGTCTTGTAGGCAAGAACATCATATTTCATAAAAAAAATCCAGTGCAATTACACAATATAAAAAACCTTGTTATTAGAAATTGTCATAATAATATTATGATAGTAATTTTAACAGGAAAGTTGTGAACCATTCTCACCCAAATTGAACCTTGATAGAAATTGAGATTGATGAACCTTTAGGTTGATTGTTATTATATATTTTACAGGTCAAATCAAGACACCCATCAGATAGAGCCTACTGTAACACATGCCAAGAACTATTTATAGTGTCCCAAAGTAGGAAACATCTAAAGGATCATAGAATTGTGTTACCACTAACAGACGAGCAGTTGTCCAAACCTACCACATTTCTGCTCCCATTAGAAAATGACCACCAAGAGGCACAGTATTTGTTTACTAAGAAATCTGTTAGTGCTGTGATGGGGATATTAAAAAATAATAAAATAAGGTTTGTGTATGCAAAGTTTTACATGAGCCAAGTTTTAAAGGCAGACTTTCACAATTTTTTTTAATGAAACTTCCAAAATATATAATTTTATTAAAATATCTAAATTTATATTTCTTTTCAAGAATTTGTATTTCCTAATTTTAGGATGTTAAAATGTTAACACAATATTTACTTTCATCTTCCCTACTTTTATTGTAATAATGTTTGTAATGCACTAGTAATTGATTTTTGTAAACTTAAACTTTGAGCAACTATTAATACATTGAGTGCCATGACAGTCAGTGGTGACTGACACAGACCTTTCCATTCAGGCTACATCAGTAAGCAGTGACTGACAATATAGAACATGATAATAAAGGTAGAAATCGAACATTTTTTCAGAAAACTTTAATTGATTCTATTTAAACACGTTAAATCCTATTTAAATACATGTTAAATCCATATTTTTTCAGCAATATACTATGCATAGGTACACCATCTGTACATGAAGCAGCTCAGGAACATCCAGAATTTGATTCTTTGCTGTTGGACTATGATACACGCCACCATCTATTTTACCCCCCTAACAAATTCTTATGGTACAATATGTTTAACAACTATTTATTCAACGCAAATGAAGATGAAAATATACTCAAAAAATTCTTTAAAAACTCCAGGTAAATAAATTCATGTTAATATATCATATAAATTTATTTTGCTATAATCCACGATAAAGTAAATAGAAAATATATGTAATGCTAATGTAGACTGGATTATCAGTCTTCCACAATACACAGGCACACATTCCCTATCACAAACTCAACAAATTTTTTGTTACAGGGACAAGGGCCTAGGTATAGTAATGGACCCACCGTTCGGCGGTCGTGTGGAACCGTTGATACAAACAATACGCGAGCTCTCTGAGATGTATAATAAAATATGTGAGAGCGAAGACAAAATCATACCTGTCATTTGGGCATTCCCGTATTTTGCAGAGCCATACATAACTAATATGATGCCAGAGCTGAAGATGCATGACTATCAAGTATTTATAATCTTAATTAAAATAATGTGTACATTTCATAAATTAATATAGGAAAAAGAAAAGTAAAGTAACAGCCTGTAACAATCCCACTGCTGGGAATAGGCCTCCTCTCTCCGTTTCTGGAGAAAAGGGTTGGAGCTAAGACCTACCACGCTGCTCCATTGCGGATTGGTAGGTTAAACATATCTCCAGAATTCTCTAGAGATATGCAGGTTTTCTCACGATGTTTTCTTCACCGAAACGCGTGTGATGAATTACAATTATCAATTAGACACATGAGTTTTAATAGAAAAACTCATTAGTGCCTGACCGGGTTTGAACTCGTGTTCCCCTCGAAAGGGTCGCACGGTCTCACCGCTGGGCTATCACAACTTGAAAACCTCAAGGTTTAATTCAATGCTTGAATTTATGGCTTCCAGGAGTGTCTGGTGATGCTATTTAACCTCAAGGTTTAAAGGAGCCACTGGATTACACTACATTGCATTGTCATCATTGAAAAAGAAGAAAAGCCCCTTCTTTATTATTGAAATTCTAAAAATAAGTATAAAAGTTCTATATGAATTGGATTTTGAAATCAATATCCTATTTATTTATTTGTTATTATATTATAAGCTATGACAATTTTTTACCCCTTTTAATATCCAAATATAGAATCAGTTCTAATTAAAAGATTATTTTGTATGGAAGTATTTTTTGAACAGAAAAATATTTACATAAATTACGATTTTCTGTTTACTTGTCGTGAGTTAAGTAAAGTAGTAGTAGTAGTATTTTATTTATTATTGTACAATAAAGGATATTTGTTCTGTACCACAGATAAATATTTTTTTTGTTAAATTCAACTTGATTAATTCAAGGAAATAAAAAAAAAATTAATTTATAGCTTTTACAATACCTTTTTTTTCAGTTAGAATATCAAAATCATAAGAAATTCGGAAGCACCAGAGGCGGACGTAAGTTCGGGTCGCCAGTGCGTTTCTTCACAAATCTACCATTTTCTACCATTGATCTGTCAAACGATAGTAGCTACAAGTACTGCGACAAATGCAAATTTTGGGTGTCCATATCTAATATCCACTGCACCAAGTGTAGAGAGTGCACAAGCAAAAATGGAATGACATACAAACATTGTAGTCTTTGCAAGAGATGTGTTAAACCAACATTTAAACATTGTGATACATGTGGAAGGTGTTGCCAGGAAAAGGGACATGTTTGTGGCACTGTTGTCGAATCCCAGGTAAATTAGAAAGGTTTTGATTGTATGGATGAAATCCATGAACCTCATCATTCTCCTGGCCTTATCCCACTTTAAGTGGAGTAGGCACAACATGTCACATGATTTGGCTACGTAATTTACGACCGGCCGCCTGTCTGACCTCAACTAACCTTAGTCGTATTTTAAGACCCCTCGGTAAGAAAGAAGTTTATTATCCTCAACCGGATACCACACGATAGGTAAATTTACTTTAGTCGTCTTTTACGACGCCTTCGGTAAGAAATGAGGATGAATCCATGAACCTCAATATATATATTTTTTATACATTAATATACTTTATTGCACAAAAATATACAGATTATACAAAATAAATGTATAACTGGAAGACTAATGTAAAGAGGAGATCTTATCGCTTAACAGCGATTTCTACCAGACAACCTCTGTGAAAGAAATTGTATATAAAGTCGGGTAAGAAGTACATAAATACATAGTAATATACTGTTAGGAATGAAAGTTGGCAACACTACAATCACTAAAGAAAGCTGAAATATTTAAGTGAAATTCCTGATATTTCTGTTCAGTTCAGTTCTTGAATTTATGGCTTCCAGGAGTGTCTTATCTTATGACACTATTTACTTCGCCAATGTCACGTAGGATGGAAGAATCACGTTTATAAGCTTTTGATCGGTTAAAATTTGTATTGGCCGGTTTAATTTGACACAGTAGAAATAGGCAGAATTTCAAGATAAACCTTCACCTAAAACAACACAGACAACACAACATATAACACTTATAATACTACATATATAAAGATACAATATATTATTATTTATAATTTGATTTTGTTTTTTTTTATAAATTGATATAAATATTTACAATATGGACTAAACACAAGAGTTAGTAAAAATTCTACATTTATGGGACGAGGGATTTTAGTAGGGATGACATTATACAATGGGAAAAGTAGTTTGGGACATGAGAGTAGGAGATGGGAAACAGCACCTTCATCTAAGCCACATTCACATATGGAATGATCCCTAATCCTGAGCTTAGCTAAATGAACGGGGGTGCAAGCGTGGCCAAGACGTAAGCGAGAGATTGTTGATGTGATCCATCTATCGGCATATCTCAGAAAGAAAAACCATGGACGTCTTGGAATGTCGGTTTGAATTGCGGAATAATATTTGCCCTTAACTAATTTTGATGAATCCCAAAATGTGTTCCATGTTTTTAACATAAAGGTTTTCGCTAGGGCAGACACATCTTGAGCTGAATTTTTTAAATATTCTGTTGACCCAAAACTAGCAGCTTTCTTGGCATATGAATCTGCTGTTTCGTTACCAGGAATTCCTGAGTGGCCTGGGATCCAGACTAACCACACAGCGATGCCTTTTTGATGACAAGAGAATAACGACTCCCTAATTTTCAAAATAATAGGGTATCTTGTTTTACTTCTGAAAGGATTTTCCTTAATGGCAAATAAACAGCTAAGCGAGTCAGTAAAAATAACAGTTTGTTCCACGTTATGGGTATCAGCAAACAGGATCGCTTCAAGCAAAGCGATGGCCTCTCCTGTAAATACCGATGTTTGTGGAGGACATTTGAACTGCAATGATATTTTAAATTTAGGAATCCAACAGGCTGCTCCAACAAAGTTTTCCGAAGATAACTTTGATGCATCCGTATAGATTTGTAAAAAGTTTTGCCAGCTTCTAAAAATTATGCTATTAAATTTTTGCTTTGTGTCAGGAGCTCCTTTGACCAAACCAATATCTGTGATTACAGGAGGGGTAAATACTAGAGCTTTGAAGGGGATAGTATACAGAGGGTTAATTTGAAAAGAAAATAGTGGGTACGGTAGGTTTGTAAATTTACAAAAACTGTCTAACAAAAAGGAAGGTGGGTTAGAAGGTCGGATAACTTGAGCTAACTGAGACAATCGGGGCCAAAGCGGATGCGATGATAGCTGTAACATTTTGCTGACAAAACGATCAGATAGGAATTGGCGACGGATATGTAATGGAGGGTCAACACATTCAACTTGAAGAGCATTTGTTGGGGTTGACTTCATAGCGCCTAGGATAATTCTTAGACATCTATGCTGGATTTTATTTAGTTTATCTGAAGCAGATTTAATCATTGGGTCTAAAACGAAGGCAGAGAAATCAATGTGGCTGCGAACTAAGGCATTGTATAGTAATTTTAAGGAGTATGGATGGGCACCCCACCACACTCCTGCAACAGCACGTAAAACATTTATACCTTTTTCACACTTTTTAATTAAAAATTCAGTATGGGCAAGTCCGTTTAGTCGGTTGTCAAGAAAAACGCCAAGGAATTTAGCTGTATCCACAAAATGAATATGTTGACCCTCATAGAAAAGGTTGATAGGAGGTTGAACTCTTTTTTTACTGAAGATCACTGCTTTACATTTGTCTACTGACAACGTCAAACCGTGATTACAGAGCCATTGGCTTAAGTAGTAGAGAGCAGAATTAAGTTGATGCGATATCTCCTCTATGGAACTTGAGCTATAATAGAGGGCAATGTCATCAGCGTACTGTAAGACGTTACAAAAGCTACTTACAGACAATTCGAGGTCGTGAGTATATATACTGTAAAGTAAAGGACTAAGAATGGAGCCCTGAGGGAGGCCTTTCCAGACAGTTCTGGGGGAAATAGAGAGGGACTGATGTTTAACCAGTACAGTCCTGCTTGATAACAAGTTACATATGTAATGAACAATCTTCGGAGGTAAACTCAGCTGATGCATTTTATGCCTGAGCAACGGAAGAAGAACATTATCATATGCAGAAGCAATATCGAGAAAGATACCCACGAGGAACTCCCCCTTGCTAAAGGCTAATCGAATGTCTGTAGTAAGAACGCTGAGACTGTCTGTGGTACTCAAACCCTTACGAAATCCGAATTGGGAAGAAGCCAAAATACCTTTACTCTCTAATACCCATTCCAGGCGATTTTTTATCAGAATTTCGAAGACTTTTAGTAACGTAGATGATAATGCTATGGGTCTATATGAATTTGGATTCAAAGGGTTTTTACCTGGTTTGATAATAGGAATAATAATTTGACTTTTCCATGTCTCAGGAATGAGACCTGTTTCAAAAAAATTATTATATAAACTAAGAAGACAGTGTTTAGCTTTATTATTCAAATTCATAAGGAAAGAGTAAGGAACCCCATCTTCCCCTGGCGTGGAATCCTTTAAGCCGTTTAGAGCCGTCTGGAACTCGCAAAACGAAAAAGGGGCATCCATTTCGTCTACAATAGTAGTAGGTGAAGGGCAAGTAAAAGAGTCCACGTGAGGAGCAGTTGGAGGGGCAAGCTTGTCAGCAAAATCTTCAAGCCATTCGGATGGATTATTACCCACAGGATCGACATATTCTTGAGAACGACGGAATCTCTTAATTTTTGTCCAGACAATTGACGAGGGAGATCTAGGATTTAGGGACTCACAAAAATTGGTCCAGCAAATTTTTTTCTTTTTAGAGACACATCTTTTTATTTTAGCGTTAATCCTTTGATAATTAATAAAATTTTCGTAGGACATGCACTCTGAATAAAGTTTTTCTGCTGCAGCTCTTTGTTTAAATAAATCACTGCATTCCTCATCCCACCAGGGAGAGGGAGGCAACTGATTCTGTTTAAAGGATTTTGAAGGAATGTTAGAATCGGCCGAAAGTAAGAGAGATTTAACAAATTGGTCATAGTGCAACAAAATATTCCCACTAGTTCCAAAATCAGGAAGAGTATCCAACAAATCATCAACAGATTGGGCATATCCTGACCAATTTGCCTTTTTCAGTTTATATTTTAATAAAGGACTGTTATTCAATTTTGGAACAGATCTATGGTTGAACGCAAGCACAATTGGAAAATGATCACTTCCATGAGTACTGGACAAGGCTTTCCAGGATGATTGGGAGGCTAAAGGCGGGGACGAAAGTGAAAGATCTACCGCGGATTTCGGATTCTGAGAGGGATAAACTCTACGAGTTGGAGAGCCATCATTGAGGATGCATAAATTTATATCCTCAAAAATGTCAACCAACGAAGAAGCAAATCCATCGCAGTAATAACACCCCCACATAGTGTGGTGGGTATTAAAGTCACCCATAACCACTACAGGGGAAGGAACCGAAGATAAAATAGAATGTAGGTCTGGGATAAGGGACAAGGAAGGATGAG
The DNA here is from genome assembly GCA_947086505.1 of Morpho deidamia. NCBI lineage: Eukaryota > Metazoa > Arthropoda > Insecta > Lepidoptera > Nymphalidae > Morpho > Morpho deidamia. The sequence continues at coordinate 16,294,068 of CAMTZC010000022.1, forward strand.
GAACATATATAGAAATAAATGAGATATTTAAAGATCTCACAGCTACAGCATTAATCTGTTGACTGTGAGGGGGGAGAGGTATAGAAGAAAAAGGAAGAGAGTGCCGAATAAAGATGGCACTTCCTGCATACCCATCACACCTGTCATCCCGCAAACAGGAAAAACCTGGAATCCGAAAACGGGAACCAGGCTTAAGCCAAGTTTCCGAGATGGCTAATATAATGGGATTATGCAGGTTAATAAGAGACAAAAGATTTTGTTTTTTATTTTGAAGACTCTGACAGTTCCATTGAAGTAACACTATTGGGTCCATTATTTAGGATCTGAAAAAGTTGGGATAAGTTATGGGCAACGTTGGGCGGTAGGGGAATTTCACTACATGGTCGAAGGATACTCAAAAGGAATTCAGAAAGGGATTCTAGAAGCTTATTTTGTGAGGGAGAAGAGTCATTTTGAATTAAATTGATGGCGCACCCATTAGCGAGAGATGAAGACGGATCAGAAATAATATTTTGATGAGATAGCCTGTTATATCCCTTGGCCAATGGTGCATGTGGACGAGGTGTGTGGAAAACGGTTTTGCGATAAGATTTGGAGGGAGAGGAGGTACTTAAAGGGGTTGAATGATTGTAGGCAGGAGGGCTAAACATTTCCTTTGCAATTTCTGCATAGGATCTGCGAGCTGGAGGATAACGAGAAGATGCCTCTATATACGGTATATTTTCGTCAGACATCACTAGTTTTATTGAGTGTTGTCGCGAAAATTCGGGGCAACTTTTATCAGAAGCAAAATGAGAGCCAGAGCAATGTAGGCATGTCGATTTCTCTTTAGTTACTTCGCAAGAATCACCACTATGAGATTGAGAACACTTAAAGCATCTGGGCTTGGATCTACATTGTGCTTTGATATGTCCGAATCTGCAACAATTGAGGCATTGTATTGTGGGGTATTTATAGGATTCTACAGGGAGGGAAGTGTAGAAGGAGTAAACTTTAGGCGGAAGCATTTGACCCCTAAAGGTCAAAACTACCGATTGGGTAGGAACCCAGGCGATAGAATCGTCTTTAAAAGTTTTACGATTAAGTCGCCTGGCTTTTAAAACTTGGCCACACCCAGCAGGGAGCTCCAAAGACTCGACTAATTCTTCCATAGACCAGTCTACAGGGACTCCTTTAATTAATCCCATCCGAGTAATATTGTAAGTGGGGATAACCGCTTTATATTTAGTAACTTCCAAAAGCTGACAGTTTAAAAAGTTATTCGCATCCTGTACGGTTGTGAATTTCACACTAATCTTATTGCGTCCTAAATTTTTGATACCGTCATTAGCAATATTGTTAACCTTGTTTTTATGTAGAAACTGACCAAACGTGATAGCACGGATAGTAGTTCCAGCAGATGGATCGGATATTTCCCTAGAGACATGGATTATAAAGGGGCCCTTGTCGTCTTCGGAATAAGCTATAGGGCCTTCAGAGAAAGAAGGATGAGTGTAAACAGTTTGGACAGACGGAGAGGCCTGGGTCGGATCAATTATAGTCTTTTTAGTACTAGAATCAATATTAGATACTTCTACGTGACGCTTTCGAGCCGATCCGCCGGGATCAGGGGGTTTATCAACCTCCATCATAAGATCGACAACAACAAACACAAAACAAACTTACCACCACCAATTAACTAACAATAAAACACACAAACACTGACTATTTCGTAAATAAAAACAAAAATTATCCGCGCCACGTGTGTCGACCAAAGCCAACGCGAGCGAAGTCCCCTGATATTTCTAATAATACTATATTAAATTCAATAAAAATATTATAGAATTAGGCACTAATGTCCAAAGATCCATAATATAAAAGTAATCATGAAATTATTGTGCTATATCCACACTTAAGTGAATATAAAAAAATATATTATGCTAAGTGTGTGTAGAGTGGAGTATCAGAATTTGTAAAAACACATACACAAACCTCCACCACAATACACATGCACTACACATATTCACTATCACAAACTCAACAATCATTTCCCCCCCAACCGAAACATCAGAAGATAGACTCTTCAACAAAATTGCAGAGCAATCTCTATCTATTTACTTTATCGTGAATTACAGAAAAATAATTTTATTATTACTTTTATTTCAATAATAAATTTGGTATATATTAATAAATAAGTTTATAAATTAGGAAATAATATTTATATTCTTATTGGAAACTTATTATTATTCAGATATTCATATTTTCAGTCCTGTTACAATTGCAATGAAAAAGGACATAAACAGTCTGTGTGTCCAAAGCAAGATGGAAGTCTTAAGAAGAGAAGGAAATCAACAAAATAAATGTTTACTTAAATAATTTTTTATTTATTTAACAATGAATCCTAATTTACATATCATCATAATTTATAATCACACAATAAATACAATCTCTGAAATCAATAAAAATACTAGAAATTGCATACATATTTAAAAAATCAATTTTGTCTACTGTTAACTAATTTATTTGTACAGAGTAAAAAAAAAGTAAAGTAACAGCCTGTTACTATCCCACTGCTGGGCTAAGGCCTCCTATCTTATCTTCGTTTTTGGTGAGGATTGGGAGCTATGACCTACCACACTCCAATGCAGATTGGTAGGTTACACATATCCCTAGAATTCTCTGGAGAAGAAGAGAGTGCAATAAATTTCAATTATAAATTTTAGTAGAAAAACTAATTGGTACCTGCCCGGGGTTTGAACTCATGATCGTCTCATGCGAATCGCACGGTCTCACCACTGTGCTATCACAGCCTTCTTTACAAAGTGCTGAAAAAAAAATAAAAACATTAGAATTTAAATTATCTTATCACTATAATGCTGTTAATGGTAAAGGATACTATTTTGATATACTTATGAATTGTCAAGGATCAATTAGATTAATGAAACTACTGCTGATGTGGAATGTTCATAGATTTATTACTCTACAGTAGGGAAGTTATCTCCTGATGATGCTTCAGTTGCAGGGCGAAACTATTGTTGAGTTTGTGGTAGTGAATGTGTGTAGTGAAGGTTTTTTGCATGTGTTCACGAATCCATGTAGTAAGAGTGGAATATCCCTTCTCTCTTCTCACTCTTAATTTAGTATTCTATATATATATTTCCTATTCACTTTGTCGCGGATTATAGCAATATTATTTTTATTACTTTTGCCTAATAGCTTTTGCGTGATCGAGGGGATGGGCGAGGGCAGAAGCATCGTTGGCAGTGACACTCCATCTAGTACCGACCCTTTACACACAATATTTATCAAATGATATCTATTTTTTTATTTAACACAAAAATAACTACTCTCAATTAAACAGTTTGTCTAAAAATCTTTTAAAATTATTGAACCTTACAATAAGCATACATTATTAGGAAGTAACAATGGTAAAAAAGAAGTGAAAAAAGAGACTTAATTTTTTTTAAATATATGGGACACACTGTCGCCCGTCCCCAAAGTGAGTAACTAATAATAAAGTAACTAAGTATCATACTTGTGTCATGGGTGATGGACAACTGGTAAATATACTACATATATAATTTTAAAAACATCCTTAAATACAAATATACACCCAGGCTCGATGAACCAACAAATTGTTAACACTCGGCGGGAATTGAACCCGGGATCCGCGGAGCTGTAGGCTGGGTCACTACCCACTGCACCAAGAGGCCAGTCAAGCAAGGGGCTTTTGATAAGACGTAAGGGAATACTCACTTAGCATTGATTTTGTTCAGTACAAGTTGTGTTTCATTATAGCGAGACTCGAGAAGAACTGCTCGCTCTATCCAGGCATTCCGGACAGCTGCCCACCGAGACATGTGCTCATGCAGAAGTTCTTCTTTGCTCGGTGGTGGGGCTTCACGCTGGAATCATTTTAGCCAAATTAGTTTTCTATAGTCACTGACTACTTTTACAGCATCACTATGGTCACAGTATCAATTATCAGAGATTTGAAATGCATAAGTAGTAAAAAAGTAAAGCAACTGCCTGTTACTATTCCACAGCTGGGATATTACTTACACACGTTTGTGTGTAAGTAATATCCCAGCTATATGTGTGTGATAGTTTTATCACACAAAGTCCTCCTCTCTCCGTTCTTGTAGAGAAGGATTGGAGGTAAGACCTACCATGCTGCTCCAATGTGGATTGGTAGGTTACACATATCCACTGAATTCTTTAAAGATATACAGGTTTCCTCATGATGTTTTCCTTTACCGAAAAGCATGCAATAAATAGCAATCTATACTATTACATAAAATTGAAGAGTTTGTTTGATTGATTATTTGAACGTGCTAATCTCAGAAACTATTGGACCAATTTGAAAAATTCTTTGAGTGTAAGATAGATTTATCGAGGAACGCTATAGGCTATATACAATTACGCTAAGATGAATAGGAGAGGAGCAGCATTAAAAAATATTGCGAAAACAGCATATTTTAAAGATTTGTGTGCGCTAAGTAAACGGTGAAATTTATTCAAAAATCATGTATTACAAAATTGTTCCGCTTTTAAAGCTCTAAATAAAAGTCCGCGACAGTATATGTCTAGCTTTTAAGGTTAACCCACTTTAACCATAATTAATGTGTTAAGGTTTACTCAAATAATAAGACTGCAGACCACGCGAACGACATTGTGTTTAAAAGCTAACAATAAGACTTAAGTTTTAACAGAAAAACTCATTGGTGCCTGCCCTAGGTTTGAACCTGTGACATCTTTTAAACAGTCGCACAGTCTCATGCACAGCTATGACAGCTTTTGAATATTTAAATGATAAGCTGTGAATACTAACATAATTTAAATTGATATTATCTTTATTGCACGCTATCTGCTCTGGTAACAAGTTTGGTACCCTGGATATTTCAGGTCCTTCTGGGCCAGGTAAATCTATCCTGTCTTCAAATGGTGAAGGTTCCTCCTTACTTTTGCTAAAGCTGAAGGTAATAGGAAAATATCATTTATAAATTAAACATTGTTACTTTTATAATATTTTTTATATATGATGGAATACTACAAAAGTTATTGAATTATCAAAAGCAAAGCTTTGCGATTCTGTCATGCCTATTTATATGATTGTTCAGATTGTAGTAGTGAATGTGTGTAGTGGTTGTTTAGTGTGCTGTATGTGGTGGTGTTTTATGATGTATACTAGGTATGTGCATACTAATTCTATGCATATAAGGTATGACAATGGTTTTGCATTTAGCATTACTTAGATTTACTTAACAAACTTTGATTATAAAAAAATAATTCTATCACTTTTGTACTATTTATTATATTACTTATCAACTTTAGAAGAAATAGATATTTATGAACTTATATTCATAAACCTAATAGATAAATACAGTTATAAATTCTATTATTAATAACTACATAGATGTAATGGAAAATGGTATGTTTTCTTACAAAAATTTTAAAGGCTTTAAATAAATAATAATTTAACAGTCATGTGTTGCAATGTACCAACTATAAAAAAACATAGGTGAAAAAGGCAAAAAGCTAGGTGTAATCACTTTTTATAGTTTCAACACAATAAAGTGTGAAATAATGTTTCATTATTTTATTATTATTATTCTGCCGTGTGGTATGCAGCTGGGTAGAATAGACCACCCTCATATCTTACCAAGGAAAATCATTTAGCAACATGTCTAAAACATGTTACGACTCCACTTAGAGTGGGATATGGGCAGGAGGATGATGATGATATTTTATTATTATTGATCGTTTTGTGTTAGCTGATGGCACTTACCTGATGGCACTGTAGTTAGCCTTAGGTTGATTTGCAATCCAGGCTCTACAGATGGGATACAGTGGCGAGTCCTCACTGAATTGGGAAAGGTCCACACTCCGGTCAAATAACTTCAGCACATAAGACTGCCTCTGTGGGGACTTTTTTCTGGCTGGTCTGTCATCCTCCTCAGATGAAGGGCCCTTTGGGTCATTACTAGTATTTCTAAAACATTAGGTTTAATTTTACATTAAAACAATTATGTTTTGGTAAGCCATTATGACATAAGTAGATTTTTTAATAATTTTTAGAATTAGGTGCTACTTTTAGAAGATCCATAATAATAAGTAATTATTTAGTTTAAGGTATTAAGTAAATAGAAAATATATAGAATGCTGGCACTGGCACAGTAGTGGAGGTATGTGCATGTGTTTCTATGAATGTTGCATGTATCAGGTATGAAAATTGATAGTCCACTCTACATTTTCTATTAACTAAATCATGCAAAATAATGTCATTTTACAGGAGAACTTCATAAGAATTCTTTGGATGTGAGATAGGAACAGATAACTTTATTTCAAAGTACATTTTTTAACAGTACCTAGAAGTGTTAGACTTCACCTTGATTCATTTAAAAACAGTAAATGTATCCATATCATATTTGTTAAAAATCAAAGATTTTATTTCAGTTTTTACTTTTTTCTGTGTCCTATTTAGTTCTTATCTTTAATCCCAATAACTTATACAACACCAATCAGGACAAGTGAGTGTACAGCTTACTGAGAGTACGAAATAATAAAATTGGAGTGCCAAGGTGTCCAGTCTGTGTGTCAAGAAAGTTCACAATCTTAAAGAGGTCACTTTAAGTTCATTTATGACGTTGAGTATTATTTAAATACTGTTAAAATTATTTTTTATATATATAAACGTTTCTACCTCTCCCGTTTAGCAGGTGTATAGTCTGATGAAGCATCGGATTCCTCAGCGGCAGGTTCCATCATTTCCATCAAGGCACCTTTAAGTCTTCCACGAGCCGTCGAGACTTCATTATCTAAAAAAATATCTATTAGCATGTATTGCAGTCTTATCGCTTGATGTTTGTGGTTGAGGATGTAGTACCGTTGTGTTGTTTGCGAAACAAATAAAACGTGTAAGTGACTCGGATTTTTAAAAATGATTGAAGAAAAACACAACACAAACAAAATCACAAGAAAAATTCTTAAACAATAATAATGAATCTTCATTTTATTAATGAGAAAAGGAAAACATCGATACCCTTAGGGTCGTCAGATTCTTTGGAATTAGGCTTTATTTTATTATTTTTTTTCGGGGTGAACAATCTTCTCCGTTTCGATAGGGGCATATTTACTTAAAAATTAATCTTTAGAAAACTTATAAAAAACAAGTAGTACAAAAAAATTCGAACAGTATTTTTTAAAATTTGCATCACAGAATATTCATGATTTTGAGGATACCACAGTCAAATGATGCAGTCGCGAACAAATCCTTAGTCCATTACTTATTGTAATTATTAAATTATTTATTTAAAAAATATTATAAAAGAATTAACTAAATAGTAATTTACACTTACACTATATTTTTTTATTGAGGGATTTAACTGAAGAATGAATTTTGTTCTAGACATTTTTCCTGATTTTAAACGAAAAAAAAGAACTTGCAAAAGGTAGTTGTCTGTGGCAGTTAGTTTATAAATGTCAAAAGGTTGTTGAAGGAAAATGCTGATACGAAAATAGCAGTGCCGAAATTGTTAATACGGTTGTTTCATGAAAGTTTACTTATTTTGTTTAAAACAAAACACGCCTCTGCCCACCGCCCATGAAAAATAATGGCGACAACTGCATACGAACATGATGCCGAGGGTGAGCTGTTATTTATAATAGCTATTTGGTGTACACAATTAATCAATATGTCAATATTTATATTTAATATAGGGCTACAACGCTTAGTTATAAAGGTGCGAAATGTTTGGTATTAATTTTTAATTAACAGTTCAGTTAGAATTCATATAAAGAGAGTTCAACGAACGGCGATTATTCACGTACATAATAGTTTTTTCGCTGCCTATAGAAAGTTTACGAATTATTGAAAGACGCGCATTCATAACAAATCATAAGTACTGATATTAATGAAGTTTGTATTCAAATCGTTATAAACTTTTTCCTAACTTTATAAGAGAATTGTTAATTTTCTCTTATTATATATAAGATATAGGAAGCTTTTATCTTTGCTTTCCCTTATTTTGATATATCTAAAAATTATATTAAATTAAGAAGTTTTATTGAAAACGAGTTATTTTATTAATTTTTTTATCTCTTATTATATTGATATTATAGCCATTTGAATTAAATATTACTTTGTGGAGGTCCATAAAACGAAAGTACTGAAAATATTATTTTGCCTGTGGATTATGACAAAATATTTTTTTCAGTGCAGTGCTTTAGATTTATAATGATTGCTAAACTATTTTATAGGTGGTAAATTTATACCTGCTACACAAAGGGCAGATGGCACTTGGAGGAAACCTAGACGCATCAAAGATGGTTATGTTCCTCAAGAAGAGGTTCCCTTATATGAGAGTAAAGGGAAACAATTTAAGGCCAAACAGAACACAGGCTTACCAGTTGGTCTAACATATGACATAATAGATGTCAAAAAATCAAAAAAAGGCACCATTCAGCCAATACCTGGCATGATAATTAATGTTGAAAAGAAAAAAAAGAAAAAGAAGACAGGTAAAAAAACTATACTAGTATTGTTATTTTGAAATATGTTGTCTCTTTGACACTTTAATAATTATTTAGTAATATTCTTATTGCTCTCTATTTACATTAAAAAAATATATTTATGAATGAATATATGTATAAAATAAATGAGTATATTATTGTCTCATAATATTTACTTACGATCGATTTCCTTTTTGCACACCTGTTATGCTCTTTATTATAATCCTGTAAAAAGGGCTGGAAGAGATCACTATATAGCGATAAGGCCGCCCTGCACATATGTAACACATGTTTACTTTAAGTTTGCATGTATTTTCTTTTTGTGTTTTATGTGCAATAAAGTTTTATCTTACATTTAGTGTCTAGTACAGTAGTATTAGTACTTACTTTACAATTTAGTAAGTGTCCAACAAAGTTTATTTTGTAAGGTTAAGAGGGCAGATCCAGTTCTGGCTATGCAGTAAATTTTGAATATAAGGAATAATTTGATTACTAAAGTATACCTATAATCAATCATTGATATTAATAATAAATAATTGACTCATACATCAATTCAAAAGTATTACACAAATGTGTATATGTATGTCTCACTTTCAATGAAAACAATAATAAACTAATTCTAAGAGGTATTTCAAAAATACGCTCATTAAACAATATAGATATCTATGTTTTAATATAGATATTTAACATGATCCAATCATGTGTTGGCAACCCGTTTTTTAAATTTACTAAATTTTTTCAGCTGTAGAAGAGGCAGCAGATAAACTTGGAAAATGTGAAATAACAGAGCCAACATTTAGTAGTTCTAGCTCACCCACCGGTACACCAACACAATCAGATCCAGTTAAGAGACTGAAAAACTTAAAAAAGAAATTAAGAGAAATTGAAGCACTCGAAGAGAAAATCACATCAGGAATGCTCAAAAATCCTGACAAGGAACAGAAGGAAAAAATCTCGAAGAAAAATGACATATTAAAACAAATAGAAACACTCGAAAGTAATAGTGAATGACCTAAGCCAAAATGAATTTATTTTATAAGATAATATTATTAAAGATAAATTTTTTTAATAGGGAGTTTCTCTTATGTAAAAGTCCTCATAAATTTAAATGTCAAGAGATTACATTTTATTTACATCTACAACCATGTTTTTTATTGACCTGATTCTTTTGTTTGTAATTTTTCAAACTACATTAATCTATTCATCTTAACACAGATTACAGGTATGAATAAGTCACATACACTTTCAGAGCAGCTCTAAATAGGTTTAATATGTTGAAGAGTTATGAAAATATTTACAAGTTTGTATATGCGATATAAACTCTTAGACTTTACTGTAATATTCTCCATACAAATTAGGCAATCCTAATGTCTATTTTATTAAGGTAAGAAGTCCACTGAGTTTCACATATAAAAATTATATTGTCATTCAATGTAAACATTTTTAATTACAGAACAATATATTATATGTCAAAATATGTGTGTATTGATGTCTCCATTAAATAAAATAGTGTGAAATCTATATGCATCAGCATTTCTTTTCAGGAAAGTTTTTAATGCTTTGGAGGAATATTTTTAAAATTCATGAGTATATATTCAAATATTTTTTTATTGTTAATGCAGATATGGTCATGTTGAGCAGACAAACTTAGTAGAATTTGGTTTAAAGAAAAATTAACATCCTTTTTTTCTCTTATAATAAGGCAGTAGTCAAGCAAATGACTCAAGATTGAATGATTTGGAATAATTATTTAACGGAAACATCTTACAAAGTTCAAAAACAAAGTTTAGTTCAGAAGTCTTTGTAATTTATTGATTGATACTTAAACTTCTCTTCTTTATGTGACATTTAAACAAATGAAATGAAAACACATATTAATATGTACCAAATAGATGACAATTTTATTAAAGTAATGTGTACATAAAATACATTTCTTTGACTTTTATTTTATAATAGAAAAAGGTGTTTATAATGAATTTGGCTGAAAGTTGATTTTATGTTTTAATGTTACTAATCACAATCCAAATATATACAAATATTTTTTTTACAAAATATTAAAAATTTACATATCAAGTTTCTCAAATATTGTATGAGGTATGAGAAACTTTATTTTTATATATACAAAAACTTGAAAAAAAGGGGATATTTAATATTACATTATTCTCTTTATAGAGACACTTATATACATTAAAGGACAGGTTTCCTGATAAGCCATCACCATCATAATCTGTAATAAAACAATAGTATAATTTATTTCATCAGGAAGTTAGATTTTATTAAATGCTATTGTATTTATTACTTTTTGAAATTAAGATATAATTGTTATTTATCATTCTGGTAAGAGGCCCTAGTAAAGCAATTTTGCATTTCTATATAATATATGATTTTAAATTTTATGACATTACTTTGCTATATGATATTTTATTTTATGATATTACTATGCTATATGTTCATTTCCAGTTTGCACAATTTATTTTACATGGTATCATCTATTATATACCATTAGGTGGGCAAGCTGCTCTGATTAAAATTTAAACTTCAATGTGTTTTTTCATAACCCAGCATAAAATTATCTAAGTAAGTTAAGACTTTAAATAAATTTATTAGTTTTTTTAGGAATATTTATAATTACTGCAAAGTTTTCTATGTATAAAAATCCATGACGTATAAAAAACAACCAATACATGAAAAAATCATGACAATTTATTTCATCAGGTGGGAGAAATTTGAAACCTTTACGATTAGCGATAGAGTAATACTTACAAGAGTGACATTTTATATAAACTCATTCCTCGCTTTCTGTCTTGCGTAATTACCTAAGCAGGCTAGGATACCTATTACAGCAATTCCGATGCCTAAAACTGTGGCTAGGAAATCGCCAAAATCGTAGCTATGTGCTGCTTCTACTTTGCTTACAGCCAGAACCGCAAAAATTAAAATAAACACTTTGAAAAACATTTTTAAGCAGTTATGATTTTGTAGTTATATATTTATTACGTATATCAGAAATAATTCCGAATTTTATGCATAAAATATAGTAAATTGTTATTTGTCTGTCAGAAATGTCAAAAAACTAATAATCACAGACAAGTAAACTAGGAGAAGTTTCGGGAAGAGTAGGTAATTAAAGTCATAAAGTAGGTTCTATCTTAAGACAACTTTTAGACAAAAGTTAGATTAGATTAGATCGTAGACCTAGTAAGACCTATTTATACATTATATATTATTGACGGTCATCGGCTCTAAAGTTAGGGCCTATATAAATATGTATTACCCATTCCTATAATGGGAATAAGACTTAGCAGAGATATAGAGGTACACCACAAACAAATATCTCAAAAAATGTTATGATGTTACAGTATATATAAAGTTAGAAATTTGTCTGCGCTTTTTGTTAGTCGGTTATTTGACAATTGCTAATTTAATATCGAGCAATATTCTTAATAAAATATTTCTTAAGTTGCGGAGACTATGCACATTTTTTTCATACATATTCAAAACCAGAATTAAATGAAATCAGTAAAAATTTAGCTATCATAGTGACGTTATTGTGATGAAAGTGTAACTGTTTTGATTTGGTTATCAGTAGTGTGTCAAGATGAGTTATAACTCGAGTGGGGGCAAGGGTTTCGGGTTCGCTGGCTTTACAATGCCAAAGCGCAACCCCTCAAATGTGTCCCTGCACGCAGTCCCGCCTCCTTCGACACCCATGCACGCAGTTCCACCGCCCTCTGGCCTCTCTAAGCAGGGGTATTCTACTATGAATGCCATCACTCAGAATGCGGTCACTGGCAATTGGGGAACGATTGGAAAGAAACGAGCCAAAACTGAGGATGAGTTAGTATTTTAATTGAGTCAGAGATATTTTGGTCAACAGTTATGCGTTAATTTTTCGATTTCCAGTTGATAATGAGTATGTGGCCATAAAGCAACTTAGCATAATTTTTACAGTTTAAATTAAAAATATATCACACAACCAAACACAATAATGGTACAGTATATTAAGAATAACAAGGTTGAGAAAACTTATGATAAATCCTGTATTTTTTTAAAGAAAAATATATCAATGTTCCTAACAGCTATTACAATTTCACTGGGTGGGAAATCATACTTGTGAGGGTGAGGTATAATGATATCTTTATCTATCTATTTATCTATCTATCTATTATAACTATCTTTGATGGAAGAAGGGGTTCATTGTTTTATATATACTTTGTGATGTTTTTCTTCTATTAGATTCTGCTTTGTATACAATAATCCTAGCAATTTGATATTATAAAACAATTGAAAAGTAAGAATTATCTTTGTAAAATGAAGGCACTATTTCTCTAAGGATTTGCGAGGGTCTTATACATATTAATTAACTAGATTCATTATTATTGGCAAAAAATTTACATTAAGCACTCCTCAAACTGTTCACAAATATTATATAGCATATTCACTCATCACAGTGTTATATTTTGCTTATACTGCAATTATTATTACATACTATTATACAAAAAAAATATTGTTTTGTCTTTTTTTTTGTTTTTGTCTTTCCAGTGCCTGGAATGTATATTGTTGTACATGCTGTATTATTTATTTTTAAGTGCCTTATATCGGTAGAAATAACTGTATTTCTATATATTTAAATCTTATTTAAAGCTACAAAATGTTCTGGAAAATTTGAAATGTTGTAAAACCTTAATATGTAACTAAAGCTAAATAATTTTACAGATATTTTGATGATGATGATGAGCCACCAACTCCAGCTCTTGCATATATTCCTGCTCCAGGAAGTCCTACACATGAAGCAACTAGTTCTAAGGTGAATTAAATTCTAGTTTTAATTTATTAATTTTTATATGACATGATCCTGTTGAAGTGTCAGTCTTATAGATGATCTACCAGTATTTTCCAGTATTTAGTCACCATTGTAATATTTTTGAACCATAGTTTCTTTGTTTATTTGAATAATTTAATATATTGCCTAATAAAGATCAACACTATGAATGAAGAAATAATAATAAACTCCAAAATAATATAGATCTTTTTTTTAAATTGTAAGTCTTAAACATGAAGCCTTAAATATTTGTTGCCTTAAATACAACTTGAGTTGTATTCATATTTTATGAATACCGGATCCTGGTTTAGTCTGGATCTAGTCATGAGCTCTTTTCCTAACTCTTTACTAGTTGAGAATCCCGGATTGGATCATAACCAGATGGGAAAATAGAATATTTGCAACTTGAGTATAGCTGATCTCAATATATTAAATATAGGTCTTTCATTAGGCAGATGAAGAAGAGGACCCTTTAGATGCATACATGGCTGGCTTGGAGCAGCAAGCAGCTAAAGATTTGAAGACTAGCAAGGAGAATGCTGTCAGTGGGAAGGGAGACAGCGGCAGAGGGACTAGGGGAGACATTGATGAAATGGATGATGAAGAGAGTTATTATAAGTTAGTAATTCAAAATATCAGTTATTTATTATATAGATCAATAAGTCATGACAAAATATTTTGTACTGTTTGAGTATTGCACTGGCATAAACAAGCAGAAATCTTACTACTTTCGTCCACGGCTCTGGTATTACTGATGCAGTGCGCTTGAGACAGTGTGAGCTTTCCTTTATAAACTAGTATTTGTATGTTTTTATAAAAAAGGTAAAATAATGGCCTTTTCTAGAGCATTTAGAGCTTGAACCCACTGTTGGCGCCGTTTTTGCTATTCCGCACTAGATGGCGCTGTACCGTGTTGTGCCACGCTAAAGAAGTTCTTTCGTAGAAATATAAGTAACCGGTGCATATTTTGACATGGGTCGAATTTTGTGGTCAGAATATCGTCAATTGCTCGTAGGACGTAGTGTTGCATTGGTCTGGCCGTTGTTGGCTAAGGGTTTTACATACACACCCACCATGTCGATCCAGTGTGTTTATGTTCACTCTCCTCATGCCGTTTTTCTTGCAGAAACGTGTGTTACGAATAGTAAGTAATAATATAATTAGACGCATAAGTTTCAACTTTCAACATAAAAATTCATTGATGGCTGTCAGGGGTTTGAACATGTGATCCTCATTTCATTTCTTTTGTCGCAGATTTTAGAGCTTTTTACATATAAAATAATTTATTTATTAACTTTATTTTACTATTGATAGATACATGGAAGAAAATCCTTTGGCAACTGCAGATGATGGTTCAGATGTGGAGATTGAATACGATGAAGATGGCAACCCAATACCACCGCCAAAGAAAAAGATTATAGACCCACTACCACCAATCGACCACTCTGAGATACAGTATGAACCGTTTGAAAAGAACTTCTACACTCCCCACGAGGATATAGAGAATCTTGACCAACAGCAGGTTGAGGAGTTGAAGAAAAACTTGGGAGTCAAGGTGGGTAGTTTTTTAGATTATTTCAGTGTCATAAATTAAAATAATTCACACTCATATTATATTTGCATGATTACCTGGGAGATAAGTTTAAAAAAATACTTATTCTTACATTAGCTTCACTATTATCATCACTATTGTATGTCATTTATATTTTTAGTGATGTGGAAATATATCTACAGTAATATACTATTTGTGCGATAAAATATTCACTTGTATAGTAAAAAAAAGTGATACAGATGACCCAAATTTCATAATGTACCATCACTCGTATGTGTTGCGAGGATGTTCTAACAAACATTCACTTTTTATATAATGACGAAGGTTTGCGGTTAAGAACCTGTCTTAGTCCATAACGTGCTACGACTCGTCGTCATGCTATTAAAATTTCCGCCGTGTGGTATCCGGCTGAGTATAATAGACCACGCTCATTTCTTACCGAGGTGTTGTAAAACGCGACTAAGGTAAGTCAACCCACCGTGTGGTAACCAGTTGAGTAGAATAGACCACCCTCTTCTTTAACAAGGTGTCGTAAAAGGCGACTAAGGTAAGTCGACCCACCGTGTGGTATCCGGCTAGTAGAATAGAGCACTCTCATTTCTTACCGAGGTGTCGTAAAAGGCGACTAAGGTAAGTCGACCCGCCGTGTGGTATCCGGCTAAGTAGAATAGAGCACTCTCATTTCTTACCGAGGTGTCGTTAAAGGCGACTAAGGTAAGTCGACCCACCGTGTGGTATCCGGCTAAGTAGAATAGAGCACTCTCATTTCTTACCGAGGTGTCGTAAAAGGCGACTAAGGTAAGTCGACCCGCCGTGTGGTATCCGGTTGAGTAGAATAGACCACTCTCATTTCTTATCGAGGTGTCGTAAAAGGCGACTAAGGTAAGTCGACCCGCAGTGTGGTATCCGGTTGAGTAGAATAGACCAGTCTCTTCTTAAACAACGGGTCGTAAAAAGCGACTAAGGTAAGTTGACCCACCGTGTGGTATCCGATTGAGTAAAATAGGCCATTCTCATTTCTTACCGAGGTCTCGTTAACGACTACTAAGGTAAGTTGAAGTCAGGCAGGCGGCCGGTCGTAAAATACCTAGCCAAATCATGTGAAAACATGTTTTTAATATGTTGTGCCAACAACCGAGTAGGATAAGGGCAGGAGGATGATGATGTCATGCCATTAAAATTTCGTAGGCGCGTGGAATCTTTAGCACTTGTTATCTTAAAATAGATCTCCGGTCCGGACCCACCTCGTCCAGTGAGCAGCTTCGCTCATCTCGGCTTCGACGAGCAGCTGATGAAAGCGATCCGCCGTTCTGAGTATACGCAGCCCACGCCCGTGCAGGCTGCCGGGGTGCCCGCCGCGCTTTCTGGAAGAGATCTCATAGGTATGGTGAGAGAATCTTTTATTTTGTCGACTGTAATTTGGAAACTATAAAAAATATAATATAAACAAATATAATAAAAAATATAAAAAATATAAAAAACTCGTTATAGTATTGAAGGAAATCAATTCAAAATCAAATCCAAATAAAAAAAAAAAAAATTAAAGAAGCAGGCGTTACTTTGCGGAATTCCATATTACAAGCAATATAACAGAACTAACTACTTTGCTATAATCCGCACGGGTTAAGTGAATGCATGCAAAGCCAATGTGTATGAAGCAGGCAAAATCTATGCACCTTATACATGCAGGACAAGCCACCACATGCACCCCAAGGCGCAATTCACCAGCAACAACGCACACAAAAGCAGCACACACACCCACCACCACAATCTCGACGATCGTTTAGCCCCGAAACCGAAGCATCATCAGGAGGATAGGCTCCACGACAAAAATCGTAATGCATTACGATTTTTGTCGTGGAGCCTATCCTCCTGATGATGCTTCGGTTGATGAGGCTCTATTGGGGTGTATAAGGTGCGTAGATTTTTACACATTGGCTTTGCATGCATTCGCTTAACCCGTGCGGATTATAGCAAAGTAGTTAGTTCTGTTATATTGCTTGTAAAAAAAAAATACGTGTGACACTCGGAGACTGCCGCGGTAAAGCTATTGCATAGCATTTTTTATCAACTTATGCAATTAGAATTATATATTTATTTTATTTATGCAGTATTTTTTTTTCTTTTTTCTTTGTTTTTTTTTCTTTGATATTAATTCAGGTTACACTTTGAGCGTGGTGACCGATAAAAAATCATTTTTTTTTCTTTTATCAAATAAATGAGATGTTAATATTGTTCAAAATATTATTATTATCTTTCAATACATGTCGGTTTTAACGGTAGTTTTCCGATACAACCAATGCCACCTAAAGGCGGGTTGCTGAACTAAAGAGACAAGCGTGATATTTCAAAAAGTCATTAACCCGTCGACTGGCGTTAGATCGCTACTAAAAAGTATCACCGCTGTGCCGGTCGGAGTGGGGGGTGTTAGGTTTTTTCGTTACGGAATTTCTGGATTCGGTCTCCACGCTCAAGGCCCGCGATAGAAGCTATGCAATAGCTTAAAATCTTTTTAAAATACATGTAAATAAGATTATGTAAATAATAAGAAAGTTTAGATATTGATGACAGCAATTATTTGATTCGTAAAAATTGAAATCATTGAAAAGATAGACCTAGGAATTCCTAGCTGATCGTTGTCGGTATATTAGGTTCATTATACATTGATGATTCTGCCGTGTGGTATCCAGCTGAGTAGAATATACCACCCTCATTTCTTACCAAGGTATCGTAAAAGGCGACTAAGGTAAGTTGACGTCAGGCAGGCGGCCGGTCGGAAAATACATAGTAAAATCATGTAACAACATGTTTGTAACATGATGTGCCGACCCCACTTATAGTGGGATAAGGGCAGGATGATGATGATGAATCATCATCATCAATGTATATCAATACATTGATGATGATGATTCATCATCATCATCAGTGCTTATAAAATCCAATTTGAATAAAGAATATTTTTTAAATGTATACATTCACACCCGCATAAGTTTAAACAAATATAAACCTAAATGATAATGTGATAGAAACATTTTGAAAATAGAATTCTTTGCTGCAATATTTTCAACAATTTGGCTATCATAAATGCTTCAGAAAAACCATTTAATAAAGAATATCTTAAATTTGAAAACTATATGTATTCATACAAACCCACGTACAAACATAAGCAAACACGCACAAAACACACACAAAATATATTATATTAGAAAGAATTTAGAAATAGATTTCTGCTGTAATATTCATAAAAATCATTCAAACACTTGTAAGTGCTTGAAAATGCAAATTTAAATATAGAATCTTTTGAATAATGAACATATATTTGCAAACATATACACATGCACACAGATTAACAAACATAGTTACATTAGAATATCATAGAAGACTTTTGAAAATGGAATTCTCCTGCAAAAATCACAGTAAACAATTTGATCATTCATGTTTGAAAATTTGAATAAAGAATATTGTGAATTAGAATTTGAATTCGATTGTTATAGGTATTGCCCGAACGGGATCCGGTAAGACGGCCGCCTTCCTGTGGCCACTACTAGTTCATATTATGGACCAGAAAGAGTTGGCCCCCGGAGACGGCCCGATCGGGCTCATACTGGCGCCGACCAGAGAGTTGGCGCAGCAGGTTTGTTCAAGCTCATATACCGGGTTAACATATAGGATAAGCTTTGCGATTTTGTCGTGGAGTCTATCTCCTGATGATGCTTCGGTTGCGGGGCGAAACGATTGTTGAGTTTGTGATAGTGAACGTGTGTAGTGCTTGTGTATTGTGGTGGAAGTGGTGGAGGTTTGTGCATGTGTTTTTACGAATCCTGCACGTATCGGAAAATACGGATAGTCCACTATACATTTAACACTATATGTATTTTCTATTTACTGTATCGCCGATAAAAGCCAAATAATTTTATTATTACTTTTGTATTATGGATCTCCGCAAAGTAACGCCTGATTCTATAAATTATATAGGATAACAAAATATCCCGTATTTCTTTCGGAAACCGAAAAATAACGATATGGTACACAATCTAGGGTATTATGACACTTTATGGACCATTTTTCTTTTTTTATACATAAGAATCATTAACAGTGAAATTCACTAATAATTCCAATGCAATGTATAATAGTATAGCGAACATACGAAAAGAGTTCGTAAAGTATATGCATAGGGTTCAAATTCGCTTGACGCTAATTCTCTGCAACATTCAGGTGTTTACGACAGGTTGTTTAAGGACAAGGATTGCAAACTTTAGAGAACATTTTCGTGATCGATTCGTACGATATATAAGCAGATGTATCGTGCGCCTCGACGTTCAGTTTGCGAATAGCGATCAAAAGTAAATTACGCAGCAAAAAGCAAAAATAGAAGTGAAATAATAGTGACCTGGCTTTGTCATTGGACAACGGACTACATAGAGACTTTAAGTACTAGTAGTAAGTAAGTTTGTAGTGAAAAGTAGAATAACGTGTTTTGTAACGAGTCACCAGGTACGTAACGATAGAAATTGTATAAATTTAGGTTACAATATTAATGGCATTGTTCCAGATTTATATGGAAGCGAAGAAATTCGGCAAAGTATACAACATCAGGTGCGTGTGCTGCTACGGCGGTGGCTCCAAATGGGAACAAAGCAAAGCTTTAGAAGGTAAACTATTGTATTGCCGGTTGTAAAATATCTAGCCAAATCAAATCAATACATGTTTAAAACATGTTCTCCCGACCCCACTTAGAGTGGGATAAGGGCAGGGGAATGATGATGAGTTTGAGGAATTTGATAGCTTTATCAAACAGGCTTGGATAGTTAGCGCCAACCGAAAGCCAGAATTTTCGGGTCCAGTCCAGTGCAGGATGGTATCGTTCTACAGGCAGGGTCCACTCAATATTCGCTCGCGGCCAATAGTTTGGGAAACCTTGATCTAAATCCTCACCTGAAACACCTCAGTGCGTGAAGACCAAGGTCTTCAAACATAAACGTGGTTGTTAACTATGGGCCTCATAAGAAGCTCAGAGCCGCTCGGCGAGCGGTGGAGGGAGCTATGTTCGGAGTGTCTCTAAGTGATCAAATCAGAAGTGACGAGACCCGTAGAAGGACTAGAGTCACCGACATAGCTCAGCGTGTCGCGAAACTAAAGTATCGTTGGGCAGGGCATTTAGTGCGGAGAACCGATGGACGTTGGGGTCTTAAGTGCTGGACAGGCGACCCTGCACCGGAAAGCGCAGCGTCGGTAGACCCCCTACGAGGTGGATAGACGACCTCAAAAAGGTGGCTGGCAGACGCTGGATCCAATCGGTACAAGATCGTGGTTTGTGGAGATCCCGTGAAGAGACCTATGTCCGGCAGTGGATGTCGGTTGACGAAGATCTAAACAACTTACAAACTTGACTCCCTGAATCTTTCCTTCATTCTTATATGATAAGTGAGAGAAACTTGCGTAACTTCAAATACAATCAACGCCATCTATTATTGTAAGGAATAGTGGTTTTTTCAAACTTTATGCAGTGTATGTTATATTCCAGGCGGTGCTGAGATCGTCGTGGGCACTCCTGGTAGAGTGATTGATCTCGTCAAGTGTAAAGCTACGGAACTGAAGCGGGTGACTTATCTGGTGCTCGATGAAGCTGATAGGATGTTCGATATGGGATTCGGTTAGTATATTTTCCAGCTGGAGACCTTTATATCTAAATCTTCAGTTTTAAATTATACTTTTGGTTCATTTAGGTGATAATTCTAAAAGTACTGTCTGTTTTCCTACTTTATGCGTGAAGACTTTTACTTTACTACTTACTTTACTATATGCCGACCAAGAATGTACGCACGCACGCAATCAAGAATTCATGCACACACACACACGCAAACGCACGCACGCACGTACAACCACACACACGCAAACGTACGCACGCACACACGTGTGTGCGTTTTACATTAAATTTTTTGTGCATGCGTAAATACGTATTTACGCATGCACAAAAAATAACTTTATAACATCACTAGAGTAAGCGAAATGCAGTGAACTATCTCCACCAACAGATAGATTTTTGTATGTTTCAAAACGAATTTTAAAACTATATATTTTCATATGTATATTGTTAACTATAAATAAGTCATCAAAAAATATTAATTTCTTTTTCTTTATATTTGTATGGGGTCGTCAAGAAACTCGCAATAATAAATGGGGTCGTGAATGACAAAAGTTTAAGCTCTGTACTAGAGTAATGACATTAAGTGAATTTGAACTCTATTTTTTAAACATTGCGAACAATTTTTGCATGTTCGCGCGCAGAGCCTCAGGTGAGGTCGATCTGCAACCACGTGAGGCCGGACCGGCAGGCGCTGCTGTTCTCGGCGACGTTCCCGCGGCGCGTGGAGAAGCTCGCCCGGGACGCGCTGCACGACCCCGTGCGGGTGCAGCACGGCGCCGCGGGCGATGCCTGCCACCTGGTGGCGCAGCACGTGCGGTAACTACCACAACGCACCTACCACCACACACCACCAAATACTACCACACACCACCACCACATACCACCACACACCACCACATACCACCACCCATCACCACATACCACCACCCACCACCACCACATACCACCACTCACCATCACATACCACCACCCACCACCACCACATACCACTACCCACCACCACCACCCACCACATACCACCACCCACCACATACCACCACCCACCACCACCACATACCACCACCCACCACCACCCACCACCACCACATACCACCACCCACCACCACATACCACAACCCTACACCACATACCACCACCCACCACCACATACCATCACCCCCACAATATACTAGCGCCACATACCGCCATTCATCACCACAAACCACCACCCACCGTCACCTACGACCACATATTGATACATACCACCATCCTCTAACCATCACCACATACCACCACCACATATCACAACCCACCGTCACCAAGCACCATATACCGACACATACCGCCACCCACCACTATCTACCACCACCCAACACCATCCACCACCATCTACCACCACCTACCACCACCCACCATCACCCATCATCACATACCGACTTCCAATCCTTCAATCCTTCAATCCTTCTCTCCGTTATTGGAGAGAAGGATTGGAGCTAAGACCTACCACGCTGCTCCAATGCGGATTGGTAGGTTACACATATCCCTAGAATTCTCTAGAGATATGCAGGTTTCCTCACGATGTTTTCCTTCACCGAAAAGCGTGTGATAAATAGCAATTATCAATTAGACACATAAGTTTTAATAGAAAAACTCATTGGTGCCTGCCCGGGGTTTGAACCTATGTCGTCTCTAGAGAGTCGCACGGTGCCACCGCTAGGCTATCACAGCTATTTTGAATGGATATGTGTGGATAAATACGTGACCAGAGGGAGGTATAAACAGAGACGGTAGGATTGTGTGAAGTATGACAAGTATGAATATGGATGGAATGGAAGAGAAGAATTGTTCGATTCTTGTTGTGTGATTCTCAACTGTATATTATTGTTTCAGGATATTCAACAAGCCAGAAGAGAAATGGCCGTGGTTGCTTGAAAATTTGGTCGACTTCCTATCATCTGGGAGCGTATTAATATTTGTAACTAAAAAGGTATTGTGAATTTTATTTCATTTGCATATAAGGTAATAAAAATATTGGTGGTATAAATAATATAATGAAAAAAGCTTATTGAATCTTTAAAAGAAAGAGGTAGGAAGTCTTATTAGGGAATCTTCAATAGTATAGTAGGTTTTCTATGCTCCT
This sequence comes from Morpho deidamia, assembly GCA_947086505.1. Taxonomy (NCBI): domain Eukaryota; kingdom Metazoa; phylum Arthropoda; class Insecta; order Lepidoptera; family Nymphalidae; genus Morpho; species Morpho deidamia. Next base: position 16,316,698 of record CAMTZC010000022.1, read on the forward strand.
TGTAATAGTTATTTTTTACTACTGCAATGACTAAGCTGAAAGTGGAATTACACTGTAGTATCGTGTACAAAAAACGATTTACATACTGATACGAACATGCGAAAAGAGTTCGTAATGTGTATGTCATAGAATTCTAATTGGACGTGGGCAGTTTACGAACATGCAAAAAGAGTTCGTAAAATATATGTCATAGAGTTCAAATTCGCTTGACTAATTCTCTGGATCATTCAGGTGTTTATGAAAGGTTGTTTGTTTACTATCGCTCCAAGGACTCGCGAACGTTCGCGAATATTTTCATCATCGGATATATAAGCGGACGTATCGTGAGCCTCGGTTCAGTTTGCGAATAGCGATCAAAAGCGAATTACGAAGCGAAAATAAAAGTGAAATAATAGTGACCTCAGCTTTCTTATTGGATAACAGACTACATAAAGACTGTAAGTACTAAGTTTACGTTTTTAACGAGTCATCATGTATTTTCATATAAATCCACGAATTCCTATATGTAACAATATACCCTGTAGTACCCGGCAAAGAATAATGCACAATAAGGTTTTGAGAAAGAAAATCGGCTAGATTCTACTTCATGGAGCATTGTCTCTGTCGTACAGACTGACGAACCCGTGTGAAACGTCACATACTAACTGAGTGACAGTGACAGCGCTCTACGAAACCGACATGGCCGGCTGTTTCGTTACAAACATCGATGTGCATTATTTAGAAAGAAAGAAAGAAGAAAGAAAAATATTTATTTAAACATTGCATAAAACATAGACAAATACAGTACACCACTTTAGTAGGATAGAATGCATCATTACAATTTATGCATCTAAATTTTGTGCAATCTTGAAAAAGGATATACAGCTCGGCATGAACCGAGTGACATATGCAATGACACTGGGGACCGATTTTCAGCTGCAGCCTAGGTGGCAACACGGACGACTGAGTACACCAAAATACTTAAAATAAATAAAAATTAAAAATTATTCAAAATTTATAAGTTTCAACCTTGCAATAAAATGATAAGAAAAACAATGCTAATAATAATAAGGAATAACAATGATATAAACAATTTGTTATGTATAAATTCGCGCGCGCGACGCGGCGCGACCGGCCGGATCAACGACCTTCATGCATTCGTTCGCCGGCGGTCACGTCCGCCAGTTAGTGACGTTTTGGATTACGATAAGACAGGACGCGCGCACCTGTATACGACCTTATTGTAGAACGCACACGCGTAATTATGCGTTTTGGGTGTGGTTTATTGTTTATTGACTTTTGATATTGATATAAGTATTTAGTGACGCGTTTTACCCAGTGAAACGTGTGAGAAGACGCGACCGTCTGCGGTTTTAGTACGCGTTGGGATTACTGTTTACCGATATGGGACGATTCAATAACGTGTGACCTTACGAAGGTTGTGTGCACACCGCGTGTTATTTGTGTTATTTAACCGCGTTGGTGAAGTGTATACTCCGGGAGAAATAGACAGTACGTGTGCGTGGAAGATTGCTGAGGCGAGCCAACGGGTTCGGGAATCGGCCAAGTACATACAAGCGCACACACACACGTACACATATACACGCAGTGACCCATGAGGCCGGACCGCATAAAGCTGACGGCCGCATAAGGTAGGTTGAGACGCCGAGACGGCGGGCCCAGGTCTCGGAGGTTGTTTCATCCGCCCGCACGTTTGTGCGGAACACAATTTAATTTAATGTCGGGTACTATACTTTCGTTAGGCGTTAGGCAGAAGCTGCAAGCTTACCCTGGTTCCTACTCAATCTGTGATTAAATATTTAGTTGGAAGCGGAACAAACGGCGGCAAACCTAGGCGTTCAGCAGTACGACGCGTTGCTCCTGCACGGAGACATGGACCAAGCTGACAGGAACAAGGTCATCACCGCCTTCAAACGGCAGGAGAACAACATCCTGGTAGCTACCGATGTGGCCGGTAAGTCATATAAATCTATACTTCTTATAAAACAAAGTCCCAAAAAGCTGGTCCCAAGGTTGCGCCTCCAAAAGGTTCGAGAATCATTTGTCGGTCTCGGTACACGTTTTTATAATAAAATTCCTCAACATTATCTAGACTTGCCTTACACAAGTTTAGAAATTATCTTAAAACGATGCTACTACATAAAGCTTACTATACAATTGAAGATTATTTGAGTGATAGTCGCATATCTTAACTGCAGTCAGCTACGCACCAAGCTGCAACGATTAATTTGTAACCATCAATCAAATTGTAAAAAAAAATATATAAAAAATATTTAAAAAAAACAATGGCCGCCGAGTTTCTTGCTGGTTCTTCTCGGTAGGAGCAAACTTCCGAATCAGTGGTAACTTCTTGAAAACATTTGACGATTCAAAAGTACTGTAAACAGTCTACTTGAATAAAGAATATTTTGAGTTTGAGTTTGTCTGTCTGTTTGTCATCGATTTTGTCAAAATCTACTAAACGGATTTTAATACGTATTGCAGTAAAAGATAGTGCAATACTTCCGGATGGATTAAGTAAATAGTACATATCAATATTATGTAAATTGTGTTGAAGAGATTGCGCAGTTGTTAAAAAACTTGCTTGCTGGGAGCTTTAGTTGCGTGCGCCGCGTAAACCAATAGAGATACGCTAAAGTAATGTACTGGAGAATTGTAGATCTATAAAAATACTACATAGAAGTCCGCGATAGCATGTCTCTATCTCTCACGGTTAACTCAGAATAACTACTTTTAAGTTCAATATTTTGAAAATTCGGAATATGTTTAGTAAATCACTGAATTCCACGCGGGCGAAGCCGTTTGGCACAGCTAGTATAATATACATATAAATATATGGGACTTACACACACGGTCGTCCGACCACAAAGTGGGTAACCTAATACTATCATCGTTTTCATCATTCTCCTGCCCTTATCCCACTCTAAGTGGGGTCGGCACAACATGTTACAAACATGTTGTGACATGATTTGGCTACGTATTTTTGCGATCGGCCGCCTGCCTGACGTCAACTTACCTTAGTTCGCCTTTTACGACACCTCGGTAACAAATAAGGGTGGTCTATTCTACTCAGCCGGATACCGCACGGCGAGTGGACTTACCTTAGTCGCCTTTTACGACACCTCGGTAACAAATAAGGGTGGTCTATTCTACTCAGCCGGATACCGCACGGCGAGTCGACTTACCTTAGTCGCCTTTTACGATACCTCGGTAACAAATAAGGGTGGTCTATTCTACTCAACCAGATACCGCACGGCGAGTCGACTTACCTTAGTCGCCTTTTACGACACCTCGGTAACAAATAAGGGTGGTCTATTCTACTCAACCAGATACCGCACGGCGAGTCGACTTACCTTAGTCGCCTTTTACGACACCTCGGTAACAAATAAGGGTGGTCTATTCTACTCAACCAGATACCGCACGGCGAGTCGACATACCGTAGTCGTCTTTTACGACACCTCGGTAACAAATGAGGGTGGTCTATTCTACTAAGCCGGATACCGCACGGCGGGTCGACTTACCTTAGTCGCCTTTTACGACACCTCGGTGACAAATAAGGGTGGTCTATTCTACTCAACCAGATACCGCACGGCGAGTCGACTTACCTTAGTCGCCTTTTACGACACCTCGGTAACAAATAAGGGTGGTCTATTCTACTCAGCCGGATACCGCACGGCGAGTCGACTTACCTTAGTCGTCTTTTACGACACCTCGGTAACAAATGAGGGTGGTCTATTCTACTAAGCCGGATACTGCACGGCGGGTCGACTTACCTTAGTCGCCTTTTACGACGCCTCGGTAATAAATTTGGATGGTCTATTCTACTAAACCGGATACCACACAGTGGGGCAACTTACCTTAGTCGGTTTTTACGACGCCTCGGTAAGAAATTTGGATGATCGTTTCTACTAAACCGGATACCACACAGTGGGTCAACTTACCTTAGTCGCCTTTTACGAGGCCTCGGTAAGAAATTTGGATAGTCTATTCTACTAAACCGGATACCACACAGTGGGTCAACTTACCTTAGTCGCCTTTTACGACGCCTCGGTAAGAAATTTGGATAGTCTATTCTTCTAAACCGGATACCACGGACTTGTCTCTCTTCGTTGAAAATTCTGTTTTTCAGTCAAATTTTGCTTGTTTCTCACCAAATTTTTTGCATTGTCTTCTCTTCTAGAGGCACCCTATCGTCACCCCGGCTCACCTTTGCGTAAAACCAAGCCGATTTTTTAGAATAACCTGGAAAAATCTAAAATTCGTTAAAAATTTCAGTTTTTGTTCTGTAACTTTTTTGTTTGTTGTTCGATTTTCTCGACCCGAACGTCAACTCTGTGGAGCTCGTCCGTGCGCAGGCAGAGAACCCTCGCTCGCCCGGACAGCACCAGCGGTTCGCCCGGTATTCGCGGAAAACCGAATTTCATAGGTTTTTCCAACTTTTCCACGTTTTTCTAAAATCGACTCCCTCCAATTTTATTAACAATTAGAAGCCCTTAAGGCCTACCGTTTGACGTATCGATCGTCGAAATAGCTTCAGTAGTTTTTCAAATAGAGTCAATTTCCTGAAATTCTAGTTTTTCACCTGTAAATTTTTTATTTCCGATTCGATTTTCCCGGTCCGGACGCCAAATTTGTGGGGCTCGTCCGTGCGCACGCAGAGAGCCCTCGCTCGCCCGGATAGCACCAGCGGTTCGCCCGCAATTCCCGAAAAACCGAAAAAACGACTTAAAATTCTATATTAATCTCGCTACATCTAAGCTCCCGAAATCTTATTTTAAAACCTTTATATCTCTTCTAGTTCGCTCAATATAAATTCTAAAACTTTCCATCTTATCGTTTATTACTTATATTCACAATCATGCTCGGACTGCGAACGCCGCGTAAGAAGAGGCCGGTCAAGGGTGATGCTTCACCGGAGAGGAGTGGGGACAGTTCTTGCATGACGAGAACGCCGACCAAGAAAGACAAGCGCGCTGATGACGCAGTTATTGAAGGCACATCAGACGTGCAGGAATCTCCCGACTCGTTTCTGGAGATTATCACGCCTTCTTTTAACGAGCCGGTGAAGGAAGCGTGTTCGCAGAACGCGGCGACCGAATCAAAGAACCCTAGTAAATACCTATCTAGGTCAACCGAGGCGAAAGCTTGTCTCGGGAAAATAAAATCCCAGTTAAATATATCGCGAAACTTAAACAAGGAGATTAAGGCAGAGGTTCTAGCGGCCGCAGAAAGGCTTTTTAAAATGGTCACTGAGGGGGAAAAAACCCCTTTGGATAAATGGGTAGAAGTGAAAAGCAATAAGTCGGCCGACACCGGCACGCAGACAGACTCGCCGGGGATATCAGACACGGCTAAAAATTCGGGTCCTGATACCCAATTTGTAGCGGATCCCCTCGTGGCCAGCATGACGGAGAAAATCAAGGAGCATTCTCTCGTGCTGGCAGAGAACACCAAGAGGATGGAGAGTCTGAACTTGGCGATGGAGCAGCATAAGGACTCTATGGAGAAAATCACCGCATATACATACGCGAATGCTGTGACCGGGCAGGGCGTCAAACCACAACCGAAACGTAATACTCTGCATTCGGTTGTGGTAACTTTCAAAGACGAGAAGAATACTGGTGAGGAGGTATTAGAGAAAGTGAGAAAGGCGATCGACGCGAAAGAAGGGTGGATAACGATTGAAAGAGTCAGGAAAGCCATAGACAGGAAAGTGATAATAGGATTCAGCTCGGAAGGGGACAGGCAGATGGCTAAAGAAAAGCTGAATCGAGACGGAGTCGACCTCGCAGTAGAGGAGGTCAAAAACAAGGACCCTCTTCTGGTCATCAGGGACGTTATCGCAAGCAACACCGACGCGGACCTGATTCGAGCGCTCAGGAACCAGAATCGCAGGGTCTTTGGCCTCCCCGATGGCGAGGAAGACAGGCTTATCATTAAGTATAGGAGAAAAGCTCGCAACCCACATCAAAATCACGTCGTGGTCAGCGTGGCCCCGATAGTGTGGCAAAGGGCGACCGAAATAGGGTACCTGCATGTAGACATGCAGAGGGTGAGAGCCGAAGACCAGTCGCCACTCGTACAATGTACTAGATGTTTAGGGTACGGGCACGGAAAGCGATTCTGTAAGGAGACCGCTGACCGGTGTAGCCACTGTGGGGATTCCCACCTAAAGACGGAATGCCAAAAATTTGCCGCCAATTCGAAGCCCCAATGTATCAATTGTTGCAATGCCAAGCTAGAGGCGGTGGACCACAATGCTTTTAGCGCGGAATGTCCCACTCGCAAAAAATGGGACGACATAGCGCGATCCACTGTAGCCTATTGCTAAAGGCGTCCCGGGCGAAAAATCCTACGTTGTGCTTCAAGCAAACTTGCAGAGAAAAAAGTTGGCAACACAGGAACTACACATCGAGGCTGACAAAAGAAAAGCTGCAGTAGCCCTCGTCCAGGAACCCTATGTTGGAGGAATAAGACTTATGGACGGCCGGAAAGGAGTTAGGATCTTCCAGAACACAAAGGTAGGAGACGGGACTGTGAAAGCGGCAATAGCCGTTTACGATAAAGACCTTAACGTAACGCAGTACCCGAAACTCACCACTAATAACATCGTAGTGGTGGGGATCCGAACTTGTGTCTGGGAAGTCATAATGGTATCCTACTACTTTGAAGGCGATAAACCTATACAGTCTTATCTTGATCAACTCAAATACATCAGGGAGGAAATGGGCTCTAAAAAAGTGTTAATGGGAGGCGATGCAAAAACGAAAAGCTTATGGTGGGGCAGTCCCGAAACGGATAAAAGAGGGGAGCATATGGCGGAAACGCTTGATCTTCTAGAGCTTAACGTCTTAAATAGAGGGAAAATTCCCACCTTTGACACCATTAGAGGCGGAAAGCGCTACAGTAGCTTTGTGGATGTCACAGCGTGCACGGCAAATATTCTGCACTTGATCGACGATTGGAAAGTTGACGAGAGCCTCACGAGCTCGGACCACAATGGTATGGAGATTAAAATTAAATTGCAAAAATCAAAAGGAATAACCATAAACAGGACTACTAGAAAATACAACACGAAAAAAGCAAATTGGCAAAATTTCGAAAACACACTCAAACGATTGAAGGAAGAAGAAAATTTTAACATAAATAGAATAGAAAATATAGCATCAGTTGAGGAAATAGAAAACAATATGGATAAGTTTAATGAGATAGTAGAGAAAACGTGTCTTGAAACCTTACCTGTTAAAAAGCCTAATGAGCGTATCTCCATGCCGTGGTGGACCGAAGAACTCGCGAAGCTAAAGAGGAAAGTCACGACGTTGAAGCGCAGAATCAGGAACGCAGCAGCAATCCGCAGGCCGTCGGTGGTTCAGGAATATCTGAAACATAAAGAAGAGTACGAATTAGAAGTTAAAAGAGCACAAACCAGTAGCTGGAAGGACTTCTGTAGTAAGCAGGAGAAGGAAAGTGTCTGGGAGGGGATATATCGAGTTATCGGCAGAACGACGCGTCGAGAAGAGGATCAACCGTTGGAGAAGGATGGGGTGATCGTGGACCTGAAAGGCTCAGCCAAACTATTAGCGGAGACCTTTTATCCGGATGACTTAGAAGACGAGGACAGTTCGGAGCACGTTCGACTCAGGATCGAGGCAGAAGCGGTTAACAATGACGAACGAGTTGGAGCTTGTGACCCGCCATTTACAGACGCCGAACTCGTCCACGCTACTAAGTCTTTTAATCCAAAAAAGGCGCCGGGTATCGATGGTTTTACCGCTGATATTTGTAGCAGGGTCATTGAAGACGACCCAGAACTTTTTCTCGCTCTGCTTAATAAATGCCTTGCCTACCACCATTTTCCTCAGCAGTGGAAGGAGGCCGCAGTTGTGGTTCTACGCAAACCGGGAAAGCCGGACTATGTTTCCCCCAAGGCCTACAGACCGATCGGCCTTGTGCCTGTCTTCGGGAAAATCTACGAGAAGATGCTGGTGGCTCGCCTCAAATTCTACCTTTTACCAAGGATGAGTACTCGCCAGTTCGGATTCATGCCACAAAGGAGCACTGAAGATGCCCTCTATGCACTAATGCAACACGTCCGAGCAAAATTAGACGACAAGAAATTAACTGTCTTAGTATCATTAGACATAGAGGGCGCCTTTGACAGCGCTTGGTGGCCGGTTATTAGGGTTCGACTGGCTGAGGAAGACTGCCCCTTAAATTTGAGACGAGTCATGGATAGCTATCTCAGAGACAGAAGAGTAAGGGTTCGGTACGCCGGGGAGGAGTACAGCAGGGAAACGAAAAAGGGATGCGTTCAAGGATCGATAGGCGGCCCCATCCTCTGGAACCTCCTTCTCGACCCGCTTCTCAAAGAGCTCTCCGAGAAGGGAATTTATTGTCAGGCCTTTGCGGATGATGTTATCTTGTTGTTTGATGGCGACACCGCTCTAGACATTGAGAGGCGAGCTAACCCCATACTGGAATATGTCCGAGCGTGGGGTGTCAAAAATAAATTGCGATTTGCGCCAAACAAGACAAACTCTATGGTGATAACCAGGAAACTTAAATTTGACTCTCCACGCTTGAGCATGGGAGGAATAGACATAGTCCAGACTAAGGAAATTAAGCTGCTAGGTGTCACCATCGATAATAAGTTGACATTCAACACTCACGTTACCAACGTCTGTATTAAGGCCGCAGGAATCTACAAGCAGCTGGCTAGGGCGGCGAAAGTGAGCTGGGGGCTTAACTCCGACATAATAAGGATAATTTATGTCGCGGTTATTGAACCGATAATTCTGTATGCTGCTAGTGTATGGGTGTCGGCGGCCAATAAACTTGGTGTTAAAAAACAGTTAGCAGTGATGCAGCAAGGGATGGCCCAAAAAATATGCAAGGCCTACCGCACGGTCTCCCTCAACTCGGCATTGGTGCTGGCTGGGATACTCCCACTCGACCTTCGCATACGCGAAATGGCCGCATTATATGAAGCCAGGAGAGGAGTACCCCAGACGGCATTGTTAGACAGGGAGGTCGAGAAGATGGCGTCGGCGCTCGCTGCTCCACACCCGGCAGAACGCACTACAGCCAGTATTTCGTGCCTGGAAAACCAACAACAACCAGACAGTGTGCAATCGGAGGTTCACATATACACTGACGGGAGCAAGATTGATGGTAAAGTAGGTGCAGCCGTCTCTATATGGGAGGATAGGATGGAGCGGAAAGCCATCAAGCTTGCTCTCGCTAATTATTGTACCGTCTACCAGGCCGAGTTGCTGGCAATACTTAGAGCTACTGCTGAAATAATTAAACATCGGGCAAAATCCTACCAAGTCCTAAGCGACTCTATGGCGGCTCTCCAAGCGGTGAAAAATCCAGATTGTCTCCACCCCTTGGCTGTTAAAGTTCGGGCAAATTTAAAGGAAGCACTCCACCAGGGGAAAGCAGTGCAATTGTCCTGGGTAAAGGCACACGTGGGGGTGGAGGGAAATGAGAGAGCGGATGAGCTAGCGAAGGAGGCCGCCTTGAAGAGCAAAAGGAAGCCGGACTACGACTGCTGCCCAATTTCATTCGTCAAGCGGAACATTCGTATGGGCACGCTTGACGAATGGAACGAGAGATACTCGACTGGTAGCACTGCGCAAATAACAAAATTATTCTTCCCGGATGCAGTAGCGGCATACGAAATAATCCGAAAAATTGAGATAAACAAGAGTATGGCGCAACTCATGACAGGGCACGGTGGGTTCTCAGAATACTTGGCTCGATTCAAGTGTAAGGAGGACCCATCGTGTGTTTGTGACGCGACGATCAAAGAAACGGTGCCCCATATTTTATGTGAATGCCCAATGAATGACATCGACCGTTTTGATTTTGAGCAGAGAATCGGTACAGACTTGACTGTTGACAAAATAAAAGACCTGATGATTGGTAAAGAGAGGAATATATTTTTAAATTATTGTCTGAAGGTAGTAAGCAAAACAATATTAAGAAATAAAACAAGTATAAATAAAAAATAATGGTAATAATAAATATGACATCATAAGATAAAATTGTAAATTGTACTTAAATAATTGAGTGTAAGCAAAATTGTAAATAAGTATATTGATATAAAGATAAAAAATAGGAAATGTAAGAAAAAGCAAAATTGACAATTGAAAAAATTTACAAATAAATAATGTGTATCTCATTACCCTCATAGAATGTAAGAATTAGTTTTATTTTTCTTAGAATTAGTTTAGTTTTATTAGAATTAGAAATAGGGAATCTTTCCCTTAAATAAAATTGAGTGTAAGCAAAATTGTAAATGAGTATATTGATTGATTGAATCAGTTTTAGTTTTATTAGAATTAGTTTTAGTTTTTATTACAATTAGAATTAGAAGGGAATCTTTCCCTTAAATAAACAACAGTGAGAATTGGTATAAATAACTTCTTGACAAAAACAGGCTGTAAATTTACACAAATTACAGGTTTATAGAATAAGGAAAAAAAAAAAAAAAAAACCGGATACCACACAGTGGGTCAACTTACCTTAGTCGGCTTTTACGACGTCTCGGCAAGAAATGAGGGTGATCTTTTACACTCAGCCGGTACCACACGGCTAATGCTGTTAAACCCAATAGGCTTCAATTTTACAGCGTCACCGGGCGGGATGGACAAGCGCGTAGGATAAGGGCAGGAGAATGTTGTATTCTGGATCTCCCTATAAAAAAAAAACACATAATTCTATAAATTATATTTTCTAAAGCCGTAAGCAAACCGTATGATTCGGTACTGAGTAACGGGTGCGCCATCTAGTACCGAGTACCGATTAGTTACTCACGAATGCTATTCGTTACTCGTTACTCGCATCTTTCGTATCGGTACGTATTAGTAACTACATAATACGGTATCTAATCAGTGGTTTGAATGTGTGCTGTCAGTGAATTTAAATGACCTTACGAAGAACGATGTTTGTTTTTTTTTATTGGTTATTAAGTCCCTTAACATAAATATTTTTAAATTATTCTAAATCTTCTTTAAAATATTTTTTTTATCATATTTTATGTTAAATTTAATTCTCAGCGAAACAACATCTATTTTATTCTCACAGTTAAAATAATAAATCCATTGCAAAATCCAGTAGATTCCGCCGACAACTTACTTGTGCTTTCAATTATTCTATAATTCTAACTTTTTTTTATTAAATCAAGATTTTGTCAAAAAAAAATGAAAAGATTCGCCTTACGCAGCTAGGTATGCAAGTAAGTAATATGTCGCGCCGATATCATACCGTACGGGAATACGACTCGAGACGTTACTTTAATACTATGGTAGCAGATGTCAAAAGTAACGAATAAAGTACCGATACGATAGTAACGAGTACTACTTGTTGTAGTAACGAACACATACGCTTTTTGTCGTTACTCTTACACCTCTAATATTTTCTGAACTTTAAGGGCAGGAGAATGTTGTATTCTGGATCTCCCTATAGTAACGCTGTTTTGAATAAATTGACGCGCGCCACGCGACGCGAACGCAAGCTAGGTCGTTTTTATGCATTCGTTCACTACGAGCGCGGCCCCCCGCAGTCACCCGCCAGACACGACAGAGGGAGGCCGCGCGCGGCTTGAACGCGCCTGTATACGGCATTCTGTTATAACACACACGTGTAATTTTGCGTTTCGGGTGTGGTTCTCAGATTTAGTGACGCGTTTAATCAGTGAAGCGTTTGAGAAGACGCGACCGTCCGCGGTGCGCGTCTTTAGTGCGCGTTGGGTTACTATTCCCCGATATAGGGACGATTCAATAACGTGTGACCTTACGAAGGTTGTGTGCACACCGGGTGTTATTTGTGTTATTTAACCGATATAGTGAAGTGTATACTCCGGGAGAAAAAGACATTACGTGTCCGTGGAAGACTGCAGAGGCGAGCCAACGGTTTCGGGAATCGGCCAAGTACATACAAGCACACACACACACGTACACATATACACGCAGTGATTCATGAGGCCGGACCACATACAGCTGACGGCCGCATAAGGTAGGTTGAGACGCCGAGACGACGGGCCCAGGTCTCTGAGGTTGTTTCATCCGTCCGCACGTTTGCGCGGAACAAACGCATAAATCTATAAATTATTTATTCTGAACGTGAGTAAAATCTCGGTCAGCTCGCGGCTTGGACATACCTCACATCCGCACGGTGGTCAATTACACGGTATCGAGGGATATCGACACGCACACGCACCGCGTGGGACGCACGGGCCGCGCGGGCGTGCGCGGGCATGCGTACACGCTGCTCTTGCGGGACAAGGACAAGGACTTCGCCGGACACCTGCTGAGGAACCTCGAGGGGGTGCAGCAGGTTAGAGAGTTTTGTTTACTATTATAAAGTACAATCAGAATGAATATACTTTATTCAAGTTACGAGCTAGCAATAGGGCTTATAAGCAACTTAACGCTAACCTAAAATTATATAATAACTTTTATATCTAATAGAAGGTCCAACGAAAGCTTGTGACGAGCCTGGTGTTCTCGATTTTCTTATACGGCGTGGAGACTTGGCCCCTGAAACAGGCTGATCACAACCGCATAGGCGTATTTGAAATGCTGGAGAAGGACAAAACATAAATCATTTAAAAATACTTATGCTCTTTATATCAGGAAGTACCCGAAGATCTCGCTAACTTGGCGATGCAATCGGCTTGGTTCCGTAAGTCGCGGTTCAAGAAGGGCAAAGGCAAGAACCTTAACATCGGCGGCTGTGGATTGGGGTAAGGAATTTAAAAGTTTTTTTAAAAAAGCTCGGTCGCTGTCGTATTTGTATAGGTATTTTAAAACACAATTTCTTTTAGAACTGACCATGACCCTTTTTCATTGTATCATACTGTTACGAAAAGAGTTCGAAATGCATATGTCAAAATTGGGTGGGGGCATTTTATGAACATGCAAAAAGAGTTCATAAACCATATGTCATAGAGTTCAAATTCGCTAGACGCTATTCTCTTAACATTCATGTTGTTTACGAATCGTTTTTCGTATCGCTGCTAGGACTCGGGAACGATCGTGTACATTCTCAAAATTGGTTCGTTCGATATATAAGCGGATGTATCGTATGCCTCGACATTCAGTTTGCGAATATCGATCAAGAGCGAATTAAAAATCGAAAATAAAAGTAAAATAATAGTGACCTCGGCTCCCTTACTGGACGACGGAGTGCATAGAGACTTTAAGTAATAATTTTGTAGTGAAAAGCTGATTAAAGTGTATTTGACGAGTCTCCAGGTATTTTCATGCAGATCCATGAATCCCTGTACGTAGCAATACAAGAGACATGGCTTTTTAAACGTTAACACACGAAACGGATGAACCAGAAAGAATGAAGGTGCGAAAAATGTTGAATAAGTCAGACGCTCTACTAGTGTTGGGGTTGTCCTAGAAGTTCGACGAACCTCGACGATGCTTCTGCGCTCGCCCGTCCCGCCCGGTGACGCTGTAAAAGCCATTAGGGCTAACAGCATACAGAAAGTTCGAAAAAAAATTCTAGAAGTTTCTTTCTGTAAGGCCGCATGAAATTCAAAGTATTCACGTTTCAATTAGACATTGTCAAGTACTTATGAATCGACACACGTACCGAGGGTTAGTTAAATACGAATAAGGTAAGTGGACATCAGGCAGGCGACCGGTCGTAAAATACGTAGCCGAATCATGTGACAACATGTTTAACATGTTGTGCCGACCCCACTTAGAGTGGGATAAGGGCAGGGGGGTAATGATAGGTTTATTAGCATATTGACAATTCTAAAAATATATATAGCAGTAAATTTTTACCGTTGATCGAATTGCAATGTAGGTGGAAGTCACTGATCTATGCGGGTTCGGTGTTAACAAGTGCTTTTGAATCGTCAACTTTACTGCTGGTTCGGAAAGCTGTTCCTACCGAGAAGAGCCAGCAAGAAACACGGCGGTTGCTCTTTTTAAAATATAAATCTTAGAACTAGTTACATTTATTTATTACTGTCTTGTACAAGGTAGAAGTGCACCTATATCCACACATCCTTATCATCTAAGTAATCTTCAACAGTATAGCAGGCTTTCTGTATCAGCCTCTTTTTAACAGTGTTTTTAAACTGCTGTAATGGCATGACCAAAATTGATTTCGGAATTTTATTATAGAATCTTATACCCAAACCCACAAACGATTTACGTACTTTTGCAAGGCGCAAAGCAGGAGTCGCAAGCTTATGTCGGTTCCTACTTTGTCTATTATATACATCACCTATCGTTTTATAATTCTTTATATTTTTATGTACAAAAATTACGTTATTTAAAATATACTGTGAAGCAAATGTTAGAATACCTGTTTCCTTAAACTGAATATGAAACTTGTCATCAGGTACAAGGAGCGTCCCGGCTTGCCCGCGTACAACGATGAGACTCCGATGACCATCGCCCCGGAGAAGATGGGTGGGCCCGCTACGGACCGGCTCGCGTCGCTCAAACAGGCCTTCCGTTCACAATATAACCAGGTGAGAACTTGAAACATATCGGCATAACATACATTCAATCATCCTTGGCTCGCCGGGGACGTTACAAGAAGAGGAACCTTGGTTCTGGACTTCTGGAAGGAGCTTGGCTGGCTGGAAGAACCAACCCCTACACCCTCACGTACAATGGTCGCCTTACAGTGTGTACCGCGTAGTCAGCGGATCTCAAATATCCTTGCAAAGAGTCTTGCTCGGTATAAAAAAAAAGAAAGAAGAAAAGGAAGGTGATAATTGGGACTCGATCTGGGGTATTTTCATGGGGTATACTTCTTTACTAGGCTCCTTCCCTACTGAGCTATTACAACTTAACAAATGACAGCAAAATTAACCTTTCTTTCAGTATTCAACGCATATTTTAGCAATTTTTCAATGCCTGGAAACAGGGAGAAAACGTCATCCCTGCTTTTAGGCATTGAAATCCAATATCGACTGTATAGATTAAGGATTGATTATATTTGTTTGTAATAACTATAAATTTACCCAGTAATCGTGATTAGCAAAAACGCTATGTGGTTTTATATTATTCAGTCGTTACTGGACAAAATGATTGTTAGTACAAATAAATGTAACCCTTATATCCTATACGCATGTATAAGATATAAGGATTACATTTATTTATATTGATATATTATTTTGCTTTTTCATGGAATATTTTGTTTATAAACATTTCGTACGCACTATTATATTAAAAGTATAATAACTTAAGTAGAGGTAATTATAAAAGCCAAGTGTTTGATATCACGTTCACTAGTTGGAGAGGCACGTGATAGAAATGTATATATTTGGTTTCAAGGGCGTAGACAGAATTCTATACAGGGGGGGGGGGTTAGACACAACATTGTCTCAGAAAATCTAGATAATTTTTTTTCGTAATCATAGTATTTAAAATATGAGGAGGTCGCATTGTAATGAAGGTTAGGCACATTAGGTCTTATGCAAGCCTTTTATTATGTCAACATGTTACAATGTCAGTTTCCCAGTCTTACAGTTTTCAGTGTAACCTTGTCATTATATTATATTACTCTTTTAAGTCTATTTTTATCTCTATCAATTTTTCTCCATTTATTTGTTATGTTATGTTACTTATTTGCTAACCCGTGGTTATTTTCTTAAGATCCTCTCTTTCAAAGGGTTGCCTGGAAGAGATCACAATAATGTGATAAGGCCGCCCTTTGCACATTTAAATGTAATTATTGTATGTACTTTGTCTGTATATTTTTTATGTGCAATAAAGTTATTCTTCTTCTTCTTCTTCTTCTTGTCCGTACCTCGCTACGTCCATTTTTGGTTCCTCAGTTACCTATTCATTATATATGAGGAGATGACTGAATCTTTAGTAGGTATTAACTAAGTTGTCCCCGTGTCCAGTTCACCGCATCATCAGACCACTCGTGGGAGCAGACGAGGCCGGCGCTGCAGCCCGGCGTCAACGAGCCCGCGGCGCCCGACGACAAGCAGGAGCGGGTGCGCAGGTCCGGCAAGCGGAGCCGGTGGGAGTAACTTGTATATAGCTGTAATTAAATAAATGTATAATGTTCAAATGTACATATTGTTTTATTAATAACCCGCAGAATTTAACGGAATGGGAATGCAATTATATTTACCCATTGTTGTACCCATCTAACATTAGATGGCGCTGTACGTTATTGTCTTGCGCTGTCAAGTGTCTGTTATAAAACAACTTAAGTCATTGGAAAATTATATTTAGATCGTTACCTCCGGCAATACTTCCGCGCTCGCCCACTCTCTCAGTGACGCTGTAAAAGCCATTAGGGTTAACAGCATTAGTTAGTGTTCGAAAAAAAAAAATTTAGATCAAGTCCGATGCAGTTCTCCAGCGCGTTATTTTAAGCTGACGTTCGGCCTTACAGAAGGCACCCTTGAGGCGACGCTAATAGAATGCTGCGAGACTCGCTCTCCCAGTTTTGTTTTGTTTTGTAAAAGCCCTTAGGGCTAGCGGCATTAGTAAGTGTTCGAAAATATATATTTAGTAAGCGCAAGTCTGATAGTCCTTTTTTTCAAACTGACTGTATGCTGTTAGCTCTAACGGCTATTACACCTTCACCGGCTACCGGGCGGAACGGGTGAACGCAGAAGCATCGTCGAAGTTACTAATTGTGGAAAGCAGAGTGCAGAAGCTACTAGCGTCGGGGAACGTCGTTCTAAAGGTGCCTCCTGTGACCACGGCTAAAGGCGACGCGCTATACAGGATTGTATCTTCAAGCGAAACGTTAGCCGCCACGTTAATCCGCGTTTTAAGAAATCTATTTGGTTCTAAATGTAGGAAATAAAAACTGTTCTCATGCAAAACTTGTGTCTGAATTCATTACGTATCATTCGTATAACTGCTGCACCATCGTAGTTTTCAAATACTACAAATAGCCGAAGGAAAACATTTAATCGTAACTACAATCAATGTTCGGCTAAGTTTTAATGTATTCGGCTAACGACTTCGCGGCACGGCAGCAATCATTGTCGATTGTCTTGTGTAGATAATCTTGCAAACTACTTAGCAAGTTTAAGTAGGTAAGAAATATGACCAAATTTTTTTGTATAAAATTACAATATAGTTATTAATTGTTGAGAGCTGTGATAACCCAGCGGTGAGACAGTGCGACTCTTTCGAGGAGAACACGAGTTTAAACCCGGACAGGCACTTATGAGTTTTTCTATTAAAACTCATGTGTCTAATTGATAATTGCAATTTATCACACGTTTTTCGGCAAAGGAAAACATCGTGAGGAAACCTGCATATCTCTAGGAATCCTAGAGATATGTGTAACCTACCAATCTGCATTGGAGCAGCGTGGTAGGTCTTAGCTCCATCTCTTCTCTCCAAAAACGGAGAGAGGAGGCCTATTCACAGCAGTGGGATTGTAACAGGCCGCTACTTTTATTAATTGTTGAGCTGTGATAGCCTAGCGGCTAGACCGAGCGACTTTTTCGAGGTGGTCCCGGTTTCGAACCCGGGCAGGCACCAATGAGTTTTTCTATTACAACTCATGTGTCAAATTGATTATTGCAATTTATCACACGCTTTCCGGTGAAGTAATACATCGTGAGGAAACCTGCATATCTCTAGAGAATTCTGGGAATATGTGTAACCTACCAATCCGCATTGGAGCAGCGTGTTGGGTCTTAGCTCCAACCCTTCCTCCAGTAACGGAGAGAGGAGGCCTATTCTCAGCAGTGGGATTGTATCAGGCCGCTACCTTATCTTACCTTACTATTAATTGTTAAAAATAATAATTACCATCCTCCTGTTCTTATCCCACTTTAAGTGGACTCGGCACAACATGTTACAAACATATTGTCACATGATTTGGCTACGTATTTTACGACCGCCTGCCTGACGTCAACTTACCTTAGTCGTATTTCACTACCCCTTGGTAAGAAAGAGGTTGATCTATTCTACTCAACCGGATACCACACGGCGGGTCAACTTACCTTAGTCGCCTTTTACGACGCCTCGGTAAGAAATGAGGGTGGTCTATTCTACTACACCGGATACCACACGGTAGGTCAACTTACCTTAGTCGGCTTTTACGACGCCTCGGTAAGAAATGAGGGTGGTCTATTCTACTCAACCGGATACCACACGGCGGGTCGACTTACCTGAGTCGCCTCTTATGACACGTCGATAAGAAATGAGGGTGGTCGATTCTACTCAGCCGATTACCACACGGCATTGTTAATAATAATCAATTTCAGTATTCTTGAATGCCTTTGTCTAACTTGCCGTGTATGTCTGTGGAATTTTGCAAGTTAAATTTGATCCACTTTCCGGTGTCCCATTGAGCTGAAATTTTACAATGACATTGGCGCCGATGACAAAATCGCAAAGTCGTAAACTCATAACAACTCGTAAAATCGTAACTTTGCGATTTTACTAGTCTATCTCATGATGATGCTTCGGTTGCGGGGCGAAACGAGTGTTGAGTTTTCGATAGTGAACGTGTGTAGTGCTTGTGTATTGTGGTGGCAGTGGTGGAGGTTTATGCATGTGTTTTTACGAATCCTGCATGTATCGGGTATGAAATAACGGATAGTCTACTATACATTTAGCACTATATATATTTTCTATTTACTGTATCGCGGATTATAGCAAAATAATTTTTGTTATTACTTTTGTATTATGGATCTCCGCAAAGTAACGCCTTATTCTATAAATCATGTTTATGATAAGAATGATTTACGATTTATGATGCTGCTGCCAGGATTGGATCCAGACGAGGGACTTTTCAACGGTTAACAGTAAGGACATGAAGTTTTGGTACAAGGTGTTCTAAAAGGTTTTTTTTTAATTGACTTGTTTACACTTAAATTCTGACAGTCTCCGGTATTTGTAAATGCTACTTTTACTTTAATTACGATACTGGTCACAAAAATCTGTAAACGAAATGCCACATGAAAAATGGTTGGAAATTTCTCCTGTATTAAAGGTCCCAACAAAAGCAAACGTGTGCTCTAATTAAAAAGCCTCGAGTTCTGGGGCAGAATGCTGCATAATAAAAAGCCATTCAAATATTGCGATTAAGCTGCCCTAAAGCTAACGCTTAGTACAAGTACAACGTAAATATGTAAAATAGTAATAGTATAATAATATAGTAAAATTTTACGTCATTGGAATCAAACCTTCAAATATCCGGGAATATATGAAGAACATTACAAATATGAAAATCTGACTTTCTGTCTTTTACGCAGAAAAATCTGGACTTCAATTTTATCAATATTGATAAAACTTTGATACAGTTAAAGTTTACATATCGGGCTAGCAAATAAGATTGCATTGAACATGATGCGAACGAAGTTGCGAACTCAGCTAAAATAACAATATTAATACTCGTCTTATTCTATGGGTTTAGACTAGTTTCGAGCCCAACCAATTTCTATACATATTATCAAACGAAGTCTCTGACAGTTGTCTGTAGGTGATCGATTTTCTCAATATCTACTGAACGGCTTTTTGTACGGTGATTACAAAGAGATAGTGTAATTCATGAGAAAGGTTTAAGTTAATACTACACCACGGCTGAATTTTCTTTAGGTCGGGATTTACGAGGGAAAAACTTTTTGGTGTGTGTTTCTGATTTCCATGCGGTAAAGGCCGTGGGCACAGCTAGTCTATACATAAACTATAAATACTACTCACGATAGTTTAAAATTAAAAAAAAAACGAATATACTATGTGCTGTATACATTCATGTTAAATTTTTGGTTGTTATTTGATAATTTCGATAGTAAGTAGGACGCCCCTAATAACTTTTTAATTTGAACGCAAACTAAACGTTCTGGACGAAAGTTTCCAGATAAAGTGCCGGCGTACAACGATAAGGGAACTATTCCTGAGGCGCGTGCACACTGACAGCTAGATTAACGACTGTAATTATTTCCGACACCGCTTTACTGCAAACTTGGTAAATTAAATTAAATTCAAATGCTTTAAGAAGTTTTTTTTGTATTATCAAATCTACTGCCTTTTCGGCAAAATTTTTTAAAGTTGATCCCACCCAGAATACTTTTTTTTTCAAATTATAAAACTTATAATGTTATAATAGTTACGTTTTAAAATTGTTTTCTTGTGCATATTGTAGTGTAATTAAATATACGTATTTTTTATCATTAATACGGTTTGTATGCATCTGATTACGTTAACTTCGTCCTATATCTTGATTCCTTGGAGTAGAAAAGAGAAGCATCAATAATAGATACGGTAAAAATGGGTGAATCTGGCCAGCCAATAGTTTGCCTGTAAGTGAGAGTGTTGCAACAAATAATAAGATAGGGAAGATAAAACTCATATACTTTGTCTAATCACACATAGACAAGAGAGACAGATAATCTAATCCTCTTTTTCTTTATTTTCAATCGACATATTACAGCCTGGCCTCTCAATTCTAGTATAATAACTCTATAAAAAAAAGAACTAACTATCCTATTAATTTTATACAAAAGCGGAATGGTAATCAATGAAATACGGCCCTACAGTCGTAAATGCCACTTCCGATTCACTCGCTATTACAACGCCAACAAATCACTTGTTTCCCGCGCTTTGTGAGTATAGAGCTGTTTGATTGCGTGCCGGTGCCTGCGGCTAAAAAAAAAGGTTGGCGGGAAAAAATGTTTATTGTTGTAATTTGTGAATAAAATTGTGCGTACGGGTGGATTCATTTGAGAAAGGTAAGTATTTTAAAACGAATATCTCATTAAATTAATTAAAGTTTTTTAATGGTCTCCTTAAAAATATTATTGTTAACGGTGATACAATTTTTTTGAAATATTTGTTATTAGCAAAAGACGTGATAACAAAATGATGAGATGTTATTACAAAAATTATATTTTATAAATAGTTAGGAATATATAATTAGAAATAGATGCGATAGAGATAGACTATTTTATTCAGAAGACAAGATATTTTTGATGAAATATTATTTATATTATTTAAATGATTTATAGAAGCAGGCGTTACTTTGCGGAATTCCATATTACAAGCAATATAACAGAACTAACTACTTTGCTATAATCCGCACGGGTTAAGTGAATGCAGTACGATTTTTGTCGTGAAGCCTATCCTCCTGATGATGCTTCGGTTTCGGGGCGAAACGATCGTCGAGATTGTGGTGGTGGGTGTGTGTGCTGCTTTTGTGTTCGTTGTTGCTGGTGAATTGCGCCTTGGGGTGCATGTGGTGGCTTGTCCTGCATGTATAAGGTGCGTAGATTTTGCCTGCTTCATACACATTGGCTTTGCATGCATTCACTTAACCCGTGCGGATTATAGCAAAGTAGTTAGTTATATTGCTTGTTATATTATTTAATTTATTCTTCAATAATTAATTTATAGAATTAGGCGTTACTTTGCGGAGATCCATAATGATAAAATTATTTTGCTACAATCCGCAATACAGTAATTAGAAAATATATATAATGTTAAATGTATAGTGGACTATCCGTATTTTCCTACCCGATACATGCAGGATTCGTAAAAACACATGCACAAACCTCCACCACTGCCACCACAATACACAAGCACTACACACGTTCACTATCACAAACTCAACAATCGTTTCGCCCCGCAACCGAAGCATCATCAGGAGATAGACTCCAAGACAAAATCGCAAAGCGCTTTTCTATTTACTGTATCGCGGATTATAGCAAAATAATTTTATTATTACTTTTGTCTTCAATAATTGCCAATAATTTCAGTAAGACGGATTGCTAGGAATTGGAATTAGGAATGAAAGATTTTATTCGTCAAGCCAGCAGCTATTTGTAAGAAACAAAAATACACACATTGATAAGCAAAGAAGCTGCTCAAGTTAAACGACCTTTGGGTGTATTAACTTTTGTCCATACATTTATAAAAGACGCACCCATTTAAAGTAAGTATCAAAAAATTATTCACTCCTCCCTCTTTTGCTTTTTGATTGAAGCGTGATAGCCTAGTGGTTAGACCGTGCGACTCTCTTGAGACGAACATGAGTTCAAACCCGGGCAGGCACCAATGAGTTTTTCTATTAAAACTTATGTGTCTAATTGATATTTGCAATTTATCATATGCTTTTCGGTGAACGAAAACATCGTGAGGAAACCTGCATATCTCTAGAGAATACTAGGGATATGTGTAACCTACCAATCCGCATTGGAGCAGCGTGGTAGATTTTACAGCTTCAGCTCCAATCCTTCTCTCCAAAAAACCGAGAGAGGAGGCCTATTCCTAGCAGTGGGATATAAACGGGTCGTTACTTTACTTTTACTTTTTTACTTTTCTTAGGATATTTTTTTTAGAGTGAATATTTATCGAAATATATATTTATTAATACATATATGTAGCTGAGACCTACCACGCTGCTCCAATGCGGATTGATAGGTTACATATATCCCTAGAATTCTCTAGAGATATGCAGGTTTCCTCACGATGTTTTCCTTCACCGATAAGCGTGTGATAAATTGCAAATATCAATTAAACATAAGTTTTTATAGGAAAACTCATTGGTGCCTGTCCGGGTTTGATCCCATGTTCGTCTATAAAGAGTTGCACGGTCTTATCACTGGTCTATCACAGCTTTTAAAAACTACTTCATTTTTTTTAAATTAAATTTTTTTACTTGGACGAAATCCTAAGCGGTTAAATTAAATTTGTCTTACTTGAAATACTGTAATCAATATAAAAATACTTCTAATATTTAGGAAATAGAAAAATGCCCTTCCCTGAAAACTCTACTTTACTGCTTTTAATCTTATCAATAATTTACAAGATACAGATAAGCAAATATTTGTTTTATACATACTAAAATTAACACTTTAAATTTTGAATACCCGAATGTAAGGATAGTATGTACGGAACTAAGTAAGTGAGCAATTTAAATTAAGTAGGTAATTAAGTAGCAGTAGGTAATTTAAATGAAGGTATATGCATCAATACACCAAAATCAGTTTATTTTAAGCTCTTTAAATTTTTTCTATTTATAGTAAAAGTAAACAGTTAGTCAAGCTGTGATCGCCCAGCGGTGAGACCGTGCGACTCTTTCGAGGGAGTCACGAGTTCAAACCCCGGGCAGGCACCATTGAGTTTTTCTATTAAAAACTGATGTGTCTAATTGATAATTGCAATTTATCACACGCTTTTCGGTGAAGGAAAACATCGTGATCGTGAACATCGTGGAAACCTGCATATCTGTAGAGAATTCTGGGGATATGTGTAACCTACCAATCCGCATTGGACCTACCGCGTGGTAGGTCTTAGCTCCAACCCTTCCCTCCAGAAACGTAAAAAGGAGGCCTATGCCCAGCAGTGGGATAGTAACAGGCCGTTACTTTACTTTACTTTTAAACACTTAGTTGAAGTGAACAAAGTTGCGGCGGCTTTTCGAAAAAGAAAAATTGTTATCGTTTATAATTACATAATATTAGATAATTGCAATTTTATTGCACTATCGTCCATTGTCTTGCATCACTTATAAAAATACACGTAGGTAACATTTTTTTACAATATTTATGTAATTAATTATTCAGCAAATGTAAGCTAATAGGTACTGATAAAATTACGTAGTTTGGTTATGTCCGATGCTTCTTTCTTTCAATGCCTGTAAACTGCCCAGCAGTCTTGAAGCCTCAATGGCAAGGATCGGAAAAATATTTGAAGCACTGAAAAGCGATTGGTTTTCAAGATAATGAAGTGAAGACTCCTCATCAACTGGCGTGAATCAAGACTTGGTAACAGGATGCACGTTCCGCCTCTATCTATGTCACGCATAGAACTTCAGCATATCGTGGTTTTTTTACATATCTAGCCACGAACTGCTAGAACAATATTCCTTCCTCTTTTCGACAAATACATTTGAAGCATAAATTTAAAAATTTAAATCGAAGCGAAATTATTTCATATACTAACTTCCCTAGACAGGGATCTAGCAGAATATCTGTGTTGTTGGTGGTCAGGATATATTGAACGGATAGTGGAGGGGTGGGGGTTTACGGTTCGTAATGTTGTTTTTTGTTTTGGGAATTTGGTAGCAATGTAGCTGCTGACATGCTGCTGTAAGGTGTGATAGCCCAGCGGTGAGACCGTGCGACTCTTTCGAGGGGAATACGAGTTCAAACCCGGGCAGGCACCAATGAGTTTTTCTATTAAAACTCATGTGTCTAATTGATAATTGCAATTTATCACAGCTTTTCGGTGAAGTGAAACATCGTGAGGAAACCTGCATACCTCTAGAAAATTCTGGAGATATGTGTAACCTACCAAACCGCATTGGAGCAGCGTGGTAGGTATTAGCTCCAACCCTTCTCTCCAGAAACGGAGAGAGGAGGCCTATTCCCAGCAGTGGGATTGTAACAGGCCGCTACTTATAGCTGCTGAAATTTCTTCTGAACCAGCTATATTTTATAAGTGATCTATGAGGAAAGTCTAGGAACTTCTGGATTTAAAAAGTCACTAGATTGAATTGTATAAGGGTTAGAAGTTATATAAGATCTTTTTCAAAGTGAATGTCACGCGGTGACTGTATAAGTACCCTAACGCACTAGCGGTTGGCCACCTAGGCGGTTCATTTCAGCGGCCAACCGCGATGAAACCGCGTAAAACGGATGTAGCTTGTATTATCTATTTTTACTGCCGAAATCAAGTAAACGAAAGTAAAAATAAATACTACTCTTCTTCTAAAGAGGAAACTCTCTTTTTCTCTTTAATCTCCTATTTCCCAAAAATATCTACTAGTTTTTTCCAATTTTTCCGTTTCAAATCTCTATTTTTATAAACTGCTTTCACAATTCCAAATAGCTTCTCTTTGTCGAACTTGAACTATGAATTTCTCTGTGTCGGAGTTCATGGCAGCGCATGTCAAACGTACAAACTCTCGGCGATACAATCCAATCTAAACCGCCAGTGCGTATAAACGAGATGAAATGGAGATGAAGAAGTGCGTAGACCTGCCACGAAGCGGACAGCATCCGTCCATTCGACTGCCGCGGTTGAATATTCATGGCGGTAAGTGCGTACAATAAGCTGTGATAGCCCAGCGGTGAGACCGTGCGACTTTTTCCAGGGGAACACGAGTTCAAACCCGGGCAGGCACCGATGAGTTTTTCTATTAAAATTCACGTGTCTAATTGATAATTGCAATTTGTCACACGCTTTTCGGTGAAGGAAAACATCGTGAGGAAACCTGCATATCTCTAGAGAACTCTGGAGATATGTGTAACCTACCAATCCGCATTGGAGCAGCGTGGTAGGTCTTAGCTCCAACCCTTCTCTCCAGAAACGGAGAGAGGAGGCCTATTCCCAGCAGTGGGATTGTAACAGGCCACTTTAAGTGCGTACAATCACGTACGTGCAGTTGCATATTAAACTTAAGCAAGCAACTTATTTGTTGGTGTCGCTATTCGCTTCTATAACAAAATTCCTCAATCCATTATTATAGACCAGTTTACAGAAAGATTCAAACTTAGTGTAAAAAATATGCTCATATGTAAAGCATATTACAAAATTGAGGATTATCTGGATGATAAGAAAGCCTGGATTTGAAAATCCTTTCAGCTTCATACAAGACAGCGGTTTAATAATGTATAATTGAAAATATTTACACATTCCGAGCCAGTTGTACCTTCATTAATCATATTGATGCTTGACGATTCAAAAGTGCCTGAAATGGTTTATTTGAATAAAGATTATTTTGATTTGATTTGTCTGTTAAAACGGCTAGCCAAGCTGCTTCTCGCTCCTACGGCTGACCGCTAGTGCGTTAGGGTACTAATTGATACTGAAGGCTGCGTACTACTTTTTATGATTTACTGCATCAGCGCTTTCTATGAGGCATAATCGTAAAATCTGCGCAATCAAGTCCATTATGCAGAAAAAAGGCCTAAGTTCGTTACACACGGACGAGCCGCGACCTTCCGTTCTCTGACAATACGGATTGTAAATTACATGTAGTTGTAACGGCAATTACGTATTATACACGACGTGTAATAACAATATCTTTGTCACAATGAGACGAATGTTTCTATTTAAAATAAGCGATAGTCATGAAGAAGTATTTTAAATAACAGCTAAACCATAGAGTTTTTATACTTGATTAAGGTAGCCATAGGCAGACCTGCAGACCTACCATGAACTCTTATTGCGACTCAATTGAAGATTCAACTATATTACCCGGCAATAAATAATGCACATTGATGTTTAGAACGAAACAGCCGGCCGGTTCGCTTTCGTAGAGCGCTGTCACTGTCACTCAGTTAGTATGTGACGTTTCACACGGGTTCGTCACTCTGTGCGACAGAGACAATGATCTATGATGCAGAATCTAGCCGATTATCTCTCTCTAAGCCTCGATTAAAGACTACAGTGTATATACTGGCCTCGATGTGCATTATTCAATTTTTTTTTAAGTAAGACTGTCACAATAAATAACGAGAGGGAAGAAGAAACTCGTATGCTTCAGTTATAATCATATTTCTAATCATATTAGACTATTCAAATTTAAAAACACAGACAGATAGATATGAAGTTCCGTAATTATTATATTAAAAACCATAGTGAACAAATGCAATGCATTATGGGCACTTTGTTTTTTTTAATAATGACGTGACGTGCTAATTATCACAGATATTTTTTGAGGCAAATTAATTAGGTTAGTTATTAGAATAATCTAGTAACTCTATGATCTAGGCACGGACAAAGGTCAAAACCGGGATCGAGATGTTTCTTTTATTTTTTATTATATATTCAAAATATTCCATTTTTTAGTGGGATTGATTCAATAATTTTTTTAAATAACTTTGTCTTTATTTTATTTTTTTTAATTGCCACCAGTTCTTAATAAGAGTTAGTGTGTGTAGTTTATATTATAAAACTCATAAAGTATTCGACTTAATAGAATAGACCACCCACATTTTTTACCAAGATGTCCTAAAAGGCGACTAAGGTAAGTCGACCCGCCGTGTGGCATCCGATTGAATAGAATAGACCACCCTCTTTCTTACCGAGGGGTCCTAAAATACGGCTAAGGTAAGTTAACGACAGGCAGGCCGGTCGTAAAATACGTAGCCAAATCATGTGACAACATGTTTATAACATGTCGTGCCGACCCCACTTAGAGTGGGACAAAGAACAGGAGGATGATGACTATAAATACAAAACTAAGGATTTCAGCTGAGACTGAAATATTTTCGGAGGTCATTATTCTCAGATTATCTTAACAGTGTGATATTTACAAGGGCACGTTTTACATAGCTTTACCTTGTACTAGATTTACCATGACACTTAATTGATTCTAATATTCTTCTCTATTTCTATTAACGTATTTGCTTTAGGGCGTGTATAGTTTGTATATATTTTTGAGAGTTGAACTTACTATCTTTCTGAATCTTAACCTTTGCCTGAAGCTGTGATAGCCCAGCGGTGAGAACGTGTGACTCTCTAGAGACGATCATAGGTTCAAACCCCGGGCAAATTTTAACAGAAAAACCAGTGAGTTTTTCTGTTAAAACTTATGTGTTTAATTGATAATTGCAATTTATCACACGCTTTACGGTGAAAGAAATCGTGAGGAAACCTGCATATCTCTAGAGAATTCTAGGGATATGTGTAACCTATCAATCCGCATTGGAGCAGCGTGGTAGGTCTTAGCTCCAACCCTTCCCTCCTTTTTTTTTAACAGGAAAAATCCCCTTATGGGTACCATCGCCCGACGGGGACAGGCGGTGGTTATGTCGGACTCGCACCGACTAAAATGACCTGTATGCTCCACCACGCTACTGATGGTGGAGGCAGGGTATCTTATTTGACTCCATCTCCACCAGCAGCAACTCTGATCCCAGAGTCATCTCCTCTGAGTGGGGACCCCTCAAAAGAGAAGCCCCCCTCCGCTAACCGGTGCATTGGGAGCACCAGATACGCCGACCGCCTCGGGGACCTATAACCCAGGCGTCCGATAAACCCCGTTCGAAGCGCCCGAAAGGTCCCCTATCAGGGCGGCAGACGATGGGCCTAGGCAAGTCGCTAACACCTGGACTCGCCAGCAGCAAATTGGTCCAGAACACGAGGTCCCGGAACCGCTCCGCCGCCTCCCTCTGCCAGTTAGAGCAGAAGGAGTCCTTTGCTGCCCGCGATCGCTCCCTGCCCACCGTGCCTGGAATCGCACGGTCGACAAGGAGAGACCGCTCCCCACCTGTGTCACTAGCTCCGCCTGCTGGACCGTCCAAGTAGGATAGTCCGTCCGCAAGCAGAGGCAGCGCCTACTCCTCGGCACCGCATTCGCGACACTCACCGAACGCTCGCATCGGGCCACCAGCCGGACACTCACGCCGGGCCACCGTCCCCAGACGGCCCTCGAACTACAACACGTCCGGAAAGCACCCGTGTCAGGCGGAAGGTAGGGGCCCCAACCCACCGGGTAATTTTTTATAGAGGTTGTCTACCTCGCAGCCCGAAGGCCTCCGCTCCCGTTGCCGGGTTTACGGGCTTCGCCAGTCCGTTCGCCAAGCCCAAGGAATGTAACTTTCTGAATCCTAACCTTTGTCTTACTGAAGCTGTGATAACCCAGCGGTGAGAACGTTTGACTCTCTAGAGATGATCATAGGTTCCGACCCCGGGTAGAATCCAATGAGTTTTTCTATTAAAACTTATGTGTCTAATTGATAATTGCAATTTATCACACGCTTCACGATGAAGGAAAACATCGTGAGGAAACCTGAATGTTTCTAGAGAATTCTGGGGACATGTGTAATTGCATTGGAGCAGCGTGGTAGATCCAAGACTTCTTTCCAAAAACGGAAAGAGGAGGCCATTACTTACTTACTGAATTCAGTTTTTTGTGCGAATGTTTCCCTGTCCTAATTATACTATTCAAATTCAAAATATTCTTTATTCAAGTAAAGTTGTAAACAAACTCTTTTGAATCGTCAAATCTACTGCTGGTTTGTCAAGCTGTTCCTACCGAAAAGAGCCAGCAAGAAACTTAGTGGTTGCTCTTTTGCAATAAAATTCTTAACATTTTGGTTAATAATATCTTGTACAGGATAGAGGAGTAGCTATCTATATCCACGCATTTTTATCATCTATATAATCCTCAATAGTATAGTAGGCTTTTTGGATTAGCCTCTATTTAACAGCGTTTTTAAACTGCTGTAATGGTAAAGATAAAATCGATTGCGGGATTTTATTATAGAATCTTATACCAAAACCCACAAATGACTTATTTACTTTTGCGAGACGCAAAGCAGGC
Organism: Morpho deidamia; assembly: GCA_947086505.1. Lineage (NCBI taxonomy): Eukaryota > Metazoa > Arthropoda > Insecta > Lepidoptera > Nymphalidae > Morpho > Morpho deidamia. The sequence continues at coordinate 16,345,945 of CAMTZC010000022.1, forward strand.
TATTGTCTTTATCATATATTATTTAAGTGAAGTCACGTATTAATATTACATCTGTAGTAAATTGTTGTAATGCGATTGTATAAGCGAGATTGCTTGAAAATGTTTACATCTTTTAATAATTATATCACTACTATTTCTTAACTTTTACATTGCAATAGATATGCCTACCGTTATAGCGACGTCTTTCTAAGTCATTAAAAGACGTTAAAAATAATCTTAATTCAAGTAAAATTGTAAAGAATTACAACCTTTGTGTCCAATTGTTAATTGCGGTTTATCACGCGCTTTAACATCGTGCAAAAACCTGCAGGTTTCTAGAGAATGCTGGGGGTATGTATAACCTACTAATCCGCATTGGAGCAGCGTGGTAGGTCTTAGCTCCAACCCTTCTCTCCAGAAACGGAGAGAGGAGGTCTGTTCCCAGCAGTGGGATTGTAATGGGCTGTTACTTTTATAAAAGAAATAACGCCAGAGTTTACGAGTGATACGCGAAAATTGTATAAAATTTATATAAAATTGAAATAGACATGTTGTGCCGACTAAACTTAGAGTAGGATAAGGGCAATAGAATGATGAATAACTTTAGGTTCGATCTCACTAATGTCAAATGAAATCATGTAACAAATCCAATGGGAGATCATTCACGGTCACCTGCGCATGACCGGCGACACATAATGCCATTTCCGCCGGAAGCTGAACAATCGCATCCATTTTGATTTCGCCGATATTGTCCGTTCGCATCGCCCGTAGATAATTGATGTTTAATCAATTTGTTTTTATGAATTGGTTTTGAGTTTTGTAATGCATTTCATTTTAATAATCATAAAAATCATTCATAACCTTCCTTTACGGAATCGCGGGTTTAAGTCCCGGGCAGGCACCAATGAGTTGACCTGTTAAACTTTTGTTTGTAATTGATAATTGCAATCAATCATAAGCTTTTCGGTGAAATGAAGCATCGTGAGGAAACCTGCATATCTCTAAATAATTCTGGGAATATGTCCTACTAATTTGTGTTAGAGCATCGTGATTGGTCTTAGCCGCTTCTCATCAAAAACTGAGAGAAAAAGCCTATACCTAGCAGTGGGGTAGAAATATTTTCTGTAATCTACAGTCACTTTGGTGTTAGCCCAACTGTGATAGCCCAGCGGTGAGACCGTGCGACCCTTTCGAGGGAACACGAGTTCAATTAAACTCGGCCAGGCACCAATGAGTTTTTCTATTAAAACTTATGTGTCTAATTGGTAATTGCAATTTATCTCACGCTTTTCGGTGAAGGAAAACATCGTGAGGAAACCTGCATATCACTAGAGAATTCTAGAGATATGTGTAACCTATCAATCCGCATTGGAGCAGCGTGGTAGGTCTTAGCTCCAACCCTTCTCTCCAGAAACAGAGAGAGGAGGCCTATTCCCAGCTGTGGGATTATAACAGGCCGCAACTTTACAGTCACTTTGGCACTTTAATTTTGGACATTTTATGACTGGGCAATATTAACTAGGTATTATTTAGTAATGCAATCGAAACAGATGCGTGCATTAATTTGCTGGTATATAAAGTAATTAGCTATAAATTGTAATGTTTGGTATTAAGCAAACGTCCCGGTAGCAGCGAGGGAAAGTAATAATGAATTGCAGCCGCTGATACAAGGTCCGGCATTCAACTCCATCTTTATCATACATAAATTGTAGTGCTCACATAAAGTAGCGGTCTGTTACAATCCCACTGCTGGGAATAGGCCTCCTCTCTCCGTTTCTGGAGAGAAGGGTTGGAGCTAAGACCTACCACGCTGCTCCAATGCGGATTGGTAGGTTACACATATCTCCAGAATTCTCTAGAGATATGCAGGTTTCCTTACGATGTTTTCCTTCACCGAAAAGCGTGTGATAAATTGCAATTATCAATTAGACACATGAGTTTTAGTCGAAAAACTCCTTGGTGCCTGCCCGGGTTTGAACTCGTGTTCCCCTTCGAAAGAGTCGCAGGGTCTCGCCGCTGGGCTATCACAGCTTTAGTGCTCACATGTTTTGTAATAATTATAATAATAAATGTTTTAATAGTGTTTTAAGGGAATTGTTCCTTTTTTGGTCTTTATGATAAGTTTTATGTACAAAGTAACAAAATCTACCTTGCCTTGAATTGCCGATTCGTAGATTTCCAAATTAATATTTTAAATGAACCGCGGCACGAGGACTACGCGAAGGGCGAGTGGCGGACGGGGTGAGCTGCTACTCGCAGACCTCCTCTCCCCGAACAAGACATCCTTAGGTGACCGTATATAGTCCAGGCCTATAGCCTGCGAGGATTGGCCCAGGCAAGGAGGTGCGCCTCGAGACCTTTATCCCGCCTTCCCTTCAAGGGTAAGCGAAAAGACCTTGCGCGAGAATTAAATGTGAAAGTCGGTTTGTCTGTCTGTTATGTTTTTACGTTTTTACCCGATGCAGGGTTCGTAAAAACACATACACAAACCTCCACCACCGCCACCACAACATCCAAGAACTACACACGTTCACTATCACGAACTCAACAACCGTTTCGCCCCGTAACTAAAGCATCATCAGGAGATAGACTCCACGTCTAAAAACTAGAGCAGGGCGTTTTTTCCCAAAAGCGTTATAAAACCGTTTTCTTACTATGTAACAAACGAACGGTTTTTTGTCTACAGCAGAAACAGTTTTTCTAAAAACTAGTTGTGATTTTCTCGATGATCCGTCATATATCGAATGACAAGCACGCAACGACGACTAATGACTAAACGAATTTCCGTTTATCTCGCTCACCTTGCATAAATACGGTTATATTAAGCGAGCACTCTCCAAAGTCGTTTCAACAACAGTTTCAAGAAACATAAAATATGAACCTTATAAAAATAAAGCTGCTATTTCTCTGACATATATACGTAGCTTTATAAACTAGAGCTGGGCAAAGCGGCTTATGTGAAAAACTAAACGAAACAGTTTTTACATGATTTGTAAAAGCAGACGTTACTTTGCGGAATTCCATATTACAGGCACTATAACAAAACTACCTCGCTATAATTCGCACGGGTTAAGAGAATGCATGCAAAGCTAATGTATATGAAGCAGGCAAAATTTACGAACCCTACAGATGCAGGACAAGCCACCACACGCACCCCAAGGCTCCTCCACCAGCAACAAAGCACACAAGCAGCACACACACCCACCACCACAATAATCTCCACTTGTTCATACACATTTGCTTTGCATGCATTCGCTTAACCAGTGCGGATTATAACGAAGTAGTTTTGTTATAGTGCCTGTAAACAGTTTTTAGACGGATGAAACAATGGTCATATAGTAGAAATAATGGTTATTTTTTTACAGTGATGGGTTCGGGCGTATCTGCGCTGGCAAATGAGACACCAGGGTCAGACTTACGTCTATACACGTCAGGGCTGCGCTTTACCGGTCAACAGATTCGCTCGCTTAACTCGTACGTTGACACATTGTGGGAAGAGGACCAGAATGGTAAGAATGAGTTTAAATTTAACAAAAGTACCGACAATTTTTTTAATGCACACCAAAAACTGCTAAATACTGCTAAATATTGAGTCCAAATTGCATTCTATTATTGCACAATGTAGAGTTTGTCTATATATTGCAGACAACATGATTTTTAGCTTTTAGCTTCCGTATCCTTAGTTCTATATTTTTGGAATTCCATAATACATAAAATAGATACAATTCCCACTAAAATGGCCATAGTTTGATATGAAATACCATAAATCCAGAAAATCTATACTAATTATAATAGGATTCAAAGTCCCCAAACGCTGTTTGTTTATAGTTGATCGATTTAATCAAAATCTACTGAACGGATTTTAATACGGTTTTACTAAAAGTAGTTCAATTCTTCCGAAAGGTTTAGATTATAAGTATATTACTCGCATGATATTATGTTAATTGTGTTTAAGAGGTTGTAAAAAAACTTGCCTGCTGACAACTTTAGTCGCGTGCGACGCGTAAGCCAAGAGATACACTAAAGTAATGTACTAGAGAATTCTAGACCTACAAAAATGCCTCAAGAAAGTACGCGACGGCATACCTCTATCTTTTATGGTTAACTCACAATAACTACTTTCAAAATTAAATTTTGAACGTAACAGTAGCCGCTGGCACGCCGTTTTTTTCTTTTATAAATTGACTGTATGCTAATTTATAGAATTAGGTGTTACTTTGCGGAGATCCATAATACAAAAGTAATAATAAAATTATTTTGCTATAATCCGCGATACGGTGAATAGAAAATATCGCAAAGCATTGCGATTTTGTCGTGGAGTCTATCTCCTGATGATGCTTCGGTTGCGGGGCGAAACGATTGTTGAGTTTGTGATAGTGAACGTGTGTAGTGCTTGTGTATTGTGGTGGAAGTGGTGGAGGTTTGTGCATCTGTTTTTACGAATCCTGCACGTATCGGGTATGAAAATACGGATAGTCCACTATACATTTAACACTATATATATTTTCTATTTACTGTATCGCGGATTATAGCAAAATAATTTTATTATTACTTTTGACTGTATGCTGTTAGCCCTAACGGCTTTTACAGCGTCACCGGGCGGAACGGGCTAACGTAGAATCATCTTCAAGGTTGCGAAATGCGGAGAGTAAACTGCAGAAGCTTTACTACTGTTGGGGAACGTCGTCTTAAGGGTGCCTTCTGTAAGGTCGGATCACGGCTTAGGGCGAAGCGTAGTGGAGGGCTGATGGAACGACTTTAATTATTCATTACGACATCGGAAGGGTGGTGAGAAGCCATAACCAACCGAATTCAGAAAATTCAGAAGACCTCGTCTTTGTCGGCGAAGACGCTGTGTGTGTATTACGTGTTTCTGTGTTTGGGGGGAGGGCTGACACGCCTAGTGTCATATATGTATTTATAGGCCGTATGTCAACGGAGACAGAGTGCGCGGTAGAGAGTCTTGTTCAAAGAATAGTGGATGGCGCTGGACAAAGAGATCCTCGCTTTAAATGCTGTCACTTGATCGCGTTACATCAAGAGAAGAAGGTAAAAAACGTATGATGTTATTCTATCTATACTTATTATAAGACAAAGTCCCAAAAAGCTGTCTGTATATAATCGATTTTCTCAAAATCTACTGAACGGATCTTTGTACGGTTTTCAACAAAAGATTGTGCAATACTTCCGGATTGCTTAGGTAAATAGTATATATCGGTAATATGTAAATTGTGTTAAAGAGAGTATAGTCGTGTGTGCTGCGTAAACCAGCAGAGATACGCTAAAGTAATGTACTAGAGAATTGTACATCTATAAAACTACTACAAAAAAGACCGTGATAGCATGTCTCTTATCTCTTATGGTCAACTCACAATAACTACTTTAATGTTTAAAATTTGAATTCTAGAAAAAAATTGTGACACTCAGATTTCCACGCGGGCGAAGCCACTGGCACAGCTAGTTTGTAATAAAATTAAAATTGTGTCTCTATCGAGAAGCAAGAGCCCCGCGGTTTTACCCGCGTCCATACAGATTTCGTGGTAGTGGAAACTCTACGAAGTGGGACTATAGATTTGTTTTGTAGATTATTTAATTATAAAAAATGGGTATCATTAGTATTCTTGGAATAAGAGCTAACTCACCAAATGCAAGCCCAGCTTAAATTCGTAATATCTAATGATTGTGATGTCGGATTTTAATAATTTAAAAAGTATTTTACACGAATTGAAACAGTTATTAATGAAATATCATTTAATGGGATAAGGATTGATACAGAGCTTGCTTTTAATAAATTTTAATGCTATAACTGCTAAATAAGGCTAAATCGTTTGCAGAATTTAATTTTAAATTTAGGCGCAAAGCCGGAGCCGCAATATTTTATATTTGTTCCATATATTTATATTAATATATTTCTCTCGCAAGAAATTACACGGGAATAAATGCCAAATTTCACGTCGTTTTCTATTTTGAGTAGAATAGACCACCGTCTTTCTTACCGAAGGGTCATAAAATACGACTAAAGTAAGTTGACCGGCAGGCGGCCGGTCGTAAAATAAGTAGCCAAATCATGTAACAATATGTTTGTAACATTGTGCCAACCCCCACTTGAGTAAGATAAGGACAGGTGGATGATGTAGAGCAAAAAGGTAATAGATAATACACTATATATGATCTACATGAGAAATTCCTTCATTTTTGTCGACTTTTGAGTGACTTTCGACTTTGAGTAATGACATGAAATTGTTTTACGTTCCGCTGCAAAGATGTCACTACAACGTTACCGTAATAATCCACGAGATGGCGCTGTACTGCATTCTTATAGAGAGTGTGTGATAGTAGTATTTTTTTTAATATAAGGGCAGGAGGATGATGAGTATGCCGAGATCTCCGATATACTGCCGCTTTCTGCTTCGTAATGGAAATTATGAGGTAGTTTGTGTAGTGGAAAATATTGCAGTAACTGTTAGGAATTGGTCTTAAACGAACAGATGCGGTCTCGTTCCCTTGAATATCTGGTTACTCTCGACTCACTGCCTGTGTTGAACACTGATTCGGAAGAATGCCGTTTGCTCGAGGGTCCGGTAGGTTACGGCAAGATAAGACTGAGCGGTCGTGAAGCGGACAAATGGGCTGAATTTCTCACTCCAACTGGATATTTGTGCAGGTAATTTGAGCTTTTCAATGATGATTATTTCATCTTTTCTGAAGTTTTTTTTTTACAGAAACTATTACAAAACTACTTTTCTATAATCCTTTTTATAATATAATAATGTGATATAATAATAAATTATGTAATGCTAAGCGACAGGACAAGACACCACATGTATCCCAAAACACCTCCATCAGCAACAATGCACACAAGCAATACATAACCACCACCAAAATCTCTACGATCGTTTCGCCCCGAAACCGATGAATCATCGGGAGGATAGGCTCCACGACAAAACCGTAATCGTAATCGTTATGATAGTAAAATCGTAATCATTGAGCCTATCCTCCTGATGATACCTGTAACATGGTACCTCTTCATCCACCAGAGCATAATGAAGGACAATATGTGATATATTATCCTGACTACTTGGTTATGTCTGCGCAAATAAACACCGCTAGCAAGATGAGAACAACCGGAAATAATATGCCTGAGAGTTTTCCCAGAAATTGACGTACGTCTAGTGCCATCTTTCATGATATATTTCCGGTAGTTCTTCGTCTTAATTTCTTCATTTAAATATGTACAAGTTATATCTATCTTAAATTACTTAGATGCTACTACTATACAAATCATGCCCACGTGGAATGGTCCCAAGAATGCTGGCAGCGTTTCCGCGTTGAATCGCTAAGCTGATTCTTTGTGCGAAACAGGAGCCAGCTTTTTTATGGCTCCATGGCCCTAGGGTCTCAACTGCAAACGGCACAAATATATAACTCTCAACGAGAGATGCATACTTTCGCCGCTTGCCGGATTCGGCCATTTCCGCCGCAGATCCAGGTCTTGGCACCGTTTCCCTGATATGGGACGGGGCTAACGTATCAACGCATGTTGCGTTCCACATTAGGGCCCGTCCCCGTTCTCAAGGAACCAGCGTCAGACCGTCTGGTCTCTTACCATCATCCCGATATATCCCGGAAGGCTCGAGAAGAGCAGGAATGTCGATGGTGGCAAGAGCTCTTTTGATTGTGTCTTCATTCATGGTAGGGATAAGGTGGTGGAGCGATGGGTGGAGTTAATAGCTCGGTGCGCACAGACTCGTGGCGGAGGAGCATCTAGGGCTTTGAGCGCAAGAGCAGTGGCCCGAGCGCGACCGTATACCTACTGCTACTTGGAAAGGGGTAAGTCTGAGATTAAAAATGTCTACTGAGTGAGTAGTGGTAATAAATCTATAAGATTCGACAGTTTACGGATATTGAAACATCAAAACCTGTTTATTTTGTTTACTTTTATAGCATTATGTCTTATGAAATACTGTTATGGGGTAAATGCGTGGATATTCGAAAAATCTTTGTATTGAAAAAAAAGATCCAATTACAATTTAAGTCGCGTGATTCCCTGCTATAGAATTTTAAAGAAATCGGTATTTGTACATTTGCATCGCAATATATTCTATTTTTAGCAAGATTCTTTTTGTGCATTAGCCGTGTGGTATCCGGCAGAATAGAATAGACCAGCCTCCTTTCTTACCGAGGTGTCGTAAGAGGCGACTAAGGTAAATGCCGTGTGGTATCCGGCTGCATAGAATAGACCACCCTCATTTCTTACCGAGGTGTCGTAAAAGGCGAATAAGGTAAGTTGACGTCAGGCAGGCGGCCGGTTGTAAAATTCGTAGCCAAATCATATGACAACATGTTTGGAACATGTTGTGCCGACCCCACTTAGAGTGGGATAAGGGCAGGAGAATAATGATTCTTTTTGTGCATAAAATTATATAGAATAAAAAAAAACGAGATTTGTACGTCAGACAAAGTAGAATCCGATGAACGCTTGCGGTTCCTTCTTTGCGCTTTACAAAAGTACGTAAATACAGTTCATGATTTTAGTATAAGAATCTATAATAAAATTCAATAATCATTTTAGTTTTGTCATTAACAGCAATTTGGAAGAAAATAATAAAAGGAAGGCTTATAGAGAGCCTGCTATACTGTTGAGGATTGCATAAATGATAACAATGCGTGGATATAGGTACTGTTTTGTATAAATTTACGCGCGCCAAACGGCGCGCGACCGATCGGAGCAACGACCTTTATGCATCCTATTGTCGACGCGAGCGCCGATGGCTTAGTAACGTTTCGGATACTATAAAGACAAGACGCGTACGCTTGTATAGGATTTTATGGTAGAACGCACACGCGTAATTATGCGTTTTGGGTGTGGTTTTTTGTTTATTAACTTTTGATATTGATATAAGTATTTAGTGACGCGTTTTAACCAGTGAAACGTGTGACAAGACGCGACCGTCTGCGGTTTTAGTACGCGTTGGGATTACTGTTTCCCCATATAGGGACGATTCAATAACGTGTGACCTTACGAAGGTTGTGTGCACACCGCGTGTTATTTGTGTTATTTAACCGCGTTGGTGAAGTGTATACTCCGGGAGAAATAGACAGTACGTGTCCGTGGAAGATTGATGAGGCGAGCCAACGGGTTCAGGAATCGGCCAAGTACATACAAGCGCACACACACACGTACACATATACACGCAGTTATTCATTAGGCCGGACCGCATAAAGCTGACGGCCGCATAAGGTAGGTTGAGACGCCGAGACGGCGGGCCCAGGTCCCGGAGGTTGTTTCATCCGCCCGCACGTTTGTGCGGAACAGGTACTCTCCAACCTTTTTGATAGCAATGACAAAATATAACTAGTTATAAGAATAATATTTCGAAAAGAGCAAATGCCGAGTTTCTTGCTGGCTCTTATCGGTGGGAATAGCTTTCCGAATCAGAAGTAGAGTTGACGATTCAAAAGTACTTGTTTACAAGTTTAGTTGAATAAATAATATTTTGTATATATTTTTTTTTATAGAAACTGATAGATTGTTTACATTATGATCAATCGATGAATTCGATTATACCGCTCGGCCTCCGGTAAACTGTCAACTTCGCAGTTGGTCCAACTTTAAACTATTTATAACTACCTCTCAAAACGTCCCATTTCGTTATACAAACTAAGCGAACTATGATGGCGAAGTTTGCCCACAATAAACTTAGTCTAATGCATTGCTCGCAGTTTGATGACGTAACCTATTTACGCAGTGCATCCATTAATGTTATTTCTGTTACGCTTTTAAGGGTAAACCGCCTAGACTCATAGTGATAAAGTTTGTTACTATTGAGTAAGTAAAGTAAAGTAAAGTAACAGCCTGTTACTATGCCCACTGCTGGGCTAAGGCCTCCTCTCTCCGTTTTTGGAGAGAAGGATTGGAGCTAAGATCTACCACGCTGCTCCAATGCGGATTGGTAGGCTACACATATCCCTAGAATTCTCTAGAGATATGCAGGTTTCCTCACGATGTTTTCCTTCGCCGAAAAGCGTGTGATAAATTGCAATTATCAATTAGACATATAAGTTTTTAATAGAAAAACTCATTGGTGCCTGCCCGAGGTTTGAACCTGTGTCGTCTCTAGAGAGTCGCACGGTGTCACCGCTTGGCTATCACAGCTTGTTACTATTGAAGCTTAGTAATATACGCGAGGCCAACATATAGGACTGTAAAAATTCTCGTTTTCATTTAAGGAGCCAATATAATACGATCATGGAAGGTATTGTAATACTAAAGTCGCCGATAAAAATGGGTATCATTAGTATTCTTTGAATAAAAGCTAACTCACCAAATGCAGGCTCTGCTATAACGGTCGCTACAACGAATTTGTTATGGCATTATTTTCTTTTGATTTACATTCTTAAATTCATAATGTCTTTTGATTGGGATGTTGGGTTTAATAATTTAAAAAGTATTTTACAGGTATTGAAACAGCTTTTAATAAAATATCATTTAATGGGATAAGGATTAATACAGAGATATGAATAAAATGGTTTGATTATTGTCGACAATTTTATCAACTTTTACAATATAAACAAGTAGTTATATTGGCATAACTATAATACTTAGACATATGATATTGTGGATATTGATGCGTTCTATAATACTGTAGAACATTTTTTTGTTCTATCATCAATAGTTTCCGCAGCGCACGCGATGAAGGATTTTTACGAGTACATTTTCATACCTTATTACAATTTTATTAAGGATCCCTAATTTTTTTTGAAAATGTAATAAGGCCTATGTTGCGTAGTGAAAAAGCAGCTTTCCTATGGCGAAAGAATTTTTGAAATCGGTCCAGTAGTTTTTGCGTGAAACATTACAAACATACACACATACGAACAAACATACAAATCTTTTCTCTTTATAATAGTACAGAAGTATAGATAATAACAGCCCAGTTGTTAGTAAGTACCTTATGACTAAGTGATTTATAGAAGCAGGCGTTACTTTGCGGAATTCCATATTACAAGCAATACAACAGAACTAACTACTTTGCTATAATCCGCACGGGTTAAGTGAATGCATGCAAAGCCAGTGAATGTATGAAGCAGGCAAAATCTACGCACCTTATACATGCAGGACCAGTCACCACATGCACCCCAAGGCGCAATTCACCAGCAACAACGCACACAAAAGCAGCACACACACCCACCACCACAATCTCGACGATCGTTTCGCCCCGAAACCGAAGCATCATCAGGAGGATAGGCTCCACGACAAAAATCGTACTGCAAAACTGACTAAGTGTTAGTAAGTGAAAAAAATTAATGATTAAAAATGAAAATACAAATAAAAAATTAGCCTACTCAATAATATGTTATATTATATAAATATAATTTCATTATTGGCATAATGGCTGAAAAATTCCTGGTGTCTTATGTGCATAAGAATAAACTAGTAGTACTGTTCCGCGCAAACGTGCGGACGGATGAAACAACCTCCGAGACCTGGGCCAATCGTCTCGGCGTCTCAACCTACCTTATGCGGCCGTCAGCTGTATGTGGTCCGGCCTCATGAATCACTGCGTGTATATGTGTACGTGGGTGTGTGTGCTTGTATGTACTTGGCCGATTCCCGAAACCATTGGTTCGCCTCTGCAGTCTTCCACGGACACGTAATGTCTGTTTCTCCCGGAGTATACACCTCACTATATCGGTTAAATAACACAAATAACACCCGGTGTGCACACAACCTTCGTAAGGTCACACGTTATTGAATCGTCCCTATATCGGGGAATAGTAACCCAACGCGCACTAAAACCGCGGACGGTCGCGTCTTCTCAAACGCTTCACTGATTAAACGCGTCACTAAATCTGAGAACCACACCCGAAACGCAAAATTACACACGTGCGTAAGAAAAAGAATGCCGTATACAGGCGCATTCAAGCCGCGCGCGGCCTCCCTGTATCGTGTCTGGCGGGTGACTGCCGGGGGGCCGCGCTCGTAGTGAACGAATGCATAAAAACGACCTAGCTTGCGTTCGCGTCGTGTGGCGCGCGTCAATTTATACAAAACAAGTACATAACCAAGGATATTTTAACATAGACACCTAAAATTACAAATTGTATATATTTCTTATTTTACTATACCATCGCTTCAGTCTCTCACCTAGCGGCAACAGAGCGTCGTCTAGCGATAGTCGAGGGTGCAGCGTGGGTGATGGTGAGGGTTGGAGCTGGGGAGGCTGAAGCTAAGCTGATGCTTGGAGCCAAGGTCGGGGGGTGCAGTTCAGCGGCGTACACTACGAGGGTGCCTATATCGCATCCACTAGCGTTACTGCATTACACCAGCGCTCAAGAGGTGAATGTTAAATTTATCTTTTTGGATTACCTATATTTAAAACTTGACTAGCGATATGATTTTACCGCCGTATGGTATCCGGCTGTGTAGAATAGACCACCCTCATTTCTTACCGAGGTGTCGTAAAAGGCGACTAAGGTAAGTTGACGTCAGGCAGGCGGCCGGTCTTAAAATACGTAGCCAAATCATGTGACAACATGTTTGAAACATGTTGTGCCGACCCCACTTAGAGTGGGATAAGGGCAGGATGATGATGATGATGAGTAGCAATATGATTTTACCGCCGTGTGGTATCCGGCTGAGTAGAATAGACCACCCTCATTTCTTACCGAGGTGTCGTAAAAGGCGACTAAGGTAAGTTGACGTCAGGCTGGCGGCCGGTCTTAAAATACGTAGCCAAATCATGTGACAACATTTTTGTAACATGTCGTGCCGACCCCACTTATAGTGGGATAAGGGTAGGATGATGATGAGTAGCGATATGATTTTAGTTTATCTATTTGCTAGATTTCACCCGCGACTTCGTCTTTGCGTTTTTATGGTTTTTCAATTAAATTCACTGACTTCCACAGGCGAAACCGTGTACAGCGAGTATTCTATAAATTAAAAAATTGTTTGATTTACCCCATAAACCACCAAGCTCGGTGAGTGAGGACACATATAGTGCATAGTTACCGCATCATTACCCAATCACCTGAATTTCTTTGGAATATTGTGGCTTTGAGCACGTGTAATATGAAGGAATATGATGAATAGAATAGACTGCTTGTCTTAGGGTTATTACGCAACCGCTGTAGGACCACCATCATCATTGACGAGTACAGAACGGGCTTACACGTGGCAGCTATGGCATCCTGCCACAGAGGCACACCTGGACTCTCACTCCTCAAACCTCTCCCCTGTAGCTAAGATAGCTGGAGCCCTGAACAGCTTGGTTGATAAAATGCGGGAAGGCTGCTTTCAGGTGAGTATAATACTCATTTTTCTTTTCTTTGATACCTTCTATTTTACACCACAAATAGAAATAACAATACAAACTGTATAACAGAAAAAAGTACAACTCGCCATATCGAAGGGGGTCAAAATTGGTTATTAGACCAATTGGTTATTAGACGTCATCGCTTTGAATTTCGTTTTAAATACGTAAGAGCCGAACGTGCTATCTATAAAATGAAGCAACGTGAGTCCATTCGCGAAAAGTTCAAAAAAATAGGCATCACAATATATAAATAGTGATATTTTATTCGTACGGAAAAATATCCATATGTAGAACGCTAAAACCATAAGGGGAATTCCTGCCACTTTTAAGAGTAGGTTATATTTTATTTTGGAAAAGTCCAATCCACCCAGATGAAGTCGCGGAAAACAGAAAGCTATTAATATGTATTTAGGGCTCAACGCAGCTGCTTATTTGCTTTAAATTAGCAGGAATTCCCCTTATGGTTTCCTTATGGCGTTCTCGCATGGAAAATGTTACCAGATAATATGATAAACGTACAGCTATAACATATGGAACAGGCCAAACAAGTATTGACAGGTTAAGTTAACAATAATTTTGAATTATTACCACCACTTCGGAATGCTGTCTTCCACTTAAAAGAACTAACAAGAAATTCAGTGGTTGCTCTTATCACGAATAGCAATTATTTGAAGTTAGATTCCAATGACCTGAACAGTTATGTAGACGCGGATGTACCTAGCCAATTCTAGAACAATAAAGTAACTAAGGATACTGATTGGATCATCACGATCCCAACAACATCAAACTTGATTATTATATAAATAAACGGGTCACATCGCGGCAAAATCAAGTTACCTTTATACAAGGTTCGACGAGTTGCATCCGCCACGGTCCGCCATCAGTGTGGTGTGCAAGAGACCTTTGGATTGTGCGGTACAAGTGAGGGTAGATGAACAAAATAATGACGTAGTACTCGGAAGACGCCGCGGCGCTCCAGTCAGTTCGTGACCATGGCGGATGTAACTCGGCCGAAACTTCTTCTTCTTCTTCTTCTTCAGCCGATGGACGTCCACTGCTGGACATAGGCCTCTTCATGGGATCGCCACACCACACGATCGCTGCCTGGATCCAGTGGCTCCCTGCGACCTTTTTGAGGTCGTCTGTCCACCTCGTAGGGGGTCTACCGACGCTGCGCTTTCCGGTGTGGGGTCGCCATTCCAGCACCTTTAGACCCCAGCGCCCATCGATTCTCCGCACTATGTGCCCCGCCCAGCGCCACTTCAGCTTCGCGACACGCTGAGCTATGTCGGTGACTCTAGTTCTTCTACGGATCTCCTCATTCCTGATTTGATATCGTAGAGACACTCCGAGCATAGCTCGCTCCATCGCCCGCTGAGCGACTCTGAGCTTCCTTATAAGGCCCATAGTGAGCGACCACGTTTCAGATCCGTAGGTCATCACTGGCAACACGCACTGTTCGAAGACCCTGGTCTTCAGACACTGAGGTCACTGAGAAACGTCGAACCTTGTAAAAAGGTAACTCGATTTTGTCGCGATGTGACCCGTTTACTTATATAATAATAAGTATGAATGGCGAAAGTTTAAATTTACCATCAAACTTGATTGTCTAACCCAGACGATTATAATACGATCTAAACACGTGGCTTTTTAATAATCGTATAAGTCTCTATTAAAACGAAACATTGAGCGATGACATATATGCATCGTATGTAGGGCTCAGCGCAGCTCCTTAGTCGATACGGCGTGTGGTGCGCATTTCGGAGGCGCTTGGAACGCTGCGCTGTGTACCGGAGTGCGGCCGCTCGCGCTTGCGTATCGTCACACGTCGCGCATCACTTACTCCTCATCTTGGATAAGTAAGTTCTGCCGTGTATATAACTTCAACGCCACCAAATACCTTATATAGTCTAATGGTTTGACTGAGTCCTCGCCTGCGGGATACAAGAAAGCTGAGGTAGAACAGGAATGGGGATTGAGGGAGACGTGGTCGGTGGTCTCTTGTATATTACGTTAGGATCGCTCGTTGCCCTCTCAACCTCCAACCTCAGCGGCCTTGTACACAGCAGGCGAGGACTGAATTAAACGGTTAGCCTATATCCTCTGTAAAGCATTAGCGTCTATAAGGGGTTGTTACAGCTTCGAAATAGGTGACAACATAGAGTGATGGCACTATATGATGCACATTCTTCAACATAAAAAAATGATCCATAGCATTTTTTCTTTGCCAATAATAAGTTTGTGAGACTTTTTGGTCTTTGCCATAAAAAAGTGAGAGTTCACTTTAATAATTTGTAGAGTTTGCAAATTTACATGATACAAAAGTTACGATAATATTTAACGAAGCAGAAGCTTCGCCGGGGAAAAATTCGAGAGGTTCAGTCAATAAGACTCGCAGCTACCTAGGAGCTTTATCTCCTTTGGAACCAAAAATCGGGTCGAAGCGGCGCGTTTTGGAGGTCTAGATGTAGACGTTGGACGATGAGGAACGTTTCTATGATGATGCACATGAAGCTTTAGACCTACCAGAATACACAATCTCCTAATGTAACCAAACGTTTGGATTGACAGCCTTATGGGGCCCTATCGGACTCATTACCCGATTTTTACTACCATAGGGCGCGCTTTATTATATTCAAATTCAAATTTAAATTCTTTCTCAATTTTTTTTCTTTATTCAAGTACACTTGTAAACAAGTGCTTTTGAATCGTCAATTTTACTGCTGGTTCGGAAAGCTGTTCCTACTGAGAAAAGCCAGCAAGAAACTCGGCGGTTGCTCTTTTTAAAATATAAATCTTAAAACTAGTTACATTTAGTTATCACTGTCTTGTACAGGGTAGAAGTGCACCTATATCCACACATTCTTATCATCTAAGTAATCTTCAACAGTATAATAGGCTTTCTGTATCAGCCTCTTTTTAACAGTGTTTTTAAACTGCTGTAATGGCATGGCCAAAATTGATTTCGGAATTTTATTAGAGAATCTTATACCCAAACCCACAAAGAATTTGCCTTATTCCCGTATTCCCATTTTTTAAGCACATTATATGAAGCATTACCTTGTGTCTTAAGTGCCCACGTTGTGTCTAAAGTCTGTTTACTCGGGCACTAAAAAGGCAACGTAAGGACCAGCCTGGATATATAGACAAAGGTTTAATGCCTCAAATATTGCACGTAAGCATTTTGAGCCAATAATCACGACATTAACGTGTGTTGAATACCACTGACGCGCTTAATGCGTCAATGGAATAGACCAC